>CM057347.1:79929701-81281784 GCA_030015575.1 Agapanthus africanus | reverse complement strand
TATTCTGAGGCAGCATCACCTGATCATGGAGATAGTTAATCTCCAGGGTGATCGAGGTTAGGAGAGTAGACTCAGAGGACAACACGGCGGATCCACTCACGAAGGCCTTTTCCCAAAGAGAGACTTTATGGGATGGTTGAGTATTAGATACTACAACTACTGCTACAGATGGCCCTAGTGCAAGTGGGAGATTGTTAGTTATTTGTATGCCCTAGAGGCCATTACTGTACATTGGATGTATATTGTAGTGGATGCTGGGACATATATAGGTAGGACTTTCTTGCTCGACATGATAGTACGCTATCTGGTTGCTCTTTATCTTAACATGTATACTTTCTGTCTCTCTGATTACATGTTGATAAAACCCTTAGGATGTGTACTCGACTTCCAGGACTATGATGCAGATCATACTAGTGGGGCCTGGATAGTCCATGAGTACATCCTTCAATGTTCCTAGTCGTGGGAATATCGAGACGGGGTATCGATATTCCATAGTAGACTAGCGTATATCTTCTCGACCCATGTGATGGGCGATGGATGATCCCATATCCATTGGTGTTTGACATCGGAGATGGTATGCGGGTGCTCAGTGGAGACTGGGTACACTGAACGGACTCGCCGAGAACTCCCAGATGGTATTATACCTCACGTCAGATGGCAGTTCTCTGGTGACACTGGTACAGCTTAGTCTGTTGACCCGAGATCGTCATAGAGTCTTGTGTGTCTCCCACTGTGCTTTGATTTCCACCCTACCACGGCTCTACTGAGTCGTGCAAGCAGATGGTTTTTGGGTACAGTCCCGATTCACATGGAAGCAATGAGCGATAGGAGGGGATTCGTCTCTCCCGGTATTGGGGGTTGATGTTGTGCTATGCTCGACTGGCCATAACAGGAAATCCCTGGCCAGGGTTGCAGTGATATACTGGTAAGAGTTATCAGTAGTTTCACGAATGTTATGGACCTCAAGTCGGCATGACTTATCGAGCTACTGGGGTCTGACGTTTACCACCCCTAGGCGAGATATGCGACATATCAGACGAACAGACCGGACTGTACGGTAAGTGTTACTGGTTGGATTCACAGGAGTGTGAGCGGGCTTGCTCGTCGATCTTCTGATCACTCAATACCCGGGTGGCCGTTACGTTTAGCAGACCGCTTGCGGCTTGTGGGTGTTTGATATGATCATCATCTGCTGCCGGCGTATTGACGAGTCTTTAGAGTCCTACACAGAGGTTTCCTAGCTCAAGCGAAACAAAATAGGAGCGCATATGAGATATGTGCGGGACCGAGAATAATTCGTGTATGTGATACCGTATTCCATTCTCGCGACGAATGTATCGATTGGTTATATGCGATATAACCTGGTTATCGAATCAAGGATTGATTCGAGAAGCCGATACATTGAATACTAGTCGGTTATATGCGATATGACCGGATCATTGAATCAAGTGTTGATTTAATGATTTAATGCATAATTATATATATTTGATATATTACTTTGCATTAACTAGTATTGGTTCACTTTAAATGGATTTACTCACTTGGTTTGTGCACATTGCATATGTGATATATTTTGTGCACATGATTGTATCATGTTTGATGATACAAGCAAGCTAGGGTTAGTGAAAAGAATTAGACCATGGTTAAGATTATGATTAGGGTTTTCTTTTTTCTTATTTATTTATTTTGGAAAAAGATGAGAAAAGAATGGTTGCTATTTTTGTTTGCTAGTTGAAGATTCTTGAAGTTTTGAATTAGTCCACCATCCTTGTCTTATACTTAACCCTAACCATTCTAGTTAACCATGGTCCATTCTCTACAACTAACCAAGGGTTAGTAAATGATAAGTATTGATTTATTTATCATTTACATAATACTTATCATATTCTTTTTCTTCATCTTCTTCTTCTTCAACATGAGAAGAAAGCTTGCTACATCAATGGTGATTGATGAAAAAGTGTAGGAAATCCAAAACTAAAGTCTACCCACTTCCTATTTCTTCATCCTCTACCTCTTGCCAAGTAGTATAGGGTGTTTCCTTCACAAGTTTTCAAGGCTTGGTGATGTTGGAGCTTGTTCTTGTGATGCCTCGACATAGATCATCTTCGGCATCGAATCGACGATCAAGCCCGCCCATTTCTCCGATGAAGCCGATGCTAGAGTCATGGTTTTGATTTAGACAGCGGAGGGACCTCATCACGGAGTCTAGGATGTGGAGGACTGGATCTACAAAGGTTGTAGCCCCTTTCCTTTAGATACATTTCCGTTTACTTGCTTGTTTCGCCTATATATCTAGTTAACGATCCGTATTAGGGTTTGTAGGCACTTGTAAAATTTCAATTGGCCATGTTTGATCACTTGTGAGACTCCATTAGAGTGCCTTGGAACCCTACATGAACTTGACTGGTGGACTATGATTTGTTGGCTTTCGTCAAGGTCATAGGACGCTAGGGGCAAAGTATTATCGGGAATTTAAAGTGTTGAAATTTGCAATAAGATTGCATACCTTCTATGAGATAGTTGGATCCCGATACCCACTGCGAGTAAGAGTTACTACTGGGAGAGTTTTACATATTACAATTAGCCGATCAAGTAGGTGTCTAGAAACGTGTTAACGGGGTTACGCCCCTGGGAAAACGAGATTTATTTTAATTAGGTCCGTGCGAAAGCATGAGGAACCTCCCTCAAAGTACCGACACTAGCCTGGCCGAAAGATTGGCGAACTTGTAGGGTGTAATTAATCCCGGCTAGTCTTACCTTATAGGGTTTGAAGGAAGATTTGATAAAAACAGTGGGAGCCATCCTGGTTAGATAAAATAATAACCAATCTGTTCTTGCAAGAGCATACGCTGAGTGTTTTCTTCTCTCTCTCCTGATAGCGACCATGTCACGTCTTAATCAAGATAATAATATGGATGCTTTGACCGAACCTGCTTATTATACTAAGCTAGGGAATGTTGGTTCCGCTCTATCTTATAATTGTTATAAGTCTGAGCAGGAAATAGGGGAATATCCGGATTCCCATGCCACCCAATCGAAGAAAGTGCATGTTGATACATCTTCTTCGGGTGTGTTCATTACCGAGAACTATTTTTCAGTATCCTCTACGTCCTGGGTATGAGATACCGGAACAGGATCCCACATATGTAAGAGTTACATGGGCTACTGAAAGGTAGAGAACTGATATTGGGTGATATGTCTCTAAGTGTTAGAGAATGGTGCAATTGTTGCAGCTAAGTCAGTAGGCAGATATCACCTTGTATTACCAAATGTTAAATACATTGATTCTGAACGAATATTATTACATACCGAACCTGATATACAACATTACATCAAATTCTTTATTCAGTTAAAGAAGGATATAATTCTGTATTGGAGGATAATGTTGTGAACATTTTCCTGAATTAAGAGTTGATTGGATCAGGCACGTTATATAATAGTATATACATTCTAAATCAAACCACGGTTCAAAGTATCTAGAACACACACAAGAGGAATAGTTCAGAAATGAACGAATCCTTCTTGTGACATTGTAGACTAGGTCATATCAATGCGACACGACCGGCTAAGTTACATAAGGATGAATATGAGAATCTATTCGAATTTTCATCTTATGATACTTGCCAGTCTTGTCTCAAAGGTAAAATGACTAATACTCCATTTACTGGAAACGGAGAAAGAGTTACTGAACTCTTGGGACGGATACATGATGATGTATACGGTCCTATGTCTATAAATGCCAGGGTTGGTTCTTGGTACTTCATTACATTCATCGACTATCTCTCAAGATTCGGACATGTGTTCCAGTTGAAACACAAGTCTAAAACTTTTGAGAAATTCAAGAAATATAAGCTTGAAGTTGAGAATCAAACGAGTAGAAGTATTAAAGTCCTACGATGTGATTGAGAAGGCGAATACTTGAACATGGAATTCCTGGGTTTCTAAACAGAGAATAAGGATTCTCTCTCAGCTTACTCCTTCGTATACACTATAGCACAACGGTGTATCGGGGCGGAGGTATCACACCCTATGAGATATGGTGCGCTCTATGATGAGTATTGTTGAGTTACCTATTTCCTTTTGGTGTTATGCACTTAAGAAGCTACATACCTATTGAATGGGGTTCCATCTAAATCAATGCCTACCACTCCATATGAGATATGGTATGGGAAGAGACCATATCTTAAACGAGTTAAGATATTGGGTTGTCCGACCTATGTTGAAAAGCAAAATCCGGACAAGCTCGATGCAATGTCAGTTCTGTATAAGTTTGTTGGATATCCCAAACATTTGCGAGGGAATATCTTCTACCGCACTGAGGAGCAAAAGGTGTTTTGTTTCTCATCATGCCACCTTTTTAGAAAAGGAATTTCTTATGAAGAAATTAGTCGTCAATAGGTAGAACTGGAAAGAGTTCCAGCTAGACAAACTAACAGCTGATGATTTGGTGAAACCAAAGGATTCAATAGTCTCCAACGAAGCTCAGTCTCTCCGCGAATCTGGTAGGGTTCCTCATCCACCTAAGAGATACTACGGTTTTCTTGGTGACGGTGGGAGCGAGGATTGTATCATGGTAGATGATGACCCAACCAGGTTCAGGCAGGCCATCACGAGTGGGGACTCTGTGAATTGACTGGATGCTATGCAATCAAAGATGGAATCCATGTACACCAACAAAGTATGACTTTTCATGTTGCGCCTGAAGGGGTAAAACCCATTCGGAGTAGATGGATCTTGAGAAGATTCTTGGTGTAAATGGAAAAGTTAATACTTTCAAAGCTATGCTTAAGTCCGTCAGGATTAAAGCAGGCATTGCAGAGTTGGAACATCTGTTTTGATGAGTCAGTCAAAGAGTTTGACTTCATCAAAAAGGTTGATGAACCTTGTGTATACAAGAAGGTTGTAGAGAGTAAGGTTGTCTTCCACGTATTGTACGTAGATGACATACTCTTGATAGGAAATGGTTTCCTATACTACACTCGGTCAAGCTCCTCTTATCACGAGGATTCTCCATGGAAGATCTGGATGATACCTACTACATCTTGTGGATTAAGATCTATGGTGATAGATCTAAGTGGTATTGGGATTGTCCCAAATCCAGGAACATTAACACCATACTAAAGGGGTTTAGTATGGAGGATTCTAAGCATGGTGGTTCGCCCACTTACTCAGGAATCACTCTCTCCAAAAAGATGTCTTCCGAGACTGATTTGGAGAGAGCTCGCATACAAGGGATATCCTATGCTTCGGCAATAGGCTCTATTATGTATGCGATGTTATGTACCAGACCAGATGTAGCTAACTCACTAGGTATAGTGATCAGGAATCAATCGGATCTTGGGAGAATCATTGGACAGCTATGTAGGACATTTTTAAGTACTTGAGAAGCACTAAAGAGATGTTCTTGGGGTTTTAGTAACGGTGAACTCCAGTAGGAGTCCTTACCAATTCGGGCTTCCAGAGTGATAAGGTCGACTGAAAGTCAGTCACAGGCATTGTCTTTACCTTCAGTGGAGGGACGGTATGTTGGAAGAGTTCCAAGCTAAGAACTGTGGCATACTAGACGATAAAGGCTGAATACATCGCTACCAACGATACTACCAAAGTGATTGTCTGGACATTTCTTGTTCATGAGATGAACATGGTTCCTACCATTGACCGTCCAATAACTATTATTGTGACAACAATGGAGTTGTAGCTTTGGCCTAGAAACGCCGGTCTCATAAGCGATCCAGATATATTCTGATAACAGTATTACCTGATCAGGGAGATGATTGATCTCCAAGGGATCGAAGTAAGGAGAGTTGACGCAAAAGATAAACACAGCGGATCCACTCACAAAGGCCTTTTCCTATAGAGACTTCTATAGGACGTTGAGTATGAGATACTGCAACAAATGACCTTAGTGCAAGTGAGAAATTGTTGGTTATATATATGCCCTAGAGGCCATTACTGTACATGTGATGTATATTGTAGTGGATGCTTGGACATATATAGGGAGGACTTTCTTGCTCGACATGATAATATGCTATCTGGTTGTACTTTATCTTAACATGTACACTTATTGTCTCTCTATTACATGTTGATAAAGCCCTTAGGATGAGTACTTGACTACCAGGATTATGATGCGGATCATACTAGTGGGGAAGAGTAGTCGGCAAGTACATCATTCAAATGTTCCTAGTCGTGGGAGTATCGAGACAGGGCATCAATACTACAGAGTAGACTAGCGTATACGCTTCTCGACCTATATGATGGGCGATGGATGACCCCATATCCATTGGTGTTTGACATCAGAGAAGGTATACGGGTGCTCAGTGGAGACTGGGTACACTGAACGGGCTCGCCGAGAACTCCTAGATGGTATTATACCTATCGTCAGATAGCAGTTCTCTGGTGACACTGGTACAGGTTAGTCTGTCGACCCGAGATCGTCATAGAGTCTTGTGTGATTCCCACTGTGCTTTGATTTCCACCATACCACGTTCAAGAGATCATGCAAAAAGGTGGTTTTTGGGTACAGTCCCGAGTCACATGGAGGCAATGAGCGATAGGAGGGGATTCGTCTCTCCCGATATTGGGAGTTGATATTGCGCTATGCTCGATTAGCCATAACAGGAAATCCCTGGCCAGGGTTGCTGAGATCTACTGATAAGTGTTATCAGTAGTTTCTCGAACCGTTATGGACCTTGCATCGGCATGACTTATCAGGCTATTTGGGTATGACGTTATACCACCCCCAGGCTGCGATATGCGACATATCTGACGAAGAGACCGGACTGTATGGTAGTGTTACTGATTGGATTCGCAGGAGTATGAGCAGGTTTGCTTATTGATCTTCTGATCGCTCAATACCCGGATGGCCGTTACGTTTAGCAGACCGCTTGCGGCTTGTGGGTGTTTGATATGATCATCACCTACTGCCGACGTATTGACGAGTCTTTAGAGTCCTACACAGAGCTTTCTTGGTTCATGCGAAACGAAGTAGGAGCACATATGTGATATGTGCGGGACCGAGATTAATGCGCGTATATGATACCGTATTCTATTCTCGCGATATGTGATATCTGTCGGTTATATGTGATATAGCCGGGTTTTTGGATCAAGTGTTGATTCGATATATTGTTACATTTGATATTAGCCGGTTGTATGTGATATAGCCGGATTATTAAATCAAGTGTTGATTTCATAATTTAATGTATAATTATATATGTGATATATTAATTTACATTAACTAATATTAGCTCGCTTAAACATTTCTTTTTCTCACTTTGTGCTTTAGTATATATGTGATATATATTAATGTACATTTTATTGTATCGTGCTTGATGCCACATGCTTCATGGGTGTATGAGACTTACACCATGCTTTAAATAATGAAGGGTTTATATTTATTTTAGTAATTCATAAATTGGTGGAAATTGGTTTAATGGTTGAAGCTTGGAGAAGCTTGTGGAACCATTGACTAAGTCCACTCATTTGTTTTACTTAAGATATTTATTAACCTAACCATTATTCATTTAACCATGGTTTATTCTATACATGAGTTAGTGTATGACACTAACTGACCCATGGTTGCTATTCTCACCTCATGAGTTTTCATTCTCATCTCCACTTCATCTTCTTCTTCCTCATGAGAAAGCTTGCTAGCTTTTCTAAAAGTGAGGAAATATTGTGAGAAAAATAAATCTAAAGTGACCCCAATTCCTACTTCATCATCCTCTACTATATTAGCTATTTAGTTTAGGGTGTTTGTTTCACTAATCTACCATTATTGAAGAGGTGGCATGAGCTTGAGTCTCCTCGACGTAGATCATCTTCGGCCTCGAAGACTTCGAGGAAGCTTGTTCATTTCTTCATGTGAACCCTTACTAGAGTTCGGGTGTTCACTACTTCGAGCGAAGGGACTACTACACAGAGGTTTAGAAGTGAAAGATCGGTCTACAAAGGTTGTATTCCTCATTCACTTAGATGTAAAGTTTTTTGCATTGCTAGTTCGTCTAAATCTCTAGTTAAAATTCTAGGTTAGGATTCTTTAGTACGGCAAAAATTTGAAAATGGCATGGATGATGCCACTCGAAACCTCGCTGCCGCCCTAGGGAACCTTACACAAAGATGATACATCCGAGAGATATGGTTCATGGCTCTAGCTCTACACTACGAATCTCTAGGAATGCCTAGCATGACAGTAAGGGTTCGGGAGGCATAGTCCATGCCATTTTCAAAATTTTGCCATGCTAAACAATCCTAACCCTAGAATCTTAACTAGAGATTTAGACAATACAAAGTTTAAACAACTTTACAACTAAGTGAACTAGGAATACAACCTTTGTGGACCGGTCCTTCACTTCAATAACTCCGTGTAGTAGTCCCTTCGCTCCAAGTAGTGATCTTCCGGACTCTAGAGTGGCTCCACAAGATGAAAGGAACAAGCTTGCACGAAGTCTTCAAGGCCGAAGATGATCTACGTCGAGGAGACACTGACCCAAGCTACCTCTTCACTAATTAGGTATTAGTGAAGCTAACACCCTAAACTAAATGGCTAATCTAGTAGAGGATGATGAAGTAGGATTTTTGCTCAATTTAGAATTAATTTTCTCACTCTTTTTCTTCTCCTCTCAAAAACCTAGAGAGCTAAGCTCTTGATGAAGAAGAAGAAGCAAATAATGGATGAGAAAGTGAATAGCAACCATGGGTGAGAAATATCTCATATAACTCTTGTAGAGACTTTACCATGGGTTTAGATAATGGTTAGGTTAACAAATATCTAAGGTATGACAAAACTAGTGGACTAAGTCAATGGGTCTACAAGCTTCCACAAGTTTCACCCATGTGACTAATTTCCAACTAATTTGGATTTATCTTAAATAAATAAACCTTACATTATCATGAGCATGGTGTGAGTCTCATACATCCATGTAGTGTGTATCCTCAAGCATGACACAAAAAGAAAACACAAATAATATGTATCACATATATATTAAGTGTTCACATGTGAGAAAAAGAAATGCTTAAGTGAGCAAATATTAGTTAATGTAAATTAATATATCAAATATATAATTATACATTAAATCATTAAATCAACACTTGATTTAATAATCTGGCTATATCACATATAACCGACTAATATAATTTGTATCAACTTATCGAATCAACACTTAATTCGATAACCCGGCTATATTTCATATAACCGTGTAACATTTCAGAAAATATAAAATATTATTTTGGGGAATTTAATATTAAAATAATATATTTCCCGAAAACTGCTCGATTTGCGAAATTGGGGTTTTCGAAAAAGAGTATAAATATATACCAATATTTATGAAATAAATGGAAATTAAAACGATTTATTCATTTAAAAATATATTTAACGGATTTGGCAATTTTAAAATTTATTATACGCAGTTTTGATAAAAACCCGATTAGTGCACTGCTAATCGCGATTAAGCCAAATCCTCGTTTCTACAGTTTTCATGGTTATGTTAGTTATATGTATGCCCTAGAGGCCATTACTATACATAGGATGTATATTGTAGTGGATGCTTGGACATATATAGGGAGGACTTTCTTGCTCGACATGATAGTATGCTATCTGGTTGCTCTTTACCTTAACGTGTACACTGATTGTCTCTCTGTTACATGTTGGTAAAGCCCTTAGGATGTGTACTTGACTATCTGGACTATGATGCGGATCATACTAGTGGGGACATGGTAGTCCATAAGTACATCCTTCAAACTCCCTAGTCGTGGGTATATCGAGACGGGGCATCGATATACCAGAGTAGACTAGCGTGTACCTTCTCGACCCATACAGATGGGCGATGGATGATCCCATATCCATTGGTGTTTGACATCAGAGATGATATACGGGTGCTCAGTGGAGACTGGGTACACTGGACGGACTCGCCGAGAACTCCCAGATGGTATTATACCTTACGTCAGATGGCAGTTCTCTGGTGACACTGGTACAGGTTAGTTTGTAGACCCGAGATCGTCATAGAGTCTTGTGTGATTCCCACTGTGCTTTGATTTCCACCTTACCACGTCCAAGAGGGCGTGCAAAACGGTGGTTTTTGGGTACAGTCCCGAATCACATGGAGGCAATGAGCGATAGGAGGGGATTCGTCTCTCCCGGTATATAAAGTTGATGTTGCACTGTGTTCGATTGGCTATAACCGGAAATCCCTAGCCAGGGTTGCTGAGATTTACTGGTAAGTGTTACCAGTAGTTTCTCGAACTGTTATAGACCTCATATCGACATGAATTATCGAGCTATTGGGGTCTGACGTTTACCACCCCTAGGCAAGATATGCGACATATCAGACGAACAGACCGGACTGTACGGTAAGTGTTACTGGTTGGATTCACAGGAGTGTGAGCGGGCTTGCTCGTCGATCTTCTGATCGTTCAATACCCGGGTGGCCGTTACGTTTAGCAGACCGCTTGCGGCTTGTGGGTGTTTGATATGATCATCACCTGCTGCCGGCGTATTGACGAGTCTTTAGAGTCCTACACAGAGGTTTCCTGGCTCAAGCGAAACGAAATAGGAGCGCATATGAGATATGTGCGGGACCGAGAATAATACCAGTATGTGATACTGTATTCTATTCTCGCGATTTGTATCATTGGACGGTTATATATGATATAGCCGGGATGCCGAATCAAGTGTTGATTCGATACATTGATACACTTGATATTAGTCGGTTATATGCGATATGACCGGATCATTAAATCAAGTGTTGATTTAATGATTTAATGTATAATTATATATTTGATATATTACTTTACATTAACTAGTATTGGTTCACTTAAAATTGATTATCTCACTTGATTGTGCACATTGTATATATGATATATGTTTGTGCACTAGTTTGTATCATGTTTGATGAAACATGCAAACTTGGGTGTATGTTTGAATTAAACCATGATTAGTTAATGGTTAGGGTTTCATATGCTTTATTTACTTATTCATTTATTTATTCATTTGGAAAGATAAATGAAATGGTGGCTTGTTTTGTTCTTTTGTTGAAACTTCATGAAGGTTTGAAAGCTTGACCATTTTGTTTCTTTTCTTTAACCTAACCATTCAACCTAACCCTAGTTTATTCTCTACACTTAACCATGGTTGCAATATGATAAGGGTCACTTGATTTTCTTTTTAAATTCTTATCATATTCTTTTTCTTCTTCTTCTTCTTCTTCAAGAAGAAAGAAGCTTGCTAGCTTCAATGGTGACTTGAGAAAAAGAGTGAGAAATCCAATTCTAAAGTGAACCCACTTCCTATTTCTTCATCCTTTACCACTTTCCAAGTAGTATAGGGTGTTTTCTTCATAAGTTTCATGGCTTGGTGAAGTTGGAGCTTGATCTTGTGTTGCCTCGACGTAGATCATCTTCGGCATCAAAGTCGACGACCTAGCCCGATCATTTCTTCGACGAAACCATTACTAGAGTCCGGGATCCGATTATCGCAGCGGAGGGACGTCAACGCGGAGCTATGGAGGTGGAGGACCGGATCTACAAAGGTTGTATTTCCGTTCACTTAGCACTAAAGTAGTTTAGTAGCATTTCGTTTCGCCTAAACTCTAGTCAACGATCTAGTATAGGGTTTCTTTGGCACATGAAAAATTATAATTTGGCATGGTTGATGCCTTGTGAGACCTCTTGAGCGTGCCTAGGAACCCTACAGTGGTATCAGAGCCTAGCTAGAGCCTTAGGCGATGCGTAGACGATGTTAGAAGTCCGATCGAAACACAAAACCCTAATCCGACCCCTTCTCTGTACATTTTTCAAAACTGTGCATTTTTCCGAATTAAAAATATGCAGAAAAATCAGCAGGCTTTTCTAAGAATTACTGTGCAAAACGAGCGGCTAACTCGACCAAATGGCCGCGGGACCGCGGCAAAAGCATGGTATTTGCGGCGATTTCGCGGCCGTATAGGAGCTTCTTGTAATTTTATTTGCACAGTAATTCCTATCTTTTATTGCTGTATTTTCTGGGAATTTTTAATTTGCACTCAAGAGTTGAGTTTTCTGGGTTGTTTTGGGGAATCGATGATTCGATCGGATTGTTTAGCTTTGTCTGTGTGTTTTCCGGATAATTATTGAATATGTTAAAAAGTTCGACAGGATATAAATACCCACCTTTTCCCCTGTCGGGAAATTTCCAAGTGTTGGATCTTTCTGTGGTTTAATAACGTTCTAAGTAGTGCAAGTAACGCGATGGTCCCTCTAGAAGACAACAAACCTTAACTCGATTATGTGACCGTCTTGAACTGCCATTTGAACCTTCGGGTTTGGGGCAGTACGGCGTGCCACATATGAGGCGTTGGCTTGACCCTTCTACGGCTGGACCGTTGGTACTGAGGCATGAACTGGATGTTTTTAAACTTATTTCATGTGTTGAGCTGTTTCGGAAAAACTTGGGTGTTTGAATGTTCGATCGGAAAGTTTAACATTTTCTATTTATTGTTGGAGATAGTGCCCTCAGAGTCAATTATTGGATCACAGGCACGTGATTGCAATGATTGAGGGAGGACCTATCCCAGTAGGACAGTCTTACTCGAGATGATAGTATGCTATCTGGTTTGTCTTTATCATCGTGTACTGCTTTAGGTGACCTGACATGTCGCTATTACACGTTGATAGAGCCCCTAGGATTCTTGCTTGACTGCCAGCAGTATGATGGCGATCATATACGTGGGAGCTGGTGGTCTATAAGCACATCCTTAAAAAGGTCCCTAGTCGTAGGAGTTTCGAGACAGGGCATCGATACTCCGTTAGTAGACTAGTGTATACAGTCGAGACCCCGACGAGGGGCGGTGGCCGGTCTCACAAGCCACTGGTGTCAGTTGGTTCACCTAAGATGTATACAGGTGCTCATTGGGTTATGAGTACACCGGACAGGACTCGCCGGGAACCTGCTAGTTGGTCTTATACCAGATGTCAGATAGCAGTTCCCTGGTGACATGTGTACAGGTTAGTTCATCGACCTGAGATCGTCATTTGTCTCGTGTGAGTTCCCACTGTGCTTTGATTACTACCCTACCACGGCTCAAAGGAGTCGTGCAAACAGGTTTTAGTTGGGTACAGTCCCGAGCCACATGGAGGCAGTGAGCGGATCTGCAGGGGTTCGTCTCTCCCGGTATTGGGGGTGAGGTCGCGCTGTGTCTAGGAGAGCCATTACACAAAGCCCTCGGCCGAGGCAGGAGATTTACTGGTAGGTATTCCAGTAGTATCTCAGGGTGTTCTGGGCTACGCTCCGACACGACTTGTACCGCTTTTGGGGGTCTGACTTTTACCAACCCCCTAGGCCCGCCATGCGATACTCATAGACGAACGGACCGGACTGTACGGATATTGTCACTGACAGGCTCAGTTGGGTGTCGGGGTGAGCTTCCTCATCGACGTCCCATTTGGTCAATACCTGGTGGCCCGTCATGTATTGGCTTATACCTCTGACGTGCTAGTGGTTAAATCCACAGCCAAGGTATTGACGAGTCTTTAGAGTCCACCACAGTTACAGTTACTCAAGTTTCGGGCGAAACGCTGTAGAGGCCGTATGGAGATATGGCAGGGTTCGATCAGATACGTGCGGTATTGCACGGATCGTGATCGGACGGTTTTTACTAGCCGGCTTTGGCTTAAGCCGGATTCTAGTATTTGATAGTGTAGTTTTGTCTCTTTGCATTTGTGTTCAGTGGGAATACAAATGCGGGCATGTATTTGCAGTAGTGGGGTTTTCCCGTATTTTATTACGGGATCAGTTTTTCTGAAGTTGCCAGTTTGCATTCCGTTCCGGCCGGTTTTCCTTCATTCCTTCTCGGTCGGACTTTCTTGGTGGAGGGTGTTAATTGCAAGTTTGCAATTAACATTTAGTGGAGGGTTTTCTTGCATATGTTGCATTATGATGAGACTTGTTTCATCATGAGATGCCTTTCTAGTCTATTCCATTCTTTTCATTTGATGGTTTGAAGAGGTGAAATGAGAGTGACCATTTTGATAAATTATTATTCATTCTTTTTCCTTTTATTTGGAGAGGTTTTCTTTTCTCTCTCCAATCTCATTCTAGAGAGAGGGGCCGGCCATTTGCTAGAAAAAGAGAGAGAGAGGAATAATATTTGGGGTGGCATTTCTCATCTTATTCGATGGTTGAAAAAGATAAGCTTCAAAACTCATTTCCTTCTCTCCTTCTATTCTCCATTCCTCCACATCAAGGCAACCTCATAACCCCAAGAGACAAGTTCACTACACTATTCTATAGCAAGCCTTGGATGCGTCGGCTAGCCAACTTCGCGCCCGAGTTGCCTCGGTCAAGAGGCGGGAGCCCGTAAAAGATTCCGGCTACGTGGTGCTTTTCCGACGAGCGAGGAGGTGACGGAGATTCCGTGGGAGATCGGAGTGGAGACGAAGACCGAAGGACACGGATCGCTTGGTATAACTTCTCACCCCATCTCTAGATAGCTAGCTAGGTTAATGGTTTCGATCCGGGTTTTAATTGTCCGCGGTAGCGCCGGTTTCCGAGCAAGGAAAAATTTTTTATTCCGCTTTTTGGCCTCGAGAAAGAGGCCGGGGCGCTGCCGTGGCGCAACATGGTATCAGAGCTACGCCATTAACCTTACCTAGCTTGTTCTAATGCGTTTTACTTATCCGATCAACCAAAATCTCAAAAAACCGTATTTTGTTCACATCAGTTTTCTGTTGGAATTTTTTGGTGTCTAAAAATTTTTCAGGTTACAGAAAAATAATGTGCACGAAATTCTAAGACCACTGAGAAAATTCGACAGTGTCAGTCGTACAGTTGACCGCGGAAGCGCGGCCAAACCCAACTTTGGGCCGCGCTTCCGCCGCAGTCTACTGTGCTCACACTGTGGAAATTTTACAGTGGGCTTTTGGGCTAATTTTGAGGGTTTTGGGATATTAAATTTGGGCCCAGGTTTTCTGTAACTGCTACAGTATTGGTTTGGGGCCCGCTTGTTAATTGTTTGATCGATCGGATATTTGAAACACATTATTTCACAGTATTTACATTATATCTGCGACCGTGAATGTCACTCGATCGGTAAATCCGGTCTAACTGCTATAGCCCGGTTAGACGGATTTGCGAACGTGACTTTCACGTTGATGTTCTATGTTCATGCTGTGATGTTGCGGATCGGTCGTGGGGGATAGCCTGGATGCAATGCTAGTACTGTTTTGTTGTATTATATACATTTGATATTGCGGGGCGAGCGTCCGACATGTGGACTGCCGTCACTGCCTGTTTGTATTATTCTTTTGGGGCACGACCTGGTTGCGGTCGATGTACCCGGTGTATGTATATTTTACTTTCTGTACTAGGATTACCCCGCGGAGGGGTGCACGGATAGCCGGGTTCTGGAGGGCAGCAAGCCCGCATCTCATGGCATTGGGACGGAAGGGGGCTTCACTCTGGGATTGGCGGGCTATTCGCCGCACTCGTAGGGGGTACAGGTTGACCCAGGAGGGGTGCCCAAGTTGCCGGATTCCGTGGAGTGCTGGGTGGTCCATTCACGGAGCTGAAGGGGGCTGCCTCGCTTCAGGTTTTGGCGGGTGACTTGCCGCGCCCGTAGGGGTCTAGGATTTCATTGCACAGGCTATCCACACGACCAGGGGAACGTCGGGTTTCAGCAGCGGCTCTGTGAAACCCGGGGTTTCCAGATATCTGTATTGTTCTGTGTTGCTGTACATTTCTGTGATGCTGCATTCTATTCACGCCTTGAGCGAAATACTGTATATTGGTATATATATTAGTAGACGTTGTATATGTTTTTCATCCGCGCTAGTCCAGTCCCCGCTCTGCCGTTAGTTAGCTAACCTAACGGGTGATGACGGGACCCAGTGGCGAATGCGGATGGCATATACGTACGTCAGTATATTTTCGTTCTTTGTGGTGTGATCATTTGATGGGACTGCATTGATTCGGATCAATGCAAGTTTAAACAAACCTATTCTGATGTTGTTGGAACACTTTTTCAAAAAGCTGTTATTGCAAGGACGTTCACTTTTGTTTTGCATCGTGGTATTCATTTGGAATATCCTGCTCCTCAGTCGACGAGGCAAGGGCCGAGATCCCTTCACCGGGAGTGACCCCTTGGACAGAAGTTTGCGTCAGGGCATTAACTTCACTATAGCCGATTACTTTTGCTTTGCATCGTGGTATTCAGTTGGAATATCCTGCACCTCATTCTACGGGGAAAGAGCCGAGATCCCTTCACCGGGAGTGACCTCTTTAGCAAAGGTTTTCGTCACTATATTTTTATAAAAGGCTATGCAGTTCCTTCAACGATATCAAGTTCATTACGTTAAAAGTTTTTCGCCAAAAACTAGACGTAGCCCTCCGTCATTTCTTACAAGTATTACTTAGTATTCGTGCTGCGTTTGTTGACTGTGTCAAGGCGTAGTGTGCGGTAGCTAAGTAGTGTTTGTTTGCAGCATATTAATGGGATTGGTTAGGACAGTCGTGCGGCCTTGTTGACTGTGTCAAGGGCTCGTACGGGTGGGTTTAATGCAATCCGGGATAATGACGGGTTGAACTTGACTAGGACTCTTTGATTTGTTGACTGTGTCAAGGTCACTTGGGTCCTAGGGGTAAAACTTTCATCGGGAGTTTCAAAAGAACTGAAACTTGCCAGGCATGCGCATACCTTCTGGAGTGTGGTGACTTGAGTGGATTCCGTCAAGTTATCATGCGATGATAGTTGGATCCCGATTCCCACTGATGAGTTGGTTTACTCCTCGGGTGATCCCGACTAATTCTTCTTTCAGGTTTGGAGGAGAATTTGAGGTACAGTGGGAGGTTTCCAGATTAGACAAAGTGATAACCATTCTGATCTAGGTTAGAGTGCACGCTGAGTGTTTCTTTTCTCTCTCTCTGGCAGCGACCATTGACCCGACCCTAAGACTATGACTCAGTGACCAAGTTGACCGAACCTTCTTAACACTGGCTTTTGGATTGTCAGAGTTGCAGACCTCATTGCCACTCCTACTTTTACCCTTTTCTCCAGGACACCCCGTATTACTACGAACGTCCACTTCCATTGGACAAAACCATCGTATGGTTATATACGAACTCGAAGGACTTCGAGGATGGTTTCTGGTTCTGGAGAAAACGGATAGGATTATTCAGTTGTCTTTTCTTTTCACCTTCTCTCAGGTTGCGAGTACTCCTTAGTTTAGGAGTAGTACACCTATTACGCAAATTGGATAGTCTTCTTCCAAACCATAGGCTGGTGCCGACCGGTAGGGAATGAAGAAAACCAGTTAGCCTAAAACGGTGTACAGAAGGTATTAAGTTCAGACAAAGAAAGGGATTAGTAAAAGGGCAAAGTAAATTGCGACTGATATTCACGACCAAACCAAGTATTTCTTCGCCAATCCTAAATCACCTTTGTATTTCTCCAGGACACTCCGTATTACTACGAAGATCCCAGTTTATTGGATAATCCATCGTATGGTTATATACGAACTCGAAAGGAACTTGTTCCAGTTCGGGGATGGATCCTAGTTCAGGAGAAATAGGAATAAAGTACATTCAGGTGTCTTTTATCTTCACCTTCTCTCGCGTTGCGAGTGCTCCTAGGATTAGGACAGTACACCCTTTATGCTTTTTTGGATAGTCTTCTTCCAAACCATAGGCTGGTGCCGAACGGTAGGGAAGGAAGAAAACCATTTGGCTTAAAGGGGTGTACAGAAGGTAATGACTAAAGACATATAAAGGGATTTGGAGAGGTGGCAAAGAATTATACGGTTATGGTTGTGAATCTGGATAATGGAAGAGGCATTACTAGGAATACCAGGATACCCCAACGAAACATTTCAATGTTTCAGTTTCACTGTGTACTGTTAATGGAAAACTGATTTCCCAGTTAGACACTTGCTCCAGGGTATGTATTTACCAGGTTGGATTCTCACATCTGTATGGTTTTACAGATGCTGAGTGGGAGTAAGTTATTGGGAATTGGGTGATCATCCTCATTATATCGGGATTCGTTGTAATCGGTGATATTTGAGGAAGTCACCTGGGTTGTTTGCCGGTCGGCAAATATTTGGTTTTGAATATCCGCTGTTGTGCACCAATTTCAAATTGATATATCTGTACGTCTATTTTCATAGAGTGAGATATACCTTTTGATATTATGTCGATGACATTTACCTATATCAGTGGATGGTTAGGTAAGGAGCATTAAACAGCGGTGTAATTCTTCTTAACCATAAGTACAGTTTTCAACCTACGACACACAGTGAAAGAGTTGTTAGACTCAGCGGACTTATACAGAGTATTGTATGTTGTCCAGTGTCCATTAGGACAGAGGGGTTGGTCCTCGTACTATATTCTGTTTACTTTTAACTTCTCTAGTTCTTAGACATGTGTTTCGTGGAAACACAGGGTCTAAGTTTTGAGGAGTTATAGGTATTTGAATAGAGTAGAGAACCAGGTATAGCAAGTATCGGGATTCTTCAAAGAGATCGAAGATGTAGATACTTGTGTATGGTATTCAGTTGATAGTAATGATGAAGACAGATTGCTTCTCTTTCAGGTTACTCATAATTGGAAGCATTCCTAAGTTGAGTAACGCTGATCGGCCTTCTTCCATTTAGTTTACATGCACTGGAGACAGCTGCATGATTTGAATCTGGTTCAATTAAATCAGTGCCTCTGTTTCTTGGATATAGAACAGTTCATATCTTGACATTGTTAAGATACGGGGAGTTGTCCGGCTTATGCTTAAAACCAGACACTGGACAACTCAAGGCACGTTTCTGTAATGGCTGTTTGTGGGTTGACCCAGGCTATGACGAGGGTTGACTTTCTACCATCTGGATGAACTATAGCAATATTGTTCTAGACTCGCCACAGTTTTATTAAAAATGGATTTTTTCAGAAAAAATAGTGGGAGTATGGTAGAACTGGAAGTGATTCCAGAACCACAAACAATTACTGAAGATTTGATAAGGAACCTAAAGATTCAATCTGTATTGACATTCCATTGGCCACTCCGCAGATACGGTGGGTAACTTCAGGCACCCGAGAGGTACTCCGGTAGCCTCAAGGACGGTGACAGGAAGTTCTTGTTTATCCACACTTGCCATTGCTGTTGTTCCAGGCTGCGAGACCCGGCAGGAGGATGAGTATAGCGTCTTTCTAAAATAGCTTTAGAAGTGCACGTCTATATGACTCTGGCAGAGGGTTGTCGTAGTCAGTGGGAGCAGCGGAAGCATTGGTGGACATCAGGCTTATGTCTATTTATAGACTAAAGCAGATGTAGCGGAGATAGATCATCCATTTCTGATGTAACAGTCATAGGTTTGACTTCATCAGAATAGGGGATGGATCTGTTGAGAAGGTAGTAGGAAGTGATATTCCTATACTACAATTGGTTATACTTTGGTCGTCACACAGTGGTTTCTCCACAAGGGGCTTGGATATTATATCAGACATACTGGTTACTAGATCTATGGTTTTAGATCTAGATTTGGGTGGTTTCCCAATCAGGGTACCTTGACGGCATTCTATGAGTATTTAGAATGGACGACTCCTGGCATGGTAGTGTACCTGCAGGTAATGGAGTCACCCTCTCTAAAGGTGTCTTACAGACTAAAGGGGAGAGGATGTGCATGATTGGCAGATCACTTGCTTAGGCATTTGAGTCAATCATGAGATGTCAAATACCACACCAGATGTTGTTCTTGCACTAGATGCAATAAGTTGATATTAATCCAATCCTGGAAAACCAGTCGGAAGCAGTTTTAGAACATAAGTGAATGTTCTAGGGATATGATAACGGCTGCCTCCTTTAGGAGACGGTTATCACTCCGGGCTTCCAAGGTGACATGGACGACAAGCAGGTTGTCAGAGTTATATTTTTCCTTCTGACGAGGGGCAGTATTTTGGACAGGTGGTCCAAGGCAATACTGAGGGAGGCTTGGCGCAGGATACTGATTAAGTTCAGTTGACGATACAGTCTAAGAAGTTTGGATTTGGAGTTCATTTATGAGCTAGGTCCCATCAGACATCCAGACATTCTAAGACAGGTATTGCTCTTTTCGGGAGATGGCTTTCTCCGCGAACTTAAGATATAGAGAGACATAGAAAGAAACAGCTGAGCGGATCCACTCACTGAGGCTATTCCTCGAACGCAATAGTTTCGCAAACGAGCTTTGTGAGACTGACTAGTAGAGGAGTTGGGTGTTCGGTATCACACGGGCTGTGAGTATGCGACATTGCAATAATTAGCCTTGAGTGCAAGTGGGAGATTGTTGGAGATAGTGCCCTCAGAGTCAATTATTGGATCACAGGCACGTGATTGCAATGATTGAGGGAGGACCTATCCTAGTAGGACAGTCTTACTCGAGATGATAGTATGCTATCTGGTTTGTCTTTATCATCGTGTACTGCTTTAGGTGACCTGACATGTCGCTATTACACGTTGATAGAGCCCCTAGGATTCTTGCTTGACTGCCAGCAGTATGATGGCGATCATATACGTGGGAGCTGGTGGTCTATAAGCACATCCTTAAAAAGGTCCCTAGTCGTAGGAGTTTCGAGACAGGGCATCGATACTCCGTTAGTAGACTAGTGTATACAGTCGAGACCCCGACGAGGGGCGGTGGCCGGTCTCACAAGCCACTGGTGTCAGTTGGTTCACCTAAGATGTATACAGGTGCTCATTGGGTTATGAGTACACCGGACAGGACTCGCCGGGAACCTGCTAGTTGGTCTTATACCAGATGTCAGATAGCAGTTCCCTGGTGACATGTGTACAGGTTAGTTCATCGACCTGAGATCGTCATTTGTCTCGTGTGAGTTCCCACTGTGCTTTGATTACTACCCTACCACGGCTCAAAGGAGTCGTGCAAACAGGTTTTAGTTGGGTACAGTCCCGAGCCACATGGAGGCAGTGAGCGGATCTGCAGGGGTTCGTCTCTCCCGGTATTGGGGGTGAGGTCGCGCTGTGTCTAGGAGAGCCATTACACAAAGCCCTCGGCCGAGGCAGGAGATTTACTGGTAGGTATTCCAGTAGTATCTCAGGGTGTTCTGGGCTACGCTCCGACACGACTTGTACCGCTTTTGGGGGTCTGACTTTTACCAACCCCCTAGGCCCGCCATGCGATACTCATAGACGAACGGACCGGACTGTACGGATATTGTCACTGACAGGCTCAGTTGGGTGTCGGGGTGAGCTTCCTCATCGACGTCCCATTTGGTCAATACCTGGTGGCCCGTCATGTATTGGCTTATACCTCTGACGTGCTAGTGGTTAAATCCACAGCCAAGGTATTGACGAGTCTTTAGAGTCCACCACAGTTACAGTTACTCAAGTTTCGGGCGAAACGCTGTAGAGGCCGTATGGAGATATGGCAGGGTTCGATCAGATACGTGCGGTATTGCACGGATCGTGATCGGACGGTTTTTACTAGCCGGCTTTGGCTTAAGCCGGATTCTAGTATTTGATAGTGTAGTTTTGTCTCTTTGCATTTGTGTTCAGTGGGAATACAAATGCGGGCATGTATTTGCAGTAGTGGGGTTTTCCCGTATTTTATTACGGGATCAGTTTTTCTGAAGTTGCCAGTTTGCATTCCGTTCCGGCCGGTTTTCCTTCATTCCTTCTCGGTCGGACTTTCTTGGTGGAGGGTGTTAATTGCAAGTTTGCAATTAACATTTAGTGGAGGGTTTTCTTGCATATGTTGCATTATGATGAGACTTGTTTCATCATGAGATGCCTTTCTAGTCTATTCCATTCTTTTCATTTGATGGTTTGAAGAGGTGAAATGAGAGTGACCATTTTGATAAATTATTATTCATTCTTTTTCCTTTTATTTGGAGAGGTTTTCTTTTCTCTCTCCAATCTCATTCTAGAGAGAGGGGCCGGCCATTTGCTAGAAAAAGAGAGAGAGAGGAATAATATTTGGGGTGGCATTTCTCATCTTATTCGATGGTTGAAAAAGATAAGCTTCAAAACTCATTTCCTTCTCTCCTTCTATTCTCCATTCCTCCACATCAAGGCAACCTCATAACCCCAAGAGACAAGTTCACTACACTATTCTATAGCAAGCCTTGGATGCGTCGGCTAGCCAACTTCGCGCCCGAGTTGCCTCGGTCAAGAGGCGGGAGCCCGTAAAAGATTCCGGCTACGTGGTGCTTTTCCGACGAGCGAGGAGGTGACGGAGATTCCGTGGGAGATCGGAGTGGAGACGAAGACCGAAGGACACGGATCGCTTGGTATAACTTCTCACCCCATCTCTAGATAGCTAGCTAGGTTAATGGTTTCGATCCGGGTTTTAATTGTCCGCGGTAGCGCCGGTTTCCGAGCAAGGAAAAATTTTTTATTCCGCTTTTTGGCCTCGAGAAAGAGGCCGGGGCGCTGCCGTGGCGCAACATTTATCTGGAATGGGATACAATACTTGGAATCCACAAGTAGTTATGAGATAACTAACATGAATGTTATAAACATAGCACTTTAGTCTCACTTGATCGGTTGCCACGGAATTTTGATGCGATCAAAAGTCCGTCGCAATCACGTAGCGTACGCGGATACTCGCCGGGTAAACTTAATAGACAACTACACCCCATAGCCCCGACCAAGTGACTGTAGGAGAACCCCATCGCCGAAAGCATCCGTTCGGGTGCTCGCGGCAGCGGTGTTCCGCCTTAGTGCACTTCGTCGACGGCATCGGGGGTGCGGCCGCCTACTAAAGTTTGTGACGAGCATTCGATCAGTTTTTCGGGAATCTTGTTGAATTGCCCGATTTGATATTGAAAAGTGTTTTCGATATAGAGACTAAAATGCGGAGTTTATAATTGTTAGGCATGTGATGTCTAAGAAATTCATTTGGTTAGGCATGCGATGTCTAGGGAGGTTGCGGATTCCAACTGTTGTAGTTTTACACTTTCTTTTCTGTGACCGTAAGTGTAATATGTGATATCGCCGGTTTCGTTGATATATGTCAACGACAATTGGGATACGCATGTTTACTTACGTTGATGACATGTGATGTTATGTGTTGCTGGATATGTTATATTGGATCGTCGTGTTTAAATAGCCGGGGTTTTTTTATGTGAGATGAGTGTTTTTCATTTTCATTCATGTAAAAACTTGTATGTAATATTCTTTTATTGGGGCACTTCCAGGTTGCGGAAGATGTCACCTTTTGTATATTATTTACTTTTCCGCACTAGGATAGACCCAAGGAGGAGGGCACAAGTAACCGGGTTCTGGAGTCCAGTGGGAGACCAACTCGAGGAGTCGAGTCCGGGTCTCCTAACTCTAGAATTGGTAGGGTTGCTTGCCGCTCTCGTAGGGGTCTAGGGGTGTGGGTTTGGCTATTCATCGCGACCGTGGAATCCGTGTTTTATACTGGCTCGTATTGAAAACACGGACGTCCTAGTATATCCAATGTTTCATATGTTTCTTCTGCTGCGATATCCGTGATGTGATCATTTGATATGTTCTGTGATAGATACTGTATATAGTATATATGATATATTATATAAACGTTACTTATATTTTACACCCGCGCTAGCCCTATCCTGCTCTGTCGTTAGTTACCTAACCTAACGGTGCACGAGGGGACATCGAGGCGAATGCGGATGGCATAAGTGTACGTCGTATTTATCTGTGATGTTTAGGTGAATTAAATGATGGGAGTTCATTAATATGATTAATGAAATAAAAGAAACCTACAGATGTTGTGGAATTGAATTTCTTAAAAACAGGTAGCTACAGTTCTTGCTTTGCATCGCGGTGTTCCTTGTAGAACATCCTGCACCTTATTCGATAAGGAAAGGACCGAGATCCCTTCACCGGGAGTGACTCCTTTAGCAATAACTGGCAGATGCTACAACTCTCGTTTTGTCTTTTGATTGCTTCTATAGTTTCTGCTTTGCACAGTGATATATATGATATATCCCGCACCTCATTCGACGAGGAAAGGACCGACGATCCCTTCACCGGGAGTGACTCCTTTAGCAAAACAAGAAAAGCTTCAAAAACACTCCATTTTAAAATCATTTGATTCTACAACGATATCAAGTTCATTACGCAATAGGTTTTCAGAAAAACCTGTCGTAGCCCTCCGTCATTTCAGATAAGTAGTAGTTAGTATTCGTGCTGCGTTTGTTGGCCTTTGTCAAGGCGTAGTGTGCGGTAGCTGACTGGTGCTTATTTGCTTATGCATATGATGCAGATTGGGTTAGGGTAGTCGTGCGACCTTGTTGGCCTTTGTCAAGGGTCGTGCGGGTGGGTTTAATTCAATCAGGAAATGACGGGTTGAACTTGACTAGCATCCTATGGTTTGTTGGCCTTTGTCAAGGTCATAGGAGGTTAGGGGCAAAATTATCGGGAATTTCAAGTGTTGAAATTTGCAATGAGATTGCATACCTTCTATGAGATAGTTGGATCCCGATACCCGCTGCGAGTAATTGTTACTCCTGGAAGAGTTTTGCACTTTACAATTAGCCGATCAAGTAGGTGTCTAGAAAGGTGTCAACGGGGTTACGCCCCTGAGAAAATGAGGTTTATTTTAATTAGGTTCGTGCGAAAGCACGGGGGACCTCCCTCAAAGTACCGACACTGGCCTGGCTGAAAGATTGGCGAACTTGTAGCGTGTAATTAATCCCGGCTAGTCTTTCCTTTTAGGGTTTGAAGGAAGATTTGATAAAAACAGTGGGAGCCATCCTGATTAGATAAAATAATGTAGGGTTCCTAGGCACACTAATGGAGTCTTACAAGTGATCAAACATGCAAATTTCTAATAATTACGGTGCCGAGAAAACCTAGAACGGATCGTTAACTAGATATTTAGGCAAAGCAAACAAGTATACGGAAATATAGAAATAGGGAAGGGGCTACAACCTTTGTAGATCCGGTCCACCACTTCGTGAGCTCCACAATGATCTCCCTCCGCTGTCCAAATCGAACTCACGACTCTAGTATTGGCATCATCGAAGAATGGGCGGGCTTGATCGTCGGTTCGATGCCGAAGATGATCTACGTCGAAGCATCACAAGAACAAGCTCCAACTTCACCAAGCTTTGCAAACTTGTGAAGTGAACACCCTATACAACTTGGCAAGAGGTAGAGAATGAAGAAATAGGAAGTGGGTAGACTTTATATTTGGATTTCTCACACTTTTCCATCAATCACCATTGATGGTCAAGCTTTCTCTTTCTTGCTCAAGATGAAGAAGAAGAAGAAAAGATATGATAAGTTAAAATAAAATAGAAAAGAAAATACAATACTTATCATATCTTAAACCATGGTTTAGTGTAGAGACTTAACTTAGGTTAGATGAGTGGTTAGGGTTAGGCATGAGACAAGAATGGTGACTAAGTCAATGCTTCATGAATCTTCAACTAAAAACAAATATAGCCACCATTCATTTCTCTTTTTCTTTTCAAATGAAATAAATATAAAGATAAATGAATAAGCAAATGAAATGATACCCTAACCACTAACTAACCATGGTTCAATACTTTACACAAAACCAAGAAAGAATGTATCATCAAACATGATACAATCATGTGCACAAAAATATATCACATATACAATGTGCAATACAAGTGAGTAAATCCATTTAAAGTGAACCAATACTAGTTAATGCAAAGTAATATATCAAATATATAATTATACATTAAATCATTAAATCAACACTTGATTCAATGATCCGGTCATGTCGCATATAACCGGCTAGTATCCAATGTATCGGTTTATCGAATCAATCCTTGATTCGATAACTAGGTTATATCGCATACAACCATTCGACACATTCATCGCGAGAATGAAATACGGTATCACATACACGCATTATTCTCGGTCCCGCACATATCTCATATACGCTCCTATTTCGTTTCGCTTGAGCCAGGAAACCTCTGTGTAGTACTCTAAAGACTCCTCAATACGCCGGTAGCGGATGATGATCATATCAAGCACCCACAAGCCGCAAGCGGTCTGCTAAACGTAACGGCCACCCGGGTATTGAGCGATCAGAAGATCGACGAGCAAGCCCGCTCACACTCCTGTGAATCCAACCAGTAACACTTACCGTACAGTTCGGTCTGTTCGTCTGATATGTCGCATATCTCGCCTAGGGGTGGTAAACGTCAGACCCCAATAGCTCGATAAGTCATGCCGACTTGAGGTCCATAACATTCGTGAAACTACTGATAACTCTTACCAGTATATCACTGCAACCCTGGCCAGGGATTTCCTGTTATGGCCAGTCGAGCATAGCACAACATCAACCCCCAATACCGGGAGAGACGAATCCCCTCCTATCGCTCATTGCCTCCATGTGAATCGGGACTGTACCCAAAAACCACCTGTTTGCACAACTCAGTAGAGCCGTGGTAGGGTGGAAATCAAAGCACAGTGGGAGACACACAAGACTCTATGACGATCTCGGGTCAACAGACTAAGCTGTACCAGTGTCACCAGAGAACTGCCATCTGATGTGAGGTATAATACCATCTGGGAGTTCTCAGCGAGTCCGTTCAGTGTACCCAGTCTCCACTGAGCACCCGCATACCATCTTTGATGTCAAACACCAATAGATATGGGATCATCCATCGCCCATCGCATGGGTCGAGAAGATATGCGCTAGTCTACTCTGGAATATCGATGCCCTGTCTCGATATTCCCACGACTAGGAACATTTCAAGGATGTACTCATGGACTACCCAGGCCCCACTAGTATGATCAACATCATAGTCCTGGAAGTCGAGTACACATCCTAAGGGCTTTATCAACATGTAATCAGAGAGACAGAAAGTATACATGTTAAGATAAAGAGCAACCAGATAGCGTACTATCATGTCGAGCAAGAAAGTCCTACCTATATATGTCCCAGCATCCACTACAATATACATCCAATGTACAGTAATGGCCTCTAGGGCATACATATAACTAACAATCTCCCACTTGCACTAGGGCCATCTGTAGCAGTGGTCGCAGTATCTAATACTCAACCATCCCATATGAGTCTCTCTCTGGGAAAAAGGCCTTCGTGAGTGGATCCGCCGTGTTGTCCTCTGAGTCTACTCTCCTAACCTCGATCATCCTGGAGATCAACTATCTCCATGATCAGGTGATGCTGCCTCAGAATATGTCTGGGTCACTGATGGGACCAGGGTTCCAGGGTCGAAGCCTCACTTCTATTGTCACACAATGGTAGGAACCTAGTTCATCTTATGAACCAATATACACCCAAACTGCCTCTTTGGTAGTATCTTGAATAGCGATGTTATCAGCCTTTATCGTCTAGTCTGCTACGGTATCTAGCTTGGAACTCTTCCAATCATACCGTCCCTTTACTGAGGGTAAAGACAGTGCCTGTGACTGACATTCAGTCATCTTTATCACCCTGGAACACTTCCAGTGATTCTCCCCAGGATCGATTGATACAATCTCACTATACCTAGTGAGAACCCTAATATCCCTTTAGATCTATCTCATAGGTCCAAATCTCAGGATTTAGGAGGTATCATCTTTATCCTATTTGGAGAATCCTTGTGATAATAGGAGATTGACCGATCGTAGTATAGGAAACTCTTTTCCTATCAAGAGTATGTTGTCTACGTACAATACGAAGATGACCACCTTACTCTTTACTACCCTTTTGTATATACAGGTTCGTCTACCATTTTGATGAAGTCAAACACTTTGACTATCACATCAAAACAGACGTTCCAACTCCGTGATGCCTGCTTCATTATGTAAAGCAACTTGCACACGTTTCCGCTGCTCCCACTGTTTACGAAGACCTCTGGCTGTGTTCTTATAGACGTTCTCTTCTAAATCAGTATTTAGAAAAGCAGTCATGGCACCCAACCGCCAGATATCGTAGTCATGGTATGTAGCCGTGGTAAGTAGGATCTGGACAGACTTAAGCATAGCTACTGGAAAAAGGTTTCATCATTATCCACGCCTGGTCGATGACGAAAACCTTTAACAAGTCTAGCTTTGAAAGTCTCAACTTTTCCATCTAAACCAAGTAATCTTCTCAAGATATACTTGCTCCTGATGGGGATTTAACCCTTCAGATATAGCAGCTAAAGTCCATACTTTGCTGGTGTACATGGATTCCATCTCAGATCGCTAAGCATCCAGCCATTCTTCCAGAGTCCCTACTCTCGATGGCCTGCTCGAAACTAGTTGGGTCATCATCTCATGATGCAATCCTTGCTCCCACTGTCATCGAGAAACCGAGGTATCTCTCAGGCGGATGAGGAACCCTACTAGATCGGCGGAGAGGCTGAGGTTCGTCGGGAACTATAGAATCTTATGGTTCTGTCAAATCATCAGCTGTAGTTTCATATAGCTGGAACCTTTCCAGTTCTACAGAACTGATCTTGCCTCGATCTTGTCCGAATTTTGCTTTTGACATAGGCCGGACAATCCCAAATCTTAACTTACTTAAGAGATAGGCTCTTCCCATACCATATCTCATATGGAATGGTAGGCACTGATTTGATTCGAACCTAATTCAATAGGTATGCAGCTTCTCAAGTGCATAACTCCCAAAAGGAAATAGGTAACTCAGTAATACTCATCATAGAGCACACGATATCTAATATTGTGTGATTGCTCCGCCCCGATACACCGTTGTGCTGTGGTGTATTCAGAGGAGTAATACTGAGAGAGAATCTCATTTTCCTTTAGAATAGTCCAAGGATTCCATGCACAAGTATTCTCCTCCCTGATCTCATCATAGGACATAATACTTATACCCGGTTATTGGTTCTCTACTTCTAACTTATATTCTGTGAATACCTCAAAAGGTTCGGACTTATGTTTCAACAGGAACATATGACTGAATCTTGAGAGATTATCAGAGAATATAATGAAGTAAAAAGAACCAGTCCTGGCATGTGTAGACAGGAGACCTTACATACATCATCATGTATCAGTCCCAAGAGTTTACTAACTCTTTCTCTGTTTCCAGTAAACAGAGCTGGTGTCATTATATCTTTGTGACATGACTGGCAAGTTTCACAAGATGTAAATTCAAACCGATTTAAATATGCATCTAAATGTAACTTCAGCTAGTCGGGTCGCATTGATATGACCTAGTCTACAATACCTCAAGAAGAATTCGTTCATTTCTGAACTCTTCCTCTTGTGTGTGTTCTGTATACAAGGAACTGTAGTTTGATTTAGAACGTCAATGCTTTTAGATAACGTGCCTGAACCGATCAACTTTTGATATAGGAAATGTTCAAAACATTATCCATCAATACAAAATTATATCCTTTCTTTACTAATAAAGAGACTGATATGATTTTGTATATCAGGTTCGGTATCTAATAGCATTTGTTCAGAATCAATGTATTCGTAATACAGGGTGACAGTGACCAACAGACTTGGCTGCAACACTTGCCCCGTTTTCTGTCTCATGAAACTTATCACCCGTTCTCAGTTTTTCTACCTTTTTGTAGCCCTATGTAACAGATTACATATCTGGGATCCTGATCCGGTATCATATACCCAGGATGCAGAGGATACTGAGAAACAGTTCTTTGTAATGAACACACCCGAAGGAGATGCATCATATGCACTTTCTTCGTTTGGGCGGCATAGGAATTCTGGTATTCCCCTATTTCCTGCTCTGTCTTATAACAATTATAAGTTGGAGCGGGACCAACGTTCCCCAGCTCAGTATAACAAGCGGGTTCGGTCAATACATCCGTATTATTATCTTGATTAAGACGTGATATGGTCGCTACCAGGAGGGAGAGAGAAGAAAACACTCTGCGTGCGCTGTTGCAAGATCAGATTGGTTATATATTTTATCTAATCAGGATGGCTCCCACTGTTTTTATCAAATCTTCCTTCAAACCTTAAAAGGAAAGACTAGCCGGGATTAATTACACTCTACAAGTTCGCCAATCTTTCAGCTAGGCCAGTGTCGGTACTTTGAGGGAGGTGCCCCGTGCTTTCGCACGGACCTAATTAATGTAAACCTCGTTTTCCCAGAGGCGTAACCCCGTTGACACCTTTCTAGACACCTACTTGATCGGCTAATTGCAAAGTGCAAAACTCTCCCAGGAGTAACAATTACTCGCAGTGGGTATCGGGATCCAACTATCACATAGAAGGTATGCAATCTCATTGCAAATTTCAACACTTACTGTCCTAACTAATCGCATCATATGCGGTGTAGGAAGACATCACTTAGCTACCGTACACTGTGCCTTGACTATGGTCAACAAACACAGCACGAATACTAAGTACTCTACTTCCTAAAATGACGGAGGGTTGCGAATGGTTTTTGTGAAAACCTTTAACGCTTTGAACTTGATCTCGTTGCGGAATCAAATGGTTTTTAAATGGAATGTTTTTGAGGCTTTTCTAGTTTTGCTAAAGGGGTCACTCCCGGTGAAGGGATCGTCGGCCCTTTCCTCGTCGAATGAGGTGCGGGATATATCATATATATCACTGTGCAAAGCGTAAACTATAGAAGCGATCAAAGACAAACCGATGGTTGTAGCATCCGCCAGTTATTGCTAAAGGAGTCACTCCCGGTGAAGGGATCTCGGTCCTTTCCTCATCGAATAAGGTGCAGGATGTTCTATAATGAACACCGCGATGCAAAGCAAGAACTGTAGCTACCTGTTTTATTTTGAAATTCGATTCCACAACATCAATTAGGTTTATTTTCTTTCATTAATCTCATTAATGAATATCCCATCAATTAAGTCCACCTAATCATCACAGATAAATATAACGTACGCTTATGCCATCCGCATTCGCCTCGATGTCCCATCTGCACCGTTAGGCTAGGTAACTAACGGCAGAGCGGGACAGGGCTAGCGCGGGTGTAAAACATAAGCAACGTCTATATAATATATCATATATACTATATATAATATCTGTCACAGAACATCACATGATCACAGATAAATCACAGCAGAAGAAACATATGAAATATTGGATATACTAGGACGTCCGTGTTTTCAATACGAGCCAGTATAAAACACGGATTCCACGGTCGTGATGAATAGCCAATCCCACACCCCTAGACCCCTAAGAGAGCGGCAAGTAACCCTACCAATTCCAGGGTTAGGAGACCCGGACTCGACTCCTCGAGTTGGTCTCCCACTGTTCCCCAGAACCCGGTTACTTGTGCTCCCCTCCTTGGGTCTATCCTAGTGCAGAAAAGTAAATAATATACAAATGGTGACAACATCCGCAACCTGGAAGTGCCCCAATAAAAGAATATTACATACAAGTTTTTACATGAATGAAAATGAAAAAACACTCATCTCACATAAAAAACCCCCGGCTATTCAAACACGACGATCCAATATAACATATCCAGCAACACATAACATCATATGTTATCAACGTAAGTAAATATGCGCATCCCAATTGTCGTTGACATATAGCAACGAAACCGGCGATATCACATATTACACTTACGGTCACAGAAAAGAAAGTGTAAAACTACAACAGTTGGAATCCGCAACCACCTCAGACATCGCATGCCTGACCAAATGAATTCTTTAGACATCGCATGCCTAACAATTATAAACCCCGCATTTTAGTCTCATTATCGAAAACTCTTTTCAATATCAAGTCGGGCAATTCAACAGGATTCCCGACATTCTGATCGAATGCTCGTCGCAAACTTTAGTAGGCGGCCGCACCCCCGATACCGTCGACGAAGTGCACCAAGGCGGAATACCGCTACCGCGAGCACCCTGACGGATGCTTTCGGCGACGGGGTTCTCCTACAGTCACTTGGTCGGGGCTATGGAGTGAGGCTGTCTATTAAGTTTACCCGGCGAGTATCCGCGTACACTACGTGATTCCGACGGACTTTTGATCACATCAAAATTCCGTGGCAACCGATCAAGTGAGACTAAAGTGCTATGCTTATAACATTCATTCAGTTATCTCATAACTATTTGTGAATTCCAATTATTGTATCACATTCCGGATAAATAGAAAATGTTAAACTTTCCGATCGAACAATCGAACACCCAAGTTTTCCCGATACAGCTCAACACATGAAATAAGTCTAACAGCATTCAGTTCGTGCCTCAGTAGCAACGGTCCAGCCGTAGAAGGGTCAAGCCAACGCCTCACATGTGGCACGCCGTACTGCCCCAAACCCGAAGGTCAAAGGGCAGTTCAAGACGGTCACATAATCGAGTTAAGGTTTGTTGTCTTCTAGAGGGTCCATCGCGTTACTTGCACTACTTAGAACGTCGTTAAACTACGGAAAAATCCAACAATTGGAAATTTCCCGGCAGGGGAAAAAGTGGGTATTTATATCCGGTCGAACCTTTTAACATATTCTAAGAATACCCGGAAAAGCACACCGACAAAAATTAGACAGTCCGATCGAATACACCGAGTTCCCAATACAACCCAGAAAATGCAACTCTGGAAAAAATTATTAAAAATCCCCAGGAAAACCAGCACAGAAAGCTAAGAACTACTGTGCAAAATTGGATGCACAAAGCGACAAAAGGGCCGCGGATCCGCCGCATGAGCCTACTGTAGGGCCGCGGATCCGCGCCTCCTTTGTGGAATCAGGACCACGAATTTTACAGTATGTCTTAGATCTTCCTGATGATTTTTCTGAATATTTTTAATCTCGAAAAAACCACATTTTACAGAAATGTCCAGAGAGCATTTTCAAAGTCGGGTTTTGGGTCGATCGGACTTCTGATTCCGTCGGGACTTCGCCTAAGGCTCTAGCTAGGCTCTGATACCACTGTAGGGTTCCTAGGCACACTAATGGAGTCTTACAAGTGATCAAACATGCAAATTTCTAATAATTACGGTGCCGAGAAAACCTAGAACGGATCGTTAACTAGATATTTAGGCAAACAAGCAAGTATACGGAAATATAGAAATAGGGAAGGGGCTACAACCTTTGTAGATCCGGTCCACCACTTCGTGAGCTCCATGATGATCTCCCTCCGCTGTCCAAATCGAACTCACGACTCTAGCATTGGCATCATCGAAGAATGGGCGGGCTTGATCGTCGGTTCGATGCCGAAGATGATCTACGTCGAAGCATCACAAGAACAAGCTCCAACTTCACCAAGCTTTGCAAACTTGTGAAGTGAACACCCTATACAACTTGACAAGAGGTAGAGGATGAAGAAATAGGAAGTGGGTAGACTTTATATTTGGATTTCTCACACTTTTCCATCAATCACCATTGATGGTCAAGCTTTCTCTTTCTTGCTCAAGATGAAGAAGAAGAAGAAAAGATATGATAAGTTAAAATAAAATAGAAAAGAAAATACAATACTTATCATATCTTCAACCATGGTTTAGTGTAGAGACTTAACTTAGGTTAGATGAGTGGTTAGGGTTAGGCATGAGACAAGAATGGTGACTAAGTCAATGCTTCATGAATCTTCAACTAAAAACAAATATAGCCACCATTCATTTCTCTTTTTCTTTTCAAATGAAATAAATAAAAAGATAAATGAATAAGCAAATGAAATGATACCCTAACCACTAACTAACCATGTTTCAATACTTTACACAAAACCAAGAAAGAATGTATCATCAAACATGATACAATCATGTGCACAAAAATATATCACATATACAATGTGCAATACAAGTGAGTAAATCCATTTAAAGTGAACCAATACTAGTTAATGCAAAGTAATATATCAAATATATAATTATACATTAAATCATTAAATCAACACTTGATTCAATGATCCGGTCATGTCGCATATAACCGGCCAGTATCCAATGTATCGGCTTATCGAATCAATCCTTGATTCGATAACTAGGTTATATCGCATACAACCATTCGACACATTCATTGCGAGAATGAAATACGGTATCACATACACGCATTATTCTCGGTCCCGCACATATCTCATATGCGCTCCTATTTCGTTTCGCTTGAGCCAGGAAACCTCTGTGTAGGACTCTAAAGACTCGTTAATACGCCGGTAGCGGATGATGATCATATCAAGCACCCACAAGCCGCAAGCGGTCTGCTAAACGTAACGGCCACCTGGGTATTGAGCGATCAGAAGATCGACGAGCAAGCCCGCTCAAACTCCTGTGAATCCAACCAGTAACACTTACCGTACAGTTCGGTCTGTTCGTCTGATATGTCGCATATCTCGCCTAGGGGTGGTAAACGTCAGACCCTAATAGCTCGATAAGTCATGCCGACTTGAGGTCCATAACATTCGTGAAACTACTGATAACTCTTACCAGTATATCACTGCAACCCTGGCCAGGGATTTCCTGTTATGGCCAGTCGAGCATAGCACAACATCAACCCCCAATACCGGGAGAGACGAATCCCCTTCTATCGCTCATTGCCTCCATGTGAATCGGGACTGTACCCAAAAACCACCTGTTTGCACAACTCAGAAGAGCCGTGGTAGGGTGGAAATCAAAGCACAGTGGGAGACACACAAGACTCTATGACGATCTCGGGTCAACAGACTAAGCTGTACCAGTGTCACCAGAGAACTGCCATCTGACGTGAGGTATAATACCATCTGGGAGTTCTCGGCGAGTCCGTTTAGTGTACCCAGTCTCCACTGAGCACCCGCATACCATCTTCAATGTCAAACACCAATAGATATGGGATCATCCATCGCCCATCGCATGGGTCGAGAAGATACGCGCTAGTCTACTCTGGAATATCGATGCCCCGTCTCGATATTCCCACGACTAGGAACATTTCAAGGATGTACTCATGGACTACCCAGGCCCCACTAGTATGATCTACATCATAGTCCTGGAAGTCGAGTACACATCCTAAGGGCTTTATCAACATGTAATCAGAGAGACAGAAAGTATACATGTTAAGATAAAGAGCAACCAGATAGCGTACTATCATGTCGAGCAAGAAAGTCCTACCTATATATGTCCCAGCATCCACTACAATATACATCCAATGTACAGTAATGGCCTCTAGGGCATACATATAACTAACAAATAATAACCAATCTATTCTTGCAAGAGTGCACGCTGAGTGTTTTCTTCTCTCTCTCTCCAGGTAGCGACCATATCACGCCTTAATCAAGATAATAATACGGAATATTGACCGAACCCGCTTGTTATACTGAGCTGGGGAACGTTGGTCCCGCTCCAACTTATAAATGTTATAAGACAGAGCAGGATATTGGGGATTACCAGAATTCCCGTGCCGCCCAAACGAAGAAAGTGCATACTGATGCATCATCTTCGGGTGTGTTCCTTATACAGAACTATTTCTCAGTATTCTTTACGTCCTGGATATGAGATACCGGATCAGGATCCCGCATATGTAATTAGTTACATGAGCTACAGATAGGTAAAGAACTGAGAACGGGTGATAAGTTTCATGAGACAGAAAACGGGGCAAGTGTTGCAGCCAAGTCTATTGGTCACTGTCACCCTGTATTACTAATACATTGATTCTGAACAAATGTTATTAGATACCGAACCTGATATTCAAAATCATATCAGTCTCTTTATTAGTAAAGAAAGGATATAATTTTGTATTGTTGGATAATGTTTTGAACATTTCCTATATCAAAAGTTGATCGGTTCAGGCACGTTATCTAAAAGCATTGATGTTCTAAATCAAACTACAGTTCTTTAGTATGCGGAACACACACAAGAGGAAGAGTTCAGAAATGAACGGATCCTTCTTGAGGTATTGTAGACTAGGTCATATCAATGCGACCCGACTAGCTAAGTTGCACAAAGATGCATATTTAAATCTGTTTGAATTTACATCTTGTGAAACTTGCCAGTCATATCACAAAGATAAGATGACCATAGCTCCGTTTATTGGAAACAGAGAAAGAGTTAGTGAACTCTTGGGACTGATACATGATGATGTATGTAAGGTCCCCTGTCTACACATGCCAAGACCGGTTCTTTGTACTTCATTACATTCTCTGATGATCTCTCAAGATTCAGTCATATGTTCCTGTTGAAACACAAGTCCGAACCTTTTGAGATATTCACAGAATATAAGTTAGAAGTAGAGAACCAATAAGGGTATAAGTATTATGTCCTTTGATGAGATCAAGGAGGAGAATACTTGTGCATAGAATTCCTGGACTTTTCTAAAGGAGAATGAGATTCTCTCTCAGCATTACTCCTCCGTAAACACCATAGCACGATGGTATATCGGGGTAGAGCAATAGCACCCTATGTGATATGGTGTGCTCTATGATGAGTACTACTGAGTTTCCTATTTCTTTTTGGGAGTTATGCACTTGAGAAGCTGCATACCTATTGAATAGGGTTCAAATCAAATCAGTTGCCTACCACTCTATATGAGATATGGTATGGGAAGAGCCCATGTCTTAAGCTAGTTAAGATTTGGGGTTGACCGGCCTATGTCTAAAAGTAAAATCCGGACAAGCTCGAGGCAAGGTCTGTAACGTAGAACTGGAAAGGTTCCAGCTATACAAACTACAGCAGATGATTTGATAGAACCAAAGGATTCAATAGTAACCAACGAACCTCAGCCTCTCCGCCGATCTAGTAGGGTTCCTCACCAACCTAAGAGATACTTCGGTTTCTCTATGACAGTGGGAGCGAGGATTGCATCATGAGATGATGACCCAACTAGTTTCGAGCTGGCCATCAGGAGTAGGACTCTGTAAGAACGGCTGGATGCTTAGTGATCTGAGATGGAATCCTTATACACCAACAAAGTATGGACTTTGGTTGCTTTATCTGAAGGGTTAAATCCCCATTAGGAGCAAGTATATCTTGAGAAGATTACTTGGTGTAGATGGAAAAGTTGAGACTTTCAAAGCTAGACTTGTTAAAGGTTTTCGTTATCAACCAGGCGTGGATAATGATGAAACCTTTTCTGGGGCCTATGCTTAAGTCCATCCAGATCCTACTTGCCATGGCTACATACCATGACTACGATATCTGGTGGTTGGGTGTCATGACAGCTTTTCTAAATGATGTTTTAGAAGAGGGCGTCTATAAGTACACATCCAGAGGGCTTCGTAAACAGTGGGACCAGCAGAAACTTGTACAAGATGCTTTATAGGATAAAGCAGGCATCGCGGAGTTGGAACATCTGTTTTGATATAGTAGTCAAAGAGTTTGACTTCATCAAAATGGTAGATGAACCTTGTATATACAAAAAGGTAGTAGGGAGTATGGTGGCGATCCTCGTAGAGTACGTGGATGACATACTCTTGATAGGGAAGGAGTTTCCTATGCTACGCTCGATCAATCTCCGCTTATCACAAGGATTCTCCATATAGGATCAAAGTGATACCTACTAAATCCTGGGTTTTGGATCTATGAGATAGATCTAAATGGATGTTAGGATTCTCACTAGTTGAAGTGAGATGGTATCAAATGATCCTGGGGAGAATCACTGGAAGTGTTCCAGGATGATGAGAACGACTGAATGTCAGTCACAGGCATTGTCTTTACCCTCAGTAAAGGGACGGTATGTTGGAAGAGTTCCAAACTAGATACCGTGGCATACTAGACGATAAAGGCTGGATACATCGCTACTTAAGATGCTACTAAAGAGGCTGTCTGGGTGTATATTTGTTCATGAGATGAACTTAGTTCCTCCCATTGTGTGACAATGGAGTTGTGGCTTATGCTAAGGAACGTCTGTCCCATCAGTGATCCAGACATATTCTGAGGCAGTGTCACCTGATCATGGAGATAGTTGATCTCCAGGGTGATCGAGATTAGGAGAGTAGACTCAGAGGACAACACGGCGGATCCACTCACAAAGGCCTTTTCCCAGAGAGAGACTTTTATGGGATGGTTGAATATGAGATACTACAACCACTGCTATCAGATGGCCCTAGTGCAAGTGGGAGATTGTTAGTTATATGTATGCCCTAGAGGCCATTACTATACATAGGATGTATATTGTAGTGGATGCTTGGACATATATAGGGAGGACTTTCTTGCTCGACATGATAGTATGTTATCTGGTTGCTCTTTACCTTAACGTGTACACTGATTGTCTCTCTGTTACATGTTGGTAAAGCCCTTAGGATGTGTACTTGACTATCTGGACTATGATGCGGATCATACTAGTGGGGACATGGTAGTCTATAAGTACATCCTTCAAAGTCCCTAGTCATGGGTATATCGAGACGGGGCATCGATATACCAGAGTAGACTAGCGTGTACCTTCTCGACCTATACAGATGGACGATGGATGATCCCATATCCATTGGTGTTTGACATCAGAGATGATATACGGGTGCTCAGTGGAGACTGGGTACACTGGACGGACTCGCCGAGAACTCCCAGATGGTATTATACCTTACGTCAGATGGCATTCTCTGGTGACACTGGTACAGATTAGTCTGTAGACCCGAGATCGTCATGGAGTCTTGTGTGATTCCCACTGTGCTTTGATTTCCACCTTACCACGTCCAAGAGGGCGTGCAAAACGGTGGTTTTTGGGTACAGACCCGAATCACATGGAGGCAATGAGCGATAGGAGGGGATTCGTCTCTCCCGGTATAGGGAGTTGATGTTGCACTGTTCTCGATTGGCTATAACCGGAAATCCTTGGCCAGGGTTGCTGAGATTTACTGGTAAGTATTACCAGTAGTTTCTCGAACTGTTATAGACCTCATATCGACACGACTTATCGAGCTATTGGGTTCTGACGTTTACCACCCCTAGGCAAGATATGCGACATATCAGACGAACAGACCGGACTGTACAGTAAGTGTTACTGGTTGGATTCACAGGAGTGTGAGCGGGCTTGCTCGTCGATCTTCTGATCGTTCAATACCCGGGTGGCCGTTACGTTTAGCAGACCGCTTGCGGCTTGTGGGTGTTTGATATGATCATCACCTGCTGCCGGCGTATTGACGAGTCTTTAGAGTCCTACACAGAGGTTTCCTGGCTCAAGCGAAACGAAATAGGAGCGCATATGAGATATGTGCGGGACCGAGAATAATACCAGTATGTGATACTGTATTCTATTCTCGCGATTTGTATCATTGGACGGTTATATATGATATAGCCGGGATACCGAATCAAGTGTTGATTCGATACATTGATACACTTGATATTAGTCGGTTATATGCGATATGACCGGATCATTAAATCAAGTGTTGATTTAATGATTTAATGTATAATTATATATTTGATATATTACTTTACATTAAGTAGTATTGGTTCACTTAAGATTGATTATCTCACTTGATTGTGCACATTGTATATATGATATATGTTTGTGCACTAGTTTGTATCATGTTTGATGATACATGCAAACTTGGGTGTATGTTTGAATTAAACCATGGTTAATTAATGGTTAGGGTTTCATATGCTTTATTTACTTATTCATTTATTTATTCATTTGGAAAGATAAATGAAATGGTGGCTTGTTTTGTTCTTTTGTTGAAACTTCATGAAGGTTTGAAAGCTTGACCATTTTGTTTCTTTCCTTTAACCTAACTATTCAACCTAACCCTAGTTTATTCTCTACACTTAACCATGGTTGCAATATGATAAGGGTCACTTGATTTTGTTTTTAAAATCTTATCATATTCTTTTTCTTCTTCTTCTTCTTCTTCAAGAAGAAAGAAGCTTGCTAGCTTCAATGGTGACTTGAGAAAAAGAGTGAAAAATCCAATTCTAAAGTGAACCCACTTCCTATTTCTTCATCCTCTACCACTTGCCAAGTAGTATAGGGTGTTTTCTTCACAAGTTTCATGGCTTGGTGAAGTTGGAGCTTGATCTTGTGTTGCCTCGACGTAGATCATCTTCGGCATCAAAGTCGACGACCTAGCCCGATCATTTCTTCGACGAAACCATTACTAGAGTCCGGGATCCGATGATCGCAGCGGAGGGACGTCAACGCGGAGCTATGGAGGTGGAGGACCGGATCTACAAAGGTTGTATTTCCGTTCACTTAGCACTAAAGTAGTTTAGTAGCATTTCGTTTCGCCTAAACTCTAGTCAACGATCTAGTATAGGGTTTCTTTGGCACATGAAAAATTATAATTTGGCATGGTTGATGCCTTGTGAGACCTCTTGAGCGTGCCTAGGAACCCTACAGGTTAGTGCACCATGACATGTTTCATTGGTTACATGTTATTTCATTTGTGGTTTTATATGGGTGTATGTGTTTTTGGTGAGAAAAAGAAAAGGGAAAAAGGAAAAAGTCAAAGGAGACATAATGAGTGGGTTAGGTATACCTTGGAGAGAGAGAGTGAATATTAGTGAGAGAAGGGGAGGGGGCTGCTGCCTCATTTTCAATCCCCCACCATTTTCAACTCCCTCTTCATCTCCTCAACCCCACAACCCTCCTCAAAGAACCCTAGATCTATCTCCAAACAATCTCCCAAAACCCTACACTCCCTTCACAAAACTTAATCCCCATCTCTTCCTCTACGCGTTGAACCGAGCAAAGTGGGATTTTGACGACGTTGGGAAGTTAGTGCTGCCTAGAAGGGATCAAATGAGGTATAAATTCTTCCCTTTAGATTAGTTTTGTGTGATATCATGTTTTGGGATGTCGTTTTATGATATTGCTGACCTGCTGTTACCCCGAGTATCCACTGGGAAAACAAACAGTATGGTAATGTTATGCTCGTAACCCTAAGTAACCACCTGAAGAACGAGACCTTCCCCACCGGTTTTGGCCGGCGACCATTGGGCAAAATCCGGCGACACCGGGTATATAGGGGAGTTAGGGATTGGATTCCTTAGGGTAGTTGCCTGAAGCTGTTTAGAGGTGTTTGGTCCTACTAGATTTTTATGTAATGACTGTAGGTGGAATCTGGGAACATTGGTGAGTGTTTACATGACCTTGGTGACACGATTCCTGATCTGAGCCATAGACCTGAACCATATGCACAAACTTTAGAATTGATCCATGTCTGTTTAGTGAGTATTTTGGGTGTGCAGGGAGATCTGGAACAACCCAGGAAAATTCTGAGAGTAGCAAACAACACCAGGGACCCATTTTTGACCACAGGAGACCATCATGAAAAAATGAAGCCCATAGGAGCCAAGGCAGCCGGCGAGGCCGGATTTTTTATGGTATGTGGCCGGCCACTTGGTGAGGGTAGGGGTCTAGGTTGGTCCAGTAGGTCATATATACTATACACATCACCCTAGACTTGTTTGCTTAGATTTATCTGACCTGAGTCAAAATCTGGGAACACTTGTGTATGACTTAGGATATGTTTTCCGTATTTGAAATGATGAGTTTTGATATTTGGATTCGTTTTTGGTTATCGCATGTTTGTACATCGACAACAAGGGTTGTTTGATTGATTTTGTACGCATATGCTATAGGTTCTAACCTACGAGCAATGCGTGTGCTGTTTTGGTTTTCCGCCTTGGTTTTAATATCGTTACGATATGTGTTGTTATTATAGGTATCTTCGCGTGGATTCCGAAGCGATGGAGCGAGGTGTCATCGACTTCGGCGAGCGAGGACTACGGTGAGTAGATCTATATCTACCGGGGAAGTCAGGTGGATGGCGTATAGCACCCCCGCAACTTTTTGATGGAAAACCGATTTATAGAGTATGGTTAGGAAACCTAGATTAGGAAACTAAGGTTAGAAGGAGATAGCTATGAAACCATATTAGAAACTAGAGAATAATTAGAAGTGATATGTTACTACTATCGTAGAATGTCGTTTAGTGATATTGCCGTTTAGGATACTGTAGGACTAGATAGTCGATGTAGATGCGTCATCCGAACCATACCTTTTTCTAAACCGAAGAATCATATGTATCTTTTAAACATATACCTTGAGGGATGTTACGGATTTTCAAATGATATCTTTTCTTAAAAACACCGTAACCCCTATTTTCAAAACTACGATTCGCTTCTTTAAAAATCTGATTGTATGGTTCGGGTATGTATGTTAGATTAGATACTTATGTTTAGTATAGATAGAATATTGATGTAAATTTGATTTGATGTGTGTTATAAATGCGATGAAAGGATATAAGAGGGATATGCTGATATGATGAGATGATGATATGATGATATGATGGTATACGGATGCGAGTCGATCGAGATGGTTTATACCCTGCCTGTCCCCTAATATGAGATTTTTGCGGATGTGAACCGGGACATAGGTACATAGATATTCATACATATATAGAATGTTGTGAATCATGGATGATAGGTCGTATGCGATATTAGGCCGTACCCTCATTTGTCGTATAGGATGATAGGATCCCTATTAGTTTAATGCCGCCGTACGATGATTTTCCGTGCGTGATGAGTTTGACTTGATGATTGATCCTTACCCTTGACTAGAGGTTGCCGTACGATGGATTATACCGTACGCGATGTTACTGGGCTAGATGCCGATTGATAGATTCACCGACTCGGACATATGATAGTTACGTATACCCTATAGCTTTTAGCTGATGATTTACCTTGTGCTGCATTCATGATATTATTATTGCATCGCATATACCTGTGATAGTACACTTGCACCATTATCGATGATGCGTATGTTACACGTACACAGTTTATAGGCTCACACACTTCATCATTGATAATTGCCATGTCACTACACAGTAGGATTGCTGCATCATGATATGACTCTTCGCATAACCTGCTTGCACATATACATTGATACATTTATACTTGTGGATATACACACTTGTATATCATATCAGTGCACATATACATTGATATATTCATACTTGCGCACATACACATTGTATATTCACATGGGTGCACACATACTTTGATATATTCACATCAGTGCACATATACATTGATATATTCATACTTGCGCATATACACATTGTATATTCACATTGGTGCACACATACATTGATATACTCACATTGGTGCACATATACATTGATATATTCACATTTGTGCACACATACATTGGTACATCTATACTTGCGCATATACATATTGTACCTACATAGATAACTGATTTTATTGGGAGAATGGGAACCGCATGTTATAATTTAAAAACTGGAATCTTTTTAAAAGAGCGGTATTCCCTTAATATGTCATATCACTATTCCATGTTGCATGATACACGGGTATGCTCACATTTCTATTATATGTCGCATGCATCATGCTCTATGATTTTACGCATTGAGATGTGCTGTTTTCATGGGATTTCTAGATTTGAGAACCGTGGCTATTTCAAAAGAAATCATGTACTGTTTTAAAAACCCGGTTTCTCTTGATATGATATTTCAGTGCGTCCACCATGTGTTTTCTCGGTTCTGAGAGTGGCATGTGAAACCCGATTCGAGGAGCGGTAGGCACCGTCTGTGGGTATATGGTGGATCCGGTGAGGTACCCCAGGACAAGAAGACTCGTATATGTTAGACGGTGAGCCCGGCAGGGGAGCACTACCTACCGGTGATAGTATTTGGACTCGGCGGTTATCCGGAGGATACCGACCGGAGTAGCGAGATGGATACGGGCCGACCCGTACTGCTGGGGCCGAAGGCTGATTCCGCAGACGGAGCCCGTGGGCCGATCCGGACTGATGGAGCCGATATATGAAGATTTACGTGCCGATGCTGGGCACGGTTTTCATGATGTTTTCGAGTGTCGATACTAGGCACTCAGGTTCTATGATTGATGTGTCGGGAGGGACACCGTTGATATATATATCCTCATACTTTCATGCACACTCCTTTATGATATTTACATGCATGATGTTGTTGCGTCAGTGGTTGACGCATGGACTGGATCCACATACATACATACATACATACATACATACACTGATTCTACTATTAGAGATTATACACATGCTTATAGACATTGATTTATGGGTGGACGAGATCCACATATCTGCATGCATTGATTATTACTGTTGGATGTTATCCGCATGCATTTAGGTTTTGACGACCTTGTTGGCACATATACGACCCGGTCACCCTAGATATCATAGTATTACCTTTTGATATAGTTGACCTAGGAGTCGTTGTTTATTCGATTTCTACTTGTAGATATATTTCTATTCACGAGTTGGCAACTCATCCCCATTGTGCCATAGTTCTTGCAGGTTGACCGCGTGGATCAGTAGCGGTATCGCTGGCACACAGTTTCTTTTGGGTGTTTTGCAGTGGCAGGTAGGACATTTGTATCGTACCCACCCTTGTATTACATTTCATATTATATCTAGTTAACTCCATCGATCAATCAAAATTAGAATTTGTATAAGTAATGAGTCTTAGTGGGATTGTGGTTGCGAGACTTAGAGCGAGGGGTTTTTCGCTACTTGTGAAATTTATGTCTTGCTTCCTTTTATCTTTGTGGTAATCTTCGCCGTTGGGCGTCGTATACTTATTTATATTGTCTTGCGTGGTTGTGATCCGCCGTTTGGCGAAGAGCTAGCTCCCGCTTGGGGATGCCATTATTCTTATTATGTACTTGTGGTTTTGGATCAAAATATACAAAGGAGGTGCTGCCAAAATTTTTAAAAGAAAAAACATGTTTTCAAACTAGTAAATTTCTCTTGCATCATTCATGTTCTTTCCCTATGAATTAAGAAAACTTGATTTCATTATACTTTTATTTCAAAACTTCACCTCCTTTATTTTACTTAAAAGGTTTAGATTTCTGGGTTTCAGCTTACTTGAATTCCGTTACGCCTTTAGACGTTGCGTGATTCAAGTGCTGGTCACGAGCTAATATTTCGGGTCGTGACAAACCGTCCGATATTATAAATCGCGAGAATAGAACACGGTATCACATACTCGTATTAATCTCGGTCCCGCACATATCACATATGTACTCCTACATCGTTTTGCCTGAGCCAGTAAACCTCTGTGTAGGACTCTTAAGACTCGTCAATACGCCGGCAGTAGGTGATGATCATATCAGGCACCCACAAGCCATCAGCGGTACTAACTGGACGTAACGGCTACCCGGGTATTGAGCGATCAGAAGATCAACAAGCAAGCCTGCTCTAACTCCTGAAAAGCCTGTCAGTAACACTACTGTAGAGTCCGGTCTTTTCGTCTGATATGTCGCATATTTAGTCTAGGGGTGGTAAACGTCAGACCCCAGTAACCAATAAGTCGTGCCGATGTGAGGCTAATAACGGGTCGAGAAACTACCGATAACACTTATCAGTAAATCTCCATGTCAGCCCTGGCCAGGGACTTCCTGTTATATCCAATCGAGCACAGCGCAACATCAACCCCCAATACCGGGAGAGACGAATTCCTTTATCGCTCATTGCCTCCATGTGATTCGGGACTGTACCCAAAAGCCATCATTTTGCACGTTCTCTTTAACGTGGTAGGGTGGAAATCAAAGCACAGTAGGAATCATACAAGACTCTATGACGATCTCGGGTCTACAGACTAATATGTACCAGTGTCACCAGAGAACATAGGTATAATACCAAGTAGGAATTCTCGGCAAGTCCGTTCAGTGTTCCCAGTCTTCACTGAGCACCCGTATACCATCTTTGATGTCAAACACCAATGGATGTGGGATCATCCATCGCCTATCATATGGGTCAAGAACCATATACGCTAGTCTACTCTGGAATATCGATGCCCTGTCTCGATACACCCTCGACTAGGAACAATTATAGGATATACTTGTGGACTATCCTAGCCCCACTAGTATGATATCCATCATAGTCCCGGTAGTCAAGTACACATCCTAAGGGCTTCATCAACATGTGAGAGCAAGACAGTATAACAATACAAGTCTATATTGTTAAGACAAAGAGCAACCAGATAGCATACTATCATGTCGAACAAGAAAGTACTCTCTATATATATCCAAGTATCCACTATAATATACATAACATGTACAATAATGGCCTCTAGGGCATACATATAACTAACAATCTCCCACTTGCACTAAGGCTAGTTGTTATAGTATCTCATACCCAACATCCCGAAGAGTCTCTCAAATTGTATCTGGGGTATGGCCTTTGTGAGTGGATCCACTGTGTTGTCCTTCGTGTCAACTCTCCTGATCTCGATCTTCCGGCGATCAACTATCTCCCGGATCAGGTGATACCGTCTCAGAATATGCATGGATTGCTGATGGGACCTGGGTTCCTTAGCCAAAGGCACAGCTCCATTGTTATCACAATACAAATGTATTGGATGCTCGATGGACGGAACCACACCAAGTTCGTTTATGAACTTTTTCATCCAGATAGCCTCTTTGGCAGTATTATTGGCAGCGATGTATTCAGATTCCATCGTCGAGTCTGCCACAGTTTCCTATTTGGAACTCTTCCAACAAACCGCCCCTCCATTGAGGGTAAAGACAAATCCCGAGACTGACTTAGAGTCGTACTTATAACTCTAAAAGCTCGAATCGGTAAAGGACTCCACTTGGAGTTCACCGTTACCATACACTAAGAACATCCCTTTAGTATTTCTCAAGTACTTGAGAATATTCTTCACAGCTATCCAGCGACTCTCTCCTGGATCTGCTTGATACCTACTCACTACACTTAGTGAGTATGCTACATCGGGTCTGGTACATAATATCGCGTACATGATAGAGCCTACTATCGAAACATAGGGTATCCCTTGCATGTGAGCTCTCTCCAAATCAGTCTTGGGAGACATCTCTTTGGAGAGAGTGAGTCCTGTGATCGTGGGTAAATTCCCACGTTTGGAATCTTCCATACTAAACCTCTTTAGTATGGTGTCTATGTACCTGGATTGGGAAAATCCTAGTATCCTTTTAGATCTATCTCTATAGATCTTAATCCCCAAAATGTAGGAGGCATCATCTAGATCTTTCATTGAGAATCTTTGTGATAAGAAGAGCTTGACCGAGGGTAGCATAGAAACATCATTTCCTATCAAGAGTGTGTCATCCACGTAAAATACGAGGAAGACAATCTTACTCTCTGCAACCTTCTTTTATATACAAGGTTCATCTATGTTTTTAATGAAGTCAAACTCTTTGACTACCACATCAAAACAGATGTTCCAACTCCGCGATGCCTTCTTTAACCCGTAGATGGATTTAAGTAGCTTGCACACCTTCCCGCTGCTCCCACTGTCCACGAAGCCTTCTGGCTGAGTCATGTACACGCTCTCTTCTAAATCACCATTTAGAAAGGCGGTCTTAACATCCATTTGCCAGATTTCGTAGTCATGGTATGCAACGATAGCAAGTAGGATCCGTATGGACTTAAGCATAGCCACAGGAGAAAAGGTTTCATCATAATCCACATCTGGTCGTTGACGAAAACCTTTTGCAACAATTTTAACTTTGAAAGTCTCAACTTTTCCATCTACACCAAATTTTTTCTTGAAGATCCACTTGCTCTCGATGGGTTTAACCCCTTCAGGAGCATCTTCCAAAGTCTATACTTTATTGGTGTACATGAATTCCATCTCAGATCGCATTGCATCCAGCCATTTCACAGAGTCCCCACTCGTGATGGCCTGCTCAAAGCTAGTTGGGTCATCATCTTCCATGATGCAATCCTCGCTCCCACCGTCTATGAGAAAACCATAGTATCTCTCAAGTGGATGAGGAATCCTACTAGATCGACAGAGAGGTTGAGATTCGTTGGGAACTATCGAATCCTCTGGTTCCATTAAATCTTCTGTCGCAGTTTGTGCTGCTGGAACCTCTTCCAGTTCTATCTTAAGGCCACTAATTTCTTTCGCAAGAAATTCCTTTTCTAAAAAGGTGGCATGTTGAGCAATAAATACCTTTTATTGTTCACTGTGGTAGAATAGATATCCATTTGAATGTTTAGGATATCCAACAAACTTACAAAGAACTGATCGTACCTCGAGTTTGTCTGGATTTTGCCTTTTGACATAGGCCGGACAACCCCATATCTTAACTCGTTTAAGACATGGTCTCTTCCCACTCCACATCTCATATGGTATGGTAGGTACAGATTTAGATGGAACTTGATTCAATAGGTATGCTGCTGCTTCAAGCGCATAACCCCAAAAGGAAATAGGCAACTCAGTGGTGCTCATCATAGAGCGCACTATATCCAATAGGGTGCGATTTCTCCGCTCTGATACACCGTTGTGCTGTGGTGTATATGGAGGAGTAAGCTGAGAGAGAATCCCATTCTCTTTTAGATAGTCACGGAATTCCGTGCTCAAGTATTCTCCTCCCCGATCAGATCGTAGGATTTTAATACTTTTACTTATTTGGTTCTCAACTTCGTGCTTATATTTTTTGAATTTCTTAAAAGCTTCAGACTTGTGTTTCAACAGGAACACATGTCCGTATCTTGAGATATCGTCAGTGAATGTAATGAAGTATGAAGAACCATTCCTGGTATCTGTAGACATGGGACCGCATACATCACTATGTATCAGTCCCAAGAGTCCCGTAACTTTTTCTCCGTGTCCAGTAAACGGAGTTTTGGTCAGCTTTCCTTTGAGACATGAATGGCAAGTTTCATAAGATGATAATTCGAACGGATTCAAATATCCATCCTTATGTAACTTAGCTAGTCATGTCGCATTGATATGACCTGGTCTACAATACCACAAGAAGGATTTGTTCATTTCTGAACTCTTCCTCTTGTGTGTTTTGTACGTTAAGAACTGTGGTTTGATTTAGAATATATATGCCATTATTTAGCGAGCCTGATCCAATCAACTTTTGATCCAGGAAGATGTTCATAACATTATCCTGTACTACAAAATTATATTCTTCTTTACTTAATAAAGAAACTGATATAAGATTGCATATCAGGGTCGGTATGTAAAAGCATTCGTTCAGAATCAATGTATTACCATTTGGTAATACAAGGTGATATTCGCCAACTGTTTTGGCTGCAGCATTTGCACCATTCCCTACTCTTACAGAATGATCACATATTCCCATTTCTCTACCTTTCTTTAGCTTATGTAACATATTACATATGTGGGATCATGATCCGGTATCTAATGCCCAGGACGTAGGGTGTACTGAGAAACAGTTCTCGGTGACTAACACACCCGAAGAAGATGTATTAACATGCTTATTCATCATTTGGGTGGCGTGGGAATCCGGATATTCCCTTATTCCCTACTCGGACTTATAACAATTATAAGTTGGAGTGGGACCAACGTTCCCCTACTCAGTATAACAAGCGGGTTCGGTCAATACATCCATATTATTATCTTGATTAAGGCCTGACATGGTCGCTACCTGGAGAGAAAGAGAAGAAATCATTTAGCGTATGTTCTTGTAAGATTAGATTGGTTTTTATCTTATCTAATCAGGATGGCTCCTACTATTTTTATCAAATCTTCCTTCAAACCCTAAAAGGTAAGACTAGCCGGGATTAATTACACCTTACAAGTTCGTCAATCTTTCAGCCAGGTCAGTGTCGGTACTTTGAGAGAGGTTCCCCGTGCTTTCGTACGGACCTAATTAAAATAAACCTCATTTTCCCTGGGGCGTAACCCCGTTAACACTTTTCTAGACACCTATTTGATCGGCTAATTTGTCATGTGTAAAACTCTCCCAGGAGTAACTCTTACTCCCAGTGGGTATCGGGATCCAACTATCTTATAGAAGGTATGCAATCTCATTACAAATTTCAACACTTGAAATTCCCAATAATAGTTTTTACCTCAAGCGTCCTATGACCTTGACAGAGGTCAACAAACTATAGTGCGCTAGTCAAGTTCAACCTGCCATTTCATGATTGAATTAAACCCACCCGCACGACCCTTGATAGAGGTCAACAAGGTCGTACGACTACCCTAATCCAATCGCATCACATGCTTTACAGAGAAGCACTAATCAACTACCGCACACTACGCCTTGACAGAGGTCAACAAACGTAGCACGAATACTAAGTGGTACTTATCTGAAATGACGGAGGGCTACGACAAATTTTTAAGAAAACCTTTTTGCGTAATGAACTTGATATCGTTGTAGAAACAAGTGATTTTTTGAAAAGGAGTGTTTTTGAGGATTTTGTTAGTTTTACTAAAGAGGTTACTCCCGGTGAAGGGATCTCGTCCCTTTCCTTATCGAATAAGGTGCAGGATATTTCATAAATACCGCTATGCAAAGAAAAAACTAAAAGAAGTAGTCAAAAAACAAAACCGGGTGGGTTGTAGCATCTGTTAGTTTCGCTAAAGAGGTCACTCCCGGTGAAGGGATCTCGGCTCTTTCCTCATCGAATGAGGTGCTGGATATTCTACAAGGAATACCGCTATGTAAAGCAAAAACTAGAGCTACCCTTTTTGAAAATATGATTCTACAACATCTTTTAGGTTTCTTTCTATTTCATTAATCTCACTAATGAAGTCCCATCATTTATGCTTCCTAAGCATCACAGAAGAAACGAAAATACAACGTACGCTTATGCATTCGCATTCGCCACAGTGTCTATGCACCGTTAGGTTACTTAACTAACGGCATAGCGGGGCGGGACTAGCGCGGGTGAAAAACATAAACAACATTTATCTTATATCATATATATAATAATAAAGCATTTGTCTCACGTATATAAAAGTGATCACATCACAGAATATCAGCAGCAGAAGATAACATATGAAATATTGGATATACTAGGAATTCCGTGTTTTAAATTAAGCCAGTATAAAACACGGATTCCATGGTCGCGATGAATAGCCAAACCCATATCCCTAGACCCCTACGAGAGCGGCAAGCAACCCTACCAATTCTAGAGTTAGGAGACCCGGACTCGATTCCTCGAGATGGTCTCCTACTGGACCCTAAAACCCGGTTAGTTGTGCTCCTCTCATTGGGTCTATCCTAATGCGGAAAAATAAATAATATACAACAATGGTGACATTATCCTCAACCCGGAAGTGCCCCAATAAAAGAATATTACATACAAGCTTTTATATAAATGAAAATGAAAAACTCTCATCTCACATAAAAAAAACCCGGCTATTCAAAACACGACGATCCAATATAACACATCCCAGCAACACATAACATCACATGTTATCAACGAAAGTAAATATGCGTATCCCAATTGTCGTTGTCATATAGCAATGAAACTGGCGATACACCAAATATTACACTTACGATCGCAAAAAGGAAAATGTCAAACTACAACATTTGGAATCCACAATTACCTTAAACATCATAAACCCGAAATATCACATACTTCGGATTTCATACCCAACTATATGAATTCCAAATAATGTATCACATTTCACAGAAATGCTAGACGATGTTAAACATTCCGATCGAATCAATAAACACCTAAAATTTCCCAAAAAGCTCAACACTTGAGCGCAGTTTAAAAATACTCAGAACATGCCACAGTACCTATGGACCAACCGTAGAAGGGTCAACTTTTGCCTCACCTATGGCGCCGCGGAACTACCGCAAACTCTAGGGTTTGGCGGCGGTACTTACGGTCATAAAATTGAGTTAGGGTTTCGTTCTTCTAGAGGGTCCATCGCATTGCTTGCATGATTTTTGAATGTTCTTTAACTTGGAAAAATCCAACTCTTGGAAAATTTCCATCGAGGTAAAAAATGGGTTATTGATATCCGTTCGAACTTTTTAACGCCGTCTAAATAACCCGAAATAATGTTAGAATTATGACTACGAAACACTCCGAATTGCCTTTATAGAAAATGTAGGGTTGCTAGGCACGCGCACAAGGGTCTACGAGGCATCAACCATGCCCGATTAAAAATTTAGCCGTGCCGAACAACCCGAATACGGAACTTTAAACTAGAGATTAGACGAAAACAAGCATGCTAAACACTTTAACACTAAGTGAGAGGGATTACAACCTTTGTAGATCCGGTCCTTCACTTCATATGCTCCGTGTTGTGGTCCCTTCGCTGCGATCATTGGGATCCGGACTCTCGAGAGGTTCCACGAAGAGAAAGACGCAACCTTTGCTTCCGATCTTCGATACTAAGATGATCTACCTTGAAGTTTCTTTAACACAAGCTAACACTCATGAAATGATGTGAACACCCTCATCTAAATGGCAAGTGAAGATGAGGATGATGAAGTAGGATTTTTGCTCTCTTTATTTATCTTTTTCTCATATTTATCCATCACAAAAATCAAAGCAAGAAACCATTTCAAGCAAAGAAGAAGAAGGAAGAAGATGATGAACAATGTTAGAATCCTTTTGTGATGAATAGGAAAAGAAATGATATGATGAATAATGTAACTATGGTCAAACTAACCCTTGTAGAGATTTGACTAAGGTTAAAGGTTTGGTTAGGTTAAGGAAATATCTAGCATAATATCTTAACAAAGACAAAGAAAGAAAGCTTCTAGAAACTTCTAGAAAACCTTAACCCTAATCAAACCCTAACCATGTTTAATCTCTACTAAACAAGTTGCATTAGTTATCATATCATATTACAATATTATATATCACATATATAATATTTATCGTAACAAAATAAAATAATACAATTAACATATATCGCATATATATCAATGTATTATCCGAGTGAGAAAAAGAATCTTTTAGTGAGCAAATATTAGTTAATGCAATTTAATATATCATATATATTATTATACATTAAATTATCGAATCAATACTTGATCCGACAATCCGGCTATATCGCATATAACCGACTAATATTTATCCGTACCGATTCATCGAATCAACACTTGATCCGATGACCCGGCTGATATCAAATATCGCGAGAATACAATACGGTATCACATATCGCATTATCCTCGGTCCCGCACATATCACATATATGCTCCTACTCCGTTTTGCCTGAGTCAAGAAACCTCTGTGTAGGACTCTAAAGAATCGTCAATACGCCGGCAGTAGGTGATGATCATATCAAACACCCACAAGCTGCAAGCGGTCAGCTAAACGTAACAGCTACCCAGGTATTGAGCGCTCAGAAGATCAACAAGCAAGCCTGTACATTCTCCTGCGAATCCAAACAGTAACACTCCCGTACAGTCCGGTCTCGTCGTCTGATATGTTGCATATCTTGCCTAGGGGTGGTAAACGTCAGACCCCAGTAGCTTGATAAGTCGTGTCGATTTGAGGTCTATAACAGTTCGAGAAACTACTGATAACACTTACCAGTAAATCTCAGCAACCCTGGCCAGGGATTTCCGGTTATAGCCAATCGAACACAGCACAACATCAACTCCCTATACCGGGAGAGACGAATCCCCTCCTATCGCTCATTGCCTCCATGTGATTCGGGACTGTACCCAAAAGCCACCTTTTTGCACGCCCTCTTGGACGTGGTATGATGGAAATCAAAGAACAGTGGGAATCACACAAGACTCTATGACGATCTCGGGTCGACAGACTACTCTGTACCAGTGTCACCGGAGAACTGCCATCTGACGTATGGTATAATACCATCTGGGAGTTCTCGGCGAGTCCGTCCAGTGTACCCAGTCTCCACTGAGCACCCGTACACCATCCTTGATGTCAAACACCGATGGATATGGGATCATCCATCGCCCATCATATGGGTCAAGATGCGTATACGCTAGTCTACTCTGGTGCATCGATGCCCTGTCTCGATACACCCTCGACTAGGAACTTTTATAGGATGTACTCATCGACTACCGTGGCCCCACTAGTATGATCTCATCATAGTCCCAGTAGTCGAGTACATATCCTAAGGGCTTTATCAACATGTAACATAGAGACAATCAGAGTACATGTTAAGATAAAGTACAACCAGATAGCATACTATCATGTCGAGCAAGAAAGTCCTCCCTATATATGTCCTAGAATCCACTACAATATACATCGTATGTACAGTAATGGCCTCTAGGGCATACATATAACTAACAATCTCCCACTTGCACTAGGGCCATCTGTTGTGGTATCACATACCCAATAATTAGCTGCTGTTCCCCTCCGAAAGACGGCGCGACACTGCGTCTTGCCTGAGATTCGGGGCAGATGCTAATTGGTGCTATTCGTCCACCTCTCCGAAGATGCCAAGTTGATTTATGGCACCATGTATCGAAGGTTTAGACGGATGCGTCCGATATAGCAGATTTCGTCAGATTCCCCCTCGTTTGAGGGGTTTTTGATTGTGGGGACGCTCTTCCCTGCAGGCGCAAGCCCCTGCAGTTAATTACGCTACCGCATTGCGGTAACAACTTTCTCCTTCTCCAGATGGTCACTTCGTGTCGTGGGTGTTTGTTTTGTATTTTGTTGCCCGTGGATTGTTTACGGAGACTGAGTTATGTCGTCGCCCGTAGGGCGTGGACTAGTCCAAATCCGTATTATCTTAGATTTGGGTTTTGGGGGGGGGTTTGGTTTGAGGATACGTCAGCCATACTTGAGGCTAAGATCGACTCAAACGTTTGTTAAGGATACGTTAGTCTAACTTTGTGACTAAGATCAACTTAACGGGATCGTTTAGATCCGACAAAAGAGCGTTTGGACTCTAATGTTCCAGTTTAGGGACATAGTGGTCCATCGTATGTATGGCCGTCGGGACCCGTCACCTCTCTGACGACGTTGAAGGATTACAACGACGGATGTCAGAGGAGTTCAGAGATATACTCTCGAGCCAGGGTTAATTGGGGGGATTCATAGTCCACTCTGTTTGAAGGTTTAAGGATACGTTAGCCATCTTTGAGGCTAAGATCAACTTAAACGGGACCGTTTAGATCCGACAAAAGAGCATACGGGGCTCTATTGTTCAAGTTTAAGGACGTTGCGGTCCATGGGTAGTTTAAGGACATTGCGGTCCATTGTTAGTTTTAAGACATCTCGGTCAAGGTTAAGGACGTCGTAGTCCATGGGTTTAAGGACCCCACAGTCCATTGTTAGTTTTAAGACATCTCGGTCAAGGTTAAGGACGTCGTAGTCCATGGGTTTAAGGACCCCACAGTCCGGTATGTGCTCTGGATGCTTCACACGGGTTCACTGCCGTGCTTGGCGAGGACCAGGCTCCGCTCTGGACGTTTTCCACGGGGTCAAAGAGTGACATTATCCGCGTTCCACGTAACCAGGAATTTGCATTAGACATGAGTTTAAGGACCCCACAGTCCATATCAACGTGTGGTCGTCGGGACCCGTCACCTCTTTGAAGACATTGAGGGATTACAATGCCAAGTATCAAAGGAGTGAAGAGATGTACCCTAGAACCGGAGTGGATTAAATAGTCCTTGGCCCAATTTGGGGTCAAGACGAATTAATTATGTTATGAGTCCATTGGACCAGTTGATCACAGATTGAGGACTTATGGCCATCTTGGGCTAAGTCCAATCAGGAGAGGCTTTGCCTCTATCCATTTAGGCCAATTGGGCCAAAGCCTAGTGTTAAACACTACAGAGCAGTCAGTGTTGAACACTGGGAATGAGGTTGACAAGTTAGTGTTTAACACTAAGAGATAATTGGTGTTAAACACCAGCAACAAGGCTTTTCAAATTAGTGTTAAACACTAAAACAGATCAGTGATGAACACTGCAAATGAAGATCTCAGATTAGTGTTAAACACTAAGGCAATCAGTGTTGAACACTGCAGATAAAGCTTTTTAATTAGTGTTGAACACTAAGGCTCAACATTATTTTAACACTGGGTTCGAGAGTTTCAATTTAGTGTTAAACACTAAGACAAGAGGGGTCACGTGGCAGCACGTGAGAGCGCCCTCCCTTCATTTATTCTGAGATTATCGTGTCTTTCAGAGCGTCACGTGTCATCACATGATGGGCATTCAAATGCCTATGTATTAGAGCTTCTGCCGAGGGTCACGTGGATCACGTGGGGTGCTGCCTCAAAGGGGCTTTCTGTAGATCTCTTGGGGGGGTCACGTGATGACACGTGACCCTGCCTCTATGTATTTTGTTCAGAGGCTTTGTTAATCTTCTTTCAGGAATTAAATTCCTCGAACTGTAAATCTCAGAGGAATTAAATTCCTACTTCCTTTCGAAGACATTGTATTCTGGAATAGAGTTTAACTCTGAATTTTCTGTAGGAATTAAATTCCTCATATATATGAAGAACTAAATAGGGTTAAACCCTAACAAAAGTTTTTTTTTTTAAGGAGTTTAAACTTCCATCCTCTGTTAAATTATGATTAAGGGAATTAAATTCCCGATGTTTCAACAGAACTGGGTTTTTTAATTAGGGTTAAACCCTGTTTCTTTTTTGCTCTGAAGGAATTAAATTCCCATGATATAGGGTCAAGCCCTACTTTTATTTTTGAAGGAATTAAATTCCTATAGTTCTGTGAGAATTAAATTTTCGTGCTTGCATTCCTTCTCTATGTTTTGGATCTGCATGGCAGGATCTCAACCCATTGAGAATTAAATTCTCAACCTTAAGGGGAGATGTGCACTTTGCAGATCCTCTATCAAAGAGAGAAGAAATATGTTCTTCTGTTTTTACATTATCAGAGTTAAACTCTGTTGAGAATTAAATTCTCTTTCTTTCAAAAGGCCTTCCCTTTCTTACCTAGGGTTTTTGCAGAAGATCCGAGTCTTTTCAAAGTATCAAAGCTCTCCTCCTTTTCTTTTTTCTTCTCTGCGTATGTATATATTTTTATCTGTGTCTCTTGGCTCCTATTTATAGGAGAAGCAGCCGAATCAATCAGTTTTTGACGAATCTTCATGAGAGATTTGATTTGCATTCATCATTTATTTTGGACCTTTGGATTATTAGGTGAATTTCATTCACCATTGGATCTCTAATCCAAAGGTTCCCCTTTATTATTTCGGTTAGATTTAACGGGGAAATCTTTCCAAACCCGAGATTTTCCCATAGATAGATCACCTCTGAATCTTTAATTCGATTGGTTCCAGATAGCCGCTTTCCTTTGGAAAGATTTGAATTTCTCTCAGAATTTAATTCTGTTAGCACAATGGGCTTTGAAAACCGGTCACGTGTGACCACGTGACTCATGGTCACGTGTGGGCACGTGACCCCCTTTGGAATGAGTCTTTCCCTTTCTTTTGCGTTCTGTCTTCTTATTGCTGCTTAAACGTCACGTGCTACCACGTGACCCCTGGTCACGTGTGAGCACGTGACCCTTGTTTGAACTCTCTTTCCTTGGTTCATCTGGAGTACGAGTCTGCTGCCTTGAACGTCACGTGCCAACACGTGACCCTGGTCACGTGGGAGCACGTGACCTCTTCTGAAGCCTTTTCCTTGACTTGATCAGGGAACTTATGTGCCTTTGACGCTTGCATTTAAATGTCACGTGTCGCCATGTGACCCTGGTCACGTGGGAACACGTGACTCTTTCTGAAGCCCATTTTCTTCAGCGTTGTCAGAAAACTGAACTTGACATGATGATGCTTTTTTAGGTGTCACGTGCCAACACGTGACCCCTTTCTGAAGCTTTTCCCAGAAGCTTTCCTGATTTTAAATCAGGAAACAAATGCCCCCACAGCGTTGTTCTCACGTGTCTGCACGTGAGTGCAACGCTGTCACCTCTTGTGACCGTTGGATTCCTCTAGGGATCTGGGGAGACGAAACGTTTTCATTGTCTTCTATAAATACCTCTGTCTCTTCATAAGAGCCTTCACTTTGTTCATCTTCTTTTTCTGAGAACTTCTTCTTTGAGAATTTAATTCTCGCTTTCAGAGCTTAGTTCTCTGTCTTGAAACAATCTTCAGAGTTTAACTCTGTTCAAAAGGAATCCTTTTTCCTCAGGTAATGTTCTTGGACAACAATGGACCTTCACATTTCTCTGGATTTTAAATCCAAAACAAGGGTTTTTACCCTTTTTTCTTCATATTTTCCATAAGAACATGAAACCGCTTAACCTTCAAACTGTGGGTCTTTTAGGGTTTAGACGATCCTTGGGGAGATGGCGTTTCAGATCCATGGAATTTAATTCCATCCAAAAATGTTTCTGGGAATTTAATTCCCTTTTCTTAATAAGGAATTTAATTCCGACGAAGAACTCGATTTCTTCATACAGAGGCTTCCTGGGGTCTCTTGGCCCGAGGTTATTCTTCCTGCAATTAATGAAATGGTGGCTTTGTAATGAATCTCATGACTTTTATTTTAGGTACCATGGATGCCCATCTGTACAGTCTTGACGAGATCATTTCCTATGAGAATATTCGTGCGCTGGGCCGCAGTCAGAACCAGGAGTTCACAGATGCTCAGTGTGCCGAGATCATGAGCCGCTTCGACGAGTACAACCATAGGCTACTCCCCCGTCGCTCTTCTCTTCTGAGGCTGATCGTGCTGGCGATCCGGGAGGCACTTCCTCTCTTTTGCGCCGACATACCGCTCGGGCCCTTAGACACTGCCGAGGATAAGGTGCATTCGGTATACCTTATGGGCTTGATCTCAAAGAGAAGGCGGGATAATCTCATTGATCTCCTTCATCAGATTTTTCAGCAATCAGCCATACTGGGCACCTACCGGAGGGTAGAGGACATCCGCGGGGATCCCGATGCTTGTGACCGTGAGAGAAAGCATACTCGGGAGGTTCGAAATGCTTGGAAGATCTTGAATAAAGTTAATTTCGAGTTTCTCAACCCATGCCCCGCGTCTGAAGCCTTACCATTGTAAAAGTTTTTCTTTTTATTTTGTATCGCCTTCTTGAAGTCTGGATGATAAGTTTTGTTGTGTCCTTGTATATTTGCACGCTTTTTTTTTTTCCTGAGATTTTATTATTTTGCTACTATTGTTGTTTGTGCTTCTTAACATGCAGGGTACCACTCCATATTTTCCTTTTAAATGCACATCAGGTTTAGGCCTCACGTGTTCTACACGTGGGATCCCTTGATGTGGCTGTTCACAAGATTTTCCTCATGCCATATTTTCACTGCACAATGTTAGGTGCAGAAAAAGGGCCTTGGAAATAGTTCCATCTCCTTGATTTTCGGTGCCTTTCCTTTTTTAGGCCTTGGAAATAATTTCACCATGCAAGATTTTCCGCGCACAGCACTTAATGCACTTTATTATATATGAGGCTATAGCCTTCTTTTCCTTTCACAGAGAGATTCATATCATATATATATTTTTTTCTTGAGGGAGAAACGAGTGCCATGGCTTGTAATCGCCCTCATGCTCGTCGACAGCCGTGGGAAGTTCCTCTTGAGGAGATGATCCCCCGCTTTGCTGCTCGGTTGGTGGACCCCCTCCTTTCTGACAACGAATGTGACTCGGCCATGCACGAGCTCTCGATCCGTAGAGGGTCTCCCCTCCCGATGGGTTCCCTCTGGCTCCAGATGATTCTCGCGGCCGTGCTTGCCGACATCCCTCCTCACCCAGCAGAGATGACCCTGGCGATGCTTGATGCGGCGGAAGAGAAGCTCGAGGGCTTTCATGAAGCGTGCCTGATTACTCAGGCTTTGAAGGATTGCTCGATTCATCTGCTGGGCCAGATCAAGGCCCGGCGAGCTATTATGTTTGCTTTCGCGGACGAAGACGGCGCCAATCGATGGGGAGCAACTCCTCGTGAGAACCGTCGCTTTGATGTGCTGGAGAAAGCAGAGAGAGAGATGGAGAATTTTGTCCTTTGCTTCGTTAACCCTTGTGCCGTGGATCCTGTGTTTGGTGACCTTTTCCGTTAGTGTAGAACCTTTTTAAATTAGTCCCTCCTTTTTGTATGCTTTATGTTGAACCTCCATGTAGGCTTGGTACTCGTATGTATGCTTCCGCTTGCATGAATAAATTTTGTGTTCCTTTTTATGAAAACTTTCTTCAATTATCAATATTGTTGTCATGTCGCGTGCGCATTAAAGCTTCGAATTTTATTTCTTTTTCGGATGTTCATACGATTGCGAGCACATGCTTGATAGGATAATCATCGGAAAGTTTCTCGTTGCTTTTCATACCGGGTTGTGTGAGCGCGTTCTGGATCGATTATTGCTATCGATCGGAAGCCCATTTATATGGTCTCGAGCGTGTATGTCCTGTTTCTAAGGTTGTGGTCGCAAAGTGAGCTTTCATGGCCTGATAGGGTGACACGTAGCGAACATGAGGTTGTAGCCCTCAATAAAGTTGCCATGTTCACTCGTGAGAGGGTTGAGGCTCATAGGGCCACTGAGAAAGAGCTTGAAGCCCGGCTTGCTTCGTATCAGGCTCAGCAAGCTCAAGCGGAGGCTCGTCTTCTGGAGATCTTGCGTCATGAAGCCGTGGTTCAGCAACAGCAGGATGAGCTGACCAAGCTGCTGAATCGCCCGCCGTCCTGAAACATTTGTATCTTTTTCTTTCCTTCTTGTACATACTCATGGATGAGAGTATTTTCTTTTTGTTTCTTTCATGAATTGTACTTTGTACCCATTTTGGTTTATGAATAAAAGATACATTTTTCTTCTCAATGATGTGTCCCCTTTTCATTGAATGTATTCTGCGGATATTCTATCTTGATCTCCTTGCAGGACAGCAGTGGCTCGGGACTCAGGGTTAAGATCTGCTCCCTAAGACTTTTGCTTTTTATGAGCCACGAGGGTCTCATAAGGAGCTTTTCTCCCTACAGGTCGAGAGGATCCCATAGGTGCGAGTTCTTCTTAAAGATCGTGAGGATCCTTAAGCGGGTTTTCCCTTGAGAGTCGTAAGGATCTCACAAGAGAGTATTTTTCTTCCTTACAGGTCGTGAGGGCCTGCAAGTGCCGGATGTGATCACCCTTATCCGTGTTTCACGGAGTCAAGGATCTCTCAAGGTATCGTAGTTTTAAAGACGTCACGGTCAAGGTTAAGGACCTCATAGTCCGTGGATTTAGGGACTCCACAGTCCGGTGTTTGGTTGCAGGGACCCGTCACCTCTTTGAAGACGTTGAGGAATTACAACGCCAGGCATCAAAGGAGTGGAGAGATGTACCCTTAAACCAAGGTAGAATTCGTAGGGAATTGGGGTGGTTGGTCGTTAGTTTTAAGACATCACGGTCGAGGTTAAGGACGTCATAGTCCGTGGATTTTAAGGACTCCACAGTCCGGTATTTGCTCTGGATGCTTTACACGGGTTCACTGCCGTGCTCGGCGAGGACCAGGCTCCGCTCTGGACGTTTTCCACGGGGTCAAAGAGTGACATTATCCGCGTTCCACGTAACCAGGAATTTTGCACTAGATGCTTCACACGGGTTCATTACCGCGTTAGGCGAGGACTAGGCTCCGCTCTGGATGCTTCGCACGGGTTCACTGCCATGCTCTGCGAGGACCAGGATCCGCTCTGGACGTTTTCCACGGGGTCAAAGAGTGACATTATCCGCGTTCCACGTAACCAGGAATTTTGCACTAGATGCTTCACACGGGTTCACTGCCGCGTTAGGCGAGGACTAGGCTCCGCTCTGGATGCTTCGCACGGGTTCACTGCCATGCTCTGTGAGGACCAGGATCCGCTCTGGACGTTTTCCACGGGGTCAAAGAGTGACATTATCCGCGTTCCACGTAACCAGGAATTTTGCACTAGATGCTTCACACGGGTTCACTGCCGCGTTAGGCGAGGACTAGGCTCCGCTCTGGATGCTTCGCACGGGTTCACTGCCATGCTCTGCGAGGACCAGGATCCGCTCTGGACGTTTTCCACGGGGTCAAAGAGTGACATTATCCGCGTTCCACGTAACCAGGAATTTTGCACTAGATGCTTCACACGGGTTCACTGCCGCGTTAGGCGTGGACTAGGCTCCGCTCTGGATGCTTCGCACGGGTTCACTGCCATGCTCTGCGAGGACCAGGATCCGCTCTGGACGTTTTCCACGGGGTCAAAGAGTGACATTATCCGCGTTCCACGTAACCAGGAATTTTGCACTAGATGCTTCACACGGGTTCACTGCCGCGTTAGGCGAGGACTAGGCTCCGCTCTGGATGCTTCGCACGGGTTCACTGCCATGCTCTGCGAGGACCAGGATCCGCTCTGGACGTTTTCCACGGGGTCAAAGAGTGACATTATCCGCGTTCCACGTAACCAGGAATTTTGCACTAGATGCTTCACACGGGTTCACTGCCGCGTTAGGCGAGGACTAGGCTCCGCTCTGGATGCTTCGCATGGGTTCACTGCCATGCTCTGCGAGGACCAGGATCCGCTCTGGACGTTTTCCACGGGGTCAAAGAGTGACATTATCCGCGTTCCACGTAACCAGGAATTTTGCACTAGATGCTTCACACGGGTTCACTGCCGCGTTAGGCGAGGACTAGGCTCCGCTCTGGATGCTTCGCACGGGTTCACTGCCATGCTCTGCGAGGACCAGGATCCGCTCTGGACGTTTTCCACGGGGTCAAAGAGTGACATTATCCGCGTTCCACGTAACCAGGAATTTTGCACTAGATATCCGCATTTCACGGGGTGAAGGTTTGACTGTTGGCGATATGTACACCGCCGAGCCATGGAACTGGGAGTTGCCGCTGTTCCTCTTAGCTTGAAGTTGTGTCCGTTGTTACGAGACGAGTATTGGGATGATCTTTAGGTCGCTCATGACCCGTCAAGATTCGGCTTCTTCTTCTAATGAAACCTGGGGAGGAAGAGTGCGACTCCTTCTTTGTTTGCGCCCCTGGATTGTATACAGGGATTGATGTAGCATCACCTGTAGGGCATGTATTTTATTTTTATTTTATTTCTTTTCCCGCGACGCTCTATCATTTCAGCTTTTTATATCGCGAAAATCGCGACTGCCCAATCATTTCGGCTATTTTTCGCGGTGCCCAATCATTTCGGCTGTTTATTTATTCTCTACTCGCTGCTTTTTATTGCGAGTTGCCCCATCATTTTGGCTATTTTTTATGCCTTCATTCTTACTTGCTGCTTTTTATTGCAAGTTGCCCCATCATTTCGGCTATTTTGTAGGCATGTGTGGCTTGCTAGCTTTTTCGCTACAAGCTCGGATTTTGGACGCCGATTTCGGCATCAGCATCGCTGCAACTGGGACGTTGCCAGGAGCGAATCATCATTTGCCATGAAAGAACTTGGGATTTGATACCGGTTTAGGCGTCAGCATCGCTGCAACTGGAATATTGCCAGGAGCGAATCATCATTTGCCTCTGTCGATGTTGAACAAAGGTGGCTTAGCAAACAGGGTTAAGGTCCTGTCGACTAAGGCTTTTGACTTCGTGAGCCGTAAGGGTCTCACAAAGGTATTTCTCCCTACAAGTCGTGAGGATCTTGCAGGTGTATCTTCTCCTTAGGGATCATGAGGATTCCTAAGTGTATGTTCCTCTGTAAGTCGTAAGGATCCTACAAGAGGGTTTTCTCCTTATGGGTCGAGAGGACCTACAAGGGTTGTTCATCACACGGACATGTCCCTAGTCACGGGTGTGACTTTGTTGGGGAAATGTTTATTCGCGCCTGTGGATTGTATACAAGGGTCAGTATTGAGCCTCTTGTAGGGCAATATCGGAGGTTGTGGAGGATTTGCTTAAGAACAGGTTTAGGTTTCTGTAACTTAAGACTTTCAAATCTCATGAGCTGTGAGGGTCCCATAAGAGAATTCTCCTTACGAGTCATGAGGATCTCGTAAGTGTATTTTCTCCTTAGGAATCGTGAGGATCCCTAAGTGTGTTGCTCCTTCGTGAGTCGTAAGGATCTCACGCAGGTGGTTTCTCCTTACAAGGTCGAGAGGACTCTGTAAGTGTCCTTTAACGAGGTTGCGCCCTTTCGGGTTTTCACAAACACTCGCCGGTAGTCCTGCTGTTTTTACTCACGGAGCCCTTTTCGGGTTTTCATCCGTGCCCATTTTGCTTATAGACATACCGTTTTTTATTCCTTTTTTTTTAACTTTCCTTTTTTACAAGGTCGCGCCCTTTCGGGTTTTCACGAACACTTGCCGGCAGCCCTGCTGTTTTTACTCACGGAGCCCTTTCGGGTTTTCATCCGTGCCCACTTTGCTTCTGGACATACCGTTTTTATTTTTTATTTTTTTATTTATATTTTTTTTTATTTATCCATCTCGTCAACGTAAGGACGTTGCGGTAGTAGTTTAGGGACGTTTCGGTCCGTCGATAGTTTAAGGACGTTTCGGTCCGCTGTTAGTTTAAGGACGTTTCGGTCCGTCGATAGTTTAAGGACGTTTCGGTCCGCCGTTAGTTTAAGGACGTTTCGGTCCGTCGTTATAGGAAGGCCGGCTGCTGCTTGTAAAGTCTGAGCTTAGGAAGATAGTGAGCGGACATAGTCGTCGTCATCTATCATTAACCCAGGCTGCGGCTTATTAAGCGTAGTATTTCTTCAAGAAGCGGCCGTTTATTGGCCTGAAAGACCTTTCACCGTGCATGTCCACGAGTAGATAGGCTCCACCCTGATAGACCTTGTCTATGATGTACGGGCCTTCATAGTTTGGCTCAAATTTTCCTCGCTTGGCACGATTGGGGATCATAGGTCTTTTGACCACTAGTACGAGTTCGCCTTGGCGGAATGTCCTCGGCCTGGTTAATCTTTCGTACGAGCGCGTCATCTTTGCTTTGTAGGCTTCTAGATGTTGTTGCGCTATGAGCCGGGTTTCATCGAGGGCATCAAGCTCCTCAAGCCGAAGGTGAGCATTTTCTTCGTTCGTCAGCTCGTGGTGGACTGCTACTCGTAGAGAGGGTAACTCTATCTCGAGGGGGAGCACTGCTTCTGTCCCAAATACCAACGCGTACGGCGTTGTGTTTGTGGCCGTCTTGAATGTAGTTCGATAAGCCCAAAGGGCTTCTTGCAGCCTTTCGTGCCAGTCTCTCTTACTCCTGGAAACGGTCTTTTTTATGATCTTCGTCAAGGTCTTATTGAAGGCCTCGGCCAGACCGTTAGCTCGTGGATTGTAAACTAAGGAATATCTCCAGTCTATATTGTGCTGCTGTGCGAAGCGGCTAATCTTATGGCTTCGGTAGGCCGGCCCGTTATCGGAGATAATCCGCCGTGGAGTTCCGAACCGATAGATGACGTGCGTCTTGAAGAAATGGAGGATATTCTCCGTCTTCACTTCCTTCAGTGGTACTGCTTCTGCCCATTTGGAGAAGTAATCAGTTGTCGCCAGGATAAAGCGGTGTCCCCGAGAGGATGCTGGCTCAATGGGGCCGACTATGTCAGTCCCCCACATTTCGAATGGCCAACTAGCCAGCGTCGGGTGCAGTGGATTCGGATGTTGGTGGATGAAGTCTCCATGAATCTGGCATGAGTGGCATTGCTTCGCATACTCGAGATAGTCCTGGATCATCGTGGGCCAGTAATAACCCATCCGTTTAATTTTTAACTTCATCTTTGGGCCTGCTTGGTGAGAACCGCAAAGTCCCTCATGAACTTCCTGAATGACTCTTTCTGTTTCGTCAGGTCCTAAGCATCTGAGCCATAGAGAATCAAACGATCTCTTGTATAGAATGTCGTTGACAAAAGCGAAAGATAAAGCTCGTTTCATGAGCTGATGTCTTGAGGACGCTTCTTCGGGCATTCGGTGGGATTTAAAGTAGTCTATGAAGACTTCCCTCCAGTCTTCGGCCTTCTCATGGTCTTTTATTTGTAGGGTCATCTGCTCAGTCGTTCCCTTTTTTCCGCATGATTCCGGAGATATTTCTGCCGGGGCGAGCACTCGACGGCTTTGTACCACGATTCTGACGTCATCGAGGTTTTCGTCAGCCAGTTCTTTAGCAAGTTTAGCCAACGCGTCTGCTTTGCTGTTTTCCGCGCGCGGTATGTTCTCCAAAGTATAGAAGGGAATTTGGGTCAATAGTTGTTGCACCCTTTCGCCGTACTTTACCAACTCCGGCTTGCACGTCTGGTAGTCACCATTTACTTGACTAACGACCAGCTGAGAATCCCCGTATATGAGGAGGTCTTCAATTCCCATGTCGATGGCGATCTCGAGGCTTGCTATCAGAGCTTCGTATTCGGCTTCATTGTTCGTCCTCGGTTCTGTTAAGGAGAAGGCGAAGCGCATTATCCCTCCTTGTGGAGTTGCAAAGATGAGGCCTATCCCTGATTTGATCATTGGGATACCTTGTTTCTGTTTCTTTATGGAGGACGCTCCATCGAAATAGAGTTCCCATTGGGTGCTTCCGCCGCTAATCGCATCAAATGCATGCTCGTCCGGCAAATCACAGTTCAGAGGAGAATTGGCCGGTATCGGGTGCTCGGCGAGGAAGTCGGCAATGGCCTGGCCTTTCACTGCCTTGAGAGGTTGATACGTTATCGAGAACTCCATCAAGAGCAGGGCCCACTTAGCAAGTCGTCCCGTCAGTATGGCTTTCGACATCAAATATTTGAGAGGGTCCACCTTTGAAATAAGACGGACTTCATGTGCTAATGCGTAATGTCTAAGCTTTGTTATTGCGAAGATCAACGCCAGGCAGTGCTTTTCAATGGGGGAATAGTTGCTTTCTGCCCCCAGCAGCACTCGACTTAAGTAGCAAAGTGCTCTTTCTTTCCCCTGATCGTTCTCTTGTGCCCATAATGCGCCTAAGGAACCTTCGAGGGCGGTTGTATAAAGAATGAGGGGTCTTCCCTTGACTGGAGCAGCCAACACTGGAGGGTTCCGCAGGTACTGCTTGATCTCGTCTAGTGCACCTTGACATTTGTGATCCCAAACGAATGGGGTTCCCTTTTTCATCAGGTGGCTGTAAGGACGGCATTTGCCCGAAAGATTAGCGATAAACCGCCGGATGTATGCGAGCTTCCCTTGGAGAGACCGCAACTGCTTGAGCGTTCTTGGTGGAGGCATTTCCATGATCGCTTTAATCTTTGACGGATCTATTTCAATACCTCGGTGTCGAATGATGAATCCCAGGAATTTTCCCGAGGAGACTCCAAACGCGCATTTGAGGGGGTTCATTTTCAAATTATATTGCCGAAGGCGTTGAAATACAGTCTCCAGATGCTTTAAATGATCTTCGTATGACATGCTCTTTACTACGAGGTCATCGATATAGAACTCGACGACGTCGTGTATGAGATCGTCGAAGATCTTTGTCATGGCCCTTTGATAGGTGGCGCCAGCGTTCTTAAGACCAAAGGGCATAACCCTGTAGCAAAATATACCCAAAGGGGTGCGGAAAGCGGTATGCTTCTGGTCTTCGGGATGCATCTTTATCTGATTGTATCCTGACGAACCATCCATAAAGGAGAAAACCTCGTGAGTTGACGTGTTATCTATCATTAGCTCGGTTACCGGTACTGGGAAATCATCCTTTGGACAGGCTTTATTGAGATCCCTGAAATCCACGCATATGCGTACCGTCCCATTCTTTTTCATTACCGGGACGATATTGGCAATCCAGTCGGGATATTGGACTTCTTGGATAAATCCAGAATCGATCAACTTCTTGACTTCGGCGTTGATGCTCATTTCAAGCTCGAGTCGCATCCTCCTTGGTGCCTGCTTGACTGGCTTGATATCTGGGGATATTGCTAATCTATGCACAGCAATCTCCGGATCCAATCCTGGCATCTCGGAGTAGTTCCACGCGAAGCAATCTTTATGCCGTAGAAGCACGTTCTTTAACGCAGCCACCTTTTCTTCGGATAACAGCTCGCTGAATGTCGGTCGCGGGTCGTCTGCCGATCCCAACTCAATCTTCCTGAGGTTATCTGCAGTAGTATGTATACCATCTTCCAGTTCTTTTGGAGCGGGCGGAAATTCCGAGATCACCTCATCATCGCTGTTCTCAAAGCACCGGGGAAGGTCATCTACGTTCTCGGGCTCTTCTCCTAGTATCGTAATCGTATAACAAGTGCGAACCCGCTCCCTGGACTGAGGTGGACCCGGTTCTGCTCTTGCGGCCTTGGGCTCATGCTTTCGCGGCGGCGTTACCTTCCAGCCGTCGGATAAAGCGAATCTACCCCGTCGGTACTGGTCCTCGACCCAGTTCTTGAAGGTGAAGCAGTCTTCGGTAGGATGTCCTATGGCTTGGTGATAAGAGCAATAACTCGGATGAGAGACCTTGCTAGCTTGCTCAGGATGTCTAGACTCTGGAAGCGCGATCATTTGATGTTTTATAGCGAGGTTGAGTAATCTCTTCGTCTTGTCTCGGGGGAAGGAATACGCTCGACTCATCTTCTTCACGAGGGACAAACCCGAGCCGCTTCTTGATTTATTTCCGTCTCTACATCGGGCCTTTCGTACAACGGATTGACGAGGATAAGCGTCTTTGTCTTTTGCAGCACGTTGAGATAGACGTTGCGTCCTGGCCCTCTCGTAGATGGCCATTTCGCGGTTGTGGTCTTCCCGAGCTTCCTGACCCATTTTCCTGATAGGCTTGCCCATTCGTTCTTCAAACGACGGACTCGGCGCTTTAATCGCGGGGTCTAGTTTTGATGGGGGGTTGGCATCTCCTGACAGGGCGTCCTCCTCTTCATCAAAGGTATATATAGCGTAGCTGCTGTGAGCCCTTTCCCGTTTTCCGGCTCTTGCGTATCCAAGCCCGAGTGTTTCCATCTTCCCGTTGGGCAATTTGCGTTGAGTCCCGGGGACATCCCAAATCCTGTTGTAGAACCGCGCCTGCCGAACGGTCTGTTCTAAAGGTACTCCTTGGCGCTTCAATAGCTTCTTTAATCCATTTGTATAGTATCTGGGCAGACGGATGGGTTGGAGCCTGTCAAGTGTAGCATCCGTGCCATGCCAGATCTCTTTCTCTATTTTCGACTCTGAGGATCGGTAGAATAGGATCACCTTCTCGCCCCTTCGCCTGGGAGGGACGTAAAATGTTTGCAGGTCCTATACATTGTGAGCCTGAAGCGTGTCGAGATCCTTGTAGTGTTCTCGCGGTACCATGGTGATTTGCAAACTATGGTCATCGCCAGGGGGTGCTTGTATTGACAGCCGATTGGAGAACACAGCATTAACTTCATCTTCTGAATCACTTCCGAAGACCAACACGGGGGCGGGCGTCCCCAGGTTGTTGCGTTGAGATGGCCCTGCATAAACTATCTCTTCCTCTTCTTCGGTTCGCTCCCGAAAATAGGGATGGTGGCGGCGGTTTTGTTCTCCGGATTGCGACACCTTTCTGTATCCTCGAAATCTGGCAAAAAGTACTTCGCATCTTCGTATTTACGGACTTCGTTCACGGAAAATGGGTTTAACTCACCTGTTACGGTATACTCGAAACCATCCTTGAAGTACTTCATACACTGATGTTGTGTAGAAGGGATGATATTGTACTCGTGTAGCCAAGGACGGCCGAGCAAGGCGTTGTAGCAGGTCTTGGCATCAATGACATGGAATTTGATGTCTGTGACGAGAAGTCCAAAGCGTAAGGTTAGTATCACAGATCCGAGAGTCCGTGACGATTGTGAATCGAAACCGGAGATAGTAATCTTGTCACGAGCGAGGTGTTGCATGCTCATGCAGATTTCCTTCAACACCCGAACATTAAGGAGATTGACGGAGGATTCATTATCCACCAGGATCTTGCCTATCTTGATATCATGGCAGTATCCGGAGACATATAGGGGACGGTTGTGGTCGCACGTCCCGAGAAGGAGGTCTTCATCACCGAAAGTGACGTCGGCCGTATGCACTTCCTCCAGTTCATCCTTCATCCTTTCAGTGGCGAGGAAGGCTTGGAATTGCTCGGGTTCTTGTAACACCTTAATTAGTGAGTCTCGCGCTTCTTTCGATAATAGGAGGGCATCGAGAATGCTAAGCTGAGAAGGTAGCTTCCTTAGGTGCGCGAGGATGTTATAGTCCACTTTACTCTTCCTAGGAGGGTCTTTGGCAGCCAGCTCTCTCATGACTTGGTCATCTAAAGTGATATCTTCAGTGACATTTTCCTTTCCCTTATCCTTTCTATTCCCGGGCCCGAGATTCTTTTCTGGGAGTGTGCGATTGCGCAGCTGAATGTTCTCGCAGATCTCCGATTCCTCCTCTTTCCCCAAAACAGATTCTTTAAAGAGAGGGCCCAGAGCCATTTCTTCATCAGAGTCGCTCCCAAAGGTGAGAACTTGTGACCCCCTGGCGTTAACCATGCAACAGTTGCCAGTCGTTCTGTTGTGCCCATCGACAGTACTTTTTCGCTCCCGACGGATCTTGCGTTTCATGCGCTTAACATGTTGCCGACGAGCGACATATCCTTGCCACCATATCTTAAAGGCGTCGCACTCCTCCGTGGGATGTGAGACTTTCCGGTGATATGCGCAATAGTCAGGGTGCCTCTCCACCCCGTCGTGTGTGTTTCCTTCCGAGGGCGGTAGCTTCATTCCCATTGACATGGCTCTGGCAAACCTTTTTCTCGTCTTGAATATCTTCTTGTCTACTTCGGATACCTTTCGCTCTGGCGGAGGTAGTTCAACTCTTCCGTTCAGTCGCCCGTATTTGGCTCTTTCCGACGTGGTCATTTCACGCTCCTGGTCCGCTTTACATTTTAGACGAATCTCGTCTAGAAAAGCGTCGATCATTTCGTCTGTTGGCCATGCACGCTCTGGTACAGGCTCTGCCTCCGGCTTCTTAGTGCCGGGAGTTTTCCCATCATCGGTAAACGAGTGGGAGACTACGTTACAGCTCACCACATATCCTTCGGATTCATCTGACGAGCTCTCTCCGTCATCTTCCTCTTGAAAGATGTGGTTGAGGAACTCTTGCAGTGTGACAGGAGTTCGCGCCTTTTGATTGTATTCTTCCAGCGCGTCGATTTGCTTCTGCAAGTTCGTGTGCTCGTTTCCAAGCTTCACGGGCTTCTTGGATTTCCTCTTCTTTTTCTTCGAGGATTTCGACGGTTGGGCGTGAGTATTTGGGCTCTTATCGCGAGTTTTTGTAATTGGGCGGGGCTTCAACATTCCTTTGATAATTTGAGGTTCAAGAGGGTCCTTCCATTCGATCGCAGGGCACGCATGAAGGTCTCTCAGCATTCTTTTGGTTTTAGTTGATAGCACGACCTCCCACGGAGCTTCTTCAATAAAAGAACATGTTGCCCCCGGTGTATCCGCTTTCCTAGGAGCATGCGGCTGTGATAGGTTCACCTTCCACTTTTCGGACAGTACAAACTTCCCCTGGAGGTACTGGTCTTCAATCCATCCTTTGAAGACGAAGCAATCTTCAATCGGATGGCCTACCGTCTGATGGTAAGGGCAATAGCTGGGGTTATTCACCTCGGTGGGTTGCAGCGGTCGCCTTGGATTTGGCAGGTTTATAAGTCTGTTGCGTATTGCCAGCTCGAATAGCCGTTTCGTCTTGTCCCGTGGGAACGAGTAGGGACGCTTCATCTTCTCATTATAATACCGACGCCTTTCCTCCAGTTGATCTGCCGGTTTCGGGGCGTTAGGTTGCTGTTGGGCATTCGCAACAAAGGTTGCCCTCCCTTTACCCTTGTCATTCCGAGGTTCCGACATCGGTGTAGGTGGTCTGTGACCCATCTGGTCCATCTGAGCCAACTTGTCGATCAGAGCCTGGAATGTGGTTGGCTTAAAGAACATCATGAACTGGGAGATAGTTGCGTGAGGGTCTAGAGTTCCCACGAACATGCCCACCGCAGGTGCTTCCTCAATGCGTTGCTCACATCTCGACCACAAGTTCCGCCAGCGTATAGCGTACTGGACCCAGGTTTCGCCCGGTTTTACCCTGGCGTTAATAAGTGCAGTTATTGGAGTGCGTTCGCTGGCAGTTGCAAATCGCTGAGTGAACAACAGCTCCATTTCAGCGAACGTTTTGATAGAATCGTTCGGGAGTTCCGAATACCATTCGAACGCTATTTCTGATAAGCTGCCCACGAACTGGCGGAGCAACAATTTATCATCACCGCCGGTGTTACCGCAGAGGGCCCGAAACTGGGCGACATGCTGATGGGGATTGCCGGTCCCCTTATACACGTGGAATTTTGGTATCGTATAGCCTTGCGGGTATTTGATTTGGTCGTACCAGCTCGGATACGGCCGCCCCGTTTTCACGACTTGACCAGCTGCCTCAGTAGCGTGATGAACCCGGATTTGCTGGGCTATGTAGTCAGCCAAGTCAGCCTTAGAGATTGCCTCCTCCTTGGCCGTTGAGAGGGCTGGTGGTGGATTTGACGTTTCTCCTCGGTCGTCTTCAAGAACGATCGGGGGATCCTCGGCGGGTAAGTCCTGCCGGATCATCATTCCTATCACATCTTGGAAGAGAAGGCCCATCTGTTGTATGTTGGCCGCTTGTTCAGCAGCCTCTTTGTCCCTTTTCTCCAGTGTCCAGCGAAGGAATTCAGCATCGGTTTCTTCCTCCCGGCGTGCGTCTGAGGACGTTTCTGGGTTTTCTTTTGGCCCGGTGAGCGTGGCCATAGCATTCATCATTTCTTGAAGCTTTTGTTGCTGCTCCTGGGCTTTCGTCACGGATCGGGTTAGCGGTCGGTGGCCCGTAGAAGTGCGGCATTCATCTTTTCCAGAGGCCATGTAAACAGTGTGCACCACCATGCCCCCAGACTTAGGGCGTCTGGGCTCAGTGCTTTTAGCCGTCGCTGCATGCTGTGGGGTCCTCTCTGGCCTCCTCCTTTTATGAGCCATGGAGGTTGAGAGGGCCGTTGAGGTGGGCGTCCAGACAGCCTTTTGGGGTTTAGCCTGGTGACCAGCTTCCGGTTGGATTTTCAGCCTCTTGTGTTGGCGGGAGAAGTTCGGATCGATGATCGAGTCCCGTGTCTGCCGCCAAACCTTATAGATTTTGGAAGACAGCCGTTGAGGAGATCGGGGTTGTTCGGGTTTTATTTCGACAACCTTTTTTAATGAGGGAGGAGACCTCTTCAGCACTGCCGTAGGAGAATTCCTTCGCACCTTATTTAGCATTTCAAAGCTGTTCCCAGTTGGAACAGCAGCATTAACCTCTGCCATCGGGGCCGATGGAGTCAACCCGGAGGGGGAGTTGCCCCCAGCCTTCCTTACTCGGCGCCAATGGCGACGTCGAGCGTGTCGAGCGGACGGTGTAGGGTCAGCGGTAATAATGGTTTCGTCTTGCCCCCTATCTGGGTGGGGGGTCGCAGTTGGTATTAGCCTGTCAAAGACCGATGTCCTTTGGGCAGTAGGAGCGGGAGCTGAAGCCGTTAATCTTGTAAAGACCGACCTTTTGGCCGGAGAAGCTGCCTTGACGATTTCGGGGGCAGGAGCGGTCACTTTCTTAGAAGCAGCCTTCTCTGAGATTGTAGGCTCCATGATGAGTTCGCAGGATTTCTGGCCCAATCTAGAGAAGACCGAGGCGTTGACGTTGGGCGACTCGTTGAGAGGAGCCGCGGCAGGGGTAAGACGATCAAAGACCGACTTCTTGAGAGCTTCCGTTGTCAGCACTGGCGCCGTGAAGCTTGTTGGTGGGAGTATAGTCCCAAAGAACAATCCGGTAGTGGCCTGAGTTACTTGGTCCACCGGCATTGTGAACAACGAAGCAGCTTGGGGTCCGTAGGCTATGCCTCCTGGCGAGGCAAAGCGTTGGTCGCAATTGCAGTTTGAGCTGTTGGAGAATTTCGCAGAAGTAGAAGCCATCGATCCTTTGCTTTCTGCAATAAGCAAGACGCCAACTCTTAGTATCTTGAAACCCAAGGGCAACCATTAGCGAACCGCGATTGGTTCGCGAGTCACGACACACGAAGTGTGGAGTGGAAAGAGGAAAAGGTCCCACCGGGCGTGCCAGAATCTGTTCCCCTCCGAAAGACGGCACGACACTGCGTCTTGCCTGAGATTCGGGGCAGATGCTAATTGGTGCTATCCGTCCACCTCTCCGAAGATGCCAAGTTGATTTATGGCACCATGTATCGAAGGTTTAGACGGATGCGTCCGATGTAGCAGACTTCGTCAGATTCCCCCTCGTTTGAGGGGTTTTTGATTGTGGGGACGCTCTTCCCTGCAGGCGCAAGCCCCTGCAGTTAATTACGCTACCGCATTGCGGTAACAACTTTCTCCTTCTCCAGATGGTCACTTCGTGTCGTGGGTGTTTGTTTTGTATTTTGTTGCCCGTGGATTGTTTACAGAGACTGAGTTATGTCGTCACCCGTAGGGCGTGGACTAGTCCAAATCCGTATTATCTTAGATTTGGGTTTTGGGGGGGGGGTTTGGTTTGAGGATACGTCAGCCATACTTGAGGCTAAGATCGACTCAAACGTTTGTTAAGGATACGTTAGTCTAACTTTGTGACTAAGATCAACTTAACGGGATCGTTTAGATCCGATAAAAGAGCGTTTGGACTCTAATGTTCTAGTTTAGGGACATAGTGGTCCATCGTATGTATGGCCGTCGGGACCCGTCACCTCTCTGACGACGTTGAAGGATTACAACGACGGATGTCAGAGGAGTTCAGAGATGTACTCTCGAGCCAGGGTTAATTGGGGGGATTCATAGTCCACTCTGTTTGAAGGTTTAAGGATACGTTAGCCATCTTTGAGGCTAAGATCAACTTAAACGGGACCGTTTAGATCCGACAAAAGAGCATACGGGGCTCTATTGTTCTAGTTTAAGGACGTTGCGGTCCATGGGTAGTTTAAGGACATTGCGGTCCATGGGTAGTTTAAGGACATTGCGGTCCATTGTTAGTTTTAAGACATCTCGGTCAAGGTTAAGGACGTCGTAGTCCATGGGTTTAAGGACCCCACAGTCCATTGTTAGTTTTAAGACATCTCGGTCAAGGTTAAGGACGTCGTAGTCCATGGGTTTAAGGACCCCACAGTCCGGTATGTGCTCTGGATGCTTCACACGGGTTCACTGCCGTGCTTGGCGAGGACCAGGCTCCGCTCTGGACGTTTTCCACGGGGTCAAAGAGTGACATTATCCGCGTTCCACGTAACCAGGAATTTGCATTAGACATGAGTTTAAGGACCCCACAGTCCATATCAACGTGTGGTCGTCGGGACCCGTCACCTCTTTGAAGACATTGAGGGATTACAATGCCAAGTATCAAAGGAGTGAAGAGATGTACCCTAGAACCGGAGTGGATTAAATAGTCCTTGGCCCAATTTGGGGTCAAGACGAATTAATTATGTTATGAGTCCATTGGACCAGTTGATCACAGATTGAGGACTTATGGCCATCTTGGGCTAAGTCCAATCAGGAGAGGCTTTGCCTCTATCCATTTAGGCCAATTGGGCTAAAGCCTAGTGTTAAACACTACAGAGCAGTCAGTGTTGAACACTGGGAATGAGGTTGACAAGTTAGTGTTTAACACTAAGAGATAATTGGTGTTAAACACCAGCAACAAGGCTTTTCAAATTAGTGTTAAACACTAAAACAGATCAGTGATGAACACTGCAAATGAAGATCTCAGATTAGTGTTAAACACTAAGGCAATCAGTGTTGAACACTGCAGATAAAGCTTTTTAATTAGTGTTGAACACTAAGGCTCAACAGTATTTTAACACTGGGTTCGAGAGTTTCAATTTAGTGTTAAACACTAAGACAAGAGGGGTCACGTGGCAGCACGTGAGAGCGCCCTCCCTTCATTTATTCTGAGATTATCGTGTCTTTCAGAGCGTCACGTGTCATCACGTGATGGGCATTCAAATGCCTATGTATTAGAGCTTCTGCCGAGGGTCACGTGGATCACGTGGGGTGCTGCCTCAAAGGGGCTTTCTGTAGATCTCTTGGGGGGGTCACGTGATGACACGTGACCCTGCCTCTATGTATTTTGTTCAGAGGCTTTGTTAATCTTCTTTCAGGAATTAAATTCCTCGAACTGTAAATCTCAGAGGAATTAAATTCCTACTTCCTTTCGAAGACTTTGTATTCTGGAATAGAGTTTAACTCTGAATTTTCTGTAGGAATTAAATTCCTCATATATATGAAGAACTAAATAGGGTTAAACCCTAACAAAAGTTTTTTTTTAAGGAGTTTAAACTTCCATCCTCTGTTAAATTATGATTAAGGGAATTAAATTCCCGATGTTTCAACAAAACTGGGTTTTTTAATTAGGGTTAAACCCTGTTTCTTTTTTGCTCTGAAGGAATTAAATTCCCATGATATAGGGTCAAGCCCTACTTTTATTTTTGAAGGAATTAAATTTCTATAGTTCTGTGAGAATTAAATTCTCGTGCTTGCATTCCTTCTCTATGTTTTGGATCTGCATGGCAGGATCTCAACCCATTGAGAATTAAATTCTCAACCTTAAGGGGAGATGTGCACTTTGCAGATCCTCTATCAAAGAGAGAAGAAATATGTTCTTCTGTTTTTACATTATCAGAGTTAAACTCTGTTGAGAATTAAATTCTCTTTCTTTCAAAAGGCCTTCCCTTTCTTACCTAGGGTTTTTGCAGAAGATCCGAGTCTTTTCAAAGTATCAAAGCTCTCCTCCTTTTCTTTTTTCTTCTCTGCGTATGTATATATTTTTATCTGTGTCTCTTGGCTCCTATTTATAGGAGAAGCAGCCGAATCAATCAGTTTTTGACGAATCTTCATGAGAGATTTGATTTGCATTCATCATTTATTTTGGACCTTTGGATTATTAGGTGAATTTCATTCACCATTGGATCTCTAATCCAAAGGTTCCCTTTTATTATTTCGGTTAGATTTAACAGGGAAATCTTTCCAAACCCGAGATTTTCCCATAAATAGATCACCTCTGAATCTTTAATTCGATTGGTTCCAGATAGCCGCTTTCCTTTGGAAAGATTTGAATTTCTCTCAGAATTTAATTCTGTTAGCACAATGGGCTTTGAAAGCCGGTCACGTGTGACCACGTGACTCATGGTCACGTGTGGGCACGTGACCCCCTTTGGAATGAGTCTTTCCCTTTCTTTTGCGTTCTGTCTTCTTATTGCTGCTTAAACGTCACGTGCTACCACGTGACCCCTGGTCACGTGTGAGCACGTGACCCTTGTTTGAACTCTCTTTCCTTGGTTCATCTGGAGTACGAGTCTGCTGCCTTGAACGTCACGTGCCAACACGTGACCCTGGTCACGTGGGAGCACGTGACCTCTTCTGAAGCCTTTTCCTTGACTTGATCAGGGAACTTATGTGCCTTTGACGCTTGCATTTAAATGTCACGTGTCGCCACGTGACCCTGGTCACGTGGGAACACGTGACTCTTTCTGAAGCCCATTTTCTTCAGCGTAGTCAGGAAACTGAACTTGACTTGATGATGCTTTTTTAGGTGTCACGTGCCAACACGTGACCCCTTTCTGAAGCTTTTCCCAGAAGCTTTCCTGATTTTAAATCAGGAAACAGCTGCGGTTGAAGTATCTCATACTCAACCATCCCATAAAAGTCTCTACTGGGAAAAAGGCCTTTGTGAGTGGATCCGCGCTGTCGTCCTCTGTGTCTACTCTCCTAACCTCGATCTCCCTGGAGATCAACCATCTCCATGATCAGGTGATACTGCCTAAGAATTATATCTGGATTTCTGATGGGACGGTAGTTCCTTGGCATAAGCCACAACTCCATTTTCACACAATGGTAGGAACGAAGTTCAACTTATGAACTTATAAATATCCAGATTGCTTCTTTGGTAGTATCCTTGGTAACGATGTATCTTGCCTTTAATCGTCTAGTATGTCACGGTATCTAGCTTGGAACTCTTCCAACATACCGTCCCTCCACTGAGGGTATAGACAAGCCTGCGACTGATATTCAGTCGTTCTTATCACCCTGGAACCTTTCCAGTGATTCTCCCCAGGATCGATTGATACCATCTCACTACAACTAGTGAGTATCTTAACATCCAATTAGATCTATCTCATAGATCCAAAAACCCAGGATTTAGGAGGTATCACCTTGATCCTATATGGAGAATCCTTGTGATAAGCGGAGATTGACCGTGCGTAGCATAGGAAACTTCTTCCCTATCAAGAGTATGTCATCCACGTACTCTACGAGGATCTCCACCATACTCTCTACTACCTTTTTGTATATACAAGGTTCATCTACCATTTTGATGAAGTCAAACTCTTTGACTACCACATCAAAACAGATGTTCCAACTCCGCGATGCCTGTTTTATTATATAAAACATCTTGCACACGTTTCCGCTGCTCCCACTGTCTACGAAGCCCTCTGGCTGTGTACTTATAGACGCTATTTTCTAAAACATCATTTAGAAAAGCTGTCATGACACCCAACCACCAGATATCGTAGTCATGGTATGTAGCTGTGGCAAGTAGGATCTGGATGGACTTAAGCATAGCTTTGAAAGTCTCAACTTTTCCATGTACACCAAGTAATCTTCTCAAGATATACTCGCTCCTGATGGGGATTTAACCCTTCAGATAAAGCAACCAAAGTCCATACTTTGTTGGTGTATAAGGATTCCATCTCAGATCGATAAGCATCCAGCCATTCTTACAGAGTCCCACTCCTGATGGCCAGCTCGAAACTAGTTGGGTCATCATCTCAAGATGCAATCCTCGCTCCCACTATCATAGAGAAACCGAAGTGTCTTTCAGGTGGGTGAGGAACCGTACTAGATCGGCGGAGAGGCTGAGGTTCGTTGGAAACTATTGAATCCTTTGGTTCTACCAAATCATCAGCAACATTTTGTATAGCTGGAACATTTCCAGTTCTACATAACAGACCTTGCCTCGAGCTTGTCCGGATTTTGCTTTTATACATAAGCCGGACAACCCAAAATCTTAACAAACTTAAGATATGGGCTCTTCCCTTTCCATATCACATATGAAGCGGTAGGCAACTGATTTGATTTGAACCATATTCAATAGGTATGCAGCTTCTCAAGTGCATAACTCCCAAAAGGAAATAGGAAACTCAGTAGTACTCATCATAGAGCACACCATATCGCATAGGGTGCTTTTGCTCCGCCCCGATATACCATCGTGCTATGGTGTATACGGAGGAGTAATGCCGAGAGAGAATCTCATTCTCCTTTAGAATAGTCCAGGAATTCCGTGCTCAAGTATTCTCCTCCTTGATCTCATCAAAGGACATAATACTTATACCCGTATTTGGTTCTCTACTTCTAACTTATATTCTGTGAATATCTCAAAAGGTTCGGACTTTTGTTTCAACAGGAACATATGTCTGAATCTTGAGAGATTATCAGAGAATGTAATGAAGTACAAAGAACCGATCTTGGCATGTGTAGACAGGGGACTTTCATACATCAGCATGTATCAATCCCAAGAGTTCACTAACTCTTTTCTCTGTTTCCAATAAACAGAGCTGTGATCATCTTATCTTTGTGACATGACCGGCAAGTTTCACAAGATGTAAATTCAAACTTATTTAAATATGCATCTAAATGTAACTTCAGCCAGTCGAGTCGCATTGATATGACCTAGTCTACAATACCTCAAGAAGGATTCGTTCATTTCTGAACTCTTCCTCTTGTGTGTGTTCCGTATACTAAGAACTGTAGTTTGATTTAGAACGACAATGCTTTTAGATAACGTGCCTGAACCGATCAACTCTTGATATAGGAAATGTTCAAAACATTATCCAACAATACAAAATTATATCCTTTATTTACTAATAAAGAGACTGATATGATTTTGTATATCAGGTTCGGTATCTAATAACATTTGTTCAGAATCAATGTATTCTGGTAATACAGGGTGACAGTGACCAACAGACTTGGCTGCAACACTTGCACCGTTTTCTATCTCATGAAACTTATCACCCGTTCTCAGTTCTCTACCTATCTGTAGCCCATGTAACAGATTACATATACGGGATCCTGATCCGGTATCACATACCCAGGACGTAAAGGATACTGAGAAACAGTTCTGTGTAATGAACACACCCGAAGATGATGCATCAACATGCACTTTCTTCGTTTGGGCGGCACGGGAAATCTGGTATTCCCCAATTTCCTGCTCTGTCTTATAACAATTATAAGTTGGAGCGGGACCAACGTTCCCCAGCTTAGTATAACAAGCGGGTTCGGTCAATATATCTGTTTTATTATCTTGATTAAGGCGTGATATGGTCGCTATCTGGAGAGAGAGAAGAAAACACTCAGCGTATGCTCTTGCAAGATTAGATTGGTTATCTAATATATCTAATCAGGATGTCTCCCACTGTTTTAATCAAATCTTCCTTCAAACCCTAAAAGGAAAGACTAGCCGGGATTAATTACACGCTACAAGTTCGCCAATCTTTCAGCCAGGCCAGTGTCGGTACTTTGAGGGAGGTCCCCCGTGCTTTCGCACGAACCTAATTAGAGTAAACCTCGTTTTCCCAGAGGCGTAACCCCGTTAACACCTTTCTAGACACCTACTTGATCGGCTAATTGTAATATGTAAAACTCTCCCAGGAGTAACTCTTACTCGCAGCGGGTATCGGGATCCAACTATCTCATAGAATGTATGCAATCTCATTGCAAATTTCAACACTTGAAATCCCCAATAATATTTTACCCCTAGCAGCTATATGACCTTAACATGGTCAACAAATCATAAGTGCTAGTCAAGTTCAACCCGTCATTTCCCGATTGAATTAAACCCACCAGCACGACCCTTAACATGGTCAACAAAGTCGTACGACTACCCTAATCCAATCGCATCATATGCTTATACAGATAGGCACTAATCAGCTACCGCACACTACGCCTTAACATGGTCAACAAACGTAGCACGAATACTAACTAGTACTTATCTGAAATGACGGAGGGCTACGACAGGTTTTTAAGAAAACCTTTTGCGTAATGAACTTGATATCGTTGTAGAATCGAGTGATTTTAAATGGAGTGTTTTTGAGGCTTTTCTAGTTTTGCTAAAGGGGTCACTCCCGGTGAAGGGATCGTCGGCCCTTTCCTCATCGAATAAGGTGCAGGATATTTCACAAATACCACTATGCAAAGCAAAACTCTAAAAGCAATCAAAAGACAAACCGAGTTTGTAGCATCTGCCAGTTATCGCTAAAGAAGTCACTCCCGGTGAAGGGATCTCGGTCCTTTCCCTATCGAATAAGGTGCTGGATGTTCTATAAGGAACACCGCTATGCAAAGCAACAACTAGAGCTACCAATTTTTATTTTTATAAACAAGTTTCTACAACATCTTAGGTTTCTTTTATTTCATTAATCTCATTAATGAAGTCCCATTTTATTATGCTTCACAAGCATCTCTTTTGAAAACGAAATCTGCAATATAACATATATCTCATATATATAATATAAACATTCGTCACAGGCAGTAATATGATCTCATCACAGAACATTGCAGCAGAAGAACATATATGAAATATTGGATATACTAGGACGTCCGTGTTTTCAATACGAGCCTGTATAAAACACGGATTCCACGGTCGCGATGAATAGCCAAACCCACATCCCTAGACCCCTACGAGAGCGGCAAGTAACACTGCCAATTCTAGGGTTAGGAGACCCGGTCTCGACTCCTCGAGATGGTCTCCCACTGGACCCTAGAACCCGGTTACTTGTGCTCCCCTCCTTGGGTCTACCTAATGCGGAAAAGTAAATAATATACAACGGTGACAGCTTCCGCTACCTGGAAGTGTCCCAACAAAAGAATATTACATACAAATGAATTTTACATGAATGAAAAAGAAAAAACTCTCATCTCACATAAAACCCCCGGCTATTCAAACGCGACGATCCAATACAACATATCACAGCAACACATAATATCTCATATCTTCAACGTAAACAAGTATGCGTATCCCGATTGTCGTTGATTTATAGCAACGAAGCCGGCGATATACCACATACTACGCTTACGGTCACAGAAAAAAAAAAGTGTAAAACTACAACAGTTGGAATCCGCAACCTCTTTAGACATCGCATGCCTAACCAAATGAATTCCTTAGACATCGCATGCCTAACAATTATAAACCCCGTATTTTAGTCTCATTTATCGAAAACTCTTTCCAATATCAAGTCGGGAAATTCAACAAGATTCCCGACGTCCTGATCGAATGCTCGTCGCAAACTTTAGTAGACGGCCGCACCCCTGATACCGTCGACGAAGTGCACCAAGGCGGAACACCGCTACCGCGAGCACCCGAAGGGATGCTTTCGGCGACGAGGTTCTCCTACAGTCACTTGGTCGGGGCTATGGGGCGTAGCTGTCTATTAAGTTTACCCGGCGAGTATCCGCGTACGCTACGTGATTGCGACGGACTTTTGATCGCATCAAAATTCCGTGGCAACCGATCATCTGAGACTAAACTGCTATGTTTATAATATTCAAATTAGTTATCTCATAACTACCTGTGGATTCCAAATATTGTATCACATTCCAGATAAATAGAAAAAGTTAAACTTTTCGATCGAATCATCAAACACCCAAGATTTCCCCAATGTATCTCAACACTTGAAATCAGTTTAAAAACATCCATTACATGCCACAGTAGCAATGGTCCAGCCGTAGAAGGGTCAAGCCAACGCCTCACATGTGGCACGCCGTACTGCCCCAAACCCTAAGGTTCAAAAGGCAGTTCAAGACGGTCACATAATCGAGTTAAGGTTTGTTGTCTTCTAGAGGGTCCACCGCGTTACTTGCACGACTTAGAACGTTCTTAAACACGAGGAAAAATCCAACTTTTGAAAAATTTTCCGACAAGGGAAAAAGTGAGTTATTGATATCCGTTCGAACTTTTTAACAGTTTCTAAAAATTATCCGGACAAAACTAAACAAAGTTAAAATATCCGATCGAATCTTTATGTCCCCAATACAACCCAGATAATTCAACAGTTGAATAAAAAAAAATAAAAATTTCCAGAAGACTCAGCACTTGAAGACAAGAATTACTGTGCAAGCCACGTGGTGTAACTCACCAAAGTGGCCGCGGAACCGCCGCGAAACCCAGGGTTGGGCCGCGGTTCCGTGCCTCCTTTGTCGAGTTAGCATCACGTGCTTCACAGTAACTCATAGAATTCCCTGCTGAATTTTTTGGCAATTTTTAATTCACAAAAATCCAAAGTTTCAGAAAATTTCCAGAGAAGGGGTTATATCGGGTTTTCCGGGTTCGATCGGACTTTAAACTTCGTCTAGACTTCGCCTAAAGCTCTAGCTTGGCTCTGATACCACTGTAGGGTTGCTAGGCATGCGCACAAGGGTCTACGAGGCATCAACCATGCCCGATTAAAAATTTAGCCGTGCCGAACAACCCGAATACGGAACTTTAAACTAGAGATTAGGCGAAAACAAGCATGCTAAACACTTTAACACTAAGTGAGAGGGATTACAACCTTTGTAGATCCGGTCCTTCACTTCATATGCTCCGTGTTGTGGTCCCTTCGCTGCGATCATCGGGATCCGGACTCTCGAGAGGTTCCACGAAGAGAAAGACGCAACCTTTGCTTCCGATCTTCGATACTAAGATGATCTACCTTGAAGTTTCTTTAACACAAGCTAACACTCATGAAATGATGTGAACACCCTCATCTAAATGGCAAGAGAAGATGAGGATGATGAAGTAGGATTTTTGCTCTCTTTATTTATCTTTTTCTCATATTTATCCATCACAAAAATCAAAGCAAGAAACCATTTCAAGCAAAGAAGAAGAAGGAAGAAGATGATGAACAATGTTAGAATCCTTTTGTGATGAATAGGAAAAGAAATGATATGATGAATAATGTAACTATGGTCAAACTAACCCTTGTAGAGATTTGACTAAGGTTAAAGGTTTGGTTAGGTTAAGGAAATATCTAGCATAATATCTTAACAAAGACAAAGAAAGAAAGCTTCTAGAAACTTCTAGAAAACCTTAACCCTAATCAAACCCTAACCATATTTAATCTCTACTAAACATGTTGCATTAGTTATCATATCATATTACAATATTATATATCACATATATAATATTTATCGTAACAAAATAAAATAATACAATTAACATATATCGCATATATATCAATGTATTATCCGAGTGAGAAAAAGAATCTTTTAGTGAGCAAATATTAGTTAATGCAATTTAATATATCATATATATTATTATACATTAAATTATCGAATCAACACTTGATCCGACAATCCGGCTATATCGCATATAACCGACTAATATTTATCCGTACCGATTCATCGAATCAACACTTGATCCGATGACCCGGCTGATATCAAATATCGCGAGAATACAATACGGTATCACATATCGCATTATCCTCGGTCCCGCACATATCACATATGTGCTCCTACTCCGTTTTGCCTGAGTCAAGAAACCTCTGTGTAGGACTCTAAAGAATCGTCAATACGCCGGCAGTAGGTGATGATCATATCAAACACCCACAAGCTGCAAGCGGTCAGCTAAACGTAACAGCTACCCAGGTATTGAGCGCTCAGAAGATCAACAAGCAAGCCTGTACATTCTCCTGCGAATCCAAACAGTAACACTCCCGTACAGTCCGGTCTCGTCGTCTGATATGTTGCATATCTCGCCTAGGGGTGGTAAACGTCAGACCCCAGTAGCTTGATAAGTCGTGTCGATTTGAGGTCTATAACAGTTCGAGAAACTACTGATAACACTTACCAGTAAATCTCAGCAACCCTGGCCAGGGATTTCCGGTTATAGCCAATCGAATACAGCACAACATCAACTCCCTATACCGGGAGAGACGAATCCCCTCCTATCGCTCATTGCCTCCATGTGATTCGGGACTGTACCCAAAAGCCACCTTTTTGCACGCCCTCTTGGACGTGGTATGATGGAAATCAAAGCACAGTGGGAATCACACAAGACTCTATGACGATCTCGGGTCGACAGACTACTCTGTACCAGTGTCACCGGAGAACTGCCATCTGACGTATGGTATAATACCATCTGGGAGTTCTCGGCGAGTCCGTCCAGTGTACCCAGTCTCCACTGAGCACCCGTACACCATCCTTGATGTCAAACACCGATGGATATGGGATCATCCATCGCCCATCATATGGGTCAAGATGCGTATACGCTAGTCTACTCTGGTGCATCGATGCCCTGTCTCGATACACCCTCGACTAGGAACTTTTATAGGATGTACTCGTCGACTACCGTGGCCCCACTAGTATGATCTCATCATAGTCCCAGTAGTCGAGTACATATCCTAAGGGCTTTATCAACATGTAACATAGAGACAATCAGAGTACATGTTAAGATAAAGTACAACCAGATAGCACACTATCATGTCGAGCAAGAAAGTCCTCCCTATATATGTCCTAGCATCCACTACAATATACATCGTATGTACAGTAATGGCCTCTAGGGCATACATATAACTAACAGAAAATTAACATCTCATGCAATTTTAGAAATAACAAGCAACACCTGAAACACCAAAACCCAGAGACCAGAACACTGAACGAACACAAACCAGAACAAAGCAGAGTGGGCCAGCCAGGCCAGAATTTATGGCCATGTCACCGGGTCAAAACAGGTGGAATGGGTTCGTATTTGTTTAGTGTTCATGTTATATCTCATATAACATTCTGCAGTTGCTTAAAAAAATTTTGACGACTTAAAAAATTTGATAGAATCTAGGTTTTAGTTTCGTGTATTTCGGAGTTGTTTCGGTTTCGTAATTCTACAAATATCATCTAATTCTCTAGCTTGGCTCTGATACCACTGTAGGAATGCCTAGCACGACAACAAGGGTTTAGGAGGAATCGTCCATACCATTTTCAAAATTTTTCCGTGCTAAAAAATCCTAACCCTAGATTCTTAACTTGAGATTTAGACAATACAAAGTGTAAACAACTTTACAACTAAGTGAACTAGGAATAAAACCTTTGTAGACCGGTTCTTCACTTCAATAGCTCTGTGTAGTAGCCTCTTTGCTCCAAGTAGTGATCTTCCGGACTCTAGAGTGGCTCCACAAGATGAAAGGAACAAGCTTGCACGAAGTCTTCGAGGCCGAAAATGATCTACGTCGAGGAGACACTAACCTAAGCTACCTCTTCACTAATTAGGGATTAGTGAAGCTAACACCCTAAACTACATGGCTAATCTAGTAGAGGATGATGAAGTAGGATTTTTGCTCACTTTAGAATTAATTTTCTCACTCGTTTTCTTCTCCTCTCAAAAACCTAGAGAGCTAGGCTCCTGATGAAGAAGAAGAAGCAAATAATGGATGAGAGAGTGAATGGCAACCATGGGTGCGAAATATCTCATATAACTCTTGTAGAGACTTTACCATGGGTTTAGATAATGGTTAGGTTAACAAATATCTAAGGTAGGACAAAACTAGTGGACTAAGTCAATGGGTCTACAAGCTTCCATAAGCTTCACCCATATGACTAATTTCCAACTAATTTGGATTTACTTTAAATAAATAAACCTTGCATTATCATGAGCATGGTGTGAGTCTCATACACCCATGTAATGTGTATCATCAAGCATGACACAAAAAGAAAACACAAATAATATATATCACATATATATATTAAGTGTGCACATGTGAGAAAAAGAAATGCTTAAGTGAGCAAATATTAGTTAATGTAAATTAATATATCAAATATATAATTATACATTAAATCATTAAATCAACACTTGATTTAATAATCCGGCTATATCACATATAACCGACTAATATAATTTGTATCAACTTATCGAATCAACACTTGATTCGATAACCTGGCTATATCTCATATAACCATATGATATCATAAATCGCGAGAATAGAACACGGTATCACATACTCGTATTAATCCCGGTCCCGCACATATCACATATGTGCTCCTACTTCGTTTTGCCTGAACCAGTAAACCTCTGTGTAGGACTCTAAAGACTCGTCAATACGCCGACAGTAGGTGATTATCATATCAGGCAGCCGTCAGCGGTACTAGCTTGACGTAACGGCTACCCAGGTATTGAGCGATCAGAAGATCAACAAGCAAGCCCTCTCTAACTCCTGTAAAGCCTGTCAGTAACACTACCGTATAGTCTGGTCTTTTCGTTTGATATGTCGCATATCTAGTCTAGGGATGGTAAACGTCAGATCCCAGTAATCGATAAGTCATGCCGATGTGAGGCTAATAATGGGTCGAGAAACTACTGATAACACTTATCAGTAAATCTCCGTATCAGCCCTGGCCAGGGACTTCCTGTTATATCCAATCGAGCACAGTGCAACATCAACCCCCAATACCGGGAGAGACGAATCCCCTCCTATCGCTCATTGCCTCCATGTGATTCGGGACTGTACCCAAAAGCCACCGTTTTGCACGTTCTATTGAACGTGGTAGGGTGGAAATCAAAGTACAGTGGGAATCACACAAGACTCTACGACGATCTCGGGTCTACAGACTAACCTGTACCAGTGTCACCAGAGAACTGCTATCTGACGATAGGTATAATACCAACTAGGAGTTCTCGACGAGTCCGTTCAGTATACCCAGTCTTCACTGAGCACCCGTATACCATCTTTGATGTCAAACACTAATGGATGTGGGATCATCCATCGCCCATCATATGGGTCAAGAAGCGTATACGCTAGTCTACTCTGGAATATCGATGTCCTGTCTCGATACACTCTCGACTAGGAACAATTATAGGATGTACTTGTGGACTACCCTGGCCCACTAGTATGATCTCCATCATAGTCCTGGTAGTCAAGCACACATCCTAAGGGCTTCATCAACATGTGAGAGCAAGACAGTATCACAATACAAGTTTACATTGTTAAGACAAAGAGCAACCAGATAGCATACTATCATGTCGAGCAAGAAAGTTCTCTCTATATATATCCAAGCATCCACTATAATATACATCACATGTACAATAATGGCCTCTAGGGCATACATATAACTAACAGAATCAAGCAGAGTAACTAAAAATCCTAACTTGCTACACTAGGATGTCTAGACATGTAGTGAGTTGTTGTAGTGTTTTTCTATCTCGCTTCTATCCTTGATTCTCAACTCATGAAAGGTAGGGAGGAAGATGAAGAAGGGGCTCTTGAAAGAAGAGAGAAGAAGAAAAAGATAATGAAATTATCAAGTCAAGGAAAATGGCTAGCCATTGGTTTTAATCAAGTGATATTTTCAATAAAGAATATCAACCATACTTGAATAGTAAGGGCAAATGAAATAAACAAATATCAAGACCATACCCTAGCCATTTCTCTCACTGTTCTTCTTTCCACCTCACCCTCCACCTTATTTCTAATTTCTAGAAAAGAAAAGCAAGGAAATGAGGTATTCTCCTTCTAGAATGTCTTTCAGTATAAATACAGAATACACTCTATTGTATATACATACCCGTATTCGTATCAAAATAAGAATATCTAAAGAGATAGAATAACACAATGAACATAATACTAGAATATGCATATCGAAATATATATATATATATGTATTTATGTAAATTATTAAATCAATACCTGATTTAATAAGCCGGCTTAATCCTAAGCCGGCTAATATTATCAACCGTCCGATCAAAAGTTCGGATAGCTAGTACCCTCATTTGATCGGAACCCTGCACTATCAAAATACGGCCACTGCATCATTTCGCCTGAACCAGGGAAAATCTGTGTGGGACTCTAAAAACTCGACAGTACACCGGCAGTGAGTTACCGGATAAATCCATAACCACAAACACGTCAACGGCACTAGCTGTACGTAACGGCTACCCGGGTATCTGTCGATAAGGAAGGCCGGCGAGCAAGCTGATCCGAACCCCTACTGAGCCTATCTGTAACAATCTCCGTACAATCTGATCTTTTCATCTAAGAGTATCGCATACCAGGTCTAGGGGTGGTAAACTTCATACCTTAATAACCCGATAATTTGTGTTGATATGGCTCTGGACCAATCCGGGAAACTACTAATCTAACTATCAGTAAATCCCAACTGCCTTGGCCAAGGCTTTATGGTGCTGGCAAATCGAACACGGTGCGATATCGACTCCCTATACCGGGAGAGACGAATCCCCAACAATCACTCACTGCCTCCATGTGGCTCGGGACTATATCCAACTAAAACTTGTTTGCACGACTCAGTAGAGCCGTGGTAGGGTAGTAATCTAAGTACAGTATGAACTCACACGAGACAAATGACGATCTCAGGTCTAAAAACTAACATGTACTCATGTCATCTGAGAACTGCTATCTGACGATTGGTATAGTACCATCTAGAAGTTCTCGGCGAGTCCATCCAGTGTACTCACCCTCAGTGAGCGCATGTATACGATCTTAGGTGCCAAAGACCAATGCCTGTGGGACCAACTATCGCCCCTTGTCGGGTCTAGAAACGTATACACCAGTCTACTCCAGAATATCGATACCCAGTCTCGATGACTAGGAACATTTAAGGATGTGCTTATTGACTATCCAGCCCTCACATATATGATCGCCATCATAACACTGATAGTCAAGCAATAATCCTATGGGCTTTATTAACATGTATTAGCGATACGTAATAACAAGTAAAACATATACACGTGTTAAGATAAAGATAAACAAAATAGCATACTATCATATCGAGCAAGATTGTCCTGTACATACATATGTCCAAGCATCCACTATATATATACATATACAATAATGGCCTTTAGGGCATACATATCCAACAATCTCTCAATTGCACTAAGGCCATATATTGGCGTATCGAGTACCCAATATTTACATTAGGGTTAGTTGTTAGCGTATCGCATACCCAACATCATTAATAATCTCTCGAACTGTGCTTGAAAGAGGGCCTTGGTGAATGGATCCGCCGTGTTCTCTTTTGTGTCTACTCTCTAAACCTCAATCTCCCGGCGATCTACTGTCACGCCTCGCTTCCCAGAGTGTGCAAACTACAGCACGTGACAGAGCCAACCATGCTACCTGTGGCTGGGAAATATCCCTCCACAATCACATTACGGCTGTCTATAGGATAACAGAAAATATATAAAACTAGCTAGTACATGTCCATTTGCCACAGTATATAGAGTCAAGAAAAATGTATAAGCGGAAACGAATTAAATCCAATAAACAATATCTGAAACATGTCCCAATATGGGCTCACATCAAGAAATAAAACTAAGAAAATAAATAACTAAACTAAACATCTCTAAACCACACATGTTTAATTCCTCACTGCTCGGCTTGACGGCTAAAGTACTCTTGTTCAGCCTGCGATAAAGATAGAAGAACTGGGCCATGCAAAACCCAGACATCAGTGCGTTATAACATCAAAATAATCGTAATAACCAGGATATGACTATATAAATAAACATGAATATAAATAAATAATACAGATATGAAACAGTGGGGTATGTGTATATATGTGATGTGTGATGTGTAACCTAAAACTGTGTTTGTAGGTTATCTATTCTAAAAGTCTTCAAAATCAATTAATGTATTCCTCATTATAACCCAACAGTCTATGCCCAGTTCATTCCCCACGGAACCACGATAACAGAATTTATTCCGTAACACCTGGAAAAACGGCAAACATGATTATTCCGTAACGCCCGGAAAAACGTCAAACATTTAATTATTCCGTAACGCCCAGAAAAACGGCAAACAGGATTATTCCGTAACACTCGGAAAAACGACAAACGGGATTATTCCGTAACATCCAGAAAAATGGAAAACATATAATAATAGCCTTTTGAGTTACGTTTTGGTTACATTCTTGATTTCCCCTTTACCCTCAGATTTGTGTTCAAGTCAGGTATTGCCAATATAGTTCTAATGCCAACACAAGATCAATCAGGTACAGTTCTCGTCTATGCAGACAACAAGTTATGTCCATCAGGACAGCATGTCAGGATTGTTGGCATTAGTAACAAGATCCAAGTAATGAGTCAAGTAGTGTGTCGTGAACATGTCATGTGATGCATATGTATCAAATATATACCAAATGTGAAACTGTAACGAATATCTTAACACGGTAAGCACGACGGATACCAGGATGCATATGTATCTATCTGTAATAACCTTTTATACGTCCATGACTACGTATGATGCAATCTAGATAACACGTTATGATAATGTAATAGTAAAATGATATCATGATATTCCAGCATGCAATTAAATATGTTATTATCAGTACGGATACGAATGGATACTGTAAAACTGTAACTCTATAACATTTGTTGTATAATAAAACACATGTATTATTTTTATTCATATATAAATAGATATATTAACAAAGCATGTTGCAAGTTAAACTTTCTTGATCGGATCTCACGTCGGGGTACGTACGTCACATTCGACGTCGGATAAACGTCGTGATGCAACCACACGCATACAGGACTAGACTTGGCTAATCAACGACGTGACTATGCTGGACGACGATGATGACTGGGTCGTTCGGATCGTCGGCGACGTGCGCAACTCCGCCGAGGCGGCCAGAATAATTAAGAAAGAAAAGAAAAGAAAGAATAAGAGGGAGAAAAGGAATGGGGTTGTGGTTTGGCTCTGGGCTTAGGGGACAGAGGACAGAGCGACGGTGACGATGGGTTGGCGTCAACGGCGAAGTTTACGGCGATGGGCAGAGGGATCTCGAGTTGGTCGGGGTTGCTGTTGGGGGTCTGGAGGGGCAGGGATGGTCGGGGAATAAGGAAGTGGTAGCGGAGGTGGTGTGGTGATGTAGGTGACGGGGTAAGGTAGTCAACGAGGTCTCTGGTGATGAAGGGTTTGTAGGGTACATGGATCTCGTCGGGTTTTGGGAGCAGGGTGTTCTCAGGTGCAGGGATCTCGTCGAGGATGAAAGAGGAGAAGAGGAGGTGGTTAGGGTAGTCGAGGTCGGGGGACGGGGGCGAAGGGACGAGGAGGTCGACGGAGAGGACGATGGGTTGAGTTCTCGGGGATGGGTGTGCAGGGATGGGTGCTCGGGGTTGGAGGAGGAGAAAGAAATAAGGCGGTGGAGGTTGTAAGGATGTGGTGGTAATGAAGTTGGGAGGTCAGCGGCAATGGCAAGGTGAGGCTAGGGTTAGGGTTTCATCGCGAGAGGCAGGGAAGAAGAGAGAGGAGAGAGGTGAGGTGTGTATAATGTATATTAGGTTATATATATATATATATATATATATGGGAGAGAGAGTACGAGAAGAGAGGAGAGAGAGAGAGACAGAGGGTTAGAGAAGAGACAGAGAGACAGAGGGTAGATAGAGAGATATAGAGAGAGAAGAGTGGGAGAGGAGAGAGAGTGAGAATCCCGAGTGAGAGATATGAATTATCATATTAGTTATTAATATATTATTATATATATATGTATATATTAGTTCTGTTAGTTATAATTAATATATTATAATATATTATATAAAATTATACAACTATTATCAAAATACTCCGAAAAATTCTCGGGTCTCTTCTAAAAATCTAGTTTTAAAATATGAATATTATACATACAAGCCAAAACCATAATGCGATATCTGGTTAAATAAACTGCATACCCCTAAGAACGGATATATGTAAATACACATAGCGATCCAAACCAGTCTGTTCTATCAATCTGGACATGAACATGATATATGGATGCAAAATGATAACATGCAATGCGAGATATTAAAATATATTATTTGGCTATTGTTCAGTTGAAAATATTGCACTTTGGTATAAGTATTTTCCTTACATTTCTTAAATAATAAAAGGTGTTTATTATAAATATTAAACATATTTGGATTTATCTGCAAAATACTATTTGCCATATATTTATATATTATAATTAATATTATGAAGGAAAATATAGGCATTTTATATTTATATAATATTTTGGTAATTGAAAATTTGCATATCATATCAAATATTCTAATCACAATTCTTAAAAGATATAATATCATACAAATGGTTAGAATAATATTTCAAAATATATGCATAATATTTTAGTAATTAAAAGATGCATAGCATATCAAATATTCTTAATCATGTTTTTTAAAGATTTATTACCATATAAAGTGCATAGCATATTAAATATTCTTAATCAAGTTTCTTAAAAATTTATTACCATATGTAGTGATTAAGATACTCTCTCTAATTTAATAAATAGTACTAACATTATTCATAGAGATATTGTGCAAGATTTAGCTCAGGTCAAGAGATCAAGATGTTCAAGATGTCAGGATCAAAAATCTGCCAAAATCATAAAATCAATACTGACAGGGACTCAGAATCCATATATAGAAAGTCACCATATTAGGAAGTCACCATATATGGTAACTAGTTTTTCTTCTTTGAGGGCTATATAAAGGACCAAGGGCTAAAGCTAGAAGGCATCAAGCCGAAGAGATCACGAAGTCCAAGACGGCTCACGCATCCAGGCTGATCATCAACTGTTCATCGACATCCTTCGGAAGAGTTCGAGAAGCAAACCAAGTTTTTGTAATCATTTTCTAAGGAATAAAGTGTAGATTGTTCAAGTTGATTAATAAAGGTAGTTTTTTTATTTAATTCTTTTGCATTTTACATTATGTTTTCCTTCTCTGTCTTTTCATCTCCTTTTCCCAACATGCGCGAGTAATTCTCTGCTTGTTAGGGTTCATAGGATTAGGGTAGATCAATGGATGATGAAGATCCTTAAACTCTTTTTACGTCCTATAAAGTTTATAAACTTTACTAAATGAATCATTAACATCCTAATCGGGCGCGCTACCAATTTATTGTTAGTCTCGACCGCGATTAGAGATTAGATTAATGATTGTTTTGGTAAAGGCTAGATATGAACGGAGTTCCATGTCGAGATAGGGGTTAAGAGTGGGAACCCTTTTCCCTTTAGAAACCCTAATCTACATGCATCTCTGTCGTTCTAGTTTTAAATCTATTAAAGGATAAAAAAGGTAACTTTTAATTAATCGTCCATAACTACTAAATCCTAACGAACCCTACAAGCCCTCTTATTATATTAACTACAGCCCTAAAATAATCTAGATCTATATATTTTGCATTCTTGCTTAACGTAGATCTAGAAACCATTCACAAAATTCTTTATTCCTCCTCTCTTTTTCAACACGTCTAAAGTAAGAGGAAAAGATTCAACGTTTCCCTACGGACGACCCGTACTCATCTCGGTCTAGCTACACGCGACACCGTTATTGATTGCGGTTACACTACAAACACTTTTTCACATCAATCAAATGGCGCCGTTGCCGGACAAACACGGAATTCTTATACGATCTATATCATAATAAAACAAAACTGGAAATTGCATATTTAACGATTTGTGCGTGAATTTTTTGTAAGGAGATCTGGAGTCACAGACTTGAGGAAACAGGAGATCTAGGGTTCCAAACTTCTCTGGTATCTTTCCCAACTCTTTCTCTCTCCTTTAAAATCCAATAAAATCTATTTTCTGCAGGATTCTTTGCAAAATAGCGCCGCTCAAAAAAAAAATCTTTTTGCAAAAGTTTTGTGATTGGTTTTGTTTTGCATATTTTAATACGGACTTTAAGGGGAAAAGACCAAATCCAGATTAGGTGGGGATTTCATCACCCTTCCTAAGCCCCACAAATCACAAACCGAGCATCTGCATCAACCCTACATTAATTTAAAAAATATTTAGACCAGACTCTAAGGACTGTCGCGCTTAATAAGGACAGAGGAAGGTCGTGGGTAATCTATCACTTATCCGCATTACTTTTGTGGTGTCTAGGCAAGTGTGTCAAAGGCTAGTGGTTATTAATTAGGCCTACTACTTACGTGGTGGAGTACCTTCCCACTTACCTGGCACTTACCTGGCTACAAGGGTAGTAAAGAGGCGGTAGAGGATTGATCCTGCGGCTTGTCCTTTGGAAGTCTAGGAGCGGTCTAGAGACTGGACCTAGATAACCTTAGTTCTAGGGTTGCTTGTGCATTTTAGAGTGATTTGTCTTGAGTCCCACTTTTTCAAAACAAACCAATTTTAAATCACACACACGCTGCCACTTGCACTAAACCCGCTTAGTGCATGCTCGGCTGGACACGGGATCCTAGTGCCCATCTTGTCCGCGTTCCTGCTATCGACGCCGAAGTCGGTACTTCTTCATCTTCTTTTCCCCCACCACACACCACGACCGAGATGGACGGCACTCCATCAGAATATAACACCACGCTGCCACCGTCCGTAGGTGCGCAGAATCCACCACGCATCTCTCTCCAAGAGAGATGCTATCCTATCCGTGGTCCCCTTCCTACTTGTCTATCTATTCCACCAGCTAACGGGGATAATTTCGAAATTAAACCCTACTACATCAATCTGCTGCCCAAATTTCACGGGCTCGAGTCTGAAGACGCATACGTTTTTATTACCAAATTCGAAAATGTATGTGCTTTGATGGGTACTTTACAGCTTTCTGTGGATGCTATGCGTTTATGTATTCTCCCGTTCACTTTGTGCGATGTAGCCGAGAAGTGGCTTTATAACATACCCAGACATTCTATTTCAACATGGGACGAATTCGTTATAGCGTTCCTGAAGAAATTTTATCCCAATCATAAGACTGCCTGTGTTCGGAACGAAATCTTCCAATTTACCCAACTTCCCAATGAACCATTTTGGAAATGCTTTGAACGGTTCAAGAATCTTCGTTTACAATGTCCTCATCACGGAATCCCTAGATGGGATCTGTGCCGAATTATCTATGAGGGTATTGATCTAACGACAAAACAGATGCTTGAAACAATGTGTCAATGCAATTTCATGTCTAAAGATGACGGTGAAGCGTGGAAATATCTGGAAGATCTCGCTGAAAACACTTTGCAGTGGGAAAGCGTAAGACTACCTTCATCCAGGGGAGGTATTCATCAGCTCGATATTTCCATCGCAGTAAAAGCCGAAATGGCAGCGATGCAGAAGAAACTCGACGCTATTGAAAACAAGTTCTCATCATTCTCCCTAAATCAGGTCACGCTCCCCAAGACCGTCTGTGGTTGCTGTTCTGATCCTTCACACTTAACGGAAGAATGTCCTATGAATGCATCATTTCAAACTAATGCTACTTTTCAGTAGCGACTTAGAAACGATCCTTATTCTTCCACGTACAATCAAGGATGGAGGAATCATCCTAACTTTGCTTGGAACCAAAACCAACCCCAAAATCAAAATCAGTTACAAAGCAATTATCAAAGACCTCTTCCACAGCAACCACAACCACAGAATCAGCTCCCCTTTCAGTCCCAAAATTTTCAAAATCCGGCCAACACTTCTACACCACAAGTGGCCGGTACTGATAACTCTTCACTCGCACAAACTTTGGATTTGTTCATGAAACATTCCATGCAATTGTTGGCTGAAATGAAGTCTTCTATTGATACCATAAAGAAAGACTCCGCCTCCCATGGTGAGAGTATTAAATCAATAGAAAACCAACTTGCACAGTTAAACGCCGCAATGAGTGCGAGAGAGAAAGGTAAACTCCCATCTCAACCCCTACCGAATCCTGGCCATTCACAAAATCATAATGTGAATGCCATTACTACGTTGAGATTGGGAAAAGTGCTGAATAACCGAGTGGGTGAGCAATGTGATGATGTTAGTGACACCAATGATACCCCAGCTTCTACTTCTTCCCCTAATTCGTCTAGTCCCCAACCTACTTCCGAGCCTATTCTCCGTTTTCCCCAAGGCTCGAACCCTTCACCCATTTCCTCGAATCTACCTAAAACGATCCCCACTCCAATTCTGGGATCCACTCCATCCCCACAATCCTCTCCAATGTTGGACCAAACCCTTATTGATAAAGCACCTTATCCAAACAGATTAAGGGGCAACAGACCAAGTCCACAAATGGAGAAGATTGTGGAAATTTTTAAGCAAGTTAACATAAACATTCCTCTCCTAGATGCTATTCAACAAGTTCCGTTATATGCGAAAATCCTAAAGGACTTGTGCACTAGGAAGAGAAAAGTTCAAGTACCTAAAACAGTTTTCCTTGCGAGTAATGTGAGCACTGCTTTTACACAACAACTACCCAAGAAACGAAAGGACCCCGGAAGTCCTACAATTTCTATTTCCATTGGGGGTAAAAATATCAATCGCGCTCTACTCGATTTAGGTGCTAGTGTTAACTTGCTTCCGTATTCTGTTTATGAGCAATTAGGGATCGGAGAGTTAAAACCTGCGCATTGCACTCTTCAGATGGCCGATCGATCTATCACCCAACCTAGGGGTGAGCTAGAGGATGTGTTAATCAAAGTCGGGGAATTTATATTTCCTGTGGACTTTATCGTTATTGATACACAACCTGTGGCAAACCCACGCAATCAAATCCCGGTGATACTCGGTCGACCCTTTTTGGCCACTTCCAACGTAGTAATCAATTGTAGAAACGGCTCTATGACCCTGTCCTTTGGAAAGAAGTCAATTGAGCTTAACATTTACAAGTTGAGAAGTGAACCCTCCGAACCCTATGCTCATGTGTGTTCTGTCGAATTAATAGATGTCGACAGCAGCGAATTTGATCAACCTCATAATTCTGACTCTTTTCATATTTTGTTGCTTGACACGGATTCTTCCACCGAGTTGTCCGGGCCAACATCTAACGCTGATGAGGAACTTTTTATAGAGTCTGACGATCACCCCATTTTTTCTGATGACATTATTCTTAGGGGTATCGACGAAAGCTTTTTGAAATTTTCGATGATGAACTCTCATTTTTACAAGACACGGGTGTTGAGATGAATCAACTCCAAGACAAAGAAATTGAACCTCCACCCCTTCTTCTGGACAATCATGATAATGCAAGTAATCCATCATCACTATCCTTGTGTCGTCTCTCCAAATTGAGACACAATCCTTTTCCATTACACCTCTTATCACCTCCCCATTTCTTCACGTCGAAAGGTGACATGTTCTTCCACCAACCTTGGTGCTTCATCGATAAAATTTTTGAGTGGTTGGTGTTGACCTTCGGTCTTTGCAATGCTTGTCATTGACCAATAACCTTGACCCCCTCGTGTGATTTTAAAAGATTAACATAGTTTAACTCAAGTTTGGGGGGGGAATATTTTGGCTTTTGAAAGAAAATGATTTTTACAAAATTGTGAGCCAAAAATAAGTTTGGGGGAGGATTTTCACTTTCATATATTCTTGTCCCCATTAATAATTTCCTCTCAAGTCTACAGGTTTTTGAGCTTAACAGATAACATCAGTGAGGACACTGCTGTAAACAGGTTTGGGGGAGGTTTGTGCTTATTTACACATCAATTTGCATCATACTTTGCATAAGCACAACATTTTCAAAAAATTTTAAAAAAAAATTCTTTTATAACAAAAGAGTAGAAAGTGAAAAATTACATCCAAAAGATAGGAATAGTTTAAGAAAACAAAGAAAATTAGAAGTTTTCTTAAACGAACTAGTAATAAGTAGTTATGAGCCGTTGTCCCAAGGGTTAGTAAGATAAAGGAAGTCACTAATCTGAGGATAAAAATAAGTTTGAAAAATAGTTCCTATTCTGGAAGCCAAACATTTGAATGTTGATACCCTACTATATGCACTTACACACGTCTTGAAACTCGGGATAGTAGAGGATACTTTGAAATGCTCTTGTCTAAAAGCCAAAGTATGAAGAAAATAAAAAAATTGAATAAAATATAAAATGGTGAAAAGAAAAATGAACACTGGTTTTGTTATCGCCAAGGCAGCAATAAAAATATAGCGAGGGTGCTTCATCACCTAGTGCCTTAGACCAACTGGTTTGGGAGTCACTGCTAAGCCTTAGGTGGTGCAAGACGAGGAAAATACACCGTATAAGCAAGAACATGAGTAATCGGTCAGTTAGTACCTCACGAAGTATTAATGGTTGCATGAAAATGTGTGAGCAATCTAAATATTCATCAAATTAAAAAGTACTGAGGTAGATGGACAAGAGTATGATAGCTTGAATTGAATTCTCCGAGTGTAGGGATGTTCTATTCACACACGTAGGGGTATATGATCGATGTTTGGATGAAAGGTAGGAATGAAGAATAAATACGATGTTTTATTGAGGGATGATGTGATTTCTAACATCTTTTCATGACTATTAAGATAGGGCTCATGACTACTGAAAAACTGGTGTAGTTGAAAACTCTTATTTTCCAGTTCTTTCTTTTATAGTTCTTATCTTTATATGTAACTTTCATCATCTCTCTTTTATTATAGGATTTTGTGGGTGTAATCCGCTGAAAATCCTCAGGAGACAACACTCCTCCTACTAGGGACACCTAGAGGTTTAACGGCTTGTTGCACGTGCTCAGTGCAATCGTGTTTGCCTACGAAAGTGTGCTATTTAGGTTTTTCTTTTTCTTTTTCTCTTTCTCTTGAATAACTAGTTTGCTCGGGACGATCAAAGTTAAGTTTGGGGGTATTTGTTCAGTTGAAAATATTGCACTTTGGTATAAGTATTTTCCTTACATTTCTTAAATAATAAAAGGTGTTTATTATAAATATTAAACATATTTGGATTTATCTGCAAAATACTATTTGCCATATATTTATATATTATAATTAATATTATGAAGGAAAATATAGGCATTTTATATTTATATAATATTTTGGTAATTGAAAATTTGCATATCATATCAAATATTCTAATCACAATTCTTAAAAGATATAATATCATACAAATGGTTAGAATAATATTTCAAAATATATGCATAATATTTTAGTAATTAAAAGATGCATAGCATATCAAATATTCTTAATCATGTTTTTTAAAGATTTATTACCATATAAAGTGCATAGCATATTAAATATTCTTAATTAAGTTTCTTAAAGATTTATTACCATATATAGTGATTAAGATACTCTCTCTAATTTAATAAATAGTACTAACATTATTCATAGAGATATTGTGCAAGATTTAGCTCAGGTCAAAAGATCAAGATGTTCAAGATGTCAGGATCAAAAATCTGCCAAAATCATAAAATCAATACTGACAGGGACTCAGAATCCATATATGGAAAGTCACCATATTAGGAAGTCACCATATATGGTAACTAGTTTTTCTTCTTTGAGGGCTATATAAAGGACCAAGGGCTAAAACTAGAAGGCATCAAGCCGAAGAGATCACGAAGTCCAAGACGGCTCACGCATCCAGGCTGATCATCAACTGTTCATCTACATCCTTCGGAAGAGTTCGAGAAGCAAACCAAGTTTTTGTAATCATTTTCTAAGGAATAAAGTGTAGATTGTTCAAGTTGATTAATAAAGGTAGTTTTTTATTTAATTCTTTTGCATTTTACATTATGTTTTCCCTCACTGTCTTTTCATCTTCTTTTCCCAACATGCGCGAGTAATTCTCCGCTTGTTAGGGTTTATAGGATTAGGGTAGATTAATGGATGATGAAGATCCTTAAACTCTTTTTACGTCCTATAAAGTTTATAAACTTTACTAAAAGAATCATTAACATCCTAATCGGGCGCGCTACCAATTTATTGTTAGTCTCGACCGCGATTAGAGATTAGATTAATGATTGTTTTGGTAAAGGCTAGATATGAACGAAGTTCCATGTCGAGATAGGGGTTAAGAGTGGGAACCCTTTTCCCTCCAGAAACCCTAATCTATATGCATCTCTGTTGTTCTAGTTTTAAATCTATTAAAGGATAAAAATGGTAACTTTTAATTAATTGTCCATAACTACTAAATCCTAACGAACCCTACAAGCCCTCTTATTATATTAACTACATCCCTAAAATAATCGAGATCTATATATTTTGCATTCTTGCTTAACGTAGATCTAGAAACCATTCACAAACTTCTTCATTCCTCCTCTCTTTTTCAACACGTCTAAAGTAATAGTAAAAGATTCAACGTTTCCCTACGGACGACCCGTACTCATCTCGGTCTAGCTACGCGCGACACCGTTATTGATTGCGGTTACACTACAAACACTTTTTCACATCAATCAGCTATTATTTGTATTATTAAAAATATGCGGATAACAAATATATCATATATGTATATAGAACCTAGATGTGCACGGATCCTCTGTACTAGCGAATATATGACGTAATCTTAAATCATAATGTGTTTCAAGCATGCGGGTCGGGTCGGATATTAACCACAGATACCAAATATACTATCTGCACCCAAAACTATAATAATCAAGAAACTGTCGCAAGATTAGAAAATACCTAAATAAAATATGGTATAAATGAACTAGGGTGTTACATTATACCCAACTACAAAAGAATTTCATCCTCGAAATTCCCAGAACAAGAAAAGACAAGAAAACATGAATCTATGAAAAGAGGTGTGAAAACATCTGTCGGATCTCGTATTCACGTTCCCAAGTAGATTCTTCGTGTGAACGATTCCCCCATGAAACAAGTACTAGAGGAATAATTTTGTTCTTGAAGACTTTGTCTCATTGATCCACTATCGCCATCAGTCTTTCTTCATATGTTAAGTCCTCGCTTACTGTCAGCTCCGAGTGATTTAGGACGTGAGTCTCATCTCGAACATACTTGCAGAGTTGAGATACATGAAACACATCATGAACACTCACCAAGGATGGTGGTAAAGCCAATTGATAAGCTACTTCTCCAATGCGCTCGATAATACCAAAAGGCCCTACGAATCGAGAATTAAGCTTTCCTCGACTACCAAATCAAATCACTCCTCTGGTCGGTGATATCTTCAAGAATACAAGATCACAACTGCGAACTCCAGAGTTCTTTGTCCTGTATCAGCCCAACTTTTCTGTCGATCTTGTGCCGCCTTCATATGTTTATGAATCACGCTAACTTTCTCCACCGTTTACACAATAAGATCCGGTCCTAATAATCTTCTTTCTCCAACATCATCCCAACAGACGGGCGAGCGAAACTTACAACTATATAATGCTTCGAATGGAGACATCTGTATAATCACCTGAAAGCTGTTATTATAAAAAAACTCCACCAAGTGCAAATGATCCTCCCATGAACCCTTGAAGTCTAACATGCATGCTCTCAACATATATTCAAGAGTTTGGATCGTTCTTTCAGACTGGCCATCTTTCTGAGGATGATAAGCTGTGTTGAACTTCAATCTAGTCCCCAAACTTTCCTGTAGACTCTTCCAAAAGTGCGATAAAAATTGGGTATCACGATCCGAAATGATGCTCACAGGTACTCCATGCAATCTCACAATCTCCTGCATGTACCTTTCCGCTAAAGCTTCTGTCGACTGACCAACTCGAAACGGTTTAAAATGAGCTGCCTTGGTCAATCGATTAACAATCACCCAAACTGCATTATTGCCCTTTGGACTCCATGGTAAAGCTGTCACGAAATCTATGATTATATGTTCCCACTTCCATTGAGGAATCGGAAGTGGTTGCAACAAACCAGCTACCCTTTGATATTTAGCCTTGTCCTGCTGACACACCAAACACTTCGATACGTAGTGAGCAATCTCCTTTTTCATGCCTTCCCACCAGAAATACTGTCGTAGATCTCGGTACATTTTTATGCCTCCCGGATGTACGAAATATGCGGAACTATGACCCTCCTTCATAACTTCTTCACAAATATCTCCTTTCGGCACACATCAACGGCTCCCATATCGTAACGAACCATTTTCATGAATTAACAAGTCCGTTCGAAGTCTTGCTTCTACTTGTTCTCGAAACTTTTGCAACCTTGGAACGTGCAACTGCGTTGCCTTAATATTATCGATCAATGAAGTTTGTACTTGCAACTCATCAACTGTCTCAAAGAGTACGGTAGTATAATCTCCAATTCAAATCTCTGAAAATCATCTATAATCTCTCTGTGTGCAGTCAACATCTATATTGCTAGCAACTGACTTAGCGCATCCGGTACTACATTAACTTTTCCCGGATGGTATTTTAGATCAAGATCATAGTTAGCCATCAGCTCTAACCATCTACGATGCCTCATGTTGAGCTCTTTCTGCATGAACACATACTTTAGGCTCTTGTGATCGGTAAATACTTCTATCCTTTCGCCCAATAAGTAGTGTCTTCAAATCTTCAAAGCAAAAATCATTGCTGCTAGCTCCAAATTATGAGTTGGGTAGTTCTTCTCGTGAGCCTTCAATTATCTTGACGTGTAGGCTATAACCTTCCCATTCTGCATTAGAACACATCCCAAAGCTTTCCCAGATGCGTCGCTGTAAATAACCAACCCTCCGGAACCGTCTGGCACTGTCAAGATAGGAGCGGTGATCAATTTTTGCTTCAACGCTTCCAAAGATGACGCACATTTCTCCGTCCATACAAACGGTACCTCCTTTCGCGTTAGCTTGGTCAATGGTTCTGCTATTCGGGCGAAGTTCTCCACAAACCTTCTATAATATCCGGTAAGCCCAAGAAAACTTCTGATCTCCGCTACGTTCTTTAGAATCGGCTAATCATGAACTGCTGCAATCTTTTCAGGGTCAACAACAATTCCATCTCCAGATACAACATGACCCAAGAACTTCACTTCTTCGAAGCAAAACTCACACTTGATCATCTTAGCATATAACTTTTCTTGCCTCAACGTTTGCAATGTGATCTTCAAGTGTTCTGCATGCTCTTCTCTGCTTCTCGAATAGACCAGAATATCATCAATAAACACCACTACAAACTGGTCCAAATACGGTGAAAAGATTCGGTTCATCAAGTCCATAAATATTGCCGGTGCGTTAGTAACTCCGAATGGAATCACTAAGTACTCATAATGCCCATATCGAGTTCGGAACGCTGTCTTGCAAATATCTTCTAATTTCACCCGAACTTGATGATATCTAGATCGTAAATCCAAGTTCGAGAATACCCTTGCGCTACTGAGTTGATCGAATAATTCGCTAATGCGAGAGATCGGGTACATGTTCTTAATACTCTCCCGGTTTAATTCTCGATAATCGATGTACATCTCCGCGTGCCATTCTTCTTCTTGACTAGAAGAACTGGAGCTCCCTAGGGTGAATTACTGCCACGAATCCAACCCTTCTCTAGCAATTCGGTAACTTGTTTCTTTACTTCTTCTAGTTCCACTGGCACCATTGGATAATACGCCTTTGAATTCGGCGCTGCTCTAGGAATGAGCTCAATCGCAAACTCCACATCTCGTTTTGGTATTAAACCCGAGATGTCCTCGAACATATCCATAAACTCTCAAACTACTGATGGCGCTTCCTCTTTGTCTACTTCCATCAACGAAAGAACGACACTTATCGGCCTAGCCTTAAATTCGACTAGCCCGACAGATCTGCTGCCTCCTGAAAATATGAACTACAGATGTCCGGGAATCCGAAAAATCACTTTCTTTGCTCTACAATCGATGTGAGCATAGAAAGTGCCAAGAAAGTCCATTCCCAAGACAACATCATAACTGACAGTATCAATCACCAAAAAATCCGCAAATAACTCTCATCTGCATATAACAATCGAACAATCCTTACACTGGCTACTAGATATAATCTTCTTATTCCCAGTGTGTATGTCCCAGCAACTAGACAGGGCCATATGTGGAATATAGTGTGCACTAATAAACTTGGACGACATAAAGTCGTGGGATGCAACTGAATTGAATAATACCAATGCGGGAAAATTATGAAAGGTGTGATGAGATTCGAGAAGAAAAGGAAGTTTAGTCCCAGATATGTGGGACCTTTCGAGATCCTTGAGCGAGTTGGTACCGTTGCCTATCGTTTAGCACTTCTACCCAGTTTTCCAGATACATCCCGTGTTTCATGTATCGATACTTCGCAAGTACCTTCATGACCCTTCTCACGTGATTCAGCACCAGACCATCCACCTCGAGCACGATCTTTCTTTCACCAAGCAGCCGGTAGTTATTTTGGATCGACAGGTGAAGAAAATTATGTCAAAGGTCTTACCGTCAGTGAAAGTTCTATGGTGTGGCCCGAACAGTGAAGAGGTCACCTGGGAAGCCGAGAGCGAGATGCGGAAGAAGTTTCCCCATCTTTTCGAAGGTACGCGTAGTAAGATTTTAAATTCGGGGACCGAATTTCTTTAAGGGAGAAGATTGTAACACCTTAAAATGCGATTAGAGTTAATTAAGCGATATAATGCGGGTTTTCAATAAATTTAACTAATAATTATTTTCACATATTTTATTATAATTAATTAAAATTTTATTTAATTATTTTTGTACTTGTGGTTATGCACACACATGTGCATCCTAATATAGTTTTAAGAAGTGTTAACCATGCTTTGTTAGCCATGACACTTTAACATATTATGTCATGTTATATATTTATTTATTTATTTTAAGTATCAGGGGTTTTATTTTTTTTAAGAGAAAAGGAAAAGGAAAAGAATAGAATATGAAGGCATGGGGGGACAAGGGATGGGAGGCATTTAATGAGGTGAGAGAGAGAGAGAGAGAGAGCATGGCTCTCATTCTCTCATCCTCACCCTCTCATTTCTCTTCCTTTTCTTCTTCCTCTTACACCAAAAATTCTCTTCTTGGAAAAATATTTTCCCACTAAGCTTGAGCCTAAGCACCATCAAACCCTCACTCAACTAATTATGTTTAGCCTCTTTTGAGAGTCTTGGAGCTTGCATGACTAGGGGTTTTCCCAAGTTTTGGTGAGGTAATGATCTTAAACTCTTAATTAGGCTCTAAGGAAAGTTTTTTATTAACTAGTTTCACTAAAATACCTTAATTCTTGGTTTAGTGTTAATATCGTATTTTGTTTAAACTTGGGTCTCTGTTTGAATCTGCTATCGATCCAGATATCTTTTTGAGAAATTTCCATCACAGAGAGATAGTATAGAGGCGTAGAACCTATCCCCAAAACCTGAGCCTATCCCTTCAATTCTTCGCCGCAGATTAATTCATTCCGGCTGCAATTTGTGGCTAGATTAGGGAGTTTGGGTTGGATTCTTCGTCGTGGGGTCTCTGGGGCAAAGTGTAGGATTGTGGCATGTGCAACTTTCTCTAATTACTTGAGTAGGAAAATCTGGGACCATTTTTCTTTAATTCAACTTTCATTAATGCCTACACACACTGTTGGTAATTGCCATGTCACGCTCACTATAGAAATTGCCATGGATAAATATATTGTATCACATTCATAAGTGACAGATAGACATTGCTTATTGTACTATTACGCATCATGCTAGCAGCATACATGCATTGCTATAGTGACATATTCTCATATGATGTTTCATGAGATTTCTGTTTCGTGGATTTGGAAAACCGCAAAGTACATTTTGAAACTTGAAATATTTTAAAGGGTGATTTTTCCTTGATATGATATTTCGTGTCCAGCATGAGTTTTCTCGGTTCTGAGCTATGATATACCCGATTCGAGGAGTGAGAAGGAACCGTCTGCGGGTACATGATGGGCTCGGTAAGGTACCCCAGGGTAAAAAGATCGTGGAGTAGACAATGAGCCTGGCAGGGGGAGCACTATCTACCGGTGACTGTATGGAAACTCGGCGGATATCCGGAAGTTACCGTTTGGAGTTATGTGATGAGATGGATATGAGAGCCGATCAGAGTGACGGTGCCTAAGATATTGGGATTTGGTGTGTCGTTGATAAACACCGGATTTATATGATAATGATTTATTAAGGAGGATTCTGTTTTATCCTACACTCAGGACATATTATGACATGCTTTGTTCATGTAGTTGTGGTACCCTGATGCTGTACCATGATTATGACTATGTTGCATATCCACATTGTTATACATACGCCATCATGGCTGCATATTTAGGATTGTCGTTTTTCGTGCATGCTTGTGATTACCTGTATGATGTTATTTACTATTCATGTGCTGGCAACTCACCCCCATTGTGCCACAGTGTTTTGCCGGATTGACTTTTAGCGTAGTCACGGATGGGCTCTTTTTTGCAACTATTTCTACGGATACCGTTAATTTTGAGCGCGTGATTTTGTGTAGGTAGGTTTTTGTGAGTATCCGTATGATTCTACTTGTATATCTTATTTTGTATCTAGTATTCTCCATATACCACCTGTATGTATTTGACTTAGAGACGTGACTGAGAGTTTCGAGATTTGTATTTTTTGTGACTCTGGTTGTCATGCTCGTGTGAGCCGGATTTTTTTTTATGTTGTGATGTTGTTTGCACTCCTTATTTGCTTATTTCTTCGCCTATGGCGTCGTATATCTATGTTGTGGTTGTGTTCCGCCTTTAGACGTGATATTGCTCCCAATTAGGGATCCCGTTTATATTATATGTTTTGTATCCATTTTGGACCAATTTTTACAAAGGAGATGCTGCCGAATTTTTTGTAATAACTTGAGTTTTTAAAAGAGAAGTGATGTTTTGAAACAAATGTTTTACAACTCCACTCCTATTTCCGTGGTTTAGATTTTTGGGTTTCGGCTTACTTGAATTACGTTACGCCTTTAGACATTGCATGATTTAAGTGTCGGTCACGTTCCTAATTTGAGTCGTGAAAAAGTTGGTATCAATGTGTTAGGTTCTACCTTTCGGAGTGTAGGATGACCCTTGGTATGATGGAGTAGGTAGCTTAAGCAGAGTGACGTAGCTTCCGCGGCATACTTATGACACGGTACTCCGCCGCATACTTACGACACGGTACTCCGCCTAAGTGACCTTAGGACATGTTTGCTTGTATTCCTTCCTTGATTCCATGTATCCTTATGATTCGATTTCTATGTTCTTATCGAATCTCGTTTCCTTGTTCCAGCCACTATGCCGCCAAAGACTACGAGGGCCTAGAGGGCTGCCACTAGAGATGAGGTCAGGACGGGCTCGTCTGAGACAAGGACTGACCAGGGCGGTACGCCTATTCTTCAGGAGTAGATTGATCCACCCTCTCTATGTCGTATTGCTAGGCTAGAGGCTAGTATTCAGGATTTACATCAGATGATGGGATCTTTGGTTGAGACTAGTCGAGCACACAGATCGGATGTTGTTCCACCTATTATGGGGACCGTGATTGTACCTACTGCTCAGACAGTTGTACCTACCGCTACCGAGACTATTGATGTATCGTTATCAGAGTTTATGAGGTTGAAGCCCCCGGTTTTCACCGGTACAGACATAGCAGAGGATCCACAGTCGTTCCTTGATCGGATGGCCAGGATTTGTCGTTCTTTACGATGTTCCGATGCGGGATCGGTCAAGTTTGCTAGTTTCCGTCTGGAGGGTCTTGCCCAGACTTGGTGCGAGTCTATGGAGAGAGGTCGAGCCGCAGGTCTTCCTCCTATGACCTGGGTTGAGTTCGTGACGGTTTTTCTTGCTCGTTTTCTTCCGCAGAGCATCAGGGATTCCCGAGCTCGCAGATTCAAGTCTTTGCGTCAGACTCTTGGTATGATAGTGTCCGAGTATGATATCCAGTTCACCCAGCTATTCGTATTATAGGGTGTTTTTCGTCAGCCTATTGAGATGGGAATACGTGCGCGCTTGTTAGCCGTGTACAGATTCCCCCTACCTAAGATAGGCTGGGGTTTATTGATTGTGGGGATCCGAATCTCTGGCAGCCGTGGACTAAGCTGCCGTTAATTACCCCTCACCTTTGGAACGAGAGAACCTCCGATTGATGGGTCAAACAGGTCATGCGAACTCAATGTGCAGTGTTGTGTTTTGAAAGGATTTTGGATATATCGGGGAGCCCGCGGAGTTTTTACGGGGGTCTTGCTACCCGGATAGGGTGCTGGGGGTCAAGGGGGCTAGTAGCCCTCTTGCGGGATGCGGGGCAGCGCCCCGTTAGAAATTTTTTCTAACAAGGACAGTATTGTGGAGTGTGTGTGTGTGAAAAAAGGAAGAATAGCGTCCAAAGGACGTGTGGGTGCCAGCGCCTCGCGTGCTTAGCACGGGGTGCCTAGGCGCTGGACGCTGGCGCCTCACGTGCTTAACACGGGGCACCTAGGCGCTGGGCGCTAGGTGCCAGTACCCCATGTGCTTGGCACGCGGGTGCTAGGCGTCAGCAGGAAAAGGGACTTGGTCCCTGCATTGGGAGTTGTGCTCCCGATTTGACTTATGGAGTTGAACTCCTAACAAAGAGGACAAGCGAGCTTAGCCTCTGCACTGGGAGTTGTACTCCCTAAAAGAAAGATTTATTATTTTATATATGTATAATATTTTTTTTGAGGAGTTAAACTCCTAGGATATTTTCGGAGCTGATGAAAGTGGACTCCTTTCTTGGGCTGTGGATCTTCCCCAAAGTGGGGTTTTTAGAGGTGGGTCTCCTTCTTCTTCCTCTCGGTTGGCCGGATCTTGGAGAAATGGGGTGAGATTTAAAAATCTCCCCTTTTTGAGATCCGATAGAAGATCTGAGCTCCCCTTTGTGGGTTTTATGGTGACAAACTATTTATTTTTGGGAAAGGAAGAGTAAAACACTTGATTTAATTCAGAAAACGGGAAGAAGGTTTAGAACCTTGAGAAAGGAGAAGGAGGCACAAAAACCCTAGAGTTTGAGAGAATGAAAAGGTCTCTTTTATTTCATTATCATGTTGCCTTTTGATAGGCTTACACATTTACACATAGCCCCTTGGGCTTTACAAAATGACATTTTTCCCATCACATGCCTCATATGCTCATTTCTTTTGCACATGAGCCATGAGCTTTACAAAAATTTGGCTTTATGCCCATTTTTCTTACATTCATGCATAAAAAATTACATCAAAATTATTTATTACATGATTTCATTTTGGCGTGGGGAAGCCGGCCACAGGGCTCGACTTGGGCATGGGCCCACTTGGCCTGGGCTTGGGCTCACCTGGCTTAGGGTTGACTTTGACTTTGACTTGGTCAACCGGGGTGTAATTTTTGACCCCAACATGTATATGCTCCTTACTTGGTGGATACTGAAGAGAAGCACGTCAAGAGATTCATGCGAGGCCTTGATACTCAGTTGTTCCTCTCTATTGGCGCCTAGCATTTTGATACGTATGCATCAGTGATGGATGCAGCCATATGAGTAGACGAGTGTATTTCCGAGACTTCGATCATTTCGGGACCGAAGCGGATTCATACTGGTGTACCAGCCCAGAGGCGGTAAGGTAGACGCCTCGGCAGATTCTTTCCAGGTCATGGTGGTAGCAGAGGCTTGAGACAGAGCCAATTAAATAGCTCTTACCCACAGGGTCAGCAGCCATCTTCAGGATGTTTTCGGTATGGGAGTCTGTATCACCGCATCAGGGATTGCACCGAGGGACAACAGAATGAGGCAAAAGTTCCACATGTTACCTTACCACCTTCTCCTCCTCAAAGAGCTTTTCCTCTTATTCCTGTCGTTACTTCATGCCAGACCGATGCTCAGAGAGGCCATGGTCGTGGTGGTCTTGTTCAGAGGGGACGAGGTGGCAGAGACAGAGGACAGCCGGATGCCGGTAGAGGACAGGCCTGAGTTTTTGTATTGATACCTCAGGATGCGCAGGTATCGAATGCAGTTGTGACAGGTACTCTTTCAGTGTGTTCTTTCGATGTGCGCATATTGTTCGACCCGGGATCTATGCACTCGTATCTTTCTACACATTTCGTACCGAGGTTGGGCAAAGATTCGTCTTGTTTAAATCAGCTGCTCGTTGTGATTACTCCCGTTGGAGAGTCTTTTGTCGTCCGACATGTGTTTCGGTCGTGTACCGTTCGTATTGGAAATAGAGATTTGTCCGTCGATTTGATCCTTCTTGATATGTTGGACTTTAACGTTCTCCTCGGCATGGACTGGTTAGCTACTTGCTATGAGTCCGTGGACTGCCATGAGAAGGCGTTCAGGTTCTGTTTTCTTGGGGAGCCAGTTCTTGTTATGCAGGGGGACCGCAGTGCCGTCCCTCACATTTTGATTTCTGCTCTTTGTGCTAGTCAGCTCTTGAGGTAAGGATATCAGGGATTCTTGGCATATAATCGTGATACTGGAGCCACAGAGGTCCCATTAGACCAGGTTCCTATTGTGAGAGAGTTTCCCGATGTATTTCCTGATCAGTTACCCGGATTGCCACCAGAGTGCAATATCGAGTTTTGCATCGACTTGATCCTCAGCGCGGGGCCTATTTCTATACCGCCTTATCGAATAGCCTCGATGAAGCTTAAAGAGCTTAAGGATCAGTTGCAAGATTTGCTTGACAGAGGACTTATTTGTTGGATATAGTGCCCTCAAAGTCAATTATTGGATCGCAGGCTCGTGATTGTAATGATTGAGGGAGGACCTATGCCGGAAGGACAGTCTTACTCAAGATGATAGTATGCTATCTGGTTTATCTTTATCATCGTGTACATGCTTTAGCTGATATTACAGATCACTATTACACATTGATAGAGCCCTTAGGATTCTTGCTTGACTACCAGCAGTATGATGGCGATCATATACGTGAGAGTTGGGTAGTATATAAGCACATCCTTAAAGTGGTCCCTAGTCATGGGAGTTTCGAGACTGGGCATCGATACTCCATTAGTAGACTAGTGTATACAGTCGAGACCCCGACGAGGGGCAGTGGCCGGTATCACAAGCCATTGGTGTCAGTTGGTTCACCTAAGATGTATATAGGTGCTCATTGGGTTATGAGTACACCGGACAGGACTCGCCGGGAACATGCTAGTTGGTATTATACCTGACGTCAAATAGCAGTTCCCTGGTGACATGTGTACAGGTTAGTTCATCGACCTGAGATTGTCATTTGTCTTGTGTGAGTTCCCACTGTGCTTTGATTACTACCCTACCACGGCTCAAAGGAGTCGTGCAAATAGGTTTTAGTTGGGTACAGTCTCGAGCCACATGGAGGCAGTGATCGGATCGGCAGGGGTTTCGTCTCTCCCGGTATTGGGGGTGAGATCGCGCTGTGTCTAGGAGAGCCATTACACGAAGTCCTTGGCCAAGGCAGGAGATTTACTAGTAGGTATTCTAGTAGTATCTCAGGGTGTTCTGGGATACACTCCGACATGACTTGTACCGCTTTTGGGGGTCTGACTTTTACCAACCCTTTAGGCCCGACATGCGATGCTCATAGACGATCAGACCGGACTGTACGGATATTGTCACTGACAGGCTCAGTAGGGTGTCAGGATGAGTTCGCTCATCGGTCTCCCTTTTGGTCAATATCTGGTAGCCCATTACGTACGGCTAGTACCACTGACGTGCTAGTGGTTAAATCCACAGCCAGTGTATTGACGAGTCTTTAGAGTCCCCCGCAGACAGTTTCTCAAGTTTTGGGCGAAACGTTGTAGAGGCCGTATGGTATTATGGTAGGGTTCGATCATATACGTGCAGTCGTGCACGGATCATTATCGGACGGATCATACTAGTGGGCTTTGGTTTAAGCCGGATCCTAGTATTAGATTTGTTGGATTACTTTAGTCTCATCGCATTTGCATTCAGTCGCAATGCGGATGCAGGTATGTATATACAGGTGAGGGGTATCCTTGTGATCCGTCACGAGTTTACTTTAGATGTTGCCATTCTTTTTATTGATCTAAACATTTAGGTTAATGTTTACAAATGGTGGAAATTGTGAGTGGAAGTCATCATGAAGAGACACAATCAATTAGGTGACTCATGATCTCTTTTTTGGTGCAAGTGTAACATAATTGATTGATTGTTGTGATGAAATGAGAGGTGGAGAGAGAGAGGGCAGCCATATAGCCTTGGGCTTGCTCTTGAGATCATAATACTTGCTCTCATTTTTTATCTCATCACAATAATAGCAAAAAGCCTCTTCTTCTTCTTCTTTCTCTTTCTTCTTGAGCTCACTATCTCCATTAATGGCATCATCTTCTACCTCCACTCTAACCATCTCATGTGTTGAGAATCCTAGAGTGTCAAGAGACAAAGTTATCACACACATTCTCTACTTCACCTTGGACATGTCGGCTAGCAAACTTCATGTTCGAGTTGCTTTGGATGAAGCGGGAGCCCGTAAAAAGTCTCATTGATGTGGTGCCCTTCTGACGAGGAGACCGGAGATCGGAGATTCCGCGAGGAGCTTGGGATGGTGGCCAAAGACCGAAGGACACGGATCGATCGGTATAGCCACTCTCACTTCTTAATAGTTAACTAGTTTAGCATTAATGGTTTGATCCGGGTGAAAGACTACGATAGCGCCGGTTTCCTAAAAAGTTTTTGTTTCCATATTTGGCCTTGGATTGATGGTCGGGCCGCTACCGTAGACTTACATGGTATCAGAGCCACTCCATTAACCTTTACTAGTTTGTTCTAACGTGTTTAAAATATCGATCGATCGAAATTTCCGAATCGTATTTTCATTTCAGTATGCTTGCTGTCGAATTTCAAAGTTGTTCAAAAAATTAGTTTAGACATCCTAAAAATACATGCAGGTATAACTAAAGCTACAGAAAACGTTTGGAGACCTAAGTCCAAAATTCCACCGTGGAACCGCCGCGAAATGTCGCATTTGGCGGCCCTTCCGCGGCCCTTTTTGGGCTACAGTGCCCCAAAGTTTTTCGGAGGGTTTAGTTCATGGAAATATGATTTTTGTGATATATAGTTTTGGCCCAGATTATTTTGAGTGCTGGAATTGTACTTGGGGCCCACTTCAGGAAGTTTTGTTGATCGGAATTTTAAGTACGTTAGTTTACAGTACTTACATTATATCTACGACCGTGAATGTCATTCGAGTGGTAAATCTTGTCTAATTGCTATAGTCCTTTTAGACGGGTTTGCGAATGTGACATTCACGTTGATGTTCTGTGTTGTGCTGTGATGTTGCGGATTTGTCGTAGTGGATAGCTTGGTGCAATGTTAATACAGTTTGGTATTATTTGTACATTTGATATTGCGGGACGAGCGTCCGACATGTGGACGGTCGTCACTGCCTATTTGTATATTATTCTTTTGAGGCACGACCGGGTTGAGGTTGATATACCCGTTGTACATATTTTATTTTCTGTACTAGGATTACCCCGCGGTGGGGTGCACGGATAGCCGGGTTCTAGAGGGCAACGAGCCCGCATCTCATGGTTTTGAGACGGAGGGGGCTTCACTCTAGAATTGGCGGGCTATTCGCCGCACTCATAGGGGGTATAAGTTGACCCAAGGAGGGGTGCTCAAGTTACCGGATTCCGTGAAGTGCTGAGTGGTCCATTCACTTTGCTGTAGGGGCTGTCTCGCTTCAGGTTTTGGCGGGTAACTTGCCGAACTCGTAGGGGTCTAGGTTTCATTGCACAGGCTATCCACACGACCGGGAGAATGTCGGGTTTCAGTTGCGGCTCAAAGGAAACCCGGGGATCCCAGATTATCTGTATTGTTCTGTGATGCTTATTACATTTCTGTGATGTTGCGTTTATCACGCCATGAGCGATTATTATATATTGATATATATACTAGTAGATGTTGTATATGTTTTAAATCTGTGCTAGTCCAGTTCCCGCTCTGTCGTTAGTTAAGTAACCTAACGGGTGATGACGGGACCCAGTGGCGAATGCGGATGGCATATACTCGTTCTTTATTGGTGTGATCAACTGATGGGACTGCATTGATTCGGATCAATGCAAGCTAAACAAACCTGTTTTATGTTGTTGGAACAATTTTCAAAAAGCTGTTATTACAAGGACGTTCTTTTTTGTTTTGCACAGTGGTATTCGGTTATGAATATCCTGCATCTCATTCGACAAGACATGGGCCGAGATCCCTTTATGGGGAGTGACCCCTTGGACAGAAGTTTGCGTCAGGGTTATAACTTCACTATAGTCGATTACTTTTTGCTTTGCATCGCGGTATTCAGTTTGAATATCCTGCACCTCATTCTACGGGGAAAGAGCCGAGATCCCTTCACCGGGAGTGACCTCTTTAGCAAAGGTTTTCGCCACTATATTTATAAAAAGCTATCCGGTTCCTTCAACGATATCAAGTTCATTACGTTAAAAGTTTTTCGCCAAAAACCATTCGTATCCCTCCTTCATTTCAGACGGGTAGCACCTAATATTCATGCTATGTTTGTTGGCCTTAGTCAAGGCATAGTGTGTGGTAGCTATTTGTTACTTTTCTGCTGCATGGATAGATGCGTTGGTTTGGGAGAGTCGTACAGCCTTGTTGGCCCTAGTCAAGGGCTTGTACGGGTGGGTTCAAATTAACCTGGACAATGACGGGTAGAACTTGACATGTGATTTATGATTTGTTGGCCTTAGTCAAGGTCATAAGAGTACGGGGTAAAAAATCACATCGGGAGTTTCTAAAGAAACTGAAACTTGCCAGATATGCGCATACCTTCTGGAGTGTCATAACGTGAGTGGATTCCATCACGTTATCATGCGATGATAGTTGGATCCCGATTCCCACTGATGAGTTAGTTTACTCCTCGGGTGATCTCGACTAATTCTTCTTTCAGGTTTGGAGGAGAATTTGAGGTTACAGTGGGAGGTTTCCTGATTAGATAAATTGATAACCATTCTGATCTAGGTTACAGTGCACGTAGAGTGTTTCTTTTCTCTCTCTCCTTGGCAGCGACCATGGCCCGACCTTAGACTATGACTCAGTGACCAAGTTAACCGAACCTTCTTAAAACACTGGCTTTTGGATTGTCTGAGTTGCATACCTCATTGCCACTCCTACTTTTACCCTTTTTCTCTGGAACATTTCGTATCACTACGAACGTCCACTTCCATTGGATAAAACCATCGTATGGTTATATACGAACTCGAAGGAACTTGTTCCAGATTCGAGGATGGTTTCCGGTTCTGGAGAAAATGAATAGGACTATTTAGTTGTCTTTTCCTTTTACCTTCTCTCAGGTTGTGAGTGCTCCTTCAATTAAGACGGTACACCTATTACGCTAATTGGATAGTCTTCTTCCAAACCATAGGCAGGTGTCAAATGGTGGGGAATGAAGAAAACCGATTAGCCTAAGTAAGGTGTACAGAAGGTAATAAGTAAAGACAAATAAAGAGATTAGAAAGAGGGCAAAGTAAATTGCGACTGCTATTCACGACCAAACCAAGTATTTCATCACCACTCCTACTTCACCTTTGTATTTCTCCAGAACACTTCGTATCACTATGAAGATCCACAGTTTATTGGATGATCCATCGTATGGTTATATACGAACTCGAAGGAACTTTTTCCAGTTCGGGGATGTATTTTGGTTCAGGAGAAATAGGAATAAGGTTTATTCAATTGTCTTTTATCTTTACCTTCTCTCGCGTTGCGAGTGCTCTTAGGAGTAGGAGAGTACACCCATTATGCTTATTGGATAGTTTTCTTCCAAACCATAGGCTGGTGCCGAACGGTAGGGAAGGAAGAAAACGATTTGGCCTAAAGGTGGTGTACAGAAGGTAATGACTAAAGACATATAAAAGGATTTGTAGAGTTGTCAGAGAAATATACGGTTACAGTCATGAATTTGGATAATGGAAGAGGCATTACTAGGAATACCAGGATACCCCTTCGAAACATTTTCATGTTTCGATCTCACTGTGTATTGTTAAAAGAAAACTGATTTCCCTATATGCCCTTACTCCAGGGTATGTATTTACCAGGTATGATTCTCATATCTGTATGGTTTTACAGATGATGAGTGGGAGTAAGTTATTGGGAATTGGGTGATCATCCTCATTATATCGGGATTCGTTGTAATTGGTGATATTTGAGAAAATCGCCTGGGTTTTTTGCCGGACGGCAAATATTTGGTTTTGAATGTCCGTTGTTATGCACCAATTTTAAATTGATATATCTGTACGTTTATTTTTATAAAGTGAGATATAACCTTTTGAAATTATGTCCATGACATTTACCTATATCAGTGGATGGATAGGTAAGGAGCATTAAACAACGGTGTAATTCTTCTTAACCATAAGTACAGTTTTCAACCAACGACACACACGGAATGAGTTATTAGACTCAGGGGACTTATACAGAGTATTGTATGTTGTTCAGTGTCCATTAGGACAGAGGGGTTAGTACTCGTACTATATGCTGTTTACTTATGACTTCTCTAGTTCTTAGACATGTGTTTCATAGAAATACAAGATCCAAGTTTTGAGAAGTTATAGATATATGAATAAAGTAGAGAACCAGGTATTGCAAGTATCAGGATTCTTCAAGGTGATCGAAGATGTAGATACTTGTGTATGGTATTCAGTTGATAGTAATGATTATGAGAACTTGCTTCTCTTTCAGGTTACTCATATCTGGATGTATTCCTAAGTTGAGCAATGCTGATCGGCCTCTCTCCATTTAGTTGACATGCACTGGAGACAGCTGCATGATTTGAATCTGGTTCCAATTAAATCGGTGCCTCTGTTTCTATATTGGATATAGAATAGTTCATATCTTAACAATGTTAAGGTACGGGGAGTTGTCCGTCTTATGCTTAAAATCAGACTCTGGATAACTCAAGGCACGTTTTTGTAATGGCTGTTTATGGGTTGACCCGGGCTATGACGAGGGTTGACTTTCTACCATCTGGAAGATCAATAGTGATATTGTTCTTGATTCGCCACAGTTTTAGTAAAATGGATTTTTTTTTAAAAACAGTAGTGGGAGTATGGTAGAACTGGAAGTGATTCTAGAACCGCAAACGATTACTAAAAATTTAATAGGACCTAAAGATTCAATCTGGATTGTCATTCCATTAGCCACTCCGCAGATATGGTGGGTAACCTCAGGCACTCGAGAGGTATTTCGGTATGCTCAAGGACGGTGACAGGAAGGTTCTTGTTTACCCAGACTTGCCATTGTTGTTGTTCCAGACTGTGAGACCCGGCAGGAGGATGAGTATAGAGTCGTTCTAAACTAGCTTTAGAAGTGCATGTGTGTATGACTCTGCCAGAGGGTTGTCTTAGTTAGTGGGAGCAGCGGAAGCATAGTGGACAAGTCGCTTATGTCTATTTATGGACTAAAGCAAATATAGCGGAGATAGATCATCTATTTTTGATGTGACAGTCATGGACTTTGACTTCATCAGAATAGGAGATGGATCTGTTAAGAAGGTAGTAGTGTGTGATGTCCTGGTATTTGGATGGCATACACAGAGTAGGAAGTGAAATTCCTATACTACGATCGGTTATACTTTGGTTGTCACACAGTGGTTTCTCCACATAGGATATAGATATAATATCAGACATTCTGGTTAGTAGATCTATGGTTTTAGATCTAGATTTGGGCAGTTTCCCAATCTGGGTACTTAGACAGCATTCAAAAGGTGTTTTAGAATGGACGACTCCTGGCACGGTAGTATACCTGTAGGTGATGGAGTCACCCTCTCTAAAGGTTTCTTACATACTAAAGGGATAGGGATGTGCATGATTAGGCAATTGAGTCAATCATGAGATGTCAAGTACCACACTAGATGTTGTTTTTGCACTAGATATAATAAGTTGATATTAATCCAATCCTGAAGAAACATTCGGAAGCAGTTTTAGAACATAAGTGGATGTTCTAGGGATATGATAACGACAACCTACTTCAGGAGACGATTATCATTCCAGACTTCCAAGGTGACCTGGATGACAGAGTGACTGTCAGAGTTATAGTTTTCCCTCTGACGAGGGGCAGTAGTTTGGACAGGAGGTCCAAGCGGATACTGAGGGAGGCATGGCGCAGGATACTGATTAAGTTCAGTTGACGATACAGTCTAAGAAGTTTGGATTTGGAGTTCATTTATGAACTAGGTCCCATCAGATATCCAGACATATTCTAAGACAGGTATTGCTCATTTCGAGATATGGCTTTCTCCGCAAACTTGAGATAAAGAGAGACATAGAAAGAAACATCAGAGCGGATCCGCTCACTGAGGTTATTCCTCGAACGCAATAGTTTCACAAACGGGCTTTGTGAGACTGATCAGTAGAGGAGTTGGGTGTTCGGTATCATACGGGCTGTGAGTATGCGACATCGCAATAATTAGCCTTGAGTGCAAGTGGGAGATTGTTGGATATAGTGCCCTCAAAGTCAATTATTGGATCGCAAGCACGTGATTGCAATGATTGTGGGAGGACCTATGCCGGAAGGACAGTCTTACTCAAGATGATAGTATGCTATCTGGTTTATCTTTATCATCGTGTACATGCTTTAGCTGATATTACAGATCACTATTACACATTGATAGAGCCCTTAGGATTCTTGCTTAACTACCAGCAGTATGATGGCGATCATATACGTGAGAGTTGGGTAGTCTTTAAGCACATCCTTAAAGTGGTCCCTAGTCATTGGAGTTTCGAGACTGGACATCGATACTCCATTAGTAGACTAGTGTATACAGTCGAGACCCCGACGAGGGGCGGTGGCCGGTCTCACAAGCTATTGGTGTCAGTTAGTTCGCCTAAGATGTATACAGGTGCTCATTGGGTTATGAGTACACCGGACAGGACTCGCCAGGAACATGCTAGTTGGTATTATACCTGACGTCAGATAGCAGTTCCCTAGTGACATGTGTACAGGTTAGTTCATCGACCTGAGATCGTCATTTGTCTCGTATGAGTTCCCACTGTGCTTTGATTACTACCCTACCACGGCTCAAAGGAGTCGTGCAAACAGGTTTTAGTTGGGTACAGTCCCGAGCCACATGGAGGCAGTGAGCGGATCGGCAGGGGTTTCGTCTCTCATGGTATTGGGGGTGAGATCGTGCTGTATCTAGGAGAGCCATTACACGAAGTCCTTGGCCAAGGCAGGAGATTTACTGGTAGGTATTTCAGTAGTATCTCAGGGTGTTCTGGGATACACCCCGACATGACTTGTACCGCTTTTGGGGGTCTGACTTTTACCAACCCCCTAGGCCTGACATGCGATGCTCATAGACGAACGGACCGGACTGTACGGATATTGTCACTGACAGGCCTAGTAGGGTGTCAGGATGGGTTCTCTCATCGGTTCCCTTTTGTCAATACCTGGTAGCCCGTTACGTACGGCTAGTACCACTGACGTGCTAGTGGTTAAATCTATAGCCAGTGTATTGACGAGTCTTTAGAGTCCCCCGCAGACAGTTTCTCAATTTTCGGGCGAAATGTTGTAGAGGCCGTATGGTATTATAGCAGGGTTCGATCATATACGTGCAGTCGTGCACGGATCATGATCGGGCGGATCATACTAGTGGGCTTTGGTTTAAGCCAGATCCTACTATTAGATTTGTTGGATTACTTTAGTCTCATCGCATTTGCATTCAGTCGGAATGCGGATGCAGGTATGTATATACAGGTGAGGGGTATCCTTGTGATCCGTCACGAGTTTACTTTAGATGTTGCCGTTCTTTTTATTGGACTAAACATTTAGGTTAATGTTTACAAATGGTGGAAATTGTGAGTGGAAGTCATCATGAAGAGGCACAATCAATTAGGTGACTCATGATCTATTTTTTGGTGCAAGTGTCATATAATTGATTGATTGTTGTGATGAAATGATAGGTGGAGAGAGAGAGGGCAGCCATATAGCCTTGGGCTTGCTCTTGAGATGATAATGCTTGCTCTCATTTTTTATTTCATCACAATAATAGCAAAAAGCGTCTTCTTCTTTCTCTTTCTCTTTCTTCTTGAGCTCACTATCTCCATTAATGGCATCATCTTCTACCTCCACTCTAACCATCTCATGTGTTGAGAATCCTAGAGTGTCAAAAGACAAAGTTATCACACACATTCTCTACTTCACCTTGGACATGTCGGCTAGCAAACTTCATGTTCGAGTTGCTTCGGATGAAGCGGGAGCCCGTAAAAAGACTCATTGATGTGGTGCCCTTCCGACGAGGAGACCGGTGATCGGAGATGCCGCGAGGAGCTTGGGATGGTGGCCAAAGACCGAAGGACACGGATCGATCGGTATAGCCACTCTCACTTCTTAGTAGTTAGCTAGTTTAGCGTTAATGGTTCGATATGGGTGAAAGACTACGATAGCGCCGGTTTCCTAAAATGTTTTTGTTTCCGCATTTGGCCTCGGATTGACAGCCGGGACGCTACCGTAGACTTACATTATTCGTCCGAGTGTGTCACCTTGGGGAGCTCCGGTCCTGTTCGTCAAGAAGAAGGACGGCAGTATGAGATTGTGCATTGATTATCGTCAATTGAACCGAGTTATGGTATGGAATAGGTATCTTTTATCTCGCATTGATGATTTGTTTGATCAGCTCCATGGTGCGGGACATTTTTCCAAGATTGATTTGAGGTCACATTATCATCAGTGGCGGGTCCGGAATGATGACATTCCGAAGACTGCTTTTCGTACGCGCTATGGGCATTATGAATTCTTGCTGATGTTGTTCGGACTTACCAATGCCCCAGCAGTGTTCATGGATTTGATGAACCGGATTTTCAGGACGTTTCTCGACCAGTTCATTATTGTATTTATTGACGACATTCTGGTCTACTCCAGAAGTCGAGAGGAGCATGAGCAGCACTTGAAGATTACCTTACAGACATTGAGAGAGCACTATCTGTTTGTTAAATTCTAAAAGTGTGCTTTCTGGCTTGATAGTGTTGACTTTTTAGGTCATGTGGTTACGAGAGACGGTATACGAGTGGACCCGAAGAAGATCGAGGTCGTACAGTTTTGGCCCAGACATGTATCAATGACTGAGGTCCGCAGCTTCTTGGGATTAGCCGGTTATTATCACCGTTTCGTGCTGGATTTCTCGAGTATTGCTGCACCGCTGACCGGTGTTGGATATATATGCCCTAAAGGTCTTCATTGTATAGGATGCTAGGGATATGTATGTATAGGACAATCTTTCTCGATATGATAGTACGATATTTGGTTTATCTTTATCTTAACATGTGATGTGTTTTAATTTGTATTTCATATCTTGTATACAAGTTGATAAAGCCCGTAGGATCTTTGACTGACTACCAGCGTTGTGATGGCAATCATACTTGTGAGAGCTGGGTAGTCGATAGGCACATCCTTAAAATATCCCTAGTCGTAGGAGTATCGAGACTGGGTATCGATACTCCAAAGTAGACTAGTGTATACATATCTAGACCCTGACGAGGGGCGATGGATTGGTCCCGCAACCATTGGTGAGGTGCACCTAAGATTGTATACAGATGCTCACTGGGTGTGAGTACACCGGACATGACTCGCCAAAGACTAACTCGCTAGTATTATATCTAGCGTCAGATAGCAGTTCTCTGGTGACATGTATGTAGATAGTCTGTCGACCTGAGGTCGTCATTTGTCTCGTGTGAGTTCCCACTTTGTTTTGATTACTACCCTACCACGGCCTTACTGAGTCGTGCAAATGGGTTTTAGTTGGGTACAGCCCCGAGCCACATGGAGGCAGTAAGCGACTGTTGGGGACTCCCAGTATAGGGAGTCGATGTCGCGCTGTGATCGGTTGGTCAACACCATAAGTCTCTGGCCATGGCGGATTGAGAATTACTGGTGGTTGGAGCAGTAGATTCTCGGATGGTCTTGAGCCATATTGACATGACTTTTTTGGTTATTAAGGGTCTGACGTTTTCCACCCCCTAGACCTTACATGCAATACTCTCAACGAACAGATCGGACTGCGCGGATATTGTCACGGACAGGCTCAGTAGGGGTTCGAATGAGTTTGCTCGTCGGCCTTCTTTTTCGATAGATATCTGGATAGCTTTACGTGCAGCTGTACCGCTAACGTGCTTATGGTTAAACCCACTGCCAGCATACTGTTGAGTCTTTAGAGTCCCACATAGAGAGTTTCTCTACTTCGGGCGAAACGATGTAGAGGTGTATAGTTTTACGGTAGGGTTTCTATCACATATGTGTACTGGCTACATGGATGATGATCGGGAGGATAATATTAGTGGGCTTTGGTTTAAGCTAGATCCTAGTATTAGATTATTGGATTGTTTTCGTCTCTTTGTATTCGTATTTTTCGGAATACAGATACAGGTATATATATACGGTGAGGGGTATTCTTGTAATTTTTTCAAGAGTGCTTCTAGAAGAAGACACCTTTTTTGTTTTATAACCATTTAGGTTAAATGGTTAATGAGGTGGAGGATGAGGTATTGTTTTACAATAAATGAAGCATAGCTACTTGGTGACTCATGTAGTGACTCATGGGATGACTATTGAGGCAAGGTGGCATTGAGATTTTGTTGGAAATATCTTTGCTTAATAGTTATCACAATTAGCCATCTTTATTCATTCTATCACATACGCTCTCTCTCCTCCAAGCTCTCTTCTTCTTCCTCAAATCCTAATTGTCTCATGAGTTGAGAAACCTAGGGTTCTTGAGACTAAACAATCCATAATCACTCTCTACTTCATCTAGGCTACTTAGATTAGCACACTAGGTACCCTGGTTACCTCAATTAAGAGATAGGAGCTCAAAGTTGACACTCTCAGGTGGATCATTTTTAGCGTGAGGAGGCCGACGAGCGAGCGCGATCCGTTCACCCTTCTTGGAGCTTAAGAAGAGGAAAAGGAGAACAAGAACTGAAGGACTTGATACTTGGAGGTATAACTTTCTTCATGGTAGTTAGAACCTCATAGTTGTTTAGTTAGTTAAGCTTTATATATCGATTCTGTGGTTTAGTCGGTGTTGCGAAGCTCGTAAAAAATTGTTTTTTGCGTATTCCGCCTCCCCGCAAACCCGCAGGGTGCACGACATCGACTCACAACCGGACTGACCCGGAAGGGAGTTCCTTTTCTTGGGATTGAGGCATGTGAGCAGAGTTTTCAGCGGTTGAAGACTCGTTTAACGACTACACCAGTTCTATCTTTGCCTTCAGGATCAGGCGGCTATGTTTATTTGATATCTCTCGAGTGGGGCTAGGTTGTGTGTTGATGCAACATGACAAAGTTGGTATCAAGAAGCATAAGCGAAACTATCCCACTCATGATCTAGAGATGGCCGCGGTGGTCTTTGCGCTCAGTATTTGGAGGCATTACTTGTACAGAGAGTCGTGTCAGATCTTCACGGACCACAACAGCTTAAAGTACATCTTCCAGCAGCGGGATCTGAATTTGAGACAACGCCGTTGGATGGAGCTGGTAAAGGACTATGATTGTGAAATCTTTTATCACCCGGGCAAGATGAATGTGGTAGTTGATGCTTTGAGTCGTAGGCCCGGAGGTAGCTTGTTCCATTTGAGCGCGATTCAGAGAAAGTCTTCTACAGATTGGTAGATCTTGTGCGATAGTAGGGTACAACTCGAGTTCACTTCCACCGTAGGGCAGCTTGCTCGTGTTCGCACCCGTCCACTTCTACTCAATCGTATCCGAGAGGCACAGTCCGACGATACTCATTTTTCTGAGATTATGGAGCATGTTCGGTAGGGAAGAGATTCAAAGTTTGTGATTGATGATCAGGGTGTGCTACGATTTGGGGCTCGTTTATGTGTACCAGATTCCTAGGGGCTGAGACGTGAGATCTTAGAGAAGGCACACCAGTCAGTATACAGCGTTCATCCAGGTTCCATAAAGAGTTATCGTGATTTGAGAGATATCTACTAGTGGGAAGGGATGAAGAGAGATGTTTCTGACTTCGTTTTAAGATGCCTGACTTGCCAGCAGGTCAAGGCTGAGTATCAGAGACCAGCAGGAGAGTTACAGCCTTTACCCATTCTTGAGTGGAAATGGGAGAAGATCTCTATGGATTTCGTTGTAGGTCTACCTAGGTGTAGTCGAGGTTATGACTCCATTTGGATGATTATTGACTGGTTGAAGAAAGCGGCTCACTTCCTCCCAGTGAAGACCACTTTCGGTTTTACTCAGTATGCTCAGCTGTACATTGATGAGATTGTGCATTTGTATGGCGTTCCGACATGCATTGTATCCGACAGAGGCACCCATTTTACTAGCCTTCTTTTGCAGAAACTTCAGGAAGATTTGGGTAACCGTTTGAGTTTTAGCACTGCTTTCCATCCGCAGACCGATGGTCATTCAGAGCAGACTATACAAAATCTCGAGGATATGCTTCGAGCGTGCGTGCTTGATTTTGGTGGCAGTTGGGATCGTCGCTTGCCTTTGATAGAGTTCTCTTACAATAGCAGCCTTTAGGAGACGATTCAGATGGCACCTTTCGAGGCCTTGTATGGGAGAAAGTGTCGATCGCCAATCTGTTGGACCGAACTCAGCGAAAGTAGGATTTTGGGACCACAGCTAGTTCAGGAGACTACGGAGAAGATCCATTTGATTCAGGATAGGATGAGAGCAGCCCAGTGCAGGCAGAAGTCTTATGCCGACCGTCGTCGTCGTAGACCTGACTTCACGGTGGGTGATCATGTTTTCTTACGGATTTCTCCGATGTAAGGTGTGATGAGATTCAGGAAGAAAGGGAAGATTAGTCCTAGATATGTGGGTCCTTTCGAGATCTTTGAGCGAGTTGACCGTTGCCTATCGTTTGGCACTTCCACCCAGTTTTCTAGATGTACACCCCGTGTTTTATGTATCGATACTTTGCAAGTACCTTCATGGCCCTTCTCATGCGATTCAGCACCAGACCATCCAGCTGGAGCGCAATCTTTCTTTCACCGAGCAGCTAGTAGTTATTTTGGATCGGCAGGTGAAGAAACACAGGTCAAAGGTCTTACCATCAATGAAAGTTCTATGACGTGGCCCGAATAGCGAAGAGGTCACCTGAGAAGCTGAGAGCGAGATGCGGAAGAAATTTCCCTATCTTTTCGAAGGTACGCGTAGTAAGATTTTAAATTCGGAGACCGAATTTCTTTAAGGGGGAAGATTGTAACACCTTAAAACGCGATTAGAGTTAATTAAGCGATATAATGCGGGTTTTCAATAAATTTAACTAAAAATTATTTTCACATATTTTATTATAATTAATTAATATTTTATTTAATTATTTTTGTATTTATTGTGGTTATGCACACACATGTACATGCTAAGCTAGCTTTAAGAAGTGTTAACCATCTTTACTAGCCATGGAACTTTAACATATTATGTCATGTTCTATATATATATATATATATATATATATATATATATATATATATATATAAAGTATCAAGGGTTTTATTTTTTTAAGAGAAAAGGAAAAGGAAAAGAATAGAATATGAAGGCATGGGGGAGCATAGGGGGACAAGGCATGGGAAGTATTTAATGAGGTGAGAGAGAGATAGCATGGCTCTTATTCTCTCATCCTCACCCTCTCATTTCTCTTCCTCTTCTTCTTCCTCTTGCACCAAAAATTCTCTTCTTGGAAAAATATTTTCTCACTAACCTTGAGCCTAAGCACCATCAATCCCTCACTAAACCCTTAACTAATCATGTTTAGCCTCTTTTGAGAGTCTTGGAGCTTTCATGGCTAGGGTTTTTCCTAAGTTTTGGTGAGGTAATGATCTTAAACTCTTAATTAGGCTCTAAGCAATATTTTTGTGTTGACTAGTTTCACTAAAATACCTTAATGTTTGGTTTAGTGTTAATATCGTATTTTGTTTAAACTTGGGTCTCTGTTTGAATCTGCTATTGACCCAGATATCTATTTGAGAAGTTGCCATCACAAAGAGATAGTATAGAGGTCTAGAACCTATCCCCAAAACCTGAGCCCATCCCTTCAATTCTTGGCCGTAGATTAATTGGTTCTAGCCACAATTTGCGCCAGATTAGGGAGTTTGGGTTGGATTCTTCGTCGTGGGGTCTCTGGGGTAAAATGTAGGCTTGTGACATATGCAACTTTCTCTAATTACTTGTGTAGGAAAATCTGGGACCATTTTGCTTTAATTCAAGTGTTTCGATAAAATGTGATACGGATTTATCCGACTCTCGTTTAAGTGTTTCGTGCGATTTGTAGCCATAGGAGTGGTCTAGGATGCCGCTGCACACGTTTAGCCCACTAAGATAACACATAGTAGCTTGTGAGAGTTGATTCGTTGGTTTGATGTTTGTGTCCGTGTGTTATTGGAAAGTTTACTAATTTCATGTGTTATGCTTTTGTGTGATGCTTGGATCACTTGCGGGGACTTCGAACGCAACTAGGAAGGGGAAAGAGGTGATCAGATTCACTTAGCTCGAGATTGTCCGGTGAGTAAATTTAGCATCTACGGGGGAATAGCCTATATGGCATTAAGCACCGATGGCTAGATTCAATTGAAAATACCTTGTGCTAAATGTTTATATTGTGATTGTACATGAGTATCATATTGTGCACCCTATTACCTGTTGTACATTGACATAGTATTAATAAGGTATTGTACCATTACTAATGGTTCATGTTGCACGAGCACTGCTTCATCTGCCCACACACACCATTGGTAATTGCCATGTCACACTCACTATAGAAATTGACATGGATAAATATATTGTACCGCATTCATAAGTGACAGATAGACATTGCTCATTATACTATTACGCATCATGTTAGCAGCATACATGCATTGCTATAGTGCCATATACTCATATGATGTTTCATAAGATTTCTGTTTTGTGGATTTGTGAAACTGCAAAGTACATTTTGAAACTTGAAATATTTTAAAGGGCGGTTTTTCCTTGATATGATATTTCGTGTCCACCATGAGTTTTCTCGGTTTTGAGCTATGATATACTCGATTCGAAGAGTGAGGAGGAACCGTCTGCGGGTACATAGTAGGCTCGGTAAGGTACCCCAGGGCAAGAAGATCGTAGAGTAGATGATGAGACTGGCAGGGGGAGCACTGCCTATCGGTGACTGTATGGAAACTCGGCGGATATCTGGAGGATATCGTTCAGAGTTATGCGATGAGATGGATATGAGGGCCGATCAGAGTGAAGGCGCCTGAGATATTGGGATTTAGGGTGTCGTTGATAAACTCAGGATTTCTATGATGATGATTTATTAAGGAGGATTCTGTTTTATCCCACACTCAGGACTTATTATAACATGCTTTGTTCATGTAGTTGTGGTGTCCTGATGTTGTACCTTGATTATGATTATGTTGCATATCCACATTGTTATACATATGTCATTATGACTGCATATTTAGGATTGTCATTTTTCGTGCATGCTTGTGAATGCATGTATGATGTTATTTACTATTCATGAGCTGGAAACTCACCCCCGTTATGCCACAGTATTTTGCAGGATTGACCCTTAGCGTAGTCACGGCTGGGCTCTTTTTTGCAACTATTTCTGCGGATACCGTTACTTTTAAGTGCGTGATTTTGTGTAGGTGGGTTTTTGCGAGTATCCATATGATTCTACTTGTATATCTTATTTTGTATCTAGTTCTCTCCATCTACCACCTGTATGTATTTGACTTTGAGACGAGACTGAGAGTTTCGATATTTGTATTTTATGTAACTCTGGTTGTCGTGCTCGTGTGAGCCGGCTTTTGTTTTATGTTAAGATGTTTTTTGCACTCCTTATTTGCTTATTTCTTCTCCTACAACGTCATATATCTATGTTGTGGTTGTGTTCCGCCTTTAGGAGTGAGATTGCTCCCAATTGGGGATGCCGTTTATATTATATGTTTTGTATCCATTTTGAACCAGTTTTTACAAAGGAGAAGCTATTGAATTTTTTGTAATAACTTGAGTTTTTAAAAGAGATGTGTTTTGAAAAAAAATGTTTTACCACTCTACTCCTATTTTCGTGGTTTAGATTTCTGAGTTTCGGCTTATTTGAATTACGTTACGCCTTTAGACGTTGTGTGATTTAAGTGTCGGTCTCGTTCCTAACTTGGGTCGTGAAAAAATTGGTATCATAGCGTTAGGTTTTACCTTTCGGATTGTAGTATGACCCTTGGTATGATGGAGTAGGTAGCTTAAGCAGAGTGACGTAACGTGTGTATGTTCCGTTGCATACTTACGACATGGTACTCCGTCTAAGTGACTTTAAGAAATGTTTGCTTGTAATTCCTTCCTTGATTCCATGTATCTTTATGATTCTATTTCTATATTCTTATCGAATCCCATTTTCTTGTTCCAGCCACTATGCCGCCAAAGACTACGAGGGCCCAAAGGGCTGCTGCTAGAGATAAGGTCAGGGCAGTCTCGTCTGAGACGAGGACTGACCTGGGCGATACGCCTATTCTTCAGGAGCAGATTGATCCACCCTCTTTATGTCGTATTGCTAGGCTAAAGGCCAGTATTCAGGATTTACTTTAGATGGTGGGATCTTTGGTTGAGACCAGTCGAGCACAGAGATCAGATGTTGTTCCACCTACTACGGAGACCGTGATTGCACCTACTGCTCATACAGTTGTACCTATCGCTACCAAGACTATGGATGTATTGTTATCAGAGTTTATGAGACTGAAGCCTCCGGTTTTCACCGGTACAGACGCAGTAGAGGATCCACAGTGGTTCCTCGATCGGATGGCCAGTATTTGTTGTTCTTTGAGATGTTCCGATGCGAGATCGGTCGAGTCTGCTAGTTTCCGTCTAGAGGGTCTTGCCCAGACTTGGTGCGAGTCTATGGAGAGAGGTCGAGCCGCAGGTCTTCCTCCTATGATCTGGGTTGAGTTCGTGACGGTTTTTCTTGCTCGTTTTCTTCCTCAAGGCGTCTAGGATGCCCGAGCTCGCAGCTTCGAGTCTTTGCGTCAGAATCCTGATATGACGGCGACCAAGTATAATATCCAGTTCACCCAGCTATCCATATATGCTCCTTACTTGGTGGATACTGAAGAGAAGCACGTCAAGAGATTCGTGCGAGGCCTTGATACTCAGTTGTTCCTCTCTATTGGCGCCCAGCATTTTGATACGTATGCAGCAGCGATGGACGCAACCCTACTGGTAGTGGAGCGTATTTCTGAGACTTCGATTGTTCCAGGACCGAAGCGGATTCGTACTGGTGTACCAGCCCAGAGGCAGTCAGGTAGACACCGCGGCTGATTCTTTCCAGGTCATGGTGGTAGCAGAGGCTTGAGACTAGGTGTTCATATCAGATTTTTGCATTTTTATATCGCCCATTCTTAATCACATTGCATATAAATAGGTAATTTTGATCCATGTCTGCTAAATAGTTGCAGGTTACAAATTCTCAGCTCTTTACAGTGAGATTCGTGAAAAGTCGCAACAAATGTGGGACTACGACCAATAACAGATGAATACTGATCCACATGATGCCGCATACCAGTTCAAGCGGAGTTCAAGGCAAAAGTCCATTGCTGAATATCTGGAAGAGAACAGAAGAGTTTTTGAGAAACCAAGTGTACCAAACATAAGATAAAATCAACTGGTAGAAGACCTGAAAAGATGGACCAAGATTCCACCATATGGTCGCGGTTCCGCGGCTAAACAGGCACTTATGCCGCGGTTCCGCGGCCGTGCAATGCACGTGTCGGTAGCCATGTCGGTGCTTTGATTCGGCTCTCTTGGGGTAGTTTTGTAATTTCGTGTATGGATCAGAATGTAAACCTAGGGTTTTCCTATCTATAAATAGGAGAGCTCAAAGCCAAATTAAGTGTGCCTCTTTTGAGGATGCCTCTCTTTATTTTTATGCCTCTTTTTAATTTCTAGATCTAAAATTTAAATTCCATTGCAATGCGTTTTTGAGAGGTCATCAATAAAGTAAGTCTTATTTTATATTTTATCTTGCATTTTTTTTCTTATCCGTAATTTATTATCTGCAATTTTTATTTGTTCTTTTATTATCTGCAATTTAGGTCTTCAATAAAAATATAAAAATTTTGTTTTCATCTCTTTTTAAGGGGTGAGTAATTCCTCACTTGTTAGGGCTAGGAGAAGGAAGGTTTGAGAGAAGGAAATCTCTCTCACTCCATTCTTTTCCCTATAATTTTAAATACAGACTCTCTTTAATTCAACCTCAATCCGCTCACTACGGCACCCTATCCTACATGATAGTGGTGATTCCCTAGTTAGACCGGTTGTGGTTGAATTAACCGGAGGTTAGGGCTAAGAGACAAGAACGGAAGGACAAGGACCAAAAGGAAGAAACTAAGCATGGAAAGCCTAGCTTAGACTTGTAAGTTTCTTCCTAGTCGTGCTAATCCGCGTTGTTGCCGATTACCCTAACACCTATATTCATAACTAAGGCATTGAAAGATGTGAGAAAATCCCTATCTCAAACTAACCTAATCCTAACCCTAGCAAGCTTTTTATCAACTTATTCTCATTCATGGATCTTAAAACAAAACCTATCCAATTACCAGATTTAACTCGTTAAAACATAAAGAAAAGGATTCCGTCTCCCTGTGGATCGACCCATACTCAACCGGCTAGCTACCAAGCGACACCGTCTTGATTGCGGTAATTAAAAAATTAAGCACGCATAGAAATACCAACACGTGTATCAATCAAATGGCGCCGTTGCCGGGGAGACGGTAGTCTCTTTCTTTGTGTAATTTCGGGTTAATTAAAAAAAATTTAAAAATTATAAAAATTGAAAAATTTTAAAACAAAAAAAAATTAAAAAAAATAAAAATCATCTTGTTATTTTTGAAAGGTTTTTGTGCAAGTGTGCAGGCTTGGAGCAAACTCTGTTTCAGATCTGGAGCAAATTCAGTGAACAAATCAATATTCATGAGATCTAGACAGAAAGAGGTAAACAAACTCAGCACAGGGAACAACTTTGAAGCAGTCAAACGTCTGAACAGCCGCGGAACGGCGGCATAATCGACAGTTTGACCGCGGAACCGCGGTCAAAGGGTGACGTCGGCAAACCAAAATCTCTGTGAATATCTTCTCTCCTCTCCTCTGAACTCCACTGACAAATTTTTCTGCAGCATTCATTGCGCAAATTCTCTTCCCCTCCAATAAACTAATTTTTGTGCAGGATTCTTTGTGCCGCAGCCAAAAATAAAATTTTTGAAAGTGTTTTAGATTTATGGTTGTTACCGCTTTGCATAATTAATACGGTGGGCTATAACACCAATTAAGATTGGGTGGGGATTTCATTACCCTTCCTAAGACCCCAAAAATCACTAAAAGCATATGCATCACCCTTGAGTTAATTAAAAAATATCTAGACTCAGCCAACTAAGGACTGTCGTGCTCATTAGGACAGAGGAAGGTTGTGGGCATTCAATCGTTTATCTAAACATGACTTTGTGGTGCCTAAGCTAAACAAGCGAGAAAGGTAACTTTAAAAGGCCCGTCTCACGGTGATTCGTGAGCGGAACCCTCCTTTCTTCATTTGTGCTTACCTGACCACAATTGGCAGTGAAGAGATGATTTGAGGGTTATCTCACAACTTGTCACTTTGAAACATTTAGAAGCAGTCTAGTTGACTTAGAAGACCGTAGCTCTAGATTTGATTGTGCATGTTTTAAACTGTGATTGTTTGAAATAAGTCCGTACACATTCTTGCAAAAAAAAACTTTTTCAAAAAAAAAAATTTAAACTCCAAAAACAAACAATCTTTTTTTATAATATATATATATATATTTACAAAAATAAAAAAAATAAAAAATCACATTCTTTTTCTTCTCCTTTCTCTCATTACATCATGGGTATCACACCTCGCAAAACTCTTGCCGAACTTTGGTACCCATAACCAGACATTACTTTCTACGGTTCTTGTTTTGGTCGAATTTCAAACGACCCCTCCATACCCAAAATTTCTTTGAAAGATCGGATAGACGCGTCTAGGACAACCAATTTGACTCCGCAATCCACCTTGTATCAACCATGTCAACCTTCACCACCTTCTTACGTTGATACTCCTTTTTCGAGTCCTGTTGTAACTCCGAAACCCATGTCTATTGCTGAACATATTGAACAATCTCGTAACCGATCTTTCACTCCTTTCACCACTGCGAATTCTTTGGATCAACAATTCCATTCACCTTCTTATCCGTATGTTGATCCTACCCCTGTCCAACCATTCTATTCCTATCCATCCTACCCAACTTTTGCACCTTCCCTGGACATTACTTCTACACAGCCATTTGGGAGTTTTCAGTATCCAAACAACTTTGAATCTTTTACTGAAACTCCTTCACAACCCATGTCTAGTCTGGAACAGTCGTTGGAAGACTTTAGGATAGCGTCATGCCAACAGATGATGGATCTGAATGCGTCCATGGCCACCCTCATACAACCTAGTGACCCGGTAGCTAGTTTCCAACTAGCTCCAATTTTCTAATGTATGATGAGGCGGCTGGACAAATTTGAGAATTTGAGTGGTAAGAGTGAGCTGTACACCCTTCCAAATCAAACCTATCCATCCCCAATTGAATCCCACAACTCCGGTTTTGAATGTCTATTAAGTATTCCAAATGATTCACCAGTTGAAGATAAAACGTTTAATGAGTTGTGCGACTTTGTAGTGTTTGATTTACCTGATTGTGAAGGGTCCCTTTCAAGTGAACCCACACCCAATTCTTTTGACCTCTACACCTCCATTTTAGAACATGAATTGATTGATATCCATGCTTTTGATAAGGTGTCTGAAAAAATTGATTTTTACTTGATCGAGGATATTGACGCTGGGAATATTTTGGATGATGAACCCGCAGATTTGACTGAATTTTGCTCTCCAATTCATCATCCCGAGTCATTAAATGTTTCTCCCGAACTTCATATGCGTCTTGATTTTGATGAGAATTGCATGGATAAGCTAAATTTTAAGGAGAGTATTGAGGAAATTATTAAGGATGAAGCAGTTTTACTTGAGGAGTCGGATTTTCCAATTCATTCTATCCCTTTCATTGACTGCGCACACCCTCCTGAATCTTTAACCGATACCCTTCCTCAATTACTTCCCTCCATCCTTGCTCCGACCTTGTAAGAAACCGTTACACTTTCATTTTCAATGTCTGGTTTACCAAGTTCGACGTACCCATGTTTTCTCACGAATCTTGAGGGATTTGACCTCATTTCTCAGTGGGTTGATAGATTAGCACAATCGCTTTTTACACATCGGTCATTACAAATTATACTAATTTATACACTCCATTTCCACCCTCAAGTTCGTATTCCACTTCTTTCTCCCACTTTCTCTGGTTCTTCTTCTAATCTTCCTTTAATGATAGCGAGTGTTAATGAATCACAATCCGATATTTTGAGTTCGGTAATTCTAGAAAAACTACTTGATTTAGACTCTTTTGAGAATAAGGTAGATGAGCCTTACGAGTCTCCTACCTCCATAATTTTTGAAAAATCAAGTGTGTTGAATTCTGGCACGACACTTATTGACATTGAAACGTTAAATCGGACTATCGATTAAAGTTTCGAAGATATTTTCGCCAACGAACTCGCATTCCTAAACGACACGGATTTTGTGATTAATCAACCTCCACCTAAAGAAGTCAAACCACCACCATTTCTTCTTATCCCATACGAGAATGTAACCATTCTTCCCATTCCTAATCATCCACATTCTCGTTTCCGTTCACCGTTATTGTTTCGTTTCTACAAATCGAGACGTAAAACTTTTCTTCTACACCACTTATCTTTTCCTCACTTCTTCCTGGCTCCATACAACATGTTGTTCCACCAACCGGTGCGTTTCACTGATAAATTCTTCGAATGGTTGGTGTTGACTTTTGGTCTTTGCAAAGCTTGGCATTGACCGGTAACTTTGACCCCCCCCTCTTTAAAAGCTTAGCATTGTTTAACTTAAGTTTGGAGGGGTATAATTTGTCTCTTGAAAATAATTTTTTTTAACTCAAAGTGGGAACCAAAAATAAGTTTGGGGGAGATTTTCACGATCATATTTCATGTCTCCGTTAATAAATTTTTCCTCCCAAGTTTACAGATTTATGAGATTTAAAAAAATGGCAACAGTGGAAACACTGTTTCACTTAAGTTTGGGGGACCTTTTTGTATATATATATATTTTGTTTTCTTTTTCTGTTAATAATAAAAATAAAAAATAATAATAAACAAACAAACAGGGAAGTGCCGACAATTTTGACCCTCTTGGTGTAGCCTGACAGTGAGGGCACTGTCAAGTTTAAGTTTGGGGGTGTGCTCGGTAAGCTTTCTTCCTTCGCATTCATGTGTATATTTTTGCATTTGCATACTTATTTTAAAACCCATAAAAATCAAAAATTAAAAAAAACTTGAAAATTTCAATATTGGTCATATTTGACTCAAGTTCAACATGATGATTGACTAGTTAGGAAAAACTAAATCCTAAACTTAGTAAATTAAAAACCCTAAAAATAACCTTTCTTAAAATTTAACTGTAGAAAATATACGTCCTTGCAGTTTATTTGGAAATAAGCAAATTTTGAGTTCAGTTCTTGGGCTAAATCGAAATAAGAGAAGAGTATTAAAAGCTTTATTTGAAGTATAAGTCTAAAAAATAATTCTGAACCTTAAGTCCAAATTTTGAAAATATATACCCTACTTTACGCACTCACACACATCTTGAAACTTGGGATAGTAGAGGATATCTTGAAATGCTCTTGTCTAAAATCCTTAGTATAAAGGAAAATAAAATATAAATGGTGAATAAAGAGATAAAAAAATGAACACTGGTTTTGTAATTGCTTAAGGCAGCATAAATAAAAAATATAGCGAGGGTGATTTATCACCTAGTGCCTTAGACCAACTGGTTTGGGAATCACTGCTAAGCCTTAGGTGTTGCAAGACGAGGAATCACGCCTAAATGCGCAAGCACATTTTGTAATCGGTCGTTTAGTACCTCAAGAAGTATTAACGGTCGCATGAAGGATGTGTGAGCAATTTCATCTAGAATTCACCAATTAAAAAGTATTTTGGAAGATGGACAAGAGTATGATAGCTTGAATTGAATTTCCAAGTATAGGGGTGATAATTACACACACGTAGGGGTATATAATTGGAGTTTGGAGGAGAAATAGGAATAAAAGATAGGGCTTATATCTTCAGTGGAGATGATAAAAATTCCTAAGTTAAGATTGCACCTTAGAAGGAAAACTTGGGAGATGCTGAAAACTTTATAAATTGGCAAAACGTATATAATTTTAAGATAAATAAAAAGGAAGTGTGAAAAATACGGGTTGATAATTTCTAAGTTGAAGATAATAGACTTCCTCGCTAGAATACTGAATTGAAGAATTAGAGTCAACGGCCAAATTGATCGGATTTTGTGGGTAGTATCCTCTAAAAACCCTCAGGAGACAACACTCCTCCTACTAGGGACACCTAGAGGTTTAACGGCTTGTTGCACGAGCTCAATGCAATCGCGTTCCCTGCAAAAGTGAGGTTAGGACTTTTTGAGAATAAAATTGGCTTTGCACGGGACGAGCAAAAGATAAGTTTGGGGGTATTTGTTCATATCAGATTTTTGCATTTTTATATCGCCCATTCTTAATCACATTGCATATAAATAGGTGTTTTTGATACATATCTGCTAAATAGTTGCAGGTTACAGGTTCTCAGCTTTTTACAGTGAGATTCGTGAAAAGTGGCAACAAATGTGGGACTACGACCAATAACAGATGAATACTGATCCGCATGATGTCGCATACCAGTTCAAGCAGAGTTCAAGGCAAAAGTCCACTGCTGAATATCTGGAAGAGAACAGAAGAGTTTTTGAGAAACCAAGTGTACCAAACATAAGATAAAATCAACTGGTAGAAGAGCTGAAAAGATGGACCTAAGGTTCCACCATATGGCCGCGGTCCCGCGGCTAAACAGGCACTTATGCCGCGGTTCCGCGGCCGTGCAATGCACGTGTCGGTGGCAGTGTCAGTGCTTTGACTCGGATCTCTTAGGGTAGTTTTGCAATTTTGTGTATGGATAAACCTAGGGTTTTCCTATCTATAAATAGGAGAGCTCAAAGCCAAATTAAGTGTGCCTCTTTTGAGGACGCCTCTCTTTATTTTTATGCCTCTTTTTAATTTCTAGATCTAAAATTTAAATTCCATTGCAATGCGTTTTTGAGAGGTCATCAATAAAGTAAGACTTTTTTTTATATTTTATCTTGCATTTTTTTTCTTATCCTCAATTTATTATCTGCAATTTTTATTTGTTCTTTTATTATCTGCAATTTAGGTCTTCAATAAAAATATAAAAATTTTGTTTTCATCTCTTTTTAATGGGTGAGTAATTCCTCACTTGTTAAGGCTAGGAGAAGGAAGGTTTGAGAGAAAGAAATCTCTCTCACTCCTTTCTTTACCCTATAATTTTAAATACGGACTCACTTTAATTCAACCTCAATCCGCTCACTACGGCACCCTATCCTACATGATAGCGGTGATTCCCTAATTAGACTGGTTGTGGTTGAATTAACCGGAGGTTGGGGCTAAGAGACAAGAACGGATGGACAAGGACCAAAAGGAAAAAACTAAGCATGGAAAGCCTAGCTTAGACTTGTAAGTTTCTTACTAGTCGTGCTAATCTCCGTTGTTGCCGATTACCCTAACACCTATATTCATAACTAAGGCATTGAAAGATGTGAGAAAATCCCTATCTCGAACTAACCTAATCTTAACCCTAGCAAGCTTTTTATCAACTTATTCTCATTCATAAATCTTAAAACAAAACCTATCCAATTACCGGATTTAACTCGTTAGAACATAAAGAAAAGGATTCCGTCTCCCTGTGGATCGACCCGTATTCAACCGGCTAGCTACCAAGCGACACCGTCTTGATTGCGGTAATTAAATTAAGCACGCATAGAAATACTAACACGTGTGACAATCACGAGACCAGTTATATAGCTCTTACCCACAGGGCCAGCAGCCGTCGTCAGGATGTTTTCGATGCGGGAGTATGTATCATCGCATCAGAGATTGCACTGAGGGATGCCAGGACGAGGCAGCAATTCCACATGTTACCTTACCACCTTCTCCTGCTCAGAGAGCTTTGCCTCTTACGCCCGTCGTTACTTCACGCCAGATCGATGCTCAGAGAGGCTCGACGGCTAAAGTACTCCTGTTCATCCTGCGATAAAGATAGAAGAACTGGGCCATGCAAAACCCAGACGTCAGTGCGTCATAACATCAAAATAATCGTAATAACTAGGATATGATGATATAAGTAAACATAAATATAAATAAATAATACAGATATGAAATAGTGGGGTATGTGTATGTATGTGATGTGTGTTGTGTGCTGTGTAACCTAAAACTGGGCTTCTAAGTTATCTATTCTAAAAGTCTTCAAAATCAATTAATGTAATCCTCATTGTAACTCAACAGTCTATGCCCCGTTCATTCCCCACAGGATACGGTAACAGGATTTATTCCGTAATATCTGGACAAAACCGAAAACGGGATTATTCCGTAATGATCGGAAAAACGGCAAACATGTAATTATTCCGTAACGCCTGGAAAAACGGTAAACATGTAATTATTCTGTAACGCTCGAAAAAACGGCAAACAGGATTGTTCCGTAACACCCGGAAAAATGGCAAACATGTAATAATAGCCTTTTGTTACGTTTCGGTTACATTCTTGATTTCCTCTTTACCCTCAGGTTTGTTTTCAAGTCAGGTATTGTCAATATAGATCTAATGCCAACACAGGATTAATCAGGTACAGTTCTTGTCTATGCAGACAACAAGTTACGTCCGTCAGGACAGTGATTGATTCTAGAATTTTGGATCGTGTTTTGAAATGTAATCACAACCAAAGAATTTATAACCGCAATCAATTAATGGTGTCGATGTAGCTCGTTAATGAATACGGGTCGTCCACTGAGATTCGTGAATTTGTTCGATCTTATTTTAGATGAATTGACAGAAAATATAAAAGAAAATTCAAGAAAGTAATTTGAGATTTAATTGAGTTGTCATTTCATGAAAATCAAGAACATATTCAAGAATTAGAAATCAAGAAAGTGTCCAATATCAATTTGAATTATCAAGAATATGAAGAATAGCTTGTAGGATTCGATTGAATTAGTAGCAATGATGAATCTAACAATGAATTATCTTATCTATTAATGAATTGTAGCTAGGATGATCATGATGAATGAAGATTAGGGATCTATTGAAGAAACTAGGGTTTCTCCTTCTCGATCCCTTGTCTTTTCGTTGATCATCATTCGGATCTAGCCTTTAGCAAAGAGAATCATCAATCGTTTGATCCCTAATTTGCAACGAAATTAGCAAGAATGTGATCTCGATCCAAATTAGGTCATTGATGATTTTTTTTCCTAAAGTTCACAAATCTCATAAGACTTAAGATTAGTATTAGGATTTTATCATCACTTGATCTACCAATTCTCTTGAATCCTTTACAAGCGGAGATTTCACTCATGCATCATGAAAATTAAAGAATCAAGAATGAAGAATTTCATAATGCAAGAATGTAAAGAAAGCGAGAATTACAATTATCACTTTTATTAAATCTCCTTCAAATTACACCTCTCAATTTGAGTTTACAAGACTAGCTCTCGATCGCTCCTTTGAAAGGGAATTTGTCGTCGATCTTTGCTCGGCTCAATCTTCATGAGTCGTGGACCGGATGCGGATCTCTTGCTCTTGATGATGATCGGCGTTGCGATAAAGGATCTTCGATTGTTGCTTGATTTTGCTCTCAATGGATCTTGATTTGATTGTATTTGGATTGGATCTCAAGTTGTGTCACTCAACTTGAATTGTAATTGTGGCTCAATTGTGTAATAATGAATAACCCTCCAACAACCTTTTAACATTAGATCTAGATCCCCTTTTATAGCCTCAAACTAAGCTTCCCTCATAAGCTAGGTTATTAGAGAAAGCCTTCTAGAATGAGATTGTTACAAGGAGCCTTCTAGAATAAGTTTGTTACAAGGAGCTTTCTAGAAGAAGATTGTTATGCAGAGCCTTCCAGAAGAAGCCACGCGTTTATTAAGCGTCTTGAGGAAGCTAGGCGGTTACAGAGAAGGTTCTGGAGAAGTTTCGTCCCCGGTGCCCCTAACTCGGTCGCGGAACCGCGGCAACTCGGCCAACTCGACCACGGTTCCGCGACCATATGATGAGTTCACTGGCTCATTTTCCTGGGGTATCTTGGTGTTGGTCTTTGGGTGTTCTTTTGATGTCTGGAATCATTTAATCTCTTCTAAATCTTTTCCAGATTTTAAGTCTTTGACTTGTGTATTTTATCGGCAATTTTGTGATTCCAATATCTTTGACCTGAATAATTTTCTGCACAAAATCTCGATAAAATATTTTGAGATATACAATATCATGCGTGAAGTAATAAACACACAATTTCCTTCATAATGCCGGTTATAATATACAACACATGGTATTTGGTATTTTCCCAGATGATTATGTAATATGTGTCATATTTATAACAAACACCCTTAGATGATTAGAATAGTAAGGAACTTGAAGTGTTACAGAATGCAATATTTTCGACTGAACAAATTCCCCCAAACTTAATTTTGATTGTCTCGAGCAAATATCTTTTATTCAAAAGAAGGAGAAAATTTTATTAAGAAAAAGAAAAACTAACTGGCACACTTTCGTAAGCAAACACGATTGCACTAAGCATATGCAACAAGCCTTTAAAGCTCTAGGTGTCCCTAGTAGCAGGACTGTTGTCTCCTGAGGATTTTCAGCGGATTGCACCCACAAAATCCTATAATAAAAGGAAGACTGTAAAAGTTATATATAAAGATAAGAATTATAAAAGAAAGACTTTGAAAATCAGAGTTTCCAACTACACTAGCTTTTCGGTTGTCATTGTTAGTTATATGTATGCCCTAGAGGCCATTACTGTACATAGGATGTATATTGTAGTAGATGCTGGGACATATATAGGGAGGACTTTCTTGCTCGACATGATAGTATGCTATCTGGTTACCCTTTACCTTAACGTGTATGCTGATTGTCTCTCTGTTACATGTTGGTAAAGCCCTTAGGATCTGTACTTGACTACCTGGACTATGATGCGGATCATACTAGTGGGGACATGGTAGTCCATAAGTACATCCTTCAAAGTCCCTAGTCGAGGGTGTGTCGAGACGGGGCATCGATATACCAGAGTAGACTAGCGTGTACCTTCTCGACCCATACAGATGGGCGATGGATGATCCCATATCCATCGGTGTTTGACATCAGAGATGATATACGGGTGCTCAGTGTAGACTGGGTACACTGGACGGACTCGCCGAGAACTCCCAGATGGTATTATACCTCACGTCAGATGGCAGTTCTCTGGTGACACTGGTACAGAGTAGTCTGTTGACCCGAGATCGTCATAGAGTCTTGTGTGGTTCCCACTGTGCTTTGATTTCATCTTACCACGTCCAAGAGGGCGTGCAAAACGGTGGTTTTTGGGTACAGTCCCGAGTCACATGGAGGCAATGAGCGATAGGAGGGGATTCGTCTCTCTCGGTATAGGGGGTTGATGTTGCGCTGTGTTCGATTGGCTATAACAGGAAATCCCTGGCCAGGGTTGCTGAGATTTACTGGTAAGTGTTACCAGTAGTTTCTCGAACAGTTATAGACCTCATATCGACACGACTTATCGAGCTATTGGGGTCTGACGTTTACCACCCCTAGGCGAGATATGCGACATATCAGACGATCAGACCGGACTGTACGGTAGTGTTACTGGTTGGATTCACTGGAGTGTGAGCGGGCTTGCTCGTCGATCTTCAGATCGCTCAATACCCGGGTGGCCGTTACGTTTAGCAGACCGCTTGCGGCTTGTGGGTGTTTGATATGATCATCACCTGCTGCCGGCGTATTGACGAGTCTTTAGAGTCCTACACAGAGGTTTCCTGGCTCAAGCGAAACGAAATAGGAGCGCATATGAGATATGTGCGGGACCGAGAATAATGCGTGTATGTGATACCGTATTCTATTCTCGCGATAAATGTATCGAATGGTTATATGCGATATAACCTAGTTATCGATTCAAGCGTTGATTCGATAAGCCGATATATTGTATACTAGTCGGTTGTGTGCGACATAACCGGATCATTGAATCAAGTGTTGATTTAATGATTTAATGCATAATTATATATTTGATATATTACTTTGCATTAACTAGTATTGGTTCACTTTAAATGGATTTTCTCACTCGGATTGTACACATTGTATATGTGATATACTTTTGTGCACTTGATTGTATCATGTTTGATGATACATGTTTACTTGAGTTTGTGTAAAGATTAAACCATGGTTATTTAAATGGTTAGGGTTTTGTTTTTCATATTTATTTATTTATTTATTTATTTATTTTCTTTTTGGAAAAAGAAATGAGAAGAATGGTGGCTTTCTTTGTTTGTAGTTGAAGATTCATGAACCTTTGACTTTGTCCACCATTCTTATCTCATGCTTAACCTAACCATTTGATTTAACCCTAGTTCAATCTCTACACTTGACCATGGTTTAGATTATGATAAGTTTTGATTTTTCTTTTCATTTTTTAATTAACTTATCATAACTATTTCCTTCTTCTTCTTCATTTCTTCAAGTGAAGAAAGCTTGCCTCCATCAATGGCAAGTGATGAAAAAGAGTGAGAAATCCAAAACTAAAGTTAACCCACTTCCTATTTCTTCATCCTCTACCTCTTGCCAAGTAGTAGAGTGTGTTTTCTTCACGAGTTTCTTGACTTGGTGAAGTCGGAGCTTGATTTAGCGATGCCTCGACGTAGATCATCTTCGGCATGGACATCGACGACCTAGCTTGCCCATTCTCCGACGAAGCCGACGCTAGAGCCCGGATTTGATTTGGACAGCGGAGAGGACTTCGATGCGGAGCTATGGAGGTGGAGCACCGGATCTACAAAGGTTGTATTTCCGTATTCCCTTAGTTAAGTGTTAACTAGTTACCTTTTCGCCTAGTTTTCTAGCAAACGATCCGTAGTTTAGGGTTTGTAGGCACCGTAAAATTTGAAAATGGCATGTTCGATGCCTTGTGAGACCTTATTAGGGTGCCTAGGAACCCTACAGTGGTATCAGAGCCTAGCTAGAGCCTTAGGCGAAGTCTAGACGGAATTTGAAACCCGATCGAACCCGAAACACCAAATCAATCTTGCTCTCTGTACTTTTTTGAAAACAGTGAGTTTTTCCAAATTAAAAATTGCTAAAAAATTCAGCAGGGAAAAATAAGAATTACGGTGCAAAAAGTTTCTGGTGAACAGTAAATTTCGCGGCGGATCCGCGGCAGAAGCATGGCTTCTGCGGCGGATCAGCGGCCCCTTGATGACGTCAGCCCTGTTCCTTTGCACAGTAATTCCTAGTTCAAAGAGCTGAGTTTTCTGGAAATTTTTAATATTTATTCAAGAGTTGAATTTTTCTGCTGTGTTTTGGGGATTCGGTGTTTCGATCGGGGTATCAAATTTTGTCTGTGTGGCTTTCCGGATAAATTTTAGAATATGTTAAAAAGTTCGACCGGATATAAATACCTAATTTTTCCCCTATCGGGAAATTTCCAAGTGTTGGATTTTTCCGTAGTTTAACGACGTTCTAAGTAGTGCAAGTAACGCGATGGTCCCTCTAGAAGACAACAAACCTTAACTCGATTATGTGACCGTCTTGAACTGCCCTTTGAACCTTCGGGTTTAGGGCAGTACGGCGTGCCACATGTGAGGCGTTGGCTTGACCCTTCTACGGCTGGACCGTTGGTACTGAGGCACGAACGGAATATTGTTAGACTTATTTCATGTGTTGATCTGTATCGGGAAAACTTGGGTGTTCGATTTTTCGATTAAAAAGTTTAACATTTTCTAATTATCTGGAATGGGATACAATAATTGGAATTCACAAGAAGTTATGTGATAACTGAATGAATGTTATAAACATAGCAATTTAGTCTCACTTGATCGGTTGCCACGGAATTTTGATGTGATCAAAAGTCCGTCGCAATCACGTAGCGTACGCGGATACTCGCCGGGTAAACTTAATAGACAGCCTCGCTCCATAGCCCCGACCAAGTGACTGTAGGAGAACCCCGTCGCCGAAAGCATCTGTTCGGGTGCTCGCGGTAGCGGTGTTCCGCCTTGGTGCACTTCGTCGACGGTATCAGGGGTGCGGCCGCCTACTAAAGTTTGCGACGAGCATTCGATCAGGATGTCGGGAATCTTGTTGAATTGCCCGACTTGATATTGAAAAGAGTTTTCGATAATGAGACTAAAATGCGGGGTTTATAATTGTTAGGCATGTGATGTCTAAGGAATTCATTTGGTCAGGCATGCGATGTCTGAGGTGATTGCGGATTCCAACTATTGTAGTTTTACACTTTCTTTTCTGTGACCATAAGTGTAATATGTGATATCGCCGGTTTCGTTGCTATATGTCAACGACAATTGGGATGCGCATATTTACTTACGTTGATGACATGTGATGTTATGTGTTGCTGGATATGTTATATTGGATCGTCGTGTTTGAATAGCCGGGGGTTTTTATGTGAGATGAGTGTTTTTCATTTTCATTCATGTAAAAACTTGTATGTAATATTCTTTTATTGGGGCGCTTCCAGGTTGCGGAAGTTGTCACCGTTTGTATATTATTTACTTTTCCGCACTAGGATAGACCCAAGGAGGAGGGCACAAGTAACCGGGTTCTGGAGTCCAGTGGGAGACCAACTCGAGGAGTCGAGTCCGGGTCTCCTAACTCTAGAATTGGTAGGGTTTCTTGCCGCTCTCGTAGGGGTCTAGGGGTGTGGGTTTGGCTATTCATCACGACCGTGGAATCCGTGTTTTATACTGGCTCGTATTAAAAACACGGACGTCCTAGTATATCCAATATTTCATATGATTCTTCTGCTGCGATATCTGTGATGTGATCATGTGATGTTCTGTGATAGATACAGTATATAGTATATATGATATATTATATAGACGTTACTTATGTTTTGCACCCGCGCTAGCCCTGCCCCGCTCTGTCGTTAGTTACCTAACCTAACGGTGCATGAGGGGACATCGAGGCGAATGCGGATGGCATAAGTGTACGTCGTATTTATCTGTGATGTTTAGGTACTTAAATGATGGGACTTCATTAATGTGATTAATGAAATAAAAGAAACCTAAGATGTTGTAGAATCGAATTTCAAAATTAAAACAGGGAGCTACAGTTCTTGCTTTGCACAGCGGTATATGTGATATATCCTGCACCTTATTCGATGAGGAAAGGACCGAGATCCCTTCACCGGGAGTGACTCCTTTAGCAATAACTGGCAGATGCTACACACTCGGTTTGTCTTTTGATTGCTTTTAAGTGTTTTTGCTTTGCACAGTGATATATATGATATATCCCGCACCTCATTCGACGAGGAAAGGACCGACGATCCCTTCACCGGGAGTGACTCCTTTAGCAAAACTTGAAAAGGCTCAAAAACACTCCATTTTAAAATCATTTGATTCTACAACGATATCAAGTTCATTACGCAATAGGTTTTCAGAAAAACCTGTCGTAGCCCTCCGTCATTTCAGATATGTACTGGTTAGTATTCGTGCTGCGTTTGTTGACCTCTGTCAAGGCGTAGTGTGCGGTAGCTGATTAGTGCTTATCTGCATAAGCATATGATGTGATTGATTTAGGGTAGTCGTGCGACCTTGTTGACCTCTGTCAAGGGTCGTGCGGGTGGGTTTACTTCAATCAGGAAATGACGGGTTGAACTTGACTAGCAGCCTATGGTTTGTTGACCTCTGTCAAGGTCATAGGACGCTAGGGGCAAAATATTATCGGGAATTTCAAGTGTTGAGATTTGCAATGAGATTGCATACCTTCTATGAGATAGTTGGATCCCGATACCCGCTGCGAGTAAGTGTTACTCCTGGGAGAGTTTTATACATTACAATTAGCCGATCAAGTAGGTGTCTAGAAAGGTGTCAACGGGGTTACGTCTCTGGGAAAACGAGGTTTACATTAATTAGGTTCGTGCGAAAGCATGGGGGACCTCCCTCAAAGTACCGACACTGGCCTGGCTGAAAGATTGGCGAACTTGTAGTGTGTAATTAATCCCGGCTAGTCTTTCCTTTTAGGGTTTGAAGGAAGATTTGATAAAAAGCAGTGGGAGCCATCCTGATTAGATAAAATAATAACCAATCTATTTTTGCAAGAGCGCACGCTGAGTGTTTTCTTCTCTCTCTCTTCAGGTAGCGACCTTATCACGCCTTAATCAAGATAATAAAACGGAATATTGACCGAACCCGCTTGTTATACTGAGCTGGGGAACGTTGGTCCCGCTCCAACTTATAATTGTTATAAGACAGAGCAGGAAATAGGGGATTACCAGAATTCTCGTGCCGCCCAAACGAAGAGAGTGCATGCTGATGCATCATCTTCGGGTGTGTTCATTACAGAGAACTGTTTCTCAGTATCCTTTACGTCCTGGGTATGTGATACCAGATCAGGATCCCAGATATGTAATCAGTTACATAGGGCTACAGAAAGGTAGAGAACTGAGAACGGGTGATAAGTTTCATGAGGCAGAAAACGGGGCAAGCGTTGCAGCCAAGTCTGTTGGTCACTGTCACCCTGTATTACCAATACATTGATTCTGAACGAATGTTATTAGATACCGAACCTGATATACAAAATCATATCAGTCTCTTTATTAGTAAAGAAATGATAAAATTTTGTATAGTTGGATAATGTTTTGAACATTTCCTATACCAAAAGTTGATCGGTTCAGGCACGTTATCTAAAAGCATTAATGTTCTAAATCAAACTACAGTTCTTGGTATACGGAACACACACAAGAGGAAGAGTTCAGAAATGAACGAATCCTTCTTGAGGTATTGTAGACTAGGTCAGATCAATGCGACCCGACTGGCTAGAGTTACATATAGATGCATATTTAAATCAGTTTGAATTTACATCTTGTGAAACTCGCCAGTCATGTCACAAAGATAAGATGACCATAGCTCCGTTTACTGGAAATAGAGAAAGAGTTAGTAAACTCTTGGGATGATACATGTTGATGTATGTAGGTCCCCTGTCTACACATGCCAGGACTGGTTCTTTATACTTCATTACGTTCTCTGATGATCTCTTTAGATTCAGACATATGTTCCTGTTGAAACACAAGTCCGAACCTTTTGAGATATTCACAGAATATAAGTTAGATGTAGAGAACCAAAATACGGGTATAAGTATTATGTCCTTTGATGAGATCAAGGAGGAGAATACTTGAGCACGGAAATACTGGACTATTCTAAAGGAGAATGAGATTCTCTCTCAGCATTACTCCTCCGTATACACCATTGCACGATGGTATATCGGGACGGAGCAGATACACCCTATTTGATATGATGTGCTCTATGATGAGTAATACTGAGTTACCTTTTTCCTTTTGGGAGTTATGCACTTGAGAAGATGCATACCTATTGAATAGGGTTCAAATCAAATCAGTTGCCTACCACTTCATATGTGATATGGAAAGGGAAGAGCCCATATCTTAAGTTGGTTAAGATTTGGGGTTGTCCGGCCTATGTCTAAAAGCAAAATCCGGACAAGCTCGAGGCAAGATCTGTTATGTAGAACTGGAAATGTTCCAGCTATACAAACTGCAGCTGATGATTTGATAGAACCAAAGGATTCAGTAGATTCCAACGAACCTCAGCCTCTCCGCCGATCTAGTAGGTTTCCTCACCCACCTGAGAGATACTTCTGTTTCTCTATGACAGTGGGAGCGAGGATTGCATCATGAGATGATGACCCAACTATCTTCGAGCTGGCCATCAGGAGTGAGACTCTGTAAGAATGGCTGGATGTTTAGTGATCTGAGATGGAATCCTTATACACCAACAAAGTATGGACTTTGGTTGCTATATCTGAAGGGTTAAATCCCCATCAGGAGCAAGCATATCTTGAGAAGATTACTTGGTGTACATCGAAAAGTTGAGACTTTCAAAGCTAGACTTGATAAAAGTGTGCATCATTGACCAGGTGTGGATAATGATGAAACCTTTTTCAAGTAGCTATGCTTAAGTCCATCCAGATCCTACTTGCCACGGCTACATACCATGACTGCGATATCTGGTGGTTGGGTGTCTTGACTGCTTTTCTAAATGATGTTTAGAAGAGAGTGTCTATAAGTACACAGCCAGAGGGCTTCGTAGACAGTGGGAGCAGCGGAAACGTGTGCAAGATGCTTTATACGATAAAGCAGGCATCGCGGAGTTGGAACATCTGTTTTGATGAATTAGTCAAAGAGTTTGACATCATCAAAATGGTAGATGAACCTTGTATAAACAAAAAGGTAGTAGGGAGTATGGTGATGATCCTCGTAGAGTACGTGGATGACATACTCTTGATAGGGAAGGAGTTTCCTATGCTACGCTCGATCAATCTCCGCATATCACAATGATTCTCCATATAGGATCAAAGTGATACCTCCTAAATCCTGGGTGTTTGGATCTATGAGATAGATCTAATTGGATGTTAGGACTCTCACTAGTTGTAGTGAGACGGTATCAACCGATCCTGGGGAGAATCACTGGAAGGGTTCCAGGGTGATAATGACGACTGAGTGTCAGTCGCAGGCATTGTCTTTACCCTCAGTAAAGGGACGGTATGTTGGAAGAGTTCCAAGCTAGATACCGTGACATACTAGACGATAAAGGCACGATACATCGCTACTTAAGATGCTACCAAAGAGGCTGTTTGGATGTATATTGGTTCATGAGATGAACTATGTTCCTCCCATTGTGAGACAATGGAGTTGTGGCTTATGCCGAGGAACGCCGGTCCCATCAGTGATCCAGACATATTCTAAGGCAGTATCACTTGATCATGGAGATGATTGATCTCCAGGGTGATCGAGGTATGGAGAGTAGACTCAGAGGACAACACAGCGGATCCACTCACAAAGGCCTGTTCCCAGAGAGAGACTTTTATAGGATGGTTGAGTATGAGATACTGCAACCACTGCTACAGATGGCCCTAGTGCAAGTGGGAGATTGTTAGTTATATGTATGCCCTAGAGGCCATTACTGTACATAGGATGTATATTGTAGTGGATGCTGGGACATATATAGGGAGGACTTTCTTGCTCGACATGATAGTATGCTATCTGGTTACCCTTTACCTTAACGTGTATGCTGATTGTCTCTCTGTTACATGTTGGTAAAGCCCTTAGGATCTGTACTTGACTACCTGGACTATGATGCGGATCATACTAGTGGGGACATGGTAGTCCATAAGTACATCCTTCAAAGTCCCTAGTCGAGGGTGTGTCGAGACGGGGCATCGATATACCAGAGTAGACTAGCGTGTACCTTCTCGACCCATACAGATGGGCGATGGATGATCCCATATCCATCGGTGTTTGACATCAGAGATGATATACGGGTGCTCAGTGTAGACTGGGTACACTGGACGGACTCGCCGAGAACTCCCAGATGGTATTATACCTCACGTCAGATGGCAGTTCTCTGGTGACACTGGTACAGCGTAGTCTCTGATGGCAGTTCTCTGGTGACACTGGTACAGCGAACTCATAGAGTCTTGTGTGGTTCCCACTGTGCTTTGATTTCCATCTTACCACGTCCAAGAGGGCGTGCAAAACGGTGGTTTTTGGGTACAGTCCCGAGTCACATGGAGGCAATGAGCGATAGGAGGGGATTCGTCTCTCCCGGTATAGGGGGTTGATGTTGCGCTGTGTTCGATTGGCTATAACAGGAAATCCCTGGCCAGGGTTGCTGAGATTTACTGGTAAGTGTTACCAGTAGTTTCTCGAACAGTTATAGACCTCATATCGACACGACTTATCGAGCTATTGGGGTCTGAAATTTACCACCCCTAGGCGAGATATGCGACATATCAGACGATCAGACCGGACTGTACGGTAGTGTTACTGGTTGGATTCACTGGAGTGTGAGCGGGCTTGCTCGTCGATCTTCAGATCGCTCAATACCCGGGTGGCCGTTACGTTTAGCAGACCGCTTGCGGCTTGTGGGTGTTTGATATGATCATCACCTGCTGCCGGCGTATTGACGAGCCTTTAGAGTCCTACACAGAGGTTTCCTGGCTCAAGCGAAACGAAATAGGAGCGCATATGAGATATGTGCGGGACCGAGAATAATGCGTGTATGTGATACCGTATTCTATTCTCGCGATAAATGTATCGAATGGTTATATGCGATATAACCTAGTTATCGATTCAAGCGTTGATTCGATAAGCCGATATATTGTATACTAGTCGGTTGTGTGCGACATAACCGGATTATTGAATCAAGTGTTGATTTAATGATTTAATGCATAATTATATATTTGATATATTACTTTGCATTAACTAGTATTGGTTCACTTTAAATGGATTTTCTCACTCGGATTGTACACATTGTATATGTGATATACTTTTGTGCACTTGATTGTATCATGTTTGATGATACATGTTTACTTGAGTTTGTGTAAAGATTAAACCATGGTTATTTAAATGGTTAGGGTTTTGTTTTTCATATCTATTTATTTATTTATTTATTTATTTTCTTTTTGGAAAAAGAAATGAGAAGAATGGTGGCTTTCTTTGTTTGTAGTTGAAGATTCATGAACCTTTGACTTTGTCCACCATTCTTATCTCATGCTTAACCTAACCATTTGATTTAACCCTAGTTCAATCTCTACACTTGACCATGGTTTAGATTATGATAAGTTTTGATTTTTCTTTTCATTTTTTAATTAACTTATCATAACTATTTCCTTCTTCTTCTTCATTTCTTCAAGTGAAGAAAGCTTGCCTCCATCAATGGCAAGTGATGAAAAAGAGTGAGAAATCCAAAACTAAAGTTAACCCACTTCCTATTTCTTCATCCTCTACCTCTTGCCAAGTAGTAGAGTGTGTTTTCTTCACAAGTTTCTTGACTTGGTGAAGTCGGAGCTTGATTTAGCGATGCCTCGACGTAGATCATCTTCGGCATGGACATCGACGACCTAGCTTGCCCATTCTCCGACGAAGCCGACGCTAGAGCCCGGATTTGATTTGGACAGCGGAGAGGACTTCGTTGCGGAGCTATGGAGGTGGAGCACCGGATCTACAAAGGTTGTATTTCCGTATTCCCTTAGTTAAGTGTTAACTAGTTATCTTTTCGCCTAGTTTTCTAGCAAACGATCCGTAGTTTAGGGTTTGTAGGCACCGTAAAATTTGAAAATGGCATGTTCGATGCCTTGTGAGACCTCATTAGGGTGCCTAGGAACCCTACAATCATGAGCCCTATCTTAATAGTCATGAAAAGATATTAGAAATCACATCATCTCTCAATAAAACATCGCATTTATTCTTTATCCCTACCTTTCTTCCAAACACCGATCATATACCCCTACGTGTGTGTAAAAGACATCCCTACACTCGGAGAATTCAATTCAAGCTATCATACTCTTGTCCATCTACCACAGTACTTTTTAGTCGGTGAATATTTTAGATGGAATTGCTCACACATTCTTCATGAGACCGTTAATGCTTCTTGAGGTACTAACCGACCGATTACTAAATGTGCTCACAGGTTAGGCGTATTAGTATTTTCCTCATCTTACAACACCTAAGGCTTACCAGTGACTCCCAAACCAGTTGGTCTAAGGCGCTAGGTGATGAAGCACCCTTGCTATATTTTTTTATGCTGCCTTGGTGATTACAAAACCAGTGTTCATTTTTTTTCACCATTTTATCTTTTTATTCTCCATTCATTATTTTCTTCATACTTTGGCTTTTAGACAAGGGCATTTCAAAGTATCCTCTACTATCCCGAGTTTCAAGACGTGTGTAAGTGCGTATAGTAGGGTATCAATGTTCAAATGTTTGGCTTCCAGAATATGAACTATTTTTCAGACTTAATTTTTATTCTCAGATTAGTGACTTCTTCATCTTACTAACCCTTGGGATAATGGCTCATAACCACTTATTACTAGTTTCGTTTAAGAAAACTTCTAATTTTCTTAGTTTTCTTAAATTTTTCCAATCTTTTAAATGTAATTTTTCACTTTCTAATCTTTTATTATAAAAGATTAAATATTAAATTTTTTAATTATTTTTTTATATGTTTTGTGCTTATGCAAAGTATGATGCAAAGTGATGCGCAAATAAGCACAAACCTCCCCCAAACTTGTTTACAACAGTGTCCTCACTGTTGCCATCTGTTAAATTTCAGAAACCTGTAAACTTAGGAGGAAAAATTTATTAACGGGGACATGAAATATGATCGTAAAAATCTCCCCCAAACTTATTTTTTATTTATGTACAATTTTTTTTATTATTTTTATTATTATCATTTTTATTTTTATATTTTTTTATATGTATGTACAAGTTGACTCGCCTTCATTCTAAAAGATGAAACAATATTACCAAGACATGGAGGTGAGGTGGAGAAAAATCAGTTATTATAAAGCGGCTCTTGTAAAAACAGGAGCTCCTCCGAGGGGTCAGTGGAAAAATACGGTTTTAATCTATATCCATTAACTTTGAAAATTGTACCATTTTTAACATTTTCAAGCTCAACTGCCCCGTACGGGTATACATACCGCACAAAAAAAGGTCCTTTCCACCGAGATCGTAGCTTACCCGCATGAAGATGGAGACGTGAATCGTAAAGAAGGACTTGTTGACCTGGGATAAAAGTTTTTCTCAAAATGTTTTTATCGTGAAATACCTTAGTCCGATTCTTTACAATTATAGCATTATCATAAGCTTCATCACTGAGTTCGCTTAGCTCGTTTAATTGCAGCTTCCGAAAGTTACAGGCTTGATTTAAGTCAAAGTTTACCAAACACTAGACGATAAGAAGACATACCGAGATCAGTTTTAAAATCAGTACGCAATGCTCAAAGAGCATCCATCAATTTGGTTGACCAATCTTTCCGGTTTTTAGAAACTGTTTTCTCCAAAATTTGCTTGATTTGTCTGTTGGAAATCTCAGCTTGCCCGCTCGTTTGGGGATGATAGGGTGTCGAAAGTTTATGGTTGATTGCATATTTCTGCATCAAAGTCTCGAAAGACCGATTACAGAAATGCATCCCGTTATCGCTAATGATAGCGCGAGGGTGTCCAAATCGCGAAAAGATATTTTCTTTAAGGAACTTAATGATAACCTTGTTGTCCTTAGTGCGACAAGGAATAGCTTCACCCATTTCGAGATATAATCAACCACAAGTAATATGTACAAATTCCCAAAGGAGTTGGGAAAAGGACTCATAAAATCAATACCCCCAACGTCGAAAATTTCAACCACCAAGATCGGTTGAAGTGGCATCTCATTTCTCCAAGAAATCCTACCCGTGTGTTGACACTGTGGATAGATTTTGCAATGATCAAATGCATCTTTTAATAATGTCGGCCAGTAAAAACCGCATTGCAAAACCTTCTCCGCCGTCTTTCGAGGACCAAAGTGACCTCCACATGCCTGATCATGACAGAAAGATATAACGCTCTTGAATTCATCATTGGGGACACATCTGCGAATGATCTGGTCAGGACAATACTTAAACAAATAGGGTTCATCCCAGTAAAAGTGTTTTACTTGGGATAGAAATCGATGTTTGTCCTGTTTCGACCATTCGCGGGGAATAAGTCCTATTGCAAGATAATTCACAATATCCCCGAACCAAGGTTCGGCGGATACGTTCAAGAGTTGTTCTTGCCGGAACTCTTTCACCGTCGACCTCACCCGAGAGAATCTTCCACCTCGGAATTCCTCTAATTCTCTTCGAAAAGCCAGTCCGTGAAAGAGTCATTAATTAGTAGGGTCACAGGTGAAGAAGAGATGCGCGAAAGATGGTCAGCCACTACGTTTTCACATCCTTTCTTATCTCTAATGACGAGATCAAATTCTTGTAATAGAAGGATCCAATGTATTAACCTACCTTTAGCATCTTTCTTCGATAAAAGATGTTTTAAGGCGGAGTGGTCAGTGTACACAACAATTGATGAGCCAATCAAGTAAGGTCTGAATTTTTCTAATGCAAATACAACTGCCAAAAGTTTTTTTTTCGGTAGTTGTTTAATTAATTTGAGCATCATTCAGGGTCTTACTCACATAGTAAATCACGTGTGGCATCTTATCAATATGCTGTCCTAAGACTGCACCTACAGCAAAATCCGATGCATCACACATTAGCTCAAATGGGTGGTTCCAATCAGAGATGATAGAACAGGGGCTGTAGTGAGAGAATTCTTAAGTGAGTCAAATGCAGCCTCACAATCCGAGTCAAAGTGAAAGGTTGTGTCCTTGGCCAAGAGAAGAAATAAGGGTCTAGCAATTTTGCTAAAATCCTTAATGAATCTCCTGTAAAAGCCTATATGGCCAAGAAAAGATCGTATATCTTTGACACATTTGGGATGAAGAAGGTTATGAATGACATCTATTTTAGCTCTGCCAACCTCAATGCCTTTCCGTGAAATGACATATCCAAGCACAATTCCCTCTTGGACCATGAAATGGCATTTTTCCCAATTCAAGGTTAAGTTCTTATCTTTACAACGAGTAAGAACTGCGTCAAGATAAGATATGCATTCATCAAAAGAATCTCCAAATATCGAGAAATCGACCATGAAAATCTCCAGAAAATTCTCGACCATGTCCAAGAATATCCCCATCATACACCACTGAAATGTAGCGGGAGCATTGCATAACCCAAAGAGCATGCGTCTATAAGAAAAAGTACCAGAAGGACAAGTAAATGTGGTTTTGTCTTGATCCTTTACGGCAATAGGGATCTGGTTATAGCCAGAGTATCCGTCCATGAAACAATAATATTCACGTCCAGCTAAGCGTTCTAACATCTGATCAATGAAAGGTAGAGGAAAGTGGTCTTTCCTCGTTGCGGCATTGAGTTTTCTATAATCAATACATACACGCCACCCAGTTTGAGCGCGTGTCTGGATTAACTCATTAGCTTCATTTGTTATGACCGTGACGCCAGATTTCTTAGGGATTATATGAATTGGACTTACACATTGGCTATCAGAGATTGGGTAAATTATACCACTGTCAAGGCATTTGACGATTTCTTTCTTTACCGACTCCTTCATTACGGGATTCAACTGTCTTTGAGGTTCTCGAGTTGGTTTGGCTTCATCCATCAGATGTATATGATGTTCAACAATCAAGAGACTAATCCCTTTGATGCCAGCCATTGTCCAACCAAAAGCCTGACTATTAGATCTCAAGACCGTCAAAAGAGCGATCTCTTGCTCTAGGGCAAGAGAAGCAGATATGATCACAGATAAAAACTCATTCTCACCTAAATATGCATATTTAAGATGAGAAGATAGCAATTTGAGATCTAATGTATGCAGAGAAACAATAGAAGGTGGGGTAAGAGAATGACATTCAGATTCACGAAGAAGCTCGTAGCCTGCAAAAGATACAGACTCGGAAAGTGATGAGTCAAAAGTTTCAGACTCAGGAGTGGACTCATCAAAAGTGTCCTGACTAAGATGCGCAAGATCAAACATTGATGTGCTAATGTCGTCGAGATTATTAAAGCAAAGTTCATCAACCTTGCAGCTTTCAAAAGCTATCTCGTGAACAGAACAGACATCAAGAATGTGAGCAGAGGGTTCAGACGGCTGACTTCCAATCTTATAAATGTTCAGCTCAATTGACATCTTCCCGAAGGATAGGGTCATAGAGCCGTTTCGACAATTTATAACAGCATTGAAAGTGGCTAGGAAAGGTCGACCTAGAATCACCGGAATTTGGTTCCGTGGGTTCGCTACAGGCTGTGTATCAAGAACAATAAAGTCCACAGGGAATATAAATTCTCCGACTTTAATCAACACATCCTCTAGTTCACCCCTAGGTTTGGTGATTGATCTGTCTGCCATTTGGAGAGTGCAGTGAGCTGGTTTCAACTCTCCAATCCCTAACTGCTTGTAAACAGAATATGGAAGCAGGTTAACACTTACGTCAAGGTCAATAAAAACACGGTTAATGTTTTTACCCCCAATAGAAATCGAGATTGTAGGATAGCCAGGGTCCTTACGTTTCTTTGGTAATTATGGGGTAAAAGCAGTGCTAACATTATTTGTCATGAATACCTTTTTGGGCACTTGAGTCTTCCTATTCCTAGTGCACAAGTCCTTAAGAATTTTCGCATAAGCCGGGACTTGTTGTATAGCATCTAGGAGAGGGATGTAGATGTTAACCTGCTTAAACATTTCCATAATCTTCTCTATATGTGGACTTGTTTTGTTTTCCCTTAACCGATTCGGATAAGGAGCTTTAGCAATAATAGCTGGATCCAACATTGGAGAAGGTGGTGTGTGTGGAACAGATCCCAGAATAGGAGTGGGGATCGTCTTTGGTGGACTAGAAGAAGTGTGCTGAGGGTTCAAGTCTTGGGGAAAACGAAGAATAGCCTCGCAAGAAGGTGGTGGGGTAGACGAACAAGGGTTAGAAGTGGAAGGAAAAGTGGAAGTGAAAGCTGGGGTGTTTTTGATAGATTCATCATGATTATCAATCTCTTCACCGACTTAATTATTCAGCACTCTTCTGGATCTCAACATTGTAATGGCATTCACATTGTAGTGTTGTGAATGTCCAGGATTCGGTAGGGGTTGAGACGGAAGTTTCCCTTTCTCTCTAGCACTCATTTCGGCATTCAATCGTGCAATTTGTACTTCCATCGATTTAATACTCTCACATTGGGAGGCGGTATCTTTCTTAATATTATTGACAGAAGACTTTATCTCAGCCGAAACTTGCATGAAATTTTTCAGAATCAAATTCATGGTTTGTTCGAGTGAAGAGGAATTATCAGTATCGGTCAATTGCAAAGAATTATACGGTGCAGAAGTGTTGATTGGATTTTGAAAGTTTTGTGATTGATAGGGGTGCTGAGTCAGTTGTAGTGGTTGCTGTTGTTGTGGAGGGACCCTTTGAATGTTGTTTTGGTTGGGAACCGTGTTTTGAGTTTGGTGTTGGTTCCAAGAAAAATTAGGGTGATTCCTCCAATCCTGATTATAAGTGGAAGAATACGGATCATTTCTAGGTCTTTGCTGAAAAGCAGCATTAGTATGCTCTTGACCTTGAAACGGAGAATTCAATGGACATTCTTCCGTCAAATGTGATAGATCAGAACAACATCCACAGACAGTTTTGGGGAGTGTCATTTGATTTATGGAGGCTAATAAAAATTTGTGTTCCATAGCATCAAGCTTCTTTTGCGTTGCTGCTATTTCAGCTTTGACTGCTATAGAAACATCCAGTTGATGAATACCACCCCTAGACGACGATTGACTTACACTCTCCCATTGTAAAGTTTTTCAGCGAAATCTTCTAAAAATTTCCAAGCTTCACCATCGTCTTTAGACATGAAGTTGCCTTAACACGTGGATTCAAGCATCTGTTTTGTTGTAGGATTAATGCTCTCATATATGATTCTGCACAGATCCCATCGATAGATTCCGTGATGAGGATATTGAACTAACAGATCCTTGAAGCGTTCAAAACACTTCGAAAATGTTTTATTGGGAAGCTGGGTGAATTGATTTATTTCGCTACGGACTCGGGCTGTCTTATGATTGGGGTAAAATTTCTTAAGGAAAGCTATGACGAATTCATCCCAATTTATAATAGAATGTGCAGCTGTGTTATAAAGCCACTTTTCAGCTAAATCGCACAAAGTGAACGGGAGAAGACGTAGACGCATAGCATCCACAGAAAGTTGTAAAGTGCCCATCATAGCTCATACGTTTTCAAATTTGGTAATAAAAACGTATGCATCTTCAGACTCGAGACCATGAAATTTGGGTAAAAGATTGATGTATTGAGATTTGATTTCGAAATTGTCCCCATTGGCTGGTGGAATGGAAAGACGGGTAGAAAGAGGACCGCGTATCGGGTAACATCTCTCTTGGAGAGACATACACGGTAGATTTTGCGCACCTGCGGGTGCTGGCAAAGTGGTGTTATGAAAGTTCGATGGAGATCCGTCCATCGTGGTGGATGTGGTGTGTGGTGAGGAAAAAGAAGATGTAGAAATACCGACTTCGGAGTCGATAGGAGAAACGCGGACAAGACGGGCACTAGAATCTCATGTCCAGCTGAGCATGCACAAAATGGTTTAGCACAAGTGGCAGCGTTGTGATAATTAGAGAAAATGTAGATTGGTGTTTGTTTTGAAAAAGACGGATTTTGAAAAATCACAAAACAATGCACAAGCAAGCCTAGATCTAATGGTCATCTAAGTCAAGTCACTAGAGCTCTCCTAGACTTTCAGAAGACAAATCGCAGGATAAATCCTCTACTATCTCTTTATCCCTTCTGTGGCCAGGTAAATGCCAGGTAAGTGGGAGGTTTTCCACTATATAAGTAGTGGGCATAATTAAGTAACCACTTTCCTTAGACACACTTGTCTTAGACACCACAAAAGAAATACGGATAAGCAATAAATTACCCACGACCTTCTTCTGTCCTAATTGAGCGCGACGGTCCTTAGAGTCTTCTCTAGATATTTTTTAGTTAATGAGGGTGATGCGGATGCTAGTTTTGTGATTTTTGGGGCTTAGGAAGGGTAATGAAATCCCTACCTAATCTGAATTTGGTCTTTGCCCCTTAATTTTCGTATTAAAATATGCAAACAACCAATATCAAAACACGCAACAAATTTTTCTTTTAGCGGCACTGCGAATTTTTGCAAAGAATCCTGCAGAAAATGGTTATTGGACAAGAGCAGGGAAGAGATAAGAAAGTATAGAATATACCACAGAGAACTGGAGCTCCAAATCGACAATATCGTCGCGGATCCGCCGCCAAAACGTGATATCCGCCGCGGTTCCGCGGTCCAATGAAGAGTTCTTTGCACGAATTTTGGTACAGCTGCTCTTGTTGCTCCTCTATCCTCTCTAGAATGATCTGAATATTTTTCCTCTTGCTGCAAAGATTCCAGATTTCCTTGCAAAATTCACAACTAATCGTTAAGCACACGATGCGATTTTGATTTAAAATTCTGATGGAATAATAAAATTTCAACTCAAATAGCAATAACGAACATATTAGCACGCAATCCCCGGCAACGGCGCCATTTGATTGATTCTAGAATTTCGGATCGTGTTTTGAAATGTAATCACAACCAAAGAATTTATAACCGCAATCAATTAACGGTGTCGATGTAGCTCGTTAATAAATACGGATCGTCCACTGAGATTCGTGAGTTTATTCGATCTTGCTTTAGATGAATTGAAAGAAAATATAAAAGAAAATTCAAGAAAGTAATTCGAGATTTAATTAAGTTGTCATTTAAAGAAAATCAAGAACATATTCAAGAATTAGAAATCAAGAAAGTGTCCAATATCAATTTGAATTATCAAGAATATAAAGAATAGCTTGTAGGATTCGATTGAATTAGTAGCAATGATGAGTCTAACAATAACTTATCTTATCTATTGATGAATTGTAGCTAGGAAGATGGTGATGAATGAAGATTAGGGATCTATTAAAGAAATTAGGGTTTCTCCTTCTCTATCCCTTGTCTTTTCATTGATCATCATTCGGATCTAGCCTTTAGCAAAGAGAATCATCAATCGTTTGATCCCTAATTTGCAACGAAATTAGCAAGAATGTGATCTCGATCCAAATTAGGCCATTGATGATTCTTTTTCCTAAAGTTCACAAATCTCATAAGACTTAAGATTAGTATTAGGATTTTATCATCACTTGATCTACCGATTCTTTCGAATCCTTTACAAGCAGAGATTTCACTCACACATCATGAAAATTAAAGAATCAAGAATGAAGAATTTTATAATCCAAGAATGTAAAGAAAGCGAGAATTACAATTATCGCATTTATTAAATCTCCTTCAAATTACACCCTCAATTTGAGTTTACAAGATTAGCTCTCGATCGCTCCTTTGAAAGGGGATTTGTCGTCGATCTTTGCTTGGCTCGATCTTCATGAGTCGTGGATCGGATGCGGATCTCTTGCTCTTGATGATGATCGGCATTGCGATAAAGGATCTTCAATTGTCGCTTGATTTTGCTCTCAATAGATCTTGATTTGATTGGATTTGGATTGGATCTCAAGTTGTGTCACTCAACTTGAATTGTAATTGTGGCTCAATTGTGTAATAATGAGTAACCCTCCAACAACCTTTTAACATTAGATCTAGATCCCCTTTTATAGCCTCAAATTAAGCTTCCCTCATAAGTTAGGTTGTTAGAGAAAGCCTTCTAGAATGAGATTGTTATAAGGAGCCTTCTAGAATAAACTTGTTACAAGGAGCCTTCTAGAAGAAGATTGTTATGTAGAGCCTTCCAGAAGAAGCCACGCGTTTATTAAGCGTCTTGAGGAAGCTAGGCGGTTACAGAGAAGGTTCTGAAGAAGTTTCGTTATCGGCGCCCCCAACTTGGCCGCGGAACCGCAGTAACTCGGCCAACTCGGCCGCGGTTCCGCGGCCATATGATGAGTTCACTGGCTCATTTTCCTGGGGTATCTTGGTGTTGGTCTTTGGGTATTCTTTTGATGTCTGGAATCATTTAATCTCTTCTGAATCTCTGCCAGATTTTAAGTCTTTGACTTGCTGAATTTTATCGGCAATTTTGTGATTTCGATATCTTTGACCTGAATAATTTTTTGCACAAAATCTCGATGAAATATTTTGAGATATACAATATCATGCGGTGTAGCTGGAAGGCCGGCCTATTCCTCTTCGTGAAGTAATAAACACACAATTTCCTTCATAATGCCGTTTATAATGTACAACACATGGTAATTGGTATTTTCCCAGATGATTCTGTAATATGTGTCATATTTATAACAAACACCCTTAGATGATTACAATAGTGAGGAAATTGATGTGTTACAGAATGCAATATTTTCGAATGAACAAACAGCAAGTCAGGATTGTTGGCATTGGTAATAAGATCCAAGTAATGAGTCAAGTAGTGTGTCATGAACATGTCATGTGATGCATATGTATTAAATATCTGAACGAATATCTGAGCACGGTAGGCATGACGGATACCAAGATGGATATGTATTTATCTGTAATAACCTTTTATACGTCTATGACTACATATGATGCCATCTAGATAACACGTTATAATAATGTAATAGTAAAATGATATCATGATGTCCTGACATGCAATTAAATATGTTATTATCAGTACGGATACTGTAAAACTGTAACTCTATAACATTTGTTGTATAATAAAACACATGTATTATTTTTATTCATATATAAATAGATATATTAACATAGCATGTTGCAAGTTAAACTTTCCTGATCGGATCTTACGTCGGGTTACGTACGTCAAGTTCGACGTCGGATGAACGTCGTGATGCAACCACGCGCGTACAAGACTGAACTTGGCTAATCAACAACGTGACTACGCTTGAGGACGACGATGACTGGGTCGTCCGAATCGTCAGCGATGTGCGCGACTTCGGTGAGGCGGCCAGAATAATCAAGAAAAAAAAAGAAAAGAAAAGAAAGAAAGAAAGAAGAGGGAAAAGAGGAATGAGGTTGTGATTTGGCTCTGGGCTCAGAGGATAGAGGACACAGCGACCGTGACAATAGGTTGGCATCGACGGCGAAGTTTACAGCGATGGGCAAAGGGATCTCGAGTTGGTCAGGGTTGCTGTTGGGGGTCTGGAGGTGCAAAGATGGTCGGGGAACAAGGAGGTGGTAGCAGAGGTGGTGTGGTGATGAGGGTGACGAGGTAAGATCGTCGACGAGGTCTCTGGCAATGAGGAGTTTGTAGGATGCAGGGATCTCATCGAGTTTTGGATGCAGGGTGTTCTCAGGTGCAGGGATCTTTTCAGGGATGAAGGAGGAGAAGAGGAGGTGGTTAAGGTGGTCGAGATTGGAAGACGAGGGTGAGGGGACGAAGAGGTCGGCGGAGGGAACGATGGGTTAAGTTCTCGGGGATGGGTGTGCGGGGATGGGTGCTCGGGGTTGGAGGAGGAGATGGAGACGAGATGGTGGAGGTTGTGAGGAGGTGGTGGTAACGAGGTTGGGAGGTCAGTGGTGACGGCAAGGTGAGGCTAGGGTTAGGGTTTTGTCGCGAGAGGGAGAGAGGAAGAGAGAGGAGATAGGTGAGGCGTGTATAATGCATATTAGGTTATATATATATATATATATATATATATATATATATATATACGGGAGAGATAGTACGAGAGGAGAGAGAGACAGAGGGTTAGAGAAGAGTGAGAAACGCTGAGGATAGAGAGAGAGACAGAAAGATAGAGAGAGAAGAGTGCGAGAGGGGAGAGAGAGTGTGGGAATCCTGAGAGAGAGATGAATTATCATATTAGTTATTAATATATTATTATATATATGTGTATATATTAGTTATGTTAGTTATAAGTAATATATTATAATATATTATATATGATTATACAGCTATTATCAAAATACTTCGATAATTCTCGGGTCTCTTCTAAAAATTTAGTTTTAAAATATGAATAATATACGTACAAGCCAAAACCATAATGCGATGTCCGGTTAAATAAAATGCATACCCCCAAGAACAGATATACGTAAATACATGAAGCGATCCAAACGAGTCTTTCTATCAATCTGGACATGAACATGATATATGGATGCAACCATATGGCATGGTTTATGATAACATGCAATGTGAGATATTAAAATATATTATTTGGCTATTATTTGTATTATTAAAAATATGCGGATAACAAATACATCATACATGTTTATAGAACATAGATGTGTACGGATCCTCTGTACTAGCGAACATATGACGTAATCTTGAACAATAATGGGTTTCAAGAATGCGGGTCGAGTCGGATATTAACCATAGATACCAAATGCACTATCCGCACCCAAAACTATAATAATCAAGAAACTGTCGCAAGATTAGAAAATACCCAAATAAAATATGGTATAAATGAACTAGGGTGTTACATTATACCCAACTATAAAAGAATTTCGTCCTCGAAATTTCCAAAACAAGAAAAGACAAGAAAACATGAATCTATGAAAAGAGGTGTGGAAACTTTTGTAGGGTCTCGTCTTCACGTTTCCAAGTAGATTCTCCGTGCCAACGATTCCCCTATGAAACAAGTATTAGAGGGATAACTTTGTTCTTGATGACTTTGTCTCGTCGATCCACTATCCTCATCAGTCTTTCTTCATATGTTAAGTCCTCCCTTACTGTCAGTTCCTAGTAATCTAGGACGTGCGTCTCATTTCGAACATACTTGCGGAGTTGAGATACATGAAACATGTCATGAACACTCGCCAAGGATGGAGGTAAAGCCAATCGATAAGCTACTTCTCCAACACACACGATAATATCGAAAGGCCCTATGAATCGAGAACTAAGTTTGCCTCGACTACCAAATCGAATCACTTCTCTGGTCGGTGATATCTTCAAGAATACAAGATCACCAACTGCGAACTCCAAAGGTCTTCGTCCTGTATCAGCCCAACTTTTCTGTTGATCTTGTGCTGCCTTCATATGATTACGGATCATGCTAACTTTCTCCACCGTTTGCACAATAAGATCTGGTCCCAATAATCTTCTTTCTCCAATATCGTCCCAACAGACGGGCAAGAGACACTTACGACCATATAATGTTTCAAATGGAGCCATCTGTATAGTCGTCTGAAAACCGTTATTATAAGAAAACTCCACCAAGTGCAAATGATCCTCCCATGAACCCTTGAAGTCTAACATGCATGCTCTCAATATATTTTCAAGAGTTTGGATCGTTCTTTCAGACTGGCCATCTGTCTGAGGATGATAGGTTATGCTGAATTTCAATCGAGTTCCCAAACTTTCCTATAAAGTCCTCCAAAAATACGATAAAAATCGGGTATCACGATCCGAAATGATGCTCAGAGGTACTCTACGCAATCTCATAATCTCCTGCATGTACTGTTCCGCTAAAACTTCCGTCGATTGACCAATTCGAAACGGTATAAAATGAGCTGCCTTGGTCAATCAATCAACAATCACCTAAACTGCATTATTGCACTTTGGACTCCGCGGTAAAGGTGTCACGAAATCCATGGTTATGTGTTCCCACTTCCATTAAGGAATCAAAAGTGGTTGCAACAAACCAGCTACCCTTTGATGTTCAGTCTTGACCTGCTGACACACCAAGCACTTTGATACATAGCGAGCAATCTCCCTTTTCATGCCTTCCTACCAGAAATGTTGTCGTAGATCTCGGTACATCTTTGTGCCTCCTGGATGTACGGAATATGCGGAACTATGAGCCTCCTTCATAACTTCTTCACGAATATCTTCTTTCGGCATACATAAACGGCTCCCATATCGTAACGAACCATCTTCATGAATTAACAAGTTCGTTCGAAGTCCTGCTTCTACTTGTTCTCAAAACTTCTGCAATCTTGGATCGTGCGACTGTGCTGCCTTAATGTTATCGATCAAGGATGATTGTACTTACAACTGCATCAACTGTCCCAAAGAGTGTGGTAGTATAATCTCCAATTCAAATCTCTGAAAATCATCTATAATCTCTCTCTGTGCAGTCAACATCCGTATTGCTGGCAACCGGCTTAGCGCATCCGGCACTACATTAACTTTTCCCGGATGGTATTTTAGATCAAGATCATAGTCAGCCATTAGCTATAACCATCTACGCTGCCTCATGTTGAGCTCTTTCTGTGTGAACACATACTTTAGACTCTTATGATTGGTAAATACTTCTACCCTTTCGCCCAATAAGTAGTGTCTCCAAATTTTCAAAGCAAAAATCACTGCTGCTAGCTCCAAATTATGAGTTGGGTAGTTCTTCTCATGAGTCTTCAATTGTCTTGACGCGTAAGCTAGAACTTTTTCATTCTGCATTAGAACACATCCCAAGCCTTTCCCAGATGCGTCGCTGTGAATAACCAACCCTCCGGAACCGTCTGGCACTGTCAAGATAGGAGCGGCGGTCAATCTTTGCTTCAACGCTTCAAAAGCTGACGCACATTTCTCCGTCCATACGAACGGTACCTCCTTTCGCGTTAGCTTGGTCAATGGTTTTGCTATTCGGGCGAAGTTCTCCACAAACCTTCTATAATATCCGGCAAACCCATGAAAACTTCTGATCTCTGTTACGTTCTTTAGAATCGGCCAATCATGAACTGCTGCAATCTTTTCAGGGTCAACGGCAATTCCATCTCCGGATACAACATGACCCAAAAACTTCACTTCTTCGAGCCAAAACTCCCACTTGCTTATTTTAGCATATAACTTTTCTTGTCTCAACGTTTGCAATGCGATCTTCAAGTGTTCTGCATGCTCTTCTTTGCTACTCGAATAAACCAGAATATCATTAATAAACACTACTATGAACTGGTCCAAATACAGTGAAAAGATTCGGTCCATCAGGTCCATAAATATTATCGACGCGTTAATAACTCTGAATGGCATCATTAAGTACTCCTAATGCCCATATTGAGTTCGGAACGCTGTCTTGCAAATATATTCTGATTTCACTCGAACTTGATGATATCCGGATCGCAAATCCAACTTCGTGAATACCTTTGCTCTAATGAGTTGATCGAATAATTCGCCGATGTGAGGGATAGGGTACTTTTTCTTAATAGTCACCCGATTTAATTCTCGATAATTGATGCACATCCTCCGCGTGCCATTCTTCTACTTGACTAGAAGAAATGGAGCTCCCCAGGGTGAATTATTGCTGTGAATCCAATCTTTCTCTAGCAATTCGGTAACTTGTATTTTTACTTCTTCTAGTTCTACTGGCGCCATTGGATAATACGTCTTTGAATTCAGCACTGCTCCAGGAATGAGCTCAATCGCGAACTCCACATCTCATTTTGGCAGTAAACACGAGATGTCTTTGAACACATTCATAAACTCTCGAACTACTACTGTCGCTTCCTCCTTGTTTACTTCCATCGACGAAAGAACGGTACTTGTCGGCCTAGCCTTAAATTTGACTGGCCCGACAGATCTGCTACCTCCTGAAAATATGAACTTCGGGTGTCCGGGAATCCGGAAAATCACTTTCTTTGCCCTACAATCGATGTGAGCGTGGAAAGTGCCAAGAAAATCCATTCCCAAGATAACACCATAACTGCCAGTATCAATCACCAAGAAATCCGGGAATAACTCTTATCCGCATATAACAACCGAACAATCCTTGCATTCGCTACTAGATATAATCTTCCCATTCCCATTTTGTATGTCCCAGCAACTAGATAGGGTCGTGTGTAGAATCTAGTGTGCACTAATAAACTTAGATGACATAAAGCAGTCGGATGCACCTGAATCGAATAATACCAATGCGGGAAAATTATGAACGAGTAGGATACCTGAAATAACTTTGTCTGAAGCTTTGGCCTCCTCGGCCGTCAAAGTAAAGGCACGTGCTAGATTAGGCCCCCTGAGTAATCTGCTTCTGCTCCTGAATCTGTTTCTGAGGTGGCTTCTGAATATCGCCCCTCAATCGTAACTTTGAAGGGCAAGCATCGATGGTATGGTCAGTTGATCCGCAAACAAGACAGAATCCAAACCTCCTTCAACATTCTCTCCGGAAATGACCCGACCGCTGGCAGTAGTCATAAAATACACCTCCTTTCTGATCAGATACCGCGGGCTTCTCCATAGGCACAATGCCTCGCCTGTTCGCCGGGATGCCTCTGCGTACAGGAGCTCGGTTTGGCGTAAACGCCAGCTTCCGCACTACGACGGATTGCTGTTGCGTACTCTTTACTTTCATCGATAAATTATGCTGCTCCCTGGCTGTCTTGAGAATTTGGGAGAAGGTGGTCAATCTCGGAGATATAATATGTCTCTGAATCTCCACATCTAGGCTACGCATAAACCTTCGTGCCCTATCTGCAATGTTGGCAACCAAAGGCCCCGCAAATCGACCGAGCCGAGTCTACTCAGCCGCATGCGCATCAACGGATCCGCCATTCTGCTTTAGGCAAATAAACTTTTCTTCTATTTCTTCTCGAGCAGATTGCAGAAAGAACTTCTCCAAGAAACTTCGCGAAAATGTTGCCCAACCGATTGTCTTGGGCAGACGGGTCTCCTCTACGAGCCACCATTCGCGAGCATAATCTACCAGTTGGATGCATACTACATCCACCCTTTTCCCATCTGGAATCTGCGCGGCGACAAGCAGATTCTCCGTATCAACTAGCCACTGCTCCGCTGGCAATGGCTCCTCCAATCCTGTAAATGTGGATGGACCGAGCCTTCTGAAGTTCGCTACGGTGCCTTCACGCTGTGCTGGTCCGGATGCTGCTGCAACTACGGACTGTTGGACTGTCCGTAGGCCCTTCTGGAAAGTCTCGGCCTGCCGCTGATTCAGCTCGGTTTACCACTTATAGTTTTCCAGCATTCCACGTATAACTCTAAGTAATTCGTCATCATCAACACGCCTCTGGTACAATCGTAAATCTCTATCGGCTATAATTCTGAAGCCAAGACACTGAAGAGGATTTGCAACGGTAAACATGATTCAATAAACAAGATAGTTATAAATTTAAGACTGGCAAGATAGTAATATGGCAGGACATGTTCCTAATTCCGGGTTTCCTGGTTAGTGTATTGGGTTCAATACCCAACTACAAAAGAACCAAACCCAATTAATCCTAAATCCTATGGCTCTGATACCAAACAAACACTGTCACACCCTGCTTCTCAGAGTGCGCGAACTACGGCACGTGATAGAGCCAAACATGCTACCTGTGGTTAGAAAATATCTCTCCACAGTCACATTACGGCTGTCTATAGGATATCAAGAACAGAAAATATATAAAACTATCTAGTACATGTCCATTTGCCACAGTAAATAGAGTCAAGAAAAATGTATAAGCGGAAATGAATTAAATCAAATAAACAACATCTGAAACTTGTCCCAATATGGGCTCACATCAAGAAATAAAACTGTGGAAATAAATAACTAAACTAAACATCTCTAAACCATACATGTTTAATTCCTCACTGCTCGGCTTGACGGCTAAAGTACTCATGTTCAGCCCGTGATAAAGATAGAGGAACTGGGTCATGCCAAACCCAGACGTCAGTGCATCATAACATCAAAATAATCGTAATAACCAGGATATGAAGATATAATTAAACATGAATATAAATAAATAATACAGATATGAAACAGTGGGGTATGTGTATGTATGTGATGTGTGATGTGTAACCTAAAACTGGGCTTCTAGGTTATCTATTCTAAAAGTCTTCAAAATCAATTAATGTAATCCTCATCGTAACCCAACAGTCTATGCCCCGTTCAATCCCCACGGGACCACAGTAACATGATTATTCTGTAATGCCCGGAAAAAAGGCAAACAGGATTATTCCGTAACGCTCGGAAAAACGGCAAACATGTAATTATTCCGTAACGCCCGGAAAAACGGCAAACATGCTTATTCCGTAACGCTCAGAAAAACGACAAACATGTAATAATAGCCTTTTGAGTTACGTTTCGATTACCTACTTGATTTGTCCTTTACCCTCAGGTTTGTGTTCAACTCAGGTATTGCCAATATAGATCTAATGCCAACACAGGATCAATCAGGTACAGTTCTCGTCTATGCAGACAACAAGTTACGTCCGTCAGGACAGCATGTCAAGATCGTTGGCATTAGTAACAAGATCCAAGTAATAAGTCAAGTATTGTGTCGTGAACATGTCATGTGATGCATATGTATCAAATAGATACCAAATTTGAAACTGTATAGAATATCTGAACATGGTAAGCATGACGGATACCAGGATGCATATGTATCTATCTGTAATAACCTTTTATACATCCACGACTACGTATGATGCCATCTAGATAACACGTTATAATAATATAATAGTAAAATGATATCATGATGTACCGGCATGCAATTAAATATGTTATTATCAGTACGGATACGAACGGATAATGTAAAACTGTAACTCTATAACATTTTTTGTATAACCATGTATTATTTTTATTCATATATAAATAGATATATTAATATAGCATGTTGCAAGTTAAACTTGCCTGATCAGATCTCACGTCGGTGTATGTACGTCACGTTCAACGTCGGATAAACGTCGCGATGCAACCACGCGCGTACAGGACTGGACTTAGCTAATCAACGACGTGACTACACTAGACAATGACGATGATTGGGTCATCCGGATCGTCGGCAACGTGTGCGACTCCGGCGAGGCGGCCGGAATAATCATGAAAGAAAAGAAAAGAAAAGAAAAGAAAGAAGATGGAGAAGAGGAATGGGGTTGTGGTTTGGCTCTGGGCTCAAGGGACAGAGGACAGAGCGACGACGACAATGGGTCAGCGTCTATGGCGAAGTTTATGGCGATAGGCAGAGGGATCTCAAGTTGGTCGAGATTGCTGTTGGGGGTTTAGAGGTGTAGGGATGGTCGGGAAACAAGGAGGCGGTAACAGAGGTGGTGTGGTGGTGAGGGTAACGGGGTAAGGTCGTCGACGAGGTCTCCGGTGATGAGGGGTTTGTAGGGTGCAGGGATCTCATCGGGTTTTGGGTGCAAGGATGTCACGCCTCGCTTCCCAGAGTGGGCTAAGATAGGCACGTGACAGAGCCAACCATGCTACATGTGGATAGGAAAAATCCCTCCACAGTAACATTATGGCTGTAGAGATATCAAGAACAGGAAAGTAAATAAACTATCTAGTACATGTCCATGAGCCAGAATAAACGAGTCAAGAAATAATATGCGGAAGCAATAAATCCAAGTTACAATAACATCTGGAAAGTAAGGAAATAACTAACTGGATGCTAACAGGATCCTCACTGCTCGGCCTGATGGCGGAAATACTCTTAATCAGCCTGCGACAAAGGTAGAAGATCTGGGCCATGCAAAACCCAGACGTCGGTGCGTCATAATATCAACAATAATATAATCAGGGGATGACAAGTCATGCAGGCATGAGTATGAACAGTAACAAGTCATCAATAACAAGTAACAGTAACATGAATATAAATCAGTGAACATGATATAAACAGGTGAAGTGCAGTGAGTAGTCTAAACTGTGCTATAGGGTGATCTACTCTAAAGTTATTCGAAATCAATGAATGTAATCCTCATCGTAACCCATCGGTCTATGCCCCGTTCATTCCCTATGGGACCATGGTAAAATGATGTAATAGACTGTGAGTCTATGTCCCGTTCATTCCCCACGGGACCACGGTAAAATGATATAATAGCCTTTTGAGTTACGTTCAGCTATATTCTTGATTTCCCCATACCCCCAAATTATGTGTGTAAGTCAGGTATTTATAAATCTGAGACTAATGCCAACACAGGATCAAGATGGAATAGGTTTGTCTGTACAGACAACAGGATATGTCCATCGGGACAACATGTCAGGATTGTCGGCATTAGAAACAGGATCAGGTAACATGTCAAGTAGTGATATATCAGGTCATGTCACGTAGTGTACATGTATCAAGTCATGTCAAGTAGTGTTGTATCAGGTATCAAGTCAAGCAGTAGTATATCAGGTCATGACAGGTAGTACACATGTGTCAAGCGGATGCTCATACTAAAACTGTAGCAAGTACGGATGCGCGGTAAAGCATGGATGCACAAATATTTTGTCAGGGGTTACATCATGACTATGTAGGATGCACAATTATCAAGCATGGTATACTAATACAACAGTAACATGAAATAATATGGTCTCGGCGTGCAACTAGATATGTAATAAACCGTACGGATATAGACGGATACTATAAAACTGTAAATCGGTAAAATTTGCTGAATATTAAAACACAGGCACTATTATTTATTAAATAGATATTGATATAATAATATTAACATGGATAACATATTCAAACCGATTAATAACTATAAAAGTGGTATTGATTAACCATGAACAAGAAAGTTCCGTTCAGAAATTTAGCGTCACCCTGATTTGTAAAATAGCTTAAAAATAACAAACGTTCTCCAAAAGGGACGTGTCTTATATAAAAACAAATATAATTCAATAAGGTTTTCATTTTTATAAGTATAAGCATCTCAGGTTGTCCCTACAAAAAGCTATGAACATTAAAAATTGAAAGTTTGATGCTGGAATTTCCCTGGACAGCAGTTTAGAGATATTTTCATTTGCATTTTACGTTATTTAAACAATTTATTTTGCAAGTAAATATTTCATATAGTTATAGTATTCTGAGTTAGCTTCGTAACAAACTAAAGAACGTATACTAATGATTTTTCTATGATTTATAATGAATTTTATAAGGTAAGGTGTACAGTAAATTTCAGATTTGTCGTATCCGCTTTTCAACGACGTTTCATGTGTAAACTGTAATATTTTCAAATGTATAATATTATAAAATGCAGATTATAAACTAATCAAAGATAATAATAAGAAATATTATGACGATATATATTTTAAATGATATGGATACAAACGGGTATCACATAATCGTAAAATGATAAACTAACAATTGCGGAACATATAACTAAACAATATGAAATGTAACTATTCAATTTGATGCAGTATATGATAGTATAGTATGTAACAAGATAATTTTTCATGACCTAGATCTGAAATGATATGAATGGATGCAAACGGAACATCGAAAAGTTATAAAACTAAACATGGGGTGCATGATTTTAAATACAGGCTTCCATTTGTTAAAATAGACGCGTCTAAAGTAATGTAGCATGTAATTAAGATTGGTTTGCATGCCCTAGATCTGAAATGCATTATACAAATGTAAACGGAACGTCGAAAGGCTGTAATATGAAATATGGGATGCTTGATTTAAAATATAGGTGTGGTATTTATTTAAATAGGTATATAATGAGTTATATAGCATGTAGCAAGATTAACTTGCCTAGAAGGAACAAGAACGGATGTGTACGGAACGTCTTTCGTCGGCAAAATGTCACGACGCGCGCACTGTAAGTCTATGTAACCCACCCCGGTACTTATGGGGAGGCGGAAAGAGTAAAAATCAGATTTTTATCACAAGGAAACATAGACTAACCATGAAAGATCTTTGCTAAACAAAAACTAACAAACTAACTACAAGTTCTAGCTACTAGGTAAGATGGTTATACCTAGTTCTTGAACTCCTTCTCTTCTTGTTGTGGTCCTCCTTGTTGCTAGCTCCTTGGAGTGGTGTAGACGGCTCCTCCTCTTCGTCTTCTCTTTGCCGAAGAAAGATCCACCCGAAAGCCTCTACCTTGAGCTCCTACCTCAACCAAGAGGTAACTAGAGTGCTTGGCTTGCTAGACTAAGAACCCTAGAATGAGTAGAGAGTTGTCTTGATGGTTTTATCTCACAAAGCTCATGTTTTTCAACACATGAAACAAGAGAGCTTTGAGAGAGAGGAAAAGGGAGAGCTTTGCAAGAGAGAGAATGAGCAAGAGAGAGTGAGAGAGTAATCCCAACCTTGATCTCATATGAGAGAGATATGAGAATAATAATAATAATTAAGAAAATTGTGATAGTTAGTTGATTTGACCATTATCATTTCACATTTAATGCTAATGCAAGCTTCAAGAAGCATCTTTCTTTTGCTAAAGAAAATATCAAGGTCAACAAAAGTTAACAAGTCAAATGGTCAACCTAACCACAACCATGGCACAATTATCCTTAATTAATATTATTAATCATATTTCTCATTCTCATTAGGGTTTAGAAAAAGTCAACGGTCAAAAACCCTAATGAGATTCTTCTGCCTCTGTCAACTGTGCATACACACCCGCATCCGTGTTCCAAGGAACATGAATACAATGAGACAAAACCAATCCCAAAACAAATACTAGGATCTGGCTTAAACCAAAGCTCGCTAGTAATAACTGCCCGGACACCAAACGTGCACAAGTGCGCGTATGTGAACGAACCCCGTCGCAAAACCATGCGACCTCTACTCTGTTTTGCCCAAAGGTGAACAACCCTCTGTGTGGGACTCTAAAGACTCGACACTAGGCTAGCAATGGGTTTAACCACAGGCCGCAAGCAGTACTAGCTGTACGTAACGGTCCCCAGGTAGATGCCGATAAGAAGACCGATGAGGTGAACCCATCCGAACTCCTACTGAGCCTGAATGTGACAATCTCCGTCCAGTCCGGTCTGTTCGTCTGAGAATATCGCATGTCGGGCCTAGTGGGCGGTAAACGTCAGTCCCCTAATAGCGGTACAAGTCGTGTTGGAGTGTAGCCCAGAACACCCTGAGAAACTATTGGAAATACTACCAGCAAATCTCGCTTGCCCTGGCCAGGGACTTTGTGTAATGGCTCTCCTAGACACAGCACGATATCCACTCCCAATACCGGGAGAGACGAATCCTGTCTAACCGTCACTGCTTCCAAGTGCTTCGGGACTGCACCCAACTACTGCCTGTTTGCACGACTCATTTGAGCCGTGGTACGGTAGTAATCTAAGAACAGTGGGAACACACTCGAGGCGAAGTGACAGTGTCAAGTCAACGGACTAAGCTGTACTCATGTTACCTGGGAACTGATAACTGACGATAGGTATAATACCAACCAACAGTTCCCAGCGAGTCCTGTCCAGTGTACTCGTAACCTAACGAGCACCCGCATACTATCTTCAGTACGACGTACTAATGGCTGTGGGACAGACCATCTCCCCTGCTGGGATGAGAAGCGCATACGCTAGTCTACTCCGGAGTATCGATGCCCCGTCTCGATAATCCTACGACTAGGGACCTGTATAAGGATGTGCTTGTAGATTACCCAGCCCCCACTAGTATGACTGCCATCACAACGCTGGTAATCAAGCAAAGATCCTAAGGTCTCCACTAATATGTATAGGCGATATGCTAAAAGAAATACATGCACATATTAAAGTAGAAACAAACCAAGTAGCATACTACCATTTTGAGCAAGATTGTCTATACAACTGTGAATATCCCAAGCTTCCATTAAGTAATATACAAACTAGTATGATACAGTAATGGCCTCTGGGGCATATACACTAACAATCTCCCACTTGCACTAGGGCCATGTACTGGCATATCGAAGACCTATCATCTCGATCAGCCGCTCGAACTGAGTCTGAGGAATGGCCTTTATGAATAGATCTGCAGTGTTATCTTCTATAGCAACCCTCTGAACCTCGATCTCCCAGCGATCCACGATCTCCCTGATCAGGTGATACCGCCTCAAGATGTGTCTGGACTTCTGACGGGACCTGGGTTCCTTTGCTAAAGCTATAGCCCCGTTGTTGTCACAATACAAAGGTATTGGATCAACAATGGACGGAACCACCTGAAGTTCTGTCAAGAACTTCTTCGTCCAGACGGCTTCTTTTACGGCATCAGACGCTGCGATATATTCCGCTTCCATCGTCGTGTCAGCAACGGTTTCCTGTTTGGAACTCTTCCAACATACCGCCCCTCCATTGAGGGTAAAGACATAACCCGACATGGATTTGGAGTCATCCTTGTCACTCTGGAAGCTGGAGTCGGCAAAGGCCTCGATCTGGAGGTCTTTTCCGCCGTAAACCAGAAACATATCCTTAGTCCTTCTCAGGTACTTCAGAATGTTCTTTACTGCTATCTAGTGCTTCTCCCTAGGGTTTGACTGATACCGGCTTACTACACTCATTGCATAAGCTACATCTGGTCTGGTACACAACATCGCATACATTATAGAGCCTACCGCAGAGGCGTAGGGTATAACAGACATGCGATCCCTTTCCAAATCAGTCTTGGGAGACATCTCCTTGGAAAGGGTGATCCCGTGACAAACCGGTAAATTACCGCGCTTGGAATCTTCCATACTGAATCTTTTCAGTATGGTGTCAATGTACCTGGACTGTGAAAGTCCTAATATCCTCTTGGACCTATCACGATAGATCCGAATCCCCAGAATGTAAGAGGCATCACCCAGGTCTTTCATGGAGAACCTGTATGACAAGAACCCTTTGACAGATTGTAGCATAGGAATGTCATTTCCTATCAAGAGAATGTCATCCACGTATAAAACGAGGAATACGACAGTTCGTGCTACAATTTTACTATAAATACATGGTTCATCTGGATTTTTGATAAAGCTAAATTCTTTGACCGTCTCATCAAAACAGATGTTCCAACTCCGCGATGCCTGCTTCAGTCCATAAATGGACTTAAGCAACTTGCACACCTTCTCGCTGCTCCCACTCTGAATGAAACCCTCTGGCTGGTCCATATAGACACACTCCTTTAAATTACCATTTAGAAAAGCGGTTTTTACGTCCATCTGCCAAATCTCATAATCGTGGAAGGCAGCAATGGCAAGGATCCGAATGGATTTGAGCATAGCCACTGGAGAAAAGGTTTCATCATAGTCCAAACCAGGTCTTTGATGAAAATCCTTTGCAACAAGTCTAGCCTTATAGGTCTCAACCTGTCCATCTACACCAATCTTCCTTTTGAAGATCCATTTGCAGCCTACAGGTTTTACCCCTTCTGGTGCAACGTCCAAAGTCCATACTTTGTTGGTGTACATGGACCCCATCTCGGTCCGCATTGCATCCAGCCATTTTACCGAGTCAGTGCTCTGAATGGCCTGCTGGAAGCTAGTCGGTTCATCATTATCAATGATGCAATCCTCTTTATCCCCGTCTATGAGAAAGCCGTAGTATCTCTCGGGCGGATGAGACTGCCTACTACTCCTGCGGAATGGCGCAGGAATGTCCTGTCCTTTCGAACCTTCTGGTTCTACTAAGCTTTCAGTAATAGCTCGTGGTTCTGGAATTTCTTCCAGTTCTATTGCGCTCCCACTTATCTGATTTTCTCAAAATTCAGTTTCCAAGAAGCAGGCATGACGAGAAACAAATACCTTTTGTTCCTCTGCATAATAGAAGAAATATCCCTTAGAGTTCTTTGGATATCCCACAAACATGCACTGTACTGAGCATGCCTCGAGTTTGTCCGTATGCTGCTTTTTGACAAAAGCTGGACATCTCCATGTCTTAATGTGTTTAAGATAGGGTTTCTTCCCACTCCACATCTGATATGGTGTGGTAGGCACTGACTTAGTTGGAACTCGGTTCAAAAGATATGCAACTGATTCTAGTGTATATCCCCAGAAAGATCGCGGTAACTTAGCGTTACTCATCATGGAACGTACCATATCCAATAGGGTTCGGTTCCGTCTTTTCGATACACCGTTATGTTGTGGAGTGTATGGAGGAGTAAGCTTATAGAGAATTCCATTCTCTTTTAAGTAATCCAGAAACACGGCATTCAAGTATTCACCACCTCGATCAGATCTCAGTGTCTTGATACTTTTGCCTGTTTGTTTTTCTACTTCATTCTTGTATTCCTAGAATTTTTCAAAGGCTTCAGATTTATGCTTCATTAAGAAGACATGTCCATACCTTGAAAAATCATCCGTAAAAGTAATGAAGTAAGAATAACCACTTCGCGCATGTGTAGACATTGGACTACATACATCGCTGTGTATGAGTCCCAAGAGCTCCCTCGCTCTTACTCCGTGTCCAGTGAACGGAGTCTTTGTCATCTTTCCTTTGAGACATGATTGACAAGTTGCATATGATTGATATTCGAACGGGTCCAAATATCCTTCTTTATGCAACTTAGTTAACCTTGTTTCATTGATGTGACCCAGTCTACAATGCCATAAGAAAGCATGATTTATTTCTGGAGACTTTCTTTTGTGTGTATTCTGGATATTGAAAATCTGTGGTTGGTTCAATACGTATATACCGTTGCTTAATGTACCCGACCCAATCAAAACATGATTAAGGTGAATGTTTACAACATTGCTTACAAATGCAAAATCATAACCTTCTTTAGACATTAAAGATATAGATATGCTATTACAAGTCGCACTGGGTACAAAATAACAGTCGCATAAAACCAAAACATGTCCATCTGTCAATCCCAAGTGATAGTCCCCCATGGACTCAGCATCCATGCCTGCTCCGTTTGCAACTCTGAGGGTCATATCACCTGCCTTCAAAACTGTACGCCTTCTCAGTGCCTGCAAAAAATTACAGATATGAGATCCCGATCCGGTATCCAATACCCAGGAAGTAGAGTTGATTGATAGACAGTTTTCAATAACATACACACCTGAAGCCGAAGCCACAACTTGCTTCGGGTCCTGGTTCTTGGCCTTCCAAGCCCAGCAATCTTTCTTCCAGTGTCCTTTCTTGTGACAATAAAAGCACTCTTCCTTTTCCACAAGTTGTCCCACTACCTTTGCTACCTTTGCCTTTCCCTTGGCTTCCACTTTACTAACACCGCCCCTTGGTTTGGTGGGAGCCTTCTTCTTCTTTCCTTTGGCTTTCACCTTGGACCTAGAAGAGGAAGCTCCTCTAACAGACAAAGCGGGTGTTTCCCTGACTTTCTGTAGGGTGCCCTCTGCACTCCTCAACATGTTGAGGAGTTCCGGAAGTTCAACTTCTTTTCCTTGCAAGTTAAAGTTCAGGATAAACTGGGCGTAAGTGGAAGGAAGGGACTGGAGAATCAAGTTAGTATAGAGCTCGTTCTCTAACGTAGATCCGAGGTCCACGAGCTCCTCAATGTAGCCAATCATCTTAAGCACGTGTTCCGCTACAGATGATCCAACGGTCAATCTCGCTGAAAACAACTTTTTTGAGGTTCCGTATCTGGCGATACGGGATTGCTCTCCATAAAGATCCTTAGTATGGAGAAATATGGATTCAAGGTCCATATTCTCGTGCCTCCTCTGATGTTCATTGTCCATAGAGGCAAGCACGAGGCACTTGGCCTTCGCGCAGTCAGTTTCCCAGGTCTTACGGATTTCCTTATCCGCGACACTGGATTTTGGACCTGAGACGGCGGGGGCTTTAGTGGTAAGGAGATACCCCAACTTGTCATAAGTGATTGCCATTTTGACATTCCTGAGCCAATCTTTGTAGTTTGGCCCTGTCAGTATATTTTTATCTAATAGTAACTTAAGGCCGGTCATGATGCTTGGTCGCTGCAATTGGGAGAGAGAGAATAAACACTTTAGCATGATGATCTTGCAAGTTTAGAGTGATTTTTAGTTTGTCTAAACAGGATGGCTCCTACTGTTTCTCGAATCCTTCCTCAAACCATAAAAGAAGAATTAGTCGGGATTGATCTCACCGTACAATACTTGCTTAACCGTTCAGTCAGGCCAGTGTCGGTACTTCGAGGGAGGTTTTACAACGCTTTCACGAAGATCCTTAATTAAATAACATCTTTTCCCTATGGGCGTAGCCCCGCTAACACCTTTCTAGACACCTACTTGGTTTATAGCATTGATCGTTAAGTGAGAAAGTTTCCCGAGGAGTAGCATATACTCACGGTAGGATCGGGATCCAAATATCATCGTGTGATAAAGCTGAAGAAATCCTACCAAAATCATCACACTCCAAATAGTATGCAACACTAGCAAGTTTCAGTTTCTTTTGAAACTCCCGATATGGATTTTTGCCCCATGCTCTTATGACCTTGACTTTGGCCAACAAATCATAAGTCACATGTTAAGTTCTACCCGTCATTATCCAGGTTAATTTGAACCCACCCGTATCTACCCTTGACTTTGGCCAACAAGGCAGTACGACTGTCCCAAACCAATGCATCTATCTATGCTACATATGAATATCCAAATGCTACCAATCACAATGCCTTGACTTTGGCCAACAAACATAGCTTGAATACTATTGACTATCCATACGAAATGACGGAGGGCTACGAATGGTTTTGGAAAAACCGTGAACGTAGTGAACTTGATATAATCGAAGGAACCTGATAGTTTTTAAAAGGAGTGGTTAAAGCTCCGCGTTTTTAAAAGTTTTCTGTTTTGGAAAAAACCGAGTGGTTTTGAAATTGTTCCAATGATTTAACTTTGGTTTGTTTTCTTTGCATTAATTTAATGCGTCCCATCAATTAATCCTACCATTGCAGAAAACAACGAAAATATGACGTACGCTTATGCCATCCGCATTCGCCACTGGGCCCCGTCATCACCCGTTAGGTTACTTAACTAACGACAGAGCGGGGGCTGGACTAGCGTGGATGCAAAACATAAGCAACGCCTACTAGATATCATATATAGATATATACATTCGTCAGATGCAATGATAGCCATTCCAGATCACAGATGAACACATTGGATATGCTAGGAATCCGCGTTTCGTTCGAGCCTGCAACGAAAGACGAATTACACGGTCGCGATGAATAGCCAAACCCCACCCTAGACCCTTACGGGTGCGGCAAACCACCCGCCAAGTACCCGAAGTGAAGCAGCCTCCCTCAACAACGTGAGTAGGCCACTCGGCATTTCAAAGTACCCGGTAGTTTATGCACCCCTCCTTGGGTCTATCCTAGGAGCAAAAACAGTAAAAGAAATAATATACAATGGCGACTACAACCTCAACCCGGATGCGCGGCCATAAAAATAATATCACATCAATTTACAATTTACATCAAAAGAAAGATAAATAAACTCTCATGTCACAACCTCGGCTATTCATCCGCGACGATCCAACAAGTTCATATCCACAAACCTACATCACAGATCACAGATATGTACAACCCCTACTAATCGACGTATAGCGATTAGCAGACGTTTAGTACATATAACAAATTACAGATATAATTCAATTAGCTAAAGTTTATAGAATTTCGATCAATATTTCATTTTGAAACTACCCCAAACACAACACTGTTCTCAGAAGAATCTGGGTAGAAACAAAGCATCTTAAAAATCACAAAACCAACACAGAGAACCCCAGAAGAAATTTGGTGCGCAGCCGAGTTGACTCGGTCGCGGATCCGCGGTGGATCGCTTGGATCGGCCGCGGATCCGCAGTCTTATGAGCGATTCAGGCGCCCAAATTTCTACAGTTTTCTCTAAAAAGCCTGCTTGTATTTTTCAGGTCTCTGGAAATATTTTTAGACCTATTTTAAAAATCGACAGAAAACACAAAATTTTGATGTATTTTGCGATTTTTTCCGGATCAAAGTTCTAAACACTTTGCTAACATGTTAGTTGTTGTTTAGCTAGGCTCTGATACCACTGTAAGTCTATGTAACCCACCCCGGTACTTATGGGGAGGCGGAAAGAGTAAAAATCAGATTTTTATCACAAGGAAACATAAACTAACCATGAAAGATCTTTGCTAAACAAAAACTAACAAACTAACTACAAGTTCTAGCTACTAGGCAAGATGGTTATACCTAGTTCTTGAACTCCTTCTCTTCTTGTTGTGGTCCTCCTTGTTGCTAGCTCCTTGGAATGGTGTAGACGGCTCCTCCTCTTCGTCTTCTCTTTGCCGAAGAAAGATCCACCCGAAGGCCTCTACCTTGAGCTCCTACCTCAACCAAGAGGTAACTAGAGTGTTTGGCTTGCTAGACTAAGAACCCTAGAATGAGTAGAGAGTTGTCTTGATGGTTTTATCTCACAAAGCTCATGTTTTCCAACTGATGAAACAAGAGAGCTTTGAGAGAGAGGAAGAGGGAGAGCTTTGCAAGAAAGAGGAAGAGGGAGAGAGAGTGAGAGAGTAATCCCAACCTTGCTCTCATATGAGAGAGATATGAGAATAATAATAATAATAATTAAGAAAATTGTGTTGGTTAGTTGATTTGACCATTATCATTTCACATTTAATGCTAATGCAAGCTTCAAGAAGTATCTTTCTTTTGCTAAAGAGAATATCAAGGTCAACAAAAGTCAACAAGTCAAATGGTCAACCCAACCACAACCATGGCACAATTATCCTTAATTAATATTATTAATCATATTTCTCATTCTCATTAGGGTTTAGAAAAAGTCAACGGTCAAAAACCCTAATGAGGTTCCTCTGCCTCTGTCAACTGTGCATACACACCCGCATCCGTATTCCGAGGAACATGAATACAATGAGACAAAACCAATCCCAAAAAAAATACTAGGATCTGGCTTAAACCAAAGCCCGCTAGTAATAACTGCCCGGACACTAAACGTGCACAAGTGCGCGTATGCGAACGAACCCCGTCGCAAAACCATGCGACCTCTACTCTGTTTTGCCCAAAGGTGAACAACCCTCTGTGTGGGACTCTAAAGACTCGACACTACGCTGGCAGTGGATTTAACCACAGGCCGCAAGCGGTACTAGAAGTACATAACGGTCGCCAGGTAGATGCCGATAAGAAGACCGATGAGGTGAACCCATCCGAACTCCTACTGAGCCTGAATGTGACAATCTCCGTACAGTCCGGTCTGTTCGTCTGAGAATATCGCATGTCGGGCCTAGGGGGCGGTAAACGTCAGTCCCCTAATAGCGGTACAAGTCGTGTTGGAGTGTAGCCCAGAACACCCTGAGAAACTACTGGAAACACTACCAGCAAATCTCGCTTGCCCTGGCCAGGGACTTTGTGTAATGGCTCTCCTAGACACAGCGCGATATCAACTCCCAATACCGGGAGAGACGAATCATATCTAACCGTCACTGCCTCCAAGTGTTTCAGGACTGCACCCAACTACTACCTGTTTGCACGATTCATTTGAGCCGTGGTAGGGTAGTAATCTAAGAACAGTGGGAACACACTCGAGGCGAAGTGACAGTGTCAAGTCAACGGACTAAGCTGTACTCATGTCACCTGGGAACTGATAACTGACGATAGGTATAATACTAACCAACGGTTCCCAGCAAGTCCTGTCCAGTGTACTCGTAACCTAATGAGCACCCGCATACTATCTCCAGTACGACGTACTAATGGCTGTGGGACAGACCATCTCCCCTGCTGGGATGAGAAGCGCATACGCTAGTCTACTCCGGAGTATCGACGCCCCGTCTCGATAATCCTACGACTAGGGACCTGTATAAGAATGTGCTTGTAGATTACCCAGCCCCCACTAGTGTGACTGCCATCACAACGCTGGTAATCAAGCAAAGATCCTAAGGGCTCCACTAATATGTATAGGTGATATGCTAAAAGAAACACATGCAAATATTAAAGTAGAAACAAACCAAGTAGCATACTACCATTTTGAGCAAGATTGTCTATACAACTGTGAATATCCAAAGCTTCCATTAAGTAATATACAAACTAGTATGATACAGTAATGGCCTCTAGGGTATATACATTAACACGCACGGTACACAAAACGGTTCCAAACAACGCACAAGGGTGATCACGCAAGTCAGGTACGTTCACTGGATCACTCGGATCATCAGCGACAAGCACGGCTCCGGCGGTGATCACCGGAATCAAGAAACAAGATCAAGAAAAAGAAAGAAGAAAGAAGAAGAAGAAGTAAGAAGAAGAGGCTGTGTATTAAAAAAAGAAAAATAAATAAATAAATAAATAAAATATATATAAATTTATATATGCAGAGGAGAGAGAGAGAGAAAGGGGTTGTTAATTTGTTAGGAAATTAGTTTAGATTTAAATTTAAAAAATCTTTTATTAGTTAACTAAATTTTAATTTGTATCAATTTATAAAATTAATATTATATAAATAAAATTTGATATTCTGGTAAATACAAACATAGTCCAAAACATTCCCGGGTCGGGTCTAAAAATTCAGTTTTAAAATATGAAAAATATATGCGACGTCCAAATTTAAAAATGAAAGCTCGGGTAACGAAAATGCATACCCCCAAGAACGGATGCACGTACGTGCGTGTAGCCATCCAAACACGTCCGTTTCACTGAACGGGACGAGAATAAGATGCGCGGATGCTACCACGGGGTTAGGGATATCATGCAGGCCATGTTATGTATTTTAAAATATTTTACATGACTTAAAATGTTATATGGTAAAAATTGCAATGTCAGATAAAATGCCAGTATGCACTAAACATGAAAATGCACAGTCTACGTAACAAGTCAGGGTAATTCATAAATATGAATCAAACATGTTCAAGCAAGCGGGTCGGGTCGAATGCAATATAAAATGTAAAATACCATTCGCACCCAAAACACGATAAATCAAGAAAATACCACAGATAAGTAAATACAGGAACTGGAATTGGTATAAATGAACTAGGGTGTTACATTATACCCAACTACAAAAAGAATTTCGTCCTCGAAATTCCAAGAACAAGAAAGGATTAACAATCAAGAACTACAAGAATAGATGTGGAAACTTCTGTCGCATTTCATCTTCTCGTTCCCAAGTTGATTCTCCATGTGAGCGATTTCCCCAAAAAACAAGTACAAGAGGGATAACCTTATTCTTAAGAACCTTTTCTCTTCGATCCACAATCGACATCGGTCGCTCCTCAAAAGTCAAATCTTCTCATACAGTCAGCTCCGAATGATCCAGCACGTGTGTTTCTTCTCAAACATACTTACGGAGTTGAGATACATGAAACACGTCATGAATATTCGCCAAAGATTGCGGTAAAGCCAATCGATACGCCACTTCTCCAACACGCTCCAAAATCTCGAAAGGCCCAACGAATCGAGGACTAAACTTTCCTCGACTCCCAAAACGAATCCCTCCTCTAGTCGGTGATATCTTCAAGATTACTAGATCACCAACAGCGAACTTTAGAGGTCTTCTCGATGTATCAGCCCAACTCTTCTGCCGATCTTGTGCTGCCTTCATATAATTCCGGATAGCATTAACTTTCTCCACGGTTTGCACGATCAAATCCAGTCCCAACAATCTTCGTTCTCCAACATCACCCCAACAAACATGTAAGCGACACTTGCGACCATACAATACTTTGAATGAAGCCATCTGAATAGTCGCCTGAGAGCTGTTGTTGTACGAAAACTCCACCAAGTGTAGATGATCCTCCCATGAACCCTTGAAGTCTAACATGTAATCTCTCAACATGTCTTCAAGAGTTTGGATCGTTCTCTCCGACTGGCCATCTGTTTGAGGATGATAAGCTGTGCTAAACTTTAATCGAGTCCCCAAACTTTCTTGTAAGCTCCTCTAGAAGTGCGATAAGAATCGGGTGTCACGGTCGGACACAATGCTCACAGGTAATCCATGCAATCTCACAATCTCCTGCATATAACGTTCTGCTAACGCTTCCGTTGACTGACCAACTCGAAACGGTATGAAGTGAGCTGCCTTGGTCAATCGATCAACAATCACCCAAACTGCATTGTTGCCCTTTGGACTCCGCGGTAAAGCCGTCACGAAATCTATAGCTATATGTTCCCACTTCCATTGAGGAATCGGAAGTGGTAGCAATAAACCAGCAACCCTTTGATGTTCAGCCTTAACTTGCTGACACACCAAGCACTTTGCTACAAAGCGAGCAATCTCCCTTTTCATGCCTTCCCACCAGAAATGTTGTCTTAGATCACAGCACATCTTCATGCCTCCTAGATGTACGGAATACGCAGAACTGTGTGCCTCCTTCATAACTTCTTCGCGAATATCTCCTTTTGGCATACACAAACGGCTACCATATCACAACGAACCATCTTCATGAATTAACAAGTCCGTTCGAAGTCCAGCTTCAACCTGTTCTCGAAACCTTTGCAATCTTGGGTCCTTCGACTGCGCTGCTTTAATACTCTCGATCAATGACGACTGTACTTGCAGCTGCATCAACTGTCCTGAAGAATGCGGTAGCATGATCTCCAATTTGAATCTCCGAAAGTCTTCCATAAGCTCCTTCTGTGCAATCAACATCCGAATTGCTGGCAACCGACTAAGTGCATCTGACACTACATTAACTTTCCCCGGATGGTACTTGAGATCAAGATCATAGTCAGCCATCAGCTCCAACCATCTACGCTGCCTCATGTTAAGCTCTTTCTGTGTGAACACATACTTTAGGCTTTTGTGATCGGTGAATACTTCGACTCTTTCGCCCAGTAAGTAGTGTCTCCAAATCTCCAAAGTGAAAATCACAGCTGCTAGCTCCAAGTCATAAGTTGGGTAATTCTTCTCATGGGTCTTCAACTGCCGCGATGCATAAGTTATAACTTTCCCATGCTGCATCAAAACACAACCCAAACCTTTTCCAGATGCGTCGCCGTGAATCACCAATCCTCCGGAACCGTCTGGTACGGTCAGAATAGGAGCGGTTATCAACATTTACTTCAATGCCTCAAAAGCTGACGCACACTTATCTGTCCATACAAACGGTACTTCCTTGCACGTAAGCTTGGTCAGAGGCTCAGCCAAACGAGCAAAATTCTCCACGAACCTTCTGTAATATCCGGCAAGTCCAAGAAAACTTCTGATCTCTGCTACGTTCTTTGGAATCGGCCAATCTTGAACTACTGCAATCTTCTCGGGATCAACGACGATTCCATCTCTGGATACGACATGCCCAAAAACTTCACTTCTTCAAGCCAAAACTCGCACTTGCTCATCTTTGCATATAATCTTTCTTACCTCAATGTCTGCAGTGCGATCTTCAAGTGTTCCGCATGCTCTTCAATGCTTCTCGAGTAGACCAGAATATCATCGATGAACACCGCTGTAAACTGGTCCAAGAACGGTGAAAAGATTTGGTTCATCAAGTCCATAAATATCGCCGGTGCATTCGTGACTCCGAATGGCATCACTAAATACTTGTAATGTCCATACCGAGTTCGGAACACAGTCTTGCAAATATATTCTGGTTTAACTCGGACCTGATGATATCCGGACCGCAAATCCAGCTTCGAGAATACCCCCGCGCCACTAAGCTGCTCGAACAATTCGCCAATGCGAGAGATCGGGTACTTGTTCTTAATAGTCACCCGGTTTAATTCTCGATAATCGATGCACATCCTCCTTGTGCCATCTTTCTTCTTTACTAGAAGAACTGGAGCTCCCCAAGGTGAATTGCTGCTGCGAATTCAACCCTTCTCTAGCAATTCGGTAACCTGCTTCTTTACTTCTTCCAACTCCACTTGTGCCATCGGATAGTATGCCTTTGAGATTGGCGTTGCACCAGGAACAAGATCGATCACGAACTCCACATCTCGTTTTGGCGGTAAACCTGAGATGTCCTCAAACACGTCCATGAACTCTCAAACTATAGCTGGTGCTTCCTCCTTATCAACTTCCATTGACCAAAGAACACTATTTGTCGGCCTAGCCCTAAACTCGACTGGCCCGACAGAACTGTTACCTCTAACAAAACAAACTCCGGATGTCCGGGAATCTGGAAAATCACTTTCTTTGCCCTACAATCAATGTGAGCGTGGAAAGTGAGACCATCAATTTCCAAGACAACTTCATAACTGCCGGTATCGGTCACCAAGAAATCTGCAAAACATGAACTGGTAAGCAATGAAACTGAGAGAACCAAGGTAATATAACGACCATGGAATAAGGAAATGAATCAAGACTAGGACTCCAAGTTACTTAAATAGAGTACCGCATTATAACCATGCTGCAGTTCATAGTTACAATCACATAACTCCGTTCAAGTCGCCCAAATCCTAATATCAGAATCAAAGGAATAGGATGGAAGAAACAATAGGGAACCAAAAGAATTTCAACTCGAGATGCAAACTTGTTTGCATATCGTCAAGACGAGGGTCAAGAGAAAGATAAGATTCAAGAATCATGATAACAATGTGGCATGGCATGTTCCTAATCACGGATTTTCTGATTCGTGTATTGGGTCCAATACCCAACTACAAAAAATCAAACCCGATTAACATAAATCCTATGTCTCTAATACCAAACAAACCCTGTCACGTCCCGCTTCCCAGAGTGCGCTAAGATAGGCACATGACAGAGCCAACCATGCTACCTGTGGATAGGAAAAATCCCTCCACAGTCACATTACGGCTATAGAGATATCAAGAACATGAAAGTAAATAAACTATCTAGTACATGTCCATGAGCCAGAATAAACGAGTCAAGAAATAATATGCGGAAGCAATAAATCCAAGTGACAATAACATCTGGAAAGTAAGGAAATAACTAACTCGATACTAACAGGATCCTCACTGCTCGGCCTGACGGCGGAAATACTCTTGATCAGCCTGCGACAAAGGTAGAGGATCTGGGCCATGCAAAACCCAGACGTCAGTACGTCATAATATCAACAATAATATAATCAGGGGGTGACAAGTCATGCAGGCATGAGTAAGAACAGTAACAAGTCATTAATAACAAGTAACAGTAATATGAATATAAATCAGTGAACAGGATATAAATAGGTGAAGTGCAGTGAGTAGTCTAAACTGTGCTATAGGGTGATCTACACTAAAATTATTCGAAATCAATGAATGTAATTCTCATCGTAACCCATCGGTCTATGCCCCGTTCATTCCCACGGGACCATGGTAAAATGATGTAATAGACTGTGAGTCTATGTTCCGTTCATTCCCCACGGGACCACGGTAAAATGATATAATAGCCCTTTGAGTTACGTTCAGCTACATTCATGATTTCCCCATACCCCCAAGTTATGTGTGTAAGTCAGGTATTTATAAATCAGAGACTAATGCCAACACAGGATCAAGCAGGAACATGTTTGTCTGTACATACAACAGGATATGTCCATTGGGACAACATGTCAGGATTGTCGGCATTAGAAACAGGATCAGGTAACATGTCAAGTAGTGATATATCAGGTCATGTCAGGTAGTGTACATGTATCAAGTCATGTCAAGTAGTGGTGTATCAGGTATCAAGTCAAGCAGTAGTATATCAGGTCATGACAGGTAGTGCACATGTGTCAAGCGGATGCTTATACTAAAACTGTAGCAAGTACGGATGCACGGTAATGCATGGATGCACAAATATTTTGTCAGGGGTTACATCATGACTATGTAGGATGCACAATTATCAAGCATGGTGCACTAATACAACAGTAACATGAAATAATATGGTCTCGGCGTGCAACTAGATATGTAATAAACCGTACGGATACAGACGGATACTATAAAACTGTAAATCGGTAAAATTTACTGAATATTAAAACACAAGCACTATTATTTATTAAATAGATATTGATATAATAATATTAACATGGATAACATATTCAAACCGATTAATAACTATAAAAGTGGTATTGATTAACATGCACAAGAAAGTTCCGTTCAGAAATTCAGCGTCACCCTGATTTGTAAAATAGTTTAAAAATAACAAACGTTCTACAAAAGGGATGTGTCTTATACCAAAACAAAGATAATTCAATAAGGTTTTCATTTTTATAAGTATAAACATCTCAGATTGTCCCTACAAAAAGTTATGAATATTCTAAGTTGAAAGTTTGCTGCTGGAATTTCCCTGGACAGCAGTTTAGAGATATTTTCATTTGAATTTTATGTTATTTAAACAATTTATTTTGCAAGTAAATATTTAATAGAGTTATAGTATTCTGAGTTAGCTTCGCAACGAACTAAAGAATGTATACTAATAATTTTTCTATGATTTATAATGAATTTTATAAGGTAAGGTGTACAGTAAATTTCAGATTTGTCGTATCCGCTTTTCAACGACGTTTCATATGTAAACTATAATATTTTCAAATGTATAATATTATAAAATGCAGATTATAAACTAATTAAAGATAATAATAAGAAATATTATGATGATATATATTTTAAATGATATGGATGCAAACGGGTATCACATAATCGTAAAATGATAAACTAACAAGTGCGGAACATATAACTAAACAATATGAAATGTAACTATTCAATTTGATGCAGTATATGATAGTATAGTATGTAACAAGATAATTTTTCATGACCTAGATCTGAAATGATATGAATGGATGCAAACGGAACATCGAAAAGTTATAAAACTAAATATGGGATGCATGATTTTAAATACAGGTATTCCATTTGTTAAAATAGATGCGTCTAAAATAATGTAGCATGTAATTAAGATTGGTTTGCATACCCTAGATCTGAAATTGTCATGACCCGAAATTTGGCACGTGACGGCCCTAATACTATGCAACGTCTACAGGTGTAACGCAGTAAAAGAAAACCAAAACCCAGAAATCTAAACCATTAAAAGACAAGAAAAGATAAGAAACATTTTTAAAAGTCTTTGAAATCACAACCCAAATTCTTTAAAAGTCCCACTTTCTTTCTTTAAAATTTTGGCAGCACCTCCTTTGTAAAAACTATCCCCAAAAATGGGTACAAAATAAATATAAATAAAGTATCCTCAAACAGGAGCAAATACACGCCCAAAGACGGAAAACAACCACCACCACAAATATACGACGCCGTAGCGAAGAAATAAAAGACGATAAAAAGAAAACTGTATAAAAGACAAACAAGTCACAAATAATATACAATATCGTCCTCACCAAGTCTCTAAGTCAACAAAATAATAGTAGATGGAGAGTACAAGGATACAACGAATATACAATACAACAATACGGATAACCACAAAAACCCACCTAAGCAAAACTGCACAATATGAGCTGAAGCGGTATCCGTAGCAAAAGATGATCAGATAGATAAATAGCCTGCCTCGACTACTCTGGGAAACACCCTGCAAAACAACTGTGGCACAATGGGGGTGAGTTTCCAACTCATGAATAGTAAATAACATATGACGGTAATCGCAAGTATGCACGTATAGCGTGAATCTAACATATGCAATTAATAGCAATAACAGGTCATATGAATGCAATAATCATGCAATAATGATATGAAAATGTATATATACAACAATCATGAAAGGTACACTAACAGGTACAACTACACATGAAGCAATGCATATAATAAAGGTATGTAAATGTAACAGTCATGAAAGGTACTCTAACAGGTACTACTAATACATGATGCAGTGCATAACAATAAATGTGGAGTATGGAAAGAAATATGTCATTTCCACGGAATCTTGACATCGTGGTAGGATCACAATCCATCAAGACAATCCAATCCCAATTCCTCAAATCAACCCCCAAATTGGCTGTCATATCAAATAAGTCTCATAAATCCTGAATGTACACTTTCGAATAAATCTACTATATCCTGAATGTACAAATCAGCAATCTCATATATATCCTGTATCAAATCTCAAATAAATCACCTATATCCCAAATCTAATCTCAAGTAAAAGTCTAACACTCTAAGTATATTTGCATGAATTAATATGATGATGTATATAAATTAATGTCAATACACATATATTAGCGTCCCATTCCACTAATATTGGTGTAAGGGCATATATAACAGCGGCCTAATCCCCTGTTATATATATAAAGGAGTAAAAAGAAATATCATGAAACCAATGTGCCAAGCATCGACACAGAAATGCTGATCTATCAGGTGCTGTCACCAAGACTGGCACCCTGATAGGTACGTATCATACACTATACCGAAAGCACGAGTGCCTAGCTCTGACCCTCGCCTTTCGATGTATCCATACGCATATGACTCCCGTCGGTATCCCTATGATAACCACCGAATCATAGGTAATGTCACCGGATGGTATGGTTCCCCTGCCGGGCTCATCGGCGTGGTACATCGACATCCCTTTCTTGTCCCGGGGTACCTCCGGGCCCCACCATGTACCCTCATACGGCCTCGACGCCTCCTCGTAGGGGTATATATATATATATATCAGAACCGATAAAACTCATGGTGGATGCTGAAATATCATATCAAGGGAAACCGGGTTTTTCAAATAATGCATAATTTCATGAACTCTCATGGTCCCCAAATCCAGAAAACATCATGAAAAATCCATATAACAATGCGAAAATCCATGAATATGATATATGCAATATAAACTGAAATGTAAGCATATAAAGGAAAAGCCACTAATTAACTGCAGCAAGTTAATATAAAATATCATGCGGTTCCTATTTTATCCAATTCTAAATAACATCACGTAAAGGTAAATGTGTAGCTATAACTGTTGTATGTGTAAACACAAAGGTATTGCAAGGTATATGTATCTACCTATAAGTAAATGATGTAGTATACCCCCTGGGTATAAGTGAAATATGTGCAAGGTATACCTGTAGCTATGTCGTAAAGTGTGTATATGCCTATCACTAATGGTACAATACTCTATAGGTATACGGGTACTATATGTCATATGCGATAAGAAATATGAATCAATGTCACAATGTCCCTAACCAAGTAATATCCTAACTATAAGTGGTTTGTGTGTGGCATGGCAATTATTGACGGTGTGTGTAGCATACAATCAGTGCTCGTGCAACATGAATCGTCAATATTATGTGCAGTGTCCCAAGTCTACTAGTCCAAGCACAATAACATCTAAGTAATAGGGTAAATGCGCAATTCTAAATATGACATAGAATATGCGACAAGTATTAACATTTCTAGCCCAGACGCATAACGCCATGCGGGCGATTCCCCTGTAGATGTTAAATCTACTCACCAACGCTCCAAGCTAGCTGAAGCCTACCACCTGTTTTCCCTTTGTAGCAGTGTCCGTAGTCCCCGCCTGCGAACCTGCAACATTAAAACAACAAAGAAGATATATATTAATAATAGACCGAAAATACTTACAATCTACACGGACCAACACGACACACCTACGTACTCTAAAGGGTTCGTATTGCAGCTAACGCGTATAGCGACACTACGAAACCAACTCAGCGCAACAGCAACACGTAACGCGTATCGTATCGGATAACGTATCGCACGAAATGAAACACTAGAAATATGAAAAGTGATCCCAGATTTTTCTGTGCTAACAATTTGTAAAAATTGCAAGTACCATGAGACTACAATTTACCCCAGAGACCCCTACACCAAAAACCAACACCCAGGTCCCTACTCTGGCCGCAAATTGTGGCCAGAACCATTAAATCTGCGGCCGTTCTATGGTGGAATTGGCTCGTATTTTGAGGGTAGGTTCTAGGTCTCTATACTAGGTTACTGTCAAGTCAATTTTTGGAACAAATACTTAGTTTAACAGCAGATCATCCGAGACCCCAAATCGACACTAAAAATACGATATTTATCCGAAACGATACGATACGCGATAAAAACAGAAACTAACAAGCTACGCTACACAAAAATAACTTAAACAACAGCAAGGAAACATTACCTAGCCAAAAGAACACAAAGATCCAAGCTTTGTACACTCCATGGCATCCAAGAGGAAAAATGTGAACAAAGATGTGATTTTGATGAAGTTATGGTGAATTTGTGATGGATTTTGAGATGGAGTGAGATAGAGTGTTCAGAATTTGTTGAGGGAGATAGAGAAATGACAAAGAGATAGAGAAAAAGAGAGAGGGTGTGAGGAAATGAGAGAGGGAGGTGAGTGTAGGGTGAGAGATGAGGGTGAGTGTATCAAAGCCTTTAATGCACCATGCCTTCTCATTAATGCACCATACCTCATCATGCCACCACAAATATCTCTCTCTCTCTCTCTCTCTCTCTCATAAAAGATTAATGGTTAATTCAAAGCAAAGGATTAAAGCAAAGGGATAAGATTAAGGTTAAGTGTCATGGTTGCTAAGACTAATTTAGCACAAACGTTGAATCTTTTACTCTTACTTTAGATGTGTTGAAAAAGAGAGGAGGGATAAAGAATTTTGTAGAATGGTTTCTAGATCTACGTTAAGCAAGAATGCAAAATATAGATCTAGATTATTTATGGATGTAGTTAATATAATAAAGGGGCTTGTAGGGTTCGTTAGGATTTAGTAGTTATGGATGATTAATTAAAACTTACCCTTTTTATCCTTCAATAGATTTAAAACTAGAACGACGGTGATGCGTGTAGATTAGGGTTTCTGAAGGGAAAGAGAATCCCACTCTTAACCCGTATCTCGACACGGAACTCCGTTCATATCTAGCCTTTACCAAAACAATCATTAATCTAATCTCTAATCGCGGTCGGAACTAACAAAGAATTGTTAGCGTGCCCGATTAGGATGTTAATGATTCTTTTGATAAAGTTCATAAACTTTATAGGACTTAAAAAGGGTTTAGGGATGTTCATCATCCATTAGCCTACCCTAATCCTACGAACCCTAACAAGCGGGGAATTACTCGCGCATGTTGGGAGAAAAAGAGATGGAGAGAAATTGCATAATTAAACTACGAAGAAATAGAATAAGAAAAAGAAAGCTACCTTTATTAATCAACAATATTCATTACACTTGAATCCTTAGAAAATGATTACAATTTCTAGTTGCTTCTCGATCTCTTCTAAGGAGGTAGACGAACAGTTGATGATCAGTCTGGATGCGTGAGCCGTCTTGGACTTCGTGATCTCGTCGACTTGATAATTTTTCCAAGAGGCTCTCGGTCCTTATTTATAGTCACAGAGCCAGAACCCTCGTTTTCTAATATGGAAACTAGTTGTTAGGATCCTAACCACCACAATCCCATATCTCAACTCTTCAAATCCGCGGCGGAACCGCGGCCATTGGATAGGTTTGGCCGCGGATCCGCTCTTTTTTGGTGAGATCATGGCCTCTAATTTTTGTAGCTTCATATCAGTAACACTTGGTAATCTTTTGAGTATCTAGACTTTGAAAATCTTTTCTACATTTCTATCAGAATTAGTTTCTTGAATATCTTTGGTAGATTTGATTTGCCAACTTTGATTTCCTTGATTTCAGCCCTGAAAATTCTGCCCAATAACTCAACAAACAATATTAGTAGAGTTTGTTTTATTGAGATATTAACTTAACCATTAAGAATTGGTCAAAGGTATTAATAAGGTAAGCATATTTAAATGGGCCAAATGTTACATGGATATTATATGCTTACTTTTTCCTACAAAATGTTATTTATAATATATAAACACATGAAAATAGTATTTTTACAGATAAACCCTCATATGTATCATATATTATAATAAACACCTTTTATTATATAGAAATAGCAGGAAAAATATCATATTAAATATGCAGTTTTATCAACTAAACAAATACCCCCAAACTTATCTTTGATTGTCCCGAGCAAACTAGTTTATTCAAGAGAAGGAGAAAAAGAAAGGAGAAAAATAAGCACATTTTCGTAGGCAAACACGATTGCACTGAGCACGTGCAATAAGCCGTTAAACCTCTAGGTTTCCCTAGTAGGAGGAGTGTTGTCTCCTGAGGGTTTTCAGCGGATTACATCCACAAAATCCTATAATAAAAGAGAGATGGTGAAATTTACATATAAAGATAAGAACCATAAAAGAAATACTTTGAAAATTTAGAGTTTCCAACTATACTAGCTTTTCAGTTGTCATTGTAAGTCCATGCTACCTCTCCCGGTACTTTCGGGCATGCGGAATTTGGTGAAAAACAATTTTCTAGAGGCGGTAACATGGACTCAAAACCGGATCTTTGTTAAACATCTAACTAACATCCTAACTAGAGTTTACCTACTCGGTTAGGGGGCTATACCTTTCTTGAACTCCTTCGTCTTCGACTCCTTCCGGTGTACGGATCGGCCTCACCTCGTCGTCTCCTTGCGCCGAAGATGGATCCACCCGAAAGATTCTACCTTTGGCTTCTTCTTCGAACTTTGAAGAAACTAGATCACTTGGCTTGCTAGGCCTTGTGAACTAGAATGAGTAGAGGGATGTTTTGGTGTCTTTTTATTTCTAAGGCAATGAGTCTCAACACATGAGAATGGTTTGCCTTGAGGTAGAGAGAGCAAGAGGAAGAGGGAGAGCTTGAGAATGAGAGAGCTCAAGAGAGAGAAAGCAAATGATAGAATGAACCATACTCATCTCATTCTCACCTCTCATAATCCAAAAGCCATCATAACAAAAATAGTAATCAAGTATTGTGTAAATGGTTTAAGTCAAAATGGCTATATCATTTCATGCACTCATTTTGCATAAATAAACAAGCAAGCAAAAGTCTTTGCCATGGAATGATAGCCATTGTCATGATGATGGTCAACTAGTCCAACCTAGTCAACCGGTCAACAAAGTCAACAAGTCAACAAAGTCAACCCCTCAACAACCATGTCACTACAATACTTAATTAATATTAATGTTAATCATATATATATATCTTATTCTCATTAGGGTTAAGCAAAAGTCAATGGTCAACAGTCAACTATCAACAGTCAACAACCCCAATGAGAATACTCTGCCTCTGTCTCTCTGTCAACTGTGCATACACACCCGCATCCGCGTTCCGGGGAACACGAATACAAACGAGATAAAATCAATCCCAAAACGTACACTAGGATCCGGCTTAAACCAAAGCTCGCTAGTGTTAACTGTCCGGACACTGTACGTGCACAAGTGCACGGATGTGACCGGACCCTGTCGCAAAACCATGCGACCTGTCGCAAAACAATGCGACATCTACTCTTTTGCCTAAAGGCGAATAGCTTTCTGTGTGGGACTCTAAAGACTCGACACTACGCTGGCAGTGGGTTTAACCACAGACCGCAAGCGGCACTAGCTGTGCGTAACGGTTCCCAGGTAGATGCCGACAAGAAGACTGACGAGGTGAAACCCATCTGAACTCCTACTGAGCCTGAATGTGACAATCTCCGTACAGTCCGGTCTGTTCGTCTGATACATCGCATGGCGGGCCTATGGGGCGGTAAACGTCAGTCCCCTAATAGCGGTACAAGTCGTGTCGGAGTGAAGCCCAATACACCCTGAGATAACACTGGAAGCCTACCAGTATATCTCGCTTGCCCTGGCCAGGGACTACTCGTGTAATGGCTCTCCTAGACACAGCGCGATGTCAACCCCCAATACCGGGAGAGACGAATCCTGTCTAACCGTCACTTCCTCCAAGTGCTTCGGGACAGCACCCAACTACTACCTGTTTGCACGACTCCTTTGAGCCGTGGTAGGGTAGTAATCAAAGTACAGTGGGAACACACTCGAGGCGAAGTGATAGTGTCAAGTCAGCGGACTAAGCTGTACTCATGTCACCTGGGAACTGATAACTGACGATAGGTATAATACCAACCGGTCAGTTCCCGACGAGTCCTGTCCAGTGTACTCGTAACCCAACGAGCACCCGCATACTATCTCCAGTACGACGTACTGACGGCTGTGGGACAGACCGTCTCTCACACTGGGATGAGAAGCGCATGCGCTAGTCTACTCCGGAGTATCGATGCCCTGTCTCGATAGTCCTGCGACTAGGGACCTGCATAAGGATGTGCTTATAGATTACCCAGCCCCACTAGTGTGACTGCCATCACAACGCTGGTAATCAAGCAAAGATCCTAAGGGCTCCACTAATGTGTATAGGTGATATACTAAAATAAACACAAGTACACATTGAAGTAGAAACAAACCAAGTAGCAAACTACTATTTTGAGCAAGATTGTATATACAAGGTGAATATCCCAAGCTTCCATTAAGTAATATACAAACTAGTATGATACAGTAATGGCCTCTAGGGCATATACACTAACAATCTCCCACTTGCACTAAGGCCATGTACTGGCGTATCGAAGACCTATCATCTCGATCAGCCGCTCGAACGGAGTCTGGGGCAAGGCCTTGGTGAATGGATCTGCAGTGTTATCTTCTGAAGCAACCCTCCGAACCTCGATCTCCTGGCGATCTACGATCTCCCTGATCAGGTGATACCGCCTCAAGATGTGTCTGGATCTCTGATGGGACCTGGGTTCCTTCGCTAAAGCTATAGCCCCGTTGTTGTCGCAATACAGAGGTATTGGATCAACAATGGACGAAACCACCTGAAGTTCTTTCAAGAACTTCCTCATCCAGACAGCTTCTTTTGCGGCATCAGATGCAGCGATGTATTCCGCTTCCATCGTCGAGTCTGCAACGGTTTCCTGTTTGGAACTCTTCCAACACACCGCCCCTCCATTGAAGGTAAAGACAAAACCCGACATGGACTTGGAATCATCCTTGTCACTCTGGAAGCTGGAGTCAGCAAAGGCCTCGATCTAGAGGTCTTTTCCGCCATACACCAAGAACATCTCCTTAGTCCTTCTCAGGTACTTGAGAATGTTCTTTACCGCTATCCAGTGTTTCTCCCCAGGGTTTGACTGATACCGGCTTACCACACTCAGTGCATAAGCTATATCCGGTCTGGTACACAACATCGCATACATTATAGAGCCTACCGCAGAAGCGTAGGGTATAATAGACATGCGATCCCTCTCCAAATCAGTCTTGGGAGACATCTCTTTAGAGAGGGTGATCCCGTGAGAAGCCGGCAGGTTACCGCGCTTGGAATCTTCCATACTGAATCTTTTCAGTATGGTGTCAATGTACCTGGACTGTGAAAGTCCTAATATCCTCTTGGATCTATCACGATGGATCCGGATCCCCAGGATGTATGAGGCATCACCCAGGTCTTTCATGGAGAACCTGTGTGACAAGAACCCCTTGACAGATTGTAGCATAAGAATGTCATTTCCTATTAAGAGAATGTCATCCACGTATAAAACGAGGAATACTACAGTTCTCGCTACAAATCTACTATAGATGCATGGTTCATCTGGATTTTTGATAAAGCCAAATTCCTTGACCGTCTCATCAAAACAGATGTTCCAACTCCGCGATGCCTGCTTTAGTCCATAGATGGACTTAAGCAACTTTCACACCTTTCCGCTGCTCCCACTCTGAATGAAACCCTCTGGTTGGTCCATATAGACACACTCCTCTAAATTTCCATTTAGAAAAGCGGTCTTTACGTCCATTTGCCAGATCTCATAATCGTGGAAGGCAGCAATGGCAAGAAGGATCCGAATGGATTTCAGCATAGCCACTGGAGAAAAGGTTTCGTCATATTCCAAGCCAGGTCTTTGATGGAAACCCTTTGCAACAAGTCTAGCTTTATAGGTCTCAACCTGTCCATCTACACCAATCTTCCTTTTGAAGATCCACTTGCATCCTACGGGTTTTACCCCGTCTGGAGCAATGTCCAACGTCCATACTTTGTTGGTGTACATGGACTCCATTTCGGTCCGCATTGCATCCAGCCATTTTACCGAGTCAACGCTCTGAACGGCCTGCTGGAAGCTAGTAGACTCATCATAATCTATGATGCAATCCTCTCTATCCCCGTCTATGAGAAAACCGTAGTATCTCTCGGGCGGATGAGACTGCCTACTACTCCTGCGGAGCGGCGTAGGAATGTCTTGTTCTTTTGAACCCTCTGGTTCCACTAAGCTTTCAGTAATAGCTCGTGGTTCTGGAATTTCTTCCAGTTCTACTGTGCTCCCACTTATCTGGTTTTCCAAAAACTCAGTTTCCAAGAAGTAGGCATGACGAGAAACAAAAACCTTTTGTTCCTCTTCGCAGTAGAAGAAATATCCCTTGGAGTTCTTTGGATATCCCACGAACTTGCACTGTACTGAGCGTGCCTCGAGCTTGTCCGCATGCTGCTTTTTGACAAAAGCTGGACTTCCCCATGTCTTAATGTGATTAAGATAGGGTCTCTTCCCACACCACATCTCATATGGTGTAGTAGGCACAGTCTTAGTGGGAACTCGGTTCAAAAGGTATGCGGCTGATTCTAGCGCATACCCCCAGAATGATCGCGGTAACTCAGCGTTACTCATCATGGACCGTACCATATCCAATAGGGTTCGGTTCCGTCTCTCCGATACACCGTTATGTTGCGGAGTGTATGGAGGAGTAAGCTGAGAGAGAATTCCGTTCTCTTTTAAATAGTCCAGGAACTCGGCACTCAAGTATTCACCACCTCGATCCGATCTTAGGATCTTGATACTTTTGCCGGTTTGTTTTTCTACTTCATTCTTATATTCCTGGAATTTTCCAAAGGCTTCGGACTTATGTTTCATTAAGAAGACATAACCGTACCTTGAAAAGTCATCCGTAAAAGTAATGAAGTAAGAATAACCGCTTCGCGCATGTGTAGACATTGGACCGCACACGTCGCTGTGTACGAGTCCCAAGAGCTCGCTCGCCCTTACTCCGTGTCCAGTGAACGGAGTCTTTGTCATCTTTCCTTTGAGACAGGATTGACAAGTGGCATACGATTGATATTCGAACGCATTCAGATATCCTTCTGTATGTAACTTCGTCAACCTTCAATCATTGATGTGACCTAGTCTACAATGCCACAAGAAAGTCTGATTAATTTCCGGAGACTTTCTTTTGTGTGTATTCTGTACATTGAAAATCTGTGGTTGGTTTAATACGTATATACCATTGCACAATGTACCTGACCCAATCAGAACTTGATTAAGGTGAATGTTTACAACATTACTTACAAACGCAAATTCATAACCTTCTTTAGAAACCAAAGATACAGAAATGATATTACAAGTTGCGTTGGGTACAAAAAAGCAATTACGCAAAACCAAAACATGTCCATCTGACATGTTGGAGATAGTGCCCTCAGAGTCAATTATTAGGTCACAGGTACGTGATTGTAATGATTGAGGGAGGACCTATCCGGTAGGACAGTCTTACTCGAGATGATAGTATGCTATCTGGTTTACCTTTATCATCGTGTACTGCTTTAGGTGACATGACATGTCGCTATTACACGTTGATAGAGCCCCTAGGATTCTTGCTTGACCACCAGCAGTATGAGGGCGATCATATAAGTGGGAGCTGGGGGTCTACAAGCATATCCTTAAAAAGTCCCTAGTCGTGGGAGTTTCGAGACCGGGCATCGATACTCCATTAGTAGACTAGTGTATACAGTCGAGACCCCGACGAGGGGCGGTGGCCGGTCTCACAAGCCACTGGTGTCAGTTGGATTACCTAAGATGTATACAGGTGCTCATTGGGTTATGAGTACACCGGACAGGACTCGCCGGGAACATGCTAGTTGGTCATATACCAGACGTCAGATGGCAGTTCCCTGGTGACATGTGTGCAGGTTAGTTCATCGACCTGGGGATCGTCATTTGTCTCGTGTGAGTTCCCACTGTACTTTGATTACTACCCTACCACGGCTCAAAGGAGTCGTGCAAACAGGTTTTAGTTGGGTACAGTCCCGAGCCACATGGAGGCAGTGAGCGTATCTTCAGGGGTTCGTCTCTCCCGGTATTGGGGGTGAGGTCGTGCTGTGTCTAGGAGAGCCATTACACAAAGTCCTTGGCCAAGGCAAGGAGATTTACTGGTAGGTATTCCAGTAGTATCTCAGGGTGTTCTGGGCTACACTCCGACACGACTTGTACCGCTTTTGGGGGTCTGACTTTTACCAACCCCCTAGGCCCGCCATGCGATGCTCATAGACGAACGGACCGGACTGCACGGATATTGTCACTGACAGGCTCAGTTGGGTGTCGGGGTGAGCTTCCTCATCGACGTCCCATTTGGTCAGTACCTGGTAGCCCGTCACGTATTGGCTTATACCTCTGACGTGCTAGTGGTTAAATCTACAACCAAGGTGTTGACGAGTCTTTAGAGTCCCCCACATTCAGTTACTCAGCTTTCGGGCGAAAGGTTGTAGAGGCCGTATGGAGATATGGCAAGGTCCGATCAGATACGTGCGGTATTGCACGGATCAGGATCGGACAGTTTGTACTATAGGCCGTATGGTAATATGGCAGGGTTCGATCAGATACGTGCAGTATTGCACGGATCAGGATCGAACAGATTTTACTAGCCGGCTTTGGTATAAGCCGGATCCTAGTATAGTACAGTGTAGATTTTGTCTCATTGCATCTGTATTTCGGTCGAAATACAGATGCGGGTGTGTATGCACAGTATCGGGGTTTTCCTGTAATTTATTACTGGACCAGTTTTCTGGAGTTGCCAGTTTGCTTTCCGTTTCGGCCAATTTCCTTTGTTCCGTTCATTGGCCGAAGATTGGTGGAGGAGGGTTTATTTGCATTGTTGCAAATAGGCATTAGTGGAGGGGGTTCTTTGCATCTTGATGCATCATGATGGCTTTCATGATGTGCACCATCATTGACTTGTTTTGACTCCATCATGGCTTGACTTTTAAAGTCATGATTGTTGATGATGTTGAGGGGTATGGTTGTTGAGTGAGGACTTTTCTTTGTGATGATTTCTTTTGAATGATAACCATTCTCTCTCTCTCTCTTTTTTCCACCCACCCCCTTGTTGTTCTCTCTCTCTCTCCAATCACACATGAAGGGGGGGGGCCGGCCATTCCTTGGAGGGAATGGGATTCATTTCATTTTGATGTGTGGAGAAAAATATGATACATTCCTTCTTGAGTATGCTCCATTTTTCTCACCTCTCTCCAAGCTCTCTTTTCCTTCACCAATGGCAATTCCACAAACCCCAAAAAATGAGACTTGCTCACTACATATTCTACAACGAACCTTGGGCACGTCGAGTAGCCGGCTTCGTGCCCGAGTTGCCTCGGCATTGAGGTGGGAGCCCGTAAACGATGTAGGCAACGTGGTGCACTTCCGGCGACGAGGATGAGACAGACGGAGATCCCGCGAGGAGATCGGATTGGAGAAGAAGACCGGAGGACTTGGATCGTATGGTATATATCTCTAACCCATCTTCTTGTTAGCTTAGACTAGTTAATGGTTTTCGATCCGGGTTATAGTGCACGGTGGTGCCGGTTTGCTAAGTCCGCAAAATTTAAGTTATTCACCGCTTCCGCATTCCGGCGTCGGATTGACGGCCGGGGCGCCGCCGTGCACTTACAGTGGTATCAGAGCCTCCCCATTAACTTAGTCTAGCTTTGTGTAATGTGTTTTTCTGTTCCGATCGATCGAAATGTCCGAAAACCCCAATACACCCACGACAGTTTCTGTTGAAATTTTTCTGTCTCCAAAAATTTTTCAGGTTGCATAAAAGTACTGTGCTAGAAATTCTAAGAACACTGTTCAAATTCGACGCACTAATCTTCTTACTTGACCGCGGAAGGGCGGCCAAAACCCACATTTGGCCGCGCTTCCGCCGCAGTCTACAGGGATCAGTGGGTTGGGTTTTTACAGTGGGCTTCTGGGCTTAAATTAGGGGTTTTGGGATATTAAAGTTGGGCCAATTGTTTCTGTGAGTGCTACAGTTTTCTTTGGGGCCCACTTGTTAATTGTTTGATCAATCGGAAATTTTTTTAAACACATTTTTCACAGTATTTACATTATATCTGCGACCGTGAATGTCACTCGATCGGTAAATCCAGTCTAACTGCTATAGCCCGGTTAGACGGATTTGCGAACGTGACTTTCACGTTGATGTTCTATGTATTTGCTGTGATGTTGCGGATCGGTCGTGGGGGATAGCCTGGATGCAATGCTAGTACTGTGCTGTTGTATTATGTACATTTGATATTGCGGGGCGAGCGTCCGACATGTGGACTGCCGTCACTGCCTGATTGTATTATTATTTTGGGGCACGACCTGGTTGCGGTCGATGTACCCGGTGTATGTATATTTTACTTTCTGTACTAGGATTGCCCCGCGGAGGGGTGCACGGATAGCCGGGTTCTGGAGGGCAACAAGCCCGCATCTCATGGCATTGAGACGGAGGGGGCTTCACTCTAGGATTGGCGGGCTATTCGCCGCACTCGTAGGGGGTACAGGTTGACCCAGGAGGGGTGCCCAAGTTGCCGGATTCCGTGAAGTGCTGGGTGGTCCATTCACGGCGCTGAAGGGGGCTGCCTCGCTTCAGGTTTTGGCGGGTGACTTGCCGCGCCCGTAGGGGTCTAGGATTTCATTGCACAGGCTATCCACACGACCAGGGGAACGTCGGGTTTCAGCGGCTCTGTGAAACCCGGGGATCCCAGATATCTGTATTGTTTCTGTGATGCTGTTCATTTTCTGTGATGTTGCATTTTATTCACGCCTTGAGCGAATATAATATATTGGTATATATATTAGTAGATGTTGTATATGTTTTACATCCGCGCTAGTCCAGTCCCCGCTCTGTCGTTAGTTAGCTAACCTAACGGGTAATGACGGGACCCAGTGGCGAATGCGGATGGCATATACGTACATCAGTATATTTTCGTTTTTTTTGGTGTGATCAATTGATGGGACTGCATTGATTCGGATCAATGCAAGTTTAAAAACAAACCTAATCTGATGTTGTTGGAACACTTTTCAAAAAGCTGTTATTACAAGGACGTTCACTTTTGTTTTGCATCGTGGTATTCAGTTGGAATATCCTGCTCCTCAGTCGACGAGGCAAGGGCCGAGATCCCTTCACCGGGAGTGACCCCTTGGACAAAAGTTTGCGTCAGGGCATTAACTTCATTATAGCCGATTACTTTTGCTTTGCGCCGTGGTATTCTTTTGGAATATCCTGCACCCCATTCTACGGGGAAAGAGCCGAGATCCCTTCACCGGGAGTGACCTCTTTAGCAACGGTTTTCGTCACTATATTTTTAAAAGCTATCAGTTCCTTCAACGATATCAAGTTCATTACGTTCAAGGTTTTCGCCAGAAACCATTCGTAGCCCTCCGTCATTTCAGTTAAATATTCGGTAGTATTCAAGCTATGTATTTTGACCTCACGCCAAGGCATAGTGATTGGTAGCTGCCGGGTATTTATCTGTTGCATAGATAGATGCGTTGGTTTGGGACAGTCGTACTACTATTTTGGCCTACGTCAAGGGTATGTACGGGTGGATTCAAATTAACCTGGATAATGACGGGCAGAACTTGACATGTGACTTATGATATTTTGACCTCACGCCAAGGTCATAAGAGCATGGGGCAGAAATCACATCGGGAGTTTCAAAAGAACTGAAACTTGCCAGATATGCGCATACCTTCTGGAGTGTGATACCGTGAGCGGATTCCGTCACGTTGTCATGCGATGAGAGTTGGATCCCGATTCCCACTGATGAGTTGGTATACTCCTCGGGTGACCCCGACTAATTCTTCTTTCAGGTTTGGAGGAGAATTTGAGTTACAGTGGGAGGATTCCAGATTAGATAAATTGGTGACCATTCTGATCTAGGTTAGAGTGCACGCTGAGTGTTTCTTTTCTCTCTCTCTTTGGCAGCGACCATTGACCCGACCCTAAGACTTTGACTCAGTGACTAAGTTGACCGAACCTTCTTAACACCGGCTTTTGGATTGTCAGAGTTGCATACCTCATTGCCACTCCTACTTTTACCCTTTTCTCCAGGGCACCCCGTATTACTACGAATGTCCACTTCCATTGGACAAAACCATCGTATGGTTATATACGAACTCGAAAGAATTTATTCGAGGATGGTTTCCGGTTCTGGAGAAAACGGATAGGATTATTCAGTTGTCTTTTCCTTTTACCCTCTCTCAGGTTACGAGTACTCCTTGGTTTAGGGGTAGTACACCTATTACGCAAATTGGATTGTCTTCTTCCAAACCTTAGGCTGGTGCCGACCGGTAGGGAATGAAGAAAACCAATTAGCATAACGATGGTGTGCAGAAGGTATTAGGTTTAGACAAAGCAAGGGATTAGTAAGAGGGCAAAGTAAATTGCGACAGATATTCACGACCAAACCAAATATTTCGTTACCACTCCCACGTCACCTTTGTATTTCTCCAGGACACTCCGTATCACTACGAAGATCCACAGTTTATTTGGATACTCCATCGTATGGTTATATACGAACTCGAATGGAACTGGTTCTAGTTCGGGGATGGATTCTGGTTCAGGAGAAATAGGAATAAGGTTTATTCGGGTGTCTTTTATCTTCACCTTCTCTCACATTGCGAGTGTTCCTAGGATTAGGACAGTACACCCATTATGCTTATTGGATAGTCTTCTTCCAAACCATAGGCTGGTGCCGAACGGTAGGGAAGGAAGAAAACCATTTGGCCTAAAGGGGTGTGCAGAAGGTAATGACTAAAGACATATGAAGGGATGTGGAGAGATGGCAATGAATTATACGGTTGTAGTTGTGAATCTGAATAATGGAAGAGGCATTACTATGAATACCGGGATACCCCACGAAACATTTCAATGTTTCAGTTTCACTGTGCACAGTTAAAGGAAAACTGATTTCCCGATTAGATACTTACTCCAGGGTATGTATTTACCAGGTACGATTCTCACATCTGTATGGTTTTACAGATGATGAGTGGGAGTAAGTTATTGGGAATTGGGTGATCATCCTCATTATATCGGGATTCGTTGTAATCGGTGATATTTGAGGAAATCGCCTGGGCTGTTTGCCAGTCGGCAAATATTTGGTTTTGAATATCCGCAGTTATGCACCAATTTCAAATTGATATATCTGTACGTCTATCTTCATAGAGTGAGATATACCTTTTTGAAATTATGTCTGTGACATCTACCTATATCAGTGGATGGTTAGGTAAGGAGCATTAAACAGCGGTGTAATTCTTCTTAACCATAAGTACAGTTTTCAACCTACGACACACAGTGAATGAGTTATCAGACTCAAGGGACTTATACAGAGTATTGTATGTTGTCCAGGGTCTATCAGGACAGAGCGGTTGGTCCTCGTACTACATTCAGTTTACTTATGACTTCTCTAGTTTTTAGACAGGTGTTTCGTGGAAACACAGGGTCCGAATTTGGAGAAGTTATTGGTATTTGAATAGAGTGGAGAACCAGGTGTCACAAGTATCGGGATTCTTCAAAGTGATCGAAGATGTAGATACTTGTGTATGGTGTTCAGTTGATAGTAATGATTAAGAGAAATTGCTTCTCTTTCAGGTTACTCATAATTGGAAGTATTCCTAAGTTGAGTAACGCTGATCGGCCTCCTTCCATTTAGTTGACATGCGCTGGGGACAGCTGCATGATTTGAATCTGGTTCAATTAAATCAGTGCCTCTGTTTCTATATTGGATATAGAACAGTTCATGTCTTAACGATGTTAAGGTACGGGGAGTTGTCCGGTTTATGATTAAAACCAGACACTGGACAACTCAAGGCACGTTTCTGTAATGGCTGTTTGTGGGTTGACCCAGGCCATGACGCGGGGTGACTTTCTACCATCTGGATGAACAATAGCGATATTGTTCTAGACTCGCCACAGTTTTATTAAAAATGGATTTTTTTTCAGAAAAACAGTAGTGGGAGTATGGTAGAACTGGAAGTGATTCCAGAACCACAAACGATTACTGAAGATTTGATAAGGAACCTAAAGATTCAATCTGAATTGACATTCCATTGGCCACTCCACAGATAAGGTGGGTAACTTCAGGCACCCGAGAGGCACTACGGTAGCCTCAAGGACGGTGACAGGGAAGTTCTTGTTTACCCACAATTGCCATTGCTGTTGTTCCAGGTTACGAGACCCGGCGGGAGGATGAGTATAGCGTCGTTCTAAACCAGTTTTAGAAGTGTACGTCTATATGACTCTGCCAGAGGGTTGTCGTAGTCAGTGGGAGCAGCGGAAGCATTGGTGGACAGGTTGCTTATGTCTATTTATAGACTAGAGCAGATGTAACGGAGATAGATCATCTATTTCTGACGTGACAGTCATGGGTTTGACTTCATCAGAATAGGGGATGGATCTGTTGAGAAGGTAGTAAGGTGTGATATCCTGGTATTTGGATGATATACATAGAGTAGGAAAAGAAACTCCTACACTACGATCGGTTATACTTTGGTCGTCACACAGTTGTTTCTCCACAAAGGAAATGGATTTTAATCAGACATACTGGTTACTAGATCTATGGTCTTAGATCTAGATTTGGGTGGTTTCCCAATCAGGGTACTTGACAGCATTCTAAGAGTATTTAGGATGGACGATTCCTGGCACGGTAGTGTACCTGCAGGTAATGGAGTCACCCTCTCCAAAGGTGTCTTACAGACTAAAGGGGAGAGGGACGGGCATGATTGGCAGATCACTTGCTCAGGCAATTGAGTCAATCGTGAGATGTCAAGTACCACACCAGATGTTGTTCTTGCACTAGATGCAATAAGTTGACATTAATCCAATCCTGGAGAAACAGTTGGAAGCAGTTTTAGAACATAAGTGGATGTTCTAGGGATATGATAACGACAGCCTCATTCAGGAGACAGTTATCATTCCAGGCTTCCAAGGTGACATGGACGACAAGGAGGTTGTCAGAGTTATAGTTTTCCTTCTGATGAGGGGCAGTATTTTGGACAGGTGGTCCAAGGCAATACTGAGGGAGGCATGGCGCGCAGGATACTGATTAAGTTCAGTTGACGATATAGTCTAAGAAGTTTGGATTTGGAGTTCATTTATGAGCTATGTCCCATCAGACATCCAGACACATTCTAAGACACGTATTGCTCATTTCGGGAGATGGTTTTCTCCGTGAACTTGAGATATAGAGAGACATAGAAAGAAACAACTAAGCGGATCCACTCACTAAGGCTATTCCTTGAACGCAATAGTTCCGCAAACGAGCTTTGTGAGACTGACTAGTAGAGGAGTTGGATGTTCGGTATCACACGGGCTGTGAGTATGCGTCATCGCAATAATTAGCCTTGAGTGCAAGTGGGAGATTGTTGGAGATAGTGCCCTCAGAGTCAATTATTAGGTCACAGGTACGTGATTGTAATGATTGAGGGAGGACCTATCCGGTAGGACAGTCTTACTCGAGATGATAGTATGCTATCTGGTTTACCTTTATCATCGTGTACTGCTTTAGGTGACATGACACGTCGCTATTACACGTTGATAGAGCCCCTAGGATTCTTGCTTGACCACCAGCAGTATGAGGGCGATCATATAAGTGGGAGCTGGGGGTCTACAAGCATATCCTTAAAAAGTCCCTAGTCGTGGGAGTTTCGAGACCGGGCATCGATACTCCATTAGTAGACTAGTGTATACAGTCGAGACCCCGACGAGGGGCGGTGGCCGGTCTCACAAGCCACTGGTGTCAGTTGGATTACCTAAGATGTATACAGGTGCTCATTGGGTTATGAGTACACCGGACAGGACTCGCCGGGAACATGCTAGTTGGTCATATACCAGACGTCAGATGGCAGTTCCCTGGTGACATGTGTGCAGGTTAGTTCATCGACCTGGGGATCGTCATTTGTTTCGTGTGAGTTCCCACTGTACTTTGATTACTACCCTACCACGGCTCAAAGGAGTCGTGCAAACAGGTTTTAGTTGGGTACAGTCCCGAGCCACATGGAGGCAGTGAGCGTATCTTCAGGGGTTCGTCTCTCCCGGTATTGGGGGTGAGGTCGTGCTGTGTCTAGGAGAGCCATTACACAAAGTCCTTGGCCAAGGCAAGGAGATTTACTGGTAGGTATTCCAGTAGTATCTCAGGGTGTTCTGGGCTACACTCCGACACGACTTGTACCGCTTTTGGGGGTCTGACTTTTACCAACCCCCTAGGCCCGCCATGCGATGCTCATAGACGAACGGACCGGACTGCACGGATATTGTCACTGACAGGCTCAGTTGGGTGTCGGGGTGAGCTTCCTCATCGACGTCCCATTTGGTCAGTACCTGGTAGCCCGTCACGTATTGGCTTATACCTCTGACGTGCTAGTGGTTAAATCTACAACCAAGGTGTTGACGAGTCTTTAGAGTCCCCCACATTCAGTTACTCAGCTTTCGGGCGAAAGGTTGTAGAGGCCGTATGGAGATATGGCAAGGTCCGATCAGATACGTGCGGTATTGCACGGATCAGGATCGGACAGTTTGTACTATAGGCCGTATGGTAATATGGCAGGGTTCGATCAGATACGTGCAGTATTGCACGGATCAGGATCGAACAGATTTTACTAGCCGGCTTTGGTATAAGCCGGATCCTAGTATAGTACAGTGTAGATTTTGTCTCATTGCATCTGTATTTCGGTCGAAATACAGATGCAGGTGTGTATGCACAGTATCGGGGTTTTCCTGTAATTTATTACTGGACCAGTTTTCTGGAGTTGCCAGTTTGCTTTCCGTTTCGGCCAATTTCCTTTGTTCCGTTCATTGGCCGAAGATTGGTGGAGGAGGGTTTATTTGCATTGTTGCAAATAGGCATTAGTGGAGGGGGTTCTTTGCATCTTGATGCATCATGATGGCTTTCATGATGTGCACCATCATTGACTTGTTTTGACTCCATCATGGCTTGACTTTTAAAGTCATGATTGTTGATGATGTTGAGGGGTATGGTTGTTGAGTGAGGACTTTTCTTTGTGATGATTTCTTTTGAATGATAACCATTCTCTCTCTCTCTCTTTTTTCCACCCACCCCCTTGTTGTTCTCTCTCTCTCTCCAATCACACATGAAGGGGGGGGGCCGGCCATTCCTTGGAAGGAATGGGATTCATTTCATTTTGATGTGTGGAGAAAAATATGATACATTCCTTCTTGAGTATGCTCCATTTTTCTCACCTCTCTCCAAGCTCTCTTTTCCTTCACCAATGGCAATTCCACAAACCCCAAAAAATGAGACTTGCTCACTACATATTCTACAACGAACCTTGGGCACGTCGAGTAGCCGGCTTCGTGCCCGAGTTGCCTCGGCATTGAGGTGGGAGCCCGTAAACGATGTAGGCAACGTGGTGCACTTCCGGCGACGAGGATGAGACGGACGGAGATCCCGCGAGGAGATCGGATTGGAGAAGAAGACCGGAGGACTTGGATCGTATGGTATATATCTCTAACCCATCTTCTTGTTAGCTTAGACTAGTTAATGGTTTTCGATCCGGGTTATAGTGCGCGGTGGTGCCGGTTTGCTAAGTCCGCAAAATTTAAGTTATTCACCGCTTCCGCATTCCGGCGTCGGATTGACGGCCGGGGCGCCGCCGTGCACTTACATGACATTCCCAGGTGATAGTCCCCCACGGCCTTAGCATCCATGCTAGCTCCGTTTGCAACTTTGAGGGTCATGTCACCTGCCTTCAAAATCCTACGGTTTCTCAACGCCTGCAAAGAATTACAGATATGAGATCCTGATCCGGTATCCAATACCCAGGAAGTAGAGTTTATTGAAAGACAGTTTTCAATAACATACACACCTGAAGCTGAAGCCGCAACCTGCTTCAGATCCTGTGTTCTGGCCTTCCAAGCCCTACAATCATTTTTCCAGTGTCCCTTCTTATGACAATAGAAGCATTCTTCTTTATCCACAAGCTTCCCCACTTTCTTTGTTGCTTTTGCCTTTCCCTTCATATCCACTTTACTAACACCGCCCCTTGGTTTGGCGGGGGCTTTCTTCTTCTTTCCCTTGGCTTTCGCCTTGGACCTAGAAGAGGAAAATTCTCCTACAAACAAAGTGGATGTTTCCCTACCTTTCTGTAGGGTGCCCTCTGCGCTCCTCAGCATGTTGAGGAGCTCTGAAAGTTCAACTTCTTTTTCTTGTAAGTTGAAGTTCAGTATAAAATGGGCGTAAGTGGAAGGAAGGGACTGGAGAACTAAGTCCGTATAGAGCTCACTCTCCAATGTGGTCCCTAGGTCCGCGAGCTCCTCAATGTAGCCGATCATCTTAAGCACGTGTTCTGCTACTGATGATCCGACGGCCATTCTTGCCGAAAGTAACTTTTTCGACGCTTCGTATCTTGCGATACGAGATTGCTCTCCATACAGTTCTTTTGTATGAAGAAATATGGATTCCAAGTCCATATTCTCGTGCCTCCTCTGATGTTCATTGTCCATAAAGGCAAGTACGAGGCACTTGGCCTTCGCGCTATCAATCTCCCAAGTCTTACGGATTTCCTTATCCGCGACGCTGGAAGTGGGACCAGGGGCAGGGGGAGCTTTGGTGGTAAGAAGATACCCCAGCTTGTCGTAAGTGATTGCCATCTTGACATTCCTGAGCCAATCTTTGTAGTTTGGCCCTGTCAGTATGTTTTTATCTAGAAGTAACTTAAGTCCAGTCATGTCGATTGGTCGCTGCAATTAGGAGAGAGAAGAAGAAACACTCAGCATGATGCTCTTGCAAGTTTAGAGTGGTTTTTAGTTTGTCTAAACAGGATGGCTCCCACTGTTTCTCGAATCCCTCCTCAAACCAAAAAGGAAGAATTAGTCAGGATCAATCTCACCGTACAATACTTGCTTAACCGTTCGGCCAGGCTGCTGTCGGTACTTCGAGGGAGGTTTTCCAACGCTTTCGCGAAGTTTTTTAATTAAATAACCTCTTTTCCCTGGGGGCGTAGCCCCGCTAACACCTTTCTAGACACCTACTTGGTTTATAGCATTGATCGTTAAGTGAGAAATTTCCCGAGGAGTAGCATATACTCACAGTAGGATCGGGATCCAAATATCAATGCGTGATGAAACTGAAGGAATCCTACCAGAATCATCATACTCCAAATGGTATGCAACACTAGCAAGTTTCAGTTCTTTTGAAACTCCCGATGTGGATTTTTGCCCCATGCTCTTATGACCTTGACTTTGGCCAACAAATCATAAGTCACATGTCAAGTTCTACCCGTCGTTCTCCAGGTTAATTTGAATCCACCCGCACCTACCCTTGACTTTGGCCAACAAGGCAGTACGACTGTTCCAAACTAACGCATCTATCTATGCTGCACATGAATACCCAATAGCTACCAATCACTATGCCTTGACTTTGGCCAACAAACATAGCTTGAATACTATTGACTATCCATGTGAAACGAGGAGGGCTACGAATGGTTTTGGCAAAATCGTGAACGTAGTGAACTTGATATAATCGATGGAACGAGATAGCTTTTAAAATGAGTGGCTCAAGCTCCGCATTTAAAAGTTAGTTTTGAAAAGAACCGAGTAGTTTTTCGAAAGTGTTCCAACGACTTTTACTTGGTTTATTTTTCTTGCATTAGTTCTTTTAATGCGTGATATTCTTGCATTAGTTCTTTTAATGCGTCTCATCATTTAATCCTACCATTGCAGAAAACAACCAAAATATGACGTACGCTTATGCCATTCGCATTCGCCACGGGGCCCCGTCATTACCCGTTAGGTTACTTAACTAACGACAGAGCGGCGGCTGGGCTAGCACGGCTGTAAAACATAAGCAACGCCTAAATAATATCATATATAGATATATGCAATGATAGCCATTTCAGATCACAGATGAACACATTGGATATACTAGGAACCCGCAATTCGTACGAGCCTGTAACGAAAAGCAGATTACACGGTCGCGGTGAATAGCCAATACCCCACCCAAGACCCCTACGGGTGCGGCAAACTACCCGCCAAGTACCCAAAGCGAAGCAACCTCCCTCAACTCCTTGAGTAGGCCACTCGGCACTTCGGCATACCCGGTAGTTTGTGCACCCCCTCCATGGGTCTATCCTAGGAGCAAAAACAGTAAAAAGAAATTATACAATGACGGCTACAACCCCGACCCGGTTGTGCGGCCATACAAATAATTATTACATCAATTTACAAATTTACATGAATTGAAAGAAAAGAAAACTCTCGTCTCACAACCCCCGGCTATTCACCCGCGACAATCCAATGAATTCATATACACATTCCAATAACATTACAGATCACAGATTTGTATAACCCCCACTAATCGACATATAGCGATTAGCAGACGTTCAATACAAATATCACATCACAGAAATACCCGTCAGCTTAAGTCTTTTAGAAGTTCGATCAAAAATACGGATTTATAGACCCCAAACACAAAATTTTCGTTCTGGAAAATCTGGGCAGAAAATACATAATCCAAAAATCCCAAAATACCCCACTGAATATACTGTAGCAAAGAAAATCCAGAGAGGAGCCAATACGGCCGCGGAACCGCGGCAATAGCAAGCTATTGCCGCGTTTCCGCGGCGCTTTGATGAGATCAGAGGACCGTCTTTCTACAGTATACTCTAAAAACCCTGAGTCGATTTTTGAAGCATGATTTATTACTTTTACAGAACTTTAAAAATCGACAGCAACTTTGAATTTCGGGTGTATTTCGCGACTTTTTCTCCGATCGAATTTCTAATTACTTTGCTAACATGTTAGATAGAGTTTAACCTGGCTCTGATACCACTGTAAGTCCATGCTACCTCTCCCGGTACTTTCGGGCATGCGGAATTTGGTGAAAAACAATTTTCTAGAGACGGTAACATGGACTCAAAACCGGATCTTTGTTAAACATCTAACTAACATCCTAACTAGAGTTTACCTACTCGGTTAGGGGGCTATACCTTTCTTGAACTCCTTCGTCTTCGACTCCTTCCGGTGTACGGATCGGCCTCACCTCGTCGTCTCCTTGCGCCGAAGATGGATCCACCCGAAAGCTTCTACTTTTGGCTTCTTCTTCGAACTTTGAAGAAACTAGATCACTTGGCTTGCTAGGCCTTGTGAACTAGAATGAGTAGAGGGATGTTTTGGTGTCTTTTTTTCTCTAAGGCAATGAGTCTCAACACATGAGAATGGTTTGCCTTGAGGTAGAGAGAGCAAGAGGAAGAGGGAGAGCTTGAGAATGAGAGAGCTCAAGAGAGAGAAAGCAAATGATAGAATGAACCATACTCATCTCATTCTCACCTCTCATAATCCAAAAGCCATCATAACAAAAATAGTAATCAAGTATTGTGTAAATGGTTTAAGTCAAAATGGCTATATCATTTCATGCACTCATTTTGCATAAATAAACAAGCAAGCAAAAGTCTTTGCCATGGAATGATAGCCATTGTCATGATGATGGTCAACTAGTCCAACCTAGTCAACCGGTCAACAAAGTCAACAAAGTCAACCCCTCAACAACCATATCACTACAATACTTAATTAATATTAATGTTAATCATATATATATATCTTATTCTCATTAGGGTTAAGCAAAAGTCAATGGTCAACAGTCAACTATCAACAGTCAACAACCCCAATGAGAATACTCTGCCTCTGTCTCTCTGTCAACTGTGCATACACACCCGCATCCGCGTTCCGGGGAACACGAATACAAACGAGATAAAATCAATCCCAAAACGTACACTTGGATCCGGCTTAAACCAAAGCCCGCTAGTGTTAACTGTCCGGACACTGTACGTGCACAAGTGCACGGATGTGACCGGACCTTGTCGCAAAACCATGCGACCTGTCGCAAAACCATGCGACATCTACTCTTTTGCCTAAAGGCGAATAGCTTTCTGTGTGGGACTCTAAAGACTCGACACTACGCTGGCAGTGGGTTTAACCACAGACCGCAAGCGGCACTAGCTGTGCGTAACGGTCCCCAGGTAGATGCCGATAAGAAGACTGACGAGGTGAAACCCATCTGAACTCCTACTGAGCCTGAATGTGACAATCTCCGTACAGTCCGGTCTGTTCGTCTGATACATCGCATGGCGGGCCTAGGGGGCGGTAAACGTCAGTCCCTTAATAGCGGTACAAGTCGTGTCGGAGTGAAGCCCAATACACCCTGAGATAACACTGGAAGCCTACCAGTATATCTCGCTTTCCCTGGCCAGGGACTACTCGTGTAATGGCTCTCCTAGACACAGCGCGATGTCAACCCCCAATACCGGGAGAGACGAATCCTGTCTAACCGTCACTTCCTCCAAGTGCTTCGGGACTGCACCCAACTACTACCTGTTTGCATGACTCCTTTGAGCCGTGGTAGGGTAGTAATCAAAGTACAATGGGAACACACTCGAGGCGAAGTGATAGTGTCAAGTCAGCGGACTAAGCTGTACTCATGTCACCTGGGAACTGATAACTGACGATAGGTATAATACCAACTGGTCAGTTCCCGACGAGTCCTGTCCAGTGTACTCGTAACCCAACGAGCACCCGCATTCTATCTCCAGTACGACGTACTGACGGCTGTGGGACAGACCGTCTCCCACACTGGGATGAGAAGCGCATGCGCTAGTCTACTCTGGAGTATCGATGCCCTGTCTCGATAGTCCTGCGACTAGGGACCTACATAAGGATGTGCTTATAGATTACCCAGCCCCACTAGTGTGACTGCCATCACAACGCTGGTAATCAAGCAAAGATCCTAAAGGCTCCACTAATGTGTATAGGTGATATACTAAAATAAACACAAGTACACATTGAAGTAGAAACAAACCAAGTAGCATACTACTATTTTGAGCAAGATTGTATATACAAGGTGAATATCCCAAGCTTCCATTAAGTAATATACAAACTAGTATGATACAGTAATGGCCTCTAGGGCATATACACTAACAGTCATGAGCCCTATCTTAATAGTCATGAAAAGAAGTTAAAAATCACATCATCCCTCGATAAAACATCGTCTTTATTTTTCGTTCCTACCTTTCGTCCAAACATCGATCATATAACCCTACGTGTGTGTAATGGACATCCTTACACTCGGAGAATTCAATTCAAGCTATCATACTCTTGTCCATCTGCCGTAGTACTTTTTAATTTGATGAATATTTAGATTTGCTCACACATTTTCATGCGACCGTTAATACTTCTTGAGGTACTAACCGACCGATTACTCATGTGCTTGCTGATTAGGTGATAATATTTTCCTCGTCTTGCACCACCTAAGGCTTAGCAGTGACTCCCAGACCAGTTGGCCTTTGGGCACTAGGTGAAGAGGCACCCTCGCTATATTTTTTTATTGCTGCCTTGGCGATAACAAAACCAGTATTCATTTTTCTTTTCACCATTTTTATATTTTCTTCATACCTTTTTTTTTATTTCCTTCATACTTTGGCTTTTAGAAAAGAGCATTTCAAGGTATCCTCTACTGTCCCGAGTTTCAAGACGTGTGTAAGTGCATATAGTAGGGTATCAACATTCAAATGTTTGGCTTCCAGAATAGCAACTATTTTTCAGACTTATTTTTATCCTCAGATTAGTGACTTCCTTCATCTTACTAACCCTTGGGACAACAGCTCATAACTACTTATTACTAGTTCATTTAAGAAAACTTCTAATTTTCTTGGTTTTCTTAAACTATTCCTATCTTTCATATATAATTTTTCACTTTCTATTCTTTTATTATCAAAGAAATTTTTTTTTAAAATATTTGAAAATGTTGTGCTTATGCAAAATATGATGTAAATTGATGCGCAAATAAGCACAAACCTCCCCCAAACTTGTTTTCAACAGTGTCCTCACTGTTGCTATCTGCTGGATCTCAAAAACCTGTAGACTTGGGAGGAAATTATTAATGGGGGCAAGAATATATGAAAGTGAAAATCCTCCCCCAAACTTATTTTTGGCTCACAATTTTGTAAAAATCATTTTCTTTCAAGAGCCAAAATATACCACCCCCCAAACTTGAGTTAAACAATTTTAATCTTTTAAAATCATATGAGGGGGTCAACGTTATTGGTCAATGCCAAGCTTTGCAAAGACCGAAGGTCAACACCAACCATTCAAAAATTTTATCGATGAAGTATCAAGGTTGGTGGAAAAACATGTCACCTTTCGACAAGAAGAAGTGGGGGAGGTGATAAGAGGTGTAATGGAAAAGAATTGTGTCTCAATTTGGAGAGACGACACAGTGATAGTAATGATGGATTACTCGCATTATCATGATTGTCCAAAAGAAGGGGTGGAGATCCAATTTCTTCATCTTGGAGTTGATTTATCTCAACACCCGTATCTTTTAAAAATGTGAGTTCATCAGCGAAAATTTCCTCAAAGCTTTCATCGATATCCCGAAGAATAATGTCATCAGAAAAAATGGGGTGATCGTTAGACTCTATAAAAAGTTTCTCATCAGCGTTAGATGTTGACCCGGACAACTCGGTGGAAGAGTACATGGTTGGGTCAAACAGCAACATATGAAAAGAGTCAGTATCATGAGGTTGATCAAATTCGCTGCTATCGACATCCATTAATTCGACAGAACACACATGAGCATAGGGTTCGGAGGGTTCACTTCCCAACTTGTAAATGTTAAGCTCAATTGACTTTTTTCCAAAGGATAGGGTCATAGAGTCGTTTCTACAATTGATTACTGCGTTGGAAGTGGCCAAAAAGGGTCGACCGAGTATCACCGGGATTTGATTGCGTGGGTTTGCCACAGGTTGTGTATCAATAACGATAAAGTCCACAGGAAATATAAATTCCCCGATTTTGACTAACACATCCTTTAGCTCACCCCTAGGTTGGGTGATAGATCGATCAGCCATCTGAAAAGTGCAATGCGCAGGTTTTAACTCTCCGATCCCTAATTGCTCATAAACAGAATACGGAAGCAAGTTAACATTAGCACCAAAATCGAGTAGAGCACGATTGATATTTTTACCCTCAATGGAAATAGAAATTGTAGGACTTCCGGGGTCCTTTCATTTCTTGGGTAGTTGTTGTGTAAAAACAGTGCTCACATTACTCGCAAGGAAAACTTTTTTAGGTACTTGAACCTTTCTCTTCCTAGGGCACAAGTCCTTTAGGATTTTCGCATATGACGGAACTTGTTGAATAGCATCTAGGAGAGGAATGTTTATGTTAACTTGCTTAAAAATTTCCACAATCTTCTCCATTTGTGGACTTGGTCTGTTGCCCCTTAACCTGTTTGGATAAGGTGCTTTATCAATAAGGGTTTGGTCCAACATTGGAGAGGATTGTGGGGATGGAGTGGATCCCAGAATTAGAGTGGGGATCGTTTTAGGTAGATTCGAGGAAATGGGCGAAGGGTTCGAGCCTTGGGGAAAATGGAGAATAGGCTCGGATGAAGGTGGGAGACTAGACAAATTAGGGGAAGAAATAGAAGCTGGGGTATCATTAGTGTCACTAATATCATCACATTGCTCACCCACTCGGTTATTCAGCACTTTTCCCGATCTCAACGTAGTAACGGCACTCACATTATAACTTTGTGAGTGGCCAGGATTAGGTATGGGTTGAGATGGGAGTTTCCCTTTCTCTCTTGCACTCATTACGGCGTTTAACTGTGCGAGTTGGTTTTCTATTGATTTAATACTCTCGCCGTGGGAGGCGGAGTCATTCTGTATGGTATCAATAGAAGACTTCATCTCAGCCGACAATTGCATAGAATGTTTCATGAACATATCCAAAGTTTGTGCGAGTGAAGAGTTGTCAGTACCGGCCGCTTGTGGTGTAGAAGTGTTGGCCGGATTTTGGAAATTTTGTGACTGAAAGGGAAGCTGATTTTGTGGTTGTGGTTGCTGTGGAGGAGGTCTTTGATAATTGCTTTGTTTGTTTTGGTTCCAAGCAAAGTTAGGATGATTCCTCCATCCTTGATTGTACGTGGAACAATAAGGATCGTTTCTCGGTTGCTGCTGAAAACCAGCATTAGTTTGAACCGATGCATTCATAGGACATTCTTCCGTTAAGTGTGAAGGATCTGAACAGCAACCACAGACGGTCTTGGAAAGCGTGACCTGATTTAGGGAGACTGATGAAAGTTTGTTCTCAATAGCATCGAGTTTCTTCTGCATCGCTGCCATTTCGGCTTTTACTGCGATGGAAATATCGAGCTGGTGAATACCTCCCCTAGATGAAGGTGGTCTTACGCTTTCCCACTGCAAAATGTGTTCAGCAAGGTCATCCAGATATTTCCAAGCTTCACCGTCGTCTTTAGACATGAAATTGCATTGACACATTGTTTCAAGCATCTGCTTTGTCACTGGATTAATGCCCTCATATATTATTCGACATAAATCCCATCTTTGTATTCCATGATGAGGACGTTGGACAAGCAGATCCTTGAAACGTTCAAAGCACTTCCAAAATGGTTCATTGGGAAGCTGGGTGAACTGGTTGATCTCGCTCCTAACACGGGCGGTCTTATGGTTTGGGTAAAACTTCTTAAGAAATGCTATTACGAATTCATTCCAATTAGTGATAGAGTGTGCGGCAGTAGCCAAGTCGCACAGTGTGAATGGGAGAAGACGCAACCGCATAGCATCGACAGTCAACTGTGAAGTACCCATCATTGCGCATACGTTTTTGAATTTGGTGATGAAAACGTACGCGTCTTCCGACTCAAGCCCGTGAAATTTGGGTAGCTGATTGATGTAGTGGGGTTTAATTTCGAAATTATCCCCGTTAGCTGATGGAAGAGATAGACAAGTGGGAAGAGGACCACAGATAGGATAGCATCTCTCTTGGAGAGAGATGCGCGGTGGATTCTGTGCACCTACGGGCGGTGGCAGCGTGGTGTTATAATTTGATAGAGTGTCGTCCATCTCGGTCGTGGTGTGTGGTGGGGGAAAAGAAGATGAAGAAGTACCGACTTCAGCGTCGATAGCAGGAACGCGGACAAGACGGGCACTAGAATCCCGTGTCCAACCGAGCATGCACTAAGCGGGTTTAGTGCAAGTGTTAGTGTATATGCCCTAGAGGCCATTACTGTATCATACTAGTTTGTATATTACTTAATGGAAGCTTGGGATATTCACCTTGTATATACAATCTTGCTCAAAATAGTAGTATGCTACTTGGTTTGTTTCTACTTCAATGTGTACATGTGTTTATTTTAGTATATCGCCTATACACATTAGTGGAGCCCTTAGGATATTTGCTTGATTACCAGCGCTGTGATGGCAGTCACACTAGTGGGGCTGGGTAATCTATAAGCACATCCTTATGCAGGTCCCTGGTCGCAGGACTATCGAGACAGGGCATCGATACTCCGAAGTAGACTAGCGCATGCGCTTCTCATCCCAGTGTGGGAGACGGTCTGTCCCACAGCCGTCGGTACGTCGTACTTGAGAGAGTATGCGGGTGCTCGTTGGGTTACGAATACACTGGACAGGACTCGTCGGGAATTGACTAGTTGGTATTATGCCTATCGTCAGTTATCAGTTCCCAGGTGACATGAGTACAGCTTAGTCCGCTGACTTGACACTGTCACTTCGCCTCGAGTGTGTTCCCACTGTACTTTGATTACTACCCTACCACGGCTCAAAGGAGTCGTGCAAACAGGTGGTAGTTGGGTGCAGTCCCGAAGCACTTGGAGGCAGTGACGGTTAGACAGGATTCGTCTCTCCCGGTATTGGGGGTTGACATCGCGCTGTGTCTAGGAGAGCCATTACACGAGTAGTCCCTGGCCAGGGCAAACAAGATATACTGGTAGGCTTCCAGTGTTATCTCAGGGTGTTTTGGGCTTCACTCCGACACGACTTGTACCGCTATTGGGGGACTGACGTTTACCGCCCCCTAGGCCCGCCATGCGATGTATCAGACGAACAGACCGGACTGTACGGAGAATGTCACATTCAGGCTCAGTAGGAGTTCAGATGGGTTTCGCCTCGTCAGTCTTCTTGTCGGCATCTACCTGGGGACCGTTACGCACAGCTAGTGCCGCTTGCGGTCTGTGGTTAAACCCACTACCAGTGTAGTGTCGAGTCTTTAGAGTCCCACACAGAAAGCTATTCGCCTTTAGGCAAAAAAGTAGAGGTCGCATGGTTTTGCGACAGGTCGCATGGTTTTGCGACAGGGTTCGGTCACATCCGTGCACTTGTGCACGTACAGTGTCCGGACAGTTTACACTAGTGGGCTTTGGTTTAAGCCAGATCCTAGTGTACCTTTTGGGATTGGATTTATCCAGTATGCATTCGTGTTCCTCGGAACGCGGATGCTGGTGTGTATGCACAGTTGACGGAAAGACAGAGGCAGAGGATTCTCATTAGGGTTGTTGACCGTTGACTGTTGACTATTTACTTTTTGCTCAACCCTAATGAGAATATGATATGTGATTAACAATTATATTAATTAAGTATTGTAGTAACATGGTTGTTGAGGGGTTGACTTTGTTGACTTGTTGACTTTGTTGACCGGTTGACTAGGTTGGACTAGTTGACCATCATGATGACTATGGCTATCATTTCATGGCAAAGACTTTTTACTTGCTTGTTTCTTTTATGAGAAATGAGTGCATGAAATGATTTAGCCATTTTGACTTGAACCATTTTACACAATACTTGATTATTATTTTTGTGATGATGGTTTTGGATTATGAGAGCCAAATGAGAAAAGTCTTCTCTCATTCTTTCATGCTCATTCTCTCTCTTGTTCTTGAGCTCTCATCTTCCTCCTCTTGCTCTCCCTCTCTTGATTCTATGGTTCACTTGTCTCATGAGTTGAGAACCAAGAACCATAGATAAAATCCCATACAAACTCTTCTCTACTCACTCTAGTTCACAAGGTTTAGCAAACCGAGTGAACTAGTTTCTTCAAAGTTCGAAGAAGGAGCCAAAGGTTGAAGCTTTCAGGTGGATCTATCTTCGGCGCAAGGAGACGACGGGGAGAAGCCGGTTCGGACGACCATCGAAGCTTGAAGACGAAGGAGTTCGAGAAAAAGAAAGGTATAACCCCCTAACCGAGTAGTTAGCAACTCGTAGTTAGGTTGTTAGTTAGATGTTTAACAAAGATCCGGGTTTTTGAGTCCATGTTACCACCTCTAAGAAAATTTTTTTTCACCAAATTCCGCATGCCCGAAAGTACCGGGAGAGGTAGCATGGACTTACAGTGGTATCAGAGCCTAGTTAAACTCTATATAATATGTTAGCAAAGTAGCTAGAAGATCGATCAAAGAAAAGTCGCAAAACGAACCCAAAACTGTCAAGTTTCTGCCGAAATTTTTTCTGTTCAAAAGTTGATAATTTTCATCTTAAAAATCGGCTCAGGCTTTTGTGTGAACACCCACTAAATTTGGTCCAACGATCGAGTCAAAGAGCCGCAGAAACGCGGCGGGAGCACACTCCCGCCGCGGTTCCGCGACCGAGTTGACTCGGCCGAGGTCCAAGTTTGGTGCAGTGTTTTTCTGGGGTTGTTTTAGGATTTTTGGAATATATATTTTCTGCCCAGATTTTCCAGAACGAAAATTTTATTTTTGGGGTCCTGAAAATCCGTATTTTGATCGGACTTCTAAAAGACTTAAGCTGACGGGTTTTTCTGTGATGTGATATTTGTATTGAACGTCTGCTAATCGCTATATGTCGATTAGTGGGGGTTATACAAATCTGTGATCTGTAATGTTACTGGAATGTGTATATGAATATGTTGGATTGTCGCGGGTGAATAGCCGGGGGTTGTGAGACGAGAGTTTTCTTTTCTTTCAATTCATGTAAATTTGTAAATTGATGTAATAATTATTTGTATGGCCGCACAACCGGGTCGGGGTTGTAGCCGTCATTGTATAATTTCTTTTTACTGTTTTTGCTCCTAGGATAGACCCATGGAGGGGGTGCACAAACTACCGGGTATGCCGAAGTGCCGAGTGGCCTACTCACGGAGTTGAGGGAGGTTGCTTCGCTTCGGGTACTTGGCGGGTAGTTTGCCGCACCCGTAGGGGTCTTGGGTGGGGTTTTGGCTATTCACCGCGACCGTGTAATCTGCTTTTCGTTACAGGCTCATACGAATTGCGGATTCCTAGTATATCCAATGTGTTCATCTGTGATCTGAAATGGCTATCATTGCAATATATCTATATATGATATTATTTAGGCGTTGCTTATGTTTTACAGCCGCGCTAGCCCAGCCCCCGCTCTGTCGTTAGTTAAGTAACCTAACGGGTAATGACGGGGCCCCGTGGCGAATGCGAATGGCATAAGCGTACGTCATATTTTGGTTGTTTTCTGCAATGGTAGGATTAAATGATGGGACGCATTAAAAGAACTAATGCAAGAATATCATGCATTAAAAGAACTAATGCAAGAAAATAAACCAAGTTAAAGTCGTTGGAACACTTTCGAAAAACCACTCGGTTCTTTTCAAAATCAACTTCTAAAATGCGGAGTTTGAGCCACTCCTTTTAAAAGCTATCTCGTTCCATCGATTATATCAAGTTCACTACGTTCACGGTTTTGCCAAAACCATTCGTAGCCCTCCATCATTTCAGTTAAATATTCGGTAGTATTCAAGCTATGTATTTTGACCTCACGCCAAGGCATAGTGATTGGTAGCTGCCGGATATTTATCTGTTGCATAGATAGAATGTGTTGGTTTGGGACAGCCGTACTACCATTTTGGCCTACGTCAAGGGTAGGTACAGGTGGATTCAAATTAACCTGGATAATGATAGGAAGAACTTGACATGTGACTTATGACATTTTGACCTCACGCCAAGGTCATAAGAGCATGGGGCAAAAATCCACATCGGGAGTTTCAAAAGAACTGAAACTTGCTAGTGTTGCATACCATTTGGAGTATGATGATTCTGGTAGGATTCCTTCAGTTTCGTCACGCGATGATATTTGGATCCCGATCCTACTGTGAGTATATGCTACTCCTCGGGAAATTTCTCACTTAACGATCAATGCTATAAACCAAGTAGGTGTCTAGAAAGGTGTTAGCGGGGCTACGCCCCCAGGGAAAAGAGGTTATTTAATTAAAAAACTTCGCGAAAGCGTTGGAAAACCTCCCTCGAAGTACCGACAGCAGCCTGGCCGAACGGTTAAGCAAGTATTGTACGGTGAGATTGATCCTGACTAATTCTTCCTTTTTGGTTTGAGGAGGGATTCGAGAAACAGTGGGAGCCATCCTGTTTAGACAAACTAAAAACCACTCTAAACTTGCAAGAGCATCATGCTGAGTGTTTCTTCTTCTCTCTCCTAATTGCAGCGACCAATCGACATGACTGGACTTAAGTTACTTCTAGATAAAAACATACTGACAGGGCCAAACTACAAAGATTGGCTCAGGAATGTCAAGATGGCAATCACTTACGACAAGCTGGGGTATCTTCTTACCACCAAAGCTCCCCCTGCCCCTGGTCCCACTTCCAGCGTCGCGGATAAGGAAATCCGTAAGACTTGGGAGATTGATAGCGCGAAGGCCAAGTGCCTCGTACTTGCCTTTATGGACAATGAACATCAGAGGAGGCACGAGAATATGGACTTGGAATCCATATTTCTTCATACAAAAGAACTGTATGGAGAGCAATCTCGTATCGCAAGATACGAAGCGTCGAAAAAGTTACTTTCGGCAAGAATGGCCGTCGGATCATCAGTAGCAGAACACGTGCTTAAGATGATCGGCTACATTGAGGAGCTCGCGGACCTAGGGACCACATTGGAGAGTGAGCTCTATACGGACTTAGTTCTCCAGTCCCTTCCTTCCACTTACGCCCAGTTTATACTGAACTTCAACTTACAAGAAAAAGAAGTTGAACTTTCAGAGCTCCTCAACATGCTGAGGAGCGCAGAGGGCACCCTACAGAAAGGTAGGGAAACATCCACTTTGTTTGTAGGAGGATCATCTTCTTCTAGGTCCAAGGAGAAAGCCAAGGGAAAGAAGAAGAAAGCCCCCGCCAAACCAAGAGGCGGTGTTAGTAAAGTGGATACGAAGGGAAAAGCAAAAGCAACAAAGAAAGCGGGGAAGCTTGTGGATAAGGAAGAATGCTTCTATTGTCATAAGAAAGGACACTGGAAGAATGATTGCAGGGCCTAGAAGGCCAGAACACAGGAATTGAAGCAGGTTGCAGCTTCAGCTTCAGGTGTGTATGTTATTGAAAACTGTCTTTCAATAAACTCTACTTCCTGGGTATTGGATACCGGATCAGGATCTCATATCTGTAATTCTTTGCAGGCGTTGAGAAACCGTAGTGTTTTGAAAGCAGGTGACATGACCCTCAGAGTTGCGAACGGAGCTAGCATGGATGCTAAAGCCGTGGGGGACTATCACCTGGGAATGTCAGATGGACATGTTTTGGTTTTGCGTAATTGCTTTTTTGTACCCAACGCAACTTGTAATATCATTTCTGTATCTTTAGTTTCTAAAGAAGGTTATGAATTTGCGTTTGTAAGCAATGTTGTAAACATTCACCTTAATCAAGTTCTGATTGGGTCAGGTACATTGAGCAATGGTATATACGTATTAAACCAACCACAGATTTTCAATGTCCAGAATACACACAAAAGAAAGTCTCCGGAAATAAATCAGACTTTCTTATGGCATTGTAGACTGGGTCACATCAATGAGAGAAGGTTGACGAAGTTACATACAGAAGGATATTTGAATGTGTTCGAATATCAATCGTATGCCACTTGTCAATCCTGTCTCAAAGGAAAGATGACAAAGACTCCGTTCACTGGACACGGAGTAAGAGCGAGCGAGCTCTTGGGACTCGTACACAGCGACGTGTGCGGCCCAATGTCTACACATGCGCGAAGCGGTTATTCTTACTTCATTACTTTTACGGATGACTTTTCAAGGTACGGTTATGTCTTCTTAATGAAACATAAGTCCGAAGCCTTTGGAAAGTTCCAGGAATATAAGAATGAAGTAGAAAAACAAACCGGCAAAAGTATCAAGATCCTAAGATCGGATCGAGGTGGTGAATACTTGAGTGCCGAGTTCCTGGACTATTTAAAAGAGAACGGAATTCTCTCTCGGCTTACTCCTCCATACACTCCGCAACATAACGGTGTATCGGAGAGACGGAACCGAACCCTATTGGATATGGTACGGTCCATGATGAGTAACGCTGAGTTACCGCGATCATTCTGGGGGTATGCGCTAGAATCAACTGCATACCTTTTGAACCGAGTTCCCACTAAGACTGTGCCTACCACACCTTATGAGTTATGGAGTGGGAAGAAACCCTATCTTCAATATCTGAAGATCTGGGGATGTCCAGCTTTTGTCAAAAAGCAAAATGCGGACAAACTCGAGGCACGCTCAGTACTGTGCAAGTTTATGGGATACCCAAAGAACACCAGGGGGTATCTTTTCTACCACGCAGAGGAACAAAAAGTCCTTGTTTCTCGTAATGCCCACTTTCTAGAACACCAGTTCTTAGAAAAGGAAATTAGTGGGAGCGCAGTAGAACTGGAAGAAATTCCAGAACCACGAGCTATTACTGAAAACTTAGTGGAACCAGAGGGTTCAAAAGAACAGGACATTCCTACGCCGCTCCGCAGGAGTAGTAGGCAGTCTCATCCACCCGAGAGATACTACGGTTTTCGCATAGACGGGGATAGAGAGGATTGCATCATAGATTATGATGAGCCTACTAGCTTCCAGCAGGCCGTTCAGAGCGTTGACTCAGTAAAATGGCTGGATGCAATGCGGACCGAAATGGAGTCCATGTACACCAACAAAGTATGGACGTTGGACATTGCTCCAGACGGGGTAAAACCCGTAGGATGCAAGTGGATCTTCAAAAGGAAGATTGGTGTAGATAGACAGGTTGAGACCTATAAAGCTAGACTTGTTGCAAAGGGTTTCCATCAAAGACCTGGCTTGGACTATGACGAAACCTTTTCTCCAGTGGCTATACTGAAATCCATTCGGATCCTTCTTGCCATTGCTGCCTTCCACGATTATGAGATCTGGAAAATGGACGTAAAGACCGTTTTTCTAAATGGAAATTTAGAGGAGTGTGTCTATATGGACCAACCAGAGGGTTTTATTCAGAGTGGGAGCAGCGGAAAGGTGTGCAAGTTGCTTAAGTCCATCTATGGACTAAAGCAGGCATCGCGGAGTTGGAACATCTGTTTTGATGAGACGGTCAAGGAATTTGGCTTTATCAAAAATCCAGATGAACCATGCATCTATTGAAGATTTGTAGCGAGAACTGTAGTATTCCTCGTTTTGTACGTGGATGACATTCTCTTAATAGGAAATGACATTCCTATGCTACAATCTGTCAAGGGGTTCTTGTCACACAAGTTCTCCATGAAAGACCTGGGTGATGCCTCATACATCCTGGGGATCCGGATCCATCGTGATAGATCCAAGAGGATATTAGGACTTTCACAGTCCAGGTACATCGACACCATACTGAAGAGATTCAGTATGGAAGATTCCAAGCGCGGTAACCTACCGGCTTGTCACGGGATCACCCTCTCTAAAGAGATGTCTCCCAAGACTGATTTGGAGAGGGATCGCATGTCTATTATACCCTACGCTTCTGCGGTAGGCTCTATAATGTATGCGATGTTGTGTACCAGACCGGATATAGCTTATGCACTGAGTGTGGTAAGCCGGTATCAGTCAAACCCTGGGGAGAAACACTGGATAGCAGTAAAGAACATTCTCAAGTACCTGAGAAGGACTAAGGAGATGTTCTTGGTGTATGGCGGAAAAGACCTCCAGATCGAGGCCTTTGCTGACTCCAGCTTCCAGAGTGACAAGGATGATTCCAAGTCCATGTCGGGTTTTGTCTTTACCCTCAATGGAGGGGTGGTGTGTTGGAAGAGTTCCAAACAGGAAACCGTTGCAGACTCGACGATGGAAGCGGAATACATCGCTGCATCTGATGCCGCAAAAGAAGCTGTCTGGATGAGGAAGTTCTTGAAGGAGCTTCAGGTGGTTCCGTCCATTGTTGATCCAATACCTCTGTATTGCGACAACAACGGGGCTATAGCTTTAACGAAGGAACCCAGGTCCCATCAGAGATCCAGACACATCTTGAGGCGGTATCACCTGATCAGGGAGATCGTGGATCGCCAGGAGATCGAAGTTCGGAGAGTCGCTTCAGAAGATAACACTGTAGATCCATTCACCAAGGCCTTGCCCCAGACTCAGTTCGAGCGGCTGATCGAGATGATAGGTCTTCGATACGCCAGTACATGGCCTTAGTGCAAGTGGGAGATTGTTAGTGTATATGCCCTAGAGGCCATTACTGTATCATACTAGTTTGTATATTACTTAATGGAAGCTTGGGATATTCACCTTGTATATACAATCTTGCTCAAAATAGTAGTATGCTACTTGGTTTGTTTCTACTTCAATGTGTACATGTGTTTATTTTAGTATATCGCCTATACACATTAGTGGAGCCCTTAGGATCTTTGCTTGATTACCAGCGCTGTGATGGCAGTCACACTAGTGGGGCTGGGTAATCTATAAGCACATCCTTATGCAGGTCCCTGGTCGCAGGACTATCGAGGCAGGGCATCGATACTCCGGAGTAGACTAGCGTATGCGCTTCTCATCCCAGTGTGGGAGACGATCTGTCCCACAGCCGTCGGTACGTCATACTTGAGAGAGTATGCGGGTGCTCGTTGGGTTACGAGTACACTGGACAGGACTCGTCGGGAACTGACTAGTTGGTATTATGCCTATCGTCAGTTATCAGTTCCCAGGTGACATGAGTACAGCTTAGTCCGCTGACTTGACACTGTCACTTCGCCTCGAGTGTGTTCCCACAGTACTTTGATTACTACCCTACCACGGCTCAAAGGAGTCGTGCAAACAGGTGGTAGTTGGGTGCAGTCCCGAAGCACTTGGAGGCAGTGACGGTTAGACAGGATTCGTCTCTCCCGGTATTGGGGGTTGACATCGCGCTGTGTCTAGGAGAGCCATTACACGAGTAGTCCCTGGCCAGGGCAAACGAGATATACTGGTAGGCTTCCAGTGTTATCTCAGGGTGTTCTGGGCTTCACTTCGACACGACTTGTACCGCTATTGGGGGACTGACGTTTACCGCCCCCTAGGCCCGCCATGCGATGTATCAGACGAACAGACCGGACTGTACGGAGAATATCACATTCAGGCTCAGGAGGAGTTCAGATGGGTTTCGCCTCGTCAGTCTTCTTGTCGGCATCTACCTGGGGACCGTTACGCACAGCTAGTGCCGCTTGCGGTCTGTGGTTAAACCCACTGCCAGCGTAGTGTCGAGTCTTTAGAGTCCCACACAGAAAGCTATTCGCCTTTAGGCAAAAGAGTAGAGGTCGCATGGTTTTGCGACAGGTCGCATGGTTTTGCGACAGGGTTCGGTCACATCCGTGCACTTGTGCACGTACAGTGTCCGGACAGTTTACACTAGCGGGCTTTTGTTTAAGCCAGATCCTAGTGTACCTTTTGGGATTGGATTTATCCAGTATGCATTCGTGTTTCTCGGAACGCGGATGCGGGTGTGTATGCACAGTTGACGGAGAGACAGAGGCAGAGGATTCTCATTAGGGTTGTTGACCGTTGACTGTTGACTATTGACTTTTGGTCAACCCTAATGAGAATATGATATGTGATTAACAATTATATTAATTAAGTATTGTGGTGACATGGTTGTTGAGGGGTTGACTTTGTTGACTTGTTGACTTTGTTGACCGGTTGACTAGGTTGGACTAGTTGACCATCATAATGACTATGGCTATCATTTCATGGCAAAGACTTTTTACTTGCTTGTTTCTTTTGTGAGAAATGAGTGCATGAAATGATTTAGCCATTTTGACTTGAACCATTTTACACAATACTTGATTATTATTTTTGTGATGATGGTTTTGGATTATGAGAGCCAAATGAGAAAAGTCTTCTCTCATTCTTTCATGCTCATTCTCTCTCTTGTTCTTGAGCTCTCATCTTCCTCCTCTTGCTCTCCCTCTCTTGATTCTATGGTTCACTTGTCTCATGAGTTGAGAACGAAGAACCATAGATAAAATCCCATACAAACACTTCTCTACTCACTCTAGTTCACAAGGTTTAGCAAACCGAGTGAACTAGTTTCTTCAAAGTTCGAAGAAGGAGCCAAAGGTTGAAGCTTTCAGGTGGATCTATCTTCGGCGCAAGGAGACGACGGGGAGAAGCCGGTTCGGACGACCATCGAAGCTTGAAGATGAAGGAGTTCGAGAAAAAGAAAGGTATAACCCCCTAACCGAGTAGTTAGCAACTCGTAGTTAGGTTGTTAGTTAGATGTTTAACAAAGATCCGGGTTTTTGAGTCCATGTTACCACCTCTAAGAAAATTGTTTTTCACCAAATTCCGCATGCCCGAAAGTACCGGGAGAGGTAGCATGGACTTACAGCAAGTGGCAGCGTGTGTGTGATTTTAAAATTGGTTTGTTTTGAAAAAAAGTGGGACTCAAGACAAATCACTCTAAAATGCACAAGCAACCCTAGAACTAAGGTCACCTAGGTCCAGTCTCTAGACCGCTCCTAGACTTCCAAAGGACAAGCCGCAGGATCAATCCTCTACCGCCTCTGTACTACCCTTGCAGCCAGGTAAGTACCAGGTAAATGGGAAGGAACCATAGTAGTGGGCCTAATTAAAAACCACTAGCCTTTGACACACTTGCCTAGACACTACAAAAATAATGCGGATAAGCGATAGATTACCCACGACCTTCCTCTGTCCTTATTGAGCGCGACAGTCCTTAGAGTCTGGTCTAGATATTATTTTAAATTAATGAAGGGTTGATGCAGATGCTCAGTTTGTGATTTGTGGGGCTTAGGAAGGGTGAGGAAATCCCCAGCTAATCTTGATTTGGTCTTTTCCCCTTAAAGTCCGTATTAAAATATGCAAAACAAAACCAATCATAAAACTTTTGCAAAAAGATTTTTGAGAGGCGCTATTTTGCAAAGAATCCTGCAGAAAATAGATTTTATTGGATTTGAGAGGAGAGAGAAGGAGTTGAGAATCTTACCAGAGAAGTTTGTAACCCTAACTCCTTAGTTACGCCGCGTTTCCACCGCCTAAAGGACCTTCGTGTCGCGGTTCCGCCGCGAAGTGGAGGGATCAGGTAATGAAAATTTTTCTTTGGCCTCCTGTACTCCTCTGGATCTCTAAGAATGTCTCTGTCTCCTGTTTCCTCAAGTCTGCGACTCCAGATCTCCTTGCAAAAATTCACGCACGAATCGTTAAATATGCAATTTGCAGTTTTGTTTTAATTATGATATGGATCGTATAAGAATTCAACACAAATAGTAAGAATAAAAAAATTACACACGTATCCCCGGCAACGGCGCCATTTGATTGATACGAAAAAGTGTGTTTGTAGTTAACCGCAATCAATAACGGTGTCGCTTGTAGCTAGACCGAGATGAGTACGGGTCATCCTCAGGGAAACGTTGAACCTTTTACTCTTACTTTAGATGTGTTGAAAAAGAGAGGAGGGATAAAGAATTTTGTGGAATGGTTTCTAGATCTACGTTAAGCAAGAATGCAAAATATAGATCTAGATTATTTATGGATGTAGTTAATATAATAAAGGAGCTTGTAGGGTTCGTTAGGATTTAGTAGTTATGGATGATTAATTAAAAGTTACCATTTTTATCTTTTAATAGATTTAAAACTAGAATGATGGTGATGCATGTAGATTAGGGTTTCTGGAGGGAAAAGGAATCCCACTCTTAACCCTTATCTCGACACGGAACTCCGTTCATATCTAGCCTTTTCCAAAACAATCATTAATCTAATCTCTAATCGCGGTTGGAACTAACAAAGAATTGTTAGCGCGCCCGATTAGGATGTTAATGATTCTTTTGATAAAGTTCATAAACTTTATAGGACTTAAAAAGGGTTTAGGGATGTTCATCATCCATTAGCCTACCCTAATCTTACGAACCCTAACAAGCGGGGAATTACTCGCGCATGTTGGGAGAAAAAGAGATGGAGAGAAATTGCATAATTAAACTACGAAGAAATAGAATAAGAAAAAGAAAGCTACCTTTATTAATCAACAATATTCATTACACTTGAATCCTTAGAAAATGATTACAATTTCTAGTTGCTTCTCGATCTCTTCTAAGGAGGTAGACGAACAGTTGATGATCAGTCTGGATGCGTGAGCCGTCTTGGACTTCGTGATCTCGTCGACTTGATAATTTTTCCAAGAGGCTCTCGGTCCTTATTTATAGTCACAGAATCAGAACCCTCGTTTTCTAATATGAAAACTAGTTGTTAGGATCCTAACCGCCACAATCCCATATCTCAATTCTTCAAATCAGTGGCGGAACCGCGGCCATTGGATAGGTTTGGCCGCGGATCCGCTCCTTTTTGGTGAGATCATGGCCTCTAATTTTTGTAGTTTCATATCTGTAACACTTGATAATCTTTTGAGTATCTAGACTTTGAAAATCTTTTCTACATTTCTACCAGAATTAGTTTCTTGAATATCTTTGGTAGATTTGATTTGCCAACTTTGATTTCCTTGATTTCAGCCCTGAAAATTCTGCACAATAACTCAACAAACAATATTAGTAGAGTTTGTTTTATTGAGATATTAACTTAACCATTAAGAATTGATCAAAGGTATTAATAAGGTAAGCATATTTAAATGGGCCAAATGTTACATGGATATTATATGCTTACTTTTTCCTACAAAATGTTATTTATAATATATAAACACATGAAAATAGTATTTTTACAGATAAACCCTCATATGTATCATATATTATAATAAACACCTTTTATTAAATAGAAATAGTAGGAAAAATGTCATATTAAATATGCAGTTTTATCAACTGAACAAATGTTATAAAATGTGAGAAACCTGAATTGGTAAACTTTTTACAGTAAACCAGCATTAACGTCTAAATGAACACTAACCGAAATCTAAGGCATAACAATCTCCCCCCCCTTAAAAAAATTCGTCCCCGAATTTAAAATTCTTACTAAGCGTACCTTCAAAGAGAAGATTACAAACTCTCATATCTCGCTCGCAGCCTCCCAAGTGATTACCTCACTATACGGCTACGTCCAAGAAAACCCTTCACAGATGGCAAGACCCTTGACCAAAGTTTCTTCACCTGCCGAGCCATTAACACAATTGGCAGCTGGTGAACGAAAGATCGCGTCCAAGCTAAATGGTCTGGTGCTGAATCATGTGAGAAAGGTCATGAAGCTAATTGTAAAGTATCGACATCAGGAATACGGGGTGAATACTCAATAATCTGGATGGAAGTGCCAAATTAAAGGCAATGAAACTAACTCGCCTTAAGGATCTCAAAAGGACCTACAATTCTGGGATAAGCTTCCCAAAACTCAACACGTCATTTATCGGAAAAATCCGTAGGAATACATGATCTGCCACTGCGAACTCAAGTTTACGACCAACACGGTCGGCATAAGACCTCTGTCCGTAATGGACAATTCTCATCCTGACCTAAAACAACTGGATTATCTCCGAAGTCTCTAGACTAGCTGGGGTCCAAAAATCCTGTTTACGCAGAGTCAGAAAAACAACAGACTGGTGATCGACACGACCTAACCCCTAAACCTAAAGGTTGCTAATTGGAGTGTCTCCTGATAACAGCTATCGAAGGAGAACCCTAACAATGGCGAGTGACGATCCCCAACTGCCGACAACAATTAATACGTACGCACAAACTTAACAAAGAACAACTGAGCAAACTGTGTATAACCGGACGACAAGCATCCGAATGGAGTCACACCCTGACTAAACCTGGGTAGACACCATAACGAAATTCGTGGAGATCTGCTCCCACTCCCACTTCGGAACGGTTAAAGGTTGCAACTCTCCAGCCGGTCTCAGATGCTCAACCAAAACACACAACAAGACAAACACCTTGAAACGAAATCCGAAACTTCTCTTTACATCCCTGCCCACCCGTAACTATCTCATAAGTCACGTCAAATGTTGGTGGAACTTGAATGAGTACAGAGAGTTGACAGATGTGCCTGCTCTAGGATTTTACGTCTCTACCCAATAATATCAGGTACACAAACACGTCCCTAAACTTAGTACACCTTTGTCACAATTCAAGGACTCCGAATCTTTACCCAGCCGATTATGCTCAAGTATCTCTGACGAACGAGCATCGGCGAGCAGTGTCTCGCGAAAGCGATTAAAGAAAAGTGGTCGGGCACGGACATGAGCAAGCTGTCCCCTCAGTAGAGACGAACTTACGCTGTACTCAACGATCGCACAAGAACTGTAAATCTGCAGAAGACTGTCTCAACAATCAACACCCGCTGCAGGAAGATGTATATTAAGCTCTGGTGGTCCGTGAAAATCTGATACTGCTCTCAAACAAGTAGTGTCTCCAAATCTCCAACGCAAGACCACCGCGGCCATCTCCAGATCATGAGTGGGATATCCTTCTCGTACTTCCTCCAATGTAGGGAAGCAAAAGCGATAACTCTATATTGTCGCCTCAGTACACAATCGAGCCCTACTCGTGAAACATTATAGTTAAACAACAAGTTGCCTGAACCAAAAGCAAAGAAAGAACTAATGCAGTTGTTAACCGAATCTTCAACTACCGAAAACTCCGCACACATGCCTCGGTCCAAAGAAAAGAAACCTCCATTCCGGTCAATTTAGTCAACGGTGCAGCACTACTCTAGCAATCCTGCATGAAACGGCAGTAAAAACCTGCTAAGCCCAAAAATCTGCGGACCTCCATCCTGCACACAAGTCTGGGCATAAGCTGTACGGACTCGATCTTTCTCGGAACCATACGAAAACTGTCTCCCATAATTACAAGACCTAGGAGTCAACACAAACAAGCCTGAAGGAACACTCCGAGAATCTAGCAAACCGCTGGGGCTCTCCCAATGTTTGCAAAACAAATCCTTAAGTGCTACTCCTGTCCCTCAAGACACATTAAATAGGCCAGAATGTCGTCAATAACACAACAAAAACTGGTCGAGGAACGGCCTGAAGAAATATGGTTCATCATATCTACGAATACTGCTAGGGCATTGGTGAATCCAATGACACACCAATACACACGAAGCCCGTAGCACGCACAAGCCAGTCTTCGGAATGTCATCACTCTGAACCCGCAACAATGATGACCTGATCCCAAACAAACTTAGAAAATGTCTCGCACTCTAGAGCTGATCGAAGAAATCGTCAATGCGAGGTAAAGGATACCTATCCGCACCGTAAGCCAGTTCAATTAACGATCCATCAATATACAACCTCAATCTGTCGTCTTTCTCCTTGACGAACAGAAATAGGAGCTTCCAAAAGCAAAACACTCAGACGCACAATCCCCCCAACAAACAACTCTGCAGTTGACCCTTATACGCTCTAAGTTTCGCCGGCTCATCTGGAACAACGTCGGAAAACTCTCGCACGATAGAAACCCGGTCCAACAAACCAACTGTGGCTCCGGTATCATGAATGAATGCCAAGAATCCACGGCATCTCCTCAAAAGCCGACTAGCAAAAAGGCTGAATTCAAGCTGTAAGAGGCGGCACAACTATCCACCTGCACAACGAGAACTGACTCGCCGGGGAAAACAGAACCTGACTGTTTCCTCATGGTAGTCCACAGACACCTAGCACGTAGCTAACCAGTCCGTGCCCAGGAGAACGTCAAACCCAACATCTCTAGAAGGATCAAAACGACGGACGAATCGCTATCTCCTATCTGATTGGCACACGACCGAATTACGTGTCGCGCAACAAAAGAATCGCTGACAGAAATTAACACAACAAACGGCTAATCTACCTAACACGAATCTCCTCGTCCCAAACCTCGGTACAAGTGTGAAAAACAAACAAATACATCAAAAGAACATACAAATTAAGGATACCTGAAAACTCTGCATTGGACGCCCGCGCGTCCCGATGAGTAGAAACAAACTCTCGTGTCTGCCCCCTAACCGCAACTGGCTGAACTCCTCCTCTGCTAGACTGACCCCTCCGAGCGAACCCTCCGCGTCCATGACGTCTCAAAATATGACCCTGACGTGGTGCTAAGGAACAATGTCTGACGAAGTGTTGAAGGCTTCCGCATCGAAAACATCCACGCGACGACTGCTGACCCTCCTGGGTATGAGAGCTGAATGACTGTCCTCGTCCTAAACCTCTGCTACTCCCGCGACGGTCACGAAATCTGTCTCGACGACTAAACCTCTGTCTCTGGGCTGGTACACCGGTACGAGTTCTCCATTGTTCCGGAACTCTCAAAGTCTCTGGAAGACGTGTCTCATAAACTGGGGCTGCATCCACTGGTGCTATGTAGGTGACGGACTGCTGCATGCTGATCGCAAGGAACAACTGAGTAACAGGAGTGACAACCTCCTGTCGCTGCGCTCGAACGGCCTCAACCAATGAACTCATCATCTGGCGCATGTCCTGCATCTCTGCCACAAGCCTAGCGATACTGTCTGTCGAAGGCGGATCCGTCTGCACCTGTGCATCGAGCGCGCCATCCTTGTCAGTCTTCGTCCTACCCGAGTCAATTCTGACCTCGGCCCTCGCTGCACCTCTCTGAGTCCCCATAGTCATCGGTGGAAAAGGCTATAAATGAAAATATGATTCGATATGGACACGGAAATCGAATCACCAGAATATGAATCATCAAGGAAGGAATTTCAAGCAAATTGTACTTAGGTCACTTTAGGCGGAGTACCGCATTGTGAGTAAGCTGCAGACATACACACATTACGTTACTCTGCTTAAGCTACCTACTCCATCATACCAAGGTCATCCTACACTCCGAAAGGTAAAACCTAACGTTCTGATACCAACTTTGTCACGACCCGAAATTTGGCACGTGACGGCCCTAATACTACGCAACGTCTACAGGCGTAACGCAGTAAAAGAAAACCAAAACCCAGAAATCTAAACCATTAAAAGACAAGAAAAGATAAGAAACATTTTTAAAAGTCTTTGAAATCACAACCCAAATTCTTTAAAAGTCCCACTTTCTTTCTTTAAAATTTTGGCAGCACCTCCTTTGAAAAAACTATCCCCAAAAATGGGTACAACATAAATATAAATAAAGCATCCTCAAACGGGAGCAAATACACACCCAAATGCGGAAAACAACCACCACCACAAATATACGACGCCGTAGCGAAGAAATAAAAGACGATAAAAAGAAAGCTGTATAAAAGACAAACAAGTCACAAATAATATACAATATGGTCCTCACCAAGTCTCTAAGTCAACAAAATAATAGTAGATGGAGAGTATAAGAATACAACGAATATACAATACAACAATACGGATAACCACAAAAACCCACCGAAGCAAAACTACACAATATGAGCTGAAGCGGTATCCGTAACAAAAAATGATCAGATAGATGAATAGCCTGCCTCGACTACTCTGGGGAACACCCTACAAAACAACTGTGGCACAACGGGGGTGAGTTGCCAACTCGTGAATAGTAAATAACATATGCAGGTAATCGCAAGTATGCACGTACAGCGTGAATCTAACATATGCAATTAATAACAATAACAGATCATATGAATGCAATAATCATGCAATAATGATATGAAAATGTATATATACAACAATCATGAAAGGTACACTAACAGGTACAACTACACATGAAGCAATGCATATAATAAAGGTATGTAAATGCAACAGTCATGAAAGGTACTCTAACAGGTACTACTAATACATGAAGCAGTGCATAACAATAAATGTGAAGTATGGAAAGAAATATGTCATTTCCACGGAATCCTGACATCGTGGTAGGATCACAATCCATCAAGACAATCCAAATCCCAATTCCTTAAATCAACCCCCAAATTAGCTGTCGTATCAAATAAGTCTCATAAATCCTGAATGTACACTTTCGAATAAATCTCCTATATCCTGAATGTACAAATCAGTAATCTCATATATATCCATATCAAATCTCCAATAAATCACCTATATCCCAAATCTAATCTCAAGTAAAAGTCTAACACCATAAGTATATTTGCATGAATTAATATGATGATGTATATAAATTAATGTCAATACACATATATTAGCGTCCCATTCCACTAATATTGGTGTAAGGGCATATATAACAGCGGCCTAATCCCCTGTTATATATACAAAGGAGTAAAAAGAAATATCATGAAACCAATGTGTCAAGTATCGACACAGAAATGCTGATCTATCAGGTGCTGTCACCAAGACTGGCACCCTGATAGGTACGTATCATACGCTATACCGAAAGCACGAGTGCCTAGCTCTGACCCTCGCCTTTCGACGTATCAATACGCACATGAATCCCATCGGTATCCCCATGATAACCGCCGAATCATAGGTAATGTCACCGAATGGTATGGTTCCCCTGCCGAGCTCATCGGCGTGGTACATCGACATCCCTTTCTTGCCCCGGGGTACCTACGGGCCCCACCATGTACCCTCATACGGCCTCGACGCCTCCTCGTAGGGGTATATATATATATATATCAGAACCGATAAAACTCATGGTGGATGCTGAAATATCATATCAAGGGAAACCGGGTTTTTCAAATAATGCATAATTTCATGAACTCCCACGGTCCCCAAATCCAGAAAACATCATGAAAAATCCATATAACAATGCGAAAATCCATGAATATGATATATGCAACATAAACTGAAATGTAAGCATATGAAGGAAAAGCCGCTAATTAACTGCAGCAAGTTAATATAAAATATCATGCGGTTCCTATTTTATCCAATTCTAAATAACATCACGTAAAGGTAAATATGTAGCTATAGCTGTTGTATGTGTAAACACAAAGGTATAGCAAGGTATATGTATCTACCTATAAGTAAATGATATAGTATACCTCCTGGGTATAAGTGAAATATGTGCAAGGTATACCTGTAGCTATGTCGTAAAGTGTGTATGTACCTATCACTAATGGTACAATACTCTATAGGTATACGGGTACTATATGTCATATGCAATAAGAAATATGAATCAATGTCACAATGTCCCTAACCAAGCAATATCCTAACTATAAGTGGTTTGTGTGTGACATGGCAATTATTGACGGTGTGTGTAGCATACAATCAGTGCTCGTGCAATATGAATCGTCAATATTATGTGCAGTGTCCTAAGGCTACTAGTCCAAGCACAACAACATCTAAGTAATAGGGTAAATGCGCAATTCTAAATATGATATAGAATATGCGACAAGTATTAACATTTCTAGCCCAGACGCATAACGCCATGCGGGCGATTCCCCTGTAAATGTTAAATCTACTAACCAACGCTCCAAGCTAGGTGAAGCCTACCACCTGTTTTCCCTTTGTAGCAGTGCCCGTAGTCCCCGCCTGCGAACCTGCAATATTAAAACAACAAAGCAGATATATATTAATAATAGACCTAAAATACTTACAATCTACACGAACCAACACGACACACCTACATACTCTAAAGGGTTCGTATTGCAGCTAACGCGTATAGCGACACTACGAAACCAACTCAGCGCAACAGCAACATGTAACACGCATCGTATCGGATAACGATCGCACGAAACGAAACACTGGAAATATGAAAAGTGATCCCAGATTTTTCTGTGCTAACAATTTGTAAAAATTGCAAGTACCATGAGACTACAATTAACCCCAGAGACTCCTACACCAAAAACCAACACCCAGGTCCCTACTCTGGCCGCAAATTGCGGCCAGAACCATTAAATCTGCGGCCGTTCTATGGTGGAATTGGCTCGTATTTTGAGGGTAGGTTCTAGGTCTCTATACCAGGTTACTGTCAAGTCAATTTTTGCAACAAATACTTAGTTTAACAGCAGATCATCCGAGACCCCAAATCGACACTAAAAATACGATATTTATCCGAAACGATACGATACGCGATAAAAACATAAACTAACAAGCTACGCTACACAAAAATAACTTAAACAACAGCAAGGAAACATTATCTAGCCAAAAGAACACAAAGATCCAAGCTTTGTACACTCCATAGCATCCAAGAGGAAAAATGTGAACAAAGATGTGATTTTGATGATGTTTTGGTGAATTTGTGATGGATTTTGAGATGGAGTGAGAGAGAGTGTTCAGAATTTGTTGAGGGAGATAGAGAAATGAGAAAGAGATAGAGAAAAAGAGAGAGGGTGTGAGGAAATGAGAGAGGAAGGTGAGTGTAGGGTTAGAGATGAGGGTGAGTGTATCAAAGCCATTAATGCACCATGCCTTCTCATTAATGCACCATACCTCATCATGCCACCACAAATATCTCTCTCTCTCTCACAAAAGATTAATGGTTAATTCAAGGCAAAGGATTAAAGCAAAGGGATAAGATTAAGGTTAAGTGTCATGGTTGCTAAGACTAATTTAGCACAAACAAAACTCATATTTACGTGCACACGTGCGTGCATACTTATAACAAATAATAATAAATTATTAATTAAATGTTATAAAATGTAAGGAACCCGAATTGGTAAACTTTTTACAGTAAACCCGTATTAACGTCTAAACGAACACTAACCGAAAGCTAAGGCGTTACATAAATGCACTATACAAATGTAAACGGAACGTCGAAAGGCTGTAATATGAAACATGGGATGCTTGATTTAAAATACAGGTGTGGTATTTATTTAAATAGGTATATAATGAGTTATATAGCATGTAGCAAGATTAACTTGCCTAGACGGAACAAGAACGGATATGTACGGAACGTCCTTCGTCGGCGAAATGTCGCAACGCGCGCACGGTACACGGAACGGTTCCAAACAACGCACGAGGGTAATCATGGAAGTTAGGTACGTTCACTGGATCACTCGGATCGTCAGCGAAAAGCACGGCTCTGGCGGTGATCACCGGAATTAAGAATCAAGATCAAGAAAAAGAAAGAAGAAAGAAGAAGAAGAAGTAAGAAGAAGAGGCTGTGTATTAAAAAAAGAAAATTAAATAAATAAATAAAATATATATAAATATATATATGCAGAGGAGAGAGAGAGAGAGAAAGGGGTTGTTGGTTTGTTAGGAAATTAGTTTAGATTTAAATTTAAAAAATCTTTTATTAATTAACTAAATTTTAATTTGTATCAATTTATAAAATTAATATTATATAAATAAAATTTGATATTCTGGTAAATACAAATATAGTCCAAAATATGCCCAGGTCGGGTCTAAAAATTCAGTTTTAAAATATGAAAAATATATGCGACGTCCAAATTTAAAAATGAAAGCTTGGGTAACGAAAATGCATACCCCCAAGAACGGATGCACGCACGTGCGCGTAGCCATCCAAACATGTCCGTTTCACTGAACGGGACGAGAACAAGATGCGCGGATGCTACCACGGGGTTAGGGATATCATGCAAGCCATATTATGTATTTTAAAAATATTTTATATGACTTAAAATGTTATATGGTAAAAATTGCAATGTCAGATAAAATGCCGGTATGCACTAAACATGAAAATGCACAGTCTACGTAACAAGTCAGGGTAATTCATAAATATTAATCAAACAGGTTCAAGCAAGCGGGTCGGGTCGAATGCAATATAAAATGTAAAATACCATTCGCACCCAAAACACGATAAATCAAGAAAATACCACAGATAAGTAAATACAGGAACTGGAATTGGTATAAATGAACTAGAGTGTTACAAGGGATCTCATGTGGATGGAGGAGGAGAAGAGGAGGTGGTTAGGATGGTCGAGGTCAGGGGACGAGGGCGAGGGGACGAGGAGGTCGGTGGCGAGGACGATGGGTTGAGTTCTCGGGGATGGGTGTACAGGGATGGGTGCTCGGGGTTGGAGGAGGAGAGGAAACGAAGTGGTGGAGGTTGTGAGAATATGGTGGTAATGAGGTTGGGAGGTCGGCGGCGATGGCATGGTGAGGCTAGGGTTAGGGTTTCGTCATGAGAGCCAGAGAGGAGGAGTGAGGAGAGAGGTGAGGTGTGTATAATGTATATTAGATTATATATATATATATATATAGGGGAGAGGGAAAGAGTACGAGAGGAGAGAGAGATAGAGGGTTAGAAAAGCGAGACGTTGAGGATAGAGAGAGAGACAGAAAGATAGAAAGAGAAGAGTGCGAGAGGGGAAAGAGAGAGTGAGAATCCTGAGAGAGAGATATGAATTATCATATTAATTATTAATATATTATTATATATATGTGTATACATTAGTTATGTTAGTTATAAGTAATATATTATAATATATTATATCGAATTATATGGTTATTATCAAAATACTCCGAAAAATACTCGGATCTCTTCTAAAAATCTAGTTTTAAAATATGAATAATATACGTACAAGCCAAAAGCATAATGCGATCTCCGGTTAAATAAAATGCATACCCCTAAGAACGGATACATGTAGATACACGTAGCGATCCAAACGAGTCTGTTCTATCAATCTGAACATGAACATGATATATGGATGCAACTATATGGCATGGGGTATGATAACATGCAATGTGAGATATTAAAATATATTATTTGGCTATTATTTGTATTATTAAAAATATGCGGATAACAAATACATCATACATGTATATAAAACCTAGATGTGCACGAATCCTCTGTACTAGTGAATATGTGACGTAATTTTGAACCATAATGGGTTTCAAGCATGCGGGTCGGGTCGGATATTAACCACAGATACCAAATGCACTATCCGCACCCAAAACTATAATAATCAAGAAACTGTCGTAAGATTAGAAAATACCCAAATTAAATATGGTATAAATGAACTAGGGTGTTACATTTACGATCTCCCCAATCAGGTGATACCGCCTCAAGATGTGTCTGAATTTCTGATGGGACCGTGGTTCCTTCGCTAAAACCATAGCCCTATTGTTGTCGCAATACAAAGTTATTGGATCAATAATGGATGGAACCACATCTAGTTTAGTAATGAACTTCATTATCTAGACCGCTTCTTTCGCGGTATCGTTGGCAGCAATGTATTCAGCATCCATCGTCGAGTCTGCGACGGTGTCCTGTTTGGAGCTCTTCCAATAGACCGCCCCTTCATTAAGGGTAAACACAAAACCCGAGAAAGACTTACCGTCATCCTTGTCACTTTGGAAACTCAAGTAGGTAAAGGACTCCACCTGGAGGTCCTCATTACACCAAGAACGGTTCCTTAGTCCTTCTCATGTACTTAAAAATATTTTTCACTACTGTCTAGGGTTTCTCTCCTGAGTTTGACTGATACTGGCTCACCATGTGAAGCGCGTAAGCTACATCTGATCCGGTACATAGCATTGCATACATTATAGATCCCATTGCCGAAGCGTAGGGTTTAATACTCATGCAAGCTCTCTTCTCATAAGTCTTGGGAGACATCTTTTTGGAGAGGGTGATTCCGTACAAAGCGGGTATATTACCACGCTTGGAATCTTCCATACTGAATCTTTTTAGTATGGCCTCTATATACCTGGACCGTGAAAGTCTAACAATCTCTTGGATCTATCTATGAAGATCTTAATTCCCAAAATGTAGGAGGCATCACCCAGGTCTTTCATAGAGAACCTTTATGACAAGAACAGCTTGACCGATTGTAGCATAGGAATGTCATTTCCTATCAAGAAAATGGCATCCATGTACAAGACTAGGAATACGACAGTTTTTCCTACAATTTTCTTATAGATACAAGGCTCATTCTTGTTCTTAATTAAGTCAAATTTCTTGACGAAGTCAAATTTCTTGACGAAGTCAAATTTCTTGACTGTTTCATCAAAATAGATGTTCTAGCTCTATGATGCATGCTTTAATCCATAAATAGATTTAAGCAACTTGCACACCTTCCCGCTGCTCACTGTCCATGAATCCCTCTGGCCGATCCATATAAACGCACTCTTCCAAACTTCCATTCAAAAAAGTCATTTTTACGTCCATCTGCCAGATTTCATAGTCATTGTATTAATGATATATGCCCTAGAGACCATTATTGTATCATATTGGTTTGTATATTGCTTAATAGAAGCTTGGGATATACACGGATATAGTAACAGTCTTGCTCGAAATGGTAGTATGCTGCCTGGTTTGTTTCTACCTCAATATGTGCATGTGTTTTCTTAGCATATCGCTTATATATATTGGTAGAGCCCTTAGGATCTTCTTCTTGATTACCAGCGTTGTGATGGCAGTCACACTAATGGGGGCTGGGTAGTCTATAAGCACATCCTATACAGGTCCCTAGTCGTAGGATTATCGAGACGGGGTATCGATACTCCAGAGTAGACTAGTGTATACGCTTCTCATCCCATCAGGGGAGATGGTTTGTCCCATAGCCATTAGTACGCCGTACTGGAGATAGTATGCAGGTGCTCATTAGGTTATGAGTACACTGGACATGACTCATCGGGAACTGTTGGTGGGTATTATACCTATCGTCGGGTAGCAGTTTCCAGGTGACATGAGTATAGCTTAGTCGGTCGACTTAACACTGCTACTTCCCCTCGAGTGTGTTCCCACTGTACTTTGATTACTACCCTACCACGGCTCAAAAGAGTTGTGCAAACAGGTAGTACTTGGGTGCAGTCCCGAAGCACTTGGAGGCAGTGGCGGTTAGATAGGATTCGTCTCTTCCGGTGTTAGGGGTTGATATCGCGCTGTGTTCAGAAGGTCATTACACAAAGTCCTTGGCCAAGGCAAGCGAGATTTACTGGTAGGTATTCCAGTAGTTTCTCAGGATGTTTTGGGCTACACTCCGACATGACTTATTGCGCTATTAGGGGTCTGACGATTACCGCCCCCTAGACCCGATATGCGATACTCTTAGACGAATAGACCGGATTATACGGAGATTGTCACAGATAGGCTCAATAGGAGTTCGGATGAGTTAGCTCATCGGCCTTCTTATCGACACATACCTGGGTAGCCGTTACGTGCAGCTAGTACCGATTGCGGCTTGTGGTTAAACCCACTGCCAGCGTAGTGTCGAATCTTTAGAGTCCCACATAGATAGTTTCCCTGCATCGGGCAAAAGGTGTAGAGGTCGTATGGTTTACGGTAGGGCTTCGATCACTTACATGTACTTGTGCACGTATGATGATTGGGCGGATAATACTAGTGGGATTTGGTTTAAGTCGGATCCTAGTATTATATTGATGGATTATTTTCGTCTCATTGTATTCATATTCTTCGGAATACGGATGCGGGTATGTATATACGGATGATGGGTGTTCTCGTAATTTCCTCGGGAAAGATTCTAGAATTTAACACCTCATTAGGGTTTCTTTTCTTTATGGATTAAATCTTTTAATGAGGTGGAGAAATGAGGTGGAAGTTGACAAAAGATCAAGCATGACTCATGGTCTTGACAAAAGAGATATTTTGAAACATGCTTGATATTTTGTGAGATATTTATCTCATAGAATATTATATGCTTCAATAATCTTCTCTCTTGAGCTAAGTTTTTTTCTTTAGTTGCTTCTCCTCTCTCATTTTCTCAAGCCATCTTCTTCTTCTTCATAAAACCCTAAAATCTCTCATATGTTGAGAATCCTAGGGTTCCAAGAGACAAATCACTCCATCTTCTTACTCTACACCATCTAGGACTTCTAGTTTAGCGAACTAGAAGCCGTAGTTATCTCAGATTCGAGGTAGGAGCTCGAACTATAGACTCTCGGGTGGATCATCTTTGACTCGAGAAGGCTGTCGAGGTTGCCCGATCCGTTTTCGATCCTTGGAGCTGACGACGAGGTGGAGTACAACGAAGAAGACCCGAAGGACTTCGTATCGTGAGGTATAATACTTCTTTTCGAGTAGTTAACCTCTTACTATTTTTCTAGTTAGGGTTTAGTATCGATCATGGAGTTCATATCGGTGTTGCGAGCCTTCAAAAATCGTTTTTTGCATATTCCGCCTCCCCGCGAACTCGCGGGGTGCGCGACATCGACTTTTAGTGGTATCAGAGCCTAACTAAACCTTTACTAGCTTGTTAGCAACTTATTAGAACTTCGATCGTCAGAAAATCGAGAAAACTATACACCTGATCCCAATGTTTCTGTCGAATTTTAAAACTGTGTTAAAAATTATTTCATAGGCATGAAAAATACAAGCAGGGAATTATAAGAACTCAGAAGAAAAACGATACCCTAACTCGTCACAACCACCGCGGAACCGCGGTGAATCGGTCGATTTGCCGCCGTTCTGCGGCCGAGTCGTGGATGAGTTGTCTCGTTCTTCCTCTGTGTGTCTTATTTTGGGTATATAGCTCTCTGGGATATTTGGTTTCTACCGATAAGTTTTTGAGTGCTGGTTTGCATTTGGGGTAGACACGGAAAATAGTTTTCGACCGAAATTCTAAGTTATTTGCTAATCGGGTTTATCTATGTTGTGATATATGTGCTGAACGTCCGCTAATTGCTATACGTCGATTAGTGGGGGTTGCACATATCTGTGATCTGTGATATGGTTTGTGTATATGAACTTATTGGATCATCGTGGATGAATAACCGGGGGTTGTGAGATAAGGGTTTTTCATTCTTTCATTCGATATAAACTGTAAAGTGATATACTATTATTTTGCGGGTCACATCCAGATTGAGATTGTAGCCGCCGTTGTATTATTTTCTTTTAATATTTTCTGCTCCTAGGATAGACCCAAGGTGGGGTGCACAAACTACCGGGTACTTTGAAGTGCCGAGTGGCCTACTCATTTTACTGAGAGAGGTTGCTTCGCTTTGGGTATTTGGTGGGTAGTTTGCCGCACCCGTAGGGGTCTAAGATGGGGTTTGGCTATTCATCACGACCATGGAATCCGTCTTTCGTTACAGGCTTAAACGAAACGCAGAATTCCTAGTATATCCAATATATTCATCTGTGATCTGGAATGCCTATTATTGCGTCAGACGAATGTTTATTATATATATGCTATATAGTAGACGTTACTTATGTTTTTCACCCATGTTACTCCAGCCCCCGCTCTGGCATTAGTTAAGTAACCTAACGGTGTTAGACGGGCCCAGTGGCGAATACAGATGGCATAAGTGGACGTGGTATTTTCGTCTTTTTCTGTGATGATAGGCGTAAATGATGGGACTGCATTACATTAATGAAAAGCAAACAAACCAAAGCTAAATCGTCGGAACAAATTTTTAAAACACTCGGTTTTTTCAAAACAGGAGACTTTTAAATGCGGAGCTTAAACCACTCCTTTTAAAAGTTATCAGGTTCCTTCGATTATATCAAGTTCACTACGGTCACGGTTTCGCCAAAACCATTCGTAGCCCTCCGTCATTTCAATTGAATATTCGGTAGTATTCAAGCTATGTATTTTGACCTTCTCCATGGCATAGTGTTTGGTAGCTGCTGGGTATTCATCTGTAGCATAGATAGATGCGTTGGTTTGGGACAGTCGTACTACTATTTTGGCCTTTGTCAAGGGTATGTACGGGTGGGTTCAAATTAACCTTGACAATGACAAGTAGAACTTGACATGTGACTGTAAGTCCACGGTAGCGCCCCGGCCGTCTAACAGACGCCAAATGCGGAACAAAAACTTTTTACAACAGGCGCTATCGCGTACTATAACCCGGATCTGCCATTAAAGCCATTAAAGCTAAACTAACAAACTACAAAGTGGGTAGAAGAGTTATACCGAACGATCCGAGTCCTTCGGTCTTCAACCATCATCCCACGCTTGTTGCGGCTGCTCCGATCTCCTGAATCTCCAGTCTCGTCGTCCAGGTGGCACCACGTCGACGGATCTTTAAACGAGCTCCCGCCTCTGAACCGAGGCAACTCGATCGTCAAGTTTGCTAGAAGAGACGACAAAGATGATGTAGAGAATGAGTAGAACACTTTGTCTCGTTACGTCCAAGGCTATGGATGAACGGTTAATGAAGTTGCCTTTTGGATCGGGTGAAAATAGAAACCGATCACATCTAATTTCTATGCACCAAAACTTATATCTTTTCAAAACAACAACCATGATTCTCTCAAGAGAGGGGGCCGGCCACTATATAGCAAGAGGGAGGTGAGGGTAGGAGAGGAGGGGGTGACCACAAGGATATGATGCTTATCATAACATTAATACAAAGCATGAGTCATACAACACCTAGTATGAACACATTCAATGCATACATTGAACCATAACCCTTAGTCATCAACACATTAATGCTCCATTAATGCACTAAGCCACCTCACCATCCTAGTCACCATCCTAGTCACCATCTAGAAGCTTCCACACTCTTCTCAAGAAAAGATAAATCCGCATTTAACCGAATGTTAAATACGGCCGATAGAAAACTGGAAACTGGCAACTTTCAAAAGTGATCCTGAAACGAATTTCAGGATAACCCCGTAACAGTATAAACATACCCGCATTTGCATTACGACCGAATACAAATGCAACTAAGACAAAGATATTACATCTACACAGTATAATACTCGGATCCGGCTTATACCAAAGCCGACCAGTATTATCTGCCCGAAAAATGACACGTGCGAAAACGCACGTGCATTTTCCGAACCTTGCCATAAACCCATACGGCCTCTACAACGTTTCGCCCTAACTTGGGAAAGTGTCTGTGGGGGACTCTAATGACTCATCAACACACTGGCACTGGGTATAACCACTAGCACGTCAGAGGTACAAGCTGTACGTAACGGTTGCCTATGTATTGATTGGAAGGGAAGCTGACGAGCGAACTCATCCATAAACCCTACTGAGCCTGATGATTAGTGTAGGATTTTAGATCAAAAATTTTTTTACCGCAATCAAGAACGGCGTCGCATGAAGCTAGCCGGTGAATACGGGTCGGTCCATAGGGATGTGTAATTTTCCTAAGTGTTCTTACGAGCTGATTCCAATGGTTGTTTTGATTTTTAAGTGAATCTAAAGACTAAGTTGTATGATGATTAATAAACTTGCTAGGGTTAGGTCTAAGGTAGAGTTTGGAAAGATTTAATGCCACACCTCTTTCAATGCCCTAAATGAAATTTTTTAGAAGTTATAGCAACTATTAGAAAAAGGGATTAGGATGATTGGGAAGAAACGAAGTTTCTTCCTCTAGATCCTTATCCGTCCTTTCCTAATATTTGCTCTAACATTCATGGAAGACATACATGTCCGGTCCTTTATACTACGGTTTCACCGTTACCTCGTGGGTAGGGTGCCGTAGGGAGTGGATCATGCATGCATGCATGAAGTTCTAGTTATTACAAATTATTGGGCTTAAAAGAGATGAGACATATTCATCTCTCAATCTCTTCCTTATTCCTAACCCTAACAAGCGAGGAAATTACTCGCTCATTAGGGGATCTTTTAAAAACAACATTTAAAAAACTCTTACCTACTGCAGTTTAAGAAAGATTACACTAGATTAAACTAGGGCAATGGAAGGATTTATCTAAGGCAAGAATTAAATTAGAAAGGTAGGGCAAGAAATTAATTTTAAACTAAGGCAGAAAATTAAATGAACTTACAAGAAATGATGCTCTTCAATCCTCAAAAGAATCTGAATTTTTATTAATTGAAAAGAGGCATCCCTAATACAATCTCTAGAATACATTTTATAGGGAATGAGAAAAATTAGGGTTACAATTGCTCGCATATGTGCTATTACAGATATACCCCCGAAAAATCCCAACAAAACCACCGACGCACCGCCAGAAGAAATTTGCACCGACACGTGCATCAGATGGCCGCGGAACCGCGGCAAATGTGGGGGTAGGGCCGCGGTTCCGCGGCCCTTTAGTGAGATCATTTGCTCAATTTTTGTGGGCTTGATCTTGATGCTTTGGGCTTTCTATTTCTATAGTTCTTTTCTTCATTTGGCTTCTGTGTTTTCTCCAGATCTTTCAGTGAAACTTGTAATGACCTTTTAACCGTTCACCTTGACATTTTGGACCTTGCATTGCCTTGTACAATTGTGAATTGTTCTTCGTCTAGGCTTGACTAGAATCCTTCTACTTGTGGGTCAAAAGTCTCTCTTTTGTATCATCTTTTGTCTTTTTCACTGTCTTCGCTCCAAGAACCTGTATCCTGTGATATGTAGCAAACATGCGTCAAAAGCACCTGTTTATTTATAAAACGCATAAGAATGGGGAATATAAAATGCAATATTATGATATGAACACCTGACAATGACAATGTATATACAGTCCGGTCCGTTCGTCTAAAGAGTATCGCATATCGTGTCTAGGGGGTGGATAATGTCAGACCCCTAATAACGCGATAATTCGTGTCGGTATGAAGCCCATCACCGCCTGAGAAACTACTGATCCAAATCAGTAATTCTCCACTACCTCGGCCGAGGATTTCTAGTGATGGCCACCCATGCACTGTGCGACATCAACCCCCAATACCGGGAGAGACGAATCCCCGACGATCCGCTCACTGCCTCCATGTGGCTCGGGACTGTACCCAACTAAAACCTGTTTGCCCAACTCCTTTGAGCGTGGTAGGGTAGTAATCTAAGCACAGTGGGAACTCACACGAGACAAATGATGATCTCAGGTCGACAAACTAACCTGTACACATGTCACCAGGGAACTGAAATCTGACGATATGTATAATACCAACTAGCATGTTCCCGGCGAGTCCTGTCCGGTGTACTCATAACCTAATGAGCACCTGTATACATCTTAGGTGATCCAACTGACACCAGTGGCTTGTGAGACCGGCCACCGCCTCTCGTCGGGGTCTCGACTGTATACACTAGTCTACTCTGGAGTATCGATGCCCTGTCTCGAAACTCCCACGACTAGGGACAGTTTAAGGATGTGCTTACAGACCCCAGCTCCCACGTATATGATCGCCATCATACTGCTGGTAGTCAAGCAAGAATCCTATAGGCTCTATCATCATGCAATATTGAACTAAAGCATGTATACGATGATAAAGACAAACCAGATAGCATACTATCATCTCGAGCAAGACTGTCATATCGGTATAGGTCCTGCCTCAATCATTGCAATCACGTACCTGCGATCTAATAATTGACTTTGAGGGCACTATCTCCAACAATCTCCCACTTGCACTTAAGGCTAATTATTGCGATGTCGCATACTCACAGCCCGTGTGATACCGAACACCCAACTCCTCTACTAATCAGTTTCACAAAGCTAGTTTGTAAAACTCTTGTGTTCGAGAAATAGCTTCAGTGAGTGGATCCGCCCTGATGTTTCTTTCTATGTCTCTCTTAATCTCAAGTTCGCGGAGAAAGCCATCTCCCGAATCGAGTAATACCTATCTTAGAATATGTCTGGATATCTGATGGGACCTAGTTCATAAATGAACTCCAAATCCAAACTTCTTAGACTGTATCGATCACTGAACCTAATCAGTATCCAGCACCATGCCTCCCACAGTATCCTCTTGGACCACCTGTCCATAATACTGTCCCTTATCATAGGGAAAACTATAACTCTGACAATCACTCTGTCATCCATGTCACCTTTGAAGCCTGGAATGATAACCGTCTCCTGAAGGAGGCTGCCGTCATCAAATCCGTAGAACATGCACTTATATTCTAAAACTGCTTCCTTATGTTTCTTCAGAATTGGATTAATATAAACTTATCGCATCTAGTGCAAAAACAACATCTGGTGTAGTACTTGACATCTCATGATTGACTCAATTGCCTAAGCAAGTGATCTGCCAATCATGCACATCCCTCTCCCCTTTAGTCTGTAAGACACCTTTAGAGAGGGTGACTCCATCACCTGCAGGTACACCACCATGCCAGGAGTCATCTATTCTAAAATATTGTTAGAATACTGTCAAAGTACCCATATTGGGAAACTACCCAAATCTAGATCTAAAACCATAGATCTAGAAACCAGAATGTCTGATATTATATCCATGTCCTTTTGGGAGAAACATCTGTGTGACGACCAAAGTACAACCGATCGTAGTATAGGAATTTTACTTCCTACTCTGTGTATGTCATCCAAATACCATGACATCACACCCTACTACCTTCTTAACAGATCCATCCCCTATTCTGATGAAGTCAAAGCCATGGCTGTCTCATCAAAATTAGATGATCTTATTTCCGCTATATCTGCTCAAGCCTATAAATAGACATAAGCTACTTGCCCACTATGCTTCCGCTGCTCCCACTGACTACGATAACCCTCTGGCAGAATAATATCTACGTACACTTCTAAAGCTAGTTTAGAACAACGTTATACTTATCCTATTGCCGGGTCTCATAGTCTGGAACAACAGTAGTGTCGAGTCTGGGTAAACAAGAACCTCCCTGTCACCGTCCTTGAGGCTACCTGAGTACCTCTCAGGTGTCTGAGGTTACCCGCCATATCTGCGAAGTGGCTATTGGAATGTCAAACCTGATTGAATATATAGGTCCTATTAAATTTTCCGTAATCGTTTGCGGTTCTGGAATTACTTTCAGTTCTACCATACTCCCACTACTGTTTTTTGAAAAAATCCATTTTACTAAAACTGTGGCGAGTCAAGAACAATATCACTATTGATCTTCCAGATGGTAGAAATGTCAACCCTCGTCAAAGCCAGAGTCAACCTACAAACTGCTATTACAGAAACGTGCCTTGAGTTATCCAGTGTCTGGTTTTAAGCATAAGCTGGACAACTCTCCATATCTTAACATCGTTAAGATATGATCCATTCTATATCCAATATAGAAACATTGGCATTTATTTAATTGGAACCAGATTCTAATCATGCAACTGTCTCCAGTGCATATCAACTCAATGGAGAAAGGCTAATCAGCATTACTCAACTTAGGAATATATCCAATTATGAGTAACCTAAAAGAGAAACAAGTTTCTCAAAACCATTACTATCATCTGAATACCATTCACAAGAATCTACATCTTCGATTTCTTTTGAAGAATCCCGATACTTGCGACATCTGGTTCTCTACTTTATTCCTATACCCACAACTTCTCAAAACTTAGACATTGTATTTCTACGAAACACTTGTCTAAAAACTAGAGAAGTTACAAGTAAACTGAACAGAGTACGAGAACCTACCCCTTTGTCCTGATGGACACTGGACAGCATACAATACTCTGTATAAGTCCGCTGAGTTGAATAACTCAAAACCTGTGCATCGTAGGTTGAAAACTGTACCCAGGCGATTTCCTCAAATATCACCAATTACATAGAATTCCGATATAATGAGGATGGTCACCTAATTCCCAATAATTTACTCCCACTCATTATCTGTAAAAACCATACAGATGTGAGAATCTTACCTGGTAAATACATACCCTGGAGTAAGTATCTAATCGGGAAATCAGTTTTCCTTTAACAATGCACTGAAACATTAAAATGTTTCGTAGGGGTATCCTGGTATTCCTAGTAATGCCTCTTCCATAATCCAATTCATGACTATAACCGTATATTTCTTTGCCATCTCTCCAAATCCCTTTATTTGACTTTAGTCATTTCCTTCCGTACACCATCGCTAGGCTAAATGGTTTTTTCCTTCCCTACCGTTCGGCACCAGCCTATGGTTTGGAAGAAGACTATCCAGTAAGCATAATAGATGTACTCTCATAATCCTAGGAGTACTCGCAACTTGAGAGAAGGTGATGATAAAAGACAACTGAATAATACTTTATTCTATTTCTCCCTAACTAGGGGAAAAAGCAAAGGTAAAAATAGGAGTGGCGATGAAGTATGCGGTATGGTCGTGAATGATAACAGTCGCAATTTACTTTGCCCTCTTTCTAATCCCTTTATTTTGTCTTTAGTCATTACCTTCTGTACACCCAACTTAGGCTAATTGGTTTTCTTCATTCCCTACCTTTCGGCACCAGCCTATGGTCTGGAATAAGACTATCCAATAAGCGTAATAGGTGTACTCTCCTAAACTAAGGAGCCCTCGCAACCTGAGAGAAGGTGATAATAAAAGACAACTGAATAAACCAATTCTATTTCTCCTGAACCTGGATCCATCCTCGAAGTAGTACCTTCGAGTTCGTATATAACCATACGATGGATCTATCTAATGGAAGTGGATGTCCGTAGTAATACAGGGTGTTCTGAGAAATACAAAGGGTAAAAGAAGGAGCGGCAATGACTTATGCAACTCAGACAATCCAAAAGTCAATATTTTAAGAAGGTTCGGTCAACTTGGTCACTGAGTCATAGTTTAGGGTCGGTCAAAGGTCGCTGCCAAAGAGAGAGAGAAAAGAAACACTCTGCGTGCACTCTAACCTAGATCAGAATGGTTATCACTTTATCTAATCAGGAAACCTCCCATTGTACCGTCAAATTCTCCTCCAAACCTGAAAGAAGAATCAATCAGGATCACCCGAAGAGTAATACAAACTCATCAGTGAGAATCGGGATCCAACTATCATCGCATGATAACGTGATGGAATCCACTCACGTTATCACACTCCAGAAGGTATGCTCATATCTGGCAAGTTTCAGTTTCTTTAGAAACTCCCGATGTTATTTTTGCCACATGCTCTTATGATCGTGACTTTGGCCAACCCATCATAAGTCAAATGCCAAGTTCTACCCGTCATAATCCAGGTTAATTTGAACCCATCCATACATACCCTTGACTTTGGCCAACAAGGTAATACGACTGTCCCAAACCAACGCATCTATCTACGCAACAGATGAATACCCAGCAACTACCAAACACTATGCCTTGACTTTAGCCAAACAAACATAGCTTGAATACTACTGACTATCCATAAGATGGAGGGCTACGACTAGTTTTTGGCGAAAAACCTTTAACGTAATGAACTTGATCTCGTTGAAGGAACCTGATAGCTTTTTATAAAAATATAGTGGCGAAAACGTTTTGCTAAAGAGGTCACTCCCGGTGAAGGGATCTCGGCTCTTTCCTCGTGGAATGAGGTGCAGGATATTCCAACTGAATACCGCGATGCAAAGCAACTTGTAATCGACTATAATGAAGTTATTGCCCTGACGTAAACTTCTGCCCAAGGGGTCACTCCCGGTGAAGGGATCTCGGCCCTTGCCTCGTCGAATGAGGTGCGGGATATTCTAACCGAATATCACTATGCAAAACAAAAGGAAACATCTTTGTAATAACACCTTTTAAAATTTGTTCCAACAACATCAAATATAGGTTTGTTTTATCCTTGCATTGATAAGAATCAACGCAGTCCCATCAAATAATCACACCAGAAAAGAACGGAAATATAATGTGCGTATATGCCATCCGCATTCGCCACTGGGTCCCGTCATCACCCGTTAGGTTACTTAACTAACGACAGAGCGGGGGCTGGACTAGCGCGGGTGTAAAACATATACAACATCTAATAGTATATATACCAATATATAATAATCACTCCAGGCGTGATAATATGCAACATTACAGAAAAGTAATAAGCATCACAGAACAATACAGATAATCTGGGATCCCCGGATTTCACAGAGCCGCTACTGAAACCCGACGTTCCCCTGGTCGTGTGGATAGCCTGTGCAATGAAATCTAGACCCCTACGGGTGCGGCAAGTTACCCGCCAAAACCTGAAGCAAGGTAGTCCCCTACAGCATAGTGAATGGAACACCCGGCACTTCACGGAATCCGGTAACTTGAGCACCCCTCCTTGGGTCAACATGTACCCCCTACGAGTGCGGCGAATAGTCTGCCAATTTTAGAGTGAGGTCCCTCTGCCTCTCAAAGCCATGAGATACGGACCCGTTGCCCTCCAGAACCCGGCTATCCGTGCACTCCTTCGCGGGATAAACCTAGTACAGAAATAAAAATATGTACAACGGGTACATCGACCTCTACCCGGTCGTGCCCCAAAAAGAATATTATACAAACAGGCAGTGACGGCAGTCCACATGTTGGACGCTCGCCCCGCGATATCAAATGTACAAATAAATCCAAACTGTACTATCATTGCACCCTGCTATCCACCACGACATATCCGCAACAATACAGCACAACACAGAACATCAACGCGAATGTCACGTTCGCAAACCCGTCTAAAAGAACTATAGCAATTAGACGCGGTTTACCGATCAAATGACATTCCCGGTCGGAGATATAATGTAAATACTGCATACTAACAAATTTAAAATTTCGATCGACCAAATTTCCCGAAGTGGGCCCCACGTACATCTACTGTACAGTAACAAAATCTGGGCCCAAACGAACTGTACCAAAAACCACAATTTCCACATAGAAGCTCTCTGGAAAAAACTGAAGCACTGTTCCCACTGAAGCGCCGCGGTTCCGCGGTCAAACCCTAGGTTTGACCGCGGATCCGCGGTGCCCTTGTGGGATCACGTGCCCAACTTTTTCCAGTATGCTTAAAAAAACCCTGCACGCTTTTCTGTGATATGCAAAATTATTTTTAGGCCCTTTGAAAAATCGACAGAAACTCAGTGTACATAAAATTGCGATTTCGGAAATTCCATTCGATCGATCTTTTAAATGTGTTAGCACAAGTTAGTATATCTTAATAGTGAGGCTCTGATACCACTGTAAGTCCACGGTAGCGCCCCGGCCGTCTAACAGACGCCAAATGCGGAACAAAAACTTTTTACAACTGGCGCTATCGCGTACAATAACCCGGATCTGCCATTAAAGCTAAACTAACAAACTACAAAGTGGGTAGAAGAGTTATACCGAACGATCCGAATCCTTCGGTCTTCAACCATCATCCCACGCTTGTTGCGGCTGCTCCGATCTCCTGAATCTCCAGTCTCGTCGTCCAGGTGGCACTACGTCAACGGATCTTTAAACGGGCTCCCGCCTCTGAACCGAGGCAACTCGATCGTCAAGTTTGCTAGAAGAGACGATCAAGATGATGTAGATAATGAGTAGAACACTTTGTCTCGTTACGTCCAAGGTTATGGACGAACGGTTAATAAAGTTGCCTTTTGGATCGGGTGAAAAGAGAAACCGATCACATCTAATTTCTATGTACCAAAACTTATATCTTTTCAAAACAACAACCATGATTCTCTCAAGAGAGGGGGCCGGCCACTATATAGCAAGAGGGAGGTGAGGGTAGGAAAGAGGAGGGGGTGACCACAAGGATATGATGCTTATCATAACATTAATACAAAGCATGAGTCATACAACACCTAGTATGAACACATTCAATGCATACATTGAACCATAACCCTTAGTCATCAACACATTAATGCTCCATTAATGCACTAAGCCACCTCACCATCCTAGTCACCATCTAGAAGCTTCCACACTCTTCTCAAGAAAAGATAAATCCGCATTTAACCGAATGTTAAATACGGCCAATAGAAAACTGGAAACTGGCAACTTCCAAAAGTGATCCTGAAACGAATTTCAGGATAACCCCGTAACAGTATAAACATACCCGCATTTGTATTACGACCGAATACAAATACAACTGAGACAAAGATATTACATCTACACAGTATAATACTCGGATCCAGCTTATACCAAAGCCGACCAGTATTATCTGCCCGAAAAATGACACGTGCGAAAACGCACTTGCATTTTCCGAACCTTGCCATAAACCCATACGGCCTCTACAACGTTTCGTCCGAACTTGGGAAAGTGTCTGTGGGGGACTCTAATGACTCATCAACACACTGGCACTGGGTATAACCACTAGCACGTCAGAGGTACAAGCTGTACGTAACGGTTGCCTATGTATTGATTGGAAGGGAAGCTGACGAGCGAACTCATCCATAAACCCTACTGAGCCTGACAGTGACAATGTATATACAGTCCGGTCCGTTCGTCTAAAGAGTATCGCATATCGAGTCTAGGGGGTGGATAAAGTCAGACCCCTAATAACGCGATAATTCGTGTCGGTATGAAGCCCATCACCGCCTGAGAAACTACTGATCCAAATCAGTAATTCTCCACTACCTCGGCCGAGGATTTTTAGTGATGGCCACCCGTGCGCTGTGCGACATCAACCCCCAATATCGGGAGAGACGAATCCCCGACGATCCGCTCACTGCCTCCATGTGGCTCGGGACTGTACCCAACTAAAACCTGTTTGCACAACTCCTTTGAGCGTGGTAGGGTAGTAATCTAAGCACAGTGGGAACTCACACGAGACAAATGACGATCTCAGGTCGACAAACTAACCTATACACATGTCACCAGGGAACTGCTATCTGACGATATGTATAATACCAACTAGCATGTTCCCGGCGAGTCCTGTCCGGTGTACTCATAACCTAATGAGCACCTGTATATATCTTAGGTGATCCAACTGACACCAGTGGCTTGTGAGACCGGCCACCGCCCCTCATCGGGGTCTCGACTGTATACACTAGTCTACTCTGGAGTATCGATGCTCTGTCTCGAAACTCCCACGACTAGGGACACTTTAAGGATGTGCTTACAGACCCCAGCTCCCACGTATATGATCGCCATCATACTGCTGGTAGTCAAGCAAGAATCCTATGGGCTCTATCATCATGCAATAGTGAACTAAAGCATGTATATGATGATAAAGACATACCAGATATCATACTATCATCTCGAGCAAGACTGTCATATCGGTATAGGTCCTGCCTCAATCATTGCAATCACGTACCTGCGATCCAATAATTGACTTTGAGGGCACTATCTCTAACAGTGACATATGATATGTTGGCCTTTGTCAAGGTCATAAGTGCATGGGGAAAAAATCTACATCGGGAGTTTTTAAAGAAACTGAAACTTGCTAGTACTGCATACCATTTGGAGTGTGATAATGTTGGTAGGATTCCTTCAGGATTATCACACAATGATATTTGGATCCCGATCCTACTATGAGTATATGTTACTCCTCGGAAGATTTTTCACTTAACGATCAATGCTATAAACCAAGTAAGTGTCTAGAACAGTGTTAGAGGGGCTATGCTTCCCGGGAAAAGAGGTTATTTAATTAAGGAACTTCGGAAAAGCGTTGTAAAACCTCCCTCGATGTACCGACACTAGCCTTGCCGAACGGTTAAGCAAGAATTGTACGGTGAGATTAATCTTGACTAATTCTTCTTTTATGGTTTGAGGAAGGATTCGAGAAACAGTGGGAGCCATCCTGTTTAGATAAATTAAAAACCAATCTAAACTTGCAAGAGCATCATGCTGAGTGTTTTCTTCTCTCTCTCCTAATTGCAGCGACCCGGCGACCAGATTAGGTTACAGATAGTTAATAAAATGACTGAGTTATACTATATTGACTGGCAAAGGTTTGTCCAGATGTCCATTATCTATGAAAAGATGGACCACCTCATTACTACTCAAGCCCCCGCCGTCCCAGGTCCAGTTTCTACCGTCGCGGATCTTGATATCCGTCAGACAAGGGAAAAAGACAGTGTGAATGCCAAGTGTCTCGTGTTGACCTCAGATGATGGTGTATACCAGAGGCAACACGAGAAGATGGACTTAGCTTCTATCTTCCTCCATAACAAAGTTTTATATGGAGAGCAATCTCGTATCGCAAGATATGAGACCTTGAACGAAATGCTTCAAGCGAGGTTGGCTATCGAGTCATCCGTAGGGGACCACGTCCTTACAATGACTAGGTATATTGAAAAGCTCATAGACCTAGAGACCACGTTGGAGAACGAGTCATTTACTGACTTGATTGTACAGTCCCTACCTTCTACTTATGCCTAGGGGAAGAAATTTATACTTCCAGTTGAGGGCACCCTGAAGGAAACCAGGGAGACAGCCGCTCTGCTTATTGGGGAATCTTCCTCTTCTAGATCCAAAATGAAAGCCAAGGGTGAGTAGAAGAATAGCTCTACAAAGCCGAAAGGCGGTGTCAGTAAGGCAGAAGGAAAGGATATGGCAAAAGTTTCGGGGTTAACAGTAGGGAAGTAGGGATGTTCCTATTGTCACGGGAAAGGGCATTGGTCAAAGGGATGTAGGGCCTGGAGAGCCAGAATCCAGGATCCGAAACACGTTGTAACTTCGATTTCGGGTGTGTTTGTGATTGAAAACAGTTTGTCAAATAACTCTACTTCCTAGGTACTGGATACCGGATCAGGATCTCATATCTGTAGTTCATTACAGGCTTTGAGAAACCGTAGAGTTATCAGGGCAGGTGATATGACTCCCAGGGTTGCTAACGGAAGGAGCGTGGATGCTGTATCCATAGGGAATATCATCTAGGATTGACAAGTGGGCAGATATTGATTCTACGTTACTGTTTATGTGTACCTAGTCTAGTATATAAGCGATGTGGTCCACATCCACCTAAATCAAAGTTTGATTAGGTCAGGTACACTAGAAGACGGTATGTACATGTTAAATCAAGCTCAGGTTTTCAACGTCCAGAACACACTTAAAAGAAAGTCTCTAGAATTAAATAAGGCTTTCTTAAGGTATTGTAGACTAGGTCATATCAATGAAACACGATTGACAAAGTTACATAGAGAGGGATATTTGGATCCGTTCGAATATCAGTCTTATGCAACTTGTCAATCTTGTCTCATAGGAAAGATAACAAAGACTCCGCTCACTGGACACGGAGTAAGAGCGAGCGAGCTCTTAGGACTCATACACAGCGACGTGTGTGGTCCAATATCTACAGATGCACAAAGTGGTTATTCCTATTTCATTACTTTCACGGATGATTTCTCTAGTTTAGAACATGTCTTCTTGATAAAGCATAAATCCGATGCCTTTGAGAAATTCCGAGAATAAAAGAATGAAGTGGAAAAACAAACAGGCAAAAGTACCAAGACACTGAGATCTGATCAAGGTGGTGAATACTTAATTGCTGAGTTCCTGAGTTACCTAAAAGAGAATGGAATTCTCTCTCAGCTTACTTTTCCATACACACCACAACACAACGGTGTTTCGAAAAGGCGGAATAGAACCCTATTGGATATGGTTCGTTCCATAATAAGTAACGCTGAGTTACCGCAATCTTTCTGGGATTATGCACTAGAATCAGCTGCGTATATTTTGAATAAGATTCCTACCAAGACCGTGCCTACCACACCATATCAGATGTGGAGTGGGAAAACCCTATCTTCAGTATCTAAAGATATAGGGATGTCCAGCTTTTGTCAAAAAGCAGTATGCGGACAAGCTCGAGGCACGCTCAGTACTGTGTAGGTTTGTGGGATACCCAAAGAACTCCAGGGGGTATCTTTTCTATTACGCAGAGGAACAAAAGTTTTTTGTTTCTCATTATGCCTATTTTTTAGAAAATCAATTTTTTGAAAAAGAAACTAGTGAGAGTGCAATAGAACTAGAAGAAATTCCAGAACCACAAACTATTAGTGAAAGTATGGTAGAACCAGAGGTTTCAAAAGAACGGGACATCCCTACGCCACTCCGCAGGACTAGTAGGCAGTCTCATCCGCCCGAGAGATACTACGGTTTTCTCATAGACGGGGATAGAGGGGATTGCATCATTGACAATTATGAGCCAACTAGCTTCCAGCAAGCCATTCAGAGCAGTGACTCGGTAAAATGGCTGGATGCAATACGGACCGAGATGGAGTCCATGTACACCAACAAAGTATGCACTTTGAACATTACTCTAGAAGGGGTAAAACCCATAGGCTGCAAATGGATCTTCAGAAAGAAGATTGGTGTAGATGGACAGGTTTAAACCTATAAGGCTAGATTTGTTGCAAAAGGTTTTTAGTCAAGGAGCTGGTTTGGACTATGATGAAACCTTTTCTCCAGTGTCTATACTCACATCCATTCGGATCCATCTTACCATTGTTGTTTTCCAAGATTATGAGATCTGACAGATGGACGTAAAAACGGCTTTTCTGAATAGATAATTGGAAGAGTGCGTCTATATAGATCAGCCAGAGGGTTTCAATCAGAGTGGGAGCAGCAAGAAAGTGTTAAGTTGCTTAAGTCTATTTGTGGACTAAAGCAGGTATCGTGGAGTTGGAACATCTGTTTTGATGAGACGGTCAAAGAATTTGACTTTATCAAAAATCCGGATGAACCATGCATTTATAGTAAGATTGTAGCGAGAACTATAGGATTCCTCGTCTAGCACGTAGATGACTTTCTCTTGATAGGAAATGACATTCCTATACTATAATCAGTCAAAAGATTCATATCACAGAGGTTCTCCATGATTGACTTGGGTGATGCCAACTACATTCTGGGGATCTAGATCTATCGTGATAGATCAAAGAGGATGGTGGGACTTTAACAGTCAAGGTACATCAACACCATACTGAAAGTATTTAGTATGGATGATTCTAAGCGCGGTAGTCTACCGGCTTGTCACGGAATCACCCTCTCCAAAGATATGTCTCCAAAGACTGATTTGGAAAGAGCTCGCATGTCGTTTATACCCTACGCTTTTGTGGTAGGCTCTATAATGTATGCGATATTATGTACCAGACCAGATGTTGCTTACGCACTCAGCGTGGTAAGCCGATATCAGTCAAACCCAGGGGAGAAGCACTGGATAGTAGTAAAGAACATTCTCAAGTACCTGAGAAGGACTAAGGAGATGTTCTTGGTGTATGGCGGAAAAGACCTCCAGATCAAAGCCTTTGCTGACTCCAGCTTCCAGAGTGATAAGGATGACTCCAAGTCCATGTCGGGTTATGTCTTTACCCTCAATAGAGGGGTGGTCTATTGGAAGAGCTCCAAGCAGGACACCGTTGCAGACTCGACGATGGAAACGGAGTATTTCGCTGCATGAGACGCCGCAAAAGAGGCAGTCTGGATGAGAAAGTTCTTAACTGAACTTCAGGTGGTTCCTTCCATTATTAATCCAATACTTTAGTATTATGACAACAAACGGCGCTATAGTTTTAGGGAAAGAACCTAGGTCCCATCAGAGATCCAGACAGATCTTAAGGCGGTACCACCTGATCAGGATAATCGTTGATCTCCAGGAAATCGAGATGAGGAGAGTAGATACGGAGAACAACACTGCAGATCCACTCACAGAGGCCATCCTTCAGACACAATTCGAGAGGCTACTCAAGATCTTCGGTCTGCGATATGCCAGTATATGGCCTTAGTGCAAGTGGGAGATTGTTAGTGATATATGCCATAGAAGCCATTATTGTATCATACTGGTTTGTATATTACTTAATGGAAGCTTGGGATATACACGGATATAGTAACAGTCTTGCTCGAAATGATAGTATGCTACCTGGTTTGTTTCTACCTCAATATGTGCATGCGTTTTTTTAGCATATCGCTTATACATATTAGTAAAGCCCTTAGGATCTTTTGCTTGATTACCAGCGTTGTGATGGCAGTTACACCAGTAGGGGATGGGTAGTCTATAAGCACATCCTATACAGGTCCCTAGTCATAGGATTATCGAGACAGGACATCGATACTCCAGAGTAGACTAGTGTATACGCTTCTCATCCCAGCAGGGGAGATGGTTTGTCCCACAGCCATTAGTACGTCGTACTGGAGATAGTATGCAGGTGCTCATTAGGTTATGAGTACACTGGACAGGACTCATCAGGAACTGTTGGTGGGTATTATACCTATCATTGGGTAGCAGTTTCCAGATGACATGAGTACAGCTTAGTCCGTCGACTTGACACTGCTACTTCACCTCGAGTGTGTTCCTACTGTACTTTGATTACTACCCTACCATGGCTCAAAGGATTTGTGCAAACAGGTAGTAGTTGGGTGCAGTTCCGAAGCACTTCAAGGCAGTGGCGATTAGATAGGATTCGTCTCTCCCAATGTTGGGGGTTGATATCGTGCTGTGTTCAGAAGGCCATTACACAAAGTCCTTGGCCAAGGCAAGCGATATTTACTGGTAGGTATTCCAATAGTTTCTCAGGGCATTTTGGGCTACACTCCGACACGACTTATTGTGCTATTAGGGGTCTGACGATTATCGCCCCCTAGGCCCGATATGCAATACTCTTAGACAAACAGACCAGACTGTGTTGGATATATGTATGCCCTAGAGGCCATTATGTGATAGTGGATGTATTTATACATGTATATATATATATATTCAGTGTACATTCTTGCTCGACATGATAGTATGCTATCTGGTTCTTCTTTTTCTGACATGTTGATTTGATCATGCTTTTATTCATTCATACATGTTGATAAAGCCCTGAGGATATTGGCTTGACTACTGTGATTATGATGGAGATCATACTAGTGGGACATCAGTAGTTTATAAGCATATCCTAGAAAGTCCCTAGTCGCAAGTGTATCGAGACGGGGCATCGATATACCAAAGTAGACTAGCGTATATGACACTAGACCCATATGATGGGCGATGGATGTTCCCACATTCATCGATGTTTGACATCGAGATCGTATACGGGTGCTCAGTGGTGACTGGGTACACTGGACGGACTCGCCGAGAACTCCTATATGGAATTATATCTATCGTCGGATAGCAGTTCTCAGGTGACACTGGTGCAGGTTAGTCTGTAGACCCGAGATCGTCATAGAGTCTTGTGTGTTCTCCCACTGTACTTTGATTACCACCCTACCACGGCTCTACTAAGTCGTGCAAACAGGTGGCCGTTGGGTACAGTCCCGAGACACACGAAGGCGATGAGCGATAGGAGGGGTTTCGTCTCTCCCGGTATTGGGAGTTGATGTTGTGCTGTGCTCGACTGGCTATATCAGTAAGTCTCTGGCCAGGGCTGTTGGGATTTGCTGACAAGTGTTATCAGTAGTTTCTCGATCTGTTATAGACCATTCATCGGCACGACTTATTGAGTTATTGGGGTCGACGTTACCATCCCTAGACTCGATATGCAGCATATCTAACGAAGAGACCGGACTGTACGGTAGTGTTGCCGGTTGGCTCGACGGGAGTTGTAACAGGTTCGCTTGTTTTCTTCTGATCGCTCAATACCCGGGTGGCCGTTACGTTTAGATGACCGCTTGCGGCTTGGGGGTGCTTGATATGATCATCACCCACTGCCGGCGTATTGACGAGTCTTAGAGTCCCACAAAGGAGTTACCTAGTCCAGGCGAAACGTTGTGGTGCGCATATGCGATATGTGCGTGGGCCCAGTTAAAATGCGCATATGAGATGCAGTATATTAATCGGGCGGCTTGCTTTTGGTCGGTTCGTGTGTGATATGACCGGGTTGATAAATCAAGTGTTGATTTATCATTTAACCATTAGCTTCTCACTTAAAATCCTTTCTTGTCTTTATGCATGCATGTATGCACTCATTCTCATTCATTCTCATTCATGCACATAGGATGTGCATGCACACATACATGCATACATAAAGGTTATCATGGTTGTATATATAGGAGATGGTGGCAATATAAGACTCACGCCTTATAATTACATATATGGATATATATTGTATTTGTTTTAAAATAAAAGAAAAAAAAAGATTAATACATTATTATCTTCTACACTCTTCTTTGAACTAACCATGCTCACCTACCTTTTAACCATGTGTTAATCTTCCTTTTGGGTTTTAACTCAAGTACAATAATATCCATATATTGTAACTATGGTTTAAGATGAGAGATAGAAAATATATATACTTATATTTCTTATTTTTCACATCACAATTATCATTCTCTTGATATTTCAAAAGCCATCATCTTCTTCCTCCTTGCTCTCTTGCTCTCTAGATTTCTCAAGTGAGAAAAACATTCACCAAGTTAGGATTTTGAAGTGAGAAAACCAACCACAACACCATTCTACACAAGTCTTGCCCACTTGTGAAGAGTGTTAGCTTCCATTTTCTTTTCTTGATCTTGCGAAGTTACAAGCTTGGACAAAGCGGACTCCGGGTGGATCATCATGGACCTAGAGGAGTTCAAGTGGACCTTTTCCAAACCCCAAGTAGCCGAGAAGTCTAGTGTAGAGAGCTACAAAGGTTGTACTCTCAAAACCCTAACCTTTTCTACTTGTGTTGTTGGTATGTTTAAGAAACCCTAAATTTCTAGTGATGAATCTTTGCATGTTCACTTAGCACCTTAAAAATTTAATTTTGAGACATGTGATGCTTGCAAACCCTTCATAAGGTGCTAGGTAAACCTAACATTGGTATCAGAGCCGACCTAGAACTTTAGGCGACATTTTAACGAAGTTAAAACTCTGATCGAACCGAAAAATACGGTTTTTAGCACTCTCTGGACATTTTTTTCAAAACTGTTATTTTTCAGAATTAAAAATATGTAAAAAATTCAGCAGAGTATTCTAAGAAACCCTGTAAAAAACGAAGCCCTAATTCCAAACTCCCACCGCGGAACCGCGGCCAAAGCTTGCTTAGGCCGCGGCTCCGCGGCCGTAAGGATGAATTAAGCCCTCGTTTTTGTACAGTGTTCTTATTTCCTGCTTATAGATGTTTTTAGGTATTTTTAATCTGGTTTCAGTGATAGATGTTCTGGAGATTGTTTTGGATTCTTTGATTCGATCGGAATTTCAATTTCGGGTTTTTTTTTCCGGGTAACTTAGAAAGTATTAAAAAGTTCGAACGAGTATCATTAACTCACTTTTTCACGGGGTTTAAATCTTTCGGAAATACGTGCAAGTTTTGTGGTGGACCCTCTAGAAGACAACAAACCTTAACTCGATTATGTGACCGTCTTGAACTGCCTTTTGAACCTTAGGGTTTGAGGCAGTACGGCGTGCCACATGTGAGGCGTTGGCTTGACCCTTCTACGGCTGGACCGCTACTACTGTGTCACATTCCGGGTTTTTTGAACTCCGCTCAAGTGTTGAGCTTTAGGAAATTTTGGGTATTTGATTATTCGATCGAAATGTTTAATACTGTCTATTTATCTGGAATGTGATACAATATGTGGAATTCATATAGTAAGGCATGAAATGCGAGGTATGTGATATCTCGGATTTACGATATCCAAAGTGAATGTGGATTCCAAATATTGTAGTTTTACACTTTCTTTTCTGTGACCGTAAGTGTAGTATATCGATATCGCCGGTTTCGTTGCTATACATCAACGAAAATCGGGGTACGCATACTTACTTACGTTGATGATATATGATATTATGTGTTGCTGAGATATGATGTGCAGGATTGTCGCGATCGAATAGCCGGGGGGTTTTATATGAGATGAGAGTTTTATTTTTTTTCATTCATGTAAAATTCAAATGTAATGTAATATTCTTTTATTTGGGGCACTTCCGGGTTGAGGTTGATGTCACCAGTGTTGTATATTATTTACTTTTCCGCATTAGGATAGACCCAAGGAGGGGAGCACAAGTGACCGGGTTCTGGGTTCAGTGGGAGGCCATCTCGAGGAGTCGAGACCGGGTCTCCTAAACTCCAGGATTGGTAGGGTCGCTTGCCGCTCTCGTATGGGTCTAGGGGTGTGGGCTTGGCTATTCATCGCGACTGTGGAATCCGTATTTTCTATTGTTGGCAAAATACTAAATACGGACGTCCTAGTATATCCCACATTATATATATGTTTCTGCTGCCTGTGTTCTGTGATATCTGAGACGAATGATATATTATATATGAGATATATAGTAGACGTTACTTATGTTTTGCACCCGCGCTAGTCCCATCCCGGTATGTCATTAGTTAAGTAACCTAACGGTGCATAACGGAACATTGCGGCGAATGCGGATGGCATAAGCGTACGTGTTATTTTCGTTTCTTTTCTGTGATTGGCTTAAGGACTTAAATGATGGGACTACATTAATATGATTAATGTAAAGAAAATAAACCTAAAAAGATGTTGTAGAATCGGATTTGAAAACCACTCGGCTATTTATGAAAAAGCTACTTTTCAAAACTGTGGAGCACAAGCCACTCCTTTTAAAAACCATTTGATTCTACGACGATATCAAGTTCAAAGCGTTAAAGATTTTCTTAAAAATCATCCGCAACCCTCCGTCATTTTAGGAAGTAGAGTACTTAGTATTCGTGCTACGTTTGTTGACTATAGTTAAGGCGTAGTGTACGGTAGCTAAGTGATGTCTTCCTATACTGCATATGATGCGGATTAATTAGGACATTCATGCGACTTTGTTGACCATAGTTAAGGGTCATATGGGTGGGTCTAATTAATCAAGAAATGACGGGTAGAACTTGACTGGTGCTTATGATTTGTTGACCATAGTTAAGGTCATAAGTACTAGGGGTAAAAATCACATCGGGAATTTCAAGTGTTGAGATTTGCAATGAGATTGCATATCTTCCATATGATGGTTGGATCCCGATCCCACTGTGGGCAATAGTTGCTCCTAGGAGAGTTTTGCAGTTTACAATTAGCTAACTCATTAGGTGTCTAGAAAGGTGTTAACGGGGCTACGCCTCTGGGAAAATGAGGTTTACTTTAATTAGGTCCGTGCGAAAGCACGGAGAACCTCCCTCAAGTACCGACACTGGTCTGGCTGAACGGTTAACGAAGTTGTAGACTGTAATTAATCCTGGCTAGTTTTCTTTTTAAGGTTTGAAAGAAAAACTTGATTAAAGCAGTGGGAGACATCGATTAGACAAGATAATAACCAATCTGATCTTTGCAAGAGCTTTCACTGAGTGTATTCTTTTCTCTCTCTTAATGGCAGATACCAATGACTGGACTCAAGCTTCTACTAGATAAAAACAAACTGAATGGGACCAATTATAAAGACTGGCTGAGGAATCTGAAAATAGCCTTGACTTATGATAAAGTATCATATGTCCTCACGGCTCCAGCCCGTCCGTCCCAGGACCAAAATCCTCAGTTGTGGACAAAGAAGTCCGCAAGACATGGGACGCTGACTGTGCCACGGCCAAATGCCTCGAGCTTGCATCGATGGACAACACACATCAAAAGCAGCACGAGAATATGGACATTCATGACATATTCCTCCATACAAAGGAGTTGTATGGAGAGAAATCCCGCGTATTACGATACGAAGCATCAAAGAAATTGTTTCAGATGCGAATGGCCCCTGGCACATCAGTAAGAGACCATGTTCTGAAGATGATAGCTCTCATAGAAGAGCTTGAGGACCTTGGATGGACGATGGACAACGAACAATATACGAATATTATTCTGCAGTCCCTCCCCTCCACCTTTGCTCCATTCATAGTTAACTTCAACATGCACAACATGGAGAAGGAACTACCTGGACTCCTTAATATGTTAAGGAGTGCAGAGAGCACACTGAAATCAGTGAAAACTCCCGTTATGACTGTTGGACAGTCTTCCTCTTCTCGCCCAAAGGCTAAGGCCAAGGGAAAGAAAAAGAAGAAGCCCACCAATCCTAAGGGTGGAGTTAAAAAGGTTTAGGGGAAGGAAAAGTCCAAAACTGGAGAATCGGAGAAAGGGGAATGTTTTCATTGCCACAAAACAGGACATTGGAAGCACAACTGCACCGAGTACTTGAATCTCAAGAAGAAGCATGGGGATGCTTCCGCTTCAGGTGTGTTTGTGACAGAAAACTGTTTTTCAATAAACTCTGCTTCCTGGGTATTAGATACCGGTTCAGGTTCTCACATTTGCAATTCTATGCAGGGGCTGAGAAATAGCAAGGTTTTGAAGACAGGTGACCATACTCTCCGCGTTGGAAATGGTTCCAATGTACATACAGTCGCAGTGGGAGAGTATCACTTGGGGTTGCCATCTGGGTGTATATTGGTTTTGAACCCATGTTATTTTGTACCAAGTATGCTTTGTAATATAATATCTGTTTCTTTGTTAGACAATGAAGGATATAATTTTGTATTGCAGAACAATATTATGAACATTCACCTGAATCAAATGTTGGTTGGGTATGGTATACTTAATAACGGGATATACGTCCTAAATCAACACACAGTTTTCAGCATACAACTCACTAATAAAAGAAAACTTTCAGAAATAAATGAAGCTTTTCTTTGGCACTGTAGACTTGGTCATATTAACGAAACAAGACTAAACAAGTTACACAAAGATGGATATTTAAACTTTTTTGAATATAAATCTTATGCGACTTGCCAGTCTTGTATCAAGGGTAAAATGACCAAAACTCCGTTTACCGGACACGGAGAAAGAGCTACCGAGCTCCTAGGCCTTGTAAGTGCACGGCGGCGCCCCGGCTGTCAATCCGAGGCCAAAATGCGGAAGCGGTGATTTTCTTTAAACTTTGAACTGGCACCACCGCGCACAAAAATCCCGGATCGGGCCATTAATCTAGTCCTAGCTAACAAGAAAGGGGATAGAGAGATATACCGAGCGATCCGTGTCCTTCGGTCTTCTAGTCGTCGTCCCGATCTCCCCGCGGAATCTCCGGTCTTCAACTCCTCGTCGGAAGGGCACCACATCGCCGGCTTCTTTTACGGGCTCCCACCTCTGGTCCGAGGCAACTCGGGCACGAAGTTGGTGAGTCGACGTGCCCAAGATTTGCTGTAGAATCAGTGTAGGATGGTATGTCTCATGGGGGTTGTAGAAGTTGCCTTTTTGTGGAGGAATAAGATGATAGCATTTTTGGGATGAGCTTGGGGATTTTTGCAAACACTAGAGAACCAAAAATCCCTACATAAAAATTTGGCAGCCCTCTCTTCATTTGGCCGGCCATGCTTGGCTCCTTGAGAGAAAATGAGAGAGGAGAGAATGAAAATTGGGGTAGCCACAAGAATAATACAAAAGAGAGAGAGAAAATGTGATGATGAAAAATAATGATCACAAAGCAAGAACCTCACTCCAAAACCCATCATCAACAAAATGTCAAGCCATCATGAAGTGAAGAAGTCAAGGGTGGGAGAATCATCATGATACAACAATATGCAAATACCACCCTCCACAAATGCTTATTTGCATAAATGCAAATAAGCCCTCCTCCACCAATCTTCGGCCAATGAAAGATATAAAGAAATATGGCCGAAACGGAAAGCAAACTGGCAACTCCAAAAAACTGATCCCGTAATAAATTACAGGAAAACCCCGCTGCTGTAAATACATACCCGCATTTGTATTCCGACCGAATAAAAATGCAATGAGACAAAATCTACACTGTACAATACTAGGATCCGGCTTAAACCAAAGCCTGCTAGTATTAACCGTCCGATCCTGATCCGTGCAATGCCGCACGTATCTGATCGAACCCTGCCATATCTCTATACGGCCTCTACAGCGTTTCGCCCGAAACTTGAGCAACTGTCTGTGGGGGACTCTAAAGACTCGTCAATACTATGGCTGTGGATTTAACCACTAGCACGTTAGAGGTATTAGCCATACGTAACGGGCTACCAGCTATTGACTAAAAGGGACGTCGATGAGCGAACTCATCCTGACACCCTACTGAGCCTGTCAGTGACAATATCCGTACAGTCCGGTTCGTTCGTCTAAGAGCATCGCATGGTGGGCCTAGGGGGTTGGTAAAAGTCAGACCCCCAAAAGCGGTACAAGTCGTGTCGGAGTGCAGCCCAGAACACCCTGAGATACTACTGGAATACCTACCAGTAAATCTCCTGCCTTGGCCAAGGACTTCGTGTAAGGGCTCTCCTAGACACAGCGCGACCTCACCCCCAATACCGGGAGAGAAGAACCCCTGAAGATCCGCTCACTGCCTCTATGTGGCTCGGGACTGTACCCAACTAAAACCTGTTTGCACGTCTCCTTTGAGCGTGGTAGGGTAGTAATCAAAGCACAGTGAGAACTCACACGAGACAAATGACGATCTCAGATCGATGAACTAACCTGTACACATGTCACCAGGGAACTGCTATCTGACGTCAGGTATAAGACCAACTAGCAGGTTCCCGGCGAGTCCTGTCCGGTGTACTCATAACCCAATGAGCACCTGTATACATCTTAGGTGAACCAACTGACACCAATGGCTTGTGAGACCGGCCACTGCCCCTCGTCGGGGTCTCGACTGTATACACTAGTCTACTCTGGAGTATCGATGCCCTGTCTCGAAACTCCCACGACTAGGGACCTTTTAAGGATGTGCTTATAGACTACCAGCTCCCACGTATATGATCGCCCTCATACTGCTGGCAGTCAAGCAAGAATCCTAGGGGCTCTATCAACGTGTAATAGCGACCTGTCAGGTCACCTAAAGCAGTACACGATGATAAAGATAAACCAGATAGCATACTATCATCTTGAGTAAGACTGTCCTACCCGAATAGGTCCTCCCTCAATCATTGCAATCACGTGCCTGTGATCCAATAATTGACTCTGAGGGCACTATCTCCAACAATCTCCCACTTGCACTCAAGGCTAATTATTGCGATGTCGCATACTCACAACCCGTGTGATACCGAACACCCAACTCCTCTACTAATCAGTCTCACAAAACCCGTTTGCGAAACTATTGCGTTCGAGGAATAGCCTCAGTGAGTGGATCCGCTTTGATGTTTCTTTCTATGTCTCTCTATATCTCAAGTTCGCGGAGAAACCCATCTCCCGAAATGAGCAATACCTGTCTTAGAATGTGTCTGGATGTCTGATGGGACCTAGCTCACAAATGAACTCCAAATCCAAACTTCTTAGACTGTATCGACAACTGAACTTAATCAGTATCCAGCGTAATGCCTCCCTCAGTGTCCGCTTGGATCACCTGTCCAAAACACTGCCCCTCGTCAGAGGGAAAACTATAACTCTGACGGCCATCCTGTCGTCCATGTCACCTTGGAAGCCTGGATTGATAACTGTCTCCTGAACGAGGCTGTCGTTATCATATCCCTAGAACATCCACTTATGTTCTAAAGCTGCTTCCGATTGTTTCTCCAGGATTGGATCAATATCAACTTATTGCATCTACTGCAAGAACAACATCTGGTGTGGTACTTGACATCTCATGATTGACTCAATTGCCTAAGCAAGTGATCTGCCAATCATGCACATCCCTCTCCACTTTAGTCTGTAAGACACCTTTAGAGAGGGTGACTCCACCACCTGCAGGTACACTACCGTGCATGGAGTCGTCCATTCTAAAAACTCTTAGAATGCTGTCTAAGTACCCAGATTGGGACACTTCCCAAATCTAGATCTAAAACCATAGATCTAGTAACCAGAATGTCTGATATAATATCTATATCCTTATGTGGAGAAACCACTGTGTGACAACCAAAGTATAACCGATCGTAGTATAGGAATATCACTTCCTATTCTGTGTATGTCATCCAAATACCAGGACATCACACCCTACTACCATCTTAACAGATCCATCCCCTATTCTGATGAAGTCAAACCTATGACTGTCACATCAGAAATAGATGATCTATCTCCGCTATATCTGCTTTAGTCTATAAATAGACAAAGCTAGACTAGGTTAATAGCGTGGCTCTGATACCATTGTAAGTGCACGGCGGCGCCCCGGCCGTCAATCCGAGGCCAAGATGCGGAAGCGATGATTTTCTTTAAACTTTGAATTGGCACCACCGCGCACAAAAATCCCGGATCGGGCCATTAATCTAGTCCTAGCTAACAAGAGAGGGGGTAGAGAGATATACCGAGTAATCCGTGTCCTTCGGTCTTCTCGTCGTCGTCCCGATCTCCCCGCGGAATCTTCGGTCTTTAACTCCTCGTCGGAAGGGCACCACATCGCCGGCTTCTTTTACAGGCTCCCACCTCTGGACCGAGGCAACTCGGGCACAAGGTTGGCGAGTCGACGTGCCCAAGATTTGCTGTAGAATCAGTGTAGGATGGTATGTCTCATGGGGGTTGTAGAAGTTGCCTTTTTGTGGAGGAATAAGATGATAGCATTTTTGGAATGAGCTTGGGGATTTTTGCAAACACTAGAGAACCAAAAATCCCCACATAAAAATTTGGCAGCCCTCTCTTCATTTGGCCGGCCATGCTTGGCTCCTTGAGAGAAAATGAGAGAGGAGAGAATGAAAAATGGGGTAGCCACAAGAATAATACAAAAGAGAGAGAGAAAATGTGATGATGAAAAATAATGATCACAAAGCAAGAACCTCACTCCAAAACCCATCATCAACAAAAAGTCAAGCCATCATGAAGTGAAGAAGTCAAGGGTGGGAGAATCATCATGATACAACAATATGCAAATACCACCCTCCACAAATGCTTATTTGCATAAATGCAAATAAGCCCTCCTCCACCAATCTTCGGCCAATGAAAGATATAAAGAAATATGGCCGAAACGGAAAGCAAACTGGCAACTCCAAAAAACTGATCCCGTAATAAATTACAGGAAAACCCCGCTGCTGTAAATACATACCCGCATTTGTATTCCGACCGAATACAAATGCAATGAGACAAAATCTACACTGTACAATACTAGGATCCGACTTAAACCAAAGCCTGCTAGTATTAACCGTCCGATCCTGATCCGTGCAATGCCGCACGTATCTGATCGAACCCTGCCATATCTCTATACGGCCTCTACAGCGTTTCGCCCGAAACTTGAGCAACTGTCTGTGGAGGACTCTAAAGACTCGTCAATACTATGGCTGTGGATTTAACCACTAGCACGTCAGAGGTATTTGCAGGGTTCCTAGGCACACATGTGAGGTCTCCCAAGCCATCAACCATGGCAATTTGAAAAATTACGGTGCCTACAAACCCTAGTGTACGGATCGATAACTAGATTTCTAGGCGAACAAGAACTAGTTAACAGTTAACTAATGAGAATACGGAAATACAACCTTTGTAGATCCGGTCCTCCACCTCCACGGCTCCGCAACGAGGTCGTCTCCGCTGTCCAAATCAAATCCGGGCTCTAGAGTCGGCTTCGTCGGAGAATGGGCAAGCTAGGTCGTCGATGTCCATGCCGAAGATGATCTACGTCGAAGCATCGATGAATCAAGCTCCACCTTCAACAAGTCATGAAACTTGTGAAGGAAACACACTCTACTACTTGGCAAGAGGTAGAGGATGAAGAAATAGGAAGTGGGTAGACTTTAGAATTGGATTTCTCACTCATATGCATCAATCACCATTGATGGACTTCAAGCTTCTTCACTTGAAGCATGAAGAAGAAGAAGAAAAACATTATGATAAGTTAATAGAAAATGAAAAGAAAATGAATTCTTATCATAATATTAACTAGAGTTAAGTGTAGAGAATGAATCATGGTTAGTGGGAATGGTTAGGGTTAAGGATGAGATAAGTATGGTTGACTTGAACAAAGCTTCATGAAGCTTCAACTAAAGAACAAAAGAAGCCACCATTCTTTTCTCATTTTCATTTATTCATTTATCAAAAATAAAAAGGATAAATAAATAGATAAATGAATAACAAATAAGAAACCCTAAACTATTTCATTAACCAAGGTTTAATCTTTACACTTGAACCCTAGCATGACATGTATCATCAAACATGATACAAGCAAGTGCACAAAAGTATATCGCATATACAATGCGCACATCCGAGTGAGAAAATCCGTCTAAAGTGAACCGATACTAGTTAATGCAAAGTAATATATCAAATATATAATTATACATTAAATCATTAAATCAACACTTGATTCAATGATCCGGTCATGCGCACATAACCGACTGGTATCTAATATATCGGCTTATCGAATCAACACTTGAATCGATAACTAGGTTATATCGCATACAACCATTCGATATATTTATCGCGAGAATAGAATACAGTATCGCATACAGTATTATTCTCGGTCCCGCACATATCTCATATGCGCTCCTATTTCGTTTCGCTTGAACCAGGAAACCTCTGTGTAGGACTCTAAAGACTCGTCAATACGCCGGCAGCGGATGATGATCATATCAAACATCCACAAGCCGCAAGCGGTCTGTTAAACGTAACGGCCACCCGGGTATTGAGCGATCTGAAGATCGACGAGCAAGCCCGCTCACACTCCAGTGAATCCGACCAGTAACACTACCGTACAGTCCGGTCTGATCGTCTGATATGTCGCATATCTCGCCTAGGGGTGGTAAACGTCAGACCCCAATAGCTCAATAAGTCGTGTCGATATGAGGTCTATAACTGTTCGAGAAACTACTGTTAGTCCACGTTGCGACCCCCGGTTCTTACGGGGAGGCGGAAACGGTATAAAAATCAAATTTTTAGTGCAAGAGGCAACATGGACTAGACTAGGTCGGGATCGTTACCTAAACTAAAACTAGCATACTAAGCTAAAGAGATTTAGCTACTCGGATAGAGATGGTTATACCTAAACTTGAACTCCTTCTTCTTCTAACTTTGTGGAGGTTGATGGTTCTTTTCTCTTGTCGCCTTCTTCCGTCGAAGATGGATCCACCTCGAAGGCTCGACCTTTGGGCTCTTTCTCGAACTTGGAGTGAACTAGAATCGCCGGCTTGCTAAACCCTTGATCCTAGAGTGAGTAGAGAGAGTGTCTAAGGGTTGCTTTTGTTTTAAAGAGAAGGATTCTCAACTCATGACAAGGTTTCTCTTTGCTAGAGGAAGAAGAAGATGAAGAGAGGAGAGAGAATGAGAATGATAGAATGAGCTATTATTTTCTCTTCTTGCAACCATAATGCAAAAGAATAATATTATCTAAATGATAATAATTGAAAATGAGAATAGTTGATGGTAGTATTTGGAATGACCACAACCATGCTTCATTTAATAAAAAGTAAGCATGAATCAAGGAAGACTTTCAAGGCATGAAAGTGGTCAATGGTCAACAAGTCAACCAAGGTCAACAAGTCAACAAAACACAACCATAACATAATTCTCATTTAATTATTATTATTAATAGATAATATATAAATCCATTAGGGTTTGGAAAATGAAGACTGTCAACTGTGCATATGCACCCGTTCCGAAACCCTAATGAAAAACCTCATTCTCCGCCTCAAGCAACTGTGCATACACACCTGCATTCTCGTTCCGAAAAACAAGAATACCAAGATATAAAAGCAACCCCAAATATATATATACCAGTATCTGGCTCAAACCAGAGCCTGCCAGTATAATCCGTCCGGACTCCAAACGTGCACAAGTGCGCGGATGAGAACGAACCCTGTCGCAAAACCATGCGACCTCTACTCTGTTTTGCCCAGAGGCGAATACCCTCTGCGTGGGACTCTAAAGACTCGACACTACGCTGGCAGTGGGTTTAACCACAGACCGCAAGCGGCACTAGCTGTGCGTAACGGTCCCCAGGTAGATGTCGATAAGAAGGCTGACGAGGTGAAACCCCATCTGTACTCCTACTGAGTCTGAATGTGACAGTCTCCGTACAGTCCGGTCTGTTCGTCTGATACATCGCATGGCGGGCCTAGGGGGTGGTAAACGTCAGTCCCCCAATAGCGGTACAAGTCGTGCCGGAGCGTAGCCCAAAACACCCTGAGATAACACTGGAAACCTACCAGTATATCTCGTTTGCCCTGGCCAGGGACTACTCGTGTAATGGCTCTCCTAGACACAGCGCGATGTCAACCCCCAATACCGGGAGAGACGAATCCTGTCTAACCGTCACTGCCTCCAAGTGCTTCGGGACTGCACCCAACCACCACCTGTTTGCACGACTCCTTTGAGCCGTGGTAGGGTAGTGATCAAAGTGCAGTGGGAACACACTTGAGGCGAAGTGCCAGTGTCAAGTCAGCGGACTAAGCTGTACTCATGTCACCTGGGAACTGATAACTGACGATAGGTATGATACCAACCTGTCAGTTCCCGACGAGTCCTGTCCAGTGTACTCGTAACCCAACGAGCACCCGTATACTATCTCCAGTACGACGTACTGATGGCTGTGGGACAGACCATCTCCCACACTGGGATGAGAAGCGCATACGCTAGTCTACTCCGGAGTATCGATGCCCTGTCTCGATAGTCCTGCGACTAGGGACCTGTATAAGGATGTGCTTATAGATTACCCAGCCCCCACTAGTGTGACTGCCATCACAACGCTGGTAATCAAGCAAAGATCCTAAGGGCTCCACTAATGCGTATAAGTGATATACTGAAATAAACACAAGTACACATTGAAGTAGAAACAAACCAAGTAGCATACTACTATTTTGAGCAAGATTGTATATACAAGGTGAATATCCCAAGCATCCATTAAGTAATATACAAACTAGTATGATACAGTAATGGCCTCTAGGGCATATACACTAACAATCTCCCACTTGCACTAAGGCCATGTACTGGCGTATCGAAGACCTATCATCTCGATTAGCCGCTCGAACTGAGTCTGGGGTAGGGCCTTGGTGAATGGATCTGCAGTGTTCTCTTCTGAAGCAACCCTCCGAACCTCGATCTCCTTGCGATCCACGATCTTCCTGATCAGGTGATACCGCCTCAAGATGTGCCTGGATCTCTGATGGGACCTGGGTTCCTTCGCTAAAGCTATAGCCCCGTTGTTGTCGCAATACAGAGGTATTGGGTCAACAATGGATGGAACCACCTGAAGTTCTTTCAAGAACTTCCTCATCCAGACAGCCTCTTTTGCGGCATCAGATGCAGCGATGTATTCCGCTTCCATCGTCGAGTCTGCAACGGTTTCCTGTTTGGAACTCTTCCAACACACCGCCCCTCCATTGAGGGTGAAGACAAAACCCGACATGGACTTGGAATCATCCTTGTCACTCTGGAAGCTGGAGTCAGCAAAGGCCTCGATCTGGAGGTCTTTTCCGCCATACACCAAGAACATCTCCTTAGTCCTTCTCAGGTACTTGAGAATGTTCTTTACTGCTATCCAGTGTTTCTCCCCAGGGTTAGACTGATACCGGCTTACCACACTCAGTGCATAAGCTACATCCGGTCTGGTACACAACATCGCATACATTATAGAGCCTACCGCAGAAGCGTAGGGTATAATAGACATGCGATCCCTCTCCAAATCAGTCTTGGGAGACATCTCTTTAGAGAGGGTGATCCCGTGACAAGCCGGTAGGTTACCGCGCTTGGAATCTTCCATACTGAATCTTTTCACTATGGTGTCGATGTACCTGGACTGAGAAAGTCCCAATATCCTCTTGGATCTATCACGATGGATCCGGATCCCCAGGATGTATGAGGCATCACCCAGGTCTTTCATGGAGAACCTTTGTGACAAGAACCCCTTGACAGATTGTAGCATAGGAATGTCATTTCCTATCAAGAGAATGTCATCCACGTATAAAACGAGGAATACTACAGTTCTCGCTACAAATCTACTATAGATGCATGGTTCATCTGGATTTTTGATAAAGCCAAATTCTTTGACTGTCTCATCAAAGCAGATGTTCCAACTCCGCGATGCCTGCTTTAGTCCATAGATGGACTTAAGCAACTTGCACACCTTTCCGCTGCTCCCACTCTGAATGAAACCCTCTGGCTGGTCCATATAGACACACTCCTCTAAATTTCCATTTAGAAAAGCTGTCTTTACGTCCATTTGCCAGATCTCATAATCGTGGAAGGCAGCAATGGCAAGAAGGATCCGAATGGATTTCAGCATGGCTACTGGAGAAAAGGTTTCGTCGTAGTCCAAGCCAGGTCTTTGACGAAAACCCTTTGCTACCAGCCTAGCTTTATAGGTCTCAACCTGTCCATCTACACCAATCTTCCTTTTGAAGATCCACTTGCATCCTACGGGTTTTACCCCGTCTGGAGCAATGTCCAACGTCCATACTTTGTTGGTGTACATGGACTCCATTTCGGTCCGCATTGCATCCAGCCATTTCACTGAGTCAACGCTCTGAACGGCCTGCTGGAAGCTAGTAGGCTCATCATAATCTATGATGCAATCCTCTCTATCCCCGTCTATGAGAAAACCGCAGTATCTCTCGGGCGGATGAGACTGCCTACTACTCCTGCGGAGCGGCATAGGAATGTCCTGTTCTGTTGAACCCTCTGGTTCCACTAAGCTTTCAGTAACAGTCTGTGGTTCTGGAACCTCTTCCAGTTCTATTGTGTTCCCACTTATCTGGGTTTCTAAAAACTCAGTTTCCAAGAAGCGGGCATGCTGAGAAACAAAGACCTTTTGCTCCTCAGCGTAATAGAAAAGATACCCCCTGGAGTTCCTTGGGTATCCCACAAACTTACACTGTACTGAACGTGCCTCAAGTTTGTCCGCATGCTGCTTTTTTACAAAAGCTGGACATCCCCATACCTTAAGATACTTAAGACAGGGTTTCTTCCCAGTCCACATCTCATATGGGGTGGTAGGCACAGTCTTGGTGGGAGCCTTGTTCAAGAGATACGCAGCTGCTTCTAGTGCATATCCCCAGAATGATCGCGGTAACTCAGCGTTACTCATCATGGACCGAACCATATCTAATAGGGTTCGGTTCCGTCTCTCCGATACGCCGTTATGTTGCGGAGTGTATGGAGGAGTAAGCTGAGAGAGAATACCATTCTCTTTTAAGTAATTCAGGAATTCGGCACTTAAGTATTCTCCACCTCGATCCGATCTTAGAATCTTAATACTTTTGCCGGTCTGTTTCTCCACTTCATTCTTATACTCCTGGAATTTTCCAAAGGCCTCGGACTTATGTTTCATTAAGAAGACATAACCGTACCTTGAGAAGTCATCCGTAAAAGTAATGAAGTAAGAATGTCCGCTTCGGGCATGTGTAGACATTGGACCGCACACGTCACTGTGTACGAGTCCTAAGAGCTCGCTCGCTCTTACTCCATGTCCAGTAAACGGAGTCTTTGTCATCTTTCCTTTGAGACAGGATTGACAAGTGGCATACGACTGATATTCGAACGCATTCAAATACCCTTCTGTATGTAACTTAGTCAACCTTCTCTCATTGATGTGACCCAATCTACAATGCCATAAGAAAGTCTGATTCATTTCTGGAGACTTTCTTTTGTGTGTATTCTGGACGTTGAAAATCTGTGGTTGGTTTAACACGTATATACCATTACTCAGAGTACCTGACCCAATCAATACTTGATTAAGGTGAATGTTTACAACATTACTTACAAACGCAAATTCATAACCTTCTTTAGAAACTAAAGATACAGAAATGATATTACAAGTTGCGTTGGGTACAAAAAAGCAATTACGCAAAACCAAAACATGTCCATCTGACATTCCCAGGTGATAGTCCCCCACGGCTTTAGCATCCATGCTAGCTCCGTTCGCAACTCTGAGGGTCATGTCACCTGCCTTCAAATCCCTACGGTTTCTCAACGCCTGCAAAGAATTACAGATATGAGATCCTGATCCGGTATCCAATACCCAGGAAGTAGAGTTTATTGAAAGACAGTTTTCAATAACATACACACCTGAAGCTGAAGCTGCAACCTGCTTCAATTCCTGTGTTCTGGCCTTCCAGGCCCTGCAATCATTCTTCCAGTGTCCTTTCTTATGACAAAAGAAGCATTCTTCCTTATCCACAAGCTTCCCCGCTATCTTTGTTGCTTTACCTTTTCCCTTCGTATCCACTTTACTAACACCGCCCCTTGGTTTGGCGGGGGCCTTCTTCTTCTTTCCCTTGGCTTTCGCCTTGGACCTAGAAGAAGATGATCCTCCTACAAACAAAGTGGATGTATCCCTACTTTTCTGTAGGGTGCCCTCTGCGCTCCTCAGCATGTTGAGGAGCTCTGATAGTTCAACCTCTTTTTCTTGTAGGTTGAAGTTCAGTATAAACTGGGCGTAAGTGGAAGGAAGGGACTGGAGAACTATATCCGTATATAGCTCACTCTCCAATGTGATCCCTAGGTCAGCGAGCTCCTCAATGTAGCCGATCATCTTTAGCACGTGCTCGGCTACTGATGATCCGACGGCCATCTTTGTCGAAAACAACTTTTTCGACGCTTCGTATCTTGCGATACGTGATTGCTCTCCATACAGTTCTTTTGTATGGAGCAATATGGACTCCATGTCCATATTCTCATGCCTCCTCTGATGTTCGTTGTCCATCGAGGCAAGCAGGAGGCACTTGGCCTTCGCGCTATCAATCTCCCAAGTCTTGCGGATTTCCTTATCCGCGATACTGGAAGTTGGACCAGGGACAGGGGGAGCTTTGGTGGTAAGAAGATACCCCAGCTTGTCATAAGTGATTGCTATCTTGACATTCCTGAGCCAATCTTTGTAGTTTGGCCCTGTCAGCTTGTTTTTATCTAGGAGTAACTTAAGTCCAGTCATGTTGATTGGTCGCTGCAATTAGGAGAGAGAAGAAGAAACACTCAGCATGATGCTCTTGCAAGTTTAGAGTGGTTTTTAGTTTGTCTAAACAGGATGGCTCCCACTGTTTCTCGAATCCCTCCTCAAACCATAAAGGAAGAATTAGTCAGGATCAATCCCACCGTACAATACTTGCTTAACCGTTCAGCCAGGCCAGTGTCGGTACTTCGAGGGAGGTTTTCCAACGCTTTCGCGAAGTTCCTTAATTAAAGAACCTCTTTTCCCTGGGGGCGTAACCCCGCTAACACCTTTCTAGGCACCTACTAGGTTTATAGCATTGATCGTTAAGTGAGAAATTTCCCGAGGAGTAGCATATACTCACAGTAGGATCGGGATCCAAATATCATCGCGTGACGAAACTGAAGGAATCCTACCAGAATCACCACACTCCAAATGGTATGCAAATCTAGCAAGTTTCAGTACTTATGAAACTCCCGATGTGGATTTTTGCCCCATGCTCTTATGACCTTGACGAAGGTCAACAAATCATAAGTCACATGTCAAGTTCTGCCCGTCATTATCCAGGTTAATTTGAATCCACCCGTATATACCCTTGACGAAGGTCAACAAGGTAATGCGAGTGTCCCAAACCAACGCATCTATCTATGCTACATATGAACACCCAATAGCTACCAATCACTATGCCTTGACGAAGGTCAACAAACACAGCTTGAATACTATTGAATATTCATACGAAACGACGGAGGGCTACGAATGGTTTTGGCGAAACCGTGAACGTAGTGAACTTGATTTAATCGATGGAACGAGATAGCTTTTAGAAGGAGTGGCTCAATCTCCGCATTTAAAAGTTAGTTTTGAAAAGAACCGAGTGGTTTTTCGAAAGTGTTCCATCGACTTAAACTTGGTTTATTATCTTGCATTAGTTCTTTTAATGCGTGATATTCCTGCATTAGTACTTTTAATGCGTCCCATCATTTAATCCTACCATTGCAGAAAACAACCAAAATATGACGTACGCTTATGCCATTCGCATTCGCCACGGGGCCCCGTCATTACCCGTTAGGTTACTTAACTAACGACAGAGCGGGGGCTGGGCTAGCGCGTCTGTAAAACATAAGCAACGCCTAAATAGAAAGCAATGATAGACATTTCAGATCACAGATAAATACATTGGATATACTAGCAATCTGTAATTTGTACGAGCCTGTAACAAAAAACAGATAACACGGTCGCGGTGAATAGCCAAATCCCTACCCAAGACCCCTACGGGTGCGGCAAACTACCCGCCAAGTCCTCGGTAGTTTGTGCACCCCTCCATGGGTCTATCCTAGGAGCAAAAACAGTAAAAAGAATTATACAATGACGGCTACAACCCCGACCCGGTTGTGCGGCCAAACAAATAATATAATTACATCAATTTACATTTACAATGAATTGCAAGAAAAGAAAACTCTCGTCTCACAACCCCCGGCTATTCACCCGCGACAATCCAACATATTTATATACACATTCCAGCACATTACAGATCTTGTATAACCCCGACTAATCGTCTTATAGCGATTAGCCGACGTTCAATACAAGCAAACATCACAGATATAACCATCATAGTCAAAGTGTAGTGAAGTTCGGAAAAAATACGGAATTATAGGACCCCAAAAGGAAATTTCTTTTCTGCAAAATCTGGGCACATATAATATATTTCAAAAATCCCAAAACCAACACAGACACACACTGCACGAAAAACGATGCAGCGAAAACGACAAAACGCGGCGGTTCCGCGGCAAATACATGGTTTATGCGGCGGATGGGCGGCGGTTTAGTCGAATCACTGTATCGTTTTTCTTGGGTGTTCACACAAAACCCTGAGACGAATTTACATGTATAAAGTTTTTCATTTTGAGCCAGAAAATTTTCAACAGAAACTCAGAATTTGTAAAAGTTTGGTTTTTGGATTTTTCCGGTTCCGAACTTCGTTACACTTCACTACCAAGCTAGTTTAAGTTTAGTTAGGCTCTGATACCACTGTTAGTCCACGTTGCGACCCCCGGTTCTTACGGGGAGGCGGAAACGGTATAAAAATCAAATTTTTAGTGCAAGAGGCAACATGGACTAGACTAGGTCGGGATCGTTACCTAAACTAAAACTAGCATACTAAGCTAAAGAGATTTAGCTACTCGGATAGAGATGGTTATACCTAAACTTGAACTCCTTCTTCTTCTAACTTTGTGGAGGTTGATGGTTCTTTTCTCTTGTCGCCTTCTTCCGTCGAAGATGGATCCACCTCGAAGGCTCGACCTTTGGGCTCTTTCTCGAACTTGGAGTGAACTAGAATCGCCGGCTTGCTAAACCCTTGATCCTAGAGTGAGTAGAGAGAGTGTCTAAGGGTTGCTTTTGTTTTAAAGAGAAGGATTCTCAACTCATGAGAAGGTTTCTCTTTGCTAGAGGAAGAAGAAGATGAAGAGAGGAGAGAGAATGAGAATGATAGAATGAGCTATTATTTTCTCTTCTTGCAACCATAATGCAAAAGAATAATATTATCTAAATGATAATAATTGAAAATGAGAATAGTTGATGGTAGTATTTGGAATGACCACAACCATGCTTCATTTAATAAAAAGTAAGCATGAATCAAGGAAGACTTTCAAGGCATGAAAGTGGTCAATGGTCAACAAGTCAACCAAGGTCAACAAGTCAACAAAACACAACCATAACATAATTCTCATTTAATTATTATTATTAATAGATAATATATAAATCCATTAGGGTTTGGAAAATGAAGACTGTCAACTGTGCATATGCACCCGTTCCGAAACCCTAATGAAAAACCTCATTCTCCGCCTCAAGCAACTGTGCATACACACCTGCATTCTCGTTCCGAAAAACAAGAATACCAAGATATAAAAGCAACCCCAAATATATATATACCAGTATCTGGCTCAAACCAGAGCCTGCCAGTATAATCCGTCCGGACTCCAAACGTGCACAAGTGCGCGGATGAGAACGAACCCTGTCGCAAAACCATGCGACCTCTACTCTGTTTTTCCCAGAGGCGAATACCCTCTGCGTGGGACTCTAAAGACTCGACACTACGCTGGCAGTGGGTTTAACCACAGACCGCAAGCGGCACTAGCTGTGCGTAACGGTCCCCAGGTAGATGTCGACAAGAAGGCTGACGAGGTGAAACCCCATCTGTACTCCTACTGAGTCTGAATGTGACAGTCTCCGTACAGTCCGGTCTGTTCGTCTGATACATCGCATGGCGGGCCTAGGGGGTGGTAAACGTCAGTCCCCCAATAGCGGTACAAGTCGTGCCGGAGCGTAGCCCAAAACACCCTGAGATAACACTGGAAACCTACCAGTATATCTCGTTTGCCCTGGCCAGGGACTACTCGTGTAATGGCTCTCCTAGACACAGCGCGATGTCAACCCCCAATACCGGGAGAGACGAATCCTGTCTAACCGTCACTGCCTCCAAGTGCTTCGGGACTGCACCCAACCACCACCTGTTTGCACGACTCCTTTGAGCCGTGGTAGGGTAGTGATCAAAGTGCAGTGGGAACACACTTGAGGCGAAGTGCCAGTGTCAAGTCAGCGGACTAAGCTGTACTCATGTCACCTGGGAACTGATAACTGACGATAGGTATGATACCAACCTGTCAGTTCCCGACGAGTCCTGTCCAGTGTACTCGTAACCCAACGAGCACCCGTATACTATCTCCAGTACGACGTACTGATGGCTGTGGGACAGACCATCTCCCACACTGGGATGAGAAGCGCATACGCTAGTCTACTCCGGAGTATCGATGCCCTGTCTCGATAGTCCTGCGACTAGGGACCTGTATAAGGATGTGCTTATAGATTACCCAGCCCCCACTAGTGTGACTGCCATCACAACGCTGGTAATCAAGCAAAGATCCTAAGGGCTCCACTAATGCGTATAAGTGATATACTGAAATAAACACAAGTACACATTGAAGTAGAAACAAACCAAGTAGCATACTACTATTTTGAGCAAGATTGTATATACAAGGTGAATATCCCAAGCATCCATTAAGTAATATACAAACTAGTATGATACAGTAATGGCCTCTAGGGCATATACACTAACAACTACTGGTAACACTTACCAGTAAATCTCAGCAACCCTGGCCAGGGATTTCCTGTTATAGCCAATCGAACACAGCGCAACATCAACTCCCATATACCGGGAGAGACGAATCCCCTCCTATCGCTCATTGCCTCCATGTGACTCGGGACTGTACCCAAAAACCACCGTTTTGCACGCCCTCTTGGACGTGGTAAGATGGAAATCAAAGCACAGTGGGAACCACACAAGACTCTATGACGATCTCGGGTCAACAGACTACTCTGTACCAGTGTCACCAGAGAACTGCCATCTGACGTGAGGTATAATACCATCTGGGAGTTCTCGGCGAGTCCGTCCAGTGTACCCAGTCTCTACTGAGCACCCGTATATCATCTCTGATGTCAAACACCAATGGATATGGGATCATCCATCGCCCATCTAAATGAGTCGAGAAGGTATACGCTAGTCTACTCTGGTATATCGATGCCCCGTCTCGATACACCCACGACTAGGGACTTTGAAGGATGTACTTATAGACTACCATGTCCCCACTAGTATGATCCGCATCATAGTCCAGGTAGTCAAGTACAGATCCTAAGGGCTTTACCAACATGTAACAGAGAGACAATCAGCATACACGTTAAGGTAAAGGGTAACCAGATAGCATACTATCATGTCGAGCAAGAAAGTCCTCCCTATATATGTCCCAGCATCCACTACAATATACATCCTATGTACAGTAATGGCCTCTAGGGCATACATATAACTAACAATCTCCCACTTGCACTAGGGCCATCTGTAGCAGTGGTTGCAGTATCTCATACTCAACCATCCCATGAAAGTCTCTCTCTGGGAACAGGCCTTTGTGAGTGGATCCGCTGTGTTGTCCTCTGAGTCTACTCTCCCAACCTCGATCACCCTGGAGATCAACCATCTCCATGATCAGGCGATGCTGCCTTAGAATAAGTCTGGATCACTGATGGGACCGGCGTTCCTTGGCATAAGCCACAACTCCATTGTCACACAATGGGAGGAACATAGTTCATCTCATGAACCATTATACATCCAAACAACCTCTTTGGTAGCATCTTAAGTAGCGATGTATCCTGCCTTTATCGTCTAGTATGCCACGGTATATAGCTTGGAACTCTTCCAACATACCGTCCCTTTACTGAGGGTAAAGGCAATGCCTGCGACTGACATTCAGTCGTCTTTATCACACTGGAACCCTTCCAGCGATTCTCCCCAGGATCGGTTGATACCGTCTCACTACAACTAGTGAGAATCCTAACATCCAATTAAATCTATCTCATAGATCCAAAATCCAGGATTTAGGAGGTATCACTTTGATCCTATATGGAGAATCATTGTGATAAGCGGAGATTGATCGAGCGTAGCATAAGAAACTCTTTTCTTATCAAGAGTATGTCATCCACGTACTCTACGAGGATCATCACCATACTCCCTACTACCTTTTCGTTTATACAAGGTTCATCTACCATTTTGATGATGTCAAACTATTTGACTAATTCATCAAAACAGATGTTCCAACTCCGCGATGCCTGCTTTATCATATAAAACATCTTGCACACGTTTCCGCTGCTCCCACTGTCTACGAAGCCCTCTGGCTGTGTACTTATAGACGCTCTCTTCCAAATCATCATTTAGAAAAGCAGTCAAGACACCCAACCACCAGATATCGTAGTCATGGTATGTAGCCGTGGTAAGTAGGATCTGGATGGACTTAAGCATAGATCCTTGAAAAGGTTTCATCATAATCCACGCCTGGTAAATGATGCAAACTTTTAACAAGTCTAGCTTTGAAAGTCTCAACTCTTCCATGTACACCAAGTAATCTTCTCAAGATATACTTGCTCCTGATGGGGATTTAACCCTTCAGATATAGCAACCAAAGTCCATACTTTGTTGGTGTATAAGGATTCCATCTCAGATCACTAAGCATCCAGCCATTCTTACAGCGTCTTACTCTCGATGGCCAGCTCGAAACTAGTTGGGTCATCATCTCATGATGCAATCCTCGCTCCCACTGTCATAGAGAAACCGAAGTATCTCTCAGGTGGGTGAGGAACCCTACTAGATCGGCGGAGAGGCCGAGGTTCGTTGGTAACTATTGAATTCTTTGGTTTTATCAAATCATCTGCTGTATTTTGTATAGCTGGAACCTTTCCAGTTCTACATAACAGACCTTGCCTCGAGCTTGTCCGGATTTTGCTTTTAGACATAGGCCAGACAACCCTAAATCTTAACTAACTTAAGACATGGGTTCTTCCCATTCCATATCACATATGAAGCGGTAGGCAACTGATTTGATTAGAACCCTATTCAATAGGTATGCAGCTTCTCAAGTGCATAACACCCTAAAGGAAACAGGTAACTCAGTATTACTCATCATAGAGCACACCTTATCATATAGGGTGTGATTGCTCCGCCCCGATATACCATCGTGCTATGGTGTATGCGGAGGAGTAATGCTGAGAGAGAATCTCATTCTCCTTTAGAATAATCCAGGATTTTCGTGCTCAAGTATTCTCCTCCTTGATCACATCAAAGGACATAATACTTATACCCGTATTTTGGTTCTCTACTTCTAACTTATATTCTGTGAATATCTCAAAAGGTTCGGACTTGTGTTTCAACAGGAACATAGGTCTGAAACTCGAAAGATCATCAGAGAACGTAATGAAGTACAAAGAACCAGTCCTGGCATTTGTAGACAGGGGACCTAACATACATCAACATGTATCATCCCAAGAGTTCACTAACTCTTTCTCTGTTTCCAATAAACAGAGCTGTGGTCATCTTATCTTTGTGACATGACTGGCGAGTTTCACAAGATGTAAATTCAAACAGATTTAAATATACATCTTTATGTAACTCTAGCCAGTCGGGTCGCATTGATCTGACCTAGTCTACAATACCTCAAGAAGGATTCGTTCATTTCTGAACTCTTCCTCTTGTGTGTGTTCCATATACTTAGAACTGTAGTTTGATTTAGAACATTAATGCTTTTAGATAACGTGCCTGAACCGATCAACTTTTGATATAGGAAATGTTCAAAACATTATCCAACAATACAAAATTATATCGTTTCTTTACTAATAAAGAGACAGATATGATTTTGTATATCAGGTTCGGTATCTAATATCATTCGTTCAGAATCAATGTATTGTAATACAGGGTGACAGTGACCAACAGACTTGGCTGCAACACTTGCCCCGTTTTCTGTCTCATGAAACTTATCACCCGTTCTCAGTTTTTCTACCTTTCTGTAGCCCTATGTAACAGATTACATATCTGGGATCCTGATCTGGTATCACATACCCAGGACGTAAAGAATACTGAGAAACAGTTCTGTATAATGAACACACCCGAAGATGATGCATCAACATGCACTCTCTTCGTTTGGGCGGCATAGAAAATCTGGTATTCCCCAATTTCCTGCTCTGTCTTATAATATTTATAAGTTGGAGCGGGACCAACGTCCCCAGCTCAGTATAACAAGCGGGTTCGGTCAACAATCCGTATTATTATCTTGATTAAGGCGTGATATGGTCGCTACCTGGAGAGAGAGAGAAGAAAACACTCAGCGTGCGCTCTATCAAGAATAGATTGGTTTTTATTTTATCTAATCAGGATGGCTCCCACTGCTTTTTATCAAATCTTCCTTCAAACCCTAAAAGGAAAGACTAGCCGGGATTAATTACACACTACAAGTTCGCCAATCTTTCAGCCAGGCCAGTGTCGGTACTTTGAGGGAGGTCCCCCGTGCTTTCGCACGAACCTAATTAATGTAAACCTCGTTTTCCCAGAGGCGTAACCCCGTTGACACCTTTCTAGACACCTACTTGATCGGCTAATTGTAATGTATAAAACTCTCCCAGGAGTAACACTTACTCGCAGCGGGTATCGGGATCCAACTATCTCATAGAAGGTATGCAATCTCATTGCAAATTTCAACACTTGAAATTCCCGATAATATTTTGCCCCGAACGATCTATGACCTTGACAAGGTCAACAAACCATAGACCGCAAGTCAAGTTCAGCCCGTCATTTCTTGATTGAATCAAACCCACCCGCACGACCCTTGACAAGGTCAACAAGGCCGCACGACTACCCTAACCCAATCTGCATCATATGCATAAGCAGATAAATACTGGTTAGCTACCGCACACTGCGCCTTGACAAGGTCAACAAACGCAGCACGAATACTAAACAGGATTTATCTGAAATGACGGAGGGCTACGACAGGTTTTTCTGAAAACCTATTGCGTAATGAACTTGATATCGTTGTAGAATCAAATGATTTTAAAATGGAGTGCTTTTGAGGCTTTTCTAGTTTTGCTAAAGGAGTCACTCCCGGTGAAGGGATCGTCGGTCCTTTCCTCGTCGAATGAGGTGCGGGATATATCATATATATCACTGTGCAAAGCAAAAACTCTTAAAAGCAATCAAAAGACAAACCGTGTGTGTAGCATCTGCCAGTTATTGCTAAAGGAGTCACTCCCGGTGAAGGGATCTCGGTCCTTTCCTTATCGAATAAGGTGCAGGATATATCACATATACCGCTGTGCAAAGCAAGAACTGTAGCTACCTGTTTTATTTTGAAATTCGATTCTACAACATCTTAGGTTTCTTTTATTTCATTAATCGCATTAATGAAGTCCCATCATTTAAGTACCTAAACATCACAGATAGATATGACGTACACTTATGCCATCCGCATTCGCCTCGATGTCCCCTCGTGCACCGTTAGGTTAGGTAACTAACGGCAGAGCAGGGCAGGGCTAGCGCGGGTGTAAAACATAAGTAACGTCTATATAATATATCATATATACTATATACTATATCCATCACAGAAACATCACATGATCTCATCACAGATATCGCAGCAGAAGAATCATATGAAATATTGGATATACTAGGACGTCCGTGTTTTCAATACGAGCCAGTATAAAACACGGATTCCACGGTCGTTATGAATAGCCAAACCCACACCCCTAGACCCCTACGAGAGCGGCAAGCAACCCTACCAATTCTGGAGTTAGGAGACCCGGACTCGACTCCTCGAGTTGGTCTCCCACTGGACTCCAGAACCCGGTTACTTGTGCCCTCCTCCTTGGGTCTATCCTAGTGCGGAAAAGTAAATAATATACAATAGGTGACAACTCCCGCAACCTGGAAGCGCCCCAATAAAAGAATATTACATACAAGTTTTTACATGAATGAAAATGAAAAACACTCATCTCACATAAAAACCCCCCGGCTATTCAATCACGACGATCCAATATAACATATCCAGCAACACATAACATCACATGTCATCAACGTAAGTAAATATGCGCATCCCAATTGTCGTTGACGTATAGCAACGAAACCGGCGATATCACATATTACACTTACGGTCACAGAAAAGAAAGTGTAAAACTACAACAGTTGGAATCCGCAACCACCTCAGACATCGCATGCCTGACCAAATGAATTACTTAGACATCGCATGCCTAACAATTATAAACCCCGCATTTTAGTCTCAAAATCGAAAACTCTTTTCAATATCAAGTCGGGCAATTCAACAAGATTCCCGACATCCTGATCGAATGCTCGTCGCAAACTTCAGTAGACGGCTGCACCCCCGATACCGGCGACGAAGTGCACCAAGGCGGAACACCGCTACCGCGAGCACCCGGACGGATGCTTTCGGCGACGGGGTTCTCCTACAGTCACTTGGTCGGGGCTATGGAGTGAGGCTGTCTATTAAGTTTACCCGGCGAGTATCCGCGTACGCTACGTGATTGCGACGGACTTTTGATCACATCAAAATTCCGTGGCAACCGATCAAGTGAGACTAAATTGCTACGTTTATAACATTCATTTAGTTATCATATAACTCATTGTGAATTCCAATTATTGTATCCCATTCCGGATAAACAGAAAATGTTAAACTTTTCGATTGAACAATCGAACACCCAAGTTTTCCCGAAACTGATCAACACATGAAACAAGTCTAACAACATTCCGTTCGTACCTCAGTACCAACGATCCAGCCGTAGAAGGGTCAAGCCAACGCCTCACATGTGGCACGCCGTACTGCCCCAAACCCGAAGGTTCAAAGGGCAGTTCAAGACGGTCACATAATCGAGTTAAGGTTTGTGTCTTCTAGAGGGACCATCGCGTTACTTGCACTACTTAGAACGTCGTTAAACTACGGAAAAATCCAACACTTGGAAATTTCCCGACAGGGGAAAAGTTGGGTATTTATATCCGGTCGAACTTTTTAACATATTCTAAAATTTATCCGGAAAGCCACACAGACAAAATTTGATATCCCGATCGAAATTCCGAATCCCCAAATCAACTCAGAAAAATCAACTCTTGAAAATATATTAAAAATATCCAGGAATACCAGAACAGCAGAAGAGGAATTACTGTACAAAATTTGTAGCGCAAAACGACAAATAGGCCGCTCTTCCGCCGCACGAGACATGCTCGTGCCGCGGAAGCGCGGCGCTATAATGGAATTAGGGCTACGAATTTTTCAGTTGTCCTTGTAATCTCCTGCTGAGTTTACTGAATATTTTTAATATAGAAAAATCCCTGTTTTTAGAAAAAGTACAGAGAGCAATTATGGTTCGGGGCTTCGGGTTCGTTCGGACTTCAATTTCCGTCTGGACTTCGCCTAAGGCTCTAGCTTGGCTCTGATACCACTGCAGGGTTCCTAGGCACACATGTGAGGTCTCCCAAGCCATCAACCATGGCAATTTGAAAAATTACGGTGCCTACAAACCCTAGTGTACGGATCGATAACTAGATTTCTAGGCGAACAAGAACTAGTTAACAGTTAACTAATGAGAATACGGAAATACAACCTTTGTAGATCCGGTCCTCCACCTCCACGGCTCCGCAACGAGGTCGTCTCCGCTGTCCAAATCAAATCCGGGCTCTAGAGTCGGCTTCGTCGGAGAATGGGCAAGCTAGGTCGTCGATGTCCATGCCGAAGATGATCTACGTCGAAGCATCGATGAATCAAGCTCCACCTTCAACAAGTCATGAAACTTGTGAAGGAAACACACTCTACTACTTGGCAAGAGGTAGAGGATGAAGAAATAGGAAGTGGGTAGACTTTAGAATTGGATTTCTCACTCATATGCATCAATCACCATTGATGGACTTCAAGCTTCTTCACTTGAAGCATGAAGAAGAAGAAGAAAAACATTATGATAAGTTAATAGAAAATGAAAAGAAAATGAATTCTTATCATAATATTAACTAGAGTTAAGTGTAGAGAATGAATCATGGTTAGTGGGAATGGTTAGGGTTAAGGATGAGATAAGTATGGTTGACTTGAACAAAGCTTCATGAAGCTTCAACTAAAGAACAAAAGAAGCCACCATTCTTTTCTCATTTTCATTTATTCATTTATCAAAAATAAAAAGGATAAATAAATAGATAAATGAATAACAAATAAGAAACCCTAAACTATTTCATTAACCAAGGTTTAATCTTTACACTTGAACCCTAGCATGACATGTATCATCAAACATGATACAAGCAAGTGCACAAAAGTATATCGCATATACAATGCGCACATCCGAGTGAGAAAATCCGTCTAAAGTGAACCGATACTAGTTAATGCAAAGTAATATATCAAATATATAATTATACATTAAATCATTAAATCAACACTTGATTCAATGATCCGGTCATGCGCACATAACCGACTGGTATCTAATATATCGGCTTATCGAATCAACACTTGAATCGATAACTAGGTTATATCGCATACAACCATTCGATATATTTATCGCGAGAATAGAATACAGTATCGCATACAGTATTATTCTCGGTCCCGCACATATCTCATATGCGCTCCTATTTCGTTTCGCTTGAACCAGGAAACCTCTGTGTAGGACTCTAAAGACTCGTCAATACGCCGGCAGCGGATGATGATCATATCAAACATCCACAAGCCGCAAGCGGTCTGCTAAACGTAACGGCCACCCGGGTATTGAGCGATCTGAAGATCGACGAGCAAGCCCGCTCACACTCCAGTGAATCCGACCAGTAACACTACCGTACAGTCCGGTCTGATCGTCTGATATGTCGCATATCTCGCCTAGGGGTGGTAAACGTCAGACCCCAATAGCTCAATAAGTCGTGTCGATATGAGGTCTATAACTGTTCGAGAAACTACTGGTAACACTTACCAGTAAATCTCAGCAACCCTGGCCAGGGATTTCCTGTTATAGCCAATCGAACACAGCGCAACATCAACTCCCATATACCGGGAGAGACGAATCCCCTCCTATCGCTCATTGCCTCCATGTGACTCGGGACTGTACCCAAAAACCACCGTTTTGCACGCCCTCTTGGACGTGGTAAGATGGAAATCAAAGCACAGTGGGAACCACACAAGACTCTATGACGATCTCGGGTCAACAGACTACTCTGTACCAGTGTCACCAGAGAACTGCCATCTGACGTGAGGTATAATACCATCTGGGAGTTCTCGGCGAGTCCGTCCAGTGTACCCAGTCTCTACTGAGCACCCGTATATCATCTCTGATGTCAAACACCAATGGATATGGGATCATCCATCGCCCATCTAAATGAGTCGAGAAGGTATACGCTAGTCTACTCTGGTATATCGATGCCCCGTCTCGATACACCCACGACTAGGGACTTTGAAGGATGTACTTATAGACTACCATGTCCCCACTAGTATGATCCGCATCATAGTCCAGGTAGTCAAGTACAGATCCTAAGGGCTTTACCAACATGTAACAGAGAGACAATCAGCATACACGTTAAGGTAAAGGGTAACCAGATAGCATACTATCATGTCGAGCAAGAAAGTCCTCCCTATATATGTCCCAGCATCCACTACAATATACATCCTATGTACAGTAATGGCCTCTAGGGCATACATATAACTAACAGTATTAGCCATACGTAACGGGCTACCAGCTATTGACTAAAAGGGACGTCGATGAGCGAACTCATTCTGACACCTTACTGAGCCTGTCAGTGACAATATCCGTACAGTCCGGTCCGTTCGTCTAAGAGCATCGCATGGCGGGCCTAGGGGGTTGGTAAAAGTTAGACCCCCAAAAGCGGTACAAGTCGTGTTGGAGTGCGGCCCAGAACACCCTGAGATACTACTGGAATACCTACCAGTAAATCTCTTGCCATGGCCAAAGACTTCGTGTAAGGGCTCTCCTAGACACAGCGTGACCTCACCCCCAATACCGGGAGAGACGAACCCCTGAAGATCCGCTCACTGCCTCCATGTGGCTCGGGACTGTACCCAACTAAAACCTGTTTGCACGTCTCCTTTGAGCGTGGTAGGGTAGTAATCAAAGCACAGTGGGAACTCACATGAGACAAATGACGATCTCAGGTCGATTAACTAACCTGTACACATGTCACCAGGGAACTGCTATCTGACGTCAGGTATAAGACCAACTAGCAGGTTCCCGGCGAGTCATGTCCGGTGTACTCATAATCCAATGAGCACCTATATACATCTTAGGTGAACCAACTGACACCAGTGGCTTGTGAGACCGGCCACCGCCCCTCGTCGGGGTCTCGACTGTATACACTAGTCTACTCTGGAGTATCGATGCCCTGTCTCGAAACTCCCACGACTAGGGACCTTTTAAGGATGTGCTTATAGACTACCAGCTCCCACGTATATGATCGCCCTCATACTGCTGGCAGTCAAGCAAGAATCCTAGGGGCTCTATCAACATGTAATAGCGACCTGTCAGGTCACCTAAAGTAGTACACGATGATAAAGATAAACCAGATAGCATACCATCATCTTGAGTAAGACTGTCCTACCGGGATAACTCCTCCCTCAATCATTGCAATCACGTGCATGTGATCCAATAATTGACTCTGAGGGCACTATCTCCAACAGGACTCATACATAGTGATGTATGTAGGCCAATGTCTACAGAGGCTAGAGGCGGTTTTTCATACTTCATTACGTTCACTGACGATTTCTCAAGATTTGGTCATGTATTTTTATTAAAGCACATGTCCGAAGCTTTCGAGAAATTCACTGAATATAAACAAGAAGTAGAAAAACAAACCGGCTTGAGCATCAAGATGCTTCGATCAGATCGAGGTGGGGAGTACCTCAGTACAGAATTTGCAAACTTCCTAAAAGAGAATGGGATTCTCTCTCGGCTCACTCCTCCTTACACACCACAGCACAACGGTGTGTCTGAACGATGGAATCAGACCCTATTAGATATGGTCCGTTCCATGATGAGTGATGCTGAGTTACCTGTCTCATTTTGGGGGCATGCATTGGAGACTGGAGCATTTCTACTGAACAGGGTTCCAACCAAAACCGTGTCTACCACGCCATATGAGATATGGCATGGGAAGAGACCATATCTTAAGAGAATTAAGATTTGGGGTTGCCCGGCCTATGTTAAAAAGCAAAATCCGGACAAACTCGAGACACGGTCAGTCATGTGTAAACTTTGTGGGATATCTAAGGAACTCTTATGGATATCTATTCTACCACAAGGAGGAACAAAAGGTGTTTGTTTCTCAGTATGCCACATTCTTAGAAAAAGAGTTTTTCACAGATAAAGATGATGGCAAGGTGGTGGATGTAGAAGAGGTTCTAGAAACACAAACTACAAATGACGACTTGGTTGAACCGGCTGTTGCAATAGAAACTGAGGAACCTCGGCCACTCCGTAGGTCTGGTAGGACTTCTCGCCCACTGGAGAGGTACTACGGTTTCCTCATTGATGGTGACAGAGAAGACTGCATCATGGAGGATGATGATCCTACCAGTTTTCAGCAAGCTATCACGAGTGGAGACTCTATGAAGTGGCTGGATGCCATGAGATCCGAAATGGAGTCTATGTACACCAACAAAGTATGGACTTTGGACGTTGTACCCCCTGGGGTAAAACCTGTGGGGTGCAAATGGATCTTTAAAAGAAAGATTGGTGTAGATGGGCAGGTAGAGACCTATAAGGCAAGACTTGTGGCGAAGGGTTTTCGTCAAAGACCAGGTTTGGACTATGACGAGACTTTTTCGCCCGTAGCCATGCTTAAATCCATTCGGATCCTACTTGCTATTGCTGCTCACTATGACTATGAAATCTGGCAGATGGACGTTAAAACGGAATTTCTAAATGGAGATTTAGAAGAATGTGTTTATATGGATCAGCCGGAGAGCTTCATTGACAGTGGGAGCAGCGGGAAAGCATGTAGATTGCTTAAATCCATATATGGGTTAAAGCAGGCATCACGGAATTGGAACATCTGTTTCGATGATGTTATCAAAGAGTTTGATTTCATCAAAAATCCAGATGAACCTTGTATTTATAAGAAGGCTGTAGGGAGAGCTGTCACATTCCTCGTATTGTACGTGGATGACATTCTTCTGATAGGAAATGATATTCCTATGCTGCAGTCGGTCAAATCTTTCTTATTACTAAGGTTCTCCATGAAGGACCTGAGTGATGCCACATACATTCTAGGCATTAAGATCTATAGGGATAGATCTAAGAGGTTATTGGGATTGTCCCAAACCAGGTACATCAACACCATCCTAAAAAGGTTTAGTATAGAAGACTCCAAGTGGGGTACCTTACCCGCTTGCCATGGGGTCACTCTCTCCAAGGATTCTTGCCTAAAGACCGATGAAGAGAGAGCTCGCATGAGCATTATACCCTATGCTTCGGCAGTAGGATCTATAATGTATGCGATGTTATGTACACGCCCAGATGTAGCTTATGCACTTAGTGTTGTAAGAAGGTATCAATCCAACCCAGGGGAGAATCACTGGATAGCTGTGAAGAACATTCTTAAGTACTTGCGAAGGACTAAAGAATTGTTCTTGGTGTATGATAATGGAGATCTCCAAATGGAGGCCTTTACCGATTCGAGCTTCCAGAGCGATAAGGACGACAGCAAATCTATCTCTGGGTTTGTATTTACCCTCAATGGAGGGGCGGTAAGTTGGAAGAGTTCCAAACAGGATACCGTTGCAGACTCTACGATGGAAGCTGAGTACATTGCTGTGAATGATGCCGCCAAGGAAGTCGTCTGGATGAGGAAGTTCATCTCGGAGCTAGGAGTAGTTCCAACCATTATTGATCCAATACCATTGTACTGTGATAATATTGGGGCTATGGCGTTAGCCAAGGAGCCTAGGTCCCATCAGCGATCCAGACATATCCTGAGGCACTTTCATTTGATCCGGGAGATAGTAGATCGCCGCGAGATCGAGATTAAGAGAGTAGACACGAAGAATAACGCCGCGGATCCACTCACCAAGGCCCTCCCTCAGCCGCAGCATGAGCGACTTTTTGAGATGTTGGGTATGAGATACGCCAATAACTGGCCTTAGTGCAAGTGGAAGATTGTTGGATATATGTATGCCCTAGAGGCCATTATGTGATAGTGGATGTATTTATATATGTATATATATATATATTCAGTGTACATTCTTGCTCGACATGATAGTATGCTATCTGGTTCTTCTTTATCTGACATGTTGATTTGATCATACTTTTATTCATTCATACATATTGATAAAGCCCTGAGGATATTGGCTTGACTACTGTGATTATGATGGAGATCATACTAGTGGGACATCAGTATTTTATAAGCATATCCTAGAAAGTCCCTAGTCGCAGGTGTATCGAGACGGGGCATCGATATACCAAAGTAGACTAGCGTATATGACACTAGACCCATATGATGGGCGATGGATGTTCCCACATTCATCGATGTTTGACATCGAGATCGTATACGGGTGCTCAGTGGTGACTGGGTACACTGGACGGACTCGCCGAGAACTCCTATATGGAATTATATCTATCGTCGGACAGCAGTTCTCAGGTGACACTGGTGTAGGTTAGTCTGTAGACCCGAGATCGTCATAGAGTCTTGTGTGTTCTCCCACTGTACTTTGATTACCACCCTACCACGGCTCTACCGAGTCGTGCAAACAGGTGGCCGTTGGGTACAGTCCCGAGACACACGAAGGCGATGAGCGATAGGAGGGGTTTCGTCTCTCCCGGTATTGGGAGTTGATGTTGTGCTGTGCTCGACTGGCTATATCAGTAAGTCCCTGGCCAGGGCTGTTGGGATTTGCTGACAAGTGTTATCAGTAGTTTCTCGATCTGTTATAGACCATTCATCGGCACGACTTATTGAGTTATTAGGGTCGACGTTACCATCCCTAGACTCGATATGCAGCATATCTGACGAAGAGACCGGACTGTACGGTAGTGTTGCCGGTTGGCTCGACGGGAGTTGTAACAGGTTCGCTTGTTTTCTTCTAATTGCTCAATACCCGGGTGGCTGTTACGTTTAGCTGACCGCTTGCGGCTTGGGGGTGCTTGATATGATCATCACCCACTGCCGGTGTATTGACGAGTCTTAGAGTCCCACAAAGGAGTTACCTAGTCCAGGCGAAACGTTGTGGTGCGCATATGCGATATGTGAGTGGGCCCGATTAAAATGCGCATATGAGATGCAGTATATTAATCGGGCGGCTTGCTTTTGGTCGGTTCGTGTGTGATATGACCGGGTTGATAAATCAAGTGTTGATTTATCATTTAACCATTAGCTTCTCACTTAAAATCCTTTCTTGTCTTTATGCATGCATGTATGCACTCATTCTCATTCATTCTCATTCATGCACATAGGATGTGCATGCACACATACATGCATACATAAAGGTTATCATGGTTGTATATATAGGAGATGGTGGCAATATAAGACTCACGCCTTATAATTACATATATGGATATATATTGTATTTGTTTTAAAAGAAAAGAAAAGAAAAAGATTAATACATTATTATCTTCTACACTCTTCTTTGAACTAACCATGCTCACCTACCTTTTAACCATGTGTTAATCTTCCTTTTGGGTTTTAACTCAAGTACAATAATATCCATATATTGTAACTATGGTTTGAGATGAGAGATAGAAAATATATATACTTATATTTTTTATTTTTCACATCACAATTATCATTCTCTTGATATTTCAAAAGCCATCATCTTCTTCCTCCTTGCTTTCTTGCTCTCTAGATTTCTCAAGTAAGCAAAACATTCACCAAGTTAGGATTTTGAAGTGAGAAAACCAACCACAACACCATTCTACACAAGTCTTGCCCACTTGTGAAGAGTGTTAGCTTCCATTTTATTTTCTTGATCTTGCGAAGTTACAAGCTTGGACAAAGCGGACTCCGAGTGGATCATCGTAGACCTAGAGGAGTTCAAGCGGACCTTTTCCAAACCCCAAGTAGCCGAGGAGTCTAGCGTAGGGAGCTACAAAGGTTGTACTCTCAAAACCCTAACCTTTTCTACTTGTGTTGTTGGTATGTTTAAGAAACCCTAAATTTCTAGTGATGATTCTTTGCATGTTCACTTAGCACCTTAAAAATTTAATTTTGAGACATGTGATGCTTGCAAACCCTTCATAAGGTGCTAGGTAAACCTAACAGACTGTATGGAGATTGTCATAGATAGGCTCAATAGGAGTTCGAATGAGTTAGCTCATCGGCCTTCTTATCGACACATACCTGGGTAGCCGTTACGTGCAGCTAGTACTGCTTGTGGCTTGTGGTTAAACCCACTACCAGCATAGTGTCGAGTCTTTAGAGTCCCATATAGAGAGTTTCTCTGCACCGGGCAAAAGGTGTAGAGGTCGTATGGTTTTACGGCAGGGCTTCGATCACTTACGTGTACTTGTGCACGTATGATGATCGGGCGGATAATACTAGCGGGTTTTGGTTTAAGCTGGATCCTTATATTATATTGATGGATTATTTTCGTCTCATTATATTCGTATTCTTCGGAATGCGGATGCGGGTATGTATATACGGATGACGTGTGTTCTCGTAATTTCCTCGGGAAAGCTTCTAGAATTTAACACCTCATTATGGTTTCTTTTCTTTATGGATTAAATCTTTTAATGAGGTGGAGAAATGAGGTGGAAGTTGACAAAAGATCAAGCATGACTCATGGTCTTGACAAAAGAGATATTTTGAAGCATGCTTGATATTTTGTGAGATATTTATCTCATAGAATATTACATGCTTCATTATTCTTCTCTCTTGAGCCAAGTTTTTTTTCTTTAGTTGCTTCACCTCTCTCATTTTCTTAAGCCATCTTCTTCTTCATAAAACCCTAAAAGCTCTCATGTGTTGAGAATTCTAGGGTTCCAAGAGACAAATCGCTCCATCTTCTTACTCTACACCATCTAGGATTTCTAGTTTAGCGAAATAGAAACCGTAGTTATCTCAGATTCGAGATAGGAGCTCGAACTATAGACTCTCGAGTGGATCGTCTTTGACTCGAGGAGGCCGTCGAGGTTGCCCGATCCGTTTTCGATCCTTGGAGCTGACGACGAGGTTGGGGACAGCGAAGAAGACTCGAAGGACTTGGTATCGTGAGGTATAACACTTCTTTCCGAGTAGTTAACCTCTTACCAGTTTGCTAATTAGGGTTTAGTATCGATCCTGGAGTTCAAGTCGGTGTTGCGAGCCTTCAAAAATCGTTTTTTGCATATTCTGCCTCGCCGCAAACACGCGGGGTGCGCGATATCGACTTACACATGGAAGGCAGCAACGGTAAGTAGGATCCAAATGGATTTTAGTATAGCCACTGGAGAAAAGGTTTCGTCATAATCCACACCGAGTCTTTGATGAAAACCTTTTGCAACAAGTTTAGTTTTATAGGTCTCCACCTGTTCATCTACACCAATCTTCTTTTTGAAGATCCATTTGCATCAAACGAAATTTACCCCAGGAGGAGCAATATCCAAGGTCCAAACTTTATTGGTATACATGGACTCCATTTCGGATTGCATAGTATCCAGCCATTTGTCAAAGTCCCTACTGGTAATGGCCTGCTTGAAACTAGTAGGATCATCTTCTTCCAAGATGCAATCCTCTCGATCCTGTCTATGAGAAAACCGTGGTACCTCTCAGGCAAATAAGAAATCCTACTAGATCTGCGAAGTGGCTGAGGTTCGTATGGGATTAATAAATCTCGAGTAACTACCGGATCTTCAGTTTCAGTTTGTGGTTGTGAAATTTCTTCCAGTTTTACCGTGCTTCCACTTATTTCTTTTGCAAGAAATTGACATTCTAAAAAGGTGGCGCGACAAGCAACAAACACCTTTTGATCCTCAGTGTGGTAGAACGGATAGCCTAGAGAATTTTTAGAATATCCCACAAACTTGCATAAAACTGACCGTGCCTGAAATTTGTCCGGATTTTGTACTTTTACATAGGCCGGACAATCTCATATCTTAATACGTTCAAGATATGGTCTTTTGCCACTCCATATTTCATATGGAGTCTTAGGCACAGATTTGGATGGAACCTAATTCAATAGGTATGCTGCTGTCTGAAGTGCATGTCCACAGAATGAAAGAAGTAACTCGACATTGCTCATCATGGAGCAAACCATATCCAATAGGGTACGATTTCTCCCATTGTGCAGTGGTGTATACGGAGGAGTAAGCCGAGAGGGAATTCCATTCTTTTTTAGGTAGTCAAGAAATTTCGTGCTTAAATACTCCCCTCCTCTATCTGATCGGAGGATCTTGATACTTTTGCCAGGTACTCCACTTCGCTCTTATATTCCTTGAATTTCTTAAAAGTTTCGGATTTTTGTTTTATGAGAAATACATAGCCGAATATAGAGAGATCATCAGTGAATGTAGTGAAGTACGAGAATCCACCCTTTGCATGTATAGATATTGGACCATACACATCACCATATATGAGTCTCAAGAGCTTTGTCGCTCTTTCTCCGTGTCTTGTGAACAGAGATTTGGTTATCTTCCCTTTGAGACAAGACTGACAAGTTTCATAGGATGAAAATTTGAACGGATTCTGATATCCATCTTTATGCAACTTACGTAGTGTTTTCTTACCCATATGACCAAGTTTATAATGCCACAAGTAGGTTTCGTTCGTATCTGAACTTTTACTCTTGCATGTGTTTTGTATATTAAAAACCATGTTTTGATTTAAAACGTAAATACCATTACACAGTGCACATTTTGCAACCAATACCTAATCAAGGTAAATGTTCATGATATTTCTATCTAGAACAAAGTTATATCCATCTTTATCAAGTAAAGAAACTGATATGATGTTGCAAAGCATGGAAGGTATATAGTAGCAATTTTTCAAAATCATAGTATTGCTGCTTGGCAATGCTAGGTGATATTCACCGACAGCAGCAGTATCAACTTGTGCTTCATTCCCTACTATGAGGAACATATCACTAGGTCTAACCATCCTACTTTTTCTCAATCCCTATAATAAATTATAGATATGAATTACTGATACAGTATTTAGTGCCTAGAAGGTAGGACAGACCGAACAATAGTTTTCAATAACAAGAACACCTGAAGGAGAGACAATGGTATGCTTCTTCTTCATCGGGATCATCAAGGAATTCATGCAATCATCTTTCCCTTACTCATGCTCATGACATATGTCACAAGTCAGAGTCGAACCGACGTTCCCCAGCCTCAGGTCGATCAAGTCATACATTTTATTATCTTGATTAAGGCGTGAATTGTTTGCTAACTAGAGAGAGAGAGAGAAAAAACACTCGGCATGCGCTCTTGCAAGTTTAGATTGGTTATTATTTTATCTAAACAGGATGGCTCCCACCGTTTTCTCGAATTCTCCTTCAAACCTTAAAAAGAGAACTAACCGGGATCATTAACACCTTACAAGTTCGCTAACCATTCAGCCAGATGGGTGTTGGTACTTCGAGGGAGGTTCCTCGTACTCTCGCACGGACCTAATTAAAATAAATCTCGTTTCCGCAGAGGCGTAGCCCCGTTTATAATTTTCTAGACACCTAATAGGTTAGCTAATTGTGATGTGAAAAATATCTCCCAAGAGTAAATCTACTCATCTGTGGGATCGGGATCCAACTATTATCGCATGATAACCTAGATAGAAGCCACTCTAGTCACCATACTCTAGAAGGTATGCAACACTAGTAAGTTTCCTGTATATTTGAAACTCCCGATATGGTTTTTGCCCCTAACGACTTTATGATCTTGACAATACCAACATATCATAAACCGCTAGTCAAGTTCGGCCCGTCATTATCTTGATTAACTTAGACCCACCCGCATAACCCTTGACAATTCCAATATAGCTATGCGGCTGTCCTAAATAATCGGAAACAAAGCTACAAACAAGCAATACTCAGCTACCAATCACTACGCCTTGACAATGCCAAAATACGCAGCACGAATACTAAGTAATACTTATAGGAAATGATGGAGGGCTATGGCTATTTTTTGGCGAAAAACCTTTAACGTAATAAACTTGATATCGTTGAAGGAACTGAGCAATTTTGAAAAGGAGTGGTTTAGACTCCGTTTTTGAAAACTGATGGTTTTGAAGAAAACCGAGCAATCTATAGTAACATAAACTTTTGCTCAAGAGGTCACTCCTCATGAAAGGATCTAGGCACTTCCCTCGTCGAATGAGGTGTGAGCTATTCATGACCAAATATCACTATGCAAAGCAAATGAATACGACTATAGTTTTTCGAAAATTTGTTCCGACAATATCTTTTAGGTTTATTTTTCCTTGTATTAATCAAAATTAATGCGGTCCCATCAATTAAAACCTATCACACCAGAAAAGAACGAAAATAGAATGTACGTATATGCCATCCGCATTCGCTATGGGGCCCTGTCATGCACCATTAAGTTACTTAACTAACGGCAGAGTAGGGGCTAGACTAGGGCGGATGCAAAACATATACAACATTTATTTATCTATATATAAATATATAGTAATCTCAGGCATGATATAAGCAACATCACATAAAAGCGATAAGTAATATAGAAAAGCGGATAATTTAGGAGCCCCGGATTTCATTTGAGCCGAAATGAAACTCAATATTCCCTAGTCGTGTGGATAGCCTGTACAATGTAGAACCATGACCCCTACGAGTGCGGCAAGTTATCCGCCAATCCCGGAAGCGAGGCAACCTCAATCAATGAAGTGAATGGGCCATCCAACACTTTACGGAATCCGGCAACTTGAGCACTCCACCGTGGGTCATCCTATACCTCCTACGAGTGTGGTGAATAGCCCATCAATTCTAGAATAAGGCACCCAGGTCTCAACGCCATAAGATGGAGGCCCGTTTCCCTGTAGAACCCGGCTACTCGAGCACTCCGCCGCGGGGTAATCCTAGTACAAAAAAGAAATAATATAACAACGGTGACATCGACCTCATCCCGGCCGTAACCCAATAAAAGAATATACAATTAGGCAGAAACGGCAGTCCACATGTTGGAAGCTCATCCTGCAATAATGAATATACAAATGAAATGAAACTGTCGCATGATGGACTATCCAACACGACAATCTGAATAAACCATCACATCAGCAGAAGCAACTATGTGCAATCCCGTCTAAATGACATATGGCAATTAGACGACGTTTGAAAACACATACATAACAACACAAACATCAACGATGCAAAAGTTTCAAGTTTTAAAACTTTCCAAGTTGCCCCAATACAAAGATAACACTAAGTGAAATCTGGGGCAAAACAAACAAGACCAAACATCCCAATTCTTAAAACCCAAGACACTGGATTAAAACGAGGACTGGAAGAATTCAAAAAACCGCCAGTAGCGAGTTTTGGAGAAAAATTGGTGGTTTTTTTAGGGCTGTAGTGCCTCGTTTTCATCGTGTGTCACCATCATATCATGAGTAAACCTTTGCACTTATTTAAAAAAATTTCAGAGATCAAAAATTTTTCGGACAGAAAGTTGGTTTTGAAAATCGGAATTTTTCGGTTTTGAATCTAAGCATTGTCTACTACTAGCTTATAATGTTTGGATGGCTCTGATACCATGTTGCAGTCCTTAGCGTCCTAACCGCTAACCACGGCCGTTGCGGAATGAAAAACATTAGCTTTTAAAAAACTTGGCGGTAGAAACAACTACCTAGAATCTAACCAAATATTAAACCAGTAAACTAGAGGAGTTCTAAGTACTCTGTAAAAACGGTTATACCAAAACTACCCGGGTATCTGTAGATAAAGAAGGACGACGAGCAAGCTCATCCGAACCCCTATTGAGCCTATCTGTGACAATATCCATACAGTCTGGTCTTTTCGTCTAAGAGTATTGTATACCGGGTTTAGGGGGTGGTAAACGTCAGATCTTAATAACCCGATAATTCGTGCCGATGTGGCTCAGGACCAATCCGGGAAACTACTGATCTAACTATCATTAAATCCCAACTGCCTTGGCTAAAGTCTTATGGTGCTGGCCAACCGAACACAGTGCGATATCGACTCCATATACTGGAAGAGATGAATCCCTAACAATCGCTCACTGCCTCCATGTGGTTCTGGACTGTACCCAACTAAAACCTGTTTGCACGACTCAGTAGAGCCGTGGTAGGGTCGTAATTTAAGTACAGTGGGAACTCACACGAGACAAATGAAGATTTCGGGTCTAAAGATTAATCTGTGCTCATGTCACCTGAGAACTACTATCTGACGATGGGTATAGTACCATCTAGAAGTTCTCGGCGAGTTTGTCCAGTATACTCACACCCACTGAACACCTGTAGACGATCTTAGGTGCCAAAGACCAATGGCTGTAGGACCAACCATCATCCCTCGTCAGGGTCTAGAAACGTATACACCAGTTTACTCCGGAATATCGATGCCCGGTCTCGATACTCACACGACTAGGGACATTTAAGGATATGCTTATTGATTACCCAGCCCCTACATGTATGATCGCCATTATAACGCTGGTAGTCAAGCAATAATGCTACGGGCTTTATCAATATGTATTACGATACGTAATAACAAGTAAAACATATATACATGTTAAGATAAAAACAAACCAGATAGTATATTATCATATCGAGCAAGGCATCTAATACACACACAATAATGGTCTTTAGGGCATACATATCCAACGGATGTTTATTCTATGTTTTTAAAAATCTGATTTCTCTTCAACCCTTAAACCCGGATTCGAAGTGGACGCTATTATGAAGGTAATCGCATCCATGCTATTATCTTCAACGGTCCAGATTCATCTAAAATCAAGATGAACGGCTTAGATTTATGTAAAACAGAGGGCGTTTGGTTTTGGTGCATCATAGCTTGATGTGTGGTGAAGATAGCGGGGAGCACCCATATTATTATTTGATAATAGCAGCCTTTCTTTTATCCTTAAACCCTAGCAAGATCCCTCGTTGCCTCATCTTTCTTCCTCCTCTCTTCATCAAAACCCTAAAAATGGCACCTTTCTCGATTCGCCTCATCTTCATCTTCCTTCAGCGCCGCTCCTTGTCCCAATCGACCTCCATCCCCAAAAAGCTCCAGCGCGTTCGCGACCACTCCTTCGACTCCATCATGGACCTAGAGAAGAAGACTCGCCTCGCCCTCAAGCTCCAAACCCTAATCCTCGAGAGTAACTCCTCAGCCCTCCCCGCCTCCCTCCTCGACTCCCTCGCCCGCCGCCGCCTCTCCTTCGCCCCCAACGAGGCCGCCTCCTTCCTCGTCCGCCACCCCCACTGCTTCCACGTCTTCGATCACCCCATTCAGCGCATCCTCTGGGTCCGCCTCACCCCTCTTCTCCTCTCCCAGATCCATCAAGAATCCACCGCGATCGCCAATTCGATCTCGAATTCAGTGTCTCGGCTGAAAAAGCTGCTTCTTTTAGCGTCCCCGACGTGCCGGCTCCGCCTCGAGCACATTCGCCTCGCCAGAAGGGACCTCGGCCTCCCCGACGACTTCGAGCACTCCGTGATTCTCGCGCACCCGTCGAGCTTCCGCTTGATCGCCTCCGCTGCGGACGACGACGACCCGAGAACCAAGTTTGTCGAGGTTGTGATCGGCCCGGACGAGCCTATCCCAGTCTCTGCTGTGGAATCGGCTCGGGAGAAGGAGTACAGGGCTCGCGGGTGTGATGCGGAGGACGCCCGGTTCTCCTTCTTGATTAAATTTCCGCCTGGGTTTAAGATCGGGAAGTATTATCGGATCGCCGTGTGGAAATGGCAGAGGCTGCCGTACTGGTCGCCTTATGAGGACGTGTCGGGCTATGATTTGCGGTCCCTGGAGGCGAGGAAACGGATGGAGAAGCGGCAGGTGGCGACGATACACGAGGTTTTGTCGTTGATGGTTGAGAAGAGGACGAGTCTGGAGAAGATCGCGCATTTCAGGCAGGCCATGGGGCTGCCGACGAAGTTGAAGGAGTTCCTGCTGCGGCATCAGGGGATTTTTTATGTGTCGACGAGGGGGAATCAGGGGAAGCTGCATACGGTGTTTTTGAGGGAGGCGTATAGGAAAGGGGAGATAGTGGAGGCTAACGAGATTTATTTGGCGAGGAGGAGGTTGGGGGAGCTGCTGTTGATGAGCCCGAAGAAGGCGAATTTTGATAGGATGTTGACGAGTTTAGGAAGGGAGAGTAAGTGGTCGAAAGGCAGGGAAAGGAATGAGGAGGATGAGGATAGTGGTTATGATTCGGGTGTCGAGTCGCAGTTTATAGAGTGAGGATTGATTGGATCCAGACTGTCCGTCCTTATATAAAAAATGCAGGGATCCAAGGGTCAATGTAGGGTATAACTGGGCGGCATGGTGGGTGTGGATCTGATGATAAAGAGATAATGATGGGTGAGGATCGATCATTGCATCACTTCACTAACAATGGCTCCATGTTTGGGCTTTGAGAAGGCAATTCTTAGTTCACGACAAGTTAATGAGAAGAAACTCCAAATATGATAACTGCTCCAAGTTGAGAGAGCAAATATGGGCACAATGCCGGTAATTTAAGCAGATATAACTGGAGGAGGAGCTGACTTGTGACCCTAAACATGAATAATGTGGCCGAGTCCAGAGAAATTTCTGTAAAAGCTATAAGCTCTCAGAGTAAACAAGAACGGCATCTCGCTGCACATCTTCTTAGTGATATATAGTTGCATTTTGAAATAAAAGTTTTTGGAGATCAGAAAGGCTTTCTAACTCGCTGTAATACAACCAAGGTACTTCTGTAAGTATACTGCCTCAAATTATATACTCAAAACTGCCTCTTTTTTGTACTGGTACTGTTTGCTAAACTAAATTATGGGTGCTCCATGATTCATTGTAACTGCTAATTTTTGTGGAAGTGCAACAGTGATTCAGTGATAGCAGAGTACCTTTTGCTTGTCTCATAATACATCATGTTGCACAATATTTGTACCTACTTATTTTACTATCGATTTCTGGTTCCTAACGTGTGATATGAGGTTAAGCATGTAGTATGCTGGGAATTCTGTAATGTATGCCTATAAGCTAACACCTCATTAGGTAACCCGACCAAAATAGAAAGGAAACTAGTTTGTAAAAGGATCAGATTTTGATTATTACCGTTGTTTAAAAAAATATATTGAATGTTCCATTAGAGGGGGAAATGGCGGGGGGCATAGTGATGCGCATTGGGCCTGCACTTATCACAGGCAGGGAAATCCCGACTTGCAAATTTGGTCTAATCATGAAACTATCAATGTTATCTTTTCTGTCCAGATGAGTGGTTGTTTAGTTTTCTTTTACGTCGTTGTTAGTAGCTTTTCCCCTTAATTATAAGTTTTATTCTTCGATTCTGTCATTCAAGAGTTGGACATTAATAGTGGTTGTTACTTGGTGTTATTAGAGCTGTTATGAAATGTAATGAGTCAAGAAAGAAGCCTATATAATGGTTGGAGTTGTAGAGAAGAAACCAGGTTTTGAATGGATGGAAAAATATTATATTTTAATTGTCTCTAATCTCTGTGTGTGTATCTGGAGTTGAAGATTGGCTGCAGTTAATCCCTAATTGTTGCCGAAGCGTCTTGTTTTCTTAACCTCGTTCGAAGTCTCTCCGAAAACGATAGATTCCATCATCTGACCCAAATTAAACATCCACCAAACTTTTGACTCTACCCCTTCACTGTGAACCAACACAATCATCAACATCTCCAAAAAACCCCTTATTAATTTCATCCTAACATGAGGCCAAGCCGGAAGAGAAACTAGGAGAATAGAGAAGTCGTTGCTGCCATATTCTATGACTCCACCACCACTCGACGCCATCAGACTTATTCCGATGAAGACGCCGCATCCTGCTGCTCGCGAGGTTGTCATTGTCTGCTTCTCAAAGCCGCTGCCACATGTTTTTTCGAGCCGTAGTCTCGATCTGGACTTACATGAGAAAAGGCTCAGAGACTATTAATTAGAGCTTGGGTGCTTTCCTTGGATTCAAACCCGACCCATTTGAACTCCAGGCCTGCTTGGTTATAGTAAAGGCACATTTGAGCTTTAATTTTCGGACCCGAAAGTGCTGGATTTGGGTTTTCTTAGGTTTGGATTGGCTTGAACTTCAGAAACAATCAATTCTAACTCAAAATCATCAATTTTGAAATACTTTGCAAGTCTTAGATAGTTATAAACTAATTGATTCCATACGATAACCTGCCTGGTTTTACATATAGACATCATCTGGTGTGATGTTTTTTCCTATGGAGGTACTAGAGGCACATCTCTGATCGGTTTCTATACCTCAATCTCCTCATGTAAATATAAATATAAATTTCCGAGTGGCGGCACAAGATTTAACTAACCGGAATCATGTTAAGAAACATGCAGGAAAGTTCTGCTATGATAACCAAGTTTTTGGAAGATTGGCATTGAAATGACTTTTGCTACTGATTACTTGGGTTTTTGGTTTTTTCACTTCGCAGATCTTTTTCTTCCCTGTTGTTTGTGTTATTTGGAAGGAAAGGCAAAGAAATGAAATTTTTGGTCTCTTTTTGCTGACAAAACATCTTCTTAACAAGATTATAGTGACTGCAAGAGAGGCGGGTATTGAAATCCGCATCGTTAATGTGCCGTCGAGCTTCTATGGTGGTTTGTCGGTGATGTGATACAATACCTGACATGGAGGAAAAATGTAAATTAATTCATGTTATCTCTCTCTCACACACACACTCACTTACTGTTATTATGATGATAATAATCTTTTAATTTTGAATTCTATGGTTCTGATACAGTCCTTACAATGCGGCCAAGGCCGATGCACTGTCAAAGCTAGCAATTCTGCTGCATACCAAAGAGTTAGCAAAGAGATTGGAGATCTGAACCAAGATTTAAGATTTGGTCAAATTGAATTTGTTGTATATTTCTTTTGTAAAGAAGAATCTTTTTGTAGGAAATGGATGCAAATGCGAGTAAATTGCGTGCATATAAGGATTGTGGAACACTAAATTAATAATGTTGTTCATCTATTTCTTATTTTCCTTGGAGGCATGAATCTTTATTCATGAAATGAATTTTGACAGATTTAGTATTTTTACTCACATCAAAGTTTAGGTAACAAGTACATCTTGCTATTGTGAAAACTGCTTGGTATTGCATTTATAAACTTCTCTTCTTAGATTATTGCTTTGGTTTATAACCAAATTATAGTAAAAGTTTACCACTTGTGAACTTGAGATTACTGTTTTTGCAAGGTTCCAACATCTGAATTTTTGTTACCGGGTTGCTTCTTGCAGGCGGTAGTGACAGCCTGCTACACTGCGACACACCCAAAGTTAGATTATCAGGAAAATATTTTGCAGTATGTAACAAGACGTATCCTTCCATGCAAGCTTTCAATGATGCAGAGGCCGTGCGTTGATGGAGCGTCTCCTAGTTTTTGGTCTCTAATTATACAGCAAAATCAACTAGCTACGGCTGGTATGTAGGCAAAATTTCAATGTAATTACCTTTCAGTAAAACTACCTTGATTATTTTTTTTCTTTTTCTGGTTATAGGAACCACCCTCAATTGGGTGCGCATTCAAAACCAAAGTTTAAGGGAGTTTTCTGTTTACGGAAAAACACTCATAATTAAGGATGGTTTGCTTTGCAGCTTCCATTATATGGATACATAAATGTCGTATTTGAGTTTGTGCTATTTTGATCCCATAGCATTGGTGCTATTCATGATCCAACGGTGGTCAATAAGATCAAACAGAGAGCCCTATCGTCTTGTGATCTTGATGTGAGGCTAGGATTCATAAATAGCATCAAAATATCATGGAAGCAATAGCACCCATCCCAAATCTATAAACGTCCCCCTCTTTTGCCCCCCTTTGGAGCTTTGGAGCTTAAACGTTCGCAGTAAGTTGGATATGATATTCGCAGCCTAATTTTTCCCAATACAATAAAAATAATCTACTATTACAAAGCCAGTCCAATCTTAAAGATTATTTTTTTTCCTTCCTTTGTGGGAGAGGGATGGGATTAAACAATGCCAGGTATATGAATTCTCTAATATATATATATATATATATATATATATATATATATATATATAAGAGTGATCCATTGCAAACCGGTCCGTGTTTTTTAAGAACAGGAATTCCCGATATATATATATATATATATATATATATATATATAAGAGTGATCCATTGCAAACCGGTTCGTGTTTTTTAAGAACAGGAATTCCCGATCTACGACATATTTGAACGATCCGATACGTTCAAATTGATTACCCTACTCTCAAATATACGCGTATGAAAAATCAAAAAATTTAAAAACCACTAACATATGCATCGATGGGTGCAAAATTGAACGTTTTTCTATAATGCAATGTAAACTTCATCCGATGCATATGTTAGAGTTTTTTAAATCTTTTGATTTTTCATACACGTATGTTTGAGAGTAGGGTGATCAACTTGAACAGATCGGATCGTTCAAATATGTCGTGGACCGAGAGTTTCCATTTTTAAAAAATACGGACCGATTTGAAAAGGTGATGGAATCACATGAAATTTGGTGTATCCACATCTTACATGATAAATATGATGATAATGAGTGCCGATCACCGAAAAAAATTACGGAGGGTATATTTTTTCGACCCCATAGGAGAAAATTCTCATATGGCACCTCTTTGTGTGTGTGCATTATACAGTTTTATTTTTTTGAACTGGCCTGAAAGCCTCACCCATGCACACAACACGTACGCACGCACCCAGGGACCGACTAATTTGCCCCGAAAACGTTAAATTGTGGCCACTTCTCCTCCTAGGATTCGAATCCCGCACTCTTTCAAGAAGAAGAAGTGCCATACCAACTGAGCTATTGCCTATTGGTGGGCAATCCTATGTATCATTACAGATTTCATGGACAAATTGGCAAAAAATACCGAAAGTCGGTTCAACATCAACACTCACGCAAGAAATTTGGATGCTTAGAAAAAAGTGAGAAGTGCACCAAAATACCACAACTATCACGAACTTTCTCCAAAATATCTTTTTTTTTATTACAGTAAGATGCCTTAAACTATGATTTTTATGAGGGCTTTTTTCCATTAAATACTCAAAAGCAGCACAAAGTTATAATACTGTAATGAAATGACTTTAAGGTATTTTAGTGAAGAAACACAATGTTTTAGGATATTTGGAAGTAATTTACCCTAAACAAAATGATATGTTGGATATTCATTTCATACCCATTATAATCATAATATAACCTCTCCCCCTTCGTGATAACTCTTTCTGCTATAAGCAAAACCCGGCACTCGCCATACACATTATTCCTTACACACTTCACATTCTGCTTCTTCTTCCCCTCCCTGATTCAAACACAACAACAGTCAAAATTTAAAAAGAAAACCAATGCCTAAATCTGTGAGTTTATTTTGAGCTGAACTTACAGTGTGTGATTATTGATCCCATTGATGAATCTCATGATGTTGCTGAGCCTGTCGGGCCAAATTACAAGACTTTCAATGCGTCTTTCGCGTATTGCAGAGCCATCATATGCTATCTCTATTTAAGTGTCTCCGTTGATTGAAAAATCGACATTGCTAGCATACTCTGTAATGATTGTTAGGTCCTTAATGAATTTATCCTCTTCCACTGTGAATCTATCGAGATCTGATGAAAATATTTTAAGCTGTGATTTAGAAAGGAGGAAAAAGTTGGAAGTAACGCGGGTTACCCTTCTAGAGAGTCTAACAGGGGAGGGCGTTCTCCCCTCGCCATCATCTTCTCGCAAAGCTTCAGTGTTTCGCACTTTCAACATCTTCCTTTGGCAATACCTGATAACAATAAACAAAACGCAAAATTAAGACATTTGTTTGATAGTTAGAGTACCAATGCATATACAAACTGCATACAGCTTCACTGTTGTAGCTCAAGTTCCAATATGGTATGTGTAGCTGTATAATGGAGATATTACCTAACTGAATACAACTCCAAAGAAATAGTCAAGTAGAACTAAACCATTTTGTGTTGCATCCTTTTTATTATCCTCGAACATAGCTTATCTGAACATTCTTCTCATTATCCTTGAATATCGCTAATTGGATACCGAATCCGAATTCAGCATATGATCTTACATGTAGCAGAATAAATAGTAATGGCCTACATCATTAGTTAGAAGACTTACGGTGATCGGATTATCAATGTAGGTCCTCTTTTGCACTTTCAGATCTTGGGTCTTCTACGTTGTTTGATGATTGATGAGTCACAGACACACAGTTATGAGGAAAGGATTCAATCCATCAAAGCTAGATAGCGAATCAGAGATCGTAGGCGAGAACTCAAAGACCTAGCTTTTAACGGAGGCACTAAACCCTAACTCTTGTCAAATCTCTTGACCCTCTCAATTAGCCCTCGATATATAGCCTATGGGAGATTGGATGCAAGGCTATCATTGACTAGAGCATGAACCCTAGTCCTACCAGATTCAGTTTTATAGCCAACCAGAGCACCCACACCTAATAGGGTGCGGACAACTTGTCTTTATATTCAACTGGAGCGTCTTGGCTTTATAGCCGACCAGTGCACCCACAACCAATAGGGTGTGGGCAACTTGGCTAAGCCGAGCCCGAGTAGGGCTCGGTCTTAGCTCATGGGCCGGGTCCTGCCCATCTAACGCGTCACTTTAATTGGGAGGTTTCAGGTAGGGGCCGGCCAAAGTCCAACATACCCACTCGCACAATTAAATGGGTGTAGTCCGCAACTGTTGCCATCCATGTTCTCAATCCTCCTACCTCAATGCGTACATGCTACACTGTTAATCGGCCATTGATACCTGAAAGCATATAGCCTTGCAGCCAGATTTGTTAAGATCGGACACAAGAACCTCCCTAATAGGGAAATCAACGTATATCTTATCCGTTAGCCGATATTGTATTCACCACATTAATCAGCTCATGTCTGCTTGAGTACTTTCAACCTCTTAAGAAGTATACTCGAATACCATGGTTTTTACTCGGATTCATTGCACTCTACCATGCCGCCACACAGGCGGAAGCCAGATCTGTGAAAGCATGCAATCTAGAAGATACTTTCGATAATCTTCCTCTAGCCTGCATAATTTATCCACCACTCACCCGGTTTCCTGACATTCCATATGTGCGGTATTTACTCATCACAACAAGAAATAACAACCAAACTAGCAGACACTCTTAGCGTTCATTTTTAGACAGTCAAGTGTCTCTATGGACAAAGATCGTTCATCTCTATAGGTGTCAGTCTATGAGGGCATTTGTGCATTGGCATTTTTAATTTAAATAAATTCATATTTAATACACCTCTTGTGTATATGGTATATGAGGATCAAGGGTATAATTTTTTATATTCGGACAATCTCCTTTAATTCTTTCTTTCTTATTTAAGCTCTCTTAGTCTCTTGTATCCCGGTGAATTGTTTGTGACAATCTCCTTCTATTAATTTTAGTTAGAATATAAAATATATTCGCTCAATTCTCATCAAAACCTCAGAGTGTTGGTGTAGTGGAAGAGACATTTTACATGGTATCAGATCTCGGATGTTGTTTGTTTGTCCACATTGCACATGAGATTTGAGCTCTTGCACGTGGAGTTCTCGTTGCACGTGTGTGTTTGCATGTAAGGGGAGTGTTGAGAATGTTGTTAACATTTAGACCTACATGGGGTAACTTGTGGAATGCATGTATGGGGTAACTTGTGGAATGCATGTGGATATAAAATATAAGTTGGGATAAAACTCCATAAGGTTTGAGTCTTTTGGATGGAGTCCCACTATTTTAAAAACCCATGTGTTGTGGGCCCAAAACCGAGTATTTTTATAAGAAAATTAATGCTTAAGAATTGCAATGATATCTTTTAACAGGTTTTCACTCAAAGTCCTCAACTTGCTAGCACCCCCACCGCATCATAAACCCTTCTTTAAAATCCCATAAGACCATAACAATTTCCATTCATCAAATTTATGTTCGGTATTTTAAATTCTTTACTAATTACATTCATCTTCTACCTTCAATTTTCAAATTTACGTTCGGTATTTTAAATTCTTTACTAATTACATTCATCTTCTACCTTCAATTTTCAAATTGACCCCAATATTATTTGTCATGTCCCACTTCCCAAAATACGGAATACGAAGATGACTAGGCCAGCTATACTTTTACGGTCAAGAAATAATCCTGTCGTAATCATACTTCGACTTCTTACAGTACATGGTAGCAGTAATTTAACACAGATAATAAGATAATACGGTCGCTAAAACTATCAGGTGAAAAGAAAAACCTGACTGCAGCTGATACAAACAACTAACCAGTGATAATAAAAGGAACGATAGAGCCGACCCACTGGTCTAGATATCCACGATCTCCTCGAAATCAGACGGGTCAACTTCTCACTCTAGACATGCATACTCATGTCGTCAGAGCAACAAAATAGTAATATGTAATATGTGCAATAAAAATAAACAAAAAGTAGTGAGCATAGGTTAAAGACATGCGCATGAAATAGCATGCACATGTAAACACTATAGTATGAATATCATATCAGTAAATCGATATAAGTCTATGTAACTAATCATATCATTCTCTAGGTCTCAATGTCCATGTCACTATTTTATCGTCGGCTTGAGCATAAAATTCGACCATTGGAAATACACGGCCATCTCCTGTAATCAGTAACAATCAGTAACACGCTTTTATGTAATGGGACCCTGAGGGGCCCTCTCCTGTAATCAGTACACGCATGTAATTGGACCCTGAGATTCCGTTGACCGAACTCACACTCAAACTATCCCAACACCCGCAATTTACATCAAGGTCCAATCACGAACCAAAATACCAGTTAGCCATGACAAGTCTACTTAAGAATTGGAAACTGGTCTCTATCAAGCATGACTAAGCCAGTACTTTAGATATGTGGGCAGTCCCCGATGTCTTATTTATGACACTAATATAAGTGTTTTCATAACCGTCCCATTCCAGTTATAGTTATACTTATATACGTCCCACAGATGTCGATAATGTAATAATTAAATGATTGTCCTTATTGTGTATAAGTATGTGTCATGATTATTATTCGTTCACGCTTTTACGCTAATGTACTTACCGCAATCTAATCACTAGCATTTCGGTAAACTAAAAACAGTCGTTAGGGTATCGATGCAAATGATCACTAATTACTGAGGGTATAATAGTCATACAACATGAATGAGATACAGTAAAATGCACTACTAATAATATATGAGCGGACGGTGTCGTTTAGATTAGAAAAATCACATTAAATCACACGTGCATAATTTGGCGAAGCAATATAAAAAGCGTAAACATTATATTTAATTATCTGTACATAAAAATTGGTTTTGAGTGAATCGGGTTTCTAGTTTGGGAGATACGGTTGTTTAAACGCGGGTGTTCACTGCTGGAATTACAGTTTTTGAACTGAAAGTCTATTTTCGAACATGTTTTACCCTTAGTTACAGTCATGATTAGGAGTCGCTACAGTTGAATAATATTAAGGGTTATCAATTAGGGTTTCAACGTAAAAATATGGATTAATATTAGCCATCATATATTAGAAGTTATGTACAGTTCATTGTTACTATGTTTAAATTGAGATGATAGTAATCAGCCGTACCTATTAACGGTGTAAAATATGTTATAAATATCAAACGACACTAGAATTTGGTGAAAATAGTGTCACTAGAAAGCTAACTCAAATTTCTACGCCTCGATATATGGTTCCGCACACTTGCGCACTCAAACAGTAAGATGTATGCGTTCTAAAACAGGTAAAGGCAGAGATTCCTGCTCTGGACTGCAATCCAGAGCTATGAATCGCTTCAGTTTTTGTTGTCATTGTTGGGGTCAAAAATTACACCTCGGTTGACCAAGTTAAAATCAAAGTCAACCCCAAACCAAATGGGCCCAATCCCAGGTCAAGTCCGAGCATGGAAAGAACCGGCCCCATGACAAAAAAAATGAAGCCATAAATTAGTTTAATGTAATTCTTTTTTTAGAAATAAATGTATTTAAAATGGGCAAAAAACCAAAATTTTGTAAACCCCATGACTTATGTGCAAAAACAGATAAGCACATAAGGCATGGGATGACACAAGTGCCATTTGGCAAAGCCCAAAGGGCTATATGTAAAGTGCCATTTGGCAAAGCCCAAAGCCCAAAGGCCTATAAAAGCAAACATGATGAAAAAATAAAAAAAAAACAATTTTCTCTCGAAAAAAATTAGGGTTTCTGTGCCTCCTTCTTCCTCAAGGTTCTAAACCTTCTTTTTTTTTGAATTAAATCAAGAGTTTAACTCTTCATTTTCCAAAAAGAAATAGTTTTTCACCATAAAACCCTTGAAGGAGAGTTCGGATCTCCTATCAAATCCCCAAAAGGGGTGATTTTTAAGTCTCATCCCTTTTTTCTCCAAGATCCAGCCAACAGAAAGGAGGAAGAAGGTGACCCATCTCCAAAAACCCCACCTTGGGAAGATCCAAAGCTCAAGTGAAGATCTAGGGCTTAAAGGAGAAGAAAAGGGCCCTTTTTCATCATCTCCGAAAATCTCTTGGGAGTTTACCTTAAAAAAAAAGTCTTTCTTTTTAGGAGTTTAATTCCAAAAGTCAATTGGAAGTACAACTCATAGTGCAGGGGCTAAGCCCCTTTGTCCTTTTTTTAGGAGTTCAACTCCAAAAGTCAATTGGGAGTATAACTCTCAGTATAGAGGGCTAAGCCCTTTTTCCTGCGGACGCCCATGCGCGGTGCCGGACGTGTGAGGCGCTGGCGCCCACGCGTCCTTTGGACGCTCACGCGTCCTTTGGACATTATTTCCCCTCTTTTTTTATACACACACTCCACAACACTGTCCCCGTTAGAAAAAATTTCTGACGGGGCCCTGCCTCGCATCCCGCAAAGGGGCTGCTAGCTCCCTTGACCCCTAGCCCGCTATCCGGGTAGCGAGACCCCCGTAAAACATGCGAGACCTCCGATATACCCAAGACCCCTCAAAACACAACACACGCACATTGCATATTGAGTTCGCATGACCAGTTTGACCCGTCAATCGGAGGTTCCTTCGCTCCAAAGGTTATGGATAATTAATAGCAGCTTAGTCCGCGGCCGCCGGAGATTCGGATCCCCACAATCAATAAACTCTAGCCTACCTTATGCAGGGGGAATTTATAGTACGCCTGACAAGCGACGCGTATTCCCATATCAATGGGGTGATGAAAAACACCCTACAGATTTTGGCACGCTCAGTGGGACCTTTCTCTCCTCCCATATCTCGGGTCAAGTATTCATGCGAACTCATTTAACATATATACCGATGTTTGTACTGAAATAATGTTTTTCCGTGCAGCAATCAACTTTCAACGACAATGTCTTCTAAGATGGATTCAGCTTTCGAGTGACCCCGATCCCGCACGTGGTCAAGATCAATGCTCGCGTGGTCCTCCCCGCAAGTCTCAGTCGGCAGTGGGAGGAACTGCCCCGTCAATTCGGTTCCGTCATCATCTATCCTGCCGGAAGTGCTAATCTGGCAGAAATCCCGGCAAACCAGGTGGCCAATCCGGTCTCAAGGGGCAAGAGGCCGAACGCTGTGATCGCAAAGGCACCACAATCCAAACTTAAGACGGTGTCCGAACGACTCTCTGGTGCTCTAGCTGGGGGCAAGACTTCCAGTACAAAGGACAACATCAAACGTTGCGGACGAGCTCAGGCGACGACTCCAATAAGTGCATAATAAAGCGTATCTCCAAAGCCCTCCATCACTTGGTCTACAGCGGCTTCCCGAAGAACTGTAGCCAGCCAAGTGCTTAAAACAGAAAGGTTGAGACAGAAGCGGCTCAGGTATCGAGCCAACAAGAGGGCCAGGACTCAGACCAAATGGAATCTTGTGAGGTTCCAAGAGCACGGTCACCCCGCGATGACGGTTGAGTCAGCCGTAAAAGTCAGCAATTCCTTTGAATCTCTGAAGTGGGTTCAGAAAAACGCCATGACCACCAGAATCAGGAAGACAACTGTCCGAATGATACTACAAAGAGACGTATCCCAGCCCCAACAGAGAAAGCATGACACCGTCTCTTCAAGAGTCTATCAAGCGCTCTGTGCCGCACGAAAACAACGGGGCAAAGCAAAAACGGAAGCGCCAGCACCATTCAAGAACCCGGTCAGGCCAGCCGCCTTCAGTCGATTGCCCGTTACCGAAAAGAAGTCCGCAAAATTAGTTGCCAATAATGAAAAAACGGCTGGATATGTTATCCATACGGTCTATATGGCGGGCGCGTGTCTCAACAACAACTTGCGCAGCAAAAACAAGGATGGGGCCACCACATCTCAAGCCCAATCTAGCTTGAATGTGGTTTCCGTTTTCCAAGATTAGCCACTTCCGTTGGACAATGAAAACCCTATCGATGAGGCTGATAGGCAGAAGGACCCCTCAGTCTATGTAGAGTCAAGCTCGGACAGCGAGGAAGAGCTGAATTTCCGTCGCAGGACCGCAGAGCAAGAGCTGCTTCAAGAGCTTCGAAAATAGCTCAGGAGCAAAGATAAAGAGATAGCCAAGCTCTATTCGAAAATTGACGACCTAACAAACGTTGCGACGCAGCTCACGGCTCAAATTGCTCGGGCACCTCCCATTCAAGCACAAGTCTCTACTCATAAACCGGGTGATGACAACCCAAAACAACCGATGCTTATCCTCATGGGTCCAAATTTGGGCGAGCCGCACGAAAGCCGACCACATTCCACTTCTGGGGACGCCTTGGCCCCAGATAGCACCATCCCGCTAACACAAGATCAGATAATGGATTTGGTCACCAGCAAGGTTAAAACATTGGTGGCCGAAGCCGAAGCTCAGAAAGAAATTGCCAGTAGTGGGCGACCATATCCCGCACAGTACGATTTGATCGAGTTCCCGGGCGGCTACGTCATTCCCAAGTTTGGAAGATTTGACAGGACGGGAAACGCAAATCAGCATGTCGCCCACTTTAAAACATCGTGCGGAAATACAGAGGGCAATGATGCTCTCCTTCTTCGTCAGTTTTTCAAAAGTCTAACCGGTGTTGCTTTCGACTGGTATGCGAGCATACCAGACGGGTCCGTCATTAGTTTTGCTTAAATGGAGTCTCTGTTTCGGCAAAGGTTCATGAGTGTTAGTGATAAAATCTCCATTGCTGATCTTGTGAGAACTAAGCCGGGAAACAACGAAACCAACACGGATTTTATTGCCCGATGGCGCAACCTTACTGTTAAGTGCGAACCGTTACTAGAGCAGGACCAGTCCGTCAGCCTCCTCATTGGAAACCTTAGCAATTGGATGGTCTCATTCTTGTGTACAGTAGGCCTCAAGACGTTTCAGGAGCTGACCAAGAGAGTTCAAATGTTGGAACGCTCGAAGCAAGAGTCTGCCTCGGACTCTCAGAGAGACAAGCCTTGGAAAAGAAAGAGGGACGACAACCGTAGAAGCGGGAATTCCAGCAATACCAATGTCTTCAATGTGTCCGATAATGAAGACAAGCGAAAGGCAGGCGAATCCAAAACCAACCAGTCTCGAAAGCCAGTGTTGAGAAAAGAAGGGCCTTCCCTAGAGGAGAAAAAGAACAAGATTTACTCTTTCAGGAGGGAAAAGGTCCGAATGATATTCAAAGATGCCCTGAACAACAGTCTACAATTGCCGGAGTTGAAAAGACCTCACGAAGCAAAAATGATTGACAATCCTCTATATTGCCCGTACCACCGAGTAGTGAGCCATGCGATTGAGAATTGCTATATCTTCAAAGACTGGGTCGAGAAGTAGTACAAGACTGCAGAGATCGAGCTGTCCAAGAGTGTGTTGGTGAACAATCAAGTTGCAACCACCAACTTTATACAGACAGAAGCTGAAGCCTTTTGAGAGCAGACAGCTGAACCTGCTGCCCTGAGAAATGAAACTGACTCACTGCAGCCTCCGTGGAGTACGCACATATCTAATAAGATGAAAAAGATGCTAAAACTACTTCGGAAAGAGCTCAGAACAGAATGGGAAGGGCAGAAGAAACCCACCATTCCAGCTGCCAATTCGGCTCAATCAGGCTCAAAATCCAAAAAGCTCAAGAAGAAGAAAAGTGTAGCTCGACGCGAAAATGAGTCTGCAGGGAGATCGATCATTCAAAAATATATCGATTCCCTCGAAGACTGAACAAAAGGAAAGAACTTTAATTCAATTGAATGAGTTCTTCCCTGTAGAAGCAGCTGAGATTCTGGAGAAGCTAGAAGAAGACCCCAATAAAGAGATCCCTATAGTGACCTGCTACGTCATCCATCTTGTAGCGACTCTGAGGAGGAGCTCTGTTTTCCCGAAGAGGACGGGGAGCTTACCATAAAGGCTAACCAAATCCAGCTCAGAAGTGGTAGGGCTCTACCACCAAATCAGGACAACGCCCCAAAAGGGAAGGAAAAACAAGTCGCTAATGAAGAAGATGGCGGAGAGCCGGCTCATGAAAATTCGAGTCCTTCCTCGGTGGACTATAATGTCTTGGCTCATCTCCGAAAGCTTCCATCTCTCCTGAGCATCTATGATGCCTTGGTCCTATTTAAGGAGCTTAGAGATGTTTTCATTCACGCTCTACAAAACCTTGAGTGGTACCAGGCTCGCTTTGCGGAAATTGATATGAAAAAAGCCCAGTACACTCTGCATACAGCCCCGGTCATATTTAAAGATGAAGACCTGTTACTAAGAACAGCTGAGTACAACCGACCACTATATGTAATAGGGTACAGTGACGGAGACCGGATTAATCGCATATTGATTGATCCAGGGTCCTCAGTGAACATCATGAACTTGCGGACTCTGAAGAGTTTGTCAATGGACGTCCAACACCTGTTAAGAGAAAGGATTGTCATTCAAGCCTTCAATCAAAATTGCCAGCAAGTTCTGGGATCCATAGCTCTGCGAATCAGGTTTGGGGACCTACAAACTGAAGCCAAGATATACATGATCGACGCCGACACGTCCTATAAGATTCTCCTAGGAAAGCCGTTGCTTCACGATTAGAGTATCGTTCCATCAAATCTCCATCATTGCATGAAATATACTAAAACTGGAGAAGAAAGACGCATTGACGGAGACATCCAGCCGTTTTGTGTGCATGAAGTCCGATATGAAGATTCTCGGTATTTTGTGAACCTCCAAAGTGCTGAGCCACAACTGACCAAAGAAAGAATGGCCCTGAAACTCAAAAGCAAATCTGAGCCGGCTGTCACTTTCAAAAGCAAAACCCCCCAAGTGCGTCCGTATTTCGGCAGTGACACTGATGAGTCCGATGTTAGAAGTCCGTCCGTCCATAAAAACCGTCCTCATCTTGGTAGCGATATGAACGAGTCTGATATCGAAGGCCCATCCGACAGCAAAATTCACCCTCGTTTAGGCAGTGACACTGAAGAATCAGCAGAAGAGGATCCGTCTTGTAACAGCTTGTGCAGATCGGGCTCTCGTGCAAAAAGCGAACTAAGAGAGACCTTCGAAGTTACGGAAGGGTTCCTAGCCATCACAAGGGTGCAAGAGCAGATGTGCAAAGAGTTTGATGCATTGTCAGTCTCCACCATGGACCGGCTGAAAAGCTTCTACGTTCCCGGAAGAAAGAGTGGGCAGAAGGGCATCCTGTTTTATGGGTCAAATCCTGTCGTGCACCCGGACGATTTGTCTGTCACATGCCTTCCCTATGAAAGAAGCATAAGAGCCATCTTAAACTCCAGATATTATGCGCCCGAGATGCGGGAATATTTTAAAAAGTGTGGATGTCGGTTATATCAAACGGACTCCGAAGCGAAGTTTCATGAGGGCTGTGGCACCCGTCTCAGGTCCGAGCACTCATCGATGGACGAATCCCAGATAGACGGGGCATAGGCTTCATTCAACCTGACGTCAATGCATATTACATGATTCATATTGGTGAAGCCAGCGAAGAGTCAAATGATGAAGATGAGCTAGTCGAGCCAAAAGAAGCCCCTCAAGAGTTCGAAGATGGCGGACAAGCAACCTTTGACGAGCTAACCGAGATTGATTTGGGAACGCTTCCAAGGCTGACCTACATCAGCTCACTCTTGTCAGAGGAAATGAAGGAGCAGATAATCGCCCTGCTGCATGAGTTCGCCGATTGCTTCGCGCGGACGTATAAAGAAATGCCTGGCCTATCCCTTGAAGTGGCCATTCATAATCTGGCTATATCTCATGATGCTAAGCCGGTCAAACAAACTTCTCGAAGAATGAGAAGGGAACTGGAAGAAAAGGTCATCGAGGAAACCAAGAAACTCATCGATGCCGGCTTCATCAGGGAAGAGAAATACGCGGACTGGATTGTGTGCATCGTCCCAGTGAAAAAGAACGGGCAGATACGAGTTTGCGTCGATTTCAGGGATCTCAATAAGACATGCCCTAAAGACGATTTCCCGCTTCTGGTCATGGAAATGATGGTCGACGAAACCTCAAATTACGAGCTGTTCACTTTCATGGATGGCCCGTCTGGATATAATCAAATCAAGATGTCTCCCGAGGATGAGAAACACACAGCATTTTGAATTCCGATCGGGATATACTTTTACAAGGTGATGCCATTCGGATTAAAGAACGCAGGTGCTACGTATCAAAGGGCAATGACCAATATTTTTGATGCCCTAATCCATAAAGTCGTCCAATGTTATGTTGATGATTTGGTCGTCAAGACTAAATCCAAGGCCGATCACATCCAAGATCTTAGGACAGTTTTCACTAGACTGAGGGAATACGATCTGAAGATGAATCCTCTAAAGTGCGTTTTTGGCACATCTTCAGGAAAATTCTTGGGTTTTATAGTCCAACATCGGGGGATCGAAATCGACCCATCGAAGATAAATGCCATCATAGAAATGCCTCCTCCGAAGAATCTAACGCAGCTAAGATCCTTTCAAGGCAAGCTCGCTTACATACGAAGGTTCATCTCGAACCCATCGGGAAGATGCAGGCCCTTCTCGAAGCTCATGAAGAAAGGAGCTCCTTTTGTTTGGGATGCCGAATGTCAAGAAGCGTTCGAAAATATCAAACAATACCCGCTGCACCCTCCAGTGCTTTCTGCTCCCATTCCAAATAAACCGTTGATCCTCTATACTGCCGCGTTAGATGAATCACTCGGTGCACTTCTCGTCCAGAGCAATGAGGAAGGAAAAGAGAATTCCCTCCACTACCTCAATCGAACGTTAATCGGGGCGGAACATAACTATTCCCCGATCGAAAAGTAGTGTCTGGCGCTGATATTTGCTCTGAAAAAGCTAAGAAACTATCTTCTCGCCCATCGGGTTATGCTGATCTTCAAGGTTGACCCGCTCAAACACTTAATGACCAAAACAAGCCTAGCCGGTAGAATGACAAGATGGACTGTCATGCTGCGTGAATTTGACATAATCTATACTCCTTAGAAAGCAGTAAAAGGGTAAGCCCTCGCCGACTTTCTTTCTGCTCATCCCATACCATAAGGGTTACCGCTCAATTACGAGTTACCCAACAAACAAGTGCTGCATCTCGAAAATGACGAGCCATGTTGGGAGCTCTACTTCGACGAAGCTTCATCAATTAGGACCTCCAGCAAATCAAGCGTCCCACAGATAAAAGCAGGGATATGATTAGTGTTCATCACGCCATCGATGGGAACCCTACGACGTTCTTTTGCTCTCACCGAGCCTTCCACAAACAATGAGGCTGAATACGAGGCTCTGATAGCTGGTCTGGAGCTCGCCATAGAAATGTAAATTCTTCGGCTATGAGTCTACGGTGATTCCCAGCTTTTCGTCAACCAAGTAAGCGGTGACTATAAGATATACAAACCCGGGTTAGCTCGATACAGAAGCCGGGTGGTGGAGCTTATGAAACAATTCACCCACATTGAACTGATGAGTGTTCTTAGGGTGTTGAATGGAAAATCTTACGTACTCACTCGCTTAGCCAAGGAGCTAGCTGATCCCGATATGGATGAAATTCTGATAACAATCAGAAGCCGGCAAATTCTACCTCTGGTCACTTTGCGTGAAGAAGGAAGCGTAGAACAAGAGAGCAATCCTGTCAAAGAAGCTCTGATCATCCAAAATGAGCCCTATTGGAGAGATCCCTTCATAGAGTACCTCCGACACGACAAACTGTCCGAAGGAAAATCTGCGAGGATTCAGCTGAAGAAGAGAGCTCTTCGATACGTGTTTGTAAATAATACGCTATATCGCAGATCATATGACCAACTCTGGCTCAGATATCTGTCCTCGGCCGAAGCCCAAAAAGTCATGAAAGAAGTTCACTCAGGAGTCTGCGGGGCTCACCGGTCCGGCCCCAAAATGCGGCATCAGATCAAACGGCTTGGATATTATTGGCCCACCATGTTAAGGGATTGCGAAGAGCATGCAAAGAAATGTCATATCTGCCAAATTCACGGTGATTTCGTTCACAAGCATCCCAATCCGTTGCATCTTACGGTGGCGTCGTGGCCCTTCGAAGTTTGGGGCATCGACATAGTTGGTCCAATTGATCCTCCGTCATCCAAAGGCCACCGGTTCATATTGGCCGCAACCGACTACTTCTTTAGATGGGCTGAAGCTGTCCCGCAAAAAGAAGTTACGACAGAAAATATTCTGCCGTTCTTCCGGCATAATATTCTATACCGTTTCGGTACACCAAGAAGAACCATTTCTGACAATGGGCCTTCTTTCAAGAGCTTCAAAGTATTAAGGTTCTCTACTCAACACTATATAGACTGGAGATATTTCTCTATCTATAATCCAAGAGCCAATGGGCTAGCCGAAACCTTCAATAAAACTTTATGCAGGCTCCTGAGGAAAAATACTTCAGCTAACAGGAAAGATTAGAATCTCAAGCTCCACGAGGCGTTGTGGGCGTATCATACCACGCGCTGCACTCCAAGTCAGTCCACTCCATACTCACTACTCTTCGGAGTGGAAGCAATACTCCCGCTCGAAGTCGAAGTTCCAAGCCTACGAATGGTCATCCAGCACGAGTTGACGAAGGGGGAAAACATCCTCTTTCGGCTCAAAGAGCTTGACCCCCTCGAAGAAAAGAGGCTTGCAGTACAGCAAAATCTGAAGCTGTACCGAGCCCAAATGTCACAGGCCTATAACAAGATGACCCATCTCCGTGCTTTTAAGAAAGGCGAATTGGTGTTGGTCCTCAAAAGACCGATCATCCTCAATCGACATGCCAAGGAAAAATTCGAGCCAAATTGGGAAGAGCCATATGTCGTCGAGAAAGTATTCGACGGAGAATCCTACCAACTAATAAGCGCCGAGGGAGAAAAGCTCATGCCACCCATCAATGTCCGATATCTCAAGAAATATTATGCGTGAATGCTCCAAGTCACAGACAGATTGAGCACACCGGCCCTACAGTCTGGATCATACATCCTGTAAAACTGTATACAATCCACGGGCGTAAACGATCCCTATCTCTCTCAAAGTCCTATCGGCGAGACTACATTTAAAGTCCCACCGGTGATGAAAAAACAAAAAAAAGGTATGTCCACAAGCAAAACGAGCACAGATGAAAATCCGAAAGGGCCCCGTGAGTAAAAACAGCAGGGCTGCCGGCGAGTTTGTGAAAACTCGAAATGGCACAAACTCGTGAAAAGAGATAAAATACACTCTCAAAGTCCTCTCGACCTTGTGAGAAGAAAATCCCTGCGTGAGATCCTTATGACTCATAAAGGAGCAACACACATAGGAATCCCCACGATTCTTAGAGAGAATATACCTACGAGATCCTCTTGACTCGTAGGGAGAAAATGCTTTTATGAGACCCTTACGGCTCATAAAATTGAAAAGCCTTAGGTGATAGCGATCTAAACATGTCTCCTGAGCCATCGCTCCCCAACGGGCACCGGCAAATGATGAGTCTCTCCTGGCATTGCTTCAGTGTTAGCAGTGCTGATGCCAACCAAAAACCTAAATCCCAAGTCTTCCCAGGACAAATGATGAGTCGCTCCTGGCATTGCTTCAGTGTTAGCGGTGCTGATACCGACTAAAAATCCAAATCCCAAGTCTTCCCAGGGCAAATGACGAGTTGGTCCTGGCATTTGCTTCAGTGTCAGCGGTGTTGATGCCGACCAAAAGCCCAAATCCCAAGTTTTCCCAAAAGCAAATGATGAGTTGCTCCTGGCATTATTCCAATGCAGCAATGTTGATGCCAAACAAATTCCAAATTCCAAATTCCTCTCAAATTCAAAACTCCCGCAAAATAAGGCAGAAATCAAACAAATCAAATCAAAATCCCACCCAGCAGCGCTTCTAAGCTCGAAAGTCCCGCTGGACAGGTAGGGAACTTCCAAAACAAATCAAATCAAAAAAATCAACCCCGACACCGCAAGAAGCAGAGCAAGTCAAATCAAATCCTGACACCACAAAAAGCGGAGTAAGTCAAATCAAATCCCGACACCGCAAGAAGCGGAGCAAGTCATTGACCGTCCAAGTCGCAAAAATGGCAGCACCGACTGTCTAAATCGCAAAAATGGCAGCACCGACCGTCCAAGTCGCAAAAATGGTAGCACCGACTGTCTAAATCGCAAAAATGGCAGCACCGACCGTCCAAGTCGCAAAAATGGCAGCACCGACCATCCAAGTCGCTAAAATGGCAGCACCGATCGTCCACGTACCTAAAATGGCAGTATCGACCATCCATGTCGCAAAAATGGCAGCATACCCTCCACGTCGTCAAAAAGGAATCTAACCAAATCAAGCTCCATATAGAGCAAGATCCATCAATTATATGCACACAACCCATACGTGCGGTGTGCATTTATTGATGGGGGGCATTTTGTTGGGGTAAAAAATTACACACCGGTGACCAAGTTAAAATCAAAGTCAACCCCAAGCCAAGTGGGCCCAGGCCCAGGTCAAAACCGAGCATGGAAGGGACAAGCCCTGTGACAAAAAAATGAAGCCATAAATTAGTTTAATGTAATTCTTTTTTTAGAAATAAAGTATGTAAAATGGGCAAAAAGCCAAATTTTTATAAACCCCATGACTTATGCGCAAAAAGAGATAAGGATATAAGGTATGGGGTGACACAAATGCCATTTGGCAAAGCCCAAGGGGCTATATGTAAAGTGTGTAGCTTATAAAGGCAAACATGATGAAAAAATCAAAAAAACTTTTTTCTCTCTAAAAAAAAATTTGGGTTTCTGTGCCTCCTTCTCCTTCCTCAAACTTCAAAACCTTTTTCTTTTTTTGAATTAAATTAAGAGTTTAACTTTTCTTTTTCCAAAAAGAAACAGTTTTTCACTATAAAACCCTTGAAGGGGGGTTCGGATCTCCCATCAAATCCCCAAAATGGGTGATTTTTAAGTCTCGCCCCATTTTTCTCCAAGATCCAGCCAATAGAGAGGAGGAAGAAGGAGACCCATCTCTAAAAACCCCACTTTGGGAAGATCCAAAGCGCAAGAGAAAATCTAGGGCTTAAGGGAGATGAAAGGGATTCCCTTTCATCATCTCCGAAAATCTCTTGGGAGTTTACTTCCAAAAAAAAGTCTTTCTTTTTTGGAGTTTAACTCCAAAAGTCAATTGGGAGTACAAATCTCAGTATAGGGGGCTAAGCCCCTTTTCCTGCGGGTGTCCAGCGCCTCACGTGCCTGGCGCCCACGCGTCCATTGCCCGCGTGCTGGGCACGTAAGGCGCCGGCGCCCATGCATCCTTTGGACGCTATTACCCCCACTTTTTTTATATATACATTGTAAGACCATGTTACTCACCCCGGTAGTTAGCGGGGAGGCGGAATAGGTAAAAATCAAAATTTTCTTTACAAAGTAACATGTACTAGCCATTAGGATTTTTGCTAAACATTAACTAACAAACTAACTTAGAGTTTTAACTACTAGGTTAGAAGATTATACCTAAGTCTTGAACTCCTTCTTGTCTTATTGTGAGCTCTTTGGAATGATGTGGATGGCTCCTCCTCACCGGCTTCTCTATATCGAAGAAGATCCACCCGAACGCCTCTACCTTGAGCTCCTACCTCAACAATGAAGTAATTAGAGTGCTTGGTTTGCTAGACTAAGAACCCTAGAGTGAGTAGAGAAGTATTTTGGTGGTTTAATCTCAAAGGCTCTTGATTTTCAACTCATGAAAGACTTAGAGCTTTGAGAGAGGAAGAGGAGAGAGCTAACCAGGAGAGAGAAAGATAATATGAGAATGAGAGGATAAAGCTCTCATATGAGGAAATTGATTGTAAGACCATGTTACTCACCCCGGTAGTTAGCAGGGAGACGGAATAGGTAAAAATCAAAATTTTCTTTACAAAGTAACATGTATTAACCATCAGGATCTTTGCTCAATATTAACTAACAAACTAACTTAGAGTTTTAACTACTAGGTTAGAAGATTATACCTAAGTCTTGAACTCCTTCTTCTCTTTGTTGTGAGCTCTTTGGAATGATGTGGATGGCTCCTTCTTACCGGCTTCTCTATATCGAAGAAGATCCACCCGAAGGCCTTTACCTTGAGCTCCTACCTCAACAATGAATTAACTAGAGTGCTTGGCTTGCTAGACTAAGAACCCTGGAGTGAGTAGAGAAGTATTTTGGTGGTTTAATCTCAAAGGCTCTTGATTTTCAACTCATGAAAGACTTAGAGCTTTGAGAGAGGAAGAGGAGAGAGCTAACCATGAGAGAGAAAGATAATATGAGAATGAGAGGATAAAGCTCTCATATGAGAAAATATGATAATAATAATATTAATTAAGATAATTGTGATGGTGTATTGATTTGACCTTTATCATGTTACAATTAATGCTAAGCATGCTCAAAGAAAATATCTCATGCTTAACAAAAACATCTAAGTCAACATGGGTCAACAAGTCAAATGGTCAAACCAACATTAGCCATGATACAATTATCTCTAATTAAAACTATTAATCAATTTCCTCCTTCTCATTATGGTTTTGATCAAGTCAATGGTCAAAACCCTAATGAGGTGTCTCCTCCTCTGCCTCTGTCAACTGTATGTAAATACCCGTATCCGAGTTCCGAGAAATACAGATACAATGAGACTAAACCAATCCAAAATCCAATATTAGGATTTGGCTTAAACCAAAGCCCACTAGTATCTACTTCCCGAACACCGAACACGCATAAGTGCGCGTATGTGTACGAACCCTGTCGTAAAACCATACGACATCTACTCATATCGCCCAAAGGTGAACAACCCTCTGTGTGGGACTCTAAAGACACGACATTACGCTGGCAGTAGGTTTAACCAAAGGCCGCAAACGGTACTAGCTGTACGTAACGGTCCCCAAGTAGATGTCGAAAAGAAAGCCGATGGGGTAAACCCATCCGAACTCCTACTGAGCCTGAATGTGACAAGCTCCGTACAGTCCGGTCTGTTCGTCTAAGAGTATCGCATATCGGGCCTAGGGGGTGGTAAACGTCAGACCCCTAATAGCGGTATAAGTCGTGTCAGAGTATAGCCCAGAACACCCTGAGAAACTACTGGAACACCTACCAGCAAATCTCACTTGCTCTGGCCAGGGACTTTGTGTAATGGCTCTCCTAGACACAGCGCGATATCAACCTCCAATACCGGAAGAGACGAATCCTGTCTAACCGCCACTGCCTCCAAGTGCTTCGGGACTGCACCCAACTACTACCTGTTTGCACGACTCAATAGAGCCGTGGTAGGGTAGCAATCAAAGAACAGTAGGAACACACTTGAGGCGAAGTAGCAGTGTCAAGTCAATAGACTAAGCTGTACTCATGTCACCTGGGAACTGCTAACTAACGATAGGTATAATACCAACTAACAGTTGCCGACGAGTTGTGTCCAGGGTATCGTAACCTAACGAGCACCTACATACTATCTCCAGTACGACGTACTGATGGCTGTAGGACAGACCATCTCCCCTGCTGGGATGAGAAGCGTATGCACCAGTCTACTCTGGAGTATCGATGCCCTGTCTCGATAATCCTACGACTAGAGACCTATGTAAGGATATGCTTATAGACTACCCAGCCCCCACTAGTGTGATCGCCATCACAACGCTGGTAGTCAAGCAAAAATCCTAAGGGCTCCATCAATATGTATTAGCGATATATTAAAAGAAATATATACACATATTAAGATAGATACAAACCAAGTAGCATACTACAATATCGAGCAAGACTGTCGTCAATCCATGTATATATCCCAAGCTTCCAAAATGTAATATACAAATTAGTACTATACAATAATGGCCTCTAGGGCATACATATCCAACAATTCCTCCTTATATATACACACACACACACACACACACACACACACACACTCCACAACACTGTCCCCGTTAGAAAAAATTTCTAACGGGACGCTGTAAGGGGGCTGCTAGCTCTCTTGACCCCTAACCCGCTATCCGGGTAGCGAGACCCCTGTAAACTCTGCGAGACCCCCGATATATCCAAGACCTCTCAAAACACAACACACGCACATTGCACATTGCACATTGAGTTCACATGACCAGTTTGACCCGTCAATCGGAGGTTCCTTCGCTCGAAAGGTAAGGGATAATTAACGGCAGCTTAGTCCACGACCGCCGGAGATTCGGATCCCCATAATTAATAAACCCTAGCCTATCTTAGGCAGGGGGAATCTGTAGCACGCCTGACAAGCGACGCGTATTCCCATCTCAATAGAGTGATGAAAAACACCCTACAATCATAACTTATTAAAATCCATAGATCAATTATGGGGTTCCGTAGGTTTATTTGTTGGTTTCGATACGAGCCATGGAACGCTAAGATCCGATGTATAAATGATTTATTATGAATTTAATGGTCTAGCGTGTTCGGGAAAATTCAGATTTTGCAAAGGTTATCGGAGTGTCATTTTATGGATGAAACGATAATAATTTGCAATCCAATTTCTACAGGATATTCATTAACGATAATGGGGTCTAATTTATCTTGAGTTCCGCCGTATTTGATTAAGTTTACATATAGGATTCTATATCAAACACTTAGGCTTAGACATACGATTAATAATCAAAACATTCATTTCATTTACTTGATTGACACTAAAATCAATTCATGAAATTATAATTATTGTCACCACTGGAATAATAACAATTATAGGAGTTTCAAGCACTAAATTCATCATGATGGTTTGTGATAAAGATTCTATTATTCTATCTTGATTTGTATATTATATATATACACCCCCAATTATCATGGTATTTATATAGGTAAAAATTATATTCGCATGTAAACAAGTGAAAAGGGTTTCACTTGCTTTGGATCGCTGATATAGAAGTGATGAACGGTAGGGTTTGCCTCGACACAAAAGACGGTGTGAGGCAGCGTGACACGAAGCTTGACGCGGTGCATGGCGTGGCATGACATGGCGTGTGGTGTGGTGGCGACACGGTACTGGAAGTAGTGGCGATGCAAACAAGGTACGGTGCTGGACGCGGTGGCGATGCGGTACTGGGCGCTTCTGAACACGGTGCTGGGCATTACTGGATAACAGTGCTGGTATGGTAGTAGGCACGGTCGTGGTGCGGAGGGGGGCACACGCAGTGGCTCGGGTCCGGGCATGCAGTGGCACGGGGCTGGGCATGGTTTGGAGATGAGGCTAGAAGCTCTGCCAATAGCTTAGTGGCGACGCGGCGGCGATGGGGGCTCAGGCGACGTGGATGCTGGAGTTCAGGGATGCAGTGGGCTCGGTGTCCGGTGGTGGTGGCGACAGTTCAGGCAGAGGGGTTAGGATGGTGGCTGAGGCGGTGCAAGTGGAGGAAGGGGACAATGGTGGCGTTACTCGGCGATGAAGGCGGCTTTGGTGTGATGCGGTGATGGTTGCAGAGGAGAGGAGGTTGGTTAGCTCGGAGGTTGTCAGTGGCGTGAGGTGATGGAGGTGGTGCTGGTGTCGAGGCGGCTGTGATCCAGCTAGCGGCTCGTCGGCGTCGACACGGTTGTTGGTGGCGTGAGGTGGTGGTCGACGGTGAGGGTGCAGTGGGCGGCGATGGGTGCTTCAGTTCTCGGTTATGGGTCTGTGATGGAGTAGTGGCGGAGGAAGCTCGAGAGAGAAATGATTCTCGTCGGTGGTGACAGGGGTTCGTCAGAGGTCAGGAAGGAGGTTGTCGATGAGGTTGGCCGGTAAGTTTTTAAGGGAGAGAGGGAGTGAGAGAGAGATGGAGATATAGATTGAGAAAGATTTTGAGATAGAGAGAGATATGGAGTGAGAGAGACGTTGAGGAGCTCGAGGAGTAGATCTTGGAGGAGTCAGTGGGGTTTCGTCGGTGAAGAGAGGTTCGTGGGGCGAGGAGGTTGCGAGAATGAGAGGGAGACGTTAGGATTCAAGAGAGGAGAGAAGAGAAAAGAAAGGAAATAAAGGGAAAGAATATATGGGAGATGGGTCGGGTCGGGTTGGGAGATTTGAGAGAGAGAGAGAGAGAGAAGAGTGGGCCGGGTTGGGGTTTGGGTAGGGGAGAGGAAGTGATTAGTTCAAAAATATATGTTAACCGTAATCAGAAACGGCGTCGCTTTGCAGCTAGCAGGTGAATACGGGTCGATCCACAGAGATGTGTAAATTTTTTATGTGTTTTTACGAGTTGATTCCGATGGTGGTTTGGTTTTTCTCGATTGATTTTTAAAACTAAGTTGTACGATTTTAAGGGACTTGCTAGGGTTAGGTCTAAAGTGGGGTTTGATGAGATTGATCTTATCACCTCTTTCAATGCACTCGATTAAAACTTTTTAGAAGTCATAACAATTATTAGCAAAGGGGATTAGGATGATTGGGAAGAAACGAAGTTTCTTCCTCTTGATCCTTGTCCGTCCTTTCCTACTAATTGCTATAACCTTCATGGACGTCATGCATGTCCGGTCCTTTATACTACGGTGTCACCGTTAACTCGTGGGTAGGGTGCCGTAGGGAGCGGATCATGCATGCGTGCATAAAGTTCTACTTATGACAAATATTGGGCATTGAAGGAGATGAGAGATATTCATCTCTCAATCCCTCCTTTATTCCTAATCCTAACAAGCGAGGAGATTACTCGCTCATTAGGAAATCTTTTAAAGATAACATTTTTATTATGATTAATGTGTTTTGTTTAGATCTAAAGAATTACTTATCTACTGCAGATTAAAAAGAACTACACTAAATTAACTAGGGCAATTGATATGATTACTCTAAGGCAAGAATTAACTAGAGAGCTAGGGCAACAATTAAATTATAACAAAGGCATAAATTAAAAATAGAAACTTACAGAAATGATGCTCTTTTTCTCCCAACAATTCTGAAATTTTATTGATTGAAAAGAGGCATAGGTTTTACAATTTTTTGATTACAATTTATAAGTAAACAGGAGAATTTAGGGTTACGGGATTCGCACATGTGCAATTACAGATTTGCCCACGAAAAATCCAAACCCCCGCACCGACGCACCGACACGGGAAAATTGCACCGACACGGGCTTTAAATGACCGCGGAACCGCGGCCAATGTGGGCCTTGGGCCGCGGTTCCGCGGCCCTTTGGTGAGCTCAGCTCACCAAACTTCTTGAGCTTCATTCTGGTGTCTTTTACTCTCTATTTCTGCAGTACTTTTCTCTACTTGGATTCTGGATCTTCTCTAGATTCTTCAGTGAACTTTGTAGTGGTATTTTAACTGTTTCTTTTAACATTTCGGACCATGCATTGCCTTGTGAATTGTTCTTCGTCTAGGCTTGAGTAGGATCCGTCTACTTGTTGGTCAAAAGTCCCTTTTTTGTGTCTTCTTTTGTCTCTTTCACTGTCTTCGTTCCAAGAGCCTGTATCCTGTAATATGCAGCAGACATACGTCAAAGGCGCCTGTTTAGTTATAAAACGAATAAGAATTGGGGAATATGAATTGCAATATTATGATATGAACAAATACCCCCAAACTTATCTTTTGCTCGTCCTCGAGCAAACTTTTTTTTTATTTTATTCTCGATAAAAACCTAACCTAGCCGCACTTTCGCAGGGAAACGCGATTGCACTGAGCACGTGCAACAAGCCGTTAAACCTCTAGGTGTCCCGAGTAGGAGGAGTGTTGTCTCCTGAGGGTTTTCAGCGGATTACACCCACAAAATCCTATCAATTTGGCTCTTTCGACAATAATTCTCCAATTAGGTTTTCTAACACAGAATTCTATTATCATCGACTCATAAAATATCCACCCATATTCTTCACACTTCCTCATCATTTAACTTAAGATTATATATGTTCCATAGAATCACTCAGCTTTCAGCATTTCTTAGGTTTTCCTTTTAGGGTTCCATCTCCACTTAGGAATTTTTCTATCAACTCTACTAAAGATACAAGTTTTATTCTTCATTCCTTTCTCTTATCTAAACTCTAATCACATATCCCCACGTGTGTGTATAGATTGTTGGAGATAGTGCCCTCAGAGTCAATTATTGGATCACAGGCACGTGATTGCAATGATTGAGGGAGGACCTATCCCGGTAGGACAGTCTTACTCGAGATGATAACATGCTATCTGGTTTATCTTTATCATCGTGTACTGCTTTAGGTGAACTGACATGTCGCTATTACACGTTGATAGAGCCCTAGGATTCTTGCTTGACCACCAGCAGTATGAGGGCGATCATATTAGCGGGAGCTGGGGTCTATAAGTACATCCTTAAAAGGTCCCTAGTCGTGGGAGTTTCGAGACAGGGCATCGATACTGCAGAGTAGACTAGTGTATACAGTCGAGACCCCGATGAGGGGCGGTGGCCGGTCTCACAAGCCACTGGTGTCAGTTGGTTCACCTAAGATGTATACAGGTGCTCATTGGGTTATGAGTACACCGGACATGACTCACCGGGAACATGCTAGTTGGTCTTATACCTGACGTCAGATAGCAGTTCCCTGGTGACATGTGTACAGGTTAGTTCATCGACCTGGGGATCGTCATTTGTCTCGTGTGAGTTCCCACTGTACTTTGATTACTACCCTACCACGCTCAAAGGAGACGTGCAAACAGGTTTTAGTTGGGTACAGTCCCGAGCCACATGGAGGCAGTGAGCGGATCTTCAGGGGTTCGTCTCTCCCGGTATTGGGGGTGAGGTCGCGCTGTGTCTAGGAGAGCCATTACACGAAGCCCTCGGCCGAGGCAGAAGATTTACTGGTAGGTATTCCGGTAGTATCTCAGGGTGTTCTGGGCTACACTCCGATACGACTTGTACCGCTTTTGGGGGTCTGACTTTTACCAACCCCCTAGGCCCGCCATGATCGCTCATAGACGAACGGACCGGACTGTACGGATATTGTCACTGACAGGCTCAGTAGGGTGTCAGGATGAGTTCGCTCATCGACGTCCCTTTTGGTCAATACCTGGTAGCCCGTTACGTATTGGCTTATACCTCTGACGTGCTAGTGGTTAAATCCACAACCAAGGTGTTGACGAGTCTTTAGAGTCCCCCACATTCAGTTGCTCAAGTTTTCGGGCGAAACGCTGTAGAGGCCGTATGGAGATATGGTAGGGTCCGATCAGATACGTGCGGTATTGCACGGATCAGGATCGGACAGTTAGTACTAGAGGCCGTATGGATATATGGCAGGGTTCGATCAGATACGTGCGGTATTGCACGGATCAGGATCGAACGGATATTACTGGCCGGCTTTGGTTTAAGCCGGATCCTAGTATAGTACAGTGTAGATTTTGTCTCATTGCATTTGTATTTCGGTCGGAATACAAATGCGGGTGTGTATACACAGTATCGGGGTTTTCCTATAATTTATTACGGGACCAGTTTTCTGGAGTTGCCAGTTTGCTTTCCGTTTCGGCCATTTTCATTTGTATCCTTCTTTGGCCGAAAATTGGTGGAGGAGGGCTTATTTGCATTTGTGCAAATAAGTATTTGTGGAGGGGGTCTTTGCATATTATTGTATCATGATAATTGCACCATACCTTGAATTTCTTGAGTTCATGATTGCTTGACTTTTTGAAGCAATCATGGTTGTTGATTGGTTGGTAGAGTGTGGGTTTTGATTGTAATCATGTTTCATGATGACATTTTTCCTCTCCCTTGCATTATTGGTCTCCCTCATTTTTGTTACCCCATTCTCTCATTCCAAAAGGCATGGCAGGCCAAGCATGATAGGGGTTGTCCCAAATTTGTTGTGGGGGTTTTCATCTCTTTTGGCTTGGAAAAATCCCCACAAGTTCCATCTCCAAAAGCCAAGTTCATTACCTCCACCAAAGGCAACATCCACTACCCCAAAAATGAGACATGAGCACTACACATTCTACAGCAAACCTTGGGCACGTCGGCTCGCCAACTTCGTGCCCGAGTTGCCTCGGTATAGAGGCGGGAGCCCGTAAAAGAAGCCGGTGACGTGGTGCCCTTCCGGCGACGAAGTGGAGACTGGAGATTCCGCGGGAGATCGGGACGACGACGAGAAGACCGGAGGACTCGGATCACTCGGTATATCTCTCTTCCCTCTCTAGATAGCTAGGACTAGTTAATGGCCCGATCCGGGTTTTTAGTGCGCGGTGGTGCCGGTTCAAGAAAAATTAAAGTTAACCATCGCTTCCGCATTTGGCCTCGGGATGGAGGCCGGGGCGCCGCCGTGCACTTACAGTGGTTTCAGAGCCTCGCCATTAACATAGTCTAGCTTTGTCTAATGTGTTTTACATTTCCGATCGAACAATTTTCCGAAAACCTTATTTTTCTTCACATCAGTTTCTGTCGAAATTTTTTGAAGTCCAAAAATTTTTCAGGTTGTTTCAGAATGATGTGTAGGACAATCTAAGAGTTCTGGAAAAATTTGGTCTCGTGAACAGTCTAAACGACCGCGGAACCGCGGCCAAACCCATGCTTGGGCCGCGGTTCCGCCGCGACTTGAACTGATCAGTGTACCAAAATTTTCCAGAAAGCTCCTGAGTTGAAAATATGGGTTTTGGAATATTAATTTTGGGCCCAGAATTTCTTGATGTGCTACAGCAGTACTTGGGGCCCACTTGTTATAATTTTGATCGATTGGATATTATAAACACATTTGTTCACAGTATTTACATTATATCTGCGACCGTGAATGTCACTTGATCGGTAAATCCTGTCTAACTGCTATAGCTCGGTTAGACGGATTTGCGAACGTGACTTTCACGTTGATGTTCTGTGTATTGCTGTGATGTTGCGGATCGGTCGTGGGGGATAGCCTGGTTGCAGTGGTAGTACAGTTTTGTTGTATTATGTACATTTGATATTGCGGGGCGAGCATCCGACATGTGGACTGCCGTCACTGCCTGTTTGTATTAATATTTTGGGGCACGGCCAGGTTGCGGTCGATGTACCCGTTGTATGTATATTTTACTTTCTGTACTAGGATTGCCCCGCGGAGGGGTGCACGGATAGCCGGATTCTAGAGGGCAACAAGACCGCATCTCATGGCATTGAGATGGAGGGGGCTTCACTCTAGAATTGGCGGGCTATTCGCCGCACTCATAGGGGGTACAGGTTGACCCAGGAGGGGTGCCCAAGTTACCAGATTCCGTGAAGTGCTGGGTGGTCCATTCACGTTGCTGAAGGGGGCTGTCTCGCTTCAGGTTTTGGCGGGTAACTTGCCGCGCCCGTAGGGGTCTAGGATTTTCATTGCACAGGCTATCCACACGACCAGGAGAACGTCGGGTTTCAGCGGCTCTGTGAAACCCGGGGATCCCAGATATCTGTATTGTTTTGTGATGCTGTACATTTCTGTGATGTTGCATTTTATCACGCCTTGAGCGAAATATTATATATTGGTATATATATATTAGTAGATGTTGTATATGTTTTGCATCCGCGCTAGTCCATTCTCCGCTCTGTCGTTAGTTAGCTAACCTAACGGGTAATGACGGGTCCCAGTGGCGAATGCGGATGGCATATACGTACATCAGTATATTTTCGTTCTTTGTGGTGTGATCAATTGATGGGACTGCGTTGATTCGGATCAATGCAAGTTAAAACAAACCTATTTTGATGTTGTTGGAACACTTTTCAAAAAGCTGTTATTGCAAGGACGTTCACTTTTGTTTTGCACCGTGGTATTCAGTTGGAATATCCTGCTCCTCAGTCGACGAGGCAAGGGCCGAGATCTCTTCACCGGGAGTGACCCCTTGGACAAAAGTTTGCGTCAGGGCAATAACTTCACTATAGCCGATTACTTTTGCTTTGCATCGTGGAATTCTGTTGGAATATCCTGCACCTCATTCTACGGTGAAAGAGTCGAGATCCCTTCACCGGGAGTGACCTCTTTAGCAAAGGTTTTCGTCACTATATTTTCATAAAAGCTATCCAGTTCCTTCAACGATATCAAGTTCATTACGTTAAAAGTTTTCGCCAGAAACCATTCGTAGCCCTCCGTCGTTTCAGATGGGTAGCACGTAGTATTCATGCTATGTTTGTTGACCTTCGTCAAGGCATAGTGTATGGTAGCTGCTTGTTGCCTTTCTGTTGCATAGATAGATGCGTTGGTTTGGGACAGTCGTATAGCCTTGTTGACTTTCGTCAAGGGCTTGTACGGGTGGGTTCAAATTAACCTGGACAATGACGGGTGGAACTTGATATGTGACTTATGATTTGTTGACCTTCGTCAAGGTCATAAGAGCATGGGGCAAAAATCACATCGGGAGTTTCAAAAGAACTGAAACTTGCCAGATATGTGCATACCTTCTGGAGTGTGATACCGTGAGCGGATTCCGTCACGTTGTCATGCGATGATAGTTGGATCCCGATTCCCACTGATGAGTTAGTTTACTCTTCGGGTGACCCCGACTAATTCTTCTTTCAGGTTTGGAGAAGAATTTGAGGTGACAGTGGGAGGTTTCCACATTAGATAAATTGGTAACCATTCTGATCTAGGTTAGAGTGTACGCTGAGTGTTTCTTTTCTCTCTCTCTTCGGCGGCGACCATTGACCCGACCCTAAGACTATGACTCAGTAACCAAAATTAACCGAACCTTCTTAAACACTGGCTTTTGGATTGTCAGAGTTGCAGACCTCATTGCCACTCCTACTTTTACCCTTTTCTCCAGGACACCCCGTATTACTACGAACGTCCACTTCCATTGGACAAAACCATCGTATGGTTATATACGAACTCGAAAGAATTTATTCGAGGATGGTTTCAGGTTCTGGAGGAAACGGATAGGACTATTCAGTTGTCTTTTCCTTTTACCTTCTCTCAGGTTGCGAGTACTCCTTGGCTTAGGAGTAGTACACCTATTACGCAAATTGGATAGTCTTCTTCCAAACCTTAGGCTGGTGCCGAACGGTGGGGAATGAAGAAAACCAATTAGCATAACGATGGTGTGCAGAAGGTATTAAGTAAAGACATAACAAGGGATTAGTAAGAGGGCAAAGTAAATTGCGACTGATATTCACGACCAAACCAGGTATTTCATTACCACTCCCACTTCACCTTTGTATTTCTCCAGGACACTCCGTATCATTATGAAGATCCACAGTTTATTGGATACTCCATCGTATGGTTATATATGAACTCGAAAGGAACTTGTTCCAGTTCGGGGATGGATTCTGGTTCAGGAGAAATAGGAATAAGGTTTATTCGGTTGTCTTTTATCTTCACCTTCTCTCGCATTGCGAGTGCTCCTAGGATTAGGACAGTACACCCATTAGGCTTATTGTATAGTCTTCTTCCAAACCATAGGCTGGTGCCGAACGGTGGGGAAGGAAGAAAACCATTTGGCCTAAAAGGGTATGCAGAAGGTAATGACTAAAGACATATAAAGGGATTTGGAGAGGTGGCAAAGAATTATACGGTTACAGTCGTGAATCTGGAAGAGGCATTACTAGGAATACCGGGATACCCCATCAAAACATTTCAATGTTTCAGTTTCACTGTGTACTGTTAAAAGAAAACTGATTTCCCGATTAGACACCTGCTCCAGGGTATGTATTTACCAAGTCTGATTCTCACATCTGTATAGTTTTACAGATGTTGAGTGGGAGTAAGTTATTGGGAATTGGGTGATCATCCTCATTATATCGGGATTCGTTGTAATCGGTGATATTTAAGGAAGTCACCTGGGTTGTTTGCCGGACGGCAAATATTTGGTTTTGAATATCCGCTGTTATGCACCAGTTTCAAATTGATATATCTGTGCGTCTATTTTTATAGAGTGAGATATACCTTTTTGAAATTATGTCTGTGACATTTACCTATATCAGTGGATGGTTAGGTAAGGAGCATTAAACAACGGTGTAATTCTTCTTAACCATAAGTACAGTTTTCAACCTACGACACACAGTGAATGAGTTATCAGACTCAAGGGACTTATACAGAGTATTGTATGTTGTCCATGGTCCATCAGGACAGAGGGGTTGGTCCTCGTACTATATTCGGTTTACTTATGACTTCTCTAGTTTTTAGACAGGTGTTTCGTGGAAACACAGAGTCCGAATTTTGAGAAGTTATAGGTATTTGAATAGAGTAGAGAACCAGGTGTAGCAAGTATCGGGATTCTTCAAAATGATCGAAGATGTAGATACTTGTGTATGGTATTCAGTTGATAGTAATGATTTAGGGAACTTGCTTCTCTTTCAGGTTACTCATAATTGGAAGCATTCCTAAGTTGAGTAACGCTGATCGGCCTCCTTCCATTTAGTTGACATGCACTGGAGACAGCTGCATGATTTGAATCTGGTTCAATTAAATCAGTGCCCCTGGTTCTATATTGGATATAGAACAGTTCATATCTTAACGATGTTATGGTACGGGGAGTTGTCCGGTTTATGATTAAAACCAGACACTGGACAACTCAAGGCACGTTTCTGTAATGGCTGTTTGTAGGTTGACCCAGGCTATGACGAGGGTTGACTTTCTACCATCTGGAAGATCAATAGTGATATTGTTCTAGACTCGCCACAGTTTTAATAAAAATGGATTTTTTTTTTAGAAAACAGTAGTGGGAGTATGGTAGAACTGGAAGTGATTCCAGAACCACAAACGATTACTGAAGATTTCATAGGAACCTAAAGATTCAATCTGGCTTGACATTCCATTGGCCACTCCGCAGATAAGGTGGGTAACTTCAGGCACCCGAGAGGTACTTCGGTAGTCTCAAGGACGGTGACAGGGAAGTTCTTGTTTACCCACACTTGCCATTGCTGTTGTTCCAGGTTGCGAGACCCGGCGAAAGGATGAGTATAGCGTCGTTCTAAACTAGCTTTAGAAGTGTACGTGTATATGACTCTGCCAGAAGGTTGTCGTAGTCAGTGGGAGCAGCGGAAGCATTGGTGGACAGGTAGCTTATGTCTATTTATAGACTAAAGCAGATGTAGCGGAGATAGATCATCAATTTCTGATGTGACAGTCATAGGTTTGACTTCATCAGAATAGGGGACGGATCTGTTGAGAAGTTAGTAGGGTGTGTTGTCATGGTATTTGGATGACATACACAGAGTAGGAAGTGATATTCCTATACTACGATCGGTTATACTTTGGTCGTACACAGTAGTTTCTCCACTTGGGACTTGTACATTATATCAGACATACTGGTTACTAGATCTATGGTTTTAGATCTAGATTTGAGTGGTTTCCCAATTAAGGGTACTTAGACAGCATTCTAAGAGTATTTAGAATGGACGACTCCTGGCACGGTAGTGTACCTGCAGGTAATGGAGTCACCCTCTCTAAAGGTGTCTTACAGACTAAAGGGGAGAGGGATGTGCATGATTGGTAGATCACTTGCTTAGGCAATTGAGTCAATCATGAGATGTCAAGTACCACACCAGATGTTGTTCTTGCACTAGATGCAATAAGTTGACATTGATCCAATCCTGGAGAAACAGTCGGAAGCAGTTTTAGAACATAAGTGGATGTTCTAGGGATATGATAACGACAGTCTCATTCGGGAGACAGTTATCATTCCAGGCTTCCAAGGTGACCTGGACGACAAGGAGGTTGTCAGAGTTATAGTTTTTCCTTCTGATGAGGGGCAGTATTTTGGACAGGTGGTCCAAGGCAATACTGAGGGAGGCATGGCGCATGATACTGATTAAGTTCAGTTGACAATACAGTCTAAGAAGTTTGGATTTGGAGTTCATTTATGAGCTAGGTCCCATCAGACATCCAGACACGTTCTAAGACAGGTATTGCTCATTTCGGGAGATGGCTTTCTCCGCGAACTTGAGATATAGAGAGACATAGAAAGAAACATCAAAGCGGATCCACTCACTGAGGCTATTCCTCGAACGCAATAGTTTCGCAAACAGGCTTTGTGATACTGACTAGTAGAGGAGTTGGGTGTTCGGTATCACATGGGCTGTGAGTATGCGACATCGCAATAATTAGCCTTGAGTGCAAGTGGGAGATTGTTGGAGATAGTGCCCTCAGAGTCAATTATTGGATCACAGGCACGTGATTGCAATGATTGAGGGAGGACCTATCCCGGCAGGACAGTCTTACTCGAGATGATAGTATGCTATCTGGTTTATCTTTATCATCGTGTACTGCTTTAGGTGACCTGACATGTCGCTATTACACGTTGATAGAGCCCCTAGGATTCTTGCTTGACCACCAGCAGTATGAGGGCGATCATATTAGTGGGAGCTGGGGTCTATAAGCACATCCTTAAAAGGTCCCTAGTCGTGGGAGTTTCGAGACAGGACATCGATACTCCAAAGTAGACTAGTGTATACAGTCGAGACCCCGACGAGGGGCGGTGGCCGGTCTCACAAGCCACTGGTGTCAGTTGGTTCACCTAAGATATATACAGGTGCTCATTGGGTTATGAGTACACCGGACAGGACTCGCCGGGAACATGCTAGTTGGTCTTATACCTGACGTCAGATAGCAGTTCCCTGGTGACATGTGTACAGGTTAGTTCATCGACCTGGGGATCGTCATTTGTCTCGTGTGAGTTCCCACTGTACTTTGATCACTACCCTACCACGCTCAAAGGAGACGTGCAAACAGGTTTTAGTTGGGTACAGTCCCGAGCCACATGGAGGCAGTGAGCGGATCTTCAGGGGTTCGTCTCTCCCGGTATTGGGGGTGAGGTCGCGCTGTGTCTAGGAGAGCCATTACACGAAGCCCTCGGCCGAGGCAGGAGATTTACTGGTAGGTATTCCAGTAGTATCTCAGGGTGTTCTGGGCTACACTCCGACACGACTTGTACCGCTTTGGGGGGTCTGACTTTTACCAACCCCCTAGGCCCGCCATGCGATGCTCATAGACGAACGGACCGGACTGTACGGATATTGTCACTGACAGGCTCAGTAGGGTGTCAGGATGAGTTCGCTCATCGACGTCCCTTTTGGTCAATACCTGGTAGCCCGTTACGTATTGTCTTATACCTCTGACGTGCTAGTGGTTAAATCCACAACCAAGGTGTTGACGAGTCTTTAGAGTCCCCCACATTCAGTTGCTCAAGTTTTCGGGCGAAACGCTGTAGAGGCCGTATGGAGATATGGCAGGGTCCGATCAGATACGTGCGGTATTGCACGGATCAGGATCGGACAGTTAGTACTAGAGGCCGTATGGATATATGGCAGGGTTCGATCAGATACGTGCGGTATTGCACGGATCAGGATCGAACGGATATTACTGGCCGGCTTTGGTTTAAGCCGGATCCTAGTATAGTACAGTGTAGATTTTGTCTCATTGCATTTGTATTTCGGTCGGAATACAAATGCGGGTGTGTATACACAGTATCGGGGTTTTCCTATAATTTATTACGGGACCAGTTTTCTGGAGTTGCCAGTTTGCTTTCCGTTTCGGCCATTTTCATTTGTATCCTTCTTTGGCCGAAGATTGGTGGAGGAGGGCTTATTTGCATTTGTGCAAATAAGTATTTGTGGAGGGGGTCTTTGCATATTATTGTATCATGATAATTGCACCATACCTTGAATTTCTTGAGTTCATGATTGCTTGACTTTTTGAAGCAATCATGGTTGTTAATTGGTTGGTAGAGTGTGGGTTTTGATTGTAATCATGTTTCATGATGACATTTTTCCTCTCCCTTGCATTATTGGTCTCCCTCATTTTTGTTATCCCATTCTCTCATTCCAAAAGGCATGGCCAGCCAAGCATGATAGGGGCTGTCCCAAATTTGTTGTGGGGGTTTTCATCTCTTTTGGCTTGGAAAAATCCCCACAAGTTTCATCTCCAAAAGCCAAGTTCATTACCTCCACCAAAGGCAACATCCACTACCCCAAAAATGAGACATGAGCACTACACATTCTACAGCAAACCTTGGGCACGTCGGCTCGCCAACTTCGTGCCCGAGTTGCCTCGGTATAGAGGCGGGAGCCCGTAAAAGAAGCCGGCGACGTGGTGCCCTTCCGGCGACGAAGTGGAGACTGGAGATTCCGCGGGAGATCGGGACGACGACGAGAAGACCGGAGGACTCGGATCACTCGGTATATCTCTCTTCCCTCTCTAGATAGCTAGGACTAGTTAATGGCCCGATCCGGGTTTTTAGTGCGCGGTGGTGCCGGTTCAAGAAAAATTAAAGTTAACCATCGCTTCCGCATTTGGCCTCGGGATGGAGGCCGGGGCGCCTCCGTGCACTTACATAGATCACCCCTACACTTGGAAATTCAAATCAAGCAATCATACCCTTGTCCGTTGTCCCAAGTACGTATTAATTGGTGAATTTCGCTTATACATCCTTCATGCGACCGTTAATACTTCTTGAGGTACCAACGACCGATTACAAAATGCGTTAGCGTTTTAAAGCGTACGTCCTAGTTTTGCAACACCCAAGACTTTAGCAGTGACTCCCAAACCAGTTGATCTAGGGCACTAGGTGATGAAGCACCCTCGCTATATATTTTTCTATTTTTAGCCTTAAGTAATCACAAAACCAGTGTTCATTTTTTTTATTCACTTTTGTATTTTTTCATTTTCTTCGTACTAAGGACTTTTAGACAAGAGCATTTCAAGGTCTCCTCTACTATTCCAAGCTTTAAGGTGTGTGATTGTGCAATTTGTAGGGTATACATTTTTAGAATCCATACTTAAGGCAGGAAATATTTTTCAACTTATACTCTAATAAGAATTTCAATATTTTTCCTTTATTTCAACTTAGCCCAAAAAGTGAACTCAAAATTTGCCTATTTCTAAATAAACTACAAAAACATATACTTTCTACCGTTAAACTTTAAAGAAGGTTATTTTTAGGGTTTTTAATTTACCAAGTCTAAGATCTAGTTGTTCGTAGCTAGTTAACCTATCTGTCAAACTCTAGTCAAATAAGCCAAAATTGAATACAATAATTTTTATAATTTTTGAAAATTTTCAATTTTTATGGGTTTTCAAATAAATATGCAAATGCAAAAATATGTACAAATGAATGCGAAGGAAGAAGACGTACCGAGCATACCCCCAAACTTGAACTTGACAGTGTCCTCACTGTCATGCTAAACCAAAAGGGTCAAAAAAGTCGGCACTCCCCTGTTTATTTATTTACAAATTTTTTTTATTGTTAAAACAAAAATATATACAAAACGGCCTCCCCAAACTTCAGTGAAACAATGTTAGACATTACTGCCAAACTTTGCACAGACCAAACATCAACACCAACCAGTCGAAAAATTTATCTGTAAAGAGTGTCGGTTGGTGGAAGAACATGTTGTACCGATCCAAAAAGAATTGGGGAAGATAGGAGTGATGGTAGTGAAAGTGTGGAAGTGAATAGATATGATGTGGTGGTGAATCAAAACGAGAATGAGAATGATTAGCAGTCAGTGGAATATTGGCATTCTCATAGCTTATTAAAAGAAATGGGGGTGGTTCAACTTCTAAAGGAGGAGGTTGACTCACCACAATACCCCCAAAATGTTTCTGTGGGTCCTTTATTGACATGGCATCATCCATCAATTGCATATGATATTTAATTATGAGGGAACTAATCCCCTCGATGTCCGCCATAGTCCAACCGAAAACTTGCCGCCTATCTTGTAAGACCTTTAAAATAGCGTTCTCTTGCTCAAAGGCTAAAGAGGCTGATATTATAATGGGAAAAGTCTCATTCTCACCTATGTAAGCATATTTAAGGTGAGGCGGTAAGGACATAAGTTCGAGTTTCGGAGGCGAAAGAATCATTGCGGAATCTACCTCGAACTCAAAGGACTCCAACACAGGTTCGAAATCACTGCAAACAACCGATTCGGATGGTTCAACTAACTCATCCAAAAATTCAAAAGACTCATATTCGGGCTGTGAGTCGTCATCATCCGAAAAAGTGAAACATTCATAATCCATATCGGTTGTGTCAACGGTGGTAGGCTCAAGGAGGGACGCACTAGTGGCGTCAAAACTGTTTTCATCAAACAAGAATCTTTCAAACCCGCAGTCCTCCTGCGTGATTTCGTGAATAGAGCAAACTTCACGTGTACTAGTATTAGGCACGGGGGGCAGACTTCCTGACTTGTAAATATTGAACTCGCTAGATGTCTTCCCGAAGGATAGAGTCATGGAGCCATTGCGACAGTTTATTACTGCATTGGAAGTGGCCAAAAATGGTCGACCGAGAATCACCGGAATTTGGTTCCGTGAGTTAGCAACAGGTTGTGTGTCCATGACAATAAAATCAACGGGGAATATGAATTCCCCAACTTTGATCAACACATCCTCTAGCTCACCCCTTGGATGGGTGATTGATCGATCAGCCATTTGGAGAGTGCACCGAGTGGGTTTCAACTCTCCAACCCCTAATTGTTCGTACACGGAATAAGGGAGCAAATTGACACTAGCACCAAGATCTAATAGTGCTCTATTGATGTTCTTGTCCCCAATTGTTATCGAAATAGTAGGACAACCGGGGTCCTTTTGCTTTGGGGGTAAAGAATTGACAAGAGCATCACTAACAGCACTAGCGACGAAAACTTTCTTTGGTACTTGTGACCTCCTCTTTTTGGTGCATAAGTTCTTTAAGATTTTTGCATATGAAGGGACTTGTTGGATTGCATCCAAAAGAGGGATATTTATGCTCACCTGCTTGAATAGCTCAACAATCTTCTCCATTTGTGGAGTTGGTTTATTGGATCTCAACCGGTTTGGAAAAGGAGCGTTTTGAAATGTTGTTGAGTCCAATTTTTGCGGATCAGATTGTTGAGTTGGAACGGAACCCCGTGTAGATGTGTTCGTATTGTAAGAAGTGGGTCCATTCGAGCTAGAAGGAGTAGAGCCTTGTGAATGATGGAGAACAGGCTCTAACGAAGAAGAAGAAGGTGAAGAAGAACCACCGGCAGGGGTGTCATCAGGAATACCCACATTGTTTTGCAACATTTTACCCGATCTCAACGTGGTCACAGCGCTTACGTTATGAGTTTGCTGTTGATGTGCTGCATGTGCGTGACCGGGATTAGGCAGTGGTTGAGAGGGGAGCTTTCCTTTCTCTCGCTCGCTCAATGCTACATTGAGTTGTGCAATTTGTGCCTCAATAGATTTGATACTCTGATCGTGTGAGGCACTGTTTTGCACCAAAGATTGAATAGAAGTATCTAGTCTTGCTGTAGACTGTGTAGATTGCTTTAGGAACGCATCTAGACTTCTTTCGAGCGAGCTAACCTTATCATTGTTAGGTTGAACAAAATTGTTTGGCGCGTAAGAATTATTAGGCACAAAATTGTTCACTTGATTAGGGCAAGGTTGCTGTTGGAAAGGTTGTTGAAATTGAGTTTGTGGGGGTGCTTGTTGTTGTTGTGGAGAAGGCCCTTGATAATTGTTATTTCCTTGGAATTTTTGATTTTGGTTCCAAGCGAAATTTGGGTGACTTCTCCACCCTGGATTATATGTCGAAGAGTACGGATCGTTTCTTTGTCGTTGCTGAAATGCAGCATTGACTTGATCCTGTCCTTGAGTAGATGCATTATAAGGACACTCTTCGGTTAGGTGCGATGGATCCGCACAACAAGCACAAACAGTTCGTGGAGGCATAACAGGGGCAGGAGAAGGCGATGAGATTTTGGTCTCAATCGCTTCTAGCTTTTTCGTAAGAGCGGCCATCTCGGCCTTCATAGCAATCGACATCTCTACTTGATGTATGCCTGCCCTAGATTGACCACTAGAAGAAGATGATGTGGTCTTGGTACTCTCCCACTGAATTGTTTGCTCACTAAGATCCTCAAGAAACTGCCACGCTTCGTCACTAGACTTGGAGAGAAAATGACCTTGATATATGGTTTCTAGCAACTGCTTCATTGCCGAGTTCAATCTCTCGTATAATGTTTGGCAAAGTTGCCAGCTTTCGATCCCATGATGAGGGCATTGAACGAGTAGGTCTTTAAATCTCTCGAAGCACTTCCAAAATGGTTCGGAAGGAAGTTGTGAAAATTGAATTATTTCATTGCGGATTCTAGCAGTTTTGTGATGAGGATAGAACTTTTTCAGAAAAGCTTTCACAAACTCGTCCCAATTTCTAATGGAATGTGATGCGGTGCAGTATAGACACTTCTCGGCTAGGTCACATAAGGTAAAAGGAATGACCCTTAGCCTTATAGCGTCATCACTTAATTGGGTCGATTTCATCATAGCGCACACATTTTGGAATTTATTGATAAAGATATATGCATCTTCAGATTCCAAACCATGAAATTTTGGCAGCATATTGATGAAATGTGGTTTTATTTCAAAATTGTCCCCATTTGCCGGTGGGGGTGAAAGACAGGTAAGTAAAGAAGTGCGGACGGGGTAAAAGAGATCTTGGAGCGCAACTCGTGCGGGCGCTTCAACAGGTGGTTGATTCGGGTTATTCGCACCTAACGGAGGTGGAATCATTCCTGTCGGTAAGGTATTGTTAGGGTCGAATCCCGACATGCTTTCGGAAAAAGAATTTGAAGGTGTAGGTAAGAAAGTGGACGGAATGTCGACTTCGGTGTCGAAGGGTTCGTAGGTCGGTACCAACGAAACACGGACTAATCGGGCATTAGTATCCCTAGTCCAAAGTGACATACACTAAAGGGGTAGTGTAGTCAGAAAAAAGAAGAAAGACAGAATGTGGAGGTAAGATAACGTCAATGAAGGGAAGTAGTGGAAGTGAGTTGCAAGTTTTCTTAGCGACAAGTTGCAAGTTTTGAAAAGATTTTTCTCTTTTTTTTTTGTGTGAGAATGTTCGCAAAGAGGATTTTGAAAAGTGACTTGTGACACAAATGTATCAACCACACATGCACAATCAGGCCTAGATCTAGGGTCACCTAGGTCTGCTAGACAGCTCCTAACTAGGGCTAGAAATAGGATCTCAAACCGCCTCTTCACCGACACTGCGGCCAGGTAAGTGCCAGGTAAGTGGGAAGGAACCACAATAGTGGGCCTAATTAATAACCACTAGCCTAGACACACTTGCCTAGACACCGTAAGGTCAGGTTAGGATAAACGATCGATGCCTATACTAGTCCTTTTCCTATTGAGCTCGATGTCCTTAGGGCTGAGTCTAGTATTTTTTAATTAATTGTGGTCAATGCAAATGCTTTAAGTGTTTTCTGGGGTCCTGAGAAGGGTGATGAAATCCCCACCCAATCTGAGTTTGGTCAATTAGCCCCTTAAAGTCCGATTAAATTATGCAAAACATTAAATTCACTTGCAAAACAATTTTTAGCGCGGCGTAAAGAAACCTGCAGAAAATCTGTTATTTAGAAATGGGAGAAAGAATTTTTAGCGCAAAGAAATCCTGCAGAAAATTTTCACAAAAGATATATGGGAGTTGCAGAGGGGAGAAGAGAGAAACAAACCCTGCAAAATTTAGGACCTGAAGAGGCTAAAGAGCCTCGGTTCCGCGGCTTGGGGTGCTCCTTGGCCGCGGTTCCGCGGCCTGGTGGAGAGATCAAGGCTCCAAAAAAAATCTGTCCCTCTGTTGTAATATTTCTCCTCTGTTCTGATGTTCACTTTTCTGATTTGCCCTCTGTAAAATTCCAGATCCGAGAATCTTCGCTATTCCTGCAAAATTCAAAAGATAACCCTTCAAACAGATCAAAATTGATAATTTTTTTATTTCTTTTTTTTTATTTTCAGATTTTTATAATTTTTAAAATTTATATCAACCCGAAATTACACAGAAAGAAATTTTACGCCATCCCCGGCAACGGCGCCATTTGATTTGTTCAAAAATATATGTTAACCGTAATCAGAAATGGCGTCGCTTTGCAGCTAGCCGGTGAATACGGGTCGATCCACAGAGATGTGTAAATTTTTTATGTGTTTTTACGAGTTGATTCCGATGGTGGTTTGGTTTTTCTCGATTGATTTTTAAAACTAAGTTGTACGATATTAAGGGACTTGCTAGGGTTAGGTCTAAAGTGGGGTTTGATGAGATTGATCTTATCATCTCTTTCAATGCACTCGATTAAAACTTTTTAGAAGTCATAACAATTATTAGCAAAGGGGATTAGGATGATTAGGAAGAAACGAAGTTTCTTCCTCTTGATCCTTGTCCGTCCTTTCCTACTAATTGCTATAACCTTCATGGACGTCATGCATGTCCGGTCCTTTATACTACGGTGTCACCGTTACCTCGTGGGTAGGGTGCCGTAGGGAGCGGATCATGCATGCGTGCATGAAGTTCTACTTATGACAAATATTGGGTATTGAAGGAGATGAGAGATATTCATCTCACAATCCCTCCTTTATTCCTAACCCTAACAAGCGAGGAGATTACTCGCTCATTAGGGAATCTTTTAAAGATAATATTTTTATTATGATTAATGTGTTTTGTTTAGATCTAAAGAATTACTTATCTACTGCAGATTAAAAAGAACTACACTAAATTAACTAGGGCAATTGATATGATTACTCTAAAGCAAGAATTAACTAGAGAGCTAGGGCAACAATTAAATTATAACTAAGGCAGAAATTAAAAATAGAAACTTACAGAAATGATGCTCTTTTTCTCCCAACAAGTCTGAAATTTTATTGATTGAAAAGAGGCATAGGTTTTACAATTTTTTGATTACAATTTATAAGTAAACAGGAGAATTTAGGGTTACGGGATTCGCACATGTGCAATTACAGATTTGCCCACGAAAAATCCAAACCCCCGCACCGACGCACCGACACGGGAAAATTGCACCGACACGGGCTTTAAATGGCCGTGGAACCGCGGCCAATGTGGGCCTTGGGCCGCGGTTCCGCGGCCCTTTGGTGAGCTCAGCTCACCAAACTTCTTGAGCTTCATTCTGGTGTCTTTTACTCTCTATTTCTGCGGTACTTTTCTCTACTTGGATTCTGGATCTTCTCTTGATTCTTCAGTGAACTTTGTAGTGGTCTTTTAACTGTTTCCTTTAACATTTCGGACCATGCATTGCCTTGTGAATTGTTCTTCGTCGAGGTTTGAGTAGGATCCGTCTACTTGTTGGTCAAAAGTCCCTTTTTTGTGTCTTCTTCTGTCTCTTTCACTGTCTTCGTTCCAAGAGCCTGTATCCTGTAATATGCAGCAGACATACGTCAAAAGCACCTGTTTAGTTATAAAACGAATAAGAATTGGGGAATATGAATTGCAATATTATGATATGAACAGGAAGTTAGGCTAGGCCTTGGGCTGGGGTGGGTTTAGGATTGGGTTTGGGTTTGGATTGGGTTAAGGTTTTAGATGAGATAGGATTTGATTTAGGATTTAGAAAATAGGATATTAAAATTATGAATTAGTGTTAGGAAAATAATTAGGAAAAGTAATTGGAGGAAAAAATATTTGGAAATAAATAGGGAAAATATTTATGAAACTTATCAAAAGAAATTTCATTAAAACAAGAAATAGATCATATGGCAAATACTGGTTATTACATTATCTTTTACTTTCAACTCTCAAAACCAAACATTTTTCCCATCAAACTTTCAATGATTAATCCACTATGAGTTATTGAGAAACATAAAACTATGATATAATGATCAGCTAAACTTTCAACTTTATTTCCAATTATCATATCTTAATAATTTGGCCAACTTAATTGTTATTCCTAGTTCTATTTGCTATATTGGCCACGGTTCCTTATCATCTACCATGGATTGCTATTATTAATTAATTAGTATATTGAGTTCTCTAGCTTTGCATAGTTAGTCCACCACTTATCGGTTAACCTGACAGTTCCCATATGTGATATTTTCTCATCACAATATGAAATAACAACCAAACTAGCAGAAATCATACTTTATATCTGTTTCTATCTACTAGAGCATGAACCCTAGTCCTACTAGATTCAGTTTTATAGCCAACCAGAGCACCTATGCAGGGCTAGAGAACTCAAAATTAATTAATTAATTTATAATATGTGTAAGGTTTTACTAGCTAGCATCCATAGTTGTAAAGTTGTAAGGGTAAATTGCAAAAATGTAACCATAAATTATCACGTTTTGCGCGCTTGATAACATAGACTTTAATAATTATTGAGATTGCTACCACAATTTTTTATATAACCACCACACGGCGTTAAAAATTGTGTATGAATGGACCGTTATAACTTTTGATTTACCTTCGATTTCAATAAGGAAAAAAACAAAAAAGAAATAAAAAACACTCAGGCATCTTCTACTTCTTCATCATCATCTTATTCTTCTCTTCCTCCTCTCACCTCCAACCTCCGTGACCCTCCTCCCTCCGCCGCCACAACTACCTATGTCGCCGTTGGGTCCCATCATCATCATCAGCCACTGTTCCACGCAATCCCTATGAAACTCATGCCCACACAACGGCAGCCTCCTGCATCGATCCTCGTCCCTAAACCCCTCCAAGCACGATCTTCCTCTTCTCGGCCGAAGAGGTTGTGAGGGCTAGGGTTAGGGTTTAGGGAGTAGTGGAGGAGGCATCGGCGTCGTCGGCAAAGGATGCGGCCGGCGACGAAGAGATGGAGGAGGAGGATAGCGGCGACATCGGCGAAAAGGGAGAAGAGCGAGTGGGCGACGACCATCACCAGGGGCCTGGGGACGAAGGAGAGGATGCGGGCACCGCCATGGGGTTTTGACGGCGGTAGCCTCGCACCGACTTCGAGATTTTACGGTCGAGATCGAGTTGTGACGCCATCACATCGTCCTCTTTGGTCTTTCTGGTCGTCATCATCTTCTCCTCTATACTCGAAGCTTATTTTACAAAAACAACACTTGAAAAGGGAAAAAGCTACAGACCCATAGAAAGATTCTGCCCCAGTCGAGCTCGGTTTGCATCTTCTTCGATTCTGTGTATGACGCAACCTGGATCACGCCAAGATGTTACCTTCCGTTGATCAGCTGACGGCGGTGATGGACAACTGAGATTGGATCTGGAGGTAGGCTCCTGAAGCGTGTGGATCGCAATAGGTTTGAGGTTGTTGTTGCCGAGCTACCTGCAAGGAGGTCCCGGGATGGTTGTACCACCGAGGACCCTCCGACGGTCAAGTTAGAAAGGAAATCCGAGCAGAGTAACGGCTTAGTGGAGTAAAAATGGCTTACTTGAACCGTCTGAAGAAGGGGTTTATATAGCGGTGGCAGCAGACAGGGTAGGCGTGAGAATCACGTCGGCCGTTACGCTCCCGACGTCACGCTCGCGTGATGAGTGGAATCTCCCATTAATGGCGAGACAGGCTCATTAATGGGGATCGTGATGGCGTGGAACGTGGGATGTGGCCGGTGGATATCTCGCGCATGGCGAGATTCGCGGGATGGAGGTTGCGCTTGTGAGTGGTGCCGTTGGTCGGTCGATGAGACCGAGGAAGATGACCTCGGCGGGAGAGCTCGCGGACGAGCAGGAAAGCCGAGGTATCATGGTTCTGCGGTAGCCCGGAGACGAGCTAAAAGGGCCGAGGAGGCCAATTCTGTGACAGCTCGGAGGTGAGCTGTGGATGGTCTGGAAGGCCACCGAAAGCCGGGAGACTTCTCGGGCCGGAGGATGGCTCGAAGGTGAGCCGGGAGGGCAAGGAAGCTCATCCCGAAGGAAGGCTCGGAGGCGAGCCGGATGGCCGAGGAAGTCGGACCTGTGATAGCTCGGAGTAGAGCAAAGGGACAGTTGGCGTGGTTGCTGAAGTGCTCGGGGGCAAGGAGTAGGGTCCAACCTCGGAGACGGGGTTTGAGAGAAGCCCCCACTGTAGCACACTGGTTCCCCCTCCGTGGCCCTCAGGGGCCTAACTGGCATACGCATATGACACGTCATCCGCCACGTGTCATGATCTAAGGAATTACCGTTATTGAGCATCATCATTAGCCCACCACTCTCATTCCGATCTCTTTGTGGGTCGGGTCGAGAGTGGACTGCTTGGTTCTTTCTGTGCGGCTTGGCGCTGGTAATTCCTTATGGTGGATTGTTCGAGGACGACACGGCATTCTTGTTGTCGCACATCGAGTATGAGTCGAACGAAGGACGAGTATGGGAAGGTCGGTATCCTCCCTTCGTCAGAGTTGAGGCGCTGATCGCGCGTTGAGGATGAGTTTATTCGGTGGGTCTTGGATCTGTGTCTTTGTAGAGTAGGTGGCTACCCGCTGGGGATGCACTGAGTGGGAAGAAACTCGGCGGCCTCGCGAACGGGGCTTCAGATCCTCAGCGTCTGATGGGCAGGAGGCTGCCCGCTGGGGATGCGCCGAGCAGGAAGGGACCCGTGTGAAGAGGGCTTCGGATCCTCGGCGTCTGATGGGCAGGAGGCTGCCTGCTGGGGATGCGCCGAGCAGGAAGGAACACGGCGGCCTCGCGATGAGGGCTTCGGATCCTCAGTGTCTGATGGACAGGAGGCTGCCCGTTGGGGATGCGCCGAGCAGGAAGGAACCCGGCGGCCTCGTGAAGAGGGCTTCGGATCCTCAGCGTCTGATGGGCAGGAGGTCGCCCGCTGGGGATGCGCCGAGCAGGAAGGAACTCGGCGGCCTTGCGAAGAGGGCTTCAGATCCTCAGCGTCCGATGGGCAGGAGGCTGCCCGCTAGGGGATGCGCCGAGCAGGGTAGCTGCTTGGTGGCCTTTTGGCGAGGGATTTGATCGTTAGCGCGGGAGGGGCCGTAAGAGGCCTACTAAGGATGGGCCGAGCAGGGTTACTGCCCGGTGCTTCTTGGCGAGGGCTTTGATCCTTAAGGACGGGCCGAGCAGGGTTGCTGCCCGGTGTCTCTTGGCGAGGGCTTTGATCCCTAGCGTTGTGGGATAGGGAACTACCAGCCAGGGATAACCGAGCAAGAGCAGGCCCGGTTGCCTCTTGATGAGGGCTTTTGATCCTTAGCACGGGAGGGGCCGTAAGAGGCCTACTAAGGACGGACCGAGCAGGGTTACTGCCCGGTGCCTCTTGGCGAGGGCTTTGATTCTTAAGGACGGGCCGAGCAGGGTTACTGCCCGGTGCCTCTTGGCGAAGGCTTTTGATCTCCGCCGTCGTGGGGTAGGGAACTACCAGCCGGGGATAGCCGAGCAAGGTAGCCGCTCGGCTGCCTCTTGATGAGGGCTTTGGTCCCTGGTGTTTGTGGGGTAGGGAACTACCAGCCAGGGATGGCCGAGCAGGGTAGCCGCTCGGCTGCCTTTTGGTGAGGGCTTTGATCTCTGGCATCGTGGGATAGGGAACTACCAGCCAGGGATAGCCGAGCAGAGTAGCCGCTCGGCTGCCTCTTGATGAGGGCTTTGATCCCTGGCGTTGTGGGGTAAGAAACTACCAACCAGGGATAGCCGGGCAGGATAGCCGCTCGGCTGTTTCTTGGTGAGGGCTTTGATCCTTAAGGGATAGCTGAGCAGGGTAGCCGCTCAGCCGCCTCTTGGTGAGGGCTTCGGCCCCTGGCGTTGTGGGGTAGGAAACTACCAGGTAGGGATAGCTGAGCAGGGTAGCCACTCGGCTGCCTCTTGGTGAGGGCTTTGATTCTTAGCGCTGGAAGGGCCGTAAGAGGTCTGCTAAGGACGGACCGAGCAGTGAAGCTGCTCAGTGCCTATTGGCGAGGGCTTTGATCCCTAGCGTTGTAGGGTAGGAAACTACTAGACAGGGATAGCCAAGCAGGGTAGCCGCTCGGCTGCCTCTTGGTGAGGGCTTTGATCCTTAGGGGATAGCCGAGTAGGGTAACCACTCGGCCGCCTCTTGGCGAGGGCTTCGATCCCTGGCGTTGTTGGGTAGGAAACTACCAGCCAGGGATAGCCAAGCACGGTAGCCGCTCGACTATCTCTTGGTGAGGGCTTTGATCCTTAGCACTGAAAGGGCCGTAAGAGGTCTGCTAAGGACGGTCCGAGCAGTGAAACTACTTGATCGCCTCTTGGCAAGGGCTTTGATCCCTGGCACTGTGTGGCAGTGAACTACCATTCGGGGATAGCCGAGCAGGGTAGCCGCTCGGCTGCCTCTTGGTGAGGGCTTTGATCCCTGGCGTCGTAGGGTAGGGAACTACCAGCCAGGGATAGCCGAGCAGGGTAGCCGCTCGGCTGCCTCTTGATGAGGGCTTTGATCCCTGGCGTTGTGGTGTAGGGAACTACCAGCCAGGGATAGCCGAGCAGGGTAGCCGCTCGGTGTTCATATCATAATATTGCATTTTATATTCCCCATTCTTATGCGTTTTATAAATAAATAGGTGCTTTTGACGCATGTCTGCTACATATTACAGGATACAGGTTCTTGGAGCGAAGACAGTGAAAAAGACAAAAGATGCCACAAAAAGAGGGACTTTTGACTAACAAGTAGAAGGATCCTAGTCAAGCTTAGACAAAGAACAATTCACAATTGTACAAGGCAACGCATGATCCGAAATGTCAAAGGAAACAGTTAAAAGACCACTACAAGTTTCACTGAAAGATCTGGAGACAACACAGAAGCCAAATGAAGAAAAGGACTATATAAATAGAAAGCCCAAAGCATCAAGATCAAGCCCACAAAAATTGAGCAAATGATCTCACTAAAGGGCCGCGGAACAGCGGCCCTACCCCCACATTTGCCGCGGTTCCGCGGCCATCTGACGCACGTGTCGGTGCAAATTTCTTCTGTCGGTGTGTCGGTGCGTCGGTTGGGATTTTTAGGGGGTATTTTTGTAATATCACATGTGCGAGTCCTGTAACCCTAATTTCCCTATTTCCTTATAAATATGTAATCAAAATACTGTAATAGGGATGCCTCTTTTTCAATTAATAAAAATTCAGATTATTTTGAAGATCTAAGAGCATCATTTTCCTGTAAGTTCATTTCATTTTCTGCCCTAGTTTACAATTCATTCTTTGCCCTAGCTTTAGAATTAAATGCCTGCCTTAGATTAATTAATCTTTTGCCCTAGTTTAATCTTGTGTAGAACCTTTTAATCTGCAGTAGATAATTAATCCTTTAGATCTAAAAAAATACACATAATAAAAATGCTATTTTTAAAAGATCCCCTAATGAGCGAGTAATTTCCTCGCTTGTTAGGGTTAGGAATAAGGGAGGGGTTGAGAGATGAATATCTCTCATCTCTTTCAAGCCCAATAATTTGTAACAACTAGAACTTCATGCACGCATGCATGATCCGCTCCCTACGGCACCCTACCCACAAGGTAACGGTGAAACCGTAGTATAAAGGACCGGGCATGCATGACTTCCATGAAAGTTATAGCAATTAGTAGGAAAGGACGGATAAGGATCTAGAGGAAGAAACTTCGTTTCTTCCCAATCATCCTAATCCCCTTTACTAATAATTGTTATATCTTCTAAAAAGATTTAATCGAGGGTATTGAAAGAGGTGTTAATATTAATCTTATCAAACCCTACTTTAGACCTAACCCTAGCAAGTTCCTTAACCATCGTACAACTTCGTTTTTTTAGAATCAATCAACAAAACCAAACAACCATTGGAATCAACTCATAAGAACACTTAGGAAAATTACACATCCCTGTGGATCGACCCGTATTCACCGGCTAGCTTCATGCAACGCCGTTTCTGATTACGGTAAAATATTTTTGGTGATCGTAAAACCTACACTAATCAAATGGCACCGTTGCCGGGGATGGCGTAAAATTTCCTTTTTGTAATTTCGGGTTGATATAAATTTTAAAAATCATAAAAATCTAAAAATAGAAAAAGTACAAAAACATTTTATCAATTTTTATCTGTTTGAAGGGTTTTATTGTTTGAATCTTGCAGGAACAGCGAAGAATCTCTGATCTGGAAATTTACAGAGGGCAAATCAGAAAAGTGCACATCAAAATGGAGGGAAATTTGATAACAGAACAGTGCAATTTTTTCCAGAGAGTGATCCCTCCTAAAGACTGCGTTTCCGCGGCATAAGTGGGCCCCACACCGCGGTTCCGCCGCAAATTGGCCACGTCAGCTCCTCAAAGTTTGTCGGTTTGTTTCTCCTTCTCCCCTCTGCAACCTACAATATATCCTTTTGCGAAATTTTCTGCAGGACTTCTTTGCGCTAAAAATCTTCTTCCCCCTTCTCAATAACAAATTTTCTGCAGGTTTCTTTGCGCCGCGCTTAAAAAAAAATTGATTGCAAGTGAATTTACTGTTTTGCATACATTAATCGGATTTTAAGGGGCTATTGACCAAACTCAGATTGGGTGGGGATTTCATCACCCTTCCCAGGACCCCAGAAAGCACTTAAAGCATTTGCATTGACCACAATTAATTAAAAAATACTAGACTCAGCCCTAAGGACTTCGAGCTCAATAGGACAAAGGACTAGACAAAGGCATCGACTGTTTATCCTAACTGACTTTGCGGTGTCTAGGCAAGTGTGTCAAGGCAAGTGGTTATTTAATTAGGACCGCTACTTGTAGCGGGGAGCCTCCCACTTACCTGGCACTTACCTGGCCGCAATTGGCGGTGAAGAGGCGGTTTGAGATCCTATTTCTAGCCCTAGTTAGGAGCTGTCTAACTGACCTAGGTGACCCTAGATCTAGGCCTGATTGTGCATGTGTGGTTGATCGCGTTTGCGTCTCAAGTCTCTTTTCAAAAACCTCTTTGCAAAACTCTCACATAAATAAAAAAAGAAAAAGAAAAATCTTTTCAAAACCTGCAACTTGTCGCTAAAGAAACCTTGCAACTCACTTACACCACTTCCTCTCATTGACGTTATCTTACCTCCATATTCCGTCTTTCATTTTTTTTCTCTTGACTACACTACCCCTTTAGTGTATGTCATTTTGGACTAGGGACCCTAGCGCCCGATTAGTCCGTGTTTCGTTGGTACCGACCGACGAACCCTTCGACACCGAAGTCGACATTCCGTCCACTTTCTTACCTCCACCTTCAAATTCTTTCTCCGAAGGCATGTCGGGATTCAACCCCAACAATACCTTACCGACGGGAATGATTCCACCTCCGTTAGGTGCGAATAACCCGAATCAACCGCCTGTTGAAGTGCCCGCACGAGTCGCGCTCCAGGATCTCTTCTACCCTATCCGCACCTCTTTACCTACCTGTCTTTCACCCCCACCGGCAAATGGGGACAATTTTGAAATAAAACCACATTTCATCAATATGCTGCCAAAATTTCATGGTTTGGAATCTGAAGATACTTATATCTTTATCAATAAATTCCAAAATGTTTGCGCTATGATGAAAACGACCCAATTAAGTGATGACGCTATAAGACTAAGGGTCATTCCTTTTACCTTATGTGAGCTAGCCGAGAAGTGGCTATACAGCACCGCATCACATTCTATTAGAAATTGGGACGAGTTTGTGAAAGCTTTTCTTAAAAAGTTCTATCTTCATCACAAAACTGCTAGAATCCGTAATGAGATTATACAATTTTCACAGCTTCCTTCCGAACCATTTTGGAAGTGTTTCGAGAGATTTAAAGACCTACTCGTTCAATGCCCTCATCATGGGATCGAAAGTTGGCAACTTTGCCAAACATTATATGAGGGATTGAACTCGGCAACGAAACAGTTGCTAGAAACCATCTGTCAAGGTCACTTTCTCTCCAAATCTAGTGAGGAAGCGTGGCAGTTTCTTAAGGATCTTAGTGAACAAACAATTCAGTGGGAGAGCTCCAAGACCACATCATCTTCTTTTAGTGGTCAATCTAGGGCAGGCATACATCAAGTAGAGATGTCGATTGCTATGAAGGCCGAGATGGCCGCTCTTACGAAAAAGCTAGAAGCGATTGAGACCAAAATCTCATCGCATTCTCCTGCCCCTGTTATGCCTCCACGAACTGTTTGTGCTTATTGTGCGGATCCATCACACCTAACCGAAGTGTGTCCTTATAATGCATCTACTCAAGGACAGGATCAAGTCAATGCTGCCTTTCAGCAACGACAAAGAAACGATCCGTACTCTTCGACATACAATCCGGGGTGGAGGAGTCACCTAAATTTCGCTTGGAACCAAAATCAACAATTCCAAGGAAATAACAATTTCCAAAGGCCTCCTCCTCCACAACAACAACAAGCACCTTCACAAACTCAATTTCAACAGCCTTTCCAACAGCAACCTTACCCTAATCAAGTGAACAATTTTGTGCCTAACACTACTTACTCGCCAAACAATTTTGTTCAACCTAATAATGACAAGGTTAGCTCTCTCGAAAGAATTCTAGAGGCGTTCCTAAAGCAATCTACACAATCTACAGCTAGATTGGAGACTTCTATTCAATCTTTGGTGCAAAACAGTGCCTCACACGATCAAAGCATAAAATCTATTGAAGCACAAATTGCACAACTCAATGCAGCTTTGAGCGAGCGCGAAAAAGGAAAGCTCCCATCTCAACCACTGCCTAATCCCGGTCACGCACATGCTGCATATCAACAGCAGAATCATAACGTAAATGCTGTGGCCACGTTGAGATCAGGAAAAGTGTTGCAAAACAATGTGGGTATTAACAATGACACCCCTGCCGGTGACCCTTCTTCATCTTCTTCACCTTCTTCTTCTACTTCTTCTTCGTTAGAGCCTATTCTCCATCCTTCACACAGCTCTACTTCTTCTAACTCGAACGGACCCACTTCTCACAACACGAACACATCTACACGGGGTTCCGTTCCAACTCAACAATCTGATCCACAAAAATTGGACTCAACAACCTTTCAAAATATTCCTTTTCCAAATCGGTTGAGATCAAATAAACCAACTCCACAAATGGAGAAGATTGTTGAGCTGTTCAAATAGGTTAGCATAAATATCCCTCTTTTGGATGCAATCCAGCAAGTTCCTTCATATGCAAAAATCTTAAAGGATTTATGCACCAAAAAGAGGAAGTCACAAGTACCAAAGAAAGTTTTTGTGGCTAGTGCTATTAGCGATGCTCTTGTCAATTCTTTACCCCAAAAGCAAAAGGACCTCGGTTGTCCTACCATTTCGATAACAATTGGAGATAAGAACATCAATAGAGCACTATTAGATCTTGGTGCTAGTGTCAATTTGCTACCTTATTCTGTGTACGAGCAATTAGGCGTTGGAGTGCTTAAGCCCACTCACTGTATTCTCCAAATGGCCGACCGATCAATCACCCATCCTAGGGGAGAGTTGGAGGATGTGTTAATTAGAGTAGGGGATTTCATTTTCCCCGTTGACTTTATTGTTATGGATACACAACCTGTCGCTAACCCACGGAATCAAATTCCGGTGATACTTGGTCGACCATTCCTTGCGACTTCCAACGCAGTGATCAATTGTCATAATGGTTCAATGAATCTATCTTTTGGCAATATGACAATTGAGCTCAATATTTTCAAGTTGGGGAGTCAGCCTGCCGAGCCTAACGCGAACGTACTTGATGTTTGCTCGATCAATGAGATCGCGGAGGAGGACTGTGAGTTCGAAATTTTTTTGTTCGATCACAGCAATGTTAACGCCACTAGTGCGTTCCTCCTAGAATCCGACACAGCTTTCTCGGCGGACAACGATTATGAGTGTTTTACCTTTGTTGACGATTTTGAAGACTCATCACCTGAGTTGGAGTCTTTTGCTTTTTCGGATGAGTTAGTTGAACCATCCGACTCGGTTGCGTACACTCGATTTGAACCTTTGATGGAATCCTTCGAGTTTGAAACAGTTACTCCATTGTTACCATCTATTGTTTCACCTCCTAAACTCGAATTGAAGCTTTTGCCATCGCACCTTAAATATGCTTATTTAGGTGATAATGAGACCTTACCCGTTATCATATCAGCCTCTCTAGCTCTTGAGCAAGAGAAGGCCCTTTTAATGGTCTTAGAAAATAATCGGCAAGCTTTTGGCTGGTCTATGGCGAACATCAAGGGGATTAGTCCCCTAATAGTCGAACATCATATACACTTGATGGATGATGCCAAGCCGGCAAGGGATCCACAAAGACGCCTCAACCCCATTATGAAAGAGGCTGTTAAGAAGGAGATTGTTAAATGTCTTGATTGTGGTATCATTTATCCTATCTCGGATAGCCAATGGGTTAGCCCCATTCATGTTGTGCCAAAGAAATCATGCATCACGGTCATTACCAACGAGGCAAATGAGTTAATTCCTACTCGCACCCAAACTGGGTGGCGAGTTTGCATTGACTATAGAAAACTCAATGCCGCTACAAGGAAAGACCACTTTACTTTACCTTTCATTGACCAAATGCTTGAACGATTGGCGGGGCACGAGTTCTACTGCTTTCTAGATGGCTATTCCGGTTATAACCAAGTCCCCATAGCCAAAGAGGATCAAGACAAGACAACATTTACTTGTCCCTTTGACACTTTTGCTTATCGTCGCATGCCCTTTGGGTTATACAATGCACCCGCTACATTTCAGCGGTGTATGATGGGGATCTTTTCAGACATGGTTGAAAAGTTCTTGGAGATCTTTATGGATGATTTCTCCATTTTTGGTGACTCTTTCGACGAGTGTTTACGACATCTTGACGCTGTTCTTACCCGCTGTAGGGATAAGAATCTAACTTTGAATTGGGAGAAGTGCCATTTTATGGTACGAGAGGGCATCGTCTTAGGACATGTCATCTCGCAAAACGGCATAGAGGTTGATAGAGCCAAACTTGAAGTCATCTCTAATCTTCCTCCTCCTAAATGCGTCAAAGACATCCGAGCCTTCCTTGGCCATGCTGGATTTTATAGACGGTTCATCAAGGATTTTAGCAAGATTGCTAGACCCTTGACTCTCTTATTGGCCAAGGACACAACATTTGATTTCGACTCAACTTGCATGGAAGCATTCGAGTCTCTGAAACACTCTCTCATTTCTGCGCCCATTCTTTCATCTCCAGACTGGACGCATCCTTTCGAAATCATGTGCGACGCATCAGATTTTGCCATTGGTGCTGTTCTTGGACAGCACATTAATAAGATGCCGCATGTGATTTACTACGCTAGCCGAACACTAAATGAGGCCCAACTAAACTACACAACAACAGAAAAAGAGTTTTTGGCGGTTGTGTTTGCACTTGAAAAATTTCGGCCTTATTTAATCGGCTCTCCAGTCATTGTGTAGACTAATCATTCAGCTCTTCGCCACCTTTTTGCGAAGAAGGATGCTAAGTCGAGGCTAATACGTTGGATCCTCCTGCTACAAGAGTTTGACCTTGTCATAAGGGACAAAAAAAGGATGTGAAAACGTAGTGGCCGATCACCTTTCACGACTTCCTTCTTTGCCCACACTTGAACTTCCTATCACTGATGCTTTTCCCGATGAGCAACTCTTGACCGTTTCTTGCGAACCATGGTTCGCTGATATAGTAAACTACTTAGCCACCGGCTTGATACCTAATGATTGGTCGAAACAAGATAAACTTCGATTCTTGTCCCAAGTAAAGCATTTTTACTGGGATGAACCTTATCTTTTTAAATACTGTTCCGACCAAATCATTCGTCAGTGTGTACCGGAAAATGAGGTTAAGAGTGTGCTGTCTTTTTGCCACGACCAAGCATGTGGCGGGCAATTTGGCCCAAAGAAGACAGCCGAAAAAGTTTTGCAGTGTGGTTTCTATTGGCCACGACTCTTCAAGGATGCATTAGAATACTGCAAAACTTGCTCCCGGTGCCAACACTTGGGCCGGATATCGCGGAGAAACGAAATGCCGCTCCAACCAATTCTGGTTGTCGATGTTTTTGATGTTTGGGGTATAGACTTCATGGGACCATTTCCCAATTCTTTTGGGAATGTTTATATTCTGTTGGCTGTTGATTACGTTTCAAAATAGGTCGAGGCTGTGCCTAGTCGAACGAACGACAACAAGGTCGTGGTTCGATTTCTTAAAGAACACATCTTTTCTCGATTTGGGCACCCTCGAGCGATCATAAGTGATAACGGTTCTCACTTTTGCAATAGGACTTTTGAGTCCTTAATGTGCAAATATTCTATAACCCACAAGTTGTCAACGCCATACCATCCCCAAACATGTGGGCAGGCCGAGGTTTCAAATCGGCAAATAAAGCAAATCTTGGAGAAAACGGTTTCTAAAAACCGTAAGGATTGGTCACTTAAACTGATCGATGCACTATGGGCTTTCCGTACTGCATATAAGACCGATCTTGGTATGTCTCCATACCGGCTTGTTTACGGGAAGGCTTGCCACCTCCCAGTAGAGATAGAGCATAAGGCATTTTGGGCTATAAAAGAGCTAAATTTATCTTTAGGAGATGCGGGCAGCAATCGAAAGCTGCAATTGAATGAACTAGAAGAGCTGCGGGATGAGGCATATGATAATGCCGTAATTGCTAAAAACCGAGCTAAGGTGTTCCACGATAAACACCTTTCGCGTAAAACATTTAAACCTGGTCAACAAGTTTTACTCTATGATACTCGGTTACATTATCACCCCGGCAAGCTCCGTTCTAGATGGAGAGGACCTTTTGTAGTCCGCACCGCTTATCCGCACGGTGCGGTTGATCTTGAAAATCCGGAAGACGGTACTTTATTCAAAGTGAATGGGCATCGATTGAAACCGTTCTTCACAGCGGACCCTTCGGAGGAGCTCCTGTTGTTGCAGGAGCCGATTTACACTGATTGATATTCCTCCACTTTCACCCCTGAATTTCCAAATCATTTTTTCCAAAACTTTACTTCAAATAAGTTTGGGGATGTGTACCATTTGTAAATATATTAATAAGCAGGAGTGCCGACATTTTGACCCTCTTGGTGTAGCATGACAGTGAGGACACTGTCAAGTTTAAGTTTAGGGGTATGCTCGGTACGTTTTCTTCCTTCGCATTCATCTGTACATTTTGCATTTGCATACTTATTTTTAAAAAAAAACCGATAAAAAAATTTGAAAATTTCAAAAATTATAAAAATAGATGTATTCAATTTTGACCATATTTAACTTGAGTTTGACAAAATAGGTTAACTGGCTAAGAACAACTAGATCTTAGACTTAGTAAATTAAAAACCCTAAAAATAACCTTCTTTAAAGATTAACAGTAGAAAGTATATGTATTTGTAGTTTATTTAGAACTAGGCAAATTTTGAGTTCACTTTTGGGGCTAAGTTGAAATAAAGGAAAAATATTGATATTCTTATTAGAGTATAAGTTTGAAAAATAATTCCTAGCTTAAGTCTAGATTCTGAAAATATATACCCTACAATTTGCACAATCACGCACCTTGAAACTTGGAATAGTAGAGGAGACCTTGAAATGCTCTTGTCTGAAGTCCTCAGTACAATGAAAATGAAAAAAAATAATTTATATATAAGTGTGAATAAAGAAAAAAAATGAACACTGGTCCTTGTGATTACTTAAGTCTGCAAAAATAGAAAAAATATTTAGCGAGGGTGCTTCATCACCTAGTGCCTTAGACCAACTGGTTTGGGAGTCACTGCTAAAAGCCTTGGATGTTGCAAGACTAGGAATTATGCTTTAAAGTGCAAACATATCTTGTAATCGGTTGTTGGTACCTCAAGAAGTATTAACAGTCGCATGAAGGATGTGTAAGCAAAATTCATTAAGAATTCACCAATTAATTAGTGCTTTGGACAACGGACAAGGGTATGATTGCTTGATTTGAATTTCCAAGTGTAGGGGTGATTTATACACACACGTGGGGAATATATGATTAGAGTTGAGATAAGAGAAAGGAATGAAGAATAGAACTTGTATCTTTAGTGGAGTTGATAGAAAAATTCCTAAATGGAGATGGAACCTTAGAAGGAATATTTAAGAAATGCCGAAGGCTGAATGAGTATATTGAACATATATAATCTTAAGTTAAATGATGAGGAAGTGTGAAGAATATGGGTGGATAGTTTACAAGTCGACGATAATAGAATTCCTTGTTAGAAAACCTAATTGGAGAATTAAAGTCGATGAGCCAAATTGATAGGATTTTGTGGGTAGTATCCGCTGAAAACCCTCAGGAGAAAACACTCCTCCTACTAGGGGCACCTAGAGGTTTAACGGCTTGTTGCACGTGCTCAGTGCAATCGCGTTTCCCTGCGAAAGTGCGGTTAGGTTTTTATCGAGAATAAAATAATAAGTTTTCTCGAGGACGAGCAAAAGATAAGTTTGGGGGTATTTGTTCATATCATAATATTGCATTTTATATTCCCCATTTTTATGCGTTTTATAAATAAACAGGTGCTTTTGACGCATGTCTGCTACATATTACAGGATACAGGTTCTTGGAGCGAAGACAGTGAAAAAGACAAAAGATGGCACAAAAAGAGGGATTTTTGACTAACAAGTAGAAGGATCCTAGTCAAGCTTAGACAAAGAACAATTCACAATTGTACAAGGCAACGCATGGTCCGAAATGTCAAAGGAAACAGTTAAAAGACCACTACAAGTTTCACTGAAAGATCTGGAGACAACACAGAAGCCAAATGAAGAAAAGAACAATATAAATAGAAAGCCCAAAGCATCAAGATCAAGCCCACAAAAATTGAGCAAATGATCTCACTAAAGGGCCGTGGAACCGCGGCCCTACCCCCACATTTGTCGCGGTTCCGCGGCCATCTGACGCACGTGTCGGTGCAAATTTCTTCCGTCGGTGTGTCGGTGCGTCGGTTGGGATTTTTAGGGGGTATTTTTGTAATATCACATGTGCGAGTCCTGTAACCCTAATTTCCCTATTTCCTTATAAATATGTAATCAAAATACTGTAATAAGGATGCCTCTTTTTCAATTAATAAAAATTCAGATTATTTTGAAGATCTAAGAGCATCATTTTCCTGTAAGTTCATCTCATTTTCTGCCCTAGTTTACAATTCATTCTTTGCCCTAGCTTTAGAATTAAATGCCTGCCTTAGATTAATTAATCTTTTGCCCTAGTTTAATCTTGTGTAGAACCTTTTAATTTGCAGTAGATAATTAATCCTTTAGATCTAAAAAAATACACATAATAAAAATGCTATTTTTAAAAGATCCCCTAATGAGCAAGTAATTTCCTCGCTTGTTAGGGTTAGGAATAAGGGAGGGGTTGAGAGATGAATATCTCTCATCTCTTTCAAGCCCAATAACTTGTAACAACTAGAACTTCATGCATGCATGCATGATCCGCTCCCTACGGCATCCTACCCATGAGGTAACGGTGAAACCGTAGTATAAAGGACCGGGCATGCATGACTTCCATGAAAGTTATAGCAATTAGTAGGAAAGGACGGATAAGGATCTAGAGGAAGAAACTTCGTTTCTTCCCAATCATCCTAATCCCCTTTACTAATAATTGTTATAACTTCTAAAAAGATTTAATCGAGGGCATTGAAAGAGGTGTTAATATTAATCTTATCAAACCCTACTTTAGACCTAACCCTAGCAAGTTCATTAACCATCGTACAACTTCGTTTTTTTAGAATCAATCAACAAAACCAAACAACCATTGGAATCAACTCGTAAGAACACTTAGGAAAATTACACATCCCTGTGGATCGACCCATATTCACCAGCTAGCTTCATGCGACGCCGTTTCTGATTACGGTAAAATATTTTCGGTGATCGTAAAACCTACACTAATCACTCGGCTGCCTCTTGGTGAGGGCTTTGATCTCTGGCGTCGTAGGGTAGGAAACTACCAGCCAGGGATAGCCGAGCAGGGTTGCCGCTCAGTCTTCTTCTTCTCTTCCCTGCCCCTTTTCTTCTGATCAGCTTGCTCTGTTTGGGGCAAGTTGGCGTTCACCTCGGACTCAAGCTGGATCTTACGTTCGGTCCAGGCCTTTACCTCGGTCATGGCTGTAGGTTGCGCTAATGCAAAGGAGCATAGCCACTCGTTGTGCCTAAGACCTGACCTGAGTGCAGTAATGAGTGCGTGACGTCGTGGTTGTCTTGGAAGCTTGTTCCTACGGTGAATGTGTCCAAATGGTCCTCCGGGTCAGACTTACCGTCGGAGAGAGAGACCTTTAGGGGCTTATTCCGGGGGGAGACATAGACGGCGAGCAACTCCTTGGTGAAGGGTCTTGTGAGCGAGTCGGCGGCGTACTTATCCCCGTCGTTCGAATGATGACCTTCTCGATGGTTACCCTCGATCTTCTTTTCGAGGGCGTCGAGTCGGCCGTGGCATCTCGACGATTCGGCACATTCTGATCTTCGGCCTCTGCTGTTGGAGACCTGTGTCTGGCCACGGCCCCGGTTCTTCTCGGTGATGTTCCTTAGGTCTCCTGGTGAGATAGTCTTCGAGGTGCTGTGACGAGTCCCGTCCGCGCGACCCCGTCGAGGGAGGGGGTGCCGGTCATGCCTGGGAGTAGGAGAACTAACCGACATCTCCTCGGGAGGGACAGGGGCGCGCAGGGGCTCAGGGCGAGTGTCACGACCCGAAGGTACAGAACGTGACCGGCACTTAAATTACGAAGCGTCTAGAGGCGCAACGTAATCTAAGTAAGTCGAAACCCAGAAATCTAAACCATATAAAAGAAGTAAAGGAAAACATGTAGAAAAACAAGTTTAAAAGCAACATCCAATTTTCTCAAAAATTTCGGCAGAGTCTCCTTTGTAAAAACTGGCCCCAAACGGGTACAAACAAGAATAATATATATACAGCAATAAAAAGGCATCCCAAGCGGGAGCTAGCTCTACGCCAACAGGCGGAAACAACCATACCAAGCACAATAATATACAACGCCAAAGGGCGAGGCTCAAAACTCAAAAGAAAACAAATCCACCAGATACCATAATAATACAAGCGTGACTCTAAGGTCGAAATAAATAACTGGTCCTTTAAACTTATCAAGTAATATAAGTTTGGTTGATGGAGTGTACTAGATACCAATGAAATAAATAAAGTACAACGGCGGTCCTGATACAAATGAACCAACCTACCGTGCAAATCACCCTGAATGAAAAGATGTGCCAGCAAGCTGCCAAGGAAACCTGTACATCGAACCTGTAATAAAATTTGGCACAACGGGGGTGAGTTGCCAACTCATGAGTAGAAGACATCTGCGAAAAGAAATCGAATGCACGACGTTGTCCTAAGTCATAATAATATACTAATATATCACTAGTCATCTAGTAGTGCAGGGTAATAAACTACGCGTAAGTGCAAATGCTCCGTGCTCGTGTCAGTGCCTCAAATAGTAATATGTCGTGTGATTGAGTATGCATGCACCATGAATGTAAAACAATCAACCCTGAAATCTGGGTATATCTGTATAAAAAGTCTTTAATTTTCACCATAGTAAAATTTGTATAGAAGTCTGAAACATCATCGATGAAATCCATGGAAATCCGTGTCAAGTATCGACACAAAACATGTTAATATCAAGTCTCAATATCTCATAGTCTCAATATCTCGGGCTCCGTCAGTCCGGATCGGCTCATATCATCAAATCTTACGACAACGGTCGGTATCCTCCGGATATCCGCCGCGCCAGACATCACCGGTGGTAGTCTTCCCCTGCCAGGCTCATCGTCTACAACTCGATCTTCTTGCCCCGGGGTACCATACCGGGCCCACCATGTACCCGAGATGGTTCATCTACTCCTCGAATCGGGTCTCGAAATCCAACAGAAAACATGAAATCTCATGGTGGATGACACAAACATCACGAGAAAATCGCAACTTATATTTTAAAAAGAGAGGGAGAAAGAGAGAGAAGTTTTTATATATATTCTTGCGGTTTTCCCCAAAATCCAGAAATCTCATAGAAATCCAAAATCCCAAAATCATGAGTAAGTAAATGGTAAGTGTCGGCATATGCCCCATAAGACTGCATGATAACATGAAAATGTGAATGCATGAAATGTCTAAGTAATAAATGCAATGTCTAGACTAACACCTGAGAGTAATCACAATACTATATTGATCTGGCCTTTAGCTGATTCTATCATAAAAGATAATATTTTCTAAAGTGTACGTGACATGGCAATTACCGATGATGTGTGTGTGAGCCGGCAAATAAGTGTACGTGGGACATGCGCATCATCGGTAATGGTGCGGGTGTCCTAACAGGCAGAGTTTCATACTGACTAAAGAAACATATGTATGAACATGCAACTTGATGATTTCAATCTGAATGTAAAGGTAAAATGTGTACTAAACACTCATTTGGAATATACATATTTAACTACAACTATATGACTCGAGCCTCAACTAGTATCTATCTAACCCCCTAAGGAACAAAAGTAAAGGAACTAGTCGATAGGAAATAAGAATCCACCTAAGGTCTGAGTCCATATCTGTAATAGTCGGCGATCCAGCTTCAATAGCGTCACGTACGTAGTACGGCTTGCTCGAATCAAGAGCGCGGATCAATCATCACATCTATGCCTCGTACGGTAAAATCCATCGTACGACATCCCAATATCGGGGTACGGGTCAAATATCACCTACGTACATCATCATTCGTATAATATCATCATCAAATAATGTCATGGTCAAAGGTACTATACTGTAATCGCATACATCCCAGTATCATCAATCATATATCATTGTCTGCGAACATATACGTCGTCAATTGTTCCTCAAAAATATCATGTCATATATATCATATCATAATCAGGTCACACATATATCATATCGTAATCAAATCACACATATATCATATCCTAACCAAGTCACACATATATCATATCGTAATCAAGTCACAGGTTACGGTCCGGGTTCTATTCTAGAGTCTCGTATATCTCAATGTCATCATCACCTATTATCGTTTATGTATACATATCCATTCTCTCATTTTCCAACGATCCGCTAAGATCATAATATGACTGTATAGCCAAGAGATCACGGCATCAACCCCAGTTATATCGTCTCATCCCCATTTATCATATAACATCCTTATATCACATATACATGTTGTGTATATACACACCTACACACATTCCTATTTATATATACACATACACATATACACCAAGCCAAGTTTCTGTGTGTGCGTGTGTGTGTCTACCTGAAACCTATGAATTTCCTCCAAGACATTCCTCCTGTGGTAAAGTCTATCTAAATCAGTCTAGTCCAACCTAAGGTCTTTAATAGGGTCCTACTCGCCAAGAATCTAAGGTCACGTCCGACTTCCTAATGACAATAAGCAATATCCCTATTCTACGTTTGCGGGGGTGCTAAACGCCATCCACCCGACTTCCCCCGTAGATATACATCTACTCACCTGGTCCTTGTCTGCCGAAAACGATGTCGCCCTCCTCTTCTTCCTCGTCCGAAGTCCACGCGAGGGATACCTATACGCAAATATATATAATATTGTAAACTGAATCACAAACAAAACCAAAACGACGCACAAAACGCGCATAGGTTAAAACCTATGACCTGCTTATGCAAAGAACCAAATATCGCTCGATATCGGCGTACAAACGCCGATTGATCGAGATAAAACACCAACAAACAACTCGTAGTTTTAAAACTCATTACTTATAATATAAAATACGATTTAATTCATCGAAACCCTAAAATCGATCAAATCGTCCAATTCCGCAAAACCTTGAAAATGTCAATTTACCGTTTTACTTCAAAACTTGATGTTTAAAAGAAACTAATGGTCATAATATTCATTAAATAACATAACTAGATTATAGAAACTATTACCATATTTTTCTCACACCATTTTGTCTTAATTTAAAATTTCTAGTTTGCAAATTAGCCAAAATTAACACTTGTTAAGCAAAAATTCACAATTCCACTACTAAACTTGATTTTGCATATATTAAAGTGTTAAACCACTCCATGAAACCTTAATAATGAGCTAAATCCCTAATTAGATTTTTAATACTACATTTTAAATTAATTTCTAAAACCTAGTTTACCGAAATGGCATATTTATCACATTATATTAACTAACACTTTGAAACTAATAATTAGATTAGGTCTTTCATTCATTTAACATGTTAATATTCTCATTAAAACCACAATATAATGATAAAAATCTTAATTAGAATTTTAACACACCAATATATATAATTTATAAAAATCTAGTTAGCAAAATTGCTTAATTTAAACAATTTTGAATGTACAAATTATAATACATCAACCATGCTAGATTTTTCCTTTCTAAAAATATTAAGCTACTTATTATAACCCCACTTAATTAATAAAAACCCTAACTTGATTTTAGAAACCCTATCTTGAATTTTAAACTTGCAAATAGAATTAATTAAGAAAATCTAAATATGCTAAATAAAAGCATTTAACAACAATTAATCATAAGAATAAAAATTATACTTTCAAAGCATGAGATCCAAACATGAAAATATGCTTCCAAAATAATGGTTTCCAACTCCAAATTCCATGCTAAATAGGTCAAAAGAAAATGGTAGAGGTTGAATGTTGATTTTTGAGGTTTATTTTTGGAATTTTTGATGAATTTTGATGATTTTTAATGCAAAAATGATGGGGGGGGGGAAATTTTGGGGCTGCCCATGGAGGTGAGGCCGGCCATGAGGTGAGGAAAAGAGAGGAAGAAGGAATGAAGAATAGTGTAGAACATTCTCCAATGAAATACACCTTTTATGTCTTTTCATAATTTCTTTATTTTATTAATTTTCTTAATTCAATTCATCATAGAAAACTCTAGAATTTTAAAGACAATTCAAGAAGAGATTAGCATGCTAAAAACCTAATTCTAATATGTCATGGTTCACTTTTGAAAAATAAACCCATTGCAAATTGTAATTTACACTAATTTAATGTATATTTAAAAGCTTATGTTAATATTTAAAATAATTAATTTAGGAAAAATATTTCATTAAACTAAAAATTTATAAGTGACTAAATAAACACCATTTACTAGTAATTACATGATTAAAATAGGTCTTTTTAAATTTATAATGAAAAATAATTATGGTTAAATTTTACGAAAAATACGTTTTATTTTACCGAAAATCAGAAAATTCACTTAAAGGGTTTTATTTATCTAATTTTTTTAAAAATTATTTTTAAAACGTTACAGCGAGACGCTCTGGCGACGGACCTCGGTGTTGAACTGTGAAGGGCCCAGCAGGTCGCAGAATATATTGGCTCGGGAGATCTGTGTCCGTGGGAGGTAGCGAGGCGGTGGTCAGCAGTGCCGACGCGAGCAGAGTCTTCTCTCCCTCTGCAGGGGTCCCGGTCCCGAGGTGGGGGAGCGGCGACCTGGGAAGCTAGCCCCGCCGTTTGGACACGGACGAGCACGTCCATGACGAACGCGAGTCGATCTATCCGGACGGTTAGGGCATTGATGGCGTTCGGGGGAAGAGATTCATCTGCGCCTCCATTGTGGGGGAGGCGGAAGCTAGTGCTTGGATCGTCGTGGTGACCGCTCGCCATTGGGTTGGGATCGGAAGATGAACTTTGTCTTAGTGGAATTAAGAGTTTCCCACAGACGGCGCCAGCTGACGTGACCTGGATCACGCCAAAATGTTACCTTCCGTTGATCTGCTGACGACGGCGATGGACGGCTGAGATTGGATCTGGAGGCAGGCTCCTGAAGCGTGTGGATCTCAATGGGTTTGAGGTTGTTGTTGCCGAGCTACCTGCAAGGAAGTCCCGGGGTGATTGTACCACCGAAGACCCTCCGACGGTCAAGTTAGAGAGGAAATTCGAGCAGAGTAACGGCTTAGTGGAGTAAAAATGGCTTACTTGAACCGTCTGAAGAAGGGGTTTATATAGCGGTGGCAGCAGGCAGGGCAGGCGCGAGAATCATGCAGGCCGTTACGCTCCCGACGTCACGCCCGCGTGATGAGCGGGATCTCCCGTTAATGGCGAGACAGGCTCGTTAATGGGGATCATGATGGCGTGGAACGTGGGATGTGGCCGGCGGATATCTTGCGCATGGTGAGATTCGCGGGATGGCGGTTACGCCTGTGAGTGGTGCCGTTAGTCGGTCGATGAGACCGAGAAAGATGATCTCGACGGGAGAGCTCGCGGATGAGCGGGAGAGCCGAGATATCTTGGTTCTGCGGTAGCCCGGTGACGAGCTGAGAGGGCCGAGGAGGCTAATTCTATGATAGCTCGGAGGTGAGATGTGGATGGTCTGGAAGGTCACCAAAGGCCGGGAGACTCCTTGGGCCGGAGGATGGCTCGGAGGTGAGCCGGGAGGGTGAGAAAGCTCAGCCCGAAGGAAAGCTCGGAGGAGAGCCGGATGGCCGAGGAAGCTCGAGCTTGTGATAGCTCGGAGTAGAACAAATGGACAGTTGGCGTGGCTGCTGAAGTGCTCGGAGGTAAGGAGTGGGGTGCAATCTCGGAGACGGGGTTCGAGGGAAGCCCCCACTGTAGCATACTGGTTCCCCCTCCGTAACCCTTAGGGGTCTAACTGGCATACGCATGTGACACGTCATCCGCCACGTGTCATGATCTAAGGAATTATCGTTATTGAGTATCATCAGTGTAAGATGGATGAAGAGGAAGTCGCTGATCTCTCGATTCTTGCTTTCTTTGCAAAAACCCTCTTTCTCTGATGATGATTTGTATATGCATAAATTAAGGTGACGTTCCTTTTCTAGTGAAGAGTGCAGACGAGCAAATTGAGATGGATGAGTTAAATAAAAAGGAGAATTAAATCGCAGCAGAATATTTCTAATATTTATCTGAAGAGATTTGTGGTTGGATGGTTGCCTCATAAATATTGATTCTTTTGGGATTTCTTTTTCTCTTTTTCTTTTTTTCCCCTTCGAATGTGAATTGAAGAGAGAGAACAAATGGGGCAGCGGCGGTGGAGTGATGAGCATGGGATGAGGGTTTAGGTTTGGTGAGGGGAAGAGAGTATTTTTTTATTTCTTTTTCTTCTTCTGTTTTTACTTCTTTGAAGGAAGAGGGGGAAAAAGAAGAAAGAAGGGTAAAATGGGAAAGAACTCAAATGTTACTCCCATGGCAGTTAAATATAATGCTGGCAAAAGGGATGACATCAATTGCAAAAAATAGATGGTAGTTCATGACAGCAATCAACTATAAAATTAGTTTATGGTTTCAAGCGCACAAAACGTGATAGTTCATGGATACATTTTGCAATTTACCTAAGTTCTAACCATTCATTGTTTCCGGATGAATTTTCTCTTTCATCCCAGTATCGAAATGGAATTCCTTATGCATGGGTGCAGTCATCCCTCCTGTCACCATAAATTAGATACTTATTTTTTTTATTGAATATTGAAATATACAGAGAGCCCCTCTATGTATAGGGGTTACAAAATGTCTAATCTCCTAATTTACCCTATGTGGGACCAAACTCATATCAAATTTTAACATTTTTCCTTAGATCCATATCCAACTTGTTATAAATAAATTGTATTATATCACGAGCAAGCGATTTAGTGAGTATATCGCCTAACTGGTGACTTGTGTGCACATGTCGTGTCTCAATCTCCGAAAACTCCTCCTCAGTTCCAACAGCCTTGTTTTGGACCACATGATAATCTCTACTTCGATATGTTTGGTCCACTCATGGAACACTGGATCTGAAGCAATATGGATAGCAACCTGATTGTCGCAATATAACTGCATCAAGTTGTGTTGAGCCACGCGTAGTTCTTCCAGAAATCGTTTGACCTATACCATCTCACAAGTGATGTCTGCCATAGCACGATACTCAGACTCTGCACTAGAACGTGATACCACGCGTTGTTTCTTGCTCTTCCAAGTCACTAGGTTCCCATCTACGAACACATAGTACCATGTAGTGGATCTTCTAGTTATCAGACATCCTGCCCAGTCAGCATCCGGAAAAACCCATTATTCTGTTGTGTTCTCCATCAGTATATAACAATCCCTTTTACGGAGAACTCTTCAGACATTGAAGAATCCTAATAGCTACATCCTAATAGTATGTGTGGGGGTGATTTCAGAAACCGACTTACAATACTAACTGGATATGAGATATCTGGTCGAGTGACAGTGAGGTAGTTTAACTGGCCAACCAACCTCCTGTATCGAGCTGGATCATCTAGTAACGTTCTCTGATCTGGTAACGACTTGGAATTTGGATCTATCGGTGTGTGACAAGATGTGCAATCCAACATTCTATTCTCAGAAAGTATTTCCAGTGCATATTTCCTGTATGATAGATGAATTCCCTCCTTAGATCGAGCTACCTCAATCCCTAAGAAGTATTTAAGTCAACCAAGATCTTTAGTTTAAAACTGCTTCTGAAAATACGTCTTAAGATCACGAATACCTCTGTCATCATCACCTGTGATAACAATATCATCCACATATACTATCAGAATGATTCGGCGGCCGTGCCGATATCTATAGAACACGGTGCGATCACCATTACTTGCTGATTTACCTTAACGAGCGTGTGCGGCGTCGCACAGGGGAGTGCCCATCCCCTCGGTGGTGCTCGAGCAACTTTTTGCGACTTTGGTTTTTTGTATCCAATCCGACATGTGATTTTTTTGTATTCATTTCGGCGTGTGAAACTAGAGAGGCCATAACGTGCGGAGCAATTATCTCCCGACGTTGCTCCTTCCAATCTGCTGATTTACTTTATAAAAAGAAATACAAAGAGCTCCTCTAAAAATTATTGTTTCTACTCGGCTTTCCATTTTGGGCAAAAGGATGAGATTGCAAGATTCTGTCAGATCGCCGAGTGCACGGCGTGAAGGCCAATTCCGCGAGGGGGTTTCGTTGTATCTTGGAAATAGGCCGTCAATCCGGATACATCAATTGGGGAGGCGGAAAATCTGTTCTAAGAACAGTGTCTTGGACATGCCTCGATAAGTTTCCCTTGTCTTCTATTATTAATTTTCCAATTTGTGTTGTTATTAGATTCAATTTCTGTTGCGATTATTTTGTTTCTTACAATCTTAGAATAGAACTTTCATGTTCACTCTTACGATGACAACTTCTGATGAATTGAATCTGATGCATAATTCCTCAAAACTCTGATGAATTGATGCCCCCCCCTCCGGCACCCACCTTCCGCATTTAAAACTGGCACCATTAAATATGAAGGGTTTTGAGGGAAACAAAGTCACATGAAAACAAGACCAAGGACGGAAACAAAGTCACATGAAAACAAGACCAAGGACATATATTTTTCCTGTTAATGAATTTTTATAAAGAAAATCAATAAATTGTCGGCTGCTTTTCCTTTTCTCTCGTGCGGTGCAATTATGAAAAACTTTTTTCTCATGTCCACGCACGCTAATGTTCAAGTTTGACCTCTGCCGCTCCTAGTATATACCTGGAGCTATATCTTCGATGGGATTCCTTCGATCACGGTCTCGCAAGCGACCTAAAGGTCTGGCCCTATGATGTCTCTTTTTTCCTCTTTCCTTCTCCTCTAATCATGCATCATCGTTCTCATATTTCCGTGCAAAGAAACAACCAAAATATCCGAAGAAGCAGGCTTACTTTAATTTCATGCAAACAAACATATGCCTCAACACATATTAAGATAAAGGAATAAAACTAATAAATCGATATATTACCAGTGGTCTTCAAAGTTGACTATTGGATTCCAAAGTTAAAACATTTAATTTTAAATCGCAGAACTAGAAAAGTGGCTGTAAGAGGCTCTTCGGGTTTCTCAGTGCAAAAGTTATGCAGGGTTCCTTTGCTCATGCATGCCAAAAAATATTTATAAAATCAAGATATAAAGTAGACAAATGATGAATATGATCCCATCAAAGGGACCTAATATACAAAAATGTTTTTATTAGAATAAATCACACACACTAAAACACAAAAATAAAAAATCGAGGAGGATTTCCACCAGTATCCAGACTTGTATATTTTGATAATTAATTTTCCAACAAGACCACTGTATAACATCAAAGTTTTGTATTTCAATTATGATTTGGTTGTCATTACATTAAATATTTCTTAATCAAAGAAGCGAAAATAGCACAACAATTAACGAAAATAGATAAGGAAGAAATTAAATCAAGGAAAGGAGAAGAAAGAGAAGAAAACAGCGGGGAAAAAAAGAAGAATACTAACAGTTATAACTCGATCCTCTCGGCTTGACGGCTACCAGGCTCTCGACATAACCGACGGCATGGAAATGGCAGCTGTTATTGAAGTACAACACACAATCTCTGTTGCGATAAGCAAAATCCTTTGCTGAAAGTTGAGCTATCGTTTCGAATAATTTGCTTTGAGGATCAAACCATTCCAACAGTTTCAGAAAACAATACAATAGAATCGGGTACCGTTAACATAAACTATTAATTATAATTGTTAGGATTTTTAGGCCCCAAACAATTCAAAAAACAAACACAAGATTTTTGAGAGGAAAGAAATAAAATAAAAAATACAATCAAACGCAAGAAATACTTTCAACCCCTCTTCTTCATTTAACTTCAATGCGAATTACAAAATCTCTCTTCCTACAAAAAAAACTTTTCTTCAATTCTTCTTCTTCTACATAAAATACCCTAATCAATATATATTTATAGACCTCGAATACCTAAACCTATTCCTATTCCTACTAGAATACCATTTAAATTAAATAATATTTTCTCAAATCATTACTGAATTTAAATATGATTTCTAATTTATCTTATTCAACTAACAATCTAAATCTAAATCTAAACCTAAATCTGTAACTTTCTCTTCCAGAAGATTTGAATGCATGACAAATCTCAACAATAATAAGATTAATTCTATTTCTTAGAACTTTTGAAATGTATTGAGTAGCAAGTTCGTGACCACTGACAATGTAATAACATTCATAGATATAAGCATTTTAATATATATAAGTGTTGTGTTTTTATATATTAAGCATTATTATTTAAGGGGGGAAAAAGGATGTTTTTTTTAAATAATAAGAAGTGTTGAAATAGAGATATTAGCTGTTCCGAAAGTAAGGGGTAAGGGTTTGTCATTGTTTATGTTGTTCAGACTTCAGATAGAGAGTTAAATTACTGGAGGAAGTCATTATATAGGAATATATTATATGTGAAGTCTGAATGAGAAATTACTTTATTAAATTATATTTAAATACGGCTTTATTAAAAAAAAACTACCAAATACTTAAACTTAATTACAATCAACCATCAAATTCTCGTTAAATACACAAGAAGCTACCACAAACACCTTTCAAAAACTACATGAAACCACCACAAAACTTTCAAAAGCTAAGAAAAACTACCATAAATAAGGAACCAAGTCAGTAATAATTGCAAAAAACTACCACAAAAGTTTCAAAGTATGGCAGTTTCTTGAATTTATAAAGAATTTTGTAGTAAGTAAGAGAGGCAAAGATTTTGATAGATTTTTGGGAATTAAGCCCTTTTAATGCTCCAAATGACATAAAGCAGCATAAAAATTGTCTAAAACGAACAAGATTAAAAAAAATAAAGAGAATGCATGCTAAAGGGTATTGGCTGGCAGTAGTTTCATGCTTTCATTTAATTTGTTTCATGTATTCACTTAAAGCAAACTTTTCTACATATTTAACTATACTTGGTATTCATTTTATATTAGAGAATAATGGAGAAAAGAGGCCAAAGGAGGAAATTTCCTCCTATGGCGTGGAAAAAATACAACCTCCACCAATTTTTTCGACGATCGGCCCCCATCTTCTTCATCATTATCATCTAAGATGTGGGTACACCAAATTTCATGTGATTCTACAACTTTTTCACCGTTGATTTAGCAATGTAAAAAGTTCTATTGTCGGTAAACCGTTAATTTTGAACCCACTAAATCAACGGTGAAAAAATTGTGGAATCACATGAAATTTGGTGTACGCACATCTTAGATGATAACGATGATGATGATGGATGCCGATCGTCGGAAAAAATGGTGGAGATTGTATTTTTTCCACGCCATAGGAGGAAATCCCCTCCTATGGCCTCTTTCCTCCATTAATCTCTTTATATTAAGCGTTTGAATGAAAGGTATACAATATATTTCTATGACGATTTTAAGACCATTATCTTATTTTCATTAAAAAAATTGTTTATTACACCTTTTATAATGTGCAAACACCTAAAAATTTGTGTATGGACAATCTATTCTTTACCGCCTTAAATCCCTACCAAACCTGCTTTGCATCCCTTCAAAATTCTCGTACTCGAGTAAAGGACACAATACGAGTCAGATTTGCAATTTTTCAACTTGCAATTTTCCAAAAAACGAGGATACCATTAGTTCGATACACTAATTTTTGATGTAAAAATAATATACACATAGCAGCAAAATCTTATCTTATTAGTTAATCTATACTAAAAGAGAATAATGGAGTAAATATGCCGTAGGAGGGAATTTCCTTCTATGACGTCGAAAAAATACGCCCTCCATCGTGTTTTCCGACGATCGGAATCCATCATCTTCATCGTTATCATTTAAGATATGGGTACGCCAAATTTCATGTGATTCTACAACTTTTTCACCGTTGAATTAGTGGGTTCAAAATTAACGGTTTACCGACAATAGAACTTTTTACACTGCTAAATCAACGGTGAAAAGGTTGTAGAATCACATGAAATTTGGCGTACCAACATCTTAGATGATAACGATGAAGATGATGAATTCCGATCGTCGGAAAACACGATGGAGGACGTATTTTTTCGACGCCATAGGAGAAAATTCTCTCCTATGGCATCTTTCCTCCGTTATTCTCATACTAAAAATACAATAATTTGATAGTGTTGATGCATACTAGTTAATGGTTTTTGTGATTCAGACACATTAGATACATCAAGAAAATTAATTAATTTTTAAGATGTGCCAAAAATAGTTCTACAAGTACTTTACAAATCCGACATGGATTCGAGTCCGATATGAATCCGATGTGGATTCGCCTCCTTGGCAGGGAACCTGTTTTTTTCATTTGATGTTTTTTCTTAAAATTTTAATATATGAGAATCTGAGTCAGGGAAAAATTGGGTTTATTAGGATGACTATGTGCTGGAATGCATATAATTTTGCTTTCGTGTCTGTGATCCTAGACATATTTGAATGATCCGTACTGTTCAAGTTGCATTTCACACCTCCAAATTTATGTGAATAAAAAGTTACAAATTATAAAGACATCGAACAAATTAATGCATTGAATGAGTGCAAAAAATGAACATAATGCAATATCAACGTCATTCGACACATGGGTTAAAGGTCTTTAAATCTTTCAATTTTTCATACACTGCTTTAAAGGTATGAAGATCAACTTGAACGGTACGGATCAAATGTGTCATGGATCAAGGGTTCCCCTTTTCAATTTTGCAGACCGGTTGTACACACATAGGCATCCCTTCGAACTTTTTTCTTCGGTTTTTATCCAAATCTTTAATTCAAACTATCAACAAGCATTTCTCTACTCCTTTAAAAAGTGAGCACATATTAAAGAGAATATGGATTTGGATAAAATGAATAAAAAGAAAAAAGCGTATTATTCGAGGAGAATTTTTTGCATAAAAAATTCCTATGGATCGAAAAGTTAACATTGTAAGGTCCTTTTAGGGCAAACTGCATATTTTTCAAATTTAGAGTATTTTCTAATTTGTGGGCAAAAGTAAGGGGCTTTCCTGCATTTTAGCCTAAAATTTACTTAGCAAGTATTTTTTTCACCCTAATATTTTTCTTCCATGTCTTTTGTTTAAGTTTAATTTTTAGAGTTTTATAGTTATTAATTCTTGTCTTAAGAATCAGTGATGTGAACTATCTTAAAAAATTAAGGATTTTTTAAATTTTATTTTTTTGAATATTCAAGTTTTTTGTCGGGTGAGATGCACGCGATTAAGTTAATTAGATATCCAATAAATGAAATTGCTGATTCTGTAGTTTAAATATATCTAAATTACATAAGTTTAATTTCTTATCAACTTTTTCTCATAAAAGATTTGAGAATATTTCAAAAGTTAGGTATGACATTTAAATTATTTTGAGTTTGTTGTGATCATATATTTCATATTTATTTAAATATTTTTTTTGAGTTTTTCTTTTTTGCACTGGCCGGCCCTGAAAAAGGAGAGAGACACCCTAGTGCAGTAGTTCTCTGCAAGAGGGATGAAAACAGTGACTAAATTCATTTTGTTAAATGCCAAAAATAGCTTGTATATTTCAGCAATATTTTTAAAGGTTTGCACTCCTCGGTATGTGAATACATGCAAACAATTCAGCAAAACCAACTTTATTTGACGTATAAGGCACCAAAAGATATACCCACAGAAAAATAGCTATATGCTTTCATTCCATATATATATCCATAGTACTAGCAGCTACCTCGTGTGTTACGCACCAGTGTTGAGCTAATCTACGATTAAATTGAGGGGGGAAAATAGTATGGCTACTTACGTAGATTATCAAAGCAGAATACGAAGAATGATCCGTGGTGTATCTCATGAATGAGGGTGTGCGCGCGCAAGCTAATTTTATAAAGATGACTCTTAATATTTTACTTGTCTTGGTTGACTCTTTATTTGTAATAAATATCTTAGAAGTATCTAAAATCTCGGATAAATAGAACCATATGAAGATATTCATATTTCTCCTGCTTATCATAGCATGAAAAAATAGAGTGTTTATACATCTAAAAGCATAGAAAAATCCCTGTAATACAATAAAAAAATAAAAATGTATATATGAAAGATGTGTTGTGAAGGTGTCTCGTATTTATTCAAGATTGCGCAGCTAAAGAAGAGCCAGACGTCTGAAGCAAAACGCAACAGACGTCTGGTATTTAAGGACCAGAATCCTGAGAAGAAACCAGCAGATGTCTACCTCTATGGGCAGCAGACGTCTGACCATACTCTGGGCAGAAGCGTTTGAAAGAGACAGACGTCTGACCTTACAGATTCAGACGTCTGGCAAATGCTCTGTCTTTTTGCAGAGCAATTGCAGACGTCTGCCCATCAAAGGGTCAGAGATTTGTCACGACCTGGAAAAAGGCACGTGACTGGCACTTGAATCACGTGAAGTCTATACGACCCCACCTAATTCAAATAAGACAAAACCCAGAAATCTAAATCTTTTTGGGAAAAATAGTGGAGGTGAAGTTTTGAAATAAAAGTATAATGAAATCGGGATTCTTTTGTCATACACATCGCATTAAGGAAAGCTTCTTGCTATACATGCATAAATAATATTATATGAAAATACAAGTGGATTATATATCGTAGTTAAAGACATTTTCGTCATTGAAATTTAGGCGGCACCTCCTTTGTAAATTTTGAAACCAAAACCAATACATAGCAATAATAATAGGCGTCCCCAAGCGGGAGCTTGCTCTTCACCAAATTAGCGGAAACAACACACAATACAGGTATACGACGCCAAAGGTGACGATCAATCACAAAAATAAAGTAAAGAAACCAAAATAGCATCAAGAAACTAGAAATAAGAATAGATACATGAGCGTGACTCTAACTCCGAAAGAATATACAAACTGTGGTTTCTAAGTCCGCCAAATATATATAGTCTGGTTGATGGAGTTTTTAACTAGATACAACTGAATAAAAATACAAGTACAAATGGTGGTCACGATGCAAGTGTACCCCACCTACCGAAGCAAGTCATCCAGAAGAAAGCGGTCTGCCAGCAAACCGCTACTGAATCCGTGCGATCAACCTGCAATAAAACTGTGGCACAACGGGGGTGAGTTGCCAACTCGTGAGTAGAATACATCACCAGGTAGAAATCGAACGTATGACGATTTCCTAGGTCATAAAATAATATAATAATAATATAATAACGATGATGTGGTAACAAGGGTGATAGTGTAAACATAAGTATAACAATACTATGTGTCACAAATTTGGTACCATGTCATTTGTATCATATATATATGTGTGTGTGTGTGTGTGTGTGTGTGTGTATGCATCATCCAACTTGTGCCCATCAACGACACACCAAATTATCATAAATACCTGGTGCCCAGCATCGACACTCGAAAATATCATACAAACCGTGTCCAGCAGTGACACATAAGTCCTCATATCTCAGGCGCCGTCTGATCGGATCGACCCTCATGCCCATCTGATCTCACAACTCCGGTCGGTATCATCTGAATATCCACCGAGCCAAACTATTACCAGTCGGTAGTGCTCCCCTGCCAGGCTCAACGTCTCTCTATACGATCTTCTTGTCCCGGGATACCGTACCGGGTCTACCATGTACCCGCAGACGGTGCATCCTCTCTCCTCGAATCAGGTATATATACATAGCTCAGAACCGAGAAAACTCATGGTGGACGCCACACATCATATAAAAAGAAACCGCGTTTTAAAAATAATTCACAAGTTTTTCAAAATAGGTCTGTGGTTTCTCAAATCCAGAAATCTTATGAAAATCGAAATCTCATAAACATGAGCCAATGATGAAACAATGAGTACCGGCACAGAGCCAATCTACAGTGCATAACCAGAATGTATATATATGATATGACATTTAACTAAGTAAGAATGCAATATCTAAACTAGCATGTGAGATCATGAATGCTAAGAAATACTATTAAGCAACAAGTTATCAGGTTGTACGAGTGAAGTAATGGTTTCTAATGTGTACGTGGTATGTCAATTACCGATGATGAGTGTGTGAGCCGACGAGTATGTGTACGTGCAACATGCGCATCATCGGTAATGGTGCATGTGTACTAACAGACGAGGTCATAAATGATAATGAAAAGAACATGTATATATAAAATGTAAAAGAGAATAATATGAGCATAGCAGAAAAATAAACAGTAAACGCAAAAATATAAAATATACAGCTACATACGAGCCATACAGTTATAGTATTTAAAATAGTATGAATCGTGTTTTTAGAAAAATAGGGGCTACGATGTTTTTGAGAAAAAGATACCATTTGAAAATCCGTAGCATCTTTTAGGCTTGTCTTTTGAAAATACATACGGTTCGTTAGTTTTGAAAATAGGTATGGCTCTAATTCTAGGATGGGCAAAATGCTTAAAGTCCCAACTTGATCCTACCATGGTGTTTGTAGTGATGTAAGGAACATTATTTGTGAAGGGATCATGAGATTTTGTTGAGTATTTGGGAGGGTGGTGTTAGGAATATGTATGCCCTAGAGGCCATTATTGTATATTATAGTGGATACTTGGACATATATATAGAGGAATTTCTTGCTCGACGTGATAATATGCTATCTGGTTGCTCTTTATCTTAACATGTACACTTATATTATTATACCATCTCTCTGATACATGTTGATAAAGCACTTATAATGTAGGTTTGACTATCAGGACTATGATGCAGATCATACTAGTGGGGCTTGTGTATTCCGCAAGCACATCCTTTAACCGTTTCTAGTCGAGGATTATCGAGACAGCGCATCGATATTCTAGAGTAGACTAGTGTGTACGTTTCTTGACCCTGTATGGGGCGATGGTTGATCCCATAACCATTGGTGTTTGACATCAAAGATTGTACACAGATGCTCATTAGAGAATGGGTATACCGAACAGGACTTGCCGAGAACTCCTAGATGGTACCATACCTATCGTCAGATAGCGGTTCTTTGGTGACACTTATACAGGTTAGTATATACACCCGAGATCATCATAGTGTCTTGTGTGGTTCCCACTATGCTTTGATTTCCTCCCCACCACGGCTCAAAGGAGTCGTGCAAACATGTGGATTTTGGGTACAGTCCCGAGTCACATGAAGCAAGTGAGCGATAGGAGGGGTTTCGTCTCTCCCGATATAGAGAGTTGATGTTGCGCTATACTCGATTGGCTATAACAAGAAATCTCTGGCCAGGGATGATGAGATTTACTGGTATGTGTTATCAGTAGTTTCTCGAATCGTTATGGGCCACACATCGGCATGACTTTTCAAGTTACTAGGGTCTGACGTTTTCCACCCCCAGACTTGATATACGACATATTAGACGAAGAGACCAGACTGTACGGTAAGTGTTGCTTATAGGCTTTACGAGAGTTTGGACAAGCTTGCATGTTGATCTTTTATTCGTTCAATAGCTGGGTAGCCGTTACGTCCAGCTAGTACCGCTGATGGCTTATGGGTATCTGATGCGATCATTACCTACTACTGGCGTATTGATGAGTCTTTAGAGTCCCACACAGAGATTTCCTAGCTCAAGAGAAACGAAGTAGGGCATATATGGTGATGTGCGTGGGAGCTTGATTAAATACGAGTATGTGATACGGTATTCTAATCTCGCGATATTTGATATCGGTTAAGTTATATGTGATATAACCGGATTGTTGAATCAAGTGTTGATTCAATAATTTGTTATATGTATATATATTTGATATTGGCCGGCTATATATGATATAACCGGATTATTGAATCAAGTGTTGATTTGATATTGAATATTGAATATTGTCGGTTATATGTGATATAACCGGATATTGAATCAAGTGTTGATTTAATAATTTGATATACATATTTATTTGATATTAGTCGGTTATATATGATATAACCGGATTATTGAATCAAGTATTGATTTAATAATTTGATATATATTTATATTTGATATATTTATATATTAACTAATATTAAAGGTCACTAATAATTTTCTTCTCTTTAAATACATTTAATATATATGTGATATATATTTAAATATGTATTTGGATTATGTATCATGATTGATGATACATAGAACATGGGTGTATATGACTAATATTTAAAGCTAAAGATTATTGAGGATTTATTTATTTTGAGTAAAAAGAAAAGAGAGGAAAATGAGTCATGGTTTGGATGCTTGGAGAAGTATTGAGAAGCCATGACTCATGCTCTCATTTTTGTTTTATTCTTAGATATTTATTGACCTCACCCTTATCTCTAACCAAGGGTTCACTCTCTCATTATTCATCACAAACTCACCCAAGTTCATTATCTTCTTCTTCTTGAGCTCTAAGCTCTAGTGTTTTTTCTTGAGTTGAAGAAAAAGAGAGGAAAATATTTCTAAAAGTGAGCATAACTTCTACTTCATCAAGCTACACTATCCGAGCACTTTAGTATAGATTGTTTGCTTCACTAATACCTTGATTAGTGAAGAGTTAGCTTGACCTAGAGAGGCTTCAAGGTGGATCATCTTTGGCTTCGAAGATCACTTAGCAAGCTCGATCTTTTCTTCAAGTGGAACTAAGAAGAGTTCCAGGGACTACTACTTGGAGCTTAGGGACTACTACTTGGAGCTTTAGAAATGAAGGACTTAGTCTATAAGGGTTGTAACTCTCTTCACTTAGCTTAGAACTTGCTTTCTTGCTACTAAAACCCTAATTCTCTAGTTCGATTCTAGATTAGTGTAGCTTAAATCTCTAGATTTTTTTAAATTGCATACTTGATGCATGTGGAAACATAATAGATGTGCTAAGATACACTTTCATGGTATCAAAGCTAAGCTAGAGCTTTGAGCGAACTCTAAACGACTTTAAAGTGTTCGATCGATGTTTTGAAACTCTATTTTTCAAAGTTTCTGTCCAATTTTTCAAATGTTGATATTTTACGGATTAAAAATTTTTAGAAAATCATGCAGGTTATTTGATGGAGCCCCAAGAAATACGAGGCCTCAATTCCATCAAAGCGCAGCGGAACCACGGCTTAACCCCTTGTTTGGCCGCGGTTCCGCCGCAAGTTTGTGGAATTGTGGGATCGTATTTTATGTGCTGCTCCATTGTGATATTTGGCACTTTCTGGGTATTTTTAGTGAGGCTCAAGTTATTGAGGTCTCTGTGATTTGTGGGTGTTTGATATATCGATCGAAATGTTTAATATCGTCTAGATATTTATGATATATGATACAATTTTTGGAATCCATATTAATTAGTTTTTTGAAAACTAGTTTGTGTTTTGTAAATCTAGCATTTTAGTCTCATTTGATCGATTGACACGGAGTTTCGATTCGGATCAAAACTCCGTCCCAGTCTCGTATCGTATGCGAATAGTCGCCGGGAAACACTACTAGATAGCCATACCCCATATCCCCGACCAAGTGACTATAGGAGAACACTATAACCAAAAGCATCCACTCGGGTGCTCACGGCCGCGGTGTTACGCCTAAGTGCACTTCGTTGACGGTATCGGGGGTGCGGCAATCTACTAAAGTTTCCGACGAGCATTTGATCAAGATAGCGAGAATCTTGTTGAATTACCCAACCTGTTATTGAAAAGTGTTTTCAATTCGAGACTTAAATGCAAGATTTATTGGGTTAGGCATGAAATCCGGAGTATGTGATATTCTGGGTTTATGATGTCTAAGGTATATGCGGATTCTAAGTATTGTATTTTTTATTTCTTTTCTGCGACCGTAAGTGTAATATATGGTGTATCCCTGATCTCATTGCTATACGTCAACGACATTAGGAATACGCATATTTAATTACGTTGATGACATGTGATGTTATATGTTGCTTCTGATATGTTATATTGGATTGTCGTGAATGAATAGCCAGGGGTTTTTACGTGAGATGAGAATTTTTATATTTTCATTCATATAATAAATTTGTATGTAATATTCTTTTATTGGGACACTTCCGGGTTGAGGATATTGTCTTCATTGATGTATATTATTTAATTTTCCGCATTAGGATAGACCCAAGACGGGGAGCACAAGTAACCGGGTTCTAGAGTCCAGTGGGAGACCATCTCGAGGAGTCGAGACCGGTTTGCCTAACTCTAGAATCGGCAGGGTCACTTGCCGCTCTCGTATGGGTCTAAGGATGTGGGTTTAGATATTCATCACGACCGTGGAATCCGTCTTTTTCATAACTGTCTTAATTTAAAATACGGACCTCCTAGTATATCCTCTATTTCATATGTTTTCTTCTGCTGCTTGAGTTCTGTGATGTGATCATATAACTGCGTGAGATGAATACTGCTATATATATGATATATTAGTAGACACTATATATGTTTTGCATCTACGCTAGTCCTGACCCCGCTCCACCGTAAGTTAAGTAACCTTATTGTGAAGACCCGGGTCCCTGTGGTGAATGCGAATGGCATATATTTGTGTTTTATTTTTGTTTCTTCTGTGATATTTAGGAAACATAAATGATGGGACGTCATTAATGAGATTAATGGAAAGAAAGAAATCTAAAGATATTGTAGAATCAAAATTTTCAAAAATGTAGCTCTCATTATTGCTTTGCATAGAGGTATTCCATTATGAATATCCAGCACCTCATTCGATGAGGAAAGAGCCTAGATCTATTCACCGGGAATGACCTCTTTAGCAAAACTAGCAGATGCTATAATCCACTAGGTTTGTTTTGAAAACTACTCGATTTTAAAAGCGGAGCTTAAACCACTCCTTTTTTAAATCACTAGATTCTACGACGATATCAAGTTCATTACGTTAAAGGTTTTCTTAAAAACCAATCGTAACCCTTCGTTATTTCAGAAAAGGACTATTTAGTATTCGTGTCACGTTTGTTGGCCTCCGTCAAGGCGTAGTGTGCGGTAGCTGATTAGTGCTTATCTGCCGCATATGATGCGATTGGATTAGGATAGTCGTATGACTTTGTTGGCCTTCATTAAGGGTCATGTGGGTGGGTTTAATTTAATCATGAAATGACGGGTTGAACTTGACTATCGACCTATGGTTTGTTGGCCTCCGTCAAAGTCATAGGCCGTTAGGGGTAAAAACAGATATTGGGAATTTCAAGTGTTGAAATTTGCAATGAGATTGCATACCTTCTATGAGATAGTTGGATCCCGATACCCACTGCGAGTAAGTGTTACTCCTGGGAGAGTTTTCCACTTTACAATTAGCTGATCCAATAGATGTTTAAGAATGGTGTTAACGGGGTTATGCCCCTGCAGAAATGAGTTTATTTAATTAGTTCCATACGAAAGCATGTGGAGACTCTCTCGGAGTACCAATACCTGCCTGGCTGACCGATTGGCGAACTTGTAGGGTGTAATTAATCCCGGCTAGTCTTACTTGTTAGGGTTTGAAGAAAGATTTGATAAAAAAAGTGGGAGCCATTCTGATTAGATAAGATAATAACCAGTCTAATCTTGCAAGAGCGCACGCTAAAGTGTTTTCTTCTCTCTCTCTCTCTCCAGGTAGTGACCATGAAATGCCTTAATCAAGATAATAATATGGATGTATTGACCAAACCAGCTTATTATACTGGGCTGGGGAACATTGGTTCCGCTCTATTTTATGATTGTCATAAGTCTGAGTAAGGAATAGGGGAATAACAGGATTCCCACGCAACTCGAACGAAGAAAGAGTATGCTGATGCATCTTATTCTGGTGTGTTCATTATTGAGAACTGTTTCTCAGTTTGCTCTACGTCCTGGGTATTAGATACCTGATCAGGATCCCATATTTGTAATATGTTGCAAGGGTTAAGAAGAAGTAGAGAACTGAGAAAATGTGATATGTCTCTCAGAGTAGGGAACGTAGCAATTGTTGCTGCCGAAGCCGTCGGCGAATATCACATTATATTGCCAAATGGTAATATATTGATTTTGAACGACTATTATTACGTACCGTCAATGATGTGCAACATCATATTCGTTTCTTTATTAGATAAAGAAGGATATAACTTTGCATTAGTGAAAAATGTTATGAACATTTTCCTAAATCAAGTGTTGATTAGGTTTGGTATGTTGTGTAACGGTATATACGTTCTAAATCAAGACACAGTTCTAAATATACAGAACACACAGAAGAGGAAAAATTCAGAAATGAACGAAGTCTTCTTGTGGCATTATAGACTTGGTCATATCTATGCGACAAGACTAGCAAAGTTGCATAGAGATGGATATTTGAATTCGTTCGAATTTACATTTTATGAAACTTGCGAGTCATGTCTCAAAGGCAAGATGACCAAAACTCCGTTTACAGGACACGAAGAAAGAGCTACTGAACTCTTGGGACTAATATTTAGTGATGTATGTTGTCCTATGTCTACACATACAAGGAATGGTTCCTCGTACTTTATTACATTCACTGATGATCTCTCAAGATTCGGATATGTGTTCCTATTGAAACACAAATCTGAAGCTTTTGAGAAATTCAAGGAATATAAATACGAAATTAATAGCCAGACAGGTAAAAGTATTAAAGTCCTTCGATCTGATTGAGGAGGAGAATACTTGAGCATGGAATTCCGAGACTATTTAAAAGAGAATGGTATTCTCTCTCAGCTTACTCCTCCGTATACACCATAGCACAATGGAGTTTCGGAGCGGAGGAATCGCACCCTATTAGATATAGTGCGCTCTATGATGAGTATTGCTGAGTTGCCTATTTCCTTTTGGGGTTATGCACTTGAGACAGCTGCATACCTATTGAATATGGTTCCGACCAAATCTGTGCCTACTACTCCATATAAGAGATATGGAAGGGGAAGAGACCATGTTTTAACTTTTTTTAAGATATGGGGTTGTCCGGCTTATGTTAAAATGCAAAATCCGGACAAGCTCAAGGCAATGTCTGTTCTGTATAAGTTTGTTGGATATCCCAAACATTCGTGTGGGTATATCTTCTACCACACCGAGGAACAAAAGGTGTTTATTTCTCGACATGCCACCTTTTTAGAAAAGAAATTTCTTATGAAAGAAATTAGTGGTAATGGGGTAGAACTGGAAGAAGTTCCAGCTACACAAACTAAAATTGATGATTTGGTAGAACCGGAGGATTCGATAGTCCCCGATGAACCTCAGCCACTCCGCAGATCTAGTAGGGTTCCTCATCCACCTGAGAGATACTACGGTTTTCTTATAGACGGTGGGAGTGAGGATTGCATCATGAAAGATGATGACCCAACTAGTTTCGAGCAGGCCATCACAAGTAGGGACTCTGTGAAATGGCTAGATGGTATGCGATCCGAGATGGAATCCATATACACCAATAAAGTATGGACTTTGGAAGTTGCTCCTGAAGGGGTAAAACCCATTGGGAGCAAGTGAATCTTCAAGAAGAAAATTGGTGTAGATGGAAAGGCTGAGACCTTCAAAGCTAGACTTATAGCGAAAGGTTTTTGTCAACGACCAGGTGTCGATTATGATGAAATCTTTTCTCCAGTGGCTATGCTTAAGTCCATCAGGATCCTATTTGCTATTGATGCATACCATGACTATGAAATCTGGCAGATAAACATCAAGACCGCTTTTTCTAAATGGTGATTTAGAAGAGAGCATGTACATGACATAGCTAGAGGGCTTCGTAGACAGTGGGAGCTGCAAAAAGGTGTGCAAGCTGTTTAAATCAATCTACGGATTAAAACAGGTATCGTGGAGCTGGAACATCTGTTTTGACGTGGCAGTCAAAGAGTTTGACTTCATAAAAAACGTAGATGAACCATGTATATACAAAAAGGTTGTAGAGAGTAAGCTTGTCTTCCTCGTATTGTACGTGGATGATATACTCTTGATAGGAAATGATGTTCCTATGCTACACTCGGTCAAGCTCTTCTTATCACAATAATTCTCCATGAAAGATCTGGGTGATGCCTCCTACATCCCGGGGATAAAGATCTATAGAGATAGATCTAAAAGGATGTTGGGATTGTCCCAATCCAGGTACATTGACACCCTACTAAAGAGATTTAGTATGGAAGATTCTAAGCGTGGAAATTTACCCGCTTGTTCAGGAATCACTCTCTCCAAATAGATGTCTCATAAGACTGATTTGGAGAGGGCTCGCATGACCGTGATACCCTATGCTTCTGTAGTTCATGTAAGCGATGTTATGCACCAGATCGGATGTAGCTTATGCACTTAGTATGGTAAGAAGGTATCAATCAGATCCTAGGGAGAAGCACTGGACAGCTGTGAAGAACATACTTAAGTACTTGAGAAGGACTATAGAAATGTTCTTGGTGTATGGTAACAGAGAACTCCAGGTGTAGTCTTTTACCTATTCAAGCTTTCTGAGTGATAAGGACGACAGTAAGTCGGTCTTGGGATTTGTTTTCACCCTTAATGGAGGGGCGGTATGTTGGAAGAGTTCTAAGCAAGATACCATGGCAGACTCGACGATGGAGGCTGAATACATCGCTGCCAATGATACTGCTAAAGAAGCCGTTTGGATGAAGAAGTTCATTCCTGAACTTGGTGGTTCCATCCATTGAGCATCCAATACCCTTGTATTGTGATAACAATGGAGCTATGGTTTTGGCCAAGAAACCCAGGTCCCATCAGCGATCCATACATATTCTGAGGCGGTATCACCTGATCCGGGAGATAATTGATTGCCGGGAGATCGAGGTCAAGAGAGTTGACACGAAGGATAATACAGCAGATCCACTCACGAAGGCCCTCCCCCAGATGCAGTTTGAGAGGCTTTTTGGAATGTTGGGTATTAGATACTATAATATCTGGCCTTAGTGCAAGTGAGAGATTGTTAGGAATATGTATTCCCTAGAGGCCATTATTATATATTATAGTGGATGCTTGGACATATATATAGAGGACTTTCTTACTCGACATGTTGATATGCTATCTGGTTGCTCCTTATCTTAACATGTACATTTATATTATTATACTATCTCTCTGATAAATGTTGATAAAGACCTTAGGATGTAGGCTTGACTACCAGGACTATGATACAGATCATACTAGTGGGGCTTGTGTAGTCCGCAAGCACATCCTTTAACCGTTCCTAGTCGTGGGAATATCGAGACAGGGCATCGATATTCCAGAGTAGACTAGTGTGTACATTTCTTGATCCTGTATGGGGCGATGGTTGACCCCATAACCATTGGTGTTTGATATCAAAGATTGTACACAGGTGCTCATTAGAGAATGGGTACACTGAATAGGACTCGCCGAGAACTCCTAGATGGTACCATACCTATCGTCAAATAACAGTTCTCTGGTGACACTTGTAGAGATTAGTCTGTAGACCCGAGATTTTCATAGTGTTTTGTATGGTTCCCACCGTGCTTTGATTTCCTCCCTACCATGGCTCAAAGGAGTCGTGAAAACAGGTGGATTTTGGATACAGTCCCGAGTCATATGGAGGCAGTGAGCGATAGAAAGGGTTTCGTCTCTCCCGGTATAGGGAGTTGATGTTGCGTTATGCTCGATTGGCTATAACAGGAAGTCCCGGCCAGGGATGATGAGATTTACTGGTAAATGTTATCAGTAGTTTCTCAAATTGTTATGGGCCACACATCGGCATGACTTCTCAAGTTATTAGGGTCTGACGTTTTCCACCCCCAGACTCGATATGCGACATATTAGACGAAGAGACCGGACTGTACGGTAAGTGTTGCTTATAGGCTTTACAAGAGTTTGGACAAGCTTGCTTGTTGATCTTCTCTTCGTTCAATACCTGGGTAGCCGTTACGTCCAGCTAGTACCGCTAACGGCTTGTGGGCATCTGATGTGATCATTACCTACTGCTGGCGTATTGATGAGTCTTTAGAGTTCCACACAGAGCTTTCCTAGCTCAAGCGAAATGAAGTAGGGCAGATATGGTGATATGTGCGAGAGCTTGATTAAATACAAGTATGTGATTCCGTATTCTAATCTCGCGATATTTGATATCGGTTAGGTTATATGTGATAAAATCATATTGTTGAATCAAGTGTTGATTCAATGATTTTTTATTTGTATATATATTTGATATTGGCCGGTTATATGATATAACCGAATTATTGAATCATGTGTTGATTTGATATTGAATATTGAATATTGTCGGTTATATGTGATATAACCGGATTATTGAATTAAGTGTTGATTTAACAATTTGATATACATATTTATATGATATTTGTTGGTTATATATGATATAATCGGATTATTGAATCAAGTGTTGATTTAATAATTTGATATATATTTATATTTGATATATTTATATATTAACTAATATTAAAGCTCACTAATAATTTTCTTCTCTTTAAATACATTTAATATATATGTGATATATATTTTAATATGTATTTGGATTATGTATCATGGTTGATGATACATAGAATATGGTTGTATGAGACTCATACCTAAAGCTAAAGATTATTGAGGATTTATTTATTTTGAGTAAAAAGAAAAGAGGAAAATGAGTCATGGCTTGGATGCTTAGAGAAGCATTGAGAAGCCATCACTCATGCTCTCCTTTTTTTTTTACTCTTAAATATGTATTGACCTCACCCTTATCTCTAGCCAAGGGTTCACTCTCTCATTATTCATCACAAACTCACCTAAGTTCATTATCTTCTTCTTCTTGAGCTCTAAGCTCTAGGGTTTTTTCTTGAGTTGAAGAAAAATAGAGATTATTTCTAAAGTGAGCATAACTCATACTTCATCAACCTACACTATCCTAGCACTTTAGTATTTGTTGTTTGCTTCACTAATATCTTGATTAGTGAAGAGTTAGCTTGACCTAGAGAGGCTTCAAGGTGGATTATCTTCGGCATCGAAGATCACTTAGTGATTGATCTGTTTTAAAGAAGTGTTTGTAGAATAACCGCAACAACGGTGTCGCGTGTAGCTAGACCGAGATGAGTATGGGTCGTCCTCAGGGATATGTGGAATCTTTCAATCTTACTTTAGACTTGAAAAAGAGAAAGAATAGAAAAATAAAGAATAGTGGATAATAGTTTCTAGATCTACGTCAAAATACGGATATATAGTACAGATCTAGTTTGAATACAGATATTGATTTTATAAGAAGAATGCTTGTAGGGTTCGTTCGGATTTAGTAGTCATGGATGACTAATAAAAATTACTCTTTTTATCTATTGATAGATTTAATACTAGATAGATAGTGATGAATGAGGATTAGGGTTCTTGGAAGAAACGAGTGTTTCCACACTATTGACCCTTGTCCTTTCATTGATCTCTATTCATGTCTAGCTCTTAACAAAATAATTGTTAATCTGATCTCAAATCGCGGTCGAGACTATCAATAAATTGATAGCGCGCCCGATAAGAATGTTAACATTTATTTTGCTAAAGTTTATAAACTTCATAAGACTTAAAAGAAGTTAAAATATTTTCTCATCCATAGTTCTACCCTAATTCTACGAACCCTATCAAGCGGAGAATTACTCACGCATGATGGAGATAGAAAAAGAACGGATAGAGAAGGAATTCATAATGTAAATACAGAAAATAAATGCAAACTAATTAATCTAATAATATACCTTTATTAATCAACTTCGCAATTACAAAACCTTCAAGTTTAGATTACAAGAGGAAGAAGATGTTGCTCTCGATCTCTGCCTTGTAGGAAGTAGATGCTCCGTCGAATCTCACGTCGTCTTATCATGTTGAATTGCAGACCTGTCTTAGATTACTTGTTTTTTGATGGTGATTTGCTTCGTGTAAAAGATTGATTCCCTTTATAGGTTTAGCCCTCGGTCCTTTATATAGCCCCGAAACCAGAAACTTTAGATCCCCAGAATTAGGGTTAGTTGTAGTAAATCCAACTTGAAAATCCCAACTCCTGACTCGGTGAATCAGCCGCGGATCCGCCGCACATTGTATGGTTTGGTCGCGGATCCGCGGCCGTTTGGTGAGATCTTGGCTTCAGTTTTCTGGGGTTCCTTCAATGTGACACATGGCGATTTATTTGATGTCTGGAATTTGATAATATTTCCTGAGACTCTGCCAGTATTGATTCTTCGATTTTATTTCTTTATCGGCAAATTTTTTTATTCCCGACATCTCAACATCTCGATCTCCTGACCTGAACTAAACCTTGCACAATATCTCAATGAATAATGTTAGTAATATTTAGTAATTTTGAGGTATTATCCTAACCATTTGATATGATATTATAGTTTAAGAATATTGATTAAGGATATTTGATATGATATGCATATTTAAATTATCAAAATATTATATAAATATTATATGTATATATTTTCCTTCATAATGTTAATTATAATATATAAACATATGAAAATAGTATTTTTACAGATAAACCCTCATATGTGTCATATTTATAATAAACACGTTTAGATATTTAAGAAAAGTAAGGAAAATGTCATATCAAAAGTGCAGTTTTATTGAGTGAACAAATACCCCCAAACTTAATTTTGATCGTCCCAACCAAATTAGTTATTCAAAAAGAAGAAGAAAAACCTAAGCAGCACACTTTCGTAGGCAACACGATTGCATTGAGCACATGCAACAAGCCGTTAAACTTTTAGGCGTTCCTAGTAGGAGGAGTGTTGTCTCCTGAGGGTTTTCAGTGGATTACACCCACAAAATCCTATAATAAAAGAAAGATGGTAAAAGTTACATATAAAGATAGGAACTATAGAAGAAAGAACTTGAAAATAAGAATTTCCAACTACACCGCTTTTCAGTTGCTATGAGCCCTATATTAATGGTCGTGAAAAAATTTTAGAAATCACATCATCCCTCAATAAAACATCGCCTTTATTCTTTCTTCCTATTTTCTCTACACTTAGAGAATTCAATTCAAGCTATCATACTCTTGTCCATCTTTCAAAGTACTTTATAGTCGGTGAATATTTTAGATGGAATTGCTCACACATTCTTTATGTGACCGTTAATACTTCTTGAGGTACTAACCGACCGATTACCAAATGTGCTATCTCATTTGGGCGTAATTTCTCGTTTTGCAACACCTAAGGCTTAGCAGTGGCTCCCAAACCAGTTGGTCTAAGGCACTAGGTGATAAAGCAACCTCGCTATATTTTTTTATGCTGCCTTGGTAATTACAAAACCAGTGTTCATTTTTTCTCCACCACTTATATATATATATATATATATATATATTATACTAAGGCTTTTAGACAAGTGCATTTCAAGGTATCCTCTACTATCCCAAGTTTCAAGACGTGTGTAAGTGCGTATAGTAGGGTATCAATGTTCAAATGTTTGACCTCAAGAATAGGGACTATTTTTTAGACTTATTTTTATCCTCACATTAGTAATTTCCTTCATCTTACTAACCTTTGGGACAACAGCTCATAACTACTTATTACTAGTTTCGTTTAAGAAAACATCTAAATTTCTTGCATTTCTCAAACTATTCCTATCTTTAAAATGTAATTTTTCACTTTGTAATCTTTCATTATCAAAAGAAATTTTTTGTATAGTGCCTAGTGCCAAAAGATAATTCAGTGAATACAAACCTCCCCCCAAACCTGTTTTCAGCAGTGTCCTCACTGATGTTGTTCTTTGAGCGCATAGACCTGTAGATTTGGGGAGAGAAATTAATAGGGGTAAAATAATAGTTAAATGAAAACTACCCCCAAACTTATGCTTTGGCACGCACAGATATTCAATTAAGTCCTTTTTCACCCATCTCCATTCTTAAAATCAGAAAATGTTACCGAAACATGGAGGTGAGGCGGAGGAAATTTAGTTAAGCTCCTCCGCTGGGTCAGCAGAAGAATACAGTTTCAATCTATACCCATTTACTTTAAAAATTGAACCATTTTTAACATTTTCAACTTCTACTGCCCCGTGCAGATATACATACCGTACCACAAAAGGTCCTTTCCAACGAGATTTTAGCTTACCCGGATGAAGATGGAGACAGGAATCATAAAGAAGGACTTGTTGTCTCGGTGTGAAGGTTTTTCTAAATAGGTTTTTATCGTGGAATACTTTAGTCCGGTTCTTTACTATAACTGCATTATCGTAAGGTTCATCGCAGAGTTCGCTTAGCTCATTTAATTGCAGCTTCTGATAGCTGCTAGCTTGATCAAAATCGAAATCAAGCTCTTTAATAGCCCACATTGCTTTATGTTCGATCTCGACAGGAAGGTGGCATGCCTTTCCAAACACTAGACGATATGGAGACATACTAAGATCGGTCTTATAAGCGGTACAAAATGCCCAAAGAGCATCCGTCAATTTGGTTGACCAATCTTTACGGTTTTTAGAAACCGTCTTCTCTAAAATTTATTTGATCCTCTTATTGGAAATCTCAGCTTGCTCGCTTGTTTGGGGATGATAGGGCGTAGAAAGTTTGTTGTTGATTGAATATTTCCGCATAAAAGCCTTGAAAAACCGATTACAAAAATGCGTCCCGTTGTCGCTAATTATAGCGCGAGGGTGCCCGAATCGCGATAAGATATTTTCTTTAAGGAACTTAATAATAACCTTGTTGTCATTAGTGCGACACGGTATTTCTTCCACCCATTTTGAGACATAATTAACCGCTAACAAGATATATAAATTTCCAAAAGATTTAGGAAAAGGGCCCATAAAATCAATAACCCAAACATCGAATATCTCCACAACCAAGATAGGTTGGAGCGACATCTCATTTCTTCATGTAATCTGACCCATGTGTTGACATCGTGGACAAGTTTTGCAATGATCATATGCATCTTTAAATAATATTGGCCAATAAAAGCCACATTGCAAAACTTTCTCCGCCGTTTTACATGGATCAAAGTGACCGCCACATGCCTGATCATAACAAAAGACAATACACTCTTGAATTCATCGTTAGGGACACATCTGTGAATGATTTGCTCGGAACAATACTTAAACAACTAAGGTTCATCCCAGTAAAAGTGTTTTACTTGGGATAGAAATCGAAGATTGTCTTGTTTCGACCAATCACTAGGAATAAGTCCCGTCGCTAGATAATTCACAGTATCCATGAACCAAGGTTCGCAGGATACGGTCAAGAGCTGTTTATCTGGGAAGGGGTCATTTATTGGCATGTTCAATATTGGTGAAGAATTGATGCGTAAAGATGGTATGCTACAACGTTTTCACATCCACTCTTGTCCCGCATGACAAGATCAAATTCTTGTAACAACAGGATCCAACGTATTAGCCTGGCCTTAGCATCCTTCTTCGATAAAAGGTGTCGTAGGGCGGAATGATCAGTGTAAACTACTATTGCCATGCCAATCAAGCAGGGCCTGAATTTTTCTAATGCAAATACAACTGCCAAGAGTTCTTTCTCGATAGTTGTGTAATTAATTTGGGCATCGTTCAAGGTCCTACTTGCATAGTAAATTACATGTGGCATCTTATCAATGTGCTGTCCTAAGACTGCACCAATAGCAAAATCTGATACATCACACATAAGCTTAAACAGGTGGTTCCAATCCGGAGATGATAGAACGATGGCTGTAGTGAGAGATCTTTTAAGCAATTCAAAAGCAGCCTCGCAATCCGAATCGAAATGAAATGTTTGTTCACCGCCAAAAATGGGGACAAACCACGTAGGTCATCCTTCCTGAATTTAGGGGCAGATGCTATTTGGGTTTATCCGTCTACCTCTCCGAAGATGCCAAGTTGATTTATAACACCGTGTATCGGTGGTTTGGATGGATGCGGCCATTGTAGCAGACTTCGTCAGATTCCCCCTTATTTTTGAGGGGTTTTTGATTGTGGGGACGCTTTTTTCTGCAGGCGCAAGTCCCTGCAGTTAATTACGTTATCGCGTAGCGATAACCATTTTCTCCTGCTCCGGAAGTTCACTTCGCGTCGTATGTGTTTGTTTTATTTTTGGTTGCCCGTAGATTGTATACGGAGACTAATTTGTGTCGTCGCCCGTAAGGCGTGGATTAGTCCAAATCCGTATATTCTATGATTTGGGTTTGGTTTGATTTAAGGATCGTTGATTTGTTTTGAGATCAAGATCGACTTAAAGGTATACGAGTAGTTGGGGGCTTGGTTGTTTATTTTTGATGTCATGAATCATGTTTGGGAAACGATGAGTGCATGGGCTCAGTTGATCTGAATTAGGGACCTAGCCTACTTGGGCTTGGCCCACTCAATTTTCCTTTGACTTAAAAGAAGTGCTAAGCACTGGTATGGGCTCAGTCCCCTTTTTCTTGAAAAAAGTGCTGAGCACTTATGTGAGTTCTGACGCTCACACTTTACTCTCTCTTTTCTTTTGTCTCTACATGTGGAGTGCTGAGCACTCTTTATAGCGCCCATGTGCAAAGCACGCGAGACACTAGACGCTAGGTGCTGAATGATGAGTGTCAAGCACTCTTATGTTCTGTAGCGCCCACATGAGGGTCACGTGAGGCGCTAGGTGACAGCCACTGAGTACTAAGCACTCTTTATTTTATAGAGCCCATATAAGGGACACGTGGGATGCTGGGCACTTGGCGCCAGCCACTGAGTGCTGAGCACTCTTTATTTTACAGCGCCCACATGAGAGGCACGTGAGGCGCTGGGCGCCAGCCACTAAGTGCTTAGCACTCTTTATGTTGTAGCGCCCACGTGAGGGACATGTGGGGCGCCGGGTGCCAGCTACTGAGTGCTAAGCACTCTTTATTTATCTCTTTTTTGAATGATCCACATGATCTTTATCTACTTCTGTTTACCTAAAATTTCCAAGAAGAGAGTTCTTCTTCCTCGAGAATTTAATTCTCTGTTCTTTCAAAGCTTTTTTTAAACTTATGGAGGGGGGTTCCTCCTCTTTAGACTTGAGGTCTTTGGTCCTTTATATAGTAGGAAGAAGTTTGTTGATCAGTTGAAGAAATCTCTCATTGAGAGGTCTTTAATTGATTCGGGGATTTACCCACCGTTGGATCTTTAATCCAAGGACTTCTGTTTTACAGAAGATATTTTTCTTGTTTTTAACAAGATAAGGGAAATATTTTTCCACACAGAATTTATTCTGTCGATCGGTGACTGTTTAATCGCCATTGGATTTTTAATCCAACGATACTCTGTTTTACAGAGAGTAATCTTTCTTGTTTAGAAAGATTTGAGCAATATTTCCTCAACAGAATTCAATTATGCATTTTGATGATTTATCATCTCCGTTGGATTTTTGATCCAATGGCTCTGTCTAACAGAGAGCTTTTAGTTCTGGCGCTGGCGTCCTCGTGCGAGGCACGTGAGGCGCCGCCTAAGAATTTTTAACTCTTGACGCTGGCGCCTTCGTGCAAGGCACGTGAGGCGTTGCCTCAGAGTTTTTAACTCTTGGTGCTGGCGCCTTCATGCAAGGCATGTGAGGCGCTTCCTTTCAAATTTTGAACAGAGCCTTGCTCTTTTATTGGGGGAAACAAATGCCCTCCACCGTTGCGCTCACGTGGCTCACACGTGAGTGCAGCGGTGGCATCTTTTCCACCGTTGGATCTTCTTGGAAGTTGAATCGTCTTCCTGTGCCTAAAAGTAGGGCCTTTGGCCCTTGAGATGACTGCTGTTCATCTTCTCTTGTTCTTCTTTGAGAATTTAATTCTCCTTTCAGAGCTTAGATCTCTGCCCAAAGAAATCCTTTCTAGAGTTAGGACTCTGCCCCAAAATTTGGTAAGGATTATAATCAAACCAATGAACAGAGCTTTGCTATTCTCAAATCGTAGATCTTAAAATATATTTTAGGGTTGCTTAACCCATTAATCAGAGCATTGCTCATCTTCCATGAAGAACTCTTAGAGTTTCTAGGAATTTTCTTTCAGATCTTAAAGATCTTGGGGTTTTGCCCTGTTAAAAATCTTTGCTTTTGAGGGTTCTGGTAGATTATCCCATTGTTTTTACAGAGCATAGCTCTTAGAAATTTTTGGGGAATTTTATTCCCCTCTTAATTAAAGTTGACAGATGTGAAATCTGTTTGCAGAGCACAGCTCTCAAGGGAGTTTAACTCCTTAGCCCAATGAGGTTTCTCATTATATGAGAATCCTTTTAGGATTCCATCCTTAATGAGTGACTGCCCCATCAATGATGGGACGTCACCTTAATTTTGTGGGCCCCCTTTGTTCCTTTCTTCTGCATTGCAGTGCGGTACAATTTTTAAGTACCAAGTTTCAGAGTTCAGAACATAGCATTGATAACTAACCCCCATCTCTCTTTGTGTAGGTACTATGACTTCCGACACTTCTTTCCCTTTTGTACGTTCAGAGAGCACCTTCGTCGACGCGCCCGTGGATCAGGAAGTCTTCACGCTTATTAAAGATCATGACCCAGAGCAGAAATCTCTTCACCTATGGGGGTCGTGGTACAATCATATTATCCAGGGTCGGTGCAGTTTTTGTTATGCAGCGCCCTCAGAGCCAATTTCAACAATTCATTACGCCGAATCGCCTCAAGTGAATTATGCTGTAGAAGAGGTCAACTGGACTTTGGAGGGTCGCCTTCAGCCTTCTATGGCATCAATACCCGTACAGCCGCCGATGGCTTTGGATATTTTGGGGCGGCACATATGTCAAGGCGAGTCGCGCCCTTGGGGACAAGTCTATATGATAGGGTTAACTCCTCACCAATCAGCCGGCTACCTGCAGTGGGCCCGGTATATCTTGTCGGCCAAGAAGTCACTACTGCTGAAGCTTGGGCTATATCCTGCCATATATGCTTCCCTCTTACAATATCCCGTGCCTTATGTATGGTGGGTTAAGGCTTTTCTGGAACAGTGGAACATCCCAACCCACACATTTCTTCTATTGGACCAGGAAGTCTCAATTTCCTTGGAGGAGTTTGCGAAAATTTCAGGCCTACCCATCAGAGGGGAACATTACGAGGAGATACTTCCCCCTGATGAGTACATATTTGCCACTAAATCAGTGGTAATGGGTCTCACTCCGGAGAATGCCATTCAACATCGGTTCCTGAGCCTAATCAAGGTGTTGAACATTTATGAGAGTCCGTTTTTAGTGGCTGGAGGGCACGGAGTCGGCTTCGCAGATTTCATCGCCCGCTTTCTTTACCCAGAAGCCTTGTCAAAATAAGCCGCAAAATTCACCAAGCTTGACGACCCATTTGGTTTTGGTTTGGATAACCAGCCGACGACGGAAGTGGATCTAAAATTTTTTTCATTCCAGACACTCCTGTCGTCGCTTTTGCAGAGCTCGCAGCTTCAGACGTCGATGAAGAGAAGTTCTTTCTGGGGTTCATCGGCCTGTGGTTGAGTTGGTTTGTGCTCCCGATGCACCCTCGCTACATGAGGCCGTCCGTTTTTTATCCGGCCCACCGCATTATCATAGGGACAGGTGTAGCCGTTGAGATTGCAGGGCTAGCTCATCTATATCATGGCCTGAGCTTAGCGGCAGATACTACTCAGCCAGGGGCAAAACCTATACATCTTCCGTTGCACTACTTCATGTCCTGGGTCGAGATGCACGTGCTGGGTGCTTTCGGTGTTCACAAACGACCCCGCTTCTATGACAGCTACAACTTTCCCTGGGTCATGTATTTGGTTGACGCTTTTGCGTTAGATCAGTCGCAGAGAGAGGCTCGACGGTTGGTCCTTCGCCCGCGTATGGTTGGGGATAGTATTACTTTTGTCGATAGAGTCTTAACTATCGGCAAGGAATCTACTAAAGTGGTGGAACCGTTACGTGACACTTTCAGAGACAGGGCTTCCACATTGAAGGATCGGGAAATCTTGCACTTATATTCCATTAGGCTAGGATTCTTAGTGTTCAGGCAAAACACCTCGGCACTTCTCATGAGGTATAACCCGCACCGCTTTGCTCAACAGTCGGGTTACAATCAGGGCATTCCTCTCGAGGCATTCTTAGCTGAGCCGGTCGCTATGGAAGAGGGTATTCGCAGCGCGCTGCACCACTTTATGTGACTAAATATGGGGTCCAATTTTCTCATCAGCGAGCCGAGCTATATGCTGAAAGCTTCGAATGCCTACGTGGCATGGTACTAGCATGCAACGGGTGCTATTATCAGGGAAGAAAGGCGGTTATTGCTTGATCACAAGGATGCAGTCCCCGCTAGCAATCCATCTGTCCCCTTAAAGCGACGGACTGCCGTTCGTCCTTCCTTGAGGGAAATTACTACAGCCGTAGTCCCTCGAGTCTTCCCTGAGAGGCTTCAATCTGATGTTCACGTAACTGCGGTAGCCGTGGCGTCCCCGGAATCTAGCGCTGGTACGGAAATAAGGACCCGTCACTCGAAAATGCCTGTCAAGCGCAAGCTCTTGTCATCGGCCACCGATGTTGTATTCGTCCAGGAGCCACATGCTCCCTACAGCGAGGGTTTGTGCGAATACGGTACCAATGGGGGTTTGTTCGACACTCCTGCGACCGATACTGATCTATAGGCTGCCTTCGCAGCTTCCGAGGGACTGTCTTGTGAGGAAGCGGCATTGATCTCTATCGCGGAGTCAGGTATACTGCGGTTATATTCTTCCGCGTCTATCCCTTCTATCTTTATTACACTTCTATTAACGCTCTCTTTTTCAACAGGTATTTCTGTCGAAGAGGCTCTCACGGCTTCCCTCAGGACGGTCGAGGAGGAAGAGAGGCTCCATGCTTCTTTGGGCCTTGGTATAATTCGTTTTATTATATCTTTACTCTTTTTATTCGTGATCTGACCCTTTTCTTCACCTTGTTGCAGGAACTACCGTAATTCAGGTCATTCCAAGTGCAGTGCCAATCCTAAGTGGCTATACATCAAAGCTTCTAAAGCCAGCTACTATGGCCACGACCATCTTAAAGTCACCGCAGGAGGCTTTGCTGAAGCAGCCGATGATGGACGCAGTAGCGGCTCCGAAGGCAGAGCTCGGTTCGGACGATGACGTCCCCCTGTTGGAAGTCTTAAGGAGGTCAGTTCTCACTGCTTAGACTGAAAGGAAGCACAGGAAGCACACGGCGAGGGAACGTGATGCCGTTTTGGCCACAGGTGCAGGCTCAAGCAGTATTCCGCTTGCTGACACTCCTTCGGCGGATGTTCCCTCTGCCTTATCTACCACCCATAGAGAGGTTGCACGCGTGGCTCGGGAAGAAACTGAAAAGTTACTTCAAGGTAACGTAACGCCTAGTATTTTATCAGAACTCGGTCCTTGAATTCTGACATACGCATTTTCTTTTATGCAGGGCCGAGTCCCGGTGATGGTATAGCAGGTGAAACGCTCATGATTATAGAGCCCGAAGTGGCTACTCTTTCTCGGGAATCTGGGGCTGTCCAGACTGCTGCTCTTTCTCCTTTTGGCTCCTTGGTATCGGCGGGTCTTGCAAGCGTTACGACGGCCCTCGTCAAGTCAGGGGATGAAGCTATGGGTGCAGAATCTATCCCCTGAGAGAGAGTGAAGAAGCCGTTGCACCTGGTGATGCTTCCGTCACGGTTTTGGTCCATAATCTATCAGGTAGTCCTTGGGTTGTGGTTTTCGAGTTTTCCAATCCTGTTCAGCCCTTCTGATGATATTCCGTTTGTCTTGAGCATAGGCGCGGTGAACCCTGAGGCTATGTCGTCTGAAGAAGTGTTGCCGGTTACTGTTCTGAAAGTCGTTGTCCCTTCTCCTTCTTCTATGCCTCCTCAAATCTTGGAAGGTATGGGTTTCTTACTTATCTGTTTCACTGTGGACATAGTCTTCCTTGTGTTGACTGTATATTGTTGCGACTCGGCAGGAGTGCTCTTTGACCATTTTTACCAGGTGTTAAGCCCACATTTTACCTTCCAGTCGGAAATCGTTCCACCTCCTGGTATTGGTCAGTATATTCTTCATCTAGTGTTCCCTCCTTTTTTTTATAAGTAGACTTATTATTGCTAAGTCTTCTTTACATTGACCACAGTGTCATGGGTCGGAGGAGGAGACGAAAGAATAGCCGCGCCTCCGGTACTCCCTATTCTGCCTCCTGCCACAGCCGGTATGATAGACCCCATCCTTTATGTGTTTCCTTTGTCTCCCGAGTCGAAATTTGTCTTACTCCATTTTGCAGCGATCTGTAGGGTTACATAGCATGACAGCAAGGTTTTAGGAGGTATCGTCCATACCATATTCAAAAATTTGCCATGCTACGTAACCCTAACCCTAGAATCTTGACTAAAGATTTAGACGATACGATATGTAAACAACTTTACAACTAAGTGAATGCGGAATACAACCTTTGTAGACTGGTCCTTCACTTCAAATGCTCCATGTAGAAGTCCCTTCGCTGTGAGTAATGATCTCCCAAACTCTTGAGAGGCTTCACAAGGTGAAAGATGCAAACTTACTTGAAGTCTCTAAAGCCGAAGATGATCTACGTCGAGGAGACACCAACTCAAGCCACCTCTTCACTAATTAGGGATTAGTGAAGCTAACACCTTAAACTAAATGGCTAATCTAGTAGAGGATGATGAAGTAGGAATTTTGCTCACTTTAGAAATCTTTTTCTCACTCTTTTTCTTCTCCTCTCAAAAACCTAAAGAGCTCTCTCATGAGCAAGAGGAAGATGAAGCAAATAATGGATGAGAGAGTGAATGGCAACCATGGGTGAGAAATATCTCATATAACCCATATAGAGACATAACCATAGTTGTAGATAATGGTTAGGTTAATAAATATCTAAGGAAAAACAAAATTGGTAGACTAAGTCAATGGTCTGTTAGTTATATGTATGCCCTAGAGGTCATTACTGTACATAGGATGTATATTGTAGTGGATGCTGGGACATATATAGGTAGGGCTTTCTTGCTCGACATGATAGTATGCTATCTGGTTGCTCTTTATCTTAACATGTATACTTTCTGTCTCTCTGTTACATGTTGATAAGGCCCTTAGGATGTGTACTCGACTTCCAGGACTATGATGTAGATCATACTAATGGGGCCTGGGTAGTCCATGAGTACATCCTTCAATGTTCCTAGTGGTGGGAATATCGAGACGGGGCATCGGTATTCCAGAGTAGACTAGCGTATATCTTCTCGACCCATGTGATGGGCGATGGATGATCCCATATCCATTGGTGTTTGACATCAGAGATGGTATGCGGGTGCTCAGTGGAGACTGGATACACTGAACGGACTCGCCGAGAACTCCTAGATGGTATTATACCTCACGTCAGATGGCAGTTCTCTGGTGACACTGGTACAGCTTAGTCTGTTGACCCGAGATCGTCATAGAGTCTTGTGTGTCTCCCACTGTGCTTTGATTTCCACCCTACCACGGCTCTACTGAGTCGTGCAAACAGGTGGTTTTTGGGTACAGTCCTGATTCACATGGAGGCAATAAGCGATAGGAGGGGATTCGTCTCTCCCGGTATTGGGGGTTGATGTTGCGCTATGCTCGATTGGCCATAACTGGAAATCCCTGGCCAGGGTTGCAGTGATATACTGGTAAGAGTTATCAGTAGTTTCACGCTTGTTATGGACCTTACATCAGCATGACTTATCAAGCTACTGGGGTCTGACGTTTACCACCCCTAGGCGAGATATGCGACATATCAGACGAACAGACCGGACTGTACGGTAAGTGTTGCTGGTTGGATTCACAGGAGTGTGAGCGGGCTTGCTCGTTGATCTTCTGATCGCTCAATACCCGGGTGGCCGTTACGTTTAGCAGACCGCTTGCGGCTTGTGGGTGTTTGATATGATCATCACCTACTGCCGGCGTATTGACGAGTCTTTAGAGTCCTACACAGAGGTTTCCTGGCTCAAGCGAAACGAAATAGGAGCGCATATGAGATATGTGCGGGACCGAGAATAATGCCAGTATATGATACTGAATTCTATTCTCGCGATTTGTATCATCGGACGGTTATATAAGATATAGCCGGGTTACCGAATCAAATGTTGATTCGATACATTGATACACTTGATATTAGTCGGTTATATGCAGTATGACCGGATCATTAAATCAAGTGTTGATTTAATGATTTAATGTATAATTATATATTTGATATATTACTTTACATTAACTAGTATTGGTTCACTTAAGATTTGTTTTCTCACTAGTTTGTGCATAAGTGTATATATGATATATATTTGTGTACATATGTTTGTATCATGTTTGATGATACATACAAGTTGTGTGTATGAGAATTATATCAAGATTAAGTTTAAGATTAGGGTATTGTTTTATCAAGAGAATTAGCAAAAGAAATGAATTTGGTCAAAGTTGTCAAGCTTGAAGAAGCTTGGAGAAACCTTGACAAAGTCCACTCTTTTGTCATTTCTTTTGATAATTCTTTAACCCAACCCTTAACCCAAGTCTTTGGTTAATTCTCTACACAAGTTAAGCATGAGGGCTTAACTTAACCATGGTACCATAATTAAAAGGATAAGTTTCATTCTTGTTTCATTATCTTTTTATTCTTTTCTTCTTCTTCATCTTCATCAAGCTTCAAGAAAGCTTGCTACCTCTAATGGTGCTATGAGATTTAGAGTGAGAAATCCAAATCTAAAGTCAACCCACTTCCTATTTCTTCATCCTCTACCACTTGCCATGTAGTAGAGTGTGTTATCATCACAAGTTTCATGATCTAGTGAAGATGGAGCTTGAGTTTGAGTTGCCTCGACGTAGATCATCTTCGGCATCGAAGTCAACGACCTAGCCCGCCCATTTCTCCGATGAAACCGACGCTAGAGTCCGGGATTCCGATGATTGCAGCGGAGGGATGTCAACACGGAGCTAGAGAGGTGGAGGATCAGATCTACAAAGGTTGTAGTCACTTTCACTTAGTAGCAAAATTGTTTGCTTGCATTTACTTTCGCCTTACCTCTAGTTAACGATCTAGTATAGGGTTCTTTGGCACATGGAAATTTTTGAATTGGACATGGTTGATCAGTTGTAGAACCTCATAAGTGTGCCTAGGAGCCCTACAGTGGTATCAGAGCCTAGCTAGAGTTTTAGGCGAAGTGTAGACGAAGCTAGAAGTCCGATCGAACCCGATATCCCCCGATTAAACCCTTCTCTGTACATTTTTCAAAACTGTGGAATTTTGTGAATTAAAAATATGCAGAAAAATAAGCAGGGTTTTCTAAGAATTACTGTGTAGGATGTGACCCCAACTCGTCCAAGGCGCCGCGGAACCGTGGCCATACCCTAGGTAATGCGGCGGTTTCGCGGCCAAAAAGTGCCCTCTTGCTTCACTGTTTGCACAGTAATGTCCCTTTTTGATTCCTCTGTTTTCTGGGTAATTTTAATTTCTACTCAAGAGTTGAGTTTTCTGGGTTGTATTGGGAGTTCGTAGATTCGATCGGATTGTCTAATTTTGTCTATGTGTTTTTCCGGGTATTTTAGCACATGTTAAAAAGTTCGACCGGATATAAATACCCAATTTTTCCCCTGCCGGGAAATTTCCAACTGTTGGATTTTTCCGTAGTTTGAGAACGTTCTAAGTAGTGCAAGTAACGCGATGGACCCTCTAGAAGACAACAAACCTTAACTCGATTATGTGACCGTCTTGAACTGCCCTTTGAACCTTAGAGTTTGGGGCAGTACGGCGTGCCACATGTGAGGCGTTGGCTTGACCCTTCTACGGCTGGACCGTCGGTACTGTGGCATGAAGTGAATGTTTTTGAACTTATTTCATGTGTTGAGTTGTTTCGGGAAAACTTGGGTGTTTGATTGTTCGATCGGAAAGTTTAACATTTTCTATTTATCTGGAATGTGATACAATATTTGGAATCCACAAGGAGTTATGAGATAACTGATTTGGATGTTATAAACATAGCAGTTTAGTCTCACTTGATCGGTTGCCACGGAATTTTGATGCGATCAAAAGTCCGTCGCAATCACGTAGCGTACGCGGATACTCGCCAGTAAACTTAATAGATAGCCACGCCCCATAGCCCCGACCAAGTGACTGTAGGAGAACCCCGTCGTCGAAAGCATCCGTTCGGGTGCTCGCGGCAGCGGTGTTCCGCCTTGGTGCACTTCGTCGACGGCATCGGGGGTGCGGCCGCCTAATAAAGTTTGCGACGAGCATTCGATCATAATTTTGGGAATCTTGTTGAATTGCCCGACTTGATATTGAAAAGAGTTTTCGATAATGAGACTAAAATGCGGGGTTTATAATTGTTAGGCATGCGATGTCTAAGGAATTCATTTGGTTAGGCATGCGATGTCTATGCAGGTTACGGATTCCAACTGTTGTAGTTTTACACTTTCTTTTCTGCGACCGTAAGTGTAATATGTGATATCGCCGGTTTCGTTGCTATATGTCAACGACAATTGGGATGCGCATATTTACTTACGTTGATGACATGTGATGTTATGTGTTGCTGGATATGTTATATTGGATCGTCGTGTTTGAATAGCCGGGTTTTTTTTATGTGAGATGAGTGTTTTTCCTTTTTCATTCATGTAAAAACTTGTATGTAATATTCTTTTATTGGGGCACTTCCAGGTTGCGGATGATGTCACCGTTGATGTATATTATTTACTTTTCCGCATTAGGATAGACCCAAGGAGGGGAGCACAAGTAACCGGGTTCTAGGGTCTAGTGGGAGACCATCTCGAGGAGTCGAGTCCGGGTCTCCTAACTTTAGAATTGGTAGGGTTTCTTGCCGCTCTCGTAGGGGTCTAGGGGTGTGGGATTGGCTATTCATCACGACCGTGGAATCCATGTTTTATATAGACTCAAAATAAAACAAGGACGTCCTAGTATATCCAATATTTCATATGATATTTTCTGCTGCGTTATTTGTGATGTGATCATGTGATTTGTTCAGATAGATATTGTATATAGTATATATGATATATTATATAGACGTTGCTTATGTTTTACACCCGCGCTAGCCCTGCCTCGCTCTGGCGTTAGTTACCTAACCTAACGGTGCAGACGGGACATCGAGGCGAATGCGGATGGCATAAGCGTACGTTATATTTATCTGTGATGTTTAGGTGGACTTAAATTATGGGACTTCATTAATGTGATTAATGAAAGAAAATAAACCTAAAAGATGTTGTGGAATCGAATTTCAAAATAAAAACAGGTAGCTACAGTTCTTGCTTTGCATCACGGTGTTCCTTGTAGAACATCCTGCACCTTATTCGATAAGGAAAGGACCGAGATCCCTTCACCGGGAGTGACACCTTTTAGCAATAACTGGCAGATGCTACAACCCTCGGTTTGTCTTTTAATTGCTTCTATAGTTTTTGCTTTGCACAGAGGTATATATGATATATCCTGCACCTTATTCGATGAGGAAAGGGCCGACGATCCCTTCACCGGGAGTGACCCCTTTAGCAAAACTAGAAAAGCCTAAAAAACACTCCATTTAAAAACCATTTGATTCCGCAACGAGATCAAGTTCAAAGCGTTAAAGGTTTTCTTAAAAACTATCCGCAACCCTCCGTCATTTTAGGAAGTAGAGTACTTAGTATTCGTGCTGTGTTTATTGACCATAGTCAAGGCACAGTGTACGGTAGCTAAGTGATGTCTTCCTACACCGCATATGATGCGATTAGTTAGGACAGTCGCGTGACTTTGTTGACCTTAGTTAAGGGTCATGTGGGTGGGTCTAATTAATCACGAAATGACGGGTAGAACTTGACTAGTGCTTATGATTTGTTGACCATAGTTAAGGTCATATGTGCTAGGGGTAAAAACCTTTATCGGGAGTTTCAAGTGTTGAAATTTGCAATGAGATTGCATACCTTCTATATGATAGTTGGATCTCGATACCCACTGCAAGTAATTGTTACTCCTGGGAGAGTTTTGCACTTTGCAATTAGCCGATCAAGTAGGTGTCTAGAAAGGTGTCAACGGGGTTACGCCCCTGGGAAAACGAGGTTTACTTTAATTAGGTCCGTACGAAAGCACGGGGAACCTCCCTCAAAATACCGACACTGGCCTGGCTGAAAGATTGGCAAACTTGTAGAGTGTAATTAATCCCGGCTAGTCTTTCCTTTTAGGGTTTGAAGGAAGATTTGATAAAAACAGTGGGAGCCATCCTGATTAGATAAAATATATAACCAATCTAATCTTGCAAGAGCGCACGCAGAGTGTTTTCTTCTCTCTCTCTCCAGGTAGCGACCATATCACGCCTTAATCAAGATAATAATATGGATGTATTGACCGAACCCGCTTGTTATACTGAGCTGGGGAACGTTGGTCCCGCTCCGACGTATAATTGTTATAAGACTGAGCAGGAAATAGGGGAATACCAGGATTCCCATGCCGCCCAAACGAAGAAAGTGCATATGACGCATCTCCTTCGGGTGTGTTCATTATAAAGAACTGTTTCTCAGTGTCCTCTACGTCCTAGGTATTAGATACCGGATCAGGATCCCGTTAATGTAATCCGTTACATGGGCTACAGAAAGGTAGAGAACTGAGAACGGATGATAAGTTTCATGAGACAGAAAACGGTGCAAGTGTTGCAGCCAAGTCTGTTGGTCACTGTCACCCTGTATTACCAATACATTGATTCTGAACAAATGCTATTAGATACCGAACCTGATATACAAAATCATATTAGTCTCTTTATTACTAAAGAAAGGATATAATTTTGTATTGTTGAATATTGTTTTGAACATTTCAAAAGTTGATCGGTTCAGGCAAGTTATCTAAAAGTATTGACGTTCTAAATCAAACTACAGTTCCTAGTATACAGAACACACACAAGAGGAAGAGTTCATAAATGAACGAATCCTTCTTGAGGCATTGTAGACTAGGTCATATCAATGTGACCCGACTAGCTTAAGTTATATTTAGATGCATATTTAAATCAGTTTGAATTTACATCTTGTGAAACTTGCCAGTCAATGTCACAAAGATTAGATGACCATAGCTCTGTTTATTGGAAACAGAGAAAGAGTTAGTGAACTCTAGGGATTGATACATAATGATGTATGTAAGGTCCCCTGTCTACACATGCCAGGACCGGTTCTTTGTACTTCATTACATTATCTGATGATCTCTCAAGATTCAGACATATGTTCCTGTTGAAACACAAGTCCGAAGCTTTTGAGATATTCACAGAATATAAGTTAGAAGTAGAGAACCAAATTACGGGTATAAGTATTATGTCCTTTGATGAGATCAAGGAGGAGAATACTTGTGCATAAAGTTCCTGGACTATTCTAAAGGATAATGAGATTCTCTCTCTGTATTACTCCTCTGAATATACCACGGCACATCAGTGTATCAGGGCGGAGCAATCGCACCATATTAGATATGGTGTGCTCTATGATGAGTATTATTGAGTTACCTATTTCTTTTTGGGGGTTGTGCACTTAAGAAGCCGCATACCTATTGAATTAGGTTCGAATCAAATCAATGCCTACTACTCCATATAAGATATGGTATGGGAAGAGCCTATCTCTTAAGTAAGTTAAGATTTGGGATTGTACGGCCTATGTCAAAAGAAAAATCCGGACAAGATCGAGGCAAGGTCAGTCTGTAGAACTGGAAAGGTTCCAGCTATACAAACTGCACCTGATGATTTGACAGAACCAAAGCATTCGATAGTCCCCGACGAACCTTAGCCTCTCCGCCAATCTGGAAGGTTTCCTCATCCGCCTGAGAGATACTTCGGTTTCTCGATGACAGTGGGAGAGAGGATTGCATCATGAGATGATAACCTAATTAGTTTCGAGCTGGCCATCAGGAGTGAGACACTGTAAGAATGGCTGGATGATTAGCGATCTGAGATGGAATCCATGTACACCAACAAAGTATGGACTTTGGTTGCGATATCTGAAGGGTTAAATCCCCATCAGAAGCAAGTATATCTTAAGAAGATTACTTGGTGTAGATAGAAAAGTTGAGACTTTCAAAGCTAGACTTGTTAAAGGTTTTCGTCATCGACTAGGCGTGGATAATGATGAAACCTTTTTCCAGGGACTATGCTTAAGTCCATCCAGATCCTACTTGCCATTACTATATACCATGACTACGATATCTGGTGGTTGGGTGCCATGACTACTTTTCTAAATAATAATTTAGAAGAGAACGTCTATAAGAACACAGCCAGAGGGCTTCGTAAACAGTGGGAGCAGCGGAAACATGTGCAAGTTGCTTTACAGTATAAAGCAGGCATCGCGGAGTTGGAACGTCTGTTTTGATGTGATAGTCAAAGTGTCTGACTTCATCAAAATGGTAGATGAACCTTGTATATACAAAACGGTAATAGAGAGTAAGGTGGTCATCCTCGTATTGTATGTGGACAACATACTCTTGATAGGAAAAGAGTCTCCTATGCTACGCTCGGTCAATCTCCTCTTATCACATGGATTCTCCAGATAGGATAAAGTTGATACCTCCTAAATCCTAGGATTTGGGTCTATGAGATAGATCTAAATGGATCTTAGGATTCTCACTAGCTGTACTAAGATTGTATCAATCGATCCTAGGGAGAATCACTGGAAAAAGTTCCAGTGTGATAAGGACGACTGAATGTCAGTCGCAGGCACTGTCTTTACCCTCAGTGAAGGGATGGTATGTTGGAAGAGTTCCAAGCTAGATACCGTGGCAAACTAGACGATAAAGACTGGTAACATCGCTATTAAAGATACTACTAAAGAGGCAGTTTGGGTGTATAATGGTTCATGAGATGAACTAGGTTCCTACCATTGTGTGACAATGGAAGTGTGGTTTTGGCCCAGGAACCCTGGTCCCATCAGTGACCCAGACATATTCTAAGGCAGCATCACCTGATCATGGAGATAGTTGATCTCCAGGGTGATCGAGATTAGGAGAGTAGACTCAGAGGACAACACGGCGGATCCACTCACAAAGGCTTTTTCCCAGAGAGAGACTTTTATGGGATGGTTGAGTATTAGATACTACAACCACTGCTACAGATGGCCCTAGTGCAAGTAGGAGATTGTTAGTTATATGTATGCCCTAGAGGCCATTACTGTACATAGGATGTATATTGTAGTGGATACTGGGACATATATAGGTAGGACTTTCTTGCTCGACATGATAGTATGCTATCTGGTTGCTCTTTATCTTAACATGTATACTTTCTGTCTCTCTGTTACATGTTGATAATGTTGGAGATAGTGCCCTCAGAGTCAATTATTGGATCAAAGGCACGTGATTGCAATGATTGAGGGAGGACCTATCCCGGTAGGACAGTCTTACTCGAGATGATAGTATGCTATCTGGTTTACCTTTATCAGCGTGTACTGCTTCAGGTGACCTTACAGGTCGCTATTACACGTTGGTAGAGCCCCTAGGATTCTTGCTTGACCACCAGCAGTATGAGGGCGATCATATAAGTGGGAGCTGGGGGTCTATAAGCACATCCTTAAATGGTCCCTAGTCGTGCGAGTTTCGAGACAGGGCATCGATACTCCAGAGTAGACTAGTGTATACAGTCGAGACCCCGACGAGGGGCGGTGGCCGGTCTCACAAGCCACTGGTGTCAGTTGGTTCACCTAAGATGTATACAGGTGCTCATTGGGTTATGAGTACACCGGACAGGACTCACCGGGAACATGCTAGTTGGTCATATACCAGACGTCAGATGGCAGTTCCCTGGTGACATGTGTACAGGTTAGTTCATCGACCTGGGGATCGTCATTTATCTTGTGTGAGTTCCCACTGTACTTTGATTACTACCCTACCACGGCTCAAAGGAGTCGTGCAAATAGGTTTTAGTTGGGTACAGTCCCGAGCCACATGGAGGCAGTGAGCGTATCTTCAGGGGTTCGTCTCTCTCGGTATTGGGGGTGAGGTCGTGCTGTGTCTAGGAGAGCCATTACATGAAGCCCTCGGCCGAGGCAAGGAGATTTACTGGTAGGTATTCCAGTAGTATCTCAGGGTGTTCTGGGCTACGCTCCGACACGACTTGTACCGCTTTTGGGGGTCTGACTTTTACCAACCCCCTAGGCCCGCCATGCGATGCTCATAGACGAACGGACCGGACTGTACGGATATTGTCACTGACAGGCTCAGTAGGGTTGTCAGGTTGAGTTCGCTCACAGACGTCCCTTTTAGTCAATACCTGGTAGCCCGTTACGTATTGGCTTATATCTCTGACGTGCTAGTGGTTAAATCCACAACCAAGGTGTTGACGAGTTTTTAGAGTCCCCCACATTCAGTTACTCAGCTTTCGGGCGAAAGGTTGTAGAGGCCGTATGGAGATATGGAAAGGTCCGATCAGATACGTGCGGTATTGCATGGATCAGGATCGGACAGTTTGTACTACAGGCCGTATGGATATATGGCAGGGTTCGATCAGATACGTGCGGTATTGCACGGATCAGGATCGAACGGATAATACTAGCCGGCTTTGGTTTAAGCCGGATCCTAGTTTAGTACAGTGGAGATTTTGTCTCATTGCATTTGTATTTCGGTCGGAATACAAATGCGGGTGTGTATGCACAGTATCGGGGTTTTCCTGTAATTTATTACGGGACCAGTTTTCTGGAGTTGCCAGTTTGCTTTCCGTTTCGGCCAATTTCTTTTGTATCGTTCATTGGCCGAAGATTGGTGGAGGAGGGGTTATTTGCATTGTTGCAAATAAGCTTTTGTGGAAGGGGGTCTTTGCATATTTCCTTGTATCATGATGGTGCACCATTCTTTTGACCTTGACTTCTTCTATCATGATTGCTTGACTTTGTGAGCAATCATGGTTGTAGCAGGTGGGTTTTTGGAGTATGGGTTTGATTTTGTAATCATTGCTTTTCATGATAACCATTCCTCTCTCTCTCTCTTGGATGATATGAGTATGGCTCCCATTTTTTGATACTCCCTCATTCTCACTCTCCCCACACAAGTAGTGGCCGGCCTTGGCTCTTGGGGGGCTGTCCAAATATTTTGGTGTGGGTTTTTGGCTCATTTCATGTTGCAAAAATCCCACAAGTTCCATCTCCAAACTCCATAGTTCATCCCTCCACCAAAAGGCAATTCCTACAACCCCAAATAAGACACAAGTTCTACACAACATTCTACAGCAAATCTTTGGCACGTCGACTAGCCAGCTTCGTGCCCGAGTTGCCTCGGCATTGAGGTGGGAGCCCGTAAAAGAAGTAGGCGATGTGGTGCACTTCCGGCGACGAGGTGGAGACAGGACATTCCGCGGGAGATCGGGACGACGACGAGAAGACCGGAGGACTTGGATCAGTCGGTATATCTCTCTTCCCCATCTTGTAGTTAGCTAGGACTACTTAATGGTTCGATCCGGGTATTAGTGCGCGGCGGTTTGCCAGTTCAAGAAAAAGTAAAGTTTATCACCGCTTCCGCATTTGGCCGTCGGATTGACGGCCGGGGCGCCGCCGTGCACTTACAGTGGTATCAGAGCCTCGCCATTAACTTAGTCTAGCTTTGTTTAATGTGTTTGCAATTCCGATCGAACAAAAATCCCAAAACCGCATTTTTGCTTGCATCAGTTTTCTGTTGAAAATTTTTGGTGTCGAAATTTTTTTCAGGTTGCAGAAACATGATCTACTAGAAAACATAAGAGTTCTGTAAAAATTCGATGCAACAACTCCACAGTAGGAGCGCGGAACCGCGGCGAAACACCCCCTTGGGCCGCGGTTCCGCCGCACACTGTTGGGTTCCCTGCACTAAATTTCTACAGTATCTTTCTGGGGTTAAAATTGGGGTTTTGGAATAATAACATTGGGCCCAGAATTTCTTGATCTGCTACAGTAATGCTTTGGGGTCCACTTGTTAAAATTTGATTGATCAGATATTTTAAACACATTTTTCACAGTATTTACATTATATCTGCGACCGTGAATGTCACTTGATCGGTAAATCCGGTCTAACTGCTATAGCCCGGTTAGACGGATTTGCGAACGTGACTTTCACGTTGATGTTCTATGTATTGCTGTGATGTTGCGGATCGGTCGTGGGGATAGCCTGGTTGCAATGCTAGTACCGTTTTGTTGTATTATGTACATTTGATATTGCGGGACGAGCGTTCGACATGTGGACTGCCGTCACTGCCTGTTTGTATTATTATTTTGGGGCACGACCAGGTTGCGGTCGATATACCAGGTGTATGTATATTTTACTTTCTGTACTAGGATTACCCCGCGGAGGGGTGCACGGATAGCCGGGTTCTAGAGGGCAGCAAGCCCGCATCTCATGGCATTGAGACGGAGGGGGCTTCACTCTAGGATTGGCGGGCTATTCGCCGCACTCGTAGGGGGTACAGGTTGACCCAGGAGGGGTGCCCAAGTTACCGGATTCCGTGAAGTGCTGGGTGGTCCATTCACGTTGCTGAAGGGGGCTGCCTCGCTTCAGGTCTTAGCGGGTAACTTGCCACGCCCGTAGGGGTCTAGGATTTCATTGCACAGGCTATCCACGCGACCAGGGGAACGTCGGGTTTCAGCGGCTCTGTGAAACCCGGGGATCCCAGATATCTGTATTGTTCTGTGATGCTGTACATTTCTGTGATGTTGCATTTCTTTTCACGCCTTGAGCGAAATATAATATATTGGTATATATATTAGTAGATGTTGTATATGTTTTGCATCCGCTCTAGTCCAGTCCCCGCTCTGTCGTTAGTTAGCTAACCTAACGGGTAATGACGGGACCCAGTGGCGAATGCGGATGGCATATACGTACATCAGTATATTTTCGTTCTTTGTGGTGTGATCTATTGATGGGACTGCGTTGATTCGGATCAATGCAAGTTAAAAACAAACCTAATCTGATGTTGTTGGAACACTTTTCAAAAAGCTGTTATTTGCAAAGACGTTCACTTTTGTTTAGCATCGTAGTATTCAGTTGGAATATCCTGCTCCTCAGTCGACGAGGCAAGGGCCGAGATCCCTTCACCGGGAGTGACCCCTTGGACAAAAGTTTGTGTCAGGGCAATAACTTCACTATAGCCGATTACTTTTGCTTTGCATCGTGGTATTCAGTTGGAATATCCTGCACCTCATTCTACGGGGAAAGAGCCGAGATCCCTTCACCGGGAGTGACCTCTTTAGCAACGGTTTTCGTCACTATATTTTTAAAAGCTATCCGTTCCTTCAACGATATCAAGTTCATTAAGTTAAAGGTTTTCGCCAGAAACCATTCGTAGCCCTCCGCCGTTTCATATGGATAGTCAATAGTATTCAAGCTGTGTTTGTTGGCCAAAGTCAAGGCACAGTGTTTGGTAGCTGTTGGTTATTCATATGCAGCATAGATAGATGCGTTGGTTTGGAACAGTCGTATAGCCTTGTTGGCCAAAGTCAAGGGCTTGTGCGGGTGGATTCGAATCAACCTGGAGAATGACGGGTAGAACTTGACATGTGACTTATGATTTGTTGGCCAAAGTCAAGGTCATAAGAGCATGGGGTAAAAATCCACATCGGGAGTTTCAAAAGAACTGAAACTTGCCAGATATGCGCATACCTTCTGGAGTGTGATGACGTGAGCGGATTCCGTCACGTTATCATGCGATGAGAGTTGGATCCCGATTCCCACTGATGAGTTAGTTTACTCCTCGGGTGACCCCGACTAATTCTTCTTTCAGGTTTGGAGGAGAATTTGAGGTACAGTGGGAGGTTTCCAGATTAGATAAATTGATAACCATTCTGATCTAGGTTAGAGTGCACGCTGAGTATTTCTTTTCTCTCTCTCTTTGGCAGCGACCATTGACCCGACCCTAAGACTATGACTCAGTGACCAAGTTGACCGAACCTTCTTAACACTGGCTTTTGGATTGTCAGAGTTACAAACCTCATTGCCACTCCTACTTTTACCCTTTTCTCCAGAACACCCCGTATTACTACGAACGTCCACTTCCATTGGACAAAACCATCGTATGGTTAGATACGAACTCGAAAGAATTTATTCGAGGATGGTTTCAGGTTCTGGAGAAAACGGATAGGATTATTCAGTTGTCTTTTCCTTTTACCTTCTCTCAAGTTGTGAGTACTCCTTGGTTTAGGAGATAGTACACCTATTACGCAAATTAGATAGTCTTCTTCCAAACCATAGGCAGGTGCCGACCGGTAGGGAATGAAGAAAACCAATTAGCATAACGATGGTGTGCAGAAGGTATTAAGTTCAGACAAAGTAAGGGATTAGTAAGAGGGCAAAGTAAATTGCGACTGCTATTCACGACCAAACCAAGTATTCCTTCGCCAATCCTAAATCACCTTTGTATTTCTCCAGGACACTCCGTATCACTACGAAGATCCACAGTTTATTTGGATACTCCATCGTATGGTTATATACGAACTCGAAAGGAACTTGTTCCAGTTCGGGGATGGATTCTGGTTCAGGAGAAATAGGAATAAGGTTTATTCAGGTGTCTTTTATCTTCACCTTCTCTCGCATTGCGAGTGTTCCTAGGATTGGGATAGTACACCCATTATGCTTATTGGATAGTCTTCTTCCAAACCATAGGCTGGTGCCGAACGGTAGGGAAGGAAGAAAACCAATTGGCCTAAAGGGGCGTGCAGAAGGTAATGACTAAAGACATATAAAGGGATTTGGAAAGGTGGCAAAGAATTATACGGTTACAGTCGTGAATCTGGAAGAGGCATTACTAGGAATACCGGGATACCCCATCGAAACATTTCAATGTTTCAGTCTCACTGTGTACTGTTAAAGGAAAACTGATTTCCCAATTAGATACTTACTCCAGGGTATGTATTTACCAGGTACGATTCTCACATCTGTATGGTTTTACAGATGATGAGTGGGAGTAAGTTATTGAAAATTAGGTGATCATCCTCATTATATCGGGATTCGTTGTAATCGGTGATATTTGAGGAAATCACCTGGACTGTTTGCCGATCGGCAAATATTTGGTTTTGAATATCCGCTGTCATGCACCAATTTCAAATTGATATATCTGTACGTATATTTTCATAGAGTGAGCTATACCTTTTAAGAATTATGTCTACGATATTTACCTATATCAGTGGATGGTTAGGTAAGGAGCATTAAACAGCGGTGTAATTCTTCTTAACCATAAGTACAGTTTTCAACCTACGACACACAGTGAATGAGTTTTCAGACTCAAGGGACTTATACAGAGTATTGTATGTTGTCCAGGGTCCATCAGGACAGAGGAGATGGTCCTCGTACTATATTCGGTTTACTTATGACTTCTCTAGTTTTTAGACAGGTGTTTCGTGGAAACACAGGGTCCGAATTTTGAGAAGTTATAGGTATTTGAATAGAGTAGAGACCAGGTATAGCAAGTATCGGGATTCTTCAAAGTGATCGAAGATGTAGATACTTGTATATGGTATTCAGTTGATAGTAATGATTAAGAGAACTTACTTCTCTTTCAGGTTACTCATAATTGGAAGCATTCCTAAGTTGAGTAACGCTGATCGGCCTCTCTCCATTTAGTTGACATGCACTGGAGACAGTTGCATGATTTGAATCTGGTTCAATTAAATCAGTGCCTCTGGTTCTATATATGATATAGAACAGTTCATATCTTAACGATGTTAAGGTACGGGGAGTTGTCCGGTTTATGATTAAAACCAGACACTTGACAACTCAAGGCACGTTTCTGTAATGGCTGTTTGTGGGTTGACCCAGGCTATGACGAGGGTTGACTTTCTACCATCTGGAAGATCAATAGCAATATTGTTCTAGACTCGCCACAGTTTTATTAAAAATGGATTTTTTCAGAAAACAGTAGTGGGAGTATGGTAGAACTGGAAGTGATTCCAGAACCACAAACGATTACTGAAGATTTGATAGGAACCTAAAGATTCAATCTGGTTTGACATTCCATTGGCCACTCCGCAGATAAGGTGGGTAACTTCAGGCACCCGAGAGGTACTCCGGTAGGCTCAAGGACGGTGACAGGGAGGTTCTTGTTTACCCACACTTGCCATTGCTGTTGTTCCAGACTATGAGACCCGGCAGGAGGATGAGTATAGCGTCGTTCTGAACTCGCTTCAGAAGTGTACGTGTATATGACTCTGCCAGAGGGTTGTCGTAGTCAGTGGGAGCAGCGGAAGCATTGGTGGACAGGTAGCTTATGTCTATTTATAGACTAAAGCAGATATAGCGGAGATAGATCATCTATTTCTGACGTGACAGTCATGGGTTTGACTTCATCAGAATAGGGGATGGATCTGTTGAGAAGGTAGTAGGGTGTGATATCCTGGTATTTGGATGACATACACAGAGTAGGAAAAGAAACTCCTATACTACAGTCGGTTATACTTTGGTCGTCACATAGTGGTTTCTCCACAAAGGAAATGGATTTTATATCAGACATACTGGTTACTAGATCTATGGTTTTAGATCTAGATTTGGGTGGTTTCCCAACCAGGGTACTTGACAGCATTCTAAGAGTATTTAGAATGGACGACTCCTGGCACGGTAGTGTACCTGCAGGTAATGGAGTCACCCTCTCTAAAGGTGTCTTACAGACTAAAGGGGAGAGGGATGTGCATGATTGGCAGATTACTTGCTTAGGAAATTGAGTCAATCATGAGATGTCAAGTACCACACCAGATGTTGTTCTTGCACTAGATGCAATAAGTTGACATTAATCCAATCCTGGAGAAACAGTCGAAAGCAGTTTTAGAACATAAGTGGATGTTCTAGGGATATGATAACGACAGCCTCATTCGGGAGACAGTTATCATTCCAGGCTTCCAAGGTGACATGGACAACAAGGAGGTTGTCAGAGTTATAGTTTTTCCTTCTGACGAGGGACAGTATTTTGGACAGGTTGTCCAAGGCAATACTGAGGGTGGCATGGCGTAGGATACTGATTAAGTTCAGTTGACGATACAGTCTAAGAAGTTTGGATTTGGAGTTCATTTATGAGCTAGGTCCCATCAGACATCCAGACATTCTAGGACAGGTATTACTCTTTTCGGGAGATGGCTTTCTCCGCGAACTTGAGATATAGAGAGACATAGAAAGAAACAACAAAGCGGATCCACTCACTAAGGCTATTCCTCGAACGCAATAGTTTCGCAAACGAGTTTTGTGAGACTGACTGGTAGAGGAGTTGGGTGTTCGGTATCACACAGGCTGTGAGTATGCGACATCGCAATAATTAGCCTTGAGTGCAAGTGGGAGATTGTTGGAGATAGTGCCCTCAGTGTCAATTATTGGATCACAGGCACGTGATTGCAATGATTGAGGGAGGACCTATCCCGGTAGGACAGTCTTACTCGAGATGATAGTATGCTATCTGGTTTACCTTTATCAGCGTGTACTGCTTCAGGTGACCTTATAGGTCGCTATTACACGTTGGTAGAGCCCCTAGGATTCTTGCTTGACCACCAGCAGTATGAGGGCGATCATATAAGTGGGAGCTGGGGGTCTATAAGCACATCCTTAAATGGTCCCTAGTCGTGCGAGTTTCGAGACAGGGCATCGATACTCCAGAGTAGACTAGTGTATACAGTCGAGACCCCGACGAGGGGCGGTGGCCGGTCTCACAAGCCACTGGTGTCAGTTGGTTCACCTAAGATGTATACAGGTGCTCATTAGGTTATGAGTACACCGGATAGGACTCGCCGGGAACATGCTAGTTGGTCATATACCAGACGTCAGATGGCAGTTCCCTGGTGACATGTGTACAGGTTAGTTCATCGACCTGGGGATCGTCATTTGTCTTGTGTGAGTTCCCACTGTACTTTGATTACTACCCTACCATGGCTCAAAGGAGTCGTGCAAACAGGTTTTAGTTGAGTACAGTCCCGAGCCACATGGAGGCAATGAGCGTATCTTCAGGGGTTCGTCTCTCCCGGTATTGGGGGTGAGGTCGTGCTGTGTCTAGGAGAGCCATTACACGAAGCCCTCGGCCGAGGCAAGGAGATTTACTGGTAGGTATTCCAGTAGTATTTCAGGGTGTTCTGGGCTACGCTCCGACACGACTTGTACCGCTTTTGGGGGTCTGACTTTTACCAACCCCCTAGGCCCGCCATGCGATGCTCATAGACGAACGGACCGGACTGTACGGATATTGTCACTGACAGGCTCAGTAGGGTTGTCAGGCTGAGTTCGCTCACAGACGTCCCTTTTAGTCAATACCTGGTAGTCCGTTACGTATTGGCTTATACCTCTGACGTGCTAGTGGTTAAATCCACAACCAAGGTGTTGACGAGTCTTTAGAGTCCCCCACATTCAGTTACTCAGCTTTCGGGCGAAAGGTTGTAGAGGCCGTATGGAGATATGGAAAGGTCCGATCAGATACGTGCGGTATTGCACGGATCAGGATCGGACAGTTTGTACTACAGGCCGTATGGATATATGGCAGGGTTCGATCAGATACGTGCGGTATTGCACGGATCAGGATCGAACGGATAATACTAGCCGGCTTTGGTTTAAGCCGGATCCTAGTTTAGTACAATGGAGATTTTGTCTCATTGCATTTGTATTTCGGTCGGAATACAAATGCGGGTGTGTATGCACAGTATCGGGGTTTTCCTGTAATTTATTACGGGACCAGTTTTCTGGAGTTGCCAGTTTGCTTTCCGTTTCGGCCAATTTCCTTTGTATCGTTCATTGGCCGAAGATTGGTGGAGGAGGGGTTATTTGCATTGTTGCAAATTTGCTTTTGTGGAAGGGGGTCTTTGCATATTTCCTTGTATCATGATGGTGCACCATTCTTTTGACCTTGACTTCTTCTATCATGATTGCTTGACTTTGTGAGCAATCATGGTTGTAGTAGGTGGGTTTTTGGAGTATGGGTTTGATTTTGTAATCATTGCTTTTCATGATAACCATTCCTCTCTCTCTCTCTTGGATGATATGAGTATGGCTCCCATTTTTTGATACTCCCTCATTCTCACTCTCCCCACACAAGTAGTGGCCGGCCTTGGCTCTTGGGGGGCTGTCCAAATATTTTGGTGTGGGTTTTTGGCTCATTTCATGTTGCAAAAATCCCACAAGTTCCATCTCCAAACTCCATAGTTCATCCCTCCACCAAAAGGCAATTCCTACAACCCCAAATGAGACACAAGTTCTACACAACATTCTACAGCAAATCTTGGGCACGTCGACTAGCCAGCTTCGTGCCCGAGTTGCCTCGGCATTGAGGTGGGAGCCCGTAAAAGAAGTAGGCGATGTGGTGCACTTCCGGCGACGAGGTGGAGACAGGACATTCCGCGGGAGATCAGGACGACGACGAGAAGACCGGAGGACTTGGATCAGTCGGTATATCTCTCTTCCCCATCTTGTAGTTAGCTAGGACTACTTAATGGTTCGATCCGGGTATTAGTGCGCGGCGGTTTGCCAGTTCAAGAAAAAGTAAAGTTTATCACCGCTTCCGCATTTGGCCGTCGGATTGACGGCCGGGGCGCCACCGTGCACTTACAGATAAAGCCCTTAGGATGTGTACTCGACTTCCAGGACTATGATGTAGATCATACTAATGGGGCCTGGGTAGTCCATGAGTACATCCTTCAATGTTCCTAGTGGTGGGAATATCGAGACGGGGTATCGGTATTCCAGAGTAGACTAGCGTATATCTTCTCGACCCATGTGATGGGCGATGGATGATCCCATATCCATTGGTGTTTGACATCAGAGATGGTATGCGGGTGCTCAGTGGAGACTGGGTATACTGAACGGACTCGCCGAGAACTCCCAGATGGTATTATACCTCACGTCAGATGGCAGTTCTCTGGTGACACTGGTACAGCTTAGTCTGTTGACCCGAGATCGTCATAGAGTCTTGTGTGTCTCCCACTGCGCTTTGATTTCCACCTTACCACGGCTCTACTGAGTCGTGCAAACAGGTGGTTTTTGGGTATAGTCCCGATTCACATGGAGGCAATGAGCGATAGGAGGGGATTCGTCACTCCCGGTATTGAGGGTTGATGTTGCGCTATGCTCGATTGGCCATAACTGGAAATCCCTGGCCAGGGTTGCAGTGATATACTGGTAAGAGTTATCAGTAGTTTCACGCTTGTTATGGACCTTACATCGGCATGACTTATCAAGCAACTGGGTCTGACGTTTACCACCCCTAGGCGAGATATGCGACATATCAGACGAACAGACCGGACTGTACGGTAAGTGTTGCTGGTTGGATTCACATGAGTGTGAGCGGGCTTGCTCGTTGATCTTCTGATCACTCAATACCCGGGTGGCCGTTACGTTTAGCAGACCGCTTGCGGCTTATGGGTGTTTGATATGATCATCACCTACTGCCGGCGTATTGACGAGTCTTTAGAGTCCTACAGAGAGGTTTCCTGGCTCAAGCGAAACGAAATAGGAGCGCATATGAGATATGTGCGGGACCGAGAATAATGCCAGTATGTGATACTGAATTCTAGTCTCACGATTTGTATCATCGGACGGTTATATAAGATATAGCCGGGTTACCGAATCAAATGTTGATTCGATACATTGATACACTTTATATTAGTCGGTTATATACAGTATGACCGGATCATTAAATCAAGTGTTGATTTAATGATTTAATATATAATTATATATTTGATATATTACTTTACATTAACTAGTATTGGTTCACTTAAGGTTTGTTTTCTCACTAGTTTGTGCATAAGTGTATATATGATATATATTTGTGTACATATGTTTGTATCATGTTTGATGATACATACAAGTTGTGTGTATGAGAATTATATCAAGATTAAGTTTAAGATTAGGATATTGTTTTATCAAGAGAATTAGCAAAAGAAATGAACTTGGTCAAAGTTGTCAAGCTTGAAGAAGCTTGGAGAAACCTTGACAAAGTCCACTCTTTTGTCATTTCTTTTGATAATTCTTTAACCTAACCCTTAACCCAAGTCTTTGGTTAATTCTCTACACAAGTTAAGCATGAGGGCTTAACTTAACCATGGTACCATAATTAAAAGGATAAGTTTCATTCTTATTTCATTATCTTTTTATTCTTTTCTTCTTCTTCATCTTCATCAAGCTTCAAGAAAGCTTGCTACCTCTAATGGTGCCATGAGATTTAGAGTGAGAAATCCAAATCTAAAGTCAACCCACTTCCTATTTCTTCATCCTCTACCACTTGCCATGTAGTAGAGTGTGTTATCTTCACAAGTTTCATGATCTAGTGAAGATGGAGCTTGAGTTTGAGTTGCCTCGACGTAGATCATCTTCGGCATCGAAGTCAACGTCCTAGCCCGTCCATTTCTCCGATGAAACCGACGCTAGAGTCCGGGATTCCGATGATCACAGCGGAGGGACGTCAACACGGAGCTAGAGAGGTGGAGGACCGGATCTACAAAGGATGTAGTCACTTTCACTTAGTAGCAAAATTGTTTGCTTGCATTTACTTTCTCCTTACCTCTAGTTAACGATCTAGTATAGGGTTCTTTGGCACATGGAAATTTTTGAATTGGACATGGTTGATCAGTTGTACAACCTCATAAGTGTGCCTAGGAACCCTACATGGTCATCTAAAGCTTCTCCAAGATTCTAACCATGACAAAATTCCCCTTAATTTTGAATTACTTAAATAAATAAAAATCTTAATATTATCTCAAGTATGGTGAAAGTCTCATACACCCATGTTGCATGTATAATCAAGCATGACATAATTATATATATCACATATATATTAAGTGTCCAATAGTGATTAAAAGAAATGCACAAGTGAGCTAATATTAGTTAATATAAATTATTATATCAAATATACAATTATACATTAAATTATCAAATCGACACTTGATTTAATAATCCGGCTACATCACATATAACCGACTAATATCATATGTATCTTCTTATCAAATCAACACATGATTTGATAACCCGGCAATATCACATATAACCGACCGATACTAATATCGCGAGAATAGAATACGGTATCAAATACTCGTATTAATCTTGGTCCGCACATGTCACATATGTGCTCCTACTTTGTTTTGCCTGAGCCAGGAAACCTCTGTGTAGGACTCTAAAGACTCGTCAATACGCCGGCAGTAGGTGATGATCATATCAGTCACCCACAAGCCGTCAGCAGTACTAGCTGGACGTAACGGCTACCCGGGTATTGAGCGATCAAAAGATCAACAAGCAAGCCTGCTCATACTCCTGTAAAGCCTACCAGTAACACTACGGTACAGTCCGGTCTCCGTTTGATATGTCGCATATCCAGTCTAGGGGTGGTAACCACCAGACCCCAGTAACCGATAAGTCATGCCGATGTGAGGCTCATAACGGATCGAGAAACTACCGATAACACTTACCAGTAGATATCCATATCATCCCTGGCCAGGAACTTCCTGTTATAGCCAATCGAGCACAGTGCAACATTAACCCCCAATACCGGGAGAGACGAAACCCTTCCTATCATTCATTACCTCTATGTGATTCGAGACTGTACCCAAAAGCCACCATTTTGCACATTCTCTTGAACGTGGTAAGGTGGAAATCAAAGCACGGTAGGAATCACACAAGACTCTATGACGATCTCGGGTCTACAGACTAACCTGTACTAGTGTCATCAGAGAACTGCTATCTGATGATAGGTATAATACCAACTAGGAGTTCTCGGCGAGTCCGTTCAGTGTACCCAGTCTCCACTGAGCACCCGTATACCATCTTTGATGTCAAACACCAATGGATGTGGGATCGTCCATCTCCCATCATATGGGTCAAGAAGCGTATACGCTAGTCTACTCTGGAATATCGATGCCCTGTCTCGATACAACCTTGACTAGGAAAAATCATAGGATGTACTTATGGACTATCCTGGCCACACTAGTATGATCTTCATTATAGTCCTAGTAGTCAAATACATATCCTAAGGGCTTTATCAACATGTGAGAGCAAGACAGTATCACAATACAAGTCTACATATTAAGACAAAGAGCAACCAGATAGCATACTATCATGTTGAGCAAGAAAGTCCTCTCTATATATATCCAAGCATCCACTATAATATACATCATATGTACAATAACGGCCTATAGGGAATATACATAACTAACAATCTCCCACTTGAACTATGACCAGTTGTTGTAGTATCTCATACCCAACATCCTGAAGAGTCTCTCAAATTGTATCTGAGGTATGGCCTTCGTGAGTGGATCCGGAATGTTGTTCTTCGTATCAACTCTCCTGACCTCAATCTCCCTGTGATCAACTATCTCCCGGATTAGGTGATACCGCCTCAGAATATGCCTGGATCTCTGTTAGGACCTGGGTTCCTTGGCCAAAGCCACTGCTCCATTGTTATCGCAATACAAAGGTTTTGGATGCTCGATGGACGGAACCACACCAAGTTTGTTTATGAACTTCTTCATCCAGACAGCCTTTTTGACAGCATCGTTGGCAGCGATGTATTCATCTTCCATCGTCGAGTCTGCTACGGTTTTCTGTTTAGAACTCTTCCAACAAACCGCCCCTCTATTGAGGGTAAAGAAAAATCCCGAGATCGACTTAGAGTCATCCGTATCACTCTGGAAGCTCGAATCGGTAAAGGACTCCACTTGGAGTTCTCCGTTACCATACACCAAGAACATCTCTTTAGTCCTTCTCAAGTACTTGAGAATGTTCTTCACAGTTGTCCAGTGATTCTCTCCTGGATCTGCTTGATACCTACTCACTACACTTAGTGAGTATGCTCCATCGGGTCTGGTATATAGTATCGCGTACATGATAGAGCCTACTGCCGAAGCATAGGGTATTCCTTGCATGCGAGCTATCCAAATCAGTCTTGGGAGACATCTTTTTGGAGAGAGTGAGTCCTGTGATCGTAGGTAAATTCCTACGCTTGGATTCTTCCATACTAAACCTCTTTAGTATGGTGTCAATGTACCTGGAATGGGACAATCCCAGTATCCGTTTAGATTTATCTCTATAGATCTTAATCCCCAAGATGTAGGAAGTATCACCTAGATCTTTCATTGAGAATATATGTGATAAGAAGAGCTTGATCGAGTGCAGCATAAGAACATCATTTCCTATCAAGAGTATGTCATCCGCGTACAATACAAGGAAGATAACCTTACTCTCTGCCACCTTCTTGTATATACAAGGTTCATCTAAATTTTTGATGAAGTCAAACTATTTGACCACTACATCAAAACAGATGTTCCAACTCCGCGATGCCTGCTTTAACTCGTAGATGGATTTAAACAGTTTGCACACATTTCTACTGCTCCCACTGTCTACGAAGCCTTCTGGCCGAGTCATGTACACGCTCTCTTCTAAATCACTATTTAGAAAAGCGGTCTTAGCATCCATTTGCCAGATTTCGTAGTCATAGTATGCGACAATGGCAAGTAGGATCCGGATGGACTTAAGCATAGCTACTGGAGAAAAGATTTCATCATAATCCACACCTGGTCGTTGACGAAAACCTTTTGCAACAAGTCTAGCTTTGAAAGTCTCAACTTTTCCATCTACACCAAGTTTCTTCTTAAAAATCCATTTGCTCCCAATGGGTTTTACCCCTTCGGGAGCAACTTCCAAAGTCCAAACTTTGTTGGTGTTCATGGATTCCATCTCAGATCGCATTGCATCCAGCCATTTTACAGAGTCCCTACTCGTGATGGCCTGCTCGAAACTAGTTGGGTCATCATCTTCCATGGTGCAATCCTTGGTTCTACCATCAATGAGAAAACCGTAGTATCTCTCAGGTGGATGAGGAACCCTACTAGATCGGTGGAGAGGCTGGGGTTCGTTGGAGACTACTGAATCCTCTGGTTCCAATAAATCATCAGTTGTAGTTTGTGCCACTGGAACTTCTCCCACCTTTACCTCTTCGCAACTAATTTCTTTTACAAGAAATTCCTTTTCTAAAAAGGTGGTGTATTGAGAAACAAACACCTTTTGTTCCTCAGCGTGGTAGAAAATATATCCTTGTGAATTCTTTGGATATCCCACAAACTTGCATAGAACTGATTGTGCCTCGAATTTGTCCGGATTTTTCCTTTTGACATAGGCCGGACAACCCCATATCTTAACATGTTTAAGATATGGTCTCTTCCCGCTCCATATCTCATATGGTGTGGTAGGTACAAATTTAGATGGAACTTGATTCAATAGGTATGATGCTGTCTCAAGCGCATAACCCCAAAAGGAAATAGGCAACTCAGCGGTGCTCATCATAGAGCACACCATATCTAATAGGGTGCGATTCCTCCGCTCCGATACACCGTTGTGCTGTGGTGTATACGGAGGAGTAAGCTGAGAGAGAATCCCATTCTTATTTAGATAGTCCAGGAACTCCGTGCTCAAGTATTCTCCTCCCCGATCAGATCGTAGGATTTTAATACTTTTACTCGTCTGGTTCTCGACTTCATGCTTATATTCTTTGAATTTCTCAAAAGCATCAGACTTGTGTTTCATTAGGAACACATGTCCGTATCTTGAGAGATCGTCAGTGAATGTAATGATGTATGAGGAACCATTCCTGTCATGTGTAGACATGGAACCACATACATCACTATGTATCAGTCCCAAGAGTTCCGTAACTCTTTCTCCGTGTCCAGTAAACGGAGTTTTGGTCATCTTGCCTTTGAGACATGACTGGCAAGTGTCATAAGATGAAAATTCGAACGGATTCAAATATCCATCCTTATGTAACTTAGCCAGTCGTGTCGCATTGATATGACCTAGTCTATAATGCCACAAGAAGGATTTGTTCATTTCTGAACTCTTCCACTTGTGTGTGTTTTGTACATTAAGAACCATAGTTTGATTTAGAACGTATATGCCATTATTTAACGAGTTTGATCTAATCAACTTTTATTCAGAAAGATGTTCATAACATTACCTGTACTACAAAATTATATCCTTCTTTACTTAATAAAGAAACTGATATAAGATTGCATATCAGGGTCGGTATGTAATAGCATTCGTTCAGAATCAATGTGTTACCATTTGGTAATACAAGATGATATTCGCCAACTGCTTTGGCTGCAACATTTGCACCATTCCCAACTCTTACGAAATGATCACCCATTCCCAGTTCTCTACCTTTTCTTAGCCCATGTAACATATTATATATGTGGGATCCCGATCCGGTATCTAATACCCAGAACGTAGAGTGAACCGAGAAACAGTTCTCGATAACTAACACACCTGAAGAAGATGCATCAACATACTTATTCTTCGTTTGGGCGGCATAGGACTCCGGATATGTCCCTATTCACTGCTCAGTCTTATAAAAATTATAAGAAAGAACAGAACCAGCGTTCCCCTGCTCATCATAACAAGCTGGTTCGGTCAATATATCCATATTATTATCTTGATTAAGGTTTGACATGGTCGCTATTTGGAGAGAGAGAAGAAAACACTTTAGCTTATGCTCTTGCAAGATTAGATTGGTTATTGTCTTATCTAATCAGGATGGCTCCCACTGTTTTTATCAAATCTTCCTTCAAACCCTAAAAGGTAAGACTAGCCGGGATTAATTACACCCTACAAGTTCGCCAATCTTTCGGCCAGACCAGTGTTGGTACTTTGAGGGAGGTTCCCCGTGCTTTCGCACGGACCTAATTAAAATAAACCTCATTTTCTTAGGGGCGTAACCCCGTTAGCACCTTTCTAGACACCTACTTGATCGGCTAATTGTGATGTGTAAAACTCCCTCAGGAGTAACTCTTACTTGCAGTGGGTATCGGGATCCAACTATCTCATAGAAGGTATGCAATCTCATTGCAAATTTCAACACTTGAAATTCCCGATAATACTTTTGCCCCTAGCAACTTATGACCTTAACATAGTCAACAAATCATAAGCGCTAGCCAAGTTCAACCCGTCATTTCCTGATTGAATTAAACCCACCCGTACGACCCTTAACAATGTCAACAAAGTCGTACGACTACCCTAATCCAATCGCATCTCATGTTTTAGCAGATAAGCACTAGTTAGCTACAGCACACTATGCCTTAACATAGTCAACAAACGTAGCACGAATAATAAGTAATACTTATCTGAAATGACGGAGGGCTACGACAGGTTTTAAGAAAACCATTTGCGTAATGAACTTGATATCGTTGTAGAAACAAGTGATTTTGAAAAGGAGTGTTTTTGAGGTTTTTACTAGTTTTGCTAAATAGGTCACTCCCGGTGAAGGGATCTCGGCTCTTTCCTTATCGAATAAGGTGCAGGATATTTCACAAATACCACTATGCAAAGCAAGAACTATAGAAGCAATCAAAAACTAAACCGAGTGAGTTGTAGTATCTGCTAGTTTCGCTAAAGAGGTCACTCCCGGTGAAGAGATCTCGGCCCTTTCCTTATCGAATAAGGTGCTGGATATTCTACAAGGAATACCGCTATGCAAAGCAAAAAACTAGAGCCACCCTTTTTGAAAATTTGATTCTACAACATCTTTTAGATTTCTTTTCTTTCATTAATCTCATTAATGAAGTTCCATCATTTATGCTTCCTAAGCATCACAAAAGAAACAAAAATATAACGTACGTTTATGCCATCCGCATTCGCCTCAGTGTCCCATTATGCACCGTTAGGTTACTTAACTAACGGCATAGCGGGGCGGGACTAGCACGGGTGTTAAACATAAGCAACGTTTATTATATATCATATATACAATAATAAAGCATTCGTCTCATGCATATAAAGTGATCACATCACAGAATATCAGCAGCAGAAGATTACATATGAAATATTGGATATACTAGGAATTCCGTGTTTTAAATTAAGCCAGTATAAAACACGGATTCCACGGTCGCGATGAATAGCCAAACCTACATCCCTAGACCCCTACGAGAGCGACAAGCAACCCTACCAATTCTAGATTTAGGAGACCCGGACTCGACTCCTTGAGATGGTGTCCCACTGGACTCTAGAACCCGGTTACTTGTGCTCCCCTCCTTGGGTCTATCCTAATGCGGAAAAGTAAATAATATACAACAACGGTGACTTCATCCTCAACCCGGAAGTGCTCCAATTGAAGAATATTATATATAATGAATTTTACATGAATGAAAATAAAAACTCTCATTTCACATAAAACCCCGGCTATTCAAAACACGACGATCCAATATAACATATCACAGCAACACATAACATCACATGTCATCAACCTAAGTAAATATCCATGTCCCAATTGTCGTTGACATATAGCAATGAAACCGGCGATACACCACATATTACACTTACGGTCGCAGAAAAGAAAATGTCAAACTGCAATATTTTGAATCCATAATTATCTTAGACATCATAAACCCGAAATATCATATACTTCGGATTTCATGCCTAACCATATGAATTCCACATATTGTATCACATTCCATAAAAAGCTAGACGATTTTAAACATTCCGATCGAATTAACAAACACCCAAAATTTCCCAAAAAGCTCAACACTTGAGCAGTGTTAGAAATACCCAGAACTATACCACAGTACCCATGGACCAGCAGCTGAAGGCCCGTCCCAAGCCTCTCAAGTGGCGCCGTGGAACCGCCAGCTAAACCATGTTTTGGCTGCGGTTCCGCGGTCACTTAGACTAGTTAGGGACTCGTTCTTCAGGTGGGTCCATGGAATTACCTGCATAATTTTTAGAGTATTTTTAACATGAAAAAATCCAACTTTTTGAAAATTTTCCACAGAGGGGTCCAAAATTGGGTTTTCGGGGTTCGATCGGACTTCTAAATTCGTCTAGAGAACGCCTAATTCTTTAGCTTGGCTCTGATACCACTGTAGGGTTACTTAGTACGACAGCAAGGTTTCGGGAGGCATCGTCCATGCCATTTTCAAAAATTTGCCATGCTACTTAACCCTAGCCCTAGAATCTTGACTAAAGATTTAGACGATACGATATGTAAACAACTTTACAACTAAGTGAATGAAAAATACAACCATTGTAGACCGGTCCTTCACTTCAAATGCTCCGTGTAGAAGTCCCTTCGTAGCGAGTAATGATCTCCCGAACTCTTGAGAGGCTCCATAAGGTGAAAAATGCAAACTTGCTTGAAATCTTTAAAGCCGAAGATGATCTACGTCGAGGAGACACCAACTAAAGCTACCTCTTCACTAATTAGGGATTAGTGTAGCTAACATCCTAAACTAAATGGCTAATCTAGTAGAGGATGATAAAGTAGGAACTCTAGAAATCTTTTTCTCACTCTTTTTCTTCTTCTCTCAAAAACCTAGAGAGCTCTCTCATGAGCAAGAGGAAGATGAAGCAAATAATGGATGAGAGAGTGAATGCCAACCATGGGTGAGAAATATCTTATATAACCCATGTAGAGACATAACCATAGTTGCAGATAATGGTTAGGTTAATAAATATCTAAGGAAAAACAAAATTGGTGGACTAAGTCAATGGTCATCCAAAGCTTATCCAAGCTTCTAACCATGATCCACTCAATTTTTAATTACTTAAATAAATAAAAACCTTAATATTATCTTAAGTATGGTGTAAGTCTCATACACCTATGTTGCATGTATAATCAAGCATGACACAATAATATATATCACATATATATTAAGTGTCCAATAGTGATTAAAAGAAATGCACAAGTGAGCTAATATTAGTTAATGTAAATTAGTATATCAAATATACAATTATACATTAAATTATCAAATCAGCACTTGATTTAATAATCAGGCTATATCACATATAACCGACTAATATCATATTTATTTTCTTATCGAATCAACACTTGATTCGATAACCCGGCTATATCACATATAATTAACCGATACTAATACCATGAGAATAAAATACGGTATCACATACTCGTATTAATCTCGGTCCCCCAGATATGATATATGTGCTCCTATTTCGTTTTGCCTGAGCCAGGAAACCTCTGTGTAGGACTCTGAAGACTCGTCAATACGCCGGCAGTAGGCGATGATCATATTAGTCACCTACAAGCCGTCAGCGGTACTAGCTGGACATAACGGCTATCCGGGTATTGAACGATCAGAAGATCAACAAGTAAGCCTGCTCATACTCCTGTAAAGCCTGTCAGTAACACTACAGTATAGTCCGGTCTCTTCGTCTGATATGTCGCATATCCAGTCTAGGGGTGGTTACCGTCAGACCCCAGTAACCAATAAGTCGTGACGATGTGAGGCTCATAACGGGTTGAGAAACTACAGATAACACTTACCAGTAGATCTCCATATCAGCCCTGGCAAGGGACTTCCTGTTATAGCCAATCGAGCACAGCGAAACATCAACCCCCAATACCGGGAGAGACGAAACCCCTCCTATCGCTCATTGCCTCCATGTGATTCGGGACTGTACGCAAAAGCCACCATTTTTCACGTTCTCTTGAACATGGTAAGGTGGAAATCAAAGCACAGTGGGAATCACACAAGACTTTATGACGATCTCGGGTCTACAGACTAACCCGTACCAGTGTCACCAGAGAACTGCTATCTGACGATAGGTATAATACCAACTAGGAGTTCTCGGCGAGTCTGTTCAGTGTACCCAGTCTCCACTGAGCACCCGTATACAATCTTTGATGTCAAACACCAATGGATGTGGGATCATCCATCGCCCATCATATGGGTTAAGAAGCGTATACGCTAGTCTACTCTGGAATACCGATGCCCTGTCTCGATACACCCTCGACTAGGAACAATCATAAGATGTACTTGTGGACTACTTTGGCCCCACTAGTATGATCTCCATCATAGTCCTAGTAGTCAAGTACACATCCTAAAGGCTTTATCAATATGTGAGAGCAAGACAGTATCACAATACAAGCCTACATGGTAAGACAAAGAGCAATCAGATAGCATACTATCATGTTGAGCAAGAAAGTTCTCTCTCTATATATCCAAGCATCTACTATAATATACCTCATATGTACAATAATGGCCTCTAGGGCATATACATAACTAACACGATCGTACCGGCTCCAGCTCCTTTTGAGTCTCGCATTCCAATGCCCGTGGGCCCCTTCGCTAAATGCACATCCTCCAGGGGCGCCGTGAATAGACGGCGAATGTTAAGAGAGTTTATCAAAGATCTCAATGCTGAGGCCCTCACTTCTGCTATGGATTTTGCCGTTGAAGTCAATCCAATGCTGGCGACACTCGTGAACTTCCATAATGAAGCTCTTGTAGGTTCTTGGGTTGATTATTGCAAAAAGATCGAGGCTTGCCTGCACGAGATTGAGCTCAAGTGTCTCGCTCCTGAGGTGTTGGCTTCAAACTCTCAGTGGGCTGCGTGGGTCGAACATAGTGTTCCTTTCATTCACCATTTTGAACAAGAGGCGGTCTTGAGATGAAAGGAACATGAGGCGGCCTCTAGCGAATCCGTCCGGTTGCGCGTCCAGGTTTAAGAGAATGCTGCGCAGTTAAAATCCATTTTCGACAATCTCCACCGATGTATTTCGGACGGGTTGACGCTAAGGCGGACGCTTGACTTCACCGAGCGGGTCACGCAGGACTGCGAAGCTGCCATACTAGAAATTGATGAAAAGCTTTCATCCTGTTTGCAGCAACGGACTTAAATTGAAGCGGAATTGGCCACGGTAGCTGACCACGAGAACGGATTGAGAGGAGCGCGCGAGCGACTTATCAATTTGTTCAAGACGCCTCCTCTTTAATAACTGTCATTGTATCTCTTTTCTTATACCGGTTGTAAACTTGTGATTCATGAATAACATGTATTCATTTCGATTCCTTTATGAAATGTATCTTATATTCACTTGAATTCATGAATAAAAGATATATTTTATTTCATACCGGCATTTCTTTCTTTTTCTGTCATGACTTAGTAGTTTATATACTCATTTCGGAGTTTCTAGTTTATGAACTCATTTCGGAGCTTATTTAGTTTATCTCCCTTGAGCTTGTAGGCAAACCTGTCCTAACGTCGTAGTTAACCCTTTCTCTTTATGTCAGAGGTCCGTTAGGGTCTGTGGTACTAGGGTTTTATCCGTCATACCATCACGTTGGCTGATGCATTCCTCGATATGCAGTCTTGCTGTTCGAGTAGCCGTGCGACTGTCGTGTCTCTGATCCCTTCAAGGCTGAACAAGACGTCTTCAAATAATCTCCCAGGTCATATTACCGTCAGGAAAGCATATTCACCCTAGAAATCGTGAGGATTTCTAAGTGTTCATCGCTTCCGTGAGTCGCGGGGATCTTACTCGGATATTTTTTCCTTACGAATCGTAATGACCCGTAAGTAGCTTCTTCATTTTACTGGCATGTAACTTCAGCGAATGTGGCCCTTAGATAGTCCATCTTGACCTCCTTATAGGGTAGCGATGGTTTATGAAATAGGTTTAGATCTGCCGTCTAAGACTTTTCAACTTTATGAGCCGTGAGGGTCTCATAAAATTTTTTCTCTCTGCAATTCGAGAGGATCCCGTAGGTGTATTTTCTCCTTAGGAGTCATGAGGACTCCTAAATGCATTTTCTTTTGAGAGTCGTAAGGATCTCATAAGAGAATTTTCCCGATTACGAGTCGAGAGGACTCGGAAGTGGTTTTTTCCTCCTTGTCAGTATTCAACTTTGGAAAATATGGCCCGTGGATAGTATACAATAGTCCATCTTGGACCTACTTATAGGGCCACAATGCTTAAGAGACAGGTTGATATTCCCGTCGCCTAAGGCTTTTCAACTTCATGAGCCGTGAGGGCTTCATGAAGACCTTTCTCCCTACGAGTCAAGATGAGTCGAGAAGTTCTCGCAGGAACATTGTTTTCCCTACGAGTCGAGACGAGTCGAGAAGTTCTTGCAGGAACGTCCTAACGTCACAGTTAACCTATGCTCTTTATGACAGAGGTCCGTTAAGGTCTGTGGTACTAGGGTTTTTTGTCCGTCATACCGTCGCGTTGGCTGATGCATTCCCCGATATGCAATCTTGCTATTGGAGTAGCCCCGCGACTGTCGTGTCTCTGATCCCTTCGGGGGCTAGACAAGACGTCTTCAAATAATCTCCCAGGTCATATTACCGTCGGAAGAGCAAGCATTAGGGATTTTCCATGCCGCTTTTTCCTTGAGGTTAGGTTCAGTTTAGGAGCCTTGATGAGTCATAACCACTCCGCGCTGGTGTGGGATGATCTCCGATAGTATTTCAGGTTTTATTTGAGTTGCCGTCAAGACCCTGAAGCTAGGGATTTTCCTTTGCTTCGTGTGCTGTCATTGCGTCTGTTGTAATGAGCCGAATGTCGAGGTTATTTCTAGGTTGTCTATGAACTGTCGAGGCTTGGAACTAGGGACTTTGCCATGGCTCCGATGGTAGTCTCTAGGTTATTGGTGAACCATCGAGGCTTGGAACTTGGGACTTTGCCATGGCTCCATTGTTTTGACCTTATGGTCGGTTGTTGACGTTGCATCTGCATCCTGCTGGAGTAAGAAGAAACGCCGTTGTTGATCTCTAGGCCGTCGATGAACTGTTGAGACTTGGAACTAGGGACTCTGCCATGGCTCCATTTTGTTGACGTTGCGTTTGCATTCGGTTGGAGTGAGAAGAAACGCCGTTTTTGATCTCTAGGCCGTCGATGAACCGTCGAGACTTGGAACCGGGACTCTGCCATGGCTCTGTTTTGTTGACGTTGCGTCTGCATCCGGTTGGAGTGATAAGAAATGCCGTTGTTGATCTCTAGGCTGTCGATAAACCGTCGAGACTTGGAACTAGGGATTCTTCCATAGCTCCGCTTTGTTGATGTTGCGTCTGCATTCGGTTGGAGTGAAAAGAAACGCCGAGGTGACATTGCGTCCGCTGTATCGAGACGAATATCGAGGTGGTCTTTAGGTTGTCTGTGAACAGTCGGGAACTGGAACTTGGGACTTTGCCATGGCTTCGAAGCAGTCTCTAGGTTGTTGGTGAACCGTCGAGGCTTGTCTCTCCCTTTAATGGAGCCTGGTGGGAAAACGTGGTTTCCCTTTTCCTTTGTGCCCATGGATTGTGTACGGGGGTCGATGTGGACACACATGCAGGGCAAAAGTTTCATCACTTCTTTTTAGTTCTTTCCGCGATGCTCCATCAGTTCATCTTTTATATCGTGAAAGTCGCGATTGCTCTATCATTTCGGCTGTTTCTCGCGATACCCAATCATTTCGGCTATTTTTATATGTATATATTTTACTCGCTGATTTTTATTGCGTGTTGTCCTATAATTTCGGCTATTTCATATCCATTTTTGGCTCACTGATTTTTTGTTGCGAGCATGGAACTTAAGACTTGATACCAATCTTAGCATCCGCATCGCTGCGACTGGAATATCGGATCATCATTTGTTGTGAAAGGACTTAGAATTTGCTATCGATTTAGGCATTAATATCGCTACGACTGGAATGTTGCCAGGAGCGAATCATTATTTTCCTTTACTGATTTGAACAAAGAAGGCTTAGCAAACAGGGTTAGGATCCTGCCAACTAAGGCTTTTTGACATCTTGAGCCGTAAAGGTCTCATAAAGGTATTTCTCCCTACAAGTCGTGAGGATCTCGTAGGTGTATTTTCTCCTTATGAGTCGTGAGGACTCCTAAGTGATATCTTCTCTCGTAAGTCATAAGGATCTCACAAGAGTGTTCTCTCCTTGCAAGTCGAGATGACCTACAAGTGTTGTTCACCAAATGGGGGAATTTCGTGCCATTGGTGGAGCTGGGCGAGGGAAAGTTTATTTATGCCTGTGGATTGTATACAAGGATCAATATTGACCGCCTGTAGGGCAATTTAAGGAATGTGATAGCTTAAGAACAGGTTAAGGTTTATGTATCTTAAGGCTTTTGAATCTTGTGAGCCGTGAGGGTCTCACAGGGGGGAAATTCTCCTTACGAGTCGTGAGGATCTTGCAAGTGCATATTCTCCCTAGAAATCATGAGGATTCCTAAGTGTGTTGCTCCTTTTGTGAGTCGTAAGGATCTCACATAGGTATTTTCACCTCATAAGGTTGAGAGGACCTTGCAAGTGCACATGAATTTTTTTACGAGTCTGCGCCCTTTCGATTTTTCACAAACTCGTCGGTAGCTCTGCTGTTTTTACTTACGGAGCCTTTTCGGGTTTTCATCCGCGCCTATTTCGCTTTTGGACGTACCGTTTTTTTAACAACGAGATTGCGCCCTTTCGGGTTTTCATAAGATCGCCGGTAGCCCTGCTGTTTTTACTCACGGCGCCCTTTCGGGTTTTCATCCGTGCCCATTTCGCTTGTGGACGCACCATTTTTTAACAACGAGATTGCGCCCTTTCAGGTTTTCACAAGCTCGCCGGTAACCCTGCAGTTTTTACTCACGGCGCCCTTTCGGGTTTTCATCCGTGCCCATTTCGCTTGTGGACGTACCGTTTTTTTTTGAACGATGAAACTCTTGAAAATAGTTTTCCTACAGGTGACCCATCTGTTTGCCGGTGGGATTTGAGTTGCAGTCCTCGTCGCTGGGACTTGTGGACTTGAATTCCACCATCGCTGTGTTTGAGGCGACATACATAGTTTAAGGACATTACGGTCCATTATTAGTTTAGGGACATTTCGGTCCAGGGCCAGCTTTGGGGCGAAGTTTTTGCCGGATACTACTTATAGAGTTTGGACTCAGGGAGACAGCGAGTGGACACGAGCGTCGTCATTTATCATTAACCTGAGTTGTGACTTGTCAATCGTAGTATTTCTTAAGAATCCGTCCGTTTATTTGCCGGAAGGGTCTTTCGCCATGTATATCCATGAGCAAGTAGGCCCCACCTTGGTAGACCTTGTCTATGATGTACGGACCCTCATAGTTCGGCTCGAATTTCCCCCGCTTTGCACGGTTGGGGATCATAGGTCTTTTTACGACTAGCACGAGTTCGCCTTGGCGGAATGTTCTCGGCCTAGTTAGTCTTTCGTATGAGCGCGTCATCCTTACTTTGTAAGATTCTAGGTTTTGCTGTGCTATGAGACGAGTTTCATTGAGGACATCAAGCTCCTCAAGTCGAAGATGCGCATTTTCTTCATCCGTCAGCTCGTATCGAATTGCCACTCATAGAGAGGGTAACTCTATCTCCAAGGGGAGTACCACTTCCGTGCCGAATACCTACGCGAATGGCGTTGTATTCGTGGCCATTTTGAACGTGGTTCGATACGCCCAGAGAGCATCATGCAATCTCTCATGCCAGTCCTTTTTATTTCTGGACCCCATTTTCTTTATGATCTTCGTCAGGGTCTTGTTTAAAGCCTTAGCTAGACCGTTAGCTCGGGGATTATAGACTGAAGAGTATCTCCAATCTATATTATGCTGCTGCGCGAAGTGGCTGATCTTATGGCTTCTGTAGGCTGGCCTGTTATCGGAGATAATCTGTCGCGGAGTGTCGAACCGATAAATGACGTGAGTTCTGAAGAAATGGAGGATGTTCTCCATTTTCACACCCCTTAGCGGTACTGCTTCTTCCCAAATAGAGAAGTAATTGGTCGTTGCCAATATGAACCGATGTTCTTTAGATGACGCTGGTTTGATGGGCCCAATTATATCGGTTTCCCACATTTCGAACGGCCAACTAGCCAGTATTGGGTGTAGCGGATTCGGATGCTGGTGGATGAAGTCCCCCTGAATTTTGCACGAGTGACACTGCTTCGCATATTCGAGGCAGTCTTGAGTCATCGTGGGCCAATAATAACCCATTCTTTTGATTTTCAGCTTCATCTTTGGCCCGGCTTGACGAGAACCGCAGAGTCCGTCATGAGTCTCTTGGATGACTCTCCTTGCTTCTTCCGGTCCTAGGCACCTTAGCCACAAACTGTCGATTGATCTCTTATATAGAGTATCATTGACGAAGGCAAAAGACAGAGCTCGTTTCATGAGCTGATGTCTCAAAGATGCATTTTCGGGTGTTCAATGGGATTTGAAGTAGTCTATGAAGACCTCTCTCTAATCCTTAGCTTTTCTTCGTCCTCTATTTGGAAGGCTGCTTGTTTGGTCGCTTCCTTTTCTTCAGATGACTCCGGAGATATTTCTGCTGGTGCGAGAATCCAGCGGCTTTGCAGAATGATCCTTACATCATCGAGATTTTCGTCAGCCAGTTCCTTAACAAGCTTGACTAATGCATCCGCCTTGCTATTTTCTGCACGCGGTATGCTTTCCAGGATGTAAGAGGGGATCCGAGTCAGCAATTGCTGCACTCTTTCGCCATATTTTACCAACTCTGGCTTGCACGTATGGTAGTTGCCGTTTACTTAGCTAACGACCAGCTGGGAGTCTCCATATATGAGGAGGTTTTCGATCCCCATATCGACAGCGGTCTCAAGACCTTCTATTAAAGCTTCATATTCCGCTTCGTTGTTTGTTCTTGGCTCCGTTAAGGAAATGGCAAAACGCATTATCCTTCCTTGTGGAGTCACGCAGATAAGGCCTATCCCATCTTTGATTATGGGGGTGTTGTGCTTTCGCTTCTTCATGGAAGATGCCCCATCGAAGTAAAGTTCCTATTGAGGGCCATTTTCCTCATACTTCGTGTCGAACGCATGTTCATCCGGCAACTCGCAATTTAGGGGGGAGTCGGCAGGTATTGGATGTTCCGCGAGGAAGTCGGCGATGGCTTGGCTTTTCATTGCCTTGAGCGGTCGGTATGTAATCGAGAACTCCATTAAGAGGAGCGCCCATTTGGCAAGCCTTCCTGTTAGTATGGCTCTTGACATCAAATATTTGAGAGGATCCACTTTTGATATGAGATGGACCTCATGTGCCAAGGTAAAATGTCGAAGCTTCGTTATCGCGAAGATCAGTGCCAAGCGATGCTTTTCAATGGGGGAGTAATTATTTTCTGCCCTCAGGAGAACTAGACACAAACAGTAGAGAGCTCTCTCCTTTCCTTGACCGTTCTCGTGTGCCCATAGCGCGCCTAAAGAACCTTCAAGGGCTGTTGTGTACAAGATAAGGGACTTTCCCTTGATCGGAGCGGTCAGTACCGGCGGGTTCAGCAGATATTGCTTGATTTCGTCCAGTGCATTTTGGCATTTACGATCCCAAACGAACGGGGTCCCCTTCTTCTTTAGATGGCTGTAGGGGCGGCATTTTCCGGAGAGGTATGCTATGAACCGTCGGATATATGCGAGCTTTCCTTGGAGAGACCGCAATTGTTTGAGAGTTCTTGGCGAGGGCATTTCCATAATCTCCTTGATCTTTGATGGGTCTATTTCGATGCCCCGGTGTCGTACGATGAATCCTAGTAATTTGCTTGAGGAGACTCTAAACGCACATTTTAGAGGGTTCATCTTCAGATTATATTTCCGAAGACGCTGGAACACTATTTTCAAATGCTCCCAGTGCTCCTCGTACGATTTTCTTTTCACCATGAGGTCGTCGATATAACATTCGACAATCTCGTGTATGAGGTCATCGAAGATCTTCGTCATGGCCTTCTGGTAGGTAGTACCAGCGTTCTTCAGACCGAAGGGCATCACTTTATAACAGAATATGCCCAGCGGAGTCCGGGAGGCAGTATGCTTTTGGTCTTCGGGATGCATCTTTATTTGATTATACCCCGAAGATCTATCCATGAAGGAGAAGACTTCATGGGTGGATGTGTTATCGATCATCAACTCGGTAACCGGTACTGAGAAGTCATCCTTTGGACAAGCTTTGTTGAGATCTCGAAAGTCCACACAGATGCATACTGTCTAATTTTTCTTCATTACCGGAATGATATTGGACATCCAGTCAGGGTATTGAACTTCTTGGATGAAGCCGGAGTCAATTAGCTTCTTAACTTCGGCGTTAATACTCATTTCAAGTTCAAGTCGCATTCTTCTTGGCGCCTGCTTGACCGGCTTAACGTCTGGCGATATAGCCAGTTCATGCACCGCTATTTCTGGATCTAGTCACGGCATATCGGAATAATTCCATGAGAAGCAGTCTTTATATTACGTAAGTACGCCTTTTAGTATGGCCACCTGTGTTTTAGACAGCAGCTCACTGATGAACGTTGGCCTTGGATCGTTTTTCATTCCTAAGTCAATTTTCCTTAGATTGTCTGCCGTGGTGTGTATCGCATCTTCCAATTCTTTTGGCGCTAGTGGAAACTCTGAGATCACCTCGTCCTCATCCTCATCTGTGAAGCAATGGGAGAGGCTATCCATATTCTCATGCTCTCCCTCCTTTGAGAATGTTATGACGTGGCAGGTACGAGTTCGTTTCCAAGACCGATGTGTTAGTTATATGTATGCCCTAGAGGCCATTATTGTACATGTGATGTATATTATAGTTGATGCTTGGATATATATATAGAGAGGACTTTCTTACTCGATATGATAGTATGCTATCTGGTTGCTCTTTGTCTTAACATGTAGACTTGTATTGTGAAACTGCTACGACCCGAAGGTATGGAACGTGACCGGCACTTAAATTACGAAATGTCTAAAGGCGTAACGTAATCTAAGTAAGCCGAAGTCCAAAAATCTAAACCATTTAAAAGAAGAAGTGTAGGAAAACAAGTTTAAAAGCAACATCAAATTTTCTCAAAAATTTCGGCAGAGTCTCCTTTGTAAAAACTGGCTCCAAACAGGTACAAACAAGAATAATATATACAAGCAATAATAAAAGGTTTCCCAAAGTGGGAGCTAGATCTTCTCCAATTGGAGGACACAACCGCGCAAGCAGAATAATATACGACGCCGAAGGGCGATGAACAAAACTCAGAGGAAAACCAAAATCCACCAGAAAACCATAATAATACAAGCGCGACTTTAAGGTCGAAAGAAAAACAACCGGTCTTCTAAATCTATCAAATAATACAAGTCTGGTTGATGGAGCTTACTAGATACAACTGAAATAAATAAAAGTACAACGGCGGTCACGATACAAGTGAACCAACCTACCAAGCAATCACCCTGAATGAAATGGTGTGCCAGCAAGCCGCCAAGGAAACCTGTACATCTAAACCTGCAGGAAAATTTGGCATAACGGGGGTAAGTTGCTATCTAGTAGTGACAGGGTAAGAACCTATGCATAAGTGCAATACTCAGTGCTCGTGTCATTGTTACTAAACAGTAATAAGTCATATATCTGATGTATGAATGCATCATGAATGAGGAAATCCACCACGAAATCTAAAAAATCTGATATAAAGAAATCATCAGTGAAACTTGTATAATAAAACTGAAACATCATCAGTGGAATCGACCGAAAGTCCGTGTCAAGCATCGACACAATATCTCAATATCTCAAAGTCTCAATGTCTTAATATCTCGGGCTTCGTCAGTCCGGATCGGCCCATATCATCAAAATTCACGACAACGGTCGGTATCTTCCGGATATCCGCCGCACCAGACATCACCAGTAGGTAGTCCGTGCCCCTGCCAGGCTCATCGTCATCCGCACGAAATCTCTATCTCGTCCCGGTTTACCATACCGGGCCCACCATGTACCCGAGAAGGTTCCTCCACTCCTCGAATCGGGTCTCGAAATCCAACAGAAAACATGAAAACTCATGGTGGACGACCCATACATCACGAGAAAACTGCAACTTGCATTTTAAAATGAGAGAGAGAGAGAGAGAAGTTTTTATATGTATTCTTGCGGTTTTCCCCCAAATCCAGAAATCTCATGGAAATCCGAAATCCAAGAATCAAGAGTAAGTAAACAGTGAATATCGACATAAAGCCCCAGAATAGTACATGAATGAATATATCAATGCATGAAGTATCTATGTAAAGAATGCCATCTCTAAGTTAACACATGAGAGCAATCACACAAATATTATGTGGTAAGTATTTAGCTGATTATATCAATGAGATAATATGTTCTAAAGTGTACGTGACATGGCAATTACCGATGATGATGTGTGTGAGCCGGCAAATATGTATACGTGGAACATGCGAATCATCGGTAATGGTGCTGGTGTCCTAACAGATGGAATCATAACAGTGAAGGAAACATATGTATAAACATGCAGTGAAATGAGAATAACATGAATATAACAGAGAAAGAGTAATAACCGCAATACCGAAGAACATACATTTCTACAATACGAGTCATACCGTTTTGGTGTTTGAAAAAGCACGAATCATGGTTTTTAGAAAAATAGGGGCTACGGTGTTTTTGAGAAAAAATACGACCTTTGAAAAATCCGTAGTATCCCTCAGGCTGTTTTTAAAATAATGCGCACGATTCGCTAGTTTTGAAAATATGTATGACTCGAGCCTAAACTAACATCTACCTAACCAACTAAGGGACTAAACTAAAGAACTGGTCAAAAGGTAAGAAAAATCCACCTAAAATCCGAGTCGATATCTCTAGTAGTCGGCGATCCAGCCTCAATAGCGTCACGTACAAAGTACGATTTTCTCAAGTCAAGAGTGCGGATCAATCATCATATCTATACCTCGTACGGTAAAATCCATCGTACGGCATCCCAAAATCGGGGCACGGACCAACTATCATATATATATCATCAATCATATGGTATCATCATCAAACAATATCATGATCTGGTTACTGATCTAAAGTCTCGTGCAATCCGATGTCATCAACATATATTATTATATATGAATTCACATTGCCCAAGCGATCCATTATAAATATCATAACATATCTCAAATCATATCTCAATCATATGCCAACTATCATATATATAACATCATTCACAAGGTATCATCGTTAAATAATATCATGATCTGATTACTGATCTAAGTCTCAAAACATTATAATGTCATCACACATTTTTCGTATAGTATATATTTTCTTATCGCACAACGATCCGCTATAATACCATAACTCAGTCACATATCAAATTTCTCACGGCATCATGCCCGATCATATCGACTCATCTCGAAGTATCATATAACATCCTCATCACCCGTGTATATGTATATATATATATATATATATATATATATATGCAGGGTTCCTAGGCACTCTAGTGAGGTCTCCCAAGCCATCAACCATGGCAATTTCAAAAATTATGGTGCCTACAAACCCTAAAGTACGGATCGTTTGCTAGATATCTAGGCGAACAAGAACTAGTTAACAGTTAACTAAAGAGATACGGAAATTACAACCTTTGTAGATCCGGATATCCACCTCCACGGCTCCGCAACGAGGTCATCTCCGCTGTCCAAATCAAATCCGGGCTCTAGAGTCAACTTCGTCGGAGAATGGGCAAGCTAGGTCGTCGATGTCCATGCCGAAGATGATCTACGTCGAGGCATCGCTAGATCAAGCTCCTCCTTCACCAAACCCTAAAATCTTGTGAAGGAAACACACTCTACTACTTGGCAAGAGGTAGAGGATGAAGAAATAGGAAGTGGGTATACTTTAGAATTGGATTTCTCACTCATATGCATCAATCACCATTGATGGACTTCAAGCTTCTTCACTTGAAGAAAATGGAGGAAGAAGAAGAATGTTATGATAAGTCTTAAATAAAAAATAAATCAATAACAATACTTATCATACTTTTAACTCTAGTTAAGTGTAGAGAATTAACTTAGGTTAGTTGAATTGGTTAGGGTTAAGAATATGATAAGAATGAAGACTTAGTCAAAGTTTCAAGAAACTTCAACTAAATCCAAAATAAGCCACCATTTATCTTTCTTTTCCTTATTCCAAAAAAGAATAAATAAGAAAGATAAATGAATAAATAAAAATCAAAACCCTAACCCATTCATAACCATGGTTCATTCTTTACACTTAACCAAGTTAGGCATGCATCATCAAACATGATACAAGCTAGTGCACAAAAACATATCGCATATGCAATGCGCACACTCGAGTGAGAAAATCCGTCTAAAGTGAACCGATACTAGTTAATGTAAAGTAATATATCAAATATATAATTATACATTAAATCATTAAATCAACACTTGATTCAATGATCCGGTCATGCGCACATAACCGACTGGTATCAATAGTAACATCTTATCGAATCAATACTTGATCCGATAACCCGGCTATATCGGATATAACCGATCAATGTCACATCGCGAGAATCGAATACAGTATCACATACTCGTATTATTCTCGGTCCCGCACATATCTCATATGCGCTCCTATTTCGTTTCTCTTGAGCCAGGAAACCTCTGTGTAGGACTCTAAAGACTCGTCAATACGCCGGCAGCGGATGATGATCATATCAAACATCCACAAGCCGCAAGCGGTCTGCTAAACGTAACGGCCACCCGGGTATTGAGCGATCTGAAGATCGACGAGCAAGCCCGCTCACACTCCAGTGAATCCGACCAGTAACACTACCGTACAGTCCGGTCTGATCGTCTGATATGTCGCATATCTCGCCTAGGGGTGGTAAACGTCAGACCCCAATAGCTCAATAAGTCGTGTCGATATGAGGTCTATAACTGTTCGAGAAACTACTGGTAACACTTACCAGTAAATCTCAGCAACCCTGGCCAGGGATTTCCTGTTATAGCCAATCGAACACAGCGCAACATCAACCCCCATATACCGGGAGAGACGAATCCCCTCCTATCGCTCATTGCCTCCATGTGACTCGGGACTGTACCCAAAAACCACCGTTTTGCACGCCCTCTTGGACGTGGTAAGATGGAAATCAAAGCACAGTGGGAACCACACAAGACTCTATGACGATCTCGGGTCAACAGACTACTCTGTACCAGTGTCACCAGAGAACTGCCATCTGACGTGAGGTATAATACCATCTGGGAGTTCTCGGCGAGTCCGTCCAGTGTACCCAGTCTCTACTGAGCACCCGTATATCATCTCTGATGTCAAACACCGATGGATATGGGATCATCCATCGCCCATCTGTATGGGTCGAGAAGGTACACGCTAGTCTACTCTGGTATATCGATGCCCCGTCTCGATACACCCTCGACTAGGGACTGTGAAGGATGTACTTATAGACTACCATGTCCCCACTAGTATGATCCGCATCATAGTCCAGGTAGTCAAGTACAGATCCTAAGGGCTTTACCAACATGTAACAGAGAGACAATCAGTATACACGTTAAGGTAAAGAGCAACCAGATAGCATACTATCATGTCGAGCAAGAAAGTCCTCCCTATATATGTCCCAGCATCCACTACAATATACATCCTATGTATAGTAATGGCCTCTAGGGCATACATATAACTAACAATCTCCCACTTGCACTAGGGCCATCTGTAGCAGTGGTTTGAAGTATCTCATACTCAACCATCCCATAAAAGTCTCTCTCTGGGAACAGGTCTTTGTGAGTGGATCCGCTGTGTTGTCTTCTGAGTCTACTCTCCAAACCTCGATCACCCTGGAGATCAATCATCTCCATGATCAGGCGATGCTGCCTTAGAATATGTCTGGATCACTGATGGGACCGGCGTTCCTTGACATAAGCCACAACTCCATTGTCACACAATGGGAGGAACATAGTTCATCTCATGAACCATTATACATCCAAACAGCCTCTTTGGTAGCATCTTAAGTAGCGATGTATCCAGCCTTTATCGTCTAGTATGTCACGGTATCTAGTTTGGAACTCTTCCAACATACCGTCCCTCTACTGAGGGTAAAGACAATGTCTGCGACTGACACTCAGTCGTCTTTATCACCCTGGAACACTTCCAGTGATTCTCCTCAGGATCGATTGACACCATCTCACTACATCTAGTGAGTATCCTAACATCCATTTAGATCTATCTCATAGATCCAAAATCCAGGATTTAGTAGGTATCAATTTGATCCTAAGTGGAGAATCATTGTGATAAGCGGAGATTGATCGAGCATAGCATAGGAAACTCCTTCCCTATCAAGAGTATGTCATCCACGTACTCTACGAGGATCGTCACCATACTCCCTACTACCTTTTTGTTTATACAAGGTTCATCTACCATTTTGATGATGTCAAACTCTTTGACTACTTCATCAAAACAGACGTTCCAACTCCGCGATGCCTGCTTTATCCTATAGAGCATCTTGCACACGTTTCCGCTGCTCCCACTGTCTATGAAGCCCTCTGGCTGCGTACTTATAGACGCTCTCTAAATCATCATTTAGAAAAGCAGTCAAGACACCCAACCAGATATCGCAGTCATGGTATGTAGCCGTGGCAAGTAGGATCTGGATGGACTTAAGCATAGCTACTTGAAAAGGTTTCATCATGATCCATGCCTGGTCGATGACGAAAAGCTTTAACAAGTCTAGCTTTGAAAGTCTCAACTTTTCCATCCACACCAAGTAATCTTCTCAAGATTTACTTGCTCCTGATGGGGATTTAACCCTTCAGATATAGCAACCAAAGTCCATACTTTGTTGGTGTATAAGGATTCCATCTCAGATCACTAAACATCCAGCCATTCTTACAGAGTCTTACTCCTGATGGCCTGCTCGAAGCTAGTTGGGTCATCATCTCATGATGCAATCCTCGCTCCCACTGTCATAGAGAAACTGAAGTATCTCTCTGGTGGGTGAGGAACCCTACTAGATCGGCGGAGAGGCTGAGGTTCGTTGGTTTCTACTGAATACTTTGGTTCTATCAAATCATCAGCTGTAGTTTGTATAGCTGGAACCTTTCCAGTTGTACATAACTGACCTTGCCTCAAGCTTGTCCGGATTTTGCTTTTAGACATAGGCCGGACAAATCCAAATCTTAACTGGCTTAAGACATGGGCTCTTCCCTTTCCATATCTCATATGGAGTGGTAGGCAACTGATTTGATTCGAACCCTATTCAATAGGTATGCAACTTCATAAGTGCATAACTCCCAGAAGGAAAAAGGTAACTCAGTAGTACTCATCATAGAGCACACCATATCAAATAGGGTGTATCTGCTCCGCCCCGATATACCATCGTGCTATGGTGTATACGGAGGAGTAATGCTGAGAGAGAATCTCATTCTCCTTTAGAATAGTCCAGTATTTCCGTGCTCAAGTATTCTCCTCCTTGATCTCATCATAGGACATAATACTTATACCCGTATTTTGGTTCTCTACTTCTTACTTATATTCTGTGAATATCTCATAAGGTTCGGACTCATGTTTCAGCAGGAACATATGACTGAATCTTGAGAGATTATCAGAGAACGTAATGAAGTATAAAGAACCAGTCTTGGTATTTGTAGACAGGGGACCTTGCATACATCCTCATGTATCATCCCAAGAGTTTAGTAACTCTTTCTCTGTTTCCAGTAAACGGAGCTATGGTCATCTTATCTTTGTGACATGACTGGCGAGTTTCACAAGATGTAAATTCAAACTGATTTAAATATGCATCTAAATGTAACTCTAGCTAGTCGGGTCACATTGATCTGACCTAGTCTACAATACCTCAAGAAGAATCCGTTCATTTCTGAACTCTTCCTCTTGTGTGTGTTCTGTATACTAAGAACTGTAGTTTGATTTAGAACATCAATGCTTTTAGACAACGTGCCTGAACCGATCAACTTTTGATATAGGAAATGTTCAAAACATTATCCAACAATACAAAATTATATCCTTTCTTTTCTAACAAAGAGAGTGATATGATTTGGTATATCAGGTTCGGTATCTAACAACATTCGTTCAGAATCAATGTATTCAGGTAATACAGGGTGACAGTGACCGACAGACTTGGCTGCAACACTTGCCCCGTTTTCTGCCTCATGAAACTTATCACCCGTTCTCAGTTCTCTACCTCTCTGTAGCCCTATGTAACAAATTACATATCTGGGATCCTGATCTGGTATCACATACCCAGGACGTAAAGGATACTGAGAAACAGTTCTTCGTAATGAACACACCCGAAGATGATGCATCAGCATGCACTCTCTTCGTTTGGGCGGCACGGGAATTCTGGTAATCCCTAATTTCCTGCTCTGTCTTATAACATTTATAAGTTGGAGCGGGACCAACGTTCCCCAGCTCAGTATAACAAGCGGGTTCGGTCAATATTCCGTTTTATTATCTTGATTAAGGCGTGATATGGTCGCTACCAGGAGAGAGAGAGAAGAAAACACTCAGCGTGCGCTCTAGCAAGAATAGATTGGTTATTATTTTATCTAATCAGGATGGCTCCCACTGCTTTTTATCAAATCTTCCTTCAAACCCTAAAAGGAAAGACTAGCCGGGATTAATTACACACTACAAGTTCGCCAATCTTTCAGCCAGGCCAGTGTCGGTACTTTGAGGGAGGTCCCCCGTGCTTTCGCACGAACCTAATTAATGTAAACCTCGTTTTCCCAGAGGCGTAACCTCGTTAACACCTTTCTAGACACCTACTTGATCGGCTAATTGTAATGTATAAAACTCTCCCAGGAGTAACACTTACTCGCAGCGGGTATCGGGATCCAACTATCTCATAGAAGGTATGCAATCTCATTGCAAATTTCAACACTTGAAATTCCCGATAATATTTTGCCCCTAACGTGCTATGACCTTGACGAAAGCCAACAAACCATAGCCCGCTAGTCAAGTTCAACCCGTACATTTCTTGATCGAATTAAACCCACCCGCACGACCCTTGACGAAAGCCAACAAAGCCGCACGACTACCCTAATCCAATCGCATCGTATGCTAGCAGATAAGCAGCATATAGCTACCGCACACTGCACCTTGACGAAAGCCAACAAATGCAGCACGAATACTATATACAACTTATCTGAAATGACGGAGGGCTACGACAGGTTTTTCTGAAAACCTATTGCGTAATGAACTTGATATCGTTGTAGAATCAAATGAATTTTGAAATGGAGTGTTTTTGAGGCTTTTCTAGTTTTGCTAAAGGAGTCACTCCCGGTGAAGGGATCGTCGGTCCTTTCCTCGTCGAATGAGGTGCGGGATATATCATATATATCACTGTGCAAAGCAAAAACTCTTAAAAGCAATCAAAAGACAAACCGAGTGTGTAGCATCTGCCAGTTATTGCTAAAGGAGTCACTCCCGGTGAAGGGATCTCGGTCCTTTCCTCATCGAATAAGGTGCAGGATATATCGCATATACCGCTGTGCAAAGCAAGAACTGTAGCTACTTGTTTTATTTTGAAATTCGATTCTACAACATCTTAGGTTTCTTTTAATTTCATTAATCACATTAATGAAGTCCCATCATTTAAGTACCTAAACATCACAGATAGATATGACGTACACTTATGCCATCCGCATTCGCCTCGATGTCCCCTCGTGCACCGTTAGGTTAGGTAACTAACGGCAGAGCAGGGCAGGGCTAGCGCGGGTGTAAAACATAAGTAACGTCTATATAATATATCATATATACTATATACTATATCCATCAAAGAAACATCACATGATCTCATCACAGATATCGCAGCAGAAGAATCATATGAAATATTGGATATACTAGGACGTCCGTGTTTTCAATACGAGCCAGTATAAAACACGGATTCCACGGTCGTGATGAATAGCCAAACCCACACCCATAGACCCCTACGAGAGCGGCAAGCAACCCTACCAATTCTGGAGTTAGGAGACCCGGACTCGACTCCTCGAGTTGGTCTCCCACTGGACTCCAGAACCCGGTTACTTGTGCCCTCCTCCTTGGGTCTATCCTAGTGCGGAAAAGTAAATAATATACAAACGGTGACAACTTCCGCAACCTGGAAGCGCCCCAATAAAAGAATATTACATACAAGTTTTTACATGAATGAAAATGAAAAACACTCATCTCACATAAAAACCCCCGGCTATTCAAACACGACGATCCAATATAACATATCCAGCAACACATAACATCACATGTCATCAACGTAAGTAAATATGCGCATCCCAATTGTCGTTGACATATAGCAACGAAACCGGCGATATCACATATTACACTTACGGTCACAGAAAAGAAAGTGTAAAACTACAACAGTTGGAATCCGCAACCACCTCAGACATCGCATGCCTGACCAAATGAATTACTTAGACATCGCATGCCTAATAATTATAAACCCCGCATTTTAGTCTCATTATCGAAAACACTTTTCAATATCAAGTCGGGTAATTCAACAAGATTCCCGACACACTGATCGAATGCTCGTCGCAAACTTCAGTAGACGGCCGCACCCCCAATACCGTCGACGAAGTGCACCAAGGCGGAACACCGCTACCGCGAGCACCCGGAGGGATGCTTTCGGCGACGGGGTTCTCCTACAGTCACTTGGTCGGGGCTATGGAGTGAAGCTGTCTATTAAGTTTATCCGGCGAGTATCCGCGTACACTACGTGATTGCGACGGACTTTTGATCACATCAAAATTCCGTGGCAACCGATCAAGTGAGACTAAATTGCTACGTTTATAACATTCATTCAGTTATCATATAACTTTTGTGAATTCCAATTATTGTATCCCATTCCAGATAAATAGAAAATGTTAAACTTTCCGATCGAACAATCGAACACCCAAGTTTTCCCGATACAGATCAACACATGAAACAAGTCTAACAACATTCCGTTCGTGCCTCAGTACCAACGATCCAGCCGTAGAAGGGTCAAGCCAACGCCTCACATGTGGCACGCCGTACTGCCCCAAACCCGAAGGTTCAAAGGGCAGTTCAAGACGGTCACATAATCGAGTTAAGGTTTGTGTCTTCTAGAGGGACCATCGCGTTACTTGCACTACTTAGAACGTCGTTAAACTACGGAAAAATCCAACACTTGGAAATTTCCCGACAGGGGAAAAAGTGGGTATTTATATCCGGTCAAACTTTTTAACATATCCTAAAATTTATCCGGAAAGACACACAGACAAAATTTGATATCCCGATCGAAACACCGAATCCCCAAATCAACTCAGAAAAATTGAACTCTGGAATAAATATTAAAAATACCCAGAAAATCCAGAATTAATAATTATGAGATACTGTGTAAAAATTCTAGTACAGAGTGCCCGTACCGCCGCGCAACCGCCGCACGAGGCTAGCTCGTGCCGCGGAAGCGCGGCAATATGGAGGAATCAGGGGCACGAATTTCACAGTATTTCACATATTCACCTGCTGATTTTTCTGAACATTTTTAATGTGGAAAAATGCCAGATTTTAAAAATTGTACAGAGAGCATATTTGATTTGGAATTCCGGGTTCGTTCGGACTTCAATTTCCGTCTGGACATCGCCTAAGGCTCTAGCTAGGCTCTGATACCACTGCAGGGTTCCTAGGCACTCTAGTGAGGTCTTCCAAGCCATCAACCATGGCAATTTCAAAAATTATGGTGCCTACAAACCCTAAAGTACGGATCGTTTGCTAGATATCTAGGCGAACAAGAACTAGTTAACAGTTAACTAAAGAGATACGGAAATTACAACCTTTGTAGATCCGGATATCCACCTCCACGGCTCCGCAACGAGGTCATCTCCGCTGTCCAAATCAAATCCGGGCTCTAGAGTCGACTTCGTCGGAGAATGGGCAAGCTAGGTCGTCGATGTCCATGCCGAAGATGATCTACGTCGAGGCATCGCTAGATCAAGCTCCTCCTTCACCAAACCCTAAAATCTTGTGAAGGAAACACACTCTACTACTTGGCAAGAGGTAGAGGATGAAGAAATAGGAAGTGGGTATACTTTAGAATTGGATTTCTCACTCATATGCATCAATCACCATTGATGGACTTCAAGCTTCTTCACTTGAAGAAAATGGAGGAAGAAGAAGAATGTTATGATAAGTCTTAAATAAAAAATAAATCAATAACAATACTTATCATACTTTTAACTCTAGTTAAGTGTAGAGAATTAACTTAGGTTAGTTGAATTGGTTAGGGTTAAGAATATGATAAGAATGAAGACTTAGTCAAAGTTTCAAGAAACTTCAACTAAATCCAAAATAAGCCACCATTTATCTTTCTTTTCCTTATTCCAAAAAAGAATAAATAAGAAAGATAAATGAATAAATAAAAATCAAAACCCTAACCCATTCATAACCATGGTTCATTCTTTACACTTAACCAAGTTAGGCATGCATCATCAAACATGATACAAGCTAGTGCACAAAAACATATCGCATATGCAATGCGCACACTCGAGTGAGAAAATCCGTCTAAAGTGAACCGATACTAGTTAATGTAAAGTAATATATCAAATATATAATTATACATTAAATCATTAAATCAACACTTGATTCAATGATCCGGTCATGCGCACATAACCGACTGGTATCAATAGTAACATCTTATCGAATCAATACTTGATCCGATAACCCGGCTATATCGGATATAACCGATCAATGTCACATCGCGAGAATCGAATACAGTATCACATACTCGTATTATTCTCGGTCCCGCACATATCTCATATGCGCTCCTATTTCGTTTCGCTTGAGCCAGGAAACCTCTGTGTAGGACTCTAAAGACTCGTCAATACGCCGGCAGCGGATGATGATCATATCAAACATCCACAAGCCGCAAGCGGTCTGCTAAACGTAACGGCCACCCGGGTATTGAGCGATCTGAAGATCGACGAGCAAGCCCGCTCACACTCCAGTGAATCCGACCAGTAACACTACCGTACAGTCCGGTCTGATCGTCTGATATGTCGCATATCTCGCCTAGGGGTGGTAAACGTCAGACCCCAATAGCTCAATAAGTCGTGTCGATATGAGGTCTATAATTGTTCGAGAAACTACTGGTAACACTTACCAGTAAATCTCAGCAACCCTGGCCAGGGATTTCCTGTTATAGCCAATCGAACACAGCGCAACATCAACCCCCATATACCGGGAGAGACGAATCCCCTCCTATCGCTCATTGCCTCCATGTGACTCGGGACTGTACCCAAAAACCACCGTTTTGCACGCCCTCTTGGACGTGGTAAGATGGAAATCAAAGCACAGTGGGAACCACACAAGACTCTATGACGATCTCGGGTCAACAGACTACTCTGTACCAGTGTCACCAGAGAACTGCCATCTGACGTGAGGTATAATACCATCTGGGAGTTCTCGGCGAGTCCGTCCAGTGTACCCAGTCTCTACTGAGCACCCGTATATCATCTCTGATGTCAAACACCGATGGATATGGGATCATCCATCGCCCATCTGTATGGGTCGAGAAGGTACACGCTAGTCTACTCTGGTATATCGATGCCCCGTCTCGATACACCCTCGACTAGGGACTGTGAAGGATGTACTTATAGACTACCATGTCCCCACTAGTATGATCCGCATCATAGTCCAGGTAGTCAAGTACAGATCCTAAGGGCTTTACCAACATGTAACAGAGAGACAATCAGTATACACGTTAAGGTAAAGAGCAACCAGATAGCATACTATCATGTCGAGCAAGAAAGTCCTCCCTATATATGTCCCAGCATCCACTACAATATACATCCTATGTATAGTAATGGCCTCTAGGGCATACATATAACTAACAATATATATACTTACTCACATACACACACACATACACACATACACACGCACATATACGCACAAGTAAACAAGTGTGTGTGTGTGTCAACCTATACTCTAGGGTCTCACGACTAAGAACTAGACTAAAAGCACTGTCATCCAGCTTACACAAATTCCGATCCGTGGTCTCCTAAAACCTTTCTTCTTAAGTATTCGTATCTCGCAACAACATGTATATATAACTATATCAAGACCACGTCATATCCTATGAAGTTGCGGGGGTGCTATACGCCATCCACCCGACTTCCCCCGTAGATATACATCTACTCACCTGGTCTTTGTCTTCCGAAGTCGATGCCGTCATCCTCTTCTTCATCGTCCGAAGTCTACGTGAGAGGTACCTATATGCAAACATATATCATATCGTAAACCGAAATCGCGAACAAAACCAAAACGACACACGAAACGCGCATAGGTTAAAACCTATGACCCGCTCATGCAAAATAACCAAATAAGCCTCTACATCGGCATACAAACGCCGATTGATCGAGAAAAACCCAAACGTACTAATCGTGGTTTCACAACTCACAAATTATAATATGAAATAAGTTGTAACTCAACAAAACCTCAAAATAAATCAAATCAATTTATTTCCGAAAACCTAGAAAGCATCAAATAACCGTTTAAGTACAAAACTTGATGTTTAGACAAAACTAGTGGCCACAATATTCACTAAATATCATAACTAGATCATGCAAACCATTACTATAATTTAATCTCATCGATTTTCATTAAACCCAAAATTCTAGTTTGCAAAATTATCCAATTTTAACAATTTCAAAGTAACACAAATCATCAACTAGACTAAGTTTTGCATGACCTAAAGTGTTAAACTACAATTTATAATGTTAATGATGTGATGAAAACCCTCACTAGAATTTTATCTCACCTAAATATATATTTTATTAAAAACCTAATTTTCCAAAAATCCTAATTAGGACAATTTAAATACAACAATTTACAAATTAGCAACTAGATTAAGTTTTCTATGTCTTAGCATGTTAAACTACACCATGTAATTATGAACACTTTATAAAACCCTAACTTGATTTTAAAAAAAACCCTTTCTAGAAATTTTAATTTAGCAATTAGAACCATAATTAAACACCGAAATTCATTAAATTGAGGTAATTAAATATCAAGTAACAATTGGTTTTAGATTATACCTCAAAAACATGAGATCAAACATCCAACTTGATCTCCAAAATGCTAACTTTTCTTCAAGATCCAAGTTTGTTTGGCCAAAGAATAATGGGTAGAGATTGGATTTGGAATTTTTGGGATTTTGTATGGATTTATTGGAGATTTTTGAAGAATTTTTGAATGGAAAATGAGATAAGCAATTGGGGAAAAAGGGGGCTGCCTTGTTCGGCCATGATGATGGGAGAGAGGAGAGAGAGAGAGAGAGAGAAGTGTGTGGGCTTGTCTAGAAACCTCTCAAATAATGTCATCTTTTATCCAATTTCTTTAATTAATAAATTTTCTTTTCTTATGTAAACTTTTTCCTCCAAATTTCTAGAACCATCTTGTAATTTTCTTTTCATTTCAAAACAACATATTACATTTTGTTTTAGTGTGTCATGGTGCACAATTTTGTAATTAACCCATTTCTACTTTGTAATTAGCACTAATTAAATGTATAATTAAAGCTTATATTAATATTTGAAATAATTAATCACGAAAAATATTTTAGTAAGCTAGAAATTTACAAGTGACCAATTAAATACCAAATACTAGCAATTACATAGCTAAAATAGGTATTTTTAATTTTATGATGAAAAATAACTATAGTTATTTTTTACGGAAAATACGGTTTATTTTACCGATTATCATAAAATTCACTTAAAGGATTTTATTTATTTATTTATTTATTTTTAAAACATTACAGAAACTGTCTTACTCTCACATGTTGATAAAACCCTTAGGATGTGTACTTGACTAGTAGGACTATGATGGAGATCATATTAGTGGGGCCAGGGTAGTCCACAAGTACATCCTATAATTGTTCCTAGTCGAGGGTTTATCGAGACAGGGCATCGATATTCCAGAGTAGACTAGCGTATACGTTTCTTGACCCATATGATGGGCGATGGATGTTCCCACATCCATTGGTGTTTGACATCAAAGATGGTATACGGGTACTCAGTGGAGACTGGGTACACTGAATGGACTCGCCGAGAACTCCTAGTTGGTATTATACCTATCGTCAGATAGCAGTTTTCTTGTGACACTGGTACAGGTTAGTCTGTAGATCCGAGATCGTCATAGAGTCTTGTGTGATTCCCACTGTACTTTGATTTCCATCTTGCCACGTTCAAGAGAACGTGCAAAACGGTGGCTTTTGGGTACAGTCCCGAATCACATGGAGGCAATGAGCGATAGGAGGGGATTCGTCTCTCCCGGTATTGGGGGTTGATGTTGCGCTGTGCTCGATTGGCTATAACAGGAAGTCCTTGGTCAGGGCTGATACGGAGATTTACTGGTAAGTGTTATCAGTAGTTTCTCGACCCGTTATGACCCTCACATCGGCAGGATTTATCGGTGATTGGGGTCTGACGTTTACCACCCCTAAACTAGATATGCGACATATCAGACGAAAAGACCGGACTGTATGGTAGTGTTACTGACAGGCTTTCTAGGAGTAAGAGCGGGCTTTCTTGTTGATCTTCTGATCGCTCAATACCCGGGTAGCCGTTACGTCCAGCTAGTACTGCTGACGGCTTGTGGGTGCCTGATATGATCATCACCTACTGCCGGCGTATTGACGAGTCTTTAGAGTCCTACACAGAGGTTTACTGGCTTAGGAAAAATGAAGTAGGAGCACATATATGATATGTGCGGGTCCGAGATTAATACGAGTATGTGATATCGTATTCTATTCTCGCGATTTATGATATCAGACGGTTATATAAGATATAGCCGGGTTATCGAATCAAGTGTTGATACAAATAATATTAGTCGGTCATATGAGATATAGCCGGATTATTAAATCAAATGTTGATTTAATGGTTTAATGTATAATTATATATTTGATATATTAATTTACATTAACTAATATTAGCTCACTTAAGCATTTCTTTTCTCACTTATGCATTTAATATATATGTGATATATATTAATTGTATTTCTTTTTGTGTCATGCTTGATGATACATGCTACATGGGTGTATGGGACTTACACCATGCTCATGATAATGTAGGGTTTATTTATTTAGAGTAAATCAAATATTAGTTGGAAATTAGTCACATGGGTTAGCTTAGTGGAAGCTTGTAGAACCATTGACTTAGTCCACTAGTTTTGTCTTACACTAGATATTTATTCACCCAACCATTATCTAAACCCATGGTTAAGTCTCTACTTGAGTTATATGAGATATTTCTCACCCATGGTTGCCATTCACTCTCTCATCCATTATTTGCTTCATCTTCTTCATTGAGCTCTCTAGCTTTTCTCAAGGTGAAGAAATAGAGTGAGAAAATCAATTCTAAATGAAGAGGTAGCTTGGGTTAGTGTCTCCTCGACGTAGATCATCTTCGACCTCGAAGACTTCGTGCAAGCTTGTTCCTTTGATCTTGTAGAGCCACTCTGGAAGATCACTACTTGGAGCGAAGGGACTACTACACGGAGCTACTGAAGTGAAGGACCGGTCTACAAATGTTGTATTCCTAGTTCACTTAGTTGTAAAGTTGTTTACACTTTGTATTGTCTAAATCTCTAGTTAAGATTCTAGGGTTAGGGTTGTTTAGCATGGAAATTTTTTGAAAATGACATGGACGATGACTCCCGAAACCTTGCTGTCGTGCTAGGCATTCCTACAGTGGTATCAGAGCCAAGCTAGAGAATTAGACGATATTTGTTGAATTACGAAATCGAAACAACTCCGAAACACTCGAAACGAAAACCTAGTTTCTGTCAAAATTTTAAAGTTGTCGAATTTTTTTAAGCAACCGCGGAATGTTATATAAGATATAACATGAACACTGAACAAATACGAACTCATTTCGCCTGTTTTGACCCGGTGACATGCACAATATTTCCGAGCCGGCCGGCCTTCTTGATGCTTCTGGGGTTCGTTTTTGTTCTGTGTTCTGGTCTCTGGGTTTTGGTATTTCAGGTGTTGCTTGTTTTTTCAAAATTGCATGAGATGTTAATTTTCTTTAAAGGCAATTTAGAGTGTTTCGTAGTCGTAATTCTAACTTCATTTCGGGTTATTTAGACGGCGTTAAAAAGTTCGAACGGATATCAATAACCCATTTTTTCCCTCGATGGAAATTTTCCAAGTGTTGGATTTTTCCAAGTTAAAGAACATTCAAAAATCATGCAAGTAATGCGATGGACCCTTTAGAAGAACGAAACCCTAACTCGATTCTATGACCGTATGAACCGCCGCCAAATTCTAGGGTTTATGGTAGTTCCACGGCGCTATAGGTGAGGCAAGGGTTGACCCTTCAACGGTTGGTCCATAGGTACTGTGGCATGTTCTGAGTATTTTTAAACCGCGCTCAAATGTTAAGCTTTTTTGGAAAATTTTGGGTGTTTGTCGATTCGATCGGAATGTTTAATATCGTCTAGCTATTTGTGGAATGTGATACAATATTTGGAATTCATATTGTTAGGCATGAAATCCGAAGTATGTGATATTTTGGGTTTATGATGTCTAAGGTGATTGTGGATTCTAAATGTTTTAGTTTGACATTTTCTTTTCTGCGACCGTAAGTGTAATATGTGGTGTATTGCCGTTTTTGTTGCTATATGTCAACGACAATTGGGATACGCATATTTACTTACGTTGATGACATGTGATGTTATGTGTTGCCGGGATATATTATATTGGATCGTCGTGTTTTAAATAACCGGGTTTTTTTTATGTGAGATGAGAGTTTTTCATTTTCATTCTTGTAAAAGCTTGTATGTAATATTCTTTTATTGGGGTACTTCCGGGTTGAGGATGATGTCACCATTGTTTTATATTATTTACTTTTTCGCATTAGGATAGATCCAAGGAGGGGAGCACAAGTAACCGGGTTCTAGGGTCTAGTGGGAGACCATCTCGAGGAGTCGAGATCGGGTCTCCTAATTCTAGAATTGGTAGGGTTGCTTTCCGCTCGCGTAGGGGTCTAGAGATATGGGTTTGGCTATTCATCGCGACCGTGAAATCCGTATTTTATACTGGCTTAATTTAAAACACTGAATTCCTAGTATATCCAATATTTCATATGTTATCTTCTGCTGCTGATATTCTGTGATGTGATCACTTTATATGTTTGAGACGATTGCTTTATTATTATATATATATGATATATAATAAACGTTGCTTATGTTTTGCACCCGCGCTAGTCCCGCCTCGCTATGCCGTTAGTTAAGTAATCTAACGGTGCATAACGGGACACTGTGGCGAATGCGGATGGCATAAGCGTACATTGTATTTTCGTTTCTTCTGTGATGTTTAGGAAGCATAATTGATAGGACTTCATAAATGAGATTAATGAAAAAGAAAGAAACCTAAAAGATGTTGTGGAATCAAATTTTCAAAAAGGGTAGCTCTAGTTTTTTGCTTTGCATAGCGGTATTCCTTATAGAATATCCAACACCTCATTTGATGAGGAAAGAGCCGAGATCCCTACACCGGGAGTGACCTCTTTAGAAAAAGCTAGCAGATGCTACAACCCATTCGGTTTTGTCTTTTGATTGCTTCTTTAGTTCTTGCTTTGCATAGCAGTATTTGTGAAATATCCTGCACCTTATTCGATAAGGAAAGAGCCGAGATCTCTTCACCGGGAGTGACCTCTTTAGCAAAACTAGTAAAAGCCTAAAAAAAACTCCTTTTCAAAATCACTGGATTCTACAAACGATATCAAGTTCTTTATGCAAAAGGTTTTCTTAAAAACCTGTCGTAGCCCTCCGTCATTTCAGATAAATACTACTTAATATTCGTGCTACGTTTGTTGGCCTGCGTCAAGGCGTAGTGTGCGATAGCTAACTAGTGCTTATCTGCAACATAAGATGAGATTTGATTAGGGTAGTCGTGCGACTTTGTTGGCCTCCATCAAGGGTCGTGCGGGTGGGTTTAATTCAGTCATGAAATGTACGGGTTGAACTTAACTAGTAGCCTATGGTTTGTTGGCCTCCGTCAAGGTCATAGGACGCTAAGGTAAAAGTATTATCGGGAATTTCAAGTGTTGAAATTTGCAATGAGATTTCATACTTTCTATGAGATAATTGGATCCCGATACCCACTGCGAGTAAGAGTTACTCCTTGGAGAGTCTTACACATCACAATTAGCCGATTAAGTAGGTGTCTAGAAAGGTGTTAATGGGGTTACGCCCCTGGGAAAATGAGGTTTATTTTAATTAGGTCTGTGCGAAAGCACGGGGAACCTCCCTCAAAGTACCGACACTGACTTGGCTGAAAGATTGGCGAATTTGTAAGGTGTAATTAATCCCGGCTAGTCTTACCTTTTAGGGTTTGAAGGAAGATTTGATAAAAACAGTGGGAGCCATCCTGATTAGATAAGATAAAAACCAATCTAATTTTGCAAGAACATACGCTAAGTGTTTTCTTCTCTCTATCTCTAGGTAGCGACCATGTAAGGCTTTAATCAAGATAATAATATGGATGTATTGACCGAACCCACTTGTTATACTGAACAGGGGAACGTTGGTTCCGCTCCAACTTATAATTGTTATAATTCCAAGCAGGAAATAGGAAAATATCCGGATTTTCACACCACCCAAACGAAGAATGAGCATGTTGATGCATCTTCTTCGGGTGTGTTAGTCATCCAGAACTGTTTCTCAGTACACTATACTTCCTGGGTATTAGATACTGGATCGGGATCCCACATATGTAATATGTTATATGGGCTAAGGAAAGGTAGAGAACTGGGAATAGGTGATCATTCCGTACAGTAAGGAATGGTGCAAATGTTTCAGCCAAAGCAGTTGGCGAATATCACCTTATATTATAAAATGGTAATACATTGATTCTGAACGAATGCTATTACATACCGACCCTGATATGCAATCTTATATCAGTTTCTTTATTAAGTAAAGAAGGATATAATTTTGTATTACAGGATAATGTTATGAACATCTTCCTGGATCAAAAGTTGATTGGATCAGGCTCGCTAAGTAAAGGCATATACATTCTAAATCAAACCACAGTTTTTAATGTACAACACACACACAAGATGAAGAGTTCAGAAATGAACGAATATTTCTTGTGGCATTGTAGACTAGGTCATATCAATGCGACACAACTAGCTAAGTTACATAAGGATGGATATTTGAATCCGTTCGAATTATCATCTTATGAAACTTGCCATTCATGTCTCAAAGGAAAGATGACCAAAACTCCATTTACTGGACATGGAGAAAGAGTTACGGAACTCTTGGGACTGATACATAGTGATGTATGCGGTCCCATGTCTACACATGCCAGGAATGGTTCCTCGTACTTCATTACATTCACTGACGATCTCTCAAGATACGGAAATATTTTCCTTTTGAAACACAAGTCTGAAGCTTTTGAGAAATTCAAAGAATATAAGCATGAAGTCGAGAACCAGATGGGTAAAAGTATTAAAATCTTTCGATCTGACCGAGGAGCAGAATACTTTAGCAATGAGTTCCTGGACTATCTAAAAGAGAATGAGATTCTCTCTCAGCTTACTCCTCTGTATACACCACAGCATAACGGTGTATCAGAGCGGAGGAATCACACCCTATTGGATATGGTGCGCTCTATGATGAGCACCGCTGAGTTACCTATTTCCTTTTGGGGTTATGCGCTTGAGACAGCAGCATACCTATTGAATAGAGTTCCAACCAAATCAGTGCCTACTACTCCATATGAGATATGGGAGGGAAAGAGACCGTGTCTTAATTTTTTTATGATATGGGTTTGCCCGACCTATGTTAAAAAGAAAAATCCGGACAAGCCTGAGGCAAGGTCAGTTTTGTATAAGTTTGTAGGATATCCCAAGCATTTGCCAGGAAATATCTTTTACGACCCTGAGGAACAAAAGGTGTTTGTTTCTCGACATGCCACCTTTTTAGAAAAGGAATTTCTTGAAAAAGAAATTAGTGACAAGGTGGTAGAACTGGAAGAAGTTCCAGCTATACAAACTACGACAGAATATTTGGTAGAACCAGAGGATTCGATAGTTCCCAATAAACCTCGGCCTCTCCGCCGATCTAGTAGGGTTCCTTATCTACCTGAGAGATACTACGGTTTTCTCATTGATGGTGGGAGCGAGGATTGCATCATGGAAGATGATGACCCAACTAGCTTCGAGCAGGCCATCACGAGTGGGGACTCTGTGAAATAGCTGGATGCAATGCGATCTGAGATGGAATCCATGTACACCAACAAAGTATGGACTTTGGAAGATGCTCCTGAAGGGGTAAAACCCATCGGGAGCAAGTGGATCTTCAAGAAAAAATTTGGTGTAGATGGAAAAGTTGAGACTTTCAAAGCTAAACTTGTTGCAAAAGATTTTCGTTAATGACCAGGTGTGGATTATGATGATGCCTTTTCTCCAGTGCCTATGCTTAAGTACTTCTGGATCCTACTTTCCATCGTTGCATTTCATGACTACGAAATTTGGCAAATGGATGTTAAGACCGCCTTTCTAAATGGTGATTTAGAAGAGAGCGTGTACATGACTCAGCCAGAGGGTTTTATGGACAGTGGGAGCAACGGGAAGATGTGCAAGCTGCTTAAATCTATTTACGGGTTAAAGCAGGCATCGTGGAGTTGGAACATTTGTTTTGATGTGGTAGTTAAAGAGTTTGACTTCATTAAAAACATAGTTAAATCTTGTATATACAAGGTGGCAGAGAGGAAGGTTGTCTTCCTCGTATTGTGCGTGGATGACATACTCTTGATAAGAAATGATGTTCCTATGCTGCACTGGGTCAAGATCTACTTATCACAAAGATTCTCAATGAAAGATCTAGGTGATGCCTCCTACATCTTGGGGATTAAGATCTAAACGGATACTGGGATTGTCCCAATCCAGATACATAGATACCATACTAAAGTGGTTTAGTATGGAAGATTCCAAGCGTGGGAATTTACCCATGATCACAGAACTCACTTTCTCCAAAGAGATGTCTCCCAAGACTGATTTGGAGAGAGCTCGCATGCAAGGGATACCCTATGCTTCGGCAGTAGGCTCTATCATGTACGCGATGCTATGTACCAGACCTGATGTAGCATATTCACTAAGTGTAGTGAGTAGGTATCAAGCAGATCCAGGAGAGAGTCACTGGACAGCTGTGAAGAACATTCTCAAGTACTTGAGAAGGACTAAAGAGATGTTCTTAGTGTATGGTAACGGTGAACTCTATGTGGATTCCTTTACCGATTCGAGCTTCCAGAGTGATACAGACGACTCTAAGTCGGTCTCGAGATTTTTCTTTACCCTTAATGGAGGGGCGGTTTGTTGGAAGAGTTCCAAGCAGGAAATCGTGGCAGACTCGACGATGGAGGCTGAATACATCGCTGCCAACGATGCTGCCAAAGAGGCTATCTGGATAAAGAAGTTCATAAACAGACTTGGTGTTGTTCCGTCCATTGAGCATCCAATATCTTTGTATTGCGATAACAATGGAGTATTGGCCTTGGCCAAGGAACCCAGGTCCCATTAGCGATCCAGGCATATTCTGAGATGGTATCACCTGATCCGGGAGATAGTTGATCGCCGGGAGATCGAGGTTAGGAGAGTTGACACGAGGGACAACACAGCGGATCCACTCACAAAGGCCATACCCCAGATACAATTTGAGAGACTCTTCGAGATGTTGGGTATGAGATACTACAACAACTGGCTTTAGTCCAAGTGGGAAATTGTTTGTTATATGTATGCCCTAGAGGCCATTATTGTACATATGATGTATATTATAGTGGATTCTTGGTTATATAGAGAGAGGACTTTCTTGCTCGACATGATAGTATGCTATCTGGTTGCTCTTTGTCTTAACATGTAGACTTGTATTGTGATACTGTCTTGCTCTCACATGTTGATAAAGCCTTTAGGATGTGTACTTGACTATTAGGACTATGATGGAGATCATACTAGCGGGGCCAGGGTAGTCCACAAGTACATCCTATAATTGTTCCCAGTCAAGGGTGTATCGAGACAGGGCATCGATATTCCAGAGTAGACTAGCGTATACGCTTCTTGACCCTTATGATGGGCGATGGATGATCCCACATCCATTGGTGTTTGACATCAAAGATGGTATACGGGTGCTCAGTGGAGACTGGGTACACTGAACGGACTCGCCGAGAACTCTTAGTTGGTATTATACCTATCTCAGATAGCAGTTCTCTGGTGACACTGGTACAGGTTAGTCTGTAGACCTGAGATCATTATAGAGTCTTGTGTGATTCCCACTGTACTTTGATTTCCACCTTACCATGTTCAAGAGAACGTGCAAAACGGTGGCTTTTGGGTACAGTCCCGAATCACATAGAGGCAATGAGCGATAGGAGGGGATTTGTCTATCCCAGTTTTAGGGGTTGATGTTGCGCTGTGCTCGATTGGCTATAACAGGAAGTCCCTGGCAAGGGCTGATACGGAGATTTACTGGTAAGTGTTATCAGTAGTTTCTCGACCCGTTATGAGCCTCACATCGGCATGATTTATCGGTTACTGGGGTCTGACGTTTACCACCCTTAGACTAGATATGCGACATATCAGACGAAAAGACCGGACTGTACGGTAGTGTTACTGACATGCTTTACAGGAGTAAGAGCGGGCTTGCTTGTTGATCTTTTGATCACTCAATACCCAGGTAGCCGTTACATCCAGCTAGTACGGCTGATGGCTTGTGGGTGCCTGATATGATCATCAGCTACTGCCGGCGTATTGATGAGTCTTTAGAGTCCTACACAGAGGTTTATTGGCTCAGGTAAAACGAAGTAGGAGCACATATGTGATATGTGCGGGACCGAGATTAATTCGAGTATGTGATACCGTATTCTATTCTTGCGATTTATGATATTGGACGGTTATATGAGATACCGGGTCATCGAATCAAGTGTTGATTCAATAAGTTGATACAAATAATATTAGTCGGTCATATGAGATATAGCCAGATTATTAAATCAAGTGTTGATTTAACGGTTTAATGTATAATTATATATTTGATATATTAATTTACATTAACTAATATTAGCTCACTTAAGCATTTCTTTTCTCACTTATGCATTTAATATATATGTGATATATATTAATTGTATTTCTTTTTGTGTCATGCTTGATGATACATTCTACATGGGTGTATGAGACTTACACCATACTCATGATAATGTTGGGTTTATTTATTTAGAGTAAATCAAATATTAGTTGGAAATAAGTCACATGGGTTAGCTTAGTGGAAGCTTGTAGAACCATTGACTTAGTCCACTAGTTTTGTCTTACCCTAGATATTTATTAACCCAACCATTATCTAAACCCCCGGTTAAGTTTCTACATGAGTTATATGAGATATTTCTTACCCATGGTTGCCATTCACTATCTCATCCATTATTTGCTTCATCTTCTTCATTGAGCTCTCTAGCTTTTCTCAAGGTGAAGAAATCGAGTGAGAAAATCAATTCTAAATGAAGAGGTAGCTTGGGTTGGTGTCTCCTTGACATAGATCATTTTTAGCCTCGAAGACTTCGTGCAAGCTTGTTCCTTTCATCTTGTGGAGCCACTCTAGAGTCCGGAAGATCACTACTTGGAGCGAAGGGACTACTACACGGAGCTATTGAAGTGAAGGACCGGTCTACAAAGGTTGTATTCCTAGTACACTTAGTTGTAAAGTTGTTTACACTTTGTATTGTCTAAATCTCTAGTTAAGATTCTAGGGTTAGGGTTGTTTAGCATGGCAAAATTTTGAAAATGGCATGGACGATGCCTCCCGAAACTTTGCTGTCGTGCTATGCATTCCTACACGATGTTGATCTGGTTCTACTCTTGCTATATAGGTTGCTTTTGGCTCATGCTTTTGTGGTGGGGTTACCCTCCAACTGTCGGATATAGCAAACCTGACTTGCTGATACTGGTCTTCAACCCAGTCTTTGAAGGTGAAGCAGTTTTCAAGAGGATGTCCTATTGCTCGATGGTAGGAGTAATAAGCGGATGAGGGACTTCATTTACTTGTTCGGAGTACCGAGGCTCCGGGAGTGTCATCATTTGATGCTTCAGGACAAGGTCGAATATTTTCTCCGTTTTGTCTTGAGGGAACGAGTATTCCCGACCCATCTTCTTCATAAAACACGGATTCCAGCTGACTTTTTCTCGATCGCGTGGCTTCGTAGATCCGCTTCTCTGTTTTTGAACGTCATTCCCGTTCTTCACCTTGCTGTTGCTTCTGCGTCGGGCCTTTTCCTTGCCACGAGAGTGCACAACGGGCTGAGGGTGAAGAGCATCGTAGTCTTCTCTTTCCGTAGACTGCTGAATGAGGCGTTGCGTCCTGGCTTTCTCGTAAATGGCCATTTCATGGCTGTGGTCATCCCGAACCTTTTGACCCTCTTCCCTTATTAGCTTGTCAATATGTTCTTTGAATTACGGACTTGGTATTCTTACGGTGGGATTTCGCTCTGGTTCAATATCAACGCTATCTGGAAGAGCATCCCCTTCTCGCCGGAGTTATTTATAACATGGCAGCCATGGAATCACTCCCGTTTCTTGGACCGAACGTATCCAAGCCCAGTCGTCTCCATCCTTCCGTTGGGCATCTTTCGTTGAGTCCCAGGAACGTCCTAAATCTTGTTGTAGAACTGGGCTTGTCGAGCGGTTTGTTTGAAGGGTACGCCTTGGCATCTTAATAGCCTTTTCAATCCTTCTACGTAATAACTGGGCAGACGGATTGGTTGAAGCCTGTCGAGCGCAAGTTCGGCACCATGCCAGACTTCTTTCTCCACTTTAGTCTTCGTAGATCGATAGAAGAGGATCGTCTTTTCACCTTTTCGCCAAGGTGGGACGTAGAAAGTGTGCAACTCTTGTATACTGTATGTATCAAACGCAACAAGTTTCTTGTAATGCCGCTGCGGAACCATGGTGATTTGTAAACTCTGATCAGCTCCAGTGAAGGTTTGTGCTGACGGGCGGACGGAGAACACTGCGTTGGCATCGTCCTCAGAGTCACTGCCAAAGACCAAAATAGGAGTAGATGGTCCTGTCCTGTTGCCTTGGGGTTTCCCCGAGTAGACTATCTCTTCATCCTCCTTGGTATCGCTCCCAAAGATCGGAATAGTGGCGACAACTTTTTTTCGGTTCTCGGGTTTATGACATCTTTCCGTGTCTTCGAAATCTGGTTGGAAGTACTTGGCGTCTTCATATTTGCGGACTTCATTTACGGAGAATGGGTTTAGCTACCTTGTAACGGTGTACTCGAGGCCATCTTTGAAATACTTCATACACTGGTGTTGTGTAGAAGGGATGACGTTGTACTCGTGTAACCAAGGCCGGTCGGGCAGGGCGTTGTAGTAAGTCTTGGCGTCAATGACATGGAATTTGATGTCGGTGACGAACAGCCCAAAGCGTGACGTCAATATTACGGACCCAAGCTCCGTAATGATTGCGAGTCGAACCCGGAAATGGTAATTTCGTCCCGAGCCAGGTGCTGAACGTCCATGCAAATCTCCTTCAGCACCTTCATGTTGAGAAGGTTGACGGAGGACCCATTGTCGACCAGGATCTTCCCTATCTTAATATCATGGCAGTATACGGTGACATATAATGGACGGTTGTGCTCGCACGTTCCGAGGAGGAGATCTTCATCGCCAAATGTGATGTCAGCTGTATGAACCTCTGCCAGCTCGTCCTTCATCTTTTCTTCCGCAAAGAAAGCTTGGAACTGATCAGGCTCTTGTAGTGCCTTGATCAGAGAATCTCATGCCTTTTTAGAAAGGAGGAGAGCATACAGTATGCTTAGTTGTGAAGGCATCTTCCTCAGATGCACCAGAATATTGTAATCCACCTTGTTTTTCTTAGGCGGATCTTTGACTGCGAGCTCTTTGACAACTCTATCATCGAGGGCAATTTCCTCAGGGACTTTTTCTTTCCCCTTGTCTCTTTTGCTTGAAACTTTGTTTGTACGCCCGAAGTTCTTTTTAGGCAACATATGGTTATGCAGCTGAATGTTCTAGCAGTTCTTCACCTCTTCTTCTTTTTCAGAGGTGGATTCTTTGAAGAGAGGGCCAAGGGTTATTTCTTCGTCAGAATCGCTCCCGAAGGTAAGAACTTGAGATTTTTCTCTTGTCGAACTGATATCAACCATATGACAGTTGCCAGCCGTTCCTTCACGCTCGTCTGTCGCGCTTCTTTGTTGTCGACGGGTTTCACGCTTCATCCTCTTGAAGTGTTGTCGGTGGGCAACGTATCCCTGCCATCACTTCTTGAAGGCACTGCACTCTTCGGTAGGGTGTGTAACCCTCCGATGGTATAAGCAGTACCTCGAATGTACATCTGCTTCATCGTGGTACGTACTCCCGGGAGTATTTTCTTTGAAAGGTGGCAGCTTCATTCCCAATGACAGGACTTTGGCGAACTGTTTCATCGTCTTAAACCTGCTTTTGTCTGCCGCGGGTGTTCTTCTATCTGGCTGGAATACTTTGTGACTCTTCCTCGCTGCAGTTTCTTCATCCTGACACCGACGCTTGGTCTTTTCGTATATGGCCGTTTCACGCTCTTGGTTAGTTTTGCTCTTTTGAAGGGCTTCGTTTAGCAGCCAGTCAATCAAGTCGTCTGACGGCTCCAGGGGTTTTTGCACCGGTCTTGCCCCCAGCTTCTCTACGCCGTTTTCTGACTCCGAGGGGGTCTCTTCATTTTTTAACAACGAATGAGAGACCATGTGGCAACTCGCTACATAATCCTCGGGTTTTTGTAACGAGTCGTTCCCCTCATCATTGTCACTGTCTCCGTTCTCAAGGACATGTTTGAGAAACTCTTCGAGAGTGACTGGGGTCCGCACCTTCTGGTTGTACTCCTCTAGTGCGTCGATGTATTTTCGCAGGTCCGTGCGCTTGTTATCAGGATGTACGGGCTTCTTGGTCTTCTCCTTTTTCTTCGAAGACTTGGCCTGGGTGTTTTGCCCATCGTTACCATCTTTCGGTGTTGGGCGCGGTTTAAGCATCCCCTCAATGATCTCTGGCTCCAGTGGGCTTTTCCACTTGATCGCCGGACATGTTTGAAGGTCCTTCAGCATTCTTTTAGTTTTAACTGAAAGGACAACTTCCCACAGAGCTTCTTCTACAAATGAGCATGATGCTCATGACGTGTCCATCTTTTTAGGAGCGTGCTTCTGCGGTGGGTTCACCCTCCAGTTTTTGGACAGCGCAAACTTCCCTTGTTGGTATTGGTCCTCGACCCAGTTTTTGAAGACGTAGCAATCCTCAATTGGGTGGTCCACTACTCTGTGGTAGGAGCAGTAGTTGGGACTGTTGGAATCACCAGGCTGCAGTGGCCGTCTCGGATCCAGCAGAGTGATAAGTCTGTTGTGCACCGCCAGTTTGAACAGTCTGATCGCACGCTTTTGGCGTGTCGCTTATTCAAAATTCTAAAGTTAACCGCGATTAAGGACGGTGTCGCTTCGCAGCTACCTGGTTGAGCACGGGTCGATCCGCAGGGAGATGGTAGTATGTCCGTTCAAGTTTTAGACGAGTCAATGAAGAATGTATATGTGTATGTTCAATTATATCCTAAGTGTTCGTATTTTATGTTCAAGTAAGTTTGTTAAGGTTAAAGTCGGTTAGTAGAGTTAGGATTAGTCTTGTGCTTATCTTTTTCCATTCTTAAAACGATATTGGGATAATTGAAAGTAGAGGGCATTAGGAGGACATAGGAATGGGATTTGCGAGTTTAATCGAGCTTTCCAACGCTAAGTCCATTCTTAGTGCTCCTTGTCCGTCCGCTAAATACGCTTATCCCAACCCTCGGCCAAACACCCGCAACTATATATCCAATTAAGTCATAACTACATGTCACGTTGTAGTGCGCTTAAAGGACTTCTCAACTTAGGCCACGGCTACATGTCACGTATAGCGCGCCTAAGTGAGGGGGTTGCGTTTGTTTGGTCAGGGTTCGTTTCAAGATTTTTGGCGAAGAGAAGCACAAGGGATTTTTCCGTCCCTCATACCACCTTCCTCAGCCTTAACAAGCGTGGAATTATTCACACATTAATAAAGAAAATAAAAACAAAACAAGAAGGAAGAAGAGAATGAAAAGGAAAAAATACGGTTTTACAAGCTAATTACTTAGGTCCTCACCTAAGCAAGGAATTCCGTCGAGTATCACGGCTTGAAAAATGTAGATAAGAGAAGGAAAGAAAAGAGAACAAGCAAAGAAATAACAACAACTAATTAACAACAAGAATTGAAATTACAATACAAGATAATAAAATTACAAGACAAGAAATTAAAGAGACAAGATAATAAAAACCCTCATCTTCATTTCATCATCCACTCAATGCTCTCACTACATTTTAATGGAGGAAGACATGAAGAAGAAGAAGAAGAAGCTAACTAAAGCTAAACTAAATCCTAACAAAAAGAAGCATAAAAGGAAGACCTTTGGCTTGGCATAAAACTGGGCTATTTATAGGCTGACTACTGAAACCCTAGGGCAAGATTTTGAGCCCAAATGAAATGTCCAAACTACCCCTAAAATCCGAGTTGACACTGAGTCAACTCGGCCGCGGATCCGCCGCGAATCGGCCATTTTGGCCGTGGATCCGCGCTTCTTTGAGGGAGTTGGGTTGTCATTTTTTCTGGGTTTTCTTGTGTTGCTCTCTTCTGTTGTTCTACATGCTCCAAATTGCAAATTGCCTTCACAATTTCTTCAGATCTGCAACAGTCGAAAAATAGCTTCACTTTTGATTGATTTGACCTTTCTCCCTCGAGCTCCACGCACCCATTGAATCATGTGCTGCCCCTCTCGTGCTTTGTGGATGTCCGAGACATGAATGACCACTGTCATTTGTCTTGTCTCTGGAACTGGTACGCGGCACTGAACGGATACGGATGACCGGAACCCGGCTTTTATCTGTTGACAACAGATGTTCTGTATTTTGGCGTAACAGTGGAGATTTTGTATCATTTGCGTTATTTTGGACTAGGAACCTGTAGCCTGTAAATATGTAGCAAACACGGATTAAAAGCACCTGCCTATAAACAAACGAGCATAAGAATGGGCGGTATTAAATGCAATATTCTTGTGTGAACGAATACCCCCAAACTTAACTTTTGCTCGTCCCGAGCAAAACCAATTATTCACAAAAAGTCCTAACCTCACTTTCGCAGGGAACGCGATTGCACTGAGCTCGTGCAACATGCCGTTAAACCTCTAGGTGTCCCTAGTAGGAGAAGTGTTGTCTCCTGAGAGTTTTCAGTGGATACTACCCATAAAATCCCGTCAAGCTAGTTTCATAAGTTAACGTCGATTCTACTCCTACGGTTTAGTATCTAGGTTAGAAATTCTGTTATCCTAAGTTAAAAATATTCAACCCTTATGTTTCACGCCTCCTATTTTTTCAACCCCAGATCCTATACGTTTTACAGTTTAGAAAGATCTTGGTCTCTCCTGAGTTTTCCTTCTAAAGTGCGGTTTCCAATCATGGGTTTTTATCAGTTTTAATAAAAACATAAGTCTTATTCTTTATTTCTATCTTTCCTCCAAATATCGATTGTATACCCCTACGTGTGTTTATTATGTCACCCCTACACTTAAAAATTCAATTCAAGCTATAGTACTCTTGCCTTAATACATAATACTACTTCTTTTCATTAATGATGGATGGTTTTGCTCACACACCTTTCATGCGACTATTAATGCTTCTTGAGGCACTATCCAGCCGATTACTGAATGTGTAAGCTTAAAGCGTAAATAGCAGTTCCAGGTCTTGACTTTATTTATTTAATTTTTCTTTTTTTTTCAAGACCGGATATATTTTTTCAATGATGCTCTTTTGGTGGTTAGCTTTAAATACCGTTTTTTCTTTCATACTAGGCTTTTAGGCAAGAGCATTTCTAGGTATCCTCTACTATCCCAAGTTTAAAGGTGCGTATAGGTGCAGTTCGTAGGGTATATACAATCTAAATTTGGACTCAAGAATAGAAACTATTTTTCAGACTTATCCTTCAGTAAAGCTTCAATACTTTCCCTTCATCTCGACTTAACTCAAGAACTGAATTCAAGATTACCTACTTCTATAAAAGAAACTGTAAAGATGTATAATCACCAAGGTTTAAACAGAACGAGGGTTATTTTTAGGGTTTTCAATTTCTAGGCCTAGGATTTAGTTATTTCTAACGTATCAACTAAACTTTCGGAATAAAAAATCTAAGTTACCTTATTAGCTAACTTGACGACAAAGTTTTTATATTTTTTGTAAAAGTTTTGATTTTTACGGGTTTTTGAAAGTATGAAAATGCAGAATATACAAATGAATGCGAAGAAAGAAAACTTACCGAGCACACCCCCAAACTTAAACTTGACAGTGCCCTCACTGTCAGGCTATACCAAGAGGGTCAAAATTGTCGGCGCTCCCTAAAATTTTTTATACAAAACAAAAAATAAAATAAAAATATGTACACAAAAAGGTCCCCCCCCAAACTTAAGTGAAACAGTGTTTCCACTGTTCATGTGTTAAAGTTCATAGTTAGGGGGGAAGAACACAATATCAAGCTATACAAGGCCTTACAAAGGCCAAAAGTGAGCACCAACCATTCAAAGATTTTATCGATATAATGGTGTTGTTGGTGAAAGAATACGGAGAGGAAAGAAATGGAGAATGCGCGAGACCGTATGCGGAGAGAAGGGGGATACGGTCTCGCTGAAGGTGAAGAATGGCGGAAGGGAGAAAGAAGTAGAATACGAACTTGAGGGTGGAAATGATTGATTAAATTAGTACAATCTGTAATGATCGATGTGAAAAAATGGATTGTACTAATCTATCAATATGGCAAGAAATTGGGTCAAATCCTTCAAGATTCGTGAGAAACCATGGGTAAGCTGAACTTGGTAAACCAGACACTGGAAATGAAAGTGATACGGTTTCTTGCAAGGTTGAAACGATGAAGGAAAGTGATCGAGGAAGAGTATCGGTTAAAGGCTCAGGAGGGTGTACACAGTCGGTGGAAGGGACAGGATGAATTGGAAAATCCGACTCATCAATTATAACTGGTTCATCCTAAAAAATTTCCTTAATATTCTCCTCAAAAATTGGCTCATCCATGCATTTCTCATCAAAATCAAGACGCATATGACGTTCGGGAAAAACATTCAATGACTCGGGATGATGAATTGGAGAGAAAAACTCAGCCAAATCTGCGGGTTCATCATCCAAAATATTCCCAGCGTCAATATTCTCAATCAAGTGAAAATCAATTTTCTCAGACACCTCAAAAAAAGCATGGATATCAATCAATTCAGGTTCTAGAGTGGAGGTGTAGAGGTCAAAAGGATTGGGTGTGGTTTCACTCGAAAGGGACCCTTCATAATCGGGTAAATCAAACACTACAAAGTTGTACAACTCATCAAACGTTCTATCCGCAATTGGTGAATCATGTGGGACACTCGATAGATATTCAAAACTGGAGTTGTAGGATTCAATTGGGGACCGGTAGGTTTGATTTGGAAGGGTGTACAGCTCACTCTCTCCACTCAAATTCTCAGCCTGTCCTACCGCCTCATCATACATTGGAAAATGTGGAGTTAGTTAAAAACTATCTACCGGGTCACTAGGTTGTATGAGGGCGGCCATGGACGCATTCAAATCCATCATCTGTTGGTACGACGCTACCCAGAAGTCTTCTAATGACTATTCCAGACTAGACATGGGTTGTGAAGGAGTTTCAGTAAAAGATTCAAAGTCGTTTGGATACTGGAAACTCCCAAATGGCTATATAGAAGCAATGTCTAGGGAAGGTTGAAGAGTCGGGTAGGACTAGTAGGAATTGAATGGTTGGACAGGAGTAGAATCAATATTTGGATAAGAAGGTGAATGGAATTGTTGATCCCAAGAACTGGAAGTGGTAAAAGGAGTGAAAGATCGGTTACGAGATTGTTCAATACGTTCAACAATAGACATAGGTCTTGGAGTTACAACCGGACTCTCAAAAGGGGTATCAACATGAGAAGGAGTGAATGTTTGAAATGGTGGATACGAAGTGGATTGCTGAGTCTAATTGATTGTCCTAGATGCGTCTATTCGATCTTTCAAAGAGATTATTGGCATGGAAGGATCGTTCGAAATTCGACCAAAGTAAGAACCGTGTAAAGAAATGTCTCGTTGTGGGTACCAAAGTTCGGCAAGAGTTTTTTGAGGTGGGGTACCCATGTTAGAAGAGTGAAAAGGTAGGGAGGGAAGGAAGTGTTTTTTTTTAAATTTATTATTATTATTATTATTATTATTATTTTTAAAAATGTTTTTTTTTGGAGTTTTGAAATTATTTGTTTGGTTTTTGAAAGAATACGGAATTATGGGACTAAACTTTATACAAGCACAATCACAATCACAATATGTACAAACAATACCTGGGGCTACGGTCTTCAAAGTCCAACTAGACCGCTCCTAGAATTCCAAGCGACAAGTTGCAGGATAACCCTCGAATCGCCTCTTCACTGCCAATTGTGGCCAGGTAAGCACAAGTGAGGTAAGGAGGGTTCCACTTATGAATCACCGTGAGACGGGCCTTTTAAAATTATCTCCTCACTTGTCTAGCCTAGGCACCACAAAGTTAAGTTTAGATAAACGAGCGATTCCCCGCAACCTTCACTTGTTCTAAATGAGCACGACAAGTCCTTAAAGGTTTGGTCTACATATTTTTTATTAGCTCAAGGGAATGCGTATGCAATTAGTGATTTGTGAGGTCTTAGGAAAGGTGATGAAGTCCCTATCCAATCTGAATTGGTGTTATAGCCCCTTAAAGTTCGTATTATTATATGCAAAGCGCGTAAACAAACAAAAATCTAAAACAACAAAAAATTTATTTGGCGGCGGCGCAATTCTGTGCAAAGAAACCTGCATGAAATACAGTTCAGTGGAGTTCACAGAGGAGATAAAAGGAAAGAGAGAAGGTGAAAAAAAACTTGGGGCTCAGAAGCCTCAAAGTTTCCGCGGAACCGCCGCACAACCCAAGATTTGACCGCGGTTCCGCGGTCAAACTTTGGACTTGGGGTCTGAAAATTTGTCCCTGTACTCCCCTTTCTCTCTACTCCAAAATAAAATGCTCTGTTTTCTTTTTGGATTACTGTCTTTGCTCCAGATAACTTGCACACTTGCATACAAAAAATATCAAAAAGATTTTATTTATAATTATATATATATATATAAAGAATGTTAACCCGAATAACAAGAAAGAAAATACGTTACCGTCTCCCCGGCAACAGCGCCATTTTATCGCATGCTTTTGGCGTGTCGCGTATTTAAAATTCTAAAGTTAACCGCGATCAAGGACGGTGTTGCTTCGCAGCTAGCCGGTTGAGCACGGGTCGATACGCAGGGGATGGTAGTATGTCCATTCAAGTCTTAGACGAGTCAATGAAGAATGTATATGTGCATGTTCAATTCTATCCTAAGTGTTCGTATTTTATGTTCAAGTAAGCTTGTTAAGGTTAAAGTCGGTTAGTAGAGTTAGGATTAGTCTTGTGCTTATCTTTTGCCATTCTTAAAACGATGTTGGGATAATCGAAAGTAGCGGGGATTAGGAGGACATAGGAATGTGATTTGCGAGTTTAAGCGAGCTTTCCAACGCTAAGTCCATTCCTAGTGCCCCTTGTCCGTCCGCTAAATACGCTTATCCCAACCCTCAGCCAAACAACCGCAACAATGTATCCAATTAAGTCACAACTACATGTCACGTTGTAGCGCGCTTCAAGGACTTCTCGACTTAGGCCGCGGCTACATGTCACGTATAGCGCGCCTAAATGAGAGGGTTGCGTTTGTTTGGTCGGGGTTCGTTTCAAGATGTTTGGCGAAGAGAAGCACAAGGGATTTTTCCGTCCCTCATACCACCTTCCTTAGCTTTAGTAAGTGTAGAATTATTCACACATTAATAAAGAAAATAAAAACAAAACAAGAAGGAAGAAGAGAATGAAAAAGGAAAAAATACGGTTTTACAAGCTAACTACTTGGGTCCTCACCTAGCAAGGAGCTCCGTTGAGTATCATAACTTGAAAAATACAGATAAGAGAAGGAAAGAAAAGAGAACAAGCAAAGAAATAACAACAACTAATTAACAACATGAATTGAAATTACAATACAAGATAATAAAATTACAAGACAAGAAATTAAAGATACAAGATAATAAAAACCCTCATCTTCATTTCATCATCCACTCAATGCTCTCACTACATTTTAATGGAGGAAGACATGAAGGAGAAGAAGAAGAAGCTAAATAAAGCTAAACTAAATCCTAACAAAAAGAATCATAAAAGGAAGACCTTTGGCTTGGCACAAAACTGGGCTATTTATAGGCTAAGTATTGAAATCCTATGGCAAGATTCTGAGGCCAAATGATATGTCCAAACTACCCCCAAAATCCGAGTTGACACTGAGTCAACTCGGCCGCGGATCTGCCGCGAATCGGCCATTTTGGCCGCGGATCCGCGCTTCTTTGAGGGAGTTGGGTTGTCATTTTTTCTGGGTTTTCTTGTGTTGCTCTCTTCTGTTGTTCTACATGCTCCAAATTGCAAATTGCCTTCACAATTTCTTCAGATCTACAACAGTCTAAAAATAGCTTCACTTTTGATTGATTTGACCTTTCTCCCTCGAGCTTCGCGCACCCATTGAATCATGTGCTGCCCCTCTCATGCTTTGTGCATGTCCGAGACATGAATGGCCACTGTCATTTGTCTTGTCTCTGGAACTGGTACGCGGCACTGGACGGATACGGATGACCGGAACCCGGCTTTTATTCATTGACAACAGATGTTCTGTATTTTGGCGTAACAGTGGAGATTTTGTATCATTTGCGTTATTTTGGACTAGGAACTCGTAGCCTGTAAATATGTAGCAAACACGAATTAAAAGCACCTGTCTATAAATAAACGAGTATAAGAATGAGCGGTATTAAATACAATATTCTGGTGTGAACACAATCTCATTGTTTTATCCCGGGAAAATGAGTAAGGACGTCCTAGCTTCTCTTCAAGGGATCGACGTGGGCGTGTGTCTCTTTGGCGAGCAACCAGTTTCGGGTCAATTGGTTGCTGTTGAGTGTTGGTAATGAAGGTCGCTTTCCCATTGCCCTTTTCATTTTGGGGATTCGTTTTTGAAGAGGAAGGCCTATGGCCCATCTGGTCCATTTGGGCTAGCTTGTCGATCAAGGCCTGGAAGGTGGTCGGCTTGAAGAACATCATAAATTGGGATATAGTTGCCTGAGGGTTAAGGGTCCCTACGAACATGCCTACAGCAGGAGCTTCTTCTATTCGTTGTTCGCATTTTGACCATAGGTTCCGCCACCAAATTGCGTATTGAACCCAGGTCTCTCCTGGCTTCACCCTGGCATTGATTAATGCCGTGATCGGGGTGCGCTCGCTTGCGCTAGCGAACCGCTGTGTGAATAGTAATTCCATCTCCGTGAATGTTTTGACAGAGTCATTTGGGAGATCGGAGTACCATTCAAATGCCGTTTCCGACAAACTGCCAACAAACTGGCGAAGTAGCAATTTGTCATCGCCTCCAGTATTGCCGCATAATGCTCTGAACTGGGCAACGTGCTGGAGTGGATTGCCTGTCCCCTTATACACATGGAATTTAGGGATTGTATATCCTGGCGGGTACTTGGTTTGATAGTACCAGCCTGGATAAGGTCGCCTAGTTCTGACGACTTGGCCTGCCGCTTCACTTGCTTGATGAGCTCGTATTCGTTGAGCTATGTAGTCGTCAAGGGTAGCCTTAAAGATTGTCTCTTCCTGGGCTGCTGAGACAGCTGGAGGGGGGTTTGATGTTTCCCCTCTGCCGTCTTCAATGATTATCAGAGGGTCTTCGGCTGGAGGTTCCGGCTGGATCATCATCCCAACCATGTCTTGGAACAGAAGCGCCATCTGCTTTATATTAGAGGCCTGTTCCACGGCCTCCTTAGCCTTCCTTTCTAGCAACCTCCGCAGGAAGTCGGTGTCGGTCTCTATTTCCTGGCGCTGCTTAGACGTTGATTCCAGGCTTTCTTTCTGCCCGGTGAGTGCTGACATTTTCATTAGCATTTCATGGAGCTTTTGTTGCTGCTCCTGAGCTTTTGTCAATGAACGAGTTTGCGGCCGATGACTCACGGAAGCACGGCTTTCCTTTTTCCCGAAAGCTATGAACGCCGTGTGCACAATCATGCCCCTAGACTTGGGGCGTTTGGGTCCAGTGCTTTTGGGATTCGCCGTAGGCATTGGAGTTTTCTCCGGCCTTCTCCTTTTGTGAGAGGTTGAAGTCGGAGGGACCGTTGTAATAGACACACATGTAGACAATGCCTTCCGTGGTACGACGAAGGGATGGTCCTCCTCTTGCCAAGCCTTCGTTTTCCTCAGTCGGCGAGAGTAGTCTTTATCGATCACAGAATCTTGGACCTTCCGCCACACTCTGTGGATTTTGGAGGATAACCACTGAAGGGGTTGCTCTGGCTTTTCCTGCATCATGTTTTCAGCAGGCAGGGGATACTTCTTCAATACAGCGCTTGGGGAGTTTTTTCGCACCCTCCTGAGCGGATCGAAGCTATTCCCAGTTGGAACAGCAGTGTCAATTTCCACCATTGGAGCTGGTGGGGTATGTCCAGAGGGGGAACTGCCCCCATCTTTTCTCACTTGGCGCCAGTGGCGACGTCGAGCATGCCTTACAAATGGGATTGCCTCAGTTGTGAGAGTGGCTTTGTCATGCCCTCTGCTCTGATGAAGAGCTACTGCTGGTGCCAGCCTGTTGAAGACTGACGTCCGTTGAGAGGGGACGGTCAATCTTTCGAAGACCGACCTTTTGGTAGGGGAAGCAGTCTTGATGACTTCGATGAAAGAAGGAGTTGGAACGGCCAATCTTGCGAAGACCGAGCCTTTGGTAGGAGACACCCCTTTGACGACTTCTCTCGCCGGAGCCGGAACGGCTATCCGTTTCGGGATATCCCCCTCAGGTATTGCGGGCCTCGTTGCGGGCCCTCTTGAGTTATGGCTTAGCCTGTTGAAGACCGAGGTGTTAGAATTGGACGACCCGTTGAGAGGGGCCGTGGTAGTGTAGGGTTCCTATGAACGACAACAAGGTTTCGGGAGGTATCGTCCATACCATTTTCAAAATTTTGCCGTTTTAAAGAACCCTACACTAGAATCGATAACTGGATAATCATATGAAACACAAAGTAAACTACTTTATATCTAAGTGTTTGCGGAATAAAACCTTTGTAGACCGGTCCTTCGCTTCTAAAGCTCCGATTTGAAGTCCCTTCGCTGCGATCCAAGTCCCAGACTCTTGCATGGCTTCTCAAGGTGAAAAGAACGATCTTGCTTGAAATCTTTGAGGCCGAAGATGATCTACGTCGAGGAGACACTAACTGAAGCTACTACTTCACTAATTGAGAGATTAGTGAAGCTGACACTCTATACTAAAGTTCTAATCTAGTAGAAGATGATGAAATAGGAAGTGGGCTCACTTCAGTTTTATTTTTCTCACAATATTTTCTCTCTTTTGAAAACCCTAGCAAGCTTTAGCTCAAGGAAGAAGAAGATGAGCTCAAGAGATGAGAATGAACTAAAATGAGGTGAGAGAAATAACCATGGGTGAGTTTGTATCATATACTAACTCATGTAGAGACATAACCATGGCTTAATTATAATGGTTAGGTTAATAAATATCTCAAGTAAAACAAAACTAGAGGACTTAGTCAAAGCATCAACAAGCTTCTCAAAGCTTCATGCATGTGGCTAATTATCCACTAATTTGGAATTACTTTAAATATTAAAACCTTACATTATAATTAGTATGGTGTAAGTCTCATAAACCCATGTAGTGTGTATCAACAACCATGATACAAAATAAAACACAATTAATATATATCACATATATATTAAATGTGCACATGCGAGAATAATAAAAGATTAAGTGAGCTAATATTAGTTAATGTAAATTAGTATATCAAATATACAATTAAACACTAAATTATCAAATCAACACTTGATTTAATAATCCGGCTATATCACACATAACCGACTAATATTAAATGTACCAACTTATTGAATCATCACTTGATTCGATAACCCGGCTATATCATATATAACCGTCCGATACAAATATCGCGAGAATAGAATACGGTATCTCATATTCGCATTATTATCGGTCCCGCACATATCACAAATATGCTCCTACTTCGTTTTACCTGAGCCAGTAAAACCTCTATGTAGGACTCTAAAGACTCGTTAATACGCCGACAGTAGGTGATGATCACATTAAGCACCCACAAACCGTCAGCGGTACTAGCTGGACGTAACGGCTACCCGGGTATTGAGCGATCAGAAGATCAACAAGCAAGCCCGCTCTAGCTCCTGTAAAGCCTATAAGTAACCCTACCATACAGTCTGGTCTTCTCGTCTGATATGTCGTATATCCAGTCTAGGGGTGGTAAACGTCAGACCACAATAACCGATAAGTCATGCCTATATGAGGCTCATAACGGGTCGAGAAACTACTGATAACACTTACCAGTAAATCTCTAAATTAGCCCTGACCAGGGACTTCCCTGTTATGGCCAATCGAGCACAGCGCAACATCAACCCCCAATAGCGGGAGAGACGAAACCCCTCCTATCGCTCATTGCCTCCATGTGACTCAGGACTGTACCCAAAAACCACCGTTTTGCACGTCCTCTTGAATGTGGTAAGGTGGAAATCAAAGCACAGTGGGAATCACATAAGACTCTATGACGATCTCGGGTCAATAGACTAACCTGTACCAGTGTCACCAGAGAACTGCTATCTGACGTGAGGTATAATACCATCTAGGAGTTCTCGACGAGTCCCTCCAGTATACCTAGTCTCCACTGAGCACCCGTATACCATCTCTGATGTCAAACACCAATGGATATGAGATCATCCATCGCCCATCTCATGGGTCAAGAAGCGTATACGCTAGTCTACTCTGATATATCGATGCCCCGTCTCGATACACCCATGACTAGGAACATTAAAGGATGAACTTATGGACTACCATGGCCCCACTAGTATGATCTGTATCATAATCCTGGTAGTCAAGTACACATCGTAAGGGCTTTACCAACATGTAACCATAAGACAGTATAAAGAGACAAGTATATATGTTAAGATAGAGAGCAACCAGATAGCTTACTATCATGTCGAGCAAGAAAGTCCTCTCTATATATGTCCAAGCATCCACTATAATATACATCATATGTACAATAATGTCCCCTAGGGCATACATATAACTAACAATAGTTGCAAGTCGATCGAAGACCGATTTCTTTGGAGCTTCCTGTGGTGGCACTGGGCGCTGAAGCTTGCTGGCGGGAGCATAGTCCGGAAGAACAATCCAATGGTGGCCTGAGTCACCTTTTCCACTTGCATTGAAAAGATGCAGGCCGTATTTGGCCCATAAGTCACTCTTCCAGTCAGGGCGGAGCGCGAATTGCTGTTGCAGTTATTGCAGCTGGAAGCCATCGATGTTCACTTCTCTGCACAGGAGCAAGACACCAAATCTTAGTACCTCGAATCTAGGGGCAACCATAATAAACCACAATTTGTTCGCAAACACGACACACAAAGTGTGGAGTGAAAAGAGGAAAATGTCCAACCGGGCATGGCAGAATCTATTCACCGCCGAAAACAAGACGAACCACGTAGGTCGCCCTTCCTGAATTTAGGGGCAGATGCTATTTGGGTTTATCCGTCCACCTCTCCGAAGATTCCTAGTTGATTTATTGTTGGATATAGTGCCCTCAAAGTCAATTTTTGGATCGTAGGCACGTGATTGCAATGATTGAGGGAGGACTTATACCGGTAGGACAGTCTTACTCGAGATGATAGTATGCTATCTGGTTTATCTTTATCATCGTGTATATGCTTTAGGTGACATTACAGATCACTATTACACATTGATAGAGCCCATAAGATTCTTGCTTGACTACCAGCAGTATGATGGCGATCATATACGTAAGAGTTGGGCAGTCTATAAGCACATCTTTAAAGTGGTCCCTAGTCGTGGGAGTTTCGAGACAGGGCATCGATGCTCCGGAGTAGACTAGTGTATACAGTCGAGACCCCGACGAGGGGCGGTGCCCGGTCTCACAAGCCATTGGTGTCAGTTGGTTCACCTAAGATGTATACAGGTGCTCATTGGGTTATGAGTACACTGGAAAGGACTCACTGGGAACATGCTAGTTGGTATTATACCTAGTGTCAGATAGCAGTTCCCTGGTGACATGTGTACAGGTTAGTCTATCGACCTGAGATCGTCATTTGTCTCGTGTGAGTTCCCACTATGCTTTGATTATTACCCTACCACGGCTCAAAGGAGTTGTGCAAATAGGTTTTAGTTGGGTACAGTCCCGAGCCACATGGAGGCAGTGAGCGGATCGGCAGGGGATTCGTCTCTCCTGGTATTGGGGGTGAGATTGTGCTGTGTCTGGAGAGCCATTACATAAAGTCCCTGGCTAGGGCAAGCGAGATTTACTGGTAGGTACTCCAGTAGTATCTCAGGGTGTTCTGGGCTACACTCTGACACGACTTATACCGCTATTGGGGGTCTGACGTTTACCAGCCCCCTAGGCCGATATGCGATACTCATAGACGAACGGACCGGACTGTATGGATATTGTCACTGATAGGCTCAGTAGGCTTTCAGGACGAGTTTGCTCGTCAGCCTCCCTTTTGCTTAATACCTTGACAGCCATTACGCACAGCTAGTGCCACTGACGTGCTTGTGGTTAAACCCACTGCCAGTGTATTGATGAGTCTTTAGAGTCCCCTACAGATAGTTTCCCAAGTTCGGGTGAAACGTTGTAGAGGCCGTATGGTTTTATGGCAGGGTTCGAACATACACGTGCACTTGTGCACATGTCATGATTCGGACGGATAATACTAGTGGGCTTTGGTTTAAGCCGGATCCTAGTATTATATTGTGTTTTAATATTTTAGTCTCATTGTATTCGTATTCAGTCGGAATACGGATGCGGGTATGTATATACGGATGAGGGGTAATCTTGTAATTCGTTACGAGATTATTTTTTGAAGTTGCCATTTCTAGTTTTGTTATTAAACATTAAGTTTTAATGTTTAATTAATTGTGTGAAATATGAGCATGTTTTTTCCTTTGCTTGCAAATTTCGAAATTATGGCAGTGGGCTATTTTTGGGTTTGGTGAGTCATTGTTTCATTGCATTGATGAGGCATGGTTTTTTTTGTGACTCACTTGTGCATTAATGTTCATTGTCAACTTTGAGATATTTGGTGTTGGATATTTGTGTTGAAAACTTTATGCTCACCACTTGAATCCTAGTGTTCACCTCTCCAAATTAAATCCCCAGTGAACCATTTTTCTTCGGAGTGGCCGAGCAAATTTGGCAGAGAGCAATTTTTTTTGGGTGAGCTAATTTTTGTTTTCCTCCATGCTAAAATCTTTTGCTCACAATTACACATGGCAACTTCTATTTACCTGTAAGTCCATGTTGCCCACCCCGGTGCTTGCGGGGAGGCGGAAAACGGAATAAAAATCGGATTTTTATCACGCTAGGCAACATGGACTAACAAAAGAAGGATCTTTGCTAAACAAAACTAACTAAAAGCTAACTAGAAAGCAGCTACAAGGAAAAATGGTTATACCTAGGGCTTTATAACCTTCTCTCCTTGCTCCTTGGAGTGTAAGAAAGAGATCGCCTTGTCGCCTTCTCGAGTCGAAGAAGGATCCACCCGAAAGCCTCAACCTTTGGCTTCAACTTCAAGCTAGAAGTAACTAAGGTGCTAGAAGTGCTAATCCTAGAACCCTAGATGAGAGTAAAGATTATCAAGAAGAGGTTTTTCTCAAGCTCAAGTGTTTCTCAACACATGAGAGGGGAGAGCTTGAAAGAGAGGAAGAGGAGGAGAGAGAAAGCATATGATAGAATGAGAGAATTATGAAGCATTCTCATATATATGTGTGAATTATTGTGAATTGATAATTAGTGAGATAATTGTCATGGCTTAATCAAGACATGACCATTATCATTTCGTTTTTAATGCAAATTGCAAGGATCAAAGAGCATCTTCCAAATGAAATGATGATGGTCAAAGTGTCAACCTAGGTCAACAAGTCAAGAATGTCAAATGGTCAACAACCATAACCATGCACAATTATATTAAACTAATATCAATTAACCATAATACACACATAAGCATTAGGATTAATAAAATGACAATGGTCATTAACCCTAATCAAAGTCCTCTCCCTCTGTCTCAAGCAACTGTGCAAACGCACCCGTATTCGTGATCCGAGGAACACGAATACAAAGAGATAAAACCAATCCCAAATCATATACTAGGATCTGGCTTAAACCAAAGCCCGCTAGTATAAGCTGTCCGGACAGCAAACGTGCACAAGTGCGCGGATGTGAACGAACCCTGTCGCAAAACCATGCGACCTCTACTCATTTTGCCTAAAGGTGAATAGCTCTCTGTGTGGGACTCTAAAGACTCGACACTACGCTGGCAGTGTGTTTAACCAAAGACCGCAAGTGGCACTAGCTGTACGTAACGGTCCCCAGGTAGATGCCGATAAGAAGACTGACGAGGTAACCCCATCTGAACTCCTACTGAGCCTGTATGTGACAGTCTCCGTACAGTCCGGTCTGTTCGTCTGATACATCGCATGGCGGGCCTAGGGGGGCGGTGAACGTCAGTCCCCTAATAGCGGTACAAGTCGTGTTGGAGTGTAGCCCAGAACACCCTGAGATAACACTGGAAACCTACCAGTATATCTCGCTTGCCCTGGCCAGGGACTACTCGTGTAATGGCTCTCCTTGACACAGCGCGATGTCAACCCCCAATACCGGGAGAGACGAATCCTGTCTAACCGTCACTGCCTCCAAGTGGTTCGGGACTGCACCCAAAAACTACCTGTTTGCATGACTCCTTTGAGCCGTGGTAGGGTAGTAATCAAAGTGCAGTGGGAACACACTCGAGGCGAAGTGACAGTGTCAAGTCAGCGGACTAAGCTGTACTTATGTTACCTGGGAACTGATAACTGACGATAGGTATAATACCAACCAACAGTTCCCGATGAGTCCTGTCCAGTGTACTCGTAACCTAACGAGCACCCGCATACTATCTCAAGTACGACGTACTGACGGCTGTGGGACAGACCGTCTCCCACGCTGGGATGAGAAGCGCATACGCTAGTCTACTCCGGAGTATCGATGCCCTGTCTCGATATCCCAACGACCAGGGACCAGTAAAAGGATGTGCTTATGGATTACCCAGCCCCCACGAGTGTGAGCGCCATCACAACGCTGGTAATCAAGCAAAGATCCTAAGGGCTCTACCAATATGTATATAAGCGATATGCTAAAAGAAACACATGCACATATTAAAGCAGAGACAAACCAAGTAGCATACTACCATTTCGAGCAAGATTGTATATACAACTGTGAATATCCCAAGCTTCCATCAAGTAATATACATACTAGTATGATACAGTAATGGCCTCTAGGGCATATACATTAACAATCTCCCACTTGCACTAAGGCCATGTATTGGCGTATCGAAGAACTATCATCTCGATCAGCCGCTCGAACTGAGTCTGGGGTATGGCCTTCATGAATGGATCTGCAGTGTTATCTTCTGAAGCAACCCTCCGAACCTCAATCTCCTGGCGATCCACGATCTCCCTGATCAGGTGATACCGCCTTAATATGTGTCTGGATTTCTGATGGGACCTGGGTTCCTTCGCTAAAGCTATAGCCCCGTTGTTGTCGCAATACAGAGGTATTGGATCAACAATGGACGGAACCACCTGAAGTTCTTTCAAGAACTTCCTCATCCAGACAGCTTCTTTTGCGGCATCAGATGCAGCGATGTATTCCTCTTCCATAGTCGAGTCAGCAACTGTTTCCTGTTTGGAGCTCTTCCAACACACCGCCCCTCCATTGAGGGTAAAGACAAAACCCGACATGGACTTGGAATCATCCTTGTCACTCTGGAAGCTGGAGTTAGCAAAGGCCTCAATCTGGAGGTCTTTTCCGCCATACACCAAGAACATCTCCTTAGTCCTTCTCAGGTACTTGAGAATGTTCTTTACTGCTATCCAATGTTTCTCCCCAAGGTTTGACTGATACCTGCTTACCACACTCAGTGCATAAGCCACATCTGGTCTGGTACACAACATCGCATACATTATAGAACCTACCGCAGAAGCGTAGGGTATAATAGACATGCGATCCCTCTCCAAATTAGTCTTGGGAGACATCTCTTTAGAGAGGGTGATCCCGTGACAAGCCAGTAGATTACCGCGCTTGGAATCTTCCGTACTGAATCTTTTCAGTATGGTGTCGATGTACCTGGACTGTGAAAGTCCTAAAATCCTCTTGGATCTGTCACGGTAGATCCGGATCTCCAGAATGTATGAGGCATCACCCAGGTCTTTCATGGAGAACCTGTGTGACAAGAACCCCTTGACAGATTGTAGCATAGGAATGTCATTTCCTATTAAGAGAATGTCATCCACGTATAAAACGAGGAATACTACAGTTCTCGCTACAAATCTACAATAGATGCATGGTTCATCTGGATTTTTGATAAAGCCAAATACCTTGACCGTCTCATCAAAACAGATGTTCCAACTCCGCGATGCCTGCTTTAGTCCATAAATGGACTTAAGCAACTTGCACACCTTTCCGCTGCTCCCACTCTGAATGAAACCCTCTGGCTGGTCCATATAGACACACTCCTCTAAATGTCCATTTAGAAAAGCGGTTTTTACGTCCATCTGCCAAATCTCATAATCGTGGAAGGCAGCAATGGCAAGAAGGATCCGAATGGATTTTAGCATAGCTACTGGAGAAAAGGTTTCGTCATAGTCCAAACCAGGTCGCTGACGAAAACCCTTTGCAACCAGTCTAGCTTTATAGGTCTCAACCTGTCCATCTACACCAATCTTCCTTTTGAAGATCCACTTGCATCGTACGGGTTTTACCTCATCTGGAGCAATGTCCAACGTCCATACTTTGTTGGTGTACATGGACTCCATTTCGGTCCGCATTGCATCCAGCCATTTTACCGAGTCGACGCTCTGAATGGCTTTCTGGAAGCTAGTAGGCTCATCACAATCTATGATGCAATCTTCTCTATCCCCGTCAATGAGAAAATCATAGTATCTCTCGGGCGGATGAGACTGCCTACTACTCCTGCGGAGTGGCGTGGGAATGTCCTGATCTTTCGAACCCTCTGGTTCTACTAAGCTTTCAGTAATAGCTCGTGGTTCTGGAATTTCTTCCAGTTCTATTGCGCTCCCACTTATTTCTTTTTCTAAGAACTGATGTTCCAGAAAATGGGCACTACGAGAAACAAGGACTTTTTGTTCCTCTGCGTAATAGAAAAGATACCCCCTGGAGTTCTTTGGGTATCCCATAAACTTGCACAGTACTGAGCGTGCCTCTAGTTTGTCCGTATGCTGCTTTTTGACATAAGCTGGACATCCCCAAATCTTCAGGTATCGAAGATAGGGTTTCTTCCCACTCCATAACTCATATGGTGTGGTAGGCACAGTCTTAGTGGGAACTCGGTTCAAAAGGTATGCAGCTGATTCTAGCGCATATCCCCAGAACGATCGCGGTAACTCAACGTTACTCATCATGGACCGTACCATATCCAATAGGGTTCGGTTCCGTCTCTCCGATACACCGTTATGTTGCGGAGTGTATGGAGGAGTAAGCTGAGAGAGAATTCCATTCTCTTTTAAGTAACTCAGGAACTCGGCACTCAAGTATTCTCCACCTCGATCAGATCTTAGTGTCTTAATACTTTTGCCTGTTTGTTTTTCTACTTCATTCTTGTATTCCTGGAATTTCTCAAAAGCTTCGGATTTATGCTTCATTAAGAAGACATGTCCGAATCTTGAAAAATCATCCGTAAAAGTAATGAAGTAAGAATAACCGCTTCGTGCATGTGTAGACATTGGACCGCACACGTCGCTGTGTACGAGTCCCAAGAGCTCGCTCGCTCTTACTCCGTGTCCAGTGAACGGAGTCTTTGTCATCTTTCCTTTGATACAGGATTGACAAGTTGCATAAGATTGATATTCGAACGGATCCAAATATCCTTCTGCATGTAACTTAGTCAACCTTCTCTCATTGATGTGATCCAGTCTACAATGCCATAAGAAAGTTTTATTGATTTCTGGAGACTTTCTTTTGTGTGTATTCTGGACATTGAAAATCTGTGGTTGGTTTAATACGTATATACCGTTGTTTAATGTACCTGACCCAATCAAAACTTGATTAAGGTGAATGTTTACTACATTACTTACAAATGCAAATTCATAACCTTCTTTAGATAATAAAGATACAGAAATGATATTAAAGGTTGCATTTGGTACAAAATAACAACTACGCAAAACCAAAAAGTGTCCATCTGACAATCCCAGGTGATAGTCTCCCACGGCCTCAGCATCCATGTTAGCTCCGTTTGCAACTCTGAGGGTCATGTCACCTGCCTTCAAAACTCTACGCTTTCTCAACGCCTGCAAAGAATTACAGATATGAGATCCTGATCCGGTATCCAATACCCAGGATGTAGAGTTTATTGATAGACAGTTTTCAATAACATACACACCTGAAGCTGAAGCCGCAACTTGCTTCAGATCCTGGGTTCTGGCCTTCCAAGCCTTGCAATCCTGTTTCCAGTGTCCACTTTTGTGACAGTAGAAGCATTCTTCCTTCCCCACCAGCTTTCCCGCTACCTTTGTTGCCTTTCTTTTTCCTTTTCCCTTCGTATCCACTTTACTGACACCGCCTCTTGGTTTGGCGGGGGCTTTCTTCTTCTTGCCCTTGGCTTTCGCCCTGGTCGTAGAAGAGGAAGATCCTCCTACAAACAAAGTGGATGTCTCCCTACCTTTCTGTAGGGTGCCCTCTGCACTCCTCAGCATGTTGAGGAGCTCTGAAAGTTCAACTTCCTTTTCCTGTAAGTTGAAGTTCAGGATGAACTGGGCGTAAGTGGAAGGAAGGGACTGAAGAATCAAGTCCGTATAGAGCTCATTCTCCAACGTGGTCCCAAGTTCCGCGAGCTCCTCTATGTAGCTAATCATCTTAAGCACGTGTTCCGCTACCGATGATCCGACGGCCAACCTTGCCGAAAATAACTTCTTCGACACTTCGTATCTTGCGATACGAGACTGCTCCCCATACAGTTCTTTTGTATGAAGAAATATGGACTCTAGGTCCATATTCTCGTGCCTCCTCTGATGTTCGTTGTCCATCGAGGCAAGTACGAGGCATTTGGCCTTCGCACAATCTATTTCCCAGGTCTTACGGATTTCCCTATCCGCGACACTGGTTTTGGGACCTGGGACAGGGGGAGCTTTGGTGGTAAGGAGATACCCCAACTTGTCGTAAGTGATTGCCATCTTGACATTCCTGAGCCAATCTTTGTAGTTTGGCCCTGTCAGTATGTTTTTATCTAGTAATAACTTAAGTCCGGTCATGTTGAATGGTCGCTGCAATTAGGAGAGAGAAAAGAAACACTTTAGCATGATGCTCTTGCAAGTTTAGAGTGGTTTTTAGTTTGTCTAAACAGGATGGCTCCCACTGTCTCTCGAATCCCTTCTCAAACCATAAAGAAAGAATTAGTCGGGATCAATCTCACCGTACAATACTTGCTTAACCGTTCAGCCAGGCCAGTGTCGGTACTTCGAGGGAGGTTTTCCAACGCTTTCGCGAAGTTCCTTAATTAAGTAACCTCTTTTCCCTGTGGGCGTAGCCCCACTAACACCTTTCTAGACACCTACTAGGTTTATAGCATTGATCGTTAAGTGAGAGTTTTCCCGAGGAGTAGCATATACTCACAGTAGGATTGGGATCCAAATATCATCGCGTGATAAAACCGAAGGAATCCTACCAGAATCATCACACTCCAAATGGTATGCAGCGCTAGCAAGTTTCAGTACTTATGAAACTCCCGATGTGGATTTTTGCCCCATGCTCTTATGACCTTGGCGTGAGGTCAAAATGTCATAAGTCACATGTCAAGTTCTTCCCATCATTATCCTGGTTAATTTGAACCCACCCGTACCTACCCTTGACGTAGGCTAAAATGGCAGTACGACTGTCTCAAACCAACGTATTCTATCTATGCAACAGAAAAATATCCGGCAGCTACCAATCACTATGCCTTGGCGTGAGGTCAAAATACATAGCTTGAATACTACCGAACATTTAACTGAAATGATGGAGGGCTACGAATGGTTTTGGCGAAACCGTGAACGTAGTGAACTTGATATAATCGATGGAACGAGATTGCTTTTAAAAGGAGTGGTTCAAGCTCCGCGTTTAAAAGTTTAGTTTTGAAAAGAACCGAGTGGTTTTCAAAGTGTTCCAATCGACTTTTACTTGGTTTATTTTCTTGCATTAGTTCTTTTAATGCGTCCCATCATTTAAGCCTACCATTGCAGAAAACAACCAAAATATGACGTACGCTTATGCCATTCGCATTCGCCACGGGGCCCCGTCATCACCCGTTAGGTTACTTAACTAACGACAGAGCGGGGGCTGGGCTAGCGCGGCTGTAAAACATAAGCAACGCCTAAATAGTTATAGTATATAGATATATAGCAATGATAGACATTACAGATCACAGATGAATACATTGGATATACTAGGAATCCGCAATCCGTTCGAGCCTGCAACGAAAAGCGGATTACACGGTCGCGGTGAATAGCCAAATACCCCATCCAAGACCTCTACGGGTGCGGCAAACTACCCGCCAAGTACCCGAAGCGAAGCAACCTCCCTCAACACCGTGAGTAGGCCACTCGGCACTTCGAGATACCTGGTAGTTTGTGCACCCCCTCCATGGGTCTATCCTAGGAGCAAAAATAGTAAAAATAATTATACAATGACGGCTACAACCCCGACCCGGTTGTGCGGCCATACAAATAAGAATACATCAATTTACATATTTCAATGAATGAAAGAAAAAGAAACACTCATCTCACATCCACCCCGGCTATTCACCCGCGACAATCCAACGCATTCATATACACATTCCATCAACAAACACAGATCACAGATTGTATAACCCCCACTAATCGACGTATAGCGATTAGCGGGCATTCAATACATATATACATCACAGATATAACCCTTTAGTCAAAGTGTAGTGAAGTTCGATCAAAAATACGGATTTATAGGCCCCCAAAAACAAATTTCTTTTCTGGAAAACCTGGGAACAAATAAACCATCTTAAAAATCCCAAAACCATGCCAGAAGAACACTGCACCAAACTCGATCCAGAACAGACTCAAAACGGCCGCGGTTCCGTGGCAAAAGGCATGCTTTTGCCGCGGAACCGCCGCGCTTTGAGCGATTCACAGGATCGTTTTTGGTGGCTTTCTTCACAAAACCCTGAGATGATTTTTGACGTATGATTTTTTATTTTTAGAGCAGAAAAAATTTCAACAGAAACTTAGGGTTTTGATGTTTTGGTTTTGCGATTTTTCCGATCAAACTTCCATACACTTTACTACCTAGCTAGTTTATTTTAGTTAGGCTCTGATACCACTGTAAGTCCACGTTGCCCATCCCGGTGCTTGCGGGGAGGCGGAAAACGGAATAAAAATCGGATTTTTATCATGCTAGGCAACATGGACTAACAAAAGAAGGATCTTTGCTAAACAAAACTAACTAAAAGCTAACTAGAAAGTAGCTACAAGGAAGAATGGTTATACCTAGGGCTTTATATCCTTCTCTCCTTGCTCCTTGGAGTGTAAGAAAGAGATCGCCTTGTCGCCTTCTCGAGTCGAAGAAGGATCCACCCGAAAGCCTCAACCTTTGGCTTCAACTTCAAGCTAGAAGTAACTAAGGTGCTAGAAGTGCTAATCCTAGAACCCTAGATGAAAGTAAAGATTATCAAGAAGAGGTTTTTCTCAAGCTCAAGTGTTTCTTAACACATGAGAGGGGAGAGCTTGAGAGAGAGGAAGAGGAGGAGAGAGAAAGCATATGATAGAATGAGAGAATTATGAAGCATTCTCATATATATGTGTGAATTATTGTGAATTGATAATTAGTGAGATAATTGTCATGGCTTAATCAAGACATGACCATTATCATTTCGTTTTTAATGCAAATTGCAAGGATCAAAGAGCATCTTCTAAATGAAATGATGATGGTCAAAGTGTCTACCTAGGTCAACAAGTCAAGAATGTCAAATGGTCAACAACCATAACCATGCACAATTATATTAAACTAATATCAATTAACCATAATACACACATAAGCATTAGGATTAATAAAATGACAATGGTCATTAACCCTAATCAAAGTCCTCTCCCTCTGTCTCAAGCAACTGTGCATACGCACCCGTATTCGTGATCCGAGGAACACGAATACAAAGAGATAAAACCAATCCCAAATCATATACTAGGATCTGGCTTAAACCAAAGCCCGCTAGTATAAGCTGTCCGGACAGCAAACGTGCACAAGTGCGCGGATGTGAACGAACCCTGTCGCAAAACCATGCGACCTCTACTCATTTTGCCTAAAGGCGAATAGCTCTCTGTGTGGGACTCTAAAGACTCGACACTACACTGGCAGTGTGTTTAACCAAAGACCGCAAGCGGCACTAGCTGTACGTAACGGTCCCCAGGTAGATGCCGATAAGAAGACTGACGAGATAACCCCATCTGAACTCCTACTGAGCCTGTATGTGACAGTCTCCGTACAGTCCGGTCTGTTCGTCTGATACATCGCATGGCGGGCCTAGGGGGGTGGTGAACGTCAGTCCCCTAATAGCGGTACAAGTCATGTCGGAGTGTAGCCCAGAACACCCTGAGATAACACTGGAAACCTACCAGTATATTTCGCTTGCCCTGGCCAGGGACTACTCGTGTAATGGCTCTCCTAGACACAGCGCGATGTCAACCCCCAATACCGGGAGAGACGAATCCTGTCTAACCGTCACTACCTCCAAGTGCTTCGGGACTGCACCCAAAAACTACCTGTTTGCACGACTCCTTTGAGCCGTGGTAGGGTAGTAATCAAAGTGCAGTGGGAACACACTCAAGGCGAAGTGACAGTGTCAAGTCAGCGGACTAAGCTGTACTCATGTCACCTGGGAACTGATAACTGACGATAGGTATAATACCGACCAACAGTTCCCGACGAGTCCTGTCCAGTGTACTCGTAACCTAACGAGCACTCGCATACTATCTCAAGTACGACGTACTGACGGCTGTGGGACAGACTGTCTCCCACGCTGGGATGAGAAGCGCATACGCTAGTCTACTCCGGAGTATCGATGCCCTGTCTCGATAGTCCAACGACCAGGGACCAGTAAAAGGATGTGCTTATGGATTACCCAGCCCCCACGAGTGTGAGCACCATCATAACACTGGTAATCAAGTAAAGATCCTGAGGGTTCTACCAATATGTATATAAGCGATATCCTAAAAGAAACACATGCACATATTAAAGCAGAGACAAACCAAGTAGCATACTACCATTTCGAGCAAGATTGTATATACAACTGTGAATATCCCAAGCTTCCATCAAGTAATATACATACTAGTATGATACAGTAATGGCCTCTAGGGCATATACACTAACATTACCTCCACCCAAATACTTGGGTGCCTTGAGACAAAGTATTCTACACTCTTTCTACTTCAATCTTGGACATGTCGGCTAGCAAACTTCATGTCCGAGTTGCTTCGGTTTGAAGCGGGAGCCCGTATAAAGATTTTTTGACGTGGTGCCACTTCGACGAGGAGACCGGAGATCGAGTGTGATCGGAGATGCCGCGATGAGCTAAAGATGGTGCCTAAAGACCGAAGGACACAGATCGATCGGTATAGCCATTCTAACATCTTTGTAGTATACTAGTTTACGGTAAATGGAACGATCCGGGTTTTAGGTTTACGTTAGCGCCAGTTTTGAAAAAGTTTTATTCTTCATTTGGCCTCGGATTGACGGCCGGGGCGCTACCATAGACTTACATTTATGACACCGTGTATCGGAGGTTTGGACGGATGCGGCCCTTATAGCAGACTTTGTCAGATTCCCCCTCATTTCTATGGGGTTTTTGATTGTGGGGATGCTCTTCCCTGTAGGCGCAAGCATCTGCAGTTAATTACGTTACTGCGTAGCGATAATCATTTTCTTGTACTCCAGAAATTCACTTCGTGTCATGTGCGTTTGTTTTATTTTTGGTTGCCCGTGGATTGTATACGGAGACTAATTTGTTTCGTCGCCCGTAGGGCGTGGATTAGTCTAAATACATATATTCTTAGATTTGGTTTTGGTTTGATTTAAGGATCGTTGATTTTTTTTTAGATCAAGATCGACTTAAAGGTATACGAGCAGTTGGGGGCTTGGTTGTTTTTTTGATGTCATGAATTGTGTTTGGGAAACGATGAGTCCATGGGCTCAGTTGATCTGAATTAGGGACCTAACCTACTTGGGCTTGGCCCACTCAATTTTCCTTTGACTTAAAAGAAGTGCTAAGCACTAGTATGGGCTCAGTCCCCTTTTTCTTGAAAAAAGTGCTGTGCACTTATGTGAGTTCTGACGCTCACACTTTACTCTCTCTTTTCTTTTGTCTTTACGTATGGAGTGCTGAGCACTATTTATAGTGTCCACGTGCAAAGTACGGGAGACACTAGGCGCTAGGTGCTGAATGATGAGTGTTAAGCACTCTTATGTTCTGTAGCGCCCACATGAGGGTCACGTGAGGCACTGGGCGCCAGCTACTGAGTGCTAAGCACTCTTTATGTTATAGCGCCCACGTGAAGAACACGTGGGATGCTGGGCACTGGGCATCAGCCATTGAGTGCTAAGGACTCTTTATTTTATAGCGCCCACATGAGAGGCACGTAAGGCGCTGGGCACCAGCCACCGAGTGCTAAGCACACTTTATGTTGTAGCGCCTACGTGAGGGACACGTGGGACGCTGGGCGTCAGCTACTGAGTGCTAAGCACTCTTTATTTCTCTTTTTTTGAATGATCCACAGGATCTTTATCTACTTCTGTTTACCTAAAATTTCCAAGAAGAGAGTTCTTCTTCCTCGAGAACTTAATTCCATGTTCTTTCAAAGCTTTCTTTTTTTTTTTTAAGCTTAGGGGGGAGGGGTTCCTCCTCTTTAGACTTGAGGTATTGGGTCCTTTATATAGTAGGAAGAAGTTTGTTGATTAGTTGAAAAAATCTCTCATTGAAAGGTCTTTAATTGATTCAGGGATTTTACCCACCATTGGATCTTTGATCCAAGGACTTCTGTTTTACAGAAGATATTTTTCTTGTTTTTAAATAGATTAGGGAAATATTTTCCCACACAGAATTTATTCTGTCGATTGGTGGCTTTTTAATCGCCATTGGATTTTTAATCCAACGATACTCTGTTTTACAGAGAGTAATCTTTCTTGTTTAGGAAGATTTGAGGAATAAAACCTTATGCTCACCACTTGAATCCTAGTGTTAACCTCTCCAAATTAATTCCCCATTGAACCATTTTTTTCAGAGTGGCAGAGCACTATTTGGCAGAGAGCAATTTTTTTTAGGTGAGCTAATTTTTGTTTTCCTCCATGCTAAAATCTTTTGCTCATAATTACACATGGAAACTTCTATTTACCTCCACCTAAATACTTGGATGCCTTGAGACAAAGTATTTTACACTCTCTCTACTTCAATTTTGGACATGTCGGCTAGCAAACTTCATGTCCGAGTTGCTTCCGTTTGAAGCGGGAGCCCGTATAAAGATTCCTTGACATGGTGCCACTTCGACGAGGAGACCGGAGATCGAGCGAGATCAGAGATGCCACGAGGAGCTAAGGATGGTGGCTAAAGACCAAAAGACACGGATCGATCGGTATAGCCATTCTAACTTCTTTGTAGTATACTAGTTTACGGTTAATGGAACGATCCGGATTTTTGGTTTACGTTAGTGCCAGTTTTGAAAAAGTTTTATTCCGCATTTGGCCTCAGATTGATGGCCGGGGCGCTACCGTAGACTTACATGGTATCAGAGTCAAACTATTAACCATTTACTAGTTGGTTTAGACAATGTTAAAGTATCGAAACCGAAACAAACCCGAAAAAACACCCAATACATTGCAGTTCTGTCATTTTTCAAAGTGTCTTCTAAAAATATTTAAACAAGTGCAGAAGACTACTTAAGTGACCACTAGAACACACCCCAAACACGAGACCAATCCCTCGGAATTAGGCCGAGCACATGCACAGAATTTCCGAGGTCGCCGGCCATTCTGGGGATTTTTGACTTCGCTTTTTGGGTGCAGTCTAGTCTCTGTAATGTTGGTTCAGTAGTGTTGTTTGTTTAGCCCAGTTTTGATATGGTTTTATCAGGTTGTTTGGGGCTATTCGGGGGTTATTTCGAAGTCGATATTTTCTAACATTGTTTAATGTTTACAGTGCATTACATTACTATCTGTGACCATGAATGTCATTCGAGCGGTAAATCTTGTCTAATTGCAATAGTCCTTTTAGACGGGTTTTGCGAACGTGACATTCACGTTGATGTTCTGTGTTGTGATGTGATGTTGCGGATTTGTCGTGGTGGATAGCTTGCGTGCAATGGTAGTGCAGTTTGGATATATTTGTACATTTGATATCGCGGGGCGAGCGTCCGACATGTGGACTGCCATCACTGCCTGTTTGTATATTATTCTTTTGGGGCACAACCGGGTTGAGGTCGATGTACCCGTTGTACATATTTTCTTTTCTGTACTAGGATTACCCCGCGATGGAGTGCACGGATAGCCGGGTTCTAGAAGGCAACGGGCCCGCATCTCATGGCTTTGAGACGAAAGGGGCTTCACTCTAGAATTGGCGGGCTATTCGCCGCACTTGTAGGGGGTACAGGTTGACCCAAGGAGGAGTGCCCAAGTTACCGGATTCCGTGAAGTGCTGGGTGGTCCATTCACTTTGTTGAAGGGGGTTGTCTCACTTCTGGTTTTGGCGGGTAACTTGCCGCACTCGTAGGGGTTTAGGTTTTCATTGCATTGGCTATCCACACGACCCGGGGAACGTCGGGTTTCATTTGCGGCTCGATGGAAACCCGGGGCTCCCAGATTATCTGTAATGTTCTATGATGCTTATTACTTTTCTGTGATGTTGCATTTATCACGTCTGGAGCGATTATTGTATATTGATATATATACTAGTAGATGTTGTATATGTTTTACACCCGCGCTAGTCCAGTCTCCGCTCTGTCGTTAGTTAAGTAACCTAACGGATGATGACGCGACCTAGTGGCAAATGCGGATGGCATACACGTACATTTTATTTTCGTTCTTTTCTGGTGTGATTAATTGATGGGACTGTGTTGATTCAGATCAATGCAAGGAAAACAAACCTATTCGATATTGTTGGAACATTTTTCAAAAGGCTGTTATTACAAGGACGTTCTCTTTTATTTTGCACAGTGGTATTCGGTTATGAATATCCAACACCTCATTTGACGATGCAAGGGCCGAGATCCCTTTACCGGGAGTGTCCCCTTGGGCAGAGGTTTGCATCAGGGTAATAACTTCATTATAGTCGATTACTTTTTGCTTTGCATCGCGGTATTCAGTTTGGAATATCCTGCACCTCATTCCACGAGGAAAGAGCCGAGATCCCTTCACCGGGAGTGACCTCTTTAGCAAAGGTTTTCGTCACTATATATTTGTAAAAAGCTATCCGGTTTCTTCAACGATATCAAGTTCATTACGTTAAAGGTTTTTCGCCAAAAACCATTCGTAGCCCTCCGTCATTTCAAACGGGTAGCACTTAGTATTCATGCTATGTTTGTTGACCTTCGTCAAGGCATAGTGTATGGTAGCTGCTTATTACCTTTCTGTTGCATAGATAGATGCGTTGGTTTGGGATAGTCGTATAGCCTTGTTGACCTTCGTCAAGGGCTTGTATGGGTGGGTTCAAATTAACCTGGACAATGACGGGTAGAACTTGATATATGACTTATGATTTGTTGACCTTCATCAAGGTCATAAAAGCATAGGGTAAAAATCACATCGGGAGTTTCAAACATACAGGAAACTTTCCAGGCATGCACATACCTTCTGGAGTGTGATAATGTGAGTGGATTCCATCACGTTATCATGCGATGATAGTTGGATCCCGATTCCCACTGATGAGTTAGTTTACTCCTCAGGTGAACCCGACTAATTCTTCTTTCAAATTTGGAGGAGAATTTGAGGACACAGTGGGAGGTTTCCTGATTAGATAAAGTGATAACCATTATGATCTAGGTTAGAGTGCACGCAGAGTGTTTCTTCTCTCTCTCTCTTTGGCAGCGACCATGGTCCGACCCTAAATTATGACTCAGTGACCAAGTTAACCAAACTTTCTTAAAACACTAGATTTTGGATTGTCTGAGTTGCACACATCATTGCCACACCTTCTTTTACCCTTTGCATTTCTCCAGAACACCCCGTATTACTATGAACATCCACTTCCATTGGATAAATCCATTGTATGGTTATATACGAATTCTAAGGAACTTGTTCCAGATTCGAGGATGGATTCTGGTTCTGGAGAGATCGAATAGGACTATTCAATTGTTTTTTCCTTTTACTTGTGAGGGCTCCTAGGATTAGGAGAGGGTACACCTATTACGCTTATTGGATAGTCTTCTTCCAGACAATAGGCATGTGCCGAAAGGTAGGAAATGAAGAAAACCAATTAGCCTAAGTGTGGTGTACAGAAGGTAATAAGTAAAGACAAATAAAGGGATTAGAAAGATGGCAAAGTAAATTGCGACTGCTATCATTCACGACCGAACCGAGTATATCATCGCCACTCCTGTTTCACCTTTGCGTTTCTCCGGTTCAGGAGAAATAGAATAAGGTTTATTCAGTTGTCTTTTATCATCACCTTCTCTCAGGTTGCGAGTATTCCTAGGATTAGGAGAGTACACCTATTATGTTTATTGGATAGTCTTCTTCCAAACCATAGACTGGTGCCGAACGGTGGGGAAGGAAGAAAACGTTTTAGCCTAACGATGGTGTACAGAAGGTAATGACTAAAGACAAATAAAGGGATTTGGAGTGATGGCAAGGAAATATACGGTTACATTCATGAATCTTGATAATGGAAGAGGCATTACTAGGAATACCCGGATACCCCTTCGAAACATTTTCATGTTTCAGTTTCACTGTACGTTGTTAATTGAAAACTGATTTCCTAATTAGATACTTACTCCAGGGTATGTATTTACCGGGTATGATTCTCACATCTGTATGGTTTTATAGATGATAAGTGGGAGTAAGTTATTGGGAATTAGGTGATCATCCTCATTATATCGGAATTCGTTGTAATTGGTGATATTTGAGGAAATCGCACGGGTTTTTGCCGGACGGCAAATATTTGGTTTTGAATATCCGTTGTTATGCACCAATTTCAAACTGATATATCTGTACGTTTATTTTATAAAGTGAGATATAACCTTTTGAAATTATGTCCATGACATTTACCTATATCAGTTGATGGTTAGGTAAGGAGCATTCAACAACGGTGTAATTCTTCATTACCATAGTAGAGTTTTCAATCTACGGCGCACAGGGTTTGAGTTATTCAACTCAGGGGACTCATACAGAGATTGTATGTTGTCCAGTGTCCATTAGGACAAAGGGGTTGGTCCTCATACTATATTCAGTTTACTTGTGACTTCTCAAGTTTTAGACACGTGTTTCGTAGAAATACAAGGTCTAAGTATTGAGAAGTTATAGGTACAAGAATAAAGTAGAGAACCAGGTGTCGCAAGTATCGGGATTCTTCAAGGTGATAGAAGATGTAGATACTTGTGTATGGTATTCAGTTGATAGTAATGGTTTTGAGAAACTTGTTTCTATTTCAGGTTACTCATAATTGGATGCACTCCTAAATTGAGTAATGCTGATTGGCCTCTCTCCATTTAGTTGACATGCACTGGAGACAGCTGCATGATTTGAATCTGGTTCCAATTAAATCTGTGCCTCTGTTTCTATATTGTATATAGAATGGTTCATATCTTAACGATATTAAGGTACGGGGAGTTGTCCGGCTTATGCTTAAAACCAGACTCTGGACAACTCAAGGCACCTTTCTGTAATGGCAGTTTGTGGGTTAACCCGGCCTATGACGAGGGTTGATTTTTTACCATCTGGAAGATCAATAGTGATATTGTTCTTGACTCGCCACAGTTTTAGTAAAATGGACTTTTTCAGAAAACAGTAGTGTGAGTATGGTAGAACTGGAAGTGATTCCAGAACCATAGACGATTACTGAAAATTTAATAAGAACCTAAAAATTCAATCAGGTTTGACATTCCATTAGCCACTCCGCAGATATGGTGGGTAACCTCAGGCACCCGAGAGATACTCCGGTATCCTCAAGGATGGTGACAGGGATGTTCTTGTTTATCCAGACTTGCCATTACTGTTGTTCTAGACTATGAGACCCGGCAGGAGGATGAGTATAGGGTCGTTCTAAACTAGTTTTAAAAGTGCACGTGTATATGATTCTTCCAGAGGGTTGTTGTAGTCAGTGGGATCAGCGGAAGCATAGTGGACAAGTAGCTTATGTCTATTTATAGACTAGAGCAGATATAGCGGAGATAGATCATCTATTTTTGATGTGACAGTCATGGGCTTTGACTTCATCAGAATAGGGGATGGATCTGTTAAGAAGGTAGTAGGGTGTGATGTCCTGGTATTTGGATGACATACACATAGTAGGAAGTGAAATTCCTACACTACGATCGGTTATATTGTGGTTTTCACACAGTAGTTTCTCCACAAAGGATATGGATATAATATCAGACATTCTGGTTACTAGATCTATGGTTTTAGATCTAGATTTGGGTAGTGTCCCAATCTGGGTACGTAGATAGTATTCTAAAGATATTTAGAATGGACGACTTCTGGAATGGTGGTGTACCTGCAGGTGATGGAGTCACCCTCTCTAAAGGTGTCTTACAGATTAAAGGGGAGAGAGATGTGCATGATTGGCATATCGTTTGCTTAGGAAATTGAGTTGATCATGAGATGTCAAGTACCATACCAGATGTTGTTTTTGTACTAGCTGCAATAAGTTGATATTAATCCAATCCTGGAGAAATGATCGGAAGCAGTTTTAGAACATAAGTGGATGTTCTAGAGATATGATAACGACAGCCTCCTTCGGGAGATAGTTATCATTCCAGGCTTCCAAGGTGACTTAGATGACAGAGTGACTGTCAGAGTTATAGTTTTCCCTCTGATGAGGGGCAGTAGTTTGGACAGGTGGTCCAAGCGGATACTGAGGGAGGCATGGTGCAGGATACTGATTAAGTTCAGTTGACGATACAGTCTAAGAAGTTTGGATTTGGAGTTCATTTGTGAACTAGGTCCCATCAGATTCCAGACATATTCTAAGACAGGTATTGCTCAATTCAGGAGATGGCTTTCTCCGCGAACTTGAGATTAAGAGAGACATATAAAGAAACATCAGGGCAGATCCACTCACTGAGGCAATTTCTCGAACACAATAGTTTTACAAACGAGCTTTGTGAAACTGATTAGTAGAGGAGTTGGGTGTTCGGTATCACACGGGCTGTGAGTATGCGACATCCCAATAATTAGCCTTAAGTGCAAGTGGGAGATTGTTGGATATAGTGCCCTCAAAGTCAATTATTGGATCGCAGGCACGTGATTGCAATGATTGAGGGAGGACCTATACCGGTAGGACAGTCTTACTCGATATGATAGTATACTATCTGGTTTATCTTTATCATCGTGTACATCTTTTAAGTGACATTACAGATCACTATTACACATTGATAGAGCCCATAGGATTCTTGCTTGACTACCAGCAGTATGACGACGATCATATACGTGAGAGTTGGGCAGTTTATAAGCACATCCTTAAAGTGGTCCCTAGTCGTGGGAGTTTCGAGACAAGGCATCGATACTCCGGAGTAGACTAGTGTATGTCGAGACCCCGACGAGGGGCGGTGGCCAGTCTCACAAGCCATTGGTGTCATTTGGTTCACCTAAGATGTATACAGGTGCTCATTGGGTTATGAGTACACCGGACATGACTCGCTAGGAACTTACTAGTTGGTATTATACCTAGCGTCAGATAGCAGTTCCCTGGTGACATGTGTACAGGTTAGTCTATCGACCTGAGATCGTTATTTGTCTCATGTGAGTTCCCACTGTGCTTTGATTATTACCCTACCACGGCTCAAAGGAGTCGTGCAAACAAATTTTAGTTGGGTATAGTCCCGAGCCACATGGAGGCAGTGAGCAGATCGGCAGGGGATTCGTCTCTCTTGGTATTGGGGGTGAGATCGTACTGTGTTTGGAGAGCCATTAGACAAAGTCCGTGGCCAGGGCAAGCGAGATTTACTGGTAGGTACTCCAGTAGTATCTCAGGGTGTTCTGGGCTACACTCCGACACGACTTATACCGCTATTGGGGGTCTGACGTTTACCAGCCCCCTAGATCCGATATGCGATACTCATAGACGAATGGACCAGACTGTACGAATATTGTCACTGATAGGCTCAGTAGGGTTTCAGGATGAGTTCGCTCACCAACCTCCCTTTTGCTCAATACCTGGACAGCCGTTACACACAGCTAGTGCCACTGACATGCTTGTGGTTAAACCCACTGCCAGCGTATTGACGAGTCTTTAGAGTCCCCTATAAATAGTTTCCCAAGTTCGGAGAAACGTTGTAGAGTCCATATGGTTTTATGGCAGGGTTCGAACATACACGTGCACTTGTGCACGTGTCATTGTTAGTTGTATGTATGCCCTAGAGGCCATTATTGTACATATGATGTATATTACAGTGGATGCTTGGACATATATAGAGAGGACTTTCTTGCTCGACATTATAGTATGCTATCTGGTTGCTCTTTATCTTAACATGTATACTTGTCTATTGATACTGTCTTATGGATACATGTTGGTAAAGCCCTTAGGATATGTACTTGACTACCAGGATTATGATGCAGATCATACTAGTGGGGCCATGGTAGTCCATAAGTTCATCCTTTAATGTTCCTAGTCGTGGGTGTATCGAGACGGGGCATCGATATACCATTGACTAGCGTATACGCTTCTCGACCCATGTGATGGGCGATGGATGATCCCATATCTATTGGTGTTTGACATCAGAGATGGTATACGGGTGCTCAGTAGAGACTGGATACGCCAGAAGGACTCTCTAAGAACTCCTAGATGGTATTATACCTGACGTCAGATAGCAGTTCTCTGGTGACACTGGTACAGGTTAGTCTGTAGACCCGAGATCGTCATAGAGTCTTGTGTGATTCCCACTGTGCTTTGATTTCCACCTTACCACGTTCAAGAGTACATGCAAAACGGTGGTTTTTGAGTACAGTCCTGAGTCACATGGAGGTAATGAGCGATAGGAGGGGATTTCGTTTCTCCCGGTATTGGGGGTAGATGTCGTGCAGTGCTCGATTGGCTATAACTGGAAGTCCCTGGCCAGGGCTGATTTAGAGATTTACTGATAAGTGTTATCATTAGTTTCTCGATCCGTTATGAGCCTTGTATCGGCATGACTTATCGAGTTATTGGGGTCTGACGTTTACCACCCTTAGACTTGATATGCGACATCTTAGACGAAGAGACCGGACTGTATGGTAGTGTTACTGATAGGCTTTGCAGGAGCTAGAGCGGGCTTGCTTGTTGATCTTCTGATCTCTCAATATCCGGGTAGCCGTTTCGTCCAGCTAGTACCGCTGACGGCTTATGGGTGTTTGATGTGATCATTACTTACTGCCGGCGTATTGACGAGTCTTTAGAGTCCTACATAGAGGTTTTACTGGCTCAGGCAAAATAAAGTAGGAGCACATATGTGATATGTGCGGGACCGAGAATGATGCGAGTATATGATACCGCATTCTATTCTCACGATTTTTGTATCGGTCGGTTATATGTGATATAGCCGGGTTATCGAATCAAGTGTTGATTCGATAAGATGGTACATGTAATATTAATCGGTTATATATGATATAACCGGATTATTAAATCAAGTGTTGATTTGATAATTTAGTGTATAATTGTATATTTGATATACTAGTTTACATTAACTAATATTAGCTCACTTAAGTATTTATTTTTCTCACATGTGCACACTTAATATATATGTGAAATATATATTAATTGTGATATTTTTGTGTCATGGTTGTTGATACACACTACGTGGGTGTATGAGACTTACCCCATACTAATTATAATGTGGGGTTTAATTATTTAAAGTAAATCCAAATTAGTGGATAAATGGTCACATGCATGAAGCTTGTAGAAGCATGTGGATTCATTGACTTGATCCACTAATTTTGTTTTACTTAATATATTTATTAACTTAACCATTATAATTTAGCCATGGTTATGTCTCTACATGAGTTAGCTATATGATAGAAACTCACTCATGGTTGACTCTCTCACCTCATTAGTTCATTCTCATTTCTTTGCTTCATCTTCTTCAACCTTGAGAAAAAGCTCACTAGCTTTATGCAAAGTGAGAAAATATTATGAGAAAAATAAAACTAAAGTGAGCCCACTTCCTACTTCATCATCCTCTACTAGATTAACACTTTCGTATAGGGTGTTAGCTTCACTAATCTCTCATTAGTGAAGTAGAAGCTTGAGTTAGTGTCTCCTCGACGTAGATCATTTTCGGCCTTGAAGACTTCAAGCAAGATCGTTCCTTTCACCTTGAGAAGCCATGCAAGAGTCCGGGAGTTCCATGATCGCAGCGAAGGGACCACTACAAAGAGCCATTGAAGTGAAGGACCGGTCTACAAAGGTTGTATTCCGTTAACACTTAGAAGTAAAGATGTTTACTTTCTAGTTTAGCTCCTAAAACTCTAGTTAGATCCTTGGTTAGGGTTGTTTGGCACACTAAATTTTTAAATATAACATATTTGATGCCTTGTGAAACCTTGTGGTTGTGCCTAAGAACCCCACAGTGGTATCGGAGCCTTACTAGAGCATTAGGAGTTGTCTAGGCGAAGTTAGAAGTTCGAACGAACTCCGAAAACCCGAAATAGCCCACTTTCTGGAAAATTTTCAAAATGTTGGAATTTTTCACATTAAAAATCCTCAGAAAATCATGCAGGTAAAACTATGGACCCTCTATAAGAACGACACCCTAACTCGACAACATGACAGCGGAACCGCGGCCAAACCATGGGTTTGGCGGCGGTTCCGCGGCGCCATCTGTGAGGCTTGGGTCGATACTTCTACGGTTGGTCCGTAGCTACTGGGGCATGCTTTTGGGTATTTTTGATATTGCTCAAGTGTTGAGTATTCTGGGAAAATTTTAGGAATTCGTTGATTCGATCGAAAGGTTTAATATCGTCTAGCTATTTGCAATGTGATACAATATGTGGAATTCATATAGTTAGGCATGAAATCCGTAATATGTGATATTTCGGGTTTATGATGTCTAAGGTTATCATGGATTCCAAATGTTGTAGTTTGACATTTTCTTTTCTGCGACCGTAAGTGTAATATGTGGTGTATCGCCGGTTTCGTTGCTATATGTCAACGACAATTGGGATACGCATATTTACTTACGTTGATGACATGTGATGTTATGTGTAGCTGTGATATATTATATTGGATCGTCGCTTTTTGAATAGCCGGAGGTTTTATGTGAGATGAGAGTTTTTATTTTCATCATGTAAAGTTCAATGTATGTAATATTCGTTTATTAGGGCACTTCCGGGTTGAGGATGATGTCACCATTGTTGTATATTATTTACTTTTCCGCATTAGGATAGACTCAAGGAGGGGAGCACAAGTAACCGGGTTCTAGAGTCTAGTGGGAGACCAACTCGAGGAGTCGAGTCCGGGTCTCTTAACTCTAGAATTGGTAGGATTGCTTGTCGCTCTCGTAGGGGTCTAGGGATGTGGGTTTGGCTATTCATCACGACCGTGGAATCCGTGTTTTATGCAGGCTCAAAATAAAACATGGACCTCCTAGTATATCCAATATTTCATATCTTTCTTCTGCTACTTTGTGATGTGATCACTGTGAATTCTGAGATGAATGGATACATATTATATATAAGATATATAGTAGACGTTGCTTATGTTTTGCACCCGCGCTAGTCCCGTCCCGGTATGCCGTTAGTTAAGTAACCTAACGGTGCATAACGGGACACTGCGGCGAATGCGGATGGCATAAGCGTACGTTGTATTTTCGTTTCTTCTGTGATGCTTAGGAAGCTTAAATGATGGGACTTCATTAATGTGATTAATGAAAAGAAAGAAACCTAAAAGATTTTATGGAATCAAATTTTCAAAAAGGGTAGCTACAGTATTTGCTTTGCATAGTGATATATGTGATATATCCTGCACCTTATTCGATAAGGAAAATGCCGAGATCTCTTCACCGGGAGTGACCACTTTAGCAATAACCGGCAGATGCTACAACACACGGTTTGTCTTTTGATTTCTTTTGGAGTATTTGCTTTGCATAGTGATATATGTGATATATCCTGTACCTTATTCGATAAGGAAAGAGCCGAGATCCCTTCACTGGGAATGCCCTCTTTAGCGAAACTAGGAAAAGACTCAAAAACACTCCTTTTCAAAATCACTCGATTCCGCAATGATATCAAGTTCATTACGCAAAAGGTTTTCATAAAAACCTGTTGTAGCCCTCCGTCATTTCAGATAAGTCCTATTTAGTATTCGTGCTGCGTTTGTTGGCCTTTGTTAAGGCGTAGTGTGCGGTAGCTGAATGGTGCTTATCTTCTTATGTATGTGATGCAGATTGGATTAGGGTAGTCATACGACCTTGTTGGCCTTTGTCAAGGGTCGTGCGGATGGGTTTAATTCAATCAGGAAATGACGGGTTAAACTTGACTAGCATCCAATGATTTGTTGGCCTTTGTCAAGGTCATAGGGGTTGGGGCAAAATATTATCGGGAATTTCAAGTGTTGAAATTTTTAATAAGATTGCATACCTTCTATGAGATGGCTGGATCCTGATAGCCACTGCGAATAAGAATTACTCTTGGGAGAGTTTTACACAAGACAATTAGCCGATCAAGTAGGTGTCTAGAAAGGTGTCAATGGGGTTATGCCCATGGGAAAAAGAGGTTTATTTTAATTAGGTCCGTGCGAAAGCAAGGGGAACCTCCCTCAAAGTACCAACACTGGCCTGGGTGAATGATTGGCGAAGTTGTAGGGTGTAATTAATCCCGGCTAGTCTTTCCTTTCAGGGTTTGAAGGAAGATTTGATAAAAACAGTGGGAGCCATCCTGATTAGATTGAATAATAACCAATCTGATCTTGCAAGAACATACGCTAAAGTGTTTTCTTCTCTCTCTCTCCAGGTAGTGACCATGTCACGTCTTAATCAAGATAATAATATGGATGTATTGACCGAACCCTCATGTTATACTGTGCAGGGGAACATTGGTTCCGTTCTTTCTTATAAGAGTTATAAGACTGAACAGGATATAGGGGAATGCCAGGATTCCCATGCCACCCAATTGAAGAAAGTACATGCTGCATTTTCTTCGGGTGTGTTCGTTACAGAGAACTGTTTCTCCCTTTCCTCTACGTCCTGGGTATTGGATACCGGGTCAGGATTTCATATATGTAATTTGTTACATGGGGTAAGGAAAGGTAGAGAACTGAGAGAAGGTGATAAAGACATAAGGGTTGGAAATGGTGCAATTGTTGCAGCTAAATCCGTCGGGGAATATCACCTTGTATTACCAAGTGGTAATACATTGATTCTGAACGAATGCTATTACATGCCGAACCTGATATGCAACATTATATCAGTTTCTTTATTAAGTAAAGAGGGATATAATTTTGTATTACAGGATAATGTTATGAACATTTTCCTGAACCAAAAATTGGTTGGATCAGACACGTTGTGCAATGGCTTTTATGTTCTAAATCAATTAACAGTTCTGAGCATAACAAACACACATAAGAGGAAGAGTTCAAAGATGAATGAATCCTTCTTGTGGCATTGTAGACTAGGTCATATCAATACGACACGACTAGCTAAGTTTCATAAGGATGGATATTTGAATCCGTTCGAATTTTCATCTTATGACACTTGCCAGTCATGTCTCAAAGGCAAGATGACCAAAACTCCGTTTACAGGAAACGGAGAAAGAGCTAGTGAGCTCTTGGGACTGATACATAGTTATGTATATGGTCCTATGTCTACTCATGCCAGGAATGGTTTCTCATACTTCATTACATTCACTGACGATCTCTCTAAATTCGGATATGTGTTCCTGATGAAACATAAGTCTAAAGCTTTTGAGAAATTCAGAGAATATAAACAAGAAGTTGAGAACAAAACGGGCAAAAGTATTAAATTCCTACGATCTGATCGAGGAGGTGAATACTTGAGCACGGAGTTCCTGGACTTTATAAAAGAGAATGGGATTCTCTCTCTTCTTACTCCTCCGTATACACAACAACACAACGGCATATCGGAGCGGAGAAATCGCACCCTATTAGATATGGTGCGCTCTATGATGAGCACTGTTGAGTTACCTATTTCCTTTTGGGGTTATACGCTTGAGACATCAGCATACCTATTGAATCAAGTTCCATCTAAATCTGTACCTACCACACCATATGAGATATGGAGTGGGAAGAGACCATGTCATAAACGAGTTAAGATATGGAGTTGTCCGGCCTATGTCAAAAAGAAAAATCCGGACAAACTCGAGTCATGCTCAGTTCTATGCAAGTTTGTGGGATATCCCAAACATTCACATGGATATCTTTTCTACCATGGCGAGGAACAAAAGATGTTTGTTTCTCGACATGCTACCTTTTTAGAAAAGGAATTTATTGCAAAAGAAATTAGTGGCAACGAGGTAGAACTGGAAGAAATTCCGGCTACACAAACTGAAAATGAAGATTTAGTGGAACCAGAAGATTCGATAGTGCCCAACGAACCCCAGCCTCTCTGACGATCTAGTAGGGTTCCTCGTCCACCTGAGAGATACTACGTTTTCTCATTGATGGTGGAAGTGAGGACTGCATCATAGAGGATGATGACCCAACTAGCTTCGAGCAGGCCATCACGAGTGGAGACTCTGTGAAGTGGCTGGATGCAATGCGATCCGAGATGGAATCCATGTACACCAACAAAGTGTGGACTTTGGAAGATGCTCCTGAAAGGGTAAAACCCATTGGGAGCAAGTGGATCTTCAAGAAAAAACTTGGTGTAGATGGGAAAGTGGAGACTTTCAAAGCTAGACTCGTTGCAAAGTGTTTTCGTCAACGACCAGGTGTGGATTATGACGAAACTTTTCTCCAGTGGCTATGCTTAAATCCATCCGGATTATGCTTACCATTGCTGCATACCATGACTACGAAATCTGGAAAATGTATGTTAAGACCACCTTTCTGAATGGTGATTTGGAAGAGTGCGTGTACATGACTCAGCCAGAGGGCTTCGTAGACAGTGGGAGCAGCGGAAAGGTGTGCAAGCTGCTTAAATCCATCTACGGGTTAAAGCAAGTATTGCGGAGTTGGAACATCTGTTTTGAAGTCGTTATCAAAGAGTTTGATTTCGTCAAAAATGTAGATGATCCTTGCATATACAAGAAGGTGGAAGAGAGTAAGGTTGTTGTCACGACCCGAAAAGTACGGAACATGACCGACACTTAAATTACGAAAACGTCTCGAGGCGTACGTAATCTAAGTAAGCCAAAACCCAGAAATCAAAACCAAGGAAGCAATAGAGTGAAGGAAAAACCAATTTAAAGCAAGTAGTTTTAACAACATAAGCCGAACTATGTAATTTTAAAATCCCAAGTTTTTTCTGAAAATTTCGGCAGAGTCTCCTTTGTAAATACTGGCCCCAAACGGGATACAACAGGAATAGTATACGAAATGAAAAAAAGGCATCCCCAAGCGGGAGCTAGCTCTTCGTCAATCGACGGTCACAACCACGCAAGCAATATAATATACAACGCCGAAGGGCGAGGATCAAAACTCAAAAGAAACCCAAAATCAACATGAAAACCATAATAATACAACGCGTGACTCTAAGGTCGAAATAATAACAAGTCTGGTCTTCTATCCCTATCAAATATACAATCTGGTTGATGGAGTTTTACTAGATACAACTGAAATAACAAATATACAATTGTGGTCCTGATGCAAAAGAACCCACCTGCCAAAGCAATCATCCGGAAGGAACTGTGTTCCAGCAAAGCCGCAATGGAACCTGTACGGCAAAACCTGCAAGGAAGTGTGGCACAACGGGGGTGAGTCACCAACTCGTGAGTAGAAAACATCTACAAGCAGAAATCGCATGCATGACGCTATCCTAGGTCATATCAAGTAATATCCTCAAATAATATCCTGATCCATCTACATATACGTGCAACACCACATGCTCGTGTTAGTGCCTCAGATAGCAACATATCAAATATATAATGTATGAATGCATTACGAATGGAAACAGAATATATCATGAGTGAGACAACTGTTTTCTTTAATCAATGAGATTTCTATATGTATATCAATCAAGTATCATCAATGAAAGCAACAGAGAAATCAGTGTCAAGTATCGACACAAAACAAAAGTCTCAGTATCTCAATATCAAATCTCAATATCTCTGTGTCTCAAATCTCAATATCTCGATCTCAATATCTCATTACCTCGGGGCTCCGTCAGTTCGGATCGGCCCATATCATCAATCACACGACCACGTACGGTATCCTTCGGATATCCGCCGCGCCAGATAAAATCACCGGTAGGCAGTCTGCCCCTGCCAGGCTCATCATTCACCATGAAATCACTCTCGCCCCGGGGTACCATACCGGGTCCACCATGTACCCAAAACGGTTCCTACTCCTCCTCGAATCGTGTCTCGAAATTCAACAGCTATCATGAAAACTCATGGTGGACGACTAATACATCAGGAGAAAACCGCAACTTGCATTTTAAAAAGAGGGAGGGAGAGAGAAGTTTATATATATTCTTGCGGTTTTCTCCCAAATCTAGAAATCTCAAGGAAATCCAAAATCTTTAATAATCATAATACCAATAAACAGTGAATACCAGCATAAATCTCTATAATACTGCATAACCAATGAATATGTGAATGCATCTGATATCATGCAATGAATGCAATAGTTAAACTAGCATGTGAAAGCTATAACATGTTGCGACTATCAGCTATCAAGCTATGGCAATGAAATGATATTTTCTAAAGTGTACGTGACATGGCAATTACCGATGATGATGTGTGTGAGCCGGCAAGTAAGTGTATGTGGAACATACGAATCATCGGTAATGGTGCTGGTGTCCTAACAACATGGTTTCATAATTACTAAGTACACAATAACATGCAATGAGGCGATAACAACATAATAAAGGTAAGTGAATAGTAAATGCAACAATAATATGCGGAACATGAATAATAATGTAACAATAAGGAATCTACCTTACTATACATGTGTTATACTGTTTTGCCGTTTGAAATAGTACGAATCGTGGTGTTCTGAAAATAAAAGCTACGGTGATTTTAAGAAAAGGTACGTCTTTTGAAATATCCGTAGTATCTCTTGGAATGTCTTTAAAATTTCCCACGATTCGTTAGTTTTGGAAATAGGTATGACTCGGGTCCAGTCTAACATCTACTAGGTAAATTACAGGTCTAACTAACAACCAATCGAAAGGGGTATGGAAACCACCTAAAACTGAGTCGTTATATATATATATATATATACATATATAGTCGGTGATCCCGCCTCAATAGTACTACATACGATACAATATATCATATGATATCTTCGAGTCAAGAGTGCGGATCTATCATCAATATATAAAGCTCGTACGGTAAATCCATCGTATGGCATCTCAAACTGGGTACGGGTCAATATCACATTTATCTAATTATTCGTCTGGTATCCTTTCCATCATATATCATGATCAGGATACTGATCTAAGTCTAGTACAATACTGATACCATTTATGTAATGCATGCGTGTGTATGAAAACACCACGTCAAAGGACCCGCTAAAACATCACGTCGTATCTCAAAATACGATCCACGTCACATAACCGATCTCACGGCCTCAAGCCCAAACTCATCGACTCACCTCCAATCCCAAGTACTATCCTTATAATCCCGTATACGTATGTGTATATGTATATGTGTGTGTGTGTATATATATATATATATATATATATATATATACACATAGTCCCATACCCATGTGTGTGTGTATATATATATACATATCCGCATATACGCACCGGTAATAAAGTAAATGTTAGTTATATGTATGCCCTAGAGGCCATTACTGTATATGAGATGTATATTGTAGTGGATGCTGGGACATATATAGGTAGGACTTTCTTGCTCGACATGATAGTACGCTATCTTGTTGCTCTTTATCTTAACATGTATCCTTATTGTCTCTCTGTTACATGTTGATAAAGCCCTTAGGATGTGTACTCGACTTCCAGGATTATGATGCAGATCATACTAGTGGGGCCTGGCTAGTCTATGAGTACATCCTTCAATGTTCCTAGTCGTGGGAATATCGAGACGGGGCATCGATATTCCATAGTAGACTAGCGTATATCTTCTCGACCCATGTGATGGGCGATGGATGTTCCCATATCCATTGGTGTTTGACATCAGAGATGGTATGCGGGTGCTCAGTGGAGACTGGGTACACTGAACGGACTCGCCGAGAACTCCCAAATGGTATTATAGCTCACGTCAGATGGCAGTTCTCTGGTGACACTGGTACAGCTTAGTTTGTTGACCCGAGATCGTTATAGTGTCTTGTGTGTCTCCCACTGTGCTTTGAATTCCATCCTACCACGGCTCTACTGAGTCGTGCAAACAGGTGGTTATTCGGTACGGTCCTGATTCACATGGAGGTAATGAGCGATAGGAGGGGATTTGTCTCTCCTGGTATTGGGGGTTGATGTTGCGCTATACTCGACTGGCCATAACTAGAAATCCCTGGCCAGGGTTGCTGTGATTTACTGGTAATTGTTACCAGTAGTTTCCCGCTTGTTATGGACCATACATCGGCATGACTTATCAACCTACTGGGGTCTGATGTTTACCACCCCTAGGCGAGATATGCTACATATCAGACGAACAGACCGGACTGTGCGGTAAGTTTTACTGATTGGATTCGCAGGAGTGTGAGCAGGCTTGCTCGTTGATCTTCTGATCGCTCAATACCCGGGTGGCCGTTACGTTTAGCATACCGCTTGCGGCTTGTTGGTGATTGATATGATCACCACCTACTGCCGGCGTGTTGACGAGTCTTTAGAGTCCTACACAGAGGTTTCCTGGCTCAAGCGAAACGAAATAGGAGCGCATATGAGATATGTAGAATAATACCAGTATGTGATACTGTATTATATTCTCACGATTTGTATCATCGGTCGGTTATATGCGATATAACCGGGTTACCGAATCAAGTGTTGATTCGATACATTGATACACTAGATATTAGTCGGTTATATGCGATATGACCGGATCATTAAATCAAGTGTTGATGTAATGATTTAATGTATAATTATATATATTTGATATATCACTTTACATTAACTAGTATTGGTTCACTTAAAATTGATTTTCTCACTTGTTGTGCACAAATTGTCTATGTGATATATGTTTATGCACTAGTTTGTATCATGATTGATGATACATGCAAACTTGGGTGTGTGTATGTGATCAGTCGAAAATATTGCATATTTTAACCGGCAATTTCCTTATCATCTGCATACATATAGAAGAGTACGGTATTCATAATTCACATATTAGCTAATCGGTCGCAAAATATCAAATTACATGTATTCGACCTTAAAACCGGCAATTCTAGGGAAATTAACTGCATTGCATTACATAGCATATTTTCCATATCTTGCAACCCCTGTTTCGAAGTCTATGCAGGAAAAGAGATGCTTGCTCGATCATTACATCGCTCGACCATTACAATTGCTCGTAAATTCACTTAACTCAAATCTGGTATCAACACAGAAGAGGAAGTACAAATATAAACATCAAAGGAAGCCAAAAACAGAAGCCCAAGACCACTGAAGAATTTACAGAGCCCAACCTCCTCAAGCCACCGCGGAAGCGCGGCTAAATCCAGGTTATTGCGGCGGAAGCGCGGCAAATTGATGACGTCAGCTTCTCAATTTCAGTGCACAACTCCTGTTTCAGTGGCTACAGCTCATAAATGCACACAAACTTCCAGAATATGCCAGATACTTCCTCCAGATCAGCAAACACCTAAACTAGCCTAATCATTCTAGAACTTTCCCTAAACCCTAGCTTAAACCCTAAGCTAACTCCTAACAAACTCCTTCTAGAAACCCTTCAACAAACTTTGGGAGGGAAAGTTCTAATTCAAATCTAACCTAGGGTTTGGGAGTTCTATAAATATGACCCTAGGCTCATGTTAGAGATAATTATTCAACCTTGATTGAAGTTTAGAAAATCAATCTCTTCATCCCCTCTTCCTCAAGTTTAGTGAGAGAGCTTGTAGGAAACCCTAACCCTAAATCCAACCACAATTCAAGATCTTGAGTGCAAGCCAAGCAAGATGCCTTCAACCCTTTTATGAGCCGAGCCGATCTTCAATCGGGCAAGAGATCAAAGTAGATCCACGATCCACGGAGACGAGCGAAGCCGAGTCAACGATCGATTTCTTCTTCTTGTAGATTCTTGAAAGAATGTATTGAAATTGTTGATTAAATAAAAGGTGATATTCTTTTATCTTGTTTTCTTTAAATTCCGCATCATGTTATCATTACTATTCTTGAATGTTGTCTTTGTGGTGATGTGTGAATAAAACTCCGCTCGTCGGGGAGTCGAAAAGATCTTTAGTATGATGATGTAACAAATTTGTAATCGATTCTTGAATCCCACGAAGTTGTAAACCCTAGCAAGTTCAAGAATCGACGACCCAATTCGTTGCGATGCTTTCTTGATCGACATCGCTCGAGATTGGGGAGTTCCGATCGTTTCTTGGAATTGCTAGAGGCTAGAATATAAATGGTATCCTCGAAAGAATAAGGGTTAAGAGATGAAACCCTAATTTCATCAAGAAAACCCTAACTCTCGTCGATTACCATTGATCTAGTATCAATTCTTCGAAGGACAAGAACACGAAACCCTATAGATTGCATCACGTCTAAAGATCCGATCGATTCCTACGAGCCTCTCTTATATTCTTGATTGTTAATTGGAAATACTATCAAAACAACCGATTCTTGATTGTTTATAGTTCTTGATTCTTGAGTAAAGGATAGTGACACTCGAATACAAATCACATCTTGAATCATGTTTTCGTTTATTGTTTCTTAACATTTCATTTCAAAAGTATCATAATACAATTGAATTGCACAATCCCTGTGGACGATCCGCACTCATTCATTAACTACATCCGACACCGTGGTTTGATTGCGGTCAATATAATTTTTTTGATTGTCGTTACTCTTTACATATACACGTCAGAAAATATTCCAACCAAAATGGCGCCGTTGCCGGGGATCGCGCTAATTCATTTGCATTTATAGTTTGAAGTGAAAGAATTATTACGTTTTACTTCTTGAAACCAAAATTCGTACAAACTCTTATACGTGTGTTGTGAATTGATTGCAAGGTGATCTGGAGCATTCTGTTCTGTGGAAAAATTTTTTGAATATACCAGAGAGCTGTAGATAGCAACAGGAAGAATCTGTTGAAAAATTGTACACTGTTCCCAATATCTGACCGCGGAAGGGCGGCATATACGTGCCTATTGCGGCGGAAGCGCCGCAGTCTTGGAGGATCTCTGTGGGATTTTTCTGCAGGTGATTTCTTGCTCTCTCCTCTATCTCTTTTTAGCTCCAATTAACCCTTTGCTGCAGGATTCTTTGCAAATAAATCGCAGCGCGCAAAAGCAAAATAAAATTGTGTGTGATTTTTGATTTCTTGGTTGTTTGCATTCTAATACGGAAATTTAAGGGGCACGGCCAAATCCAAATTAGGTGGGGATTTCATTACCCTTCCTAGGCCCCGAAAATCGTCAAACTTGCATCCGCATTACCCCCATTAACTAAAAGAAATCTAGAGAAGACTCTAAGGACTGTCGCGCTCAATAGGACGAGAGAAGGTCGTGGGTAATTCATTGCTTATCCGCGTTTTCTTGTGGTGCCTAAGGCGAGTGTGTCTAAGGCTAGTGGTTATTAATTAGGTCCACTGTAGTGGTGGTTCCTTCCCACTTACCTGGCACTTATCCGGCCACAGGGGGACAAAGAGGCAGTGGAGGATTTTATCCTGCGGCTTGTCTTTTGGCAGTTAGGAGCGGTCTAGAGATCGGACCTAGGTGACCATTAGATTCTAGGGTTTGTGTGCTGCATTTGTTTTGTCACCATTTTTTCAAAATCCGTCCCTTTTTAAAGCAAGCACCGCATTCATTTTACCCCTAATTATAAGTCAACGCTGCCACTTGTACTAACCCTTTTTAGTACAAGATAGGCTGGACACGGGATTCTAGTGCCCGTTTAGTCCGCGTACCTTTTATCGACTCCGAAGTCGGTAATTCTCCATTTACCTTTTCTTTACCTACTACCACACCCACACCGATGGATCCGAATCCATCAAACTTCTTTAACCCTAATCTGCCACCGTCCGTTGGTGCGCAGAATCCACCTCACATTTCTCTCCAGGAAAGATGCTATCCACATAGAGGTCCACTTTCGACCTGCTTATCCACACCACCAGCCAATGGGGATAACTTCGAGATTAAGCCCCAGTATATCAATCTTTTACCCAAATACCACGGACTCGAGACCGAGGACGCTTACGTTTTCATTACCAAATTTGAAAACGTATGCGCAATGATGGGTACGTCACAACTTTCAGTGGATGCGATGCGTCTACGACTTCTTCCATTTACTTTGTGCGATATAGCCGAGAAGTGGCTATACAACACCACCGCACACTCTATTACGAATTGGGAAGAATTCGTCGCTGCATTCCTTAAGAAATTTTACCCAATCTAAAAGACGGCTCGAATCCGTAGCGAACTGAACCAATTTGCCCAGCTCCCTGCCGAACCATTTTCAAAATACTTTGAACGTTTCAAGGATCTATTGGTTCAATGTCCTCATCACGGCATCCCGAGATGGGAGCTTTGCCGAATCATATATGAGGGCAGTAACCCTAACACTAAACAGAGCCTTGAAAACATGTGTCAAGGTACCTTCATGTCTAAGGATGATGGGGAAGCTTGGCGATACTTAGAAGAGTTCGCTGAGAAGTCCTTACAGTGGGAAAGTCCATCATTTAGGAGTGGCAATAACCAATTGGATGTTTCCATAGGAGTTAGAGCTGACATTTCAGCTATACAAAAGAAACTCGAGACTATGGAAAACAAATTTTTAGCTGCCTCCCTTAATCAAATGTCACTTTCCAAAACTGTATGTAGCTGCTGTTCTGATCCGTCTCACTTGACGGAAGAATGTCCGTTTCAAGGTCGTGAGCATACCAATGCCGCATTTCAACGACCTAGAAATGATCCTTTTTCTTCCACATATAATCAGGGATGGAGGAATCACCCTAATTTTTCTTGGAACCAACCACAATCACAAAACACGGTTCCAAACCAAAACAATTTCCAAAGGGGCCCTCCACCACAACAGCAGCCACAACTTCAATTAAGTCAGTACCCCTTTCAAGCACATAATTCTCAAAATACGGTCAACACACCTGCACTGTCTAGTCCTTTACAGTTGACCGGAACTGATGAATCCTCTTCTTTTGCACAATACATGAATTTGGTCTTGACAAATATCATGCAAGTTGCGGCTGAAATGAAATCTTCCGTCGATGACATGAAGAAAAACTCTGCGTCCCAAAACGAGAGTATTAAATCGATGGAAGAAGAAATTGCACGATTAAAAGCCGAACTAAGTGCAAGAGAGAAAGGGAAACTTCCAGCTCAACCCTTACCCAATCCTGGTTATTCACATCATGTGAATGCAATCACCACGTTGAGATCTGGAAGAGTGCTTGACAATCATGTTGGGGAAGAAGTTGATGATACTGATAATCCTATTAACACCCCGGCTGAGACCTTTCCACACATACACACACACACTTCTGACCCTACTTCTTCTACCCCACCACCCTCTTCCGAGCCTATTCTCCATTTCCCAAAAGGCTCGCCACTACAGCCCACCTCTTTTACCCCTCCACGGACGATCCCCACTTCTATACCGGGATCGGTCACACACACACTTCCTTCTCCTATGATGGACCCAGCGCTTATTGCTAAAGCACCTTACCCTAATCGGTTAAGGGCTAACACACCAAGTCCACAAATGGAGAAGATCACTGAGATGTTTAAACAGGTTAACATCAATATCCCTCTTCTAGATGCAATTCAACAAGTCCCTGCATACGCAAAAGTTCTTAAAGATTTTTGCACTAGAAAGAGGAAGAAACAAATGCCCAAGAAGATATTCATGGCAAAGACAGTAGACACAGCTTTCCCCCAGCAATTACCAAGGAAACGTAAGGATCCTGGCTATCCTACGATTTCCATCTCTATTGGGGAGAAACACATTAACCGTGCTCTACTAGATCTTGGAGCAAGTGTTAACCTGCTTCCTTTCTCAGTTTATGAGCAGTTAGGAATCGGAGAGTTAAAACCATCTCCATGCACTCTCCAGATGGCTGACCGATCAATCACCAGACCTAGGGGTGAACTAGAGGATGTGTTAATAAAAATCGGGGAATTTATCTTCCCTGTGGATTTTATTGTAATTGATACACAACCTGTAGCGAACTCACGGAATCAAATTCCGGTGATTTTAGGTCGCCCCTTTTTGGCCACTTCCAATGCTATCATCAATTGTCGTAACGGTTCCATGACCCTATCCTTTGGAAACAGGACAATTGAGATGAACATTTATAAGTTAGGAAGTGTACCCTCCGAACCTACTGTTCAGGTCTGTTCTGTCGACTTAATGGATATCGACAGCAGCGAATTAGATAATCCTCCTGATACCGATCTAGACTCTTTTCATACGTTGTTATTTGACCCAACTATGTATCATACACATACGGACTCTTCCACCGAGATGTCCGGGTCTACAATTAACACGGATTATGAATTGATTTTAGAGTCTGAAGATCACCCCGCACCTTGTGATGACATTATTTTTCGGGGTATAGATGAAACTTTTGAGGAAATCTTCGCTGATGAACTCGCATTTCTAAAAAGCACGGGTGTTGAGATGAATCAGGTTCCACTCACTGAAATTGAACCTCCACCCCTTCTTCTGAAATATAAAAAGAATGCGAGTAATCCAACACATACACTGCATCGTCTCTCCAAAATGAGACGCACACACATTCTATTCCACCACTTACCCTTTCCCCACTTTTTCTTCCACCAACCCGAGCACGGCATTGATAAAATTTTTGAATGGTTGGTGTTAACCTTCGGTCTTTGCAAAGCTTGGCATCGACCAATGATTTTTTGACCCCCACTTGTGATTTTCAAAGTTTAACATTGCATAATTCAAGTTTGGGGGGGTATAATTTTTTCGGGCTCCTGAAAAGAAAATTTTTACAAAATTTTGAGCCAAAAATAAGTTTGGGGGAAGTTCTTCACTTATATATTTTGCCCCCACTAATAATTCCCCCCAGATTTACAGATTTTTGTAGGTATAGCTGTCGGCAACAGTGAGGACACTGTTGAAAACAAGTTTGGGGGAGGTTTGTGCTTATTTTCGCATCATTTGCATATCATCGGCATAAGCACAAAACATTTCTTTTAAAAATCTATAAAAATTGAAAAATTTTCAAAACCCATAAAAATTTAAAAATTTTTCAAATATAAAAATAATTTTAATATTTACACCTTTTTTGTATATAAATAAGATAATGAAAGTTTAGATAGTGAAAAATTACATCCATGAGATTGGAAAAATTTTAGAAAACTAAGAAAATTAGAAGTTTTCTTATACGAACTAGTAATAAGTAGTTATGAGCCGTTGTCCCAAGGGTTAGTAAGATGAAGGACGTCACTAATCTGAGGATAAAAATAAGTCTGAAAAATAGTTTCTATTCTGGAAGCCAAACATTTTGAACGTTGCTACCCTGCTATTCGCACTTACACACGTCTTGAAGCCTGGGATAGTAGAGGATACCTTGAAATGCTCTTGTCTTAAAGCCAAAAGTATGAAAAAAAAAAAATATGTGTTCTAAAGTGGTGAGAAAAATGGATACTGGTTTTGTTATCACCAAGGGCAATAAAAATATATAGCAAAAGGGTGCTTCTTCACCTAGTGCCCCAAGGTCAACTGGTCTGGGAGTCACTGCTATGCCTAAGGTGGTGCAAGACGAGGAAAATACACCAAGCATGCAAGCACATTAGTAATCGGTCGGTTAGTACCTCAAGAAGTATTGACGGTCGCATGAAAGTGTGTAAGCAATCTCGTTTGCCAAGAAGTACTGTGGCCGATGGGCAAGGGTATGATAGCTTGAATTGAATTCTCCGGGTGTAGGGATGTCTTTACACACACGCAGGGTGATATGATCGATGTTTGGAATAAAGATAGGAATGAAGAATAAGACGATGTTTTATTGAGGGAGGACGTGATTTCTGACATTTTTTCATGACCATTAAGATAGGGCTCATGACAACCGAAAAGCTAGCTTAGTTGGAAACCCTAATTTTCAAAGTCTTTCTTTTACGATTCTCTTCTTTAAATGTAATATTCATGATCTTGCTTTTATTATTGGATTTTGTGGGTGCAATCCGCTGAAAACCCTCAGGAGACAACACTCCTCCTACTAGGGACACCTAGAGGTTTAAAGGCTTGTTGCACGTGCTCAGTGCAATCGTGTTGCCTACGAAAGTGTGCTAGTTAGTTTTTCTCTTTCTTTATTTTCTCCTTCTCTCTTTTTTAATAAAACATTCTCTCGAGACGATCGAAATTAAGTTTGGGGGTATTTGATCAGTCGAAAATATTGCATATTTTAACCGGCAATTTCCTTATCATCTGCATACATATAGAAGAGTACGGTATTCATAATTCACATATTAGCTAATCGGTCGCAAAATATCAAATTACATGTATTCGACCTTAAAACCGGCAATTCTAGGGAAATTAACTGCATTGCATTACATAGCATATTTTCCATATCTTGCAACCCCTGTTTCGAAGTCTATGCAGGAAAAGAGATGCTTGCTCGATCATTACATCGCTCGACCATTACAATTGCTCGTAAATTCACTTAACTCAAATCTGGTATCAACACAGAAGAGGAAGTACAAATATAAACATCAAAGGAAGCCAAAAACAGAAGCCCAAGACCACTGAAGAATTTACAGAGCCCAACCTCCTCAAGCCACCGCGGAAACGCGGCTAAATCCAGGTTATTGCGGCGGAAGCGCGGCAAATTGATGACGTCAGCTTCTCAATTTCAGTGCACAACTCCTGTTTCAGTGGCTACAGCTCATAAATGCACACAAACTTCCAGAATATGCCAGATACTTCCTCCAGATCAGCAAACACCTAAACTAGCCTAATCATTCTAGAACTTTCCCTAAACCCTAGCTTAAACCCTAAGCTAACTCCTAACAAACTCCTTCTAGAAACCCTTCAACAAACTTTGGGAGGGAAAGTTCTAATTCAAATCTAACCTAGGGTTTGGGAGTTCTATAAATATGACCCTAGGCTCATGTTAGAGATAATTATTCAACCTTGATTGAAGTTTAGAAAATCAATCTCTTCATCCCCTCTTCCTCAAGTTTAGTGAGAGAGCTTGTAGGAAACCCTAACCCTAAATCCAACCACAATTCAAGATCTTGAGTGCAAGCCAAGCAAGATGCCTTCAACCCTTTTATGAGCCGAGCCGATCTTCAATCGGGCAAGAGATCAAAGTAGATCCACGATCCACGGAGACGAGCGAAGCCGAGTCAACGATCGATTTCTTCTTCTTGTAGATTCTTGAAAGAATGTATTGAAATTGTTGATTAAATAAAAGGTGATATTCTTTTATCTTGTTTTCTTTAAATTCCGCATCATGTTATCATTACTATTCTTGAATGTTGTCTTTGTGGTGATGTGTGAATAAAACTCCGCTCGTCGGGGAGTCGAAAAGATCTTTAGTATGATGATGTAACAAATTTGTAATCGATTCTTGAATCCCACGAAGTTGTAAACCCTAGCAAGTTCAAGAATCGACGACCCAATTCGTTGCGATGCTTTCTTGATCGACATCGCTCGAGATTGGGGAGTTCCGATCGTTTCTTGGAATTGCTAGAGGCTAGAATATAAATGGTATCCTCGAAAGAATAAGGGTTAAGAGATGAAACCCTAATTTCATCAAGAAAACCCTAACTCTCGTCGATTACCATTGATCTAGTATCAATTCTTCGAAGGACAAGAACACGAAACCCTATAGATTGCATCACGTCTAAAGATCCGATCGATTCCTACGAGCCTCTCTTATATTCTTGATTGTTAATTGGAAATACTATCAAAACAACCGATTCTTGATTGTTTATAGTTCTTGATTCTTGAGTAAAGGATAGTGACACTCGAATACAAATCACATCTTGAATCATGTTTTCGTTTATTGTTTCTTAACATTTCATTTCAAAAGTATCATAATACAATTGAATTGCACAATCCCTGTGGACGATCCGCACTCATTCATTAACTACATCCGACACCGTGGTTTGATTGCGGTCAATATAATTTTTTTGATTGTCGTTACTCTTTACATATACACGTCAGAAAATATTCCAATCAGTATGACTTACACCATATTTAAGATAAAGGTTTGGGTTTTTATTTATTTTTTTAATTCAAAATGGTGGTTTTCTTTGTCTTTGCTTGAAGCTTCATGAAGCTTTAAGCATATTTGACAAAGTCTACTCACTTTGTTTTGCAAAAGATATTTATTAACCAAACCACTAACTTAAACTATGGTTTAGTCTCTACAAAGGTTAACTCTCCTATGGTTGCATTATGATATACTTCACTTGTTTATTCTTTTCATATAATTCATTATTCATATTCTTTCTTCTTCTTCTTCATCAAGAAGAAGAAAACCTTGCTAGATTTTTATCAAGTGAAGAAATAGAGTGAGAAATCAAAATCCAAAGTGAACCCACTTCCTATTTCATCATCCTCTACTACTTGCCATTTAGTTTAGGGTGTTCTCTTCACAAAGTTCATGACCTAGTGAAGATGGAGCTTGAGTTTGAGTCTCTTCGACGTAGATCATCTTCGGCCCCGAAATCAACGACCTAGTCCGCTCATTTCTCCGAGGAAACCATCACTAGAGTCCGGGATCCCGATGATCGCAGCGAAGGGAGGTCAACACGGAGCTTTAGAAGTGAAGGACCGGATCTACAAAGGTTGTATTTTCATACACTTCTATTTGTAATGGTTGATTACTCTTTTGTTACCCTAGTTTTCTAGTAGTATCCTTGGTTGATTGCTTAGCACTCCCTAAAATTCTTGTTGTGGCATGTGTGATTTTTGCAAACCATAGACTAGGTGCTAAGGAATCCCAACATGGTATCAGAGCCTAAGTAGAAACTTAGACGATGCTAAAGATAATGCGAAAACGAAAAACCCCGCAAATTACGATTTTGGAAACCCCTTGATTTTGCTCTCTGGATTTTTTTTTTAAAATGGCCTTAAAATTATTTAAACAACTGCAGAGTGAAGTACTGGAGATTCTAAGAATACAGAGGGAATACGAGGGGGGTGACCCAGGCTGGCGACAGAAGCACTTTTTCCGGCGTCGCCGACCCCTTTGGCTCCCCTCCCCCTCGTATTGCACCTGTGATCTTTTACTCCTTTTCTGGGGTTTCTGGTATTGTTTTGGAAGTCCAGATTTGCATGTGATGTTAGTTTGATTATGGACTCTTTGCGGAGTATTTCGTATTCGTATTTTTTTAGCATTGTATTGGTAACCTAGACCATGTTTAATAGTTCGAACGAACTTCAAACAGTACCCCATGACCCCCCTCTGAAATTTCCAAGTGTTGGAACTTTTCAAAGTTAATTATATTCAATGTTCACGCAAGTAACTCTATGGACCCTCTAGAAGAACTTATAAACCTTAACTCGATTCTATGCCCTCGGAACAGCGGTTTGAACCTTAGGGTTTGCCGTGGTTCCGCGGGGTCATAGGTGAGGCGTTGGTTTACCCCTTCTACGGCTGGATCATAGCTACTGTGGTACGTTTTGGGTACTTTAACTTCGCTCAAGTGTTGAGCTCATTGGGTGTTGTGGGGATTTGTTGATTCGCTCGAAACGTTTAATATTGTCTAGTATATATATTGTGATACAATACTTGGAATCAACAACATTTGAATTTTATAAGTCTTGCAACTTAGTCTCATTTGATCGGTTGCCACGGGATTTTGATATGATCAAAAGTCCGTCGCAATAACTTTGTGTGTTCGAATACTCGCCGGGTAACATTATTAGATAGCCACGTCCCATAGCCCCGAAAAAGTGACTGTAGAAGAACTCCGCTGCCAAAGAGCATCCGTCCGGGTGCTCGCGGTCGCGGTGTTCCTCCTAAGTGCACTTCGTCGTCGGTATCGGGGGGTACGGCCGTCTACTAAAGTTTCCGATGAGCATTCGATCAGGATGTCGAGAATCTTGTTGACTTGCCCGACTGATTATTGGAAAGCGTTTTCAATATCGAGACTAAAATGCAGGGTTTATAATTGTTAGGCATACGATGTCTAAGGAATTCATTTGTTAGGCATGAAATTCGCAATATGAGATATTACAGGTTTATGATGTATAAGGTTGTTACGGATTCCAACTGTTGTAGTTTTCATTTTCTTTTCTGCGACCATAAGTGTAATATGTGGAGTATCGCTGGTTTCGTTGCTATACGTCAATGACAATTGGGATACGCATATTTACTTACGTTGATGACATGTGATGTTATGTATTGCTGAATATGTTATATTGGATCGTCGTGTTTGAATAGCCGGGTTTTTTTCTATGTGAGATGAGTGTTTTTCATTTTCATTCATGTAAAAACTTGTATGTAATATTCTTTTATTTGGGGCACTTCCGGGCTGAGGAAGTTGTCACCGTTGATGTATATTATTTACTTTTCTGCATTAGAATAGACCCAAGAAGGGGAGCACAAGTAACCGGGTTCTAGGGTCCAGTGGGAGACCATCTCGAGGAGTCGAGACCGGGTCTCCTAACTCTAGAATTGGTAGGGTTGCTTGCCGCTCTCGTGGGGGTCTAGGGATGTGGGTTTGGCTATTCATGACGACCGTGGAATCCGTGTTTTATATAGGCTCAAAATAAAACACGGACGTCCTAGTATATCCAATATTTCATATGTTATTTTCTGCGGCGTTATCTGTGATGTGATCTTGTAATATGTTCAGATAGACACTGTATATAGTATATATGATATATTATATAGACGTTGCTTATGTTTTACACCCGCGCTAGCCCTGCCCCGCTCTGCCGTTAGTTACCTAACCTAACGGTGCACGATGGGACTTCGAGGCGAATGCGGATGGCATAAGCGTACGTTGTATTTATCTGTGATGTTTAGGTGGACTTAAATGATGGGACATTCATTAATGAGATTAATGAAAGAAAATAAACCTAAATGACGTTGAAGAATCGTATTTCAAAAATCAGGTAGCTCTAGTTGTTGCTTTGCATAGCGGTGTTCCTTGTAGAATATCCAGCACCTCATTCGATGAGGAAAGAGCCGAGATCCCTTCACTGGGAGTGACTTCTTTAGCAATAATTAGCAGATGCTACAACCTTCGGTTTGTCTTTTGACTGCTTTTCTAGTTCTTTCTTTGCACAGTGGTATTGTGAATATCCTGCACCTCATTCGACGAGGAAAGAGCCGAGATCCCTTCACCGGGAGTGACCTCTTTAGCGAAACTAGCAAAAGCCTCAAAAGCACTCCATTTTAAAACCATTTGATTCTAGAACGAGATCAAGTTCAAAGCGTTAAAGGTTTTCTTAAAAACCAACCGCAACCCTCCGTCATTTTAGGAAGTAGAGTACTTAGTATTCGTGCTGTGTTTGTTGACCATAGTCAAGGCACAGTGTACGGTAGCTAAGTGATGTCTTCCTACACAGCATATGATGCGATTAGTTAGGACTGTCATATGACTTTGTTGACCTTAGTTAAGGGTCATGTGGGTGGGTCTAATTAATCACGAAATGACGGGTAGAGCTTGACTAGTGCTTATGATTTGTTGACCATAGTTAAGGTCATAAGTGCTAGGGGTAAAAAACATTATCGGAGTTTCAAGTGTAGAAATTTGCAATGAGATTGCATACCTTCTATGAGATAGTTGGATCCTGATACCCACTGCGAGTAATTGTTACTCCTGGGAGAGTTTTGCACTTTACAATTAGCCGATCAAGTAGGTATCTAGAAAGGTGTCAACGGGGTTACGCCCCTGGGAAAACGAGGTTTATTTTAATTAGGTTCGTGCGAAAGCACGGGGAACCTCTCTCAAAGTACTTGCACTGGCCTGGCTGAAAGATTGGCGAACTTGTAGAGTGTAATTAATCCCGGCTAGTCTTTCCTTTTAGGGTTTGAAGGAAGATTTGATAAAAACAGTAGGAGCCATCCTGATTAGATAAAATATATAACCAATCTAATCTTGCAAGAGCGCACGCAGAGTGTTTTCTTCTCTCTCTCTCTCCAGGTATCAACCATGTCACGCCTTAATCAAGATAATAATATGGATGTATTGACCGAACCCGCTTATTATACTGAGCTGGGGAACATTGGTCCCGCTCCAACATATAATTGTTATAAGACCGAGCAGGAATTAGGGGAATACCAGGATTCCCATGCCGCCCAAACGAAGAAAGTGCATGACGATACATCTTCTTCGGGTGTGTTCATTACAAAGAACTGTTTCTTAGTATCCTTTACGTCCTGGGTATGAGATACCGGATCAGGATCCCATATATATGTAATCTGTTACATGGGCTACAGATAGGTAGAGAACTGAGAACGGGTGATAAGTTTTAAGAGTTGAAAATGGTGCAATTGTTGCAGCCAAGATGTTGGCAGTTATCACCCTGTATTTCTAAATACATTGATTCTGAACGAATGCTATTAGATACCGAACCTGATATGCAACATCATATCAATCTATTTATTTAGTAAAGAAAGAAATAATTTTGTATTGTTGGATAATGTTTTGAACATTTCCTATATCAAAAGTTGATCGGTTCAGACACGTTATCTAAAAGCATATACATTCTAAATCAAACCACAGTTCTTAACGTACAGAACACACACAAGAGGAAGAGTTCAGAAATGAACGAATTTTTCTTGAGGCATTGTAGACTAGGTCATATCAATGCGACCCGACTGGCTAAGTTACATTGAGATGCATATTTAAATCAGTTTGAATTTACATCTTGTGAAACTTGCCAGTCATGTCACAAAGATAAAATGAGCATAGCTCCGTTTACTGGAAACAGAGAAAGAGTTAATGAACTCTTGGGACTGATACATAGTGATGTATGAAGGTCCCCAGTCTATAAATGCTAGGACCGGTTCTTTATGCTTCCTAAAATTCACTGATGATCTCTCAAGATTCGGATGCATGTTCCTGTTGAAACACATGTCTGAAACGTTTGAGAACTTCAAAGAATATAAGATAGAAGTATAGAACCAAAACCGGATAAGTATTATGTCCTTTGATGTGATCAGGGAGGAGAATACTTAGGCATGAAATTCCTGGGATATTCTAAAGGAAAATGAGATTCTCCCTCAGCATTACTCCTCCGTATACACCACAGCACAACGGTGTATCGGGGCGGAGCAATTGCACCCTATTAGATATGGTGCACTCTATGATGAGTACTACTGAGTTACCTATTTCCTTTTGGGGGTTATGCACTTGAGAAGCTGCATACCTATTGAATTAGGTTCCAATCAAATCAGTGCCTACCACTCCATATGTGATATGGTATGGGAAGAGCCCATCTCTTAAACAAGTTATGATTTGGGGTTGTCCGGCCTATGTCTAAAAGCAAAATCCGGATAAGATCAAGGCAAGCTCAGTTTTGTAGAACTGGAAGGAGTTTCAGCTATACAAACTACAGCTGATGATTTGGTAGAACCAAAGAATTCAATAGTCCCCGACAAACCTCAGCCTCTCCGCCGATCTAGCAGGGTTCCTCATCCGCCTGAGAGATACTTCGGTTTCTCGATGACAGTGGGAGAGAGGATTGCATCATGATATGATGACCCAACTAGTTTCGAACAGGCCATCAAGAGTGGGGACTCTGTAAGAATGGCTGGATGCTTAGCGATCTGAGATGGAATCTATATATACCAACAAAGTATGGACTTTGATTGCTATATCTAAAGGGTTAAATCCCCATCAGGAGAAAGTATATCTTGAGAAGATTACTTGGTGTAGATTGAAAAGTTGAGACTTTCAAAGAGGCAGTTTGGGTGTATATTAGTTCATGAGATGAACTAGGTTCCTACCATTGTGTGACAATGGAAGTGTGGCTTTGGCCAAGGAACCCGGTCCCATCAGTGACCCAGACATATTCCAAGGCAGTATCACCTGATCATGGAGATAGTTGATCTCCAAGGAGATCGAGGTTAGGAGAGTGACTCAGAGGACAACACGACGAATCCACTCACAAAGGCCTTTTTCCAGAGAGAGACTTTTATGGGATGGTTGAGCATGAGATACTGCAACCACTGCTACAGATGGCCCTAGTGCAAGTGGGAGATTGTTAGTTATATGTATGCCCTAAAGGCCATTACTGTACATGAGATGTATATTGTAGTGGATGCTGGGACATATATAGGTAGGACTTTCTTGCTCGACATGATAGTACGCTATCTGGTTGCTCTTTATCTTAACATGTATACTTATTGTCTCTCTGTTACATGTTGATAAAGCCCTTAGGATGTGTACTCGACTTCCAGGATTATGATGCAGATTATACTAGTGGGGCCTGGGTAGTCTATGAGTACATCCTTCAATGTTCCTAGTCATGGGAATATCGAGACAGGGCATCGATATTCCGTGGTAGACTAGCGTATATCTTCTCGACCCATGTGATGGGCGATGGATGTTCCCATATCCATTGGTGTTTGACATCAGAGATGGTATGCGGGTGCTCAGTAGAGACTGGGTACACTTAACGGACTCGCCGAGAACTCCCAGATGGTATTATACCTCACGTCAGATGGCAGTTCTCTGGTGACATTGGTACAGCTTAGTCTGTTGACCCCAGATCGTCATAGAGTCTTGTGTGTCTTCCACTGTGCTTTGAATTCCACCCTACCACGGCTCTACTGAGTCGTGCAAACAGATGGTTTTTGGGTACAATCCCGATTCACATGGAGGCAATGAGCGATAGGAGGGGATTTGTCTCTCCCGGTATTGGGGGTTGATGTTGCGCTATGCTCGACTGGCCATAACTGGAAATCCCTGACCAGGGTTCCTGTGATTTACTGGTATGTGTTATCGGTAGTTTCACGCTTGTTATGGACCATACATCGGCATGACTTATCAAGCTACTGGGGTCTGACGTTTACCAACCCTGGGCGAGATATGCGACATATCAGACGAACAGACCGGACTGTGCGGTAAGTGTTACTGATTGGATTCGCAGGAGTGTGAGCAGGCTTGCTCGTTGATCTTCTGATCGCTCAATACCCGGATGGCCGTTACGTTTAGCAGACCGCTTGCGGCTTGTGGGTGATTGATATCATCACCACCTACTGCCGGCGTGTTGACGAGTCTTTAGAGTCCTACACAGCGCTTTCCTGGCTCAAGAGAAACGAAATAGGAGCGCATATGAGATATGTGCGGGACCGAGAATAATACCAGTATGTGATACTGTATTCTATTCTTGTGATTTGTATCATCGGTCGGTTATATGCGATATAACCGGGTTACCGAATCAATTGTTGATTCGATACATTTATACACTAGATATTAGTCGGTTATGTGAGATATGACCGGATCATTAAATCAAGTGTTGATGTAATGATTTAATGTATAATTATATATATTTGATATATTACTTTACATTAAGTAGTATTGGTTCACTTAAGATTGATTTTCTCACTTGTTGTGCACAAGTTGTATATGTGATATATATTTGTGCACTAGTTTGTATTATGATTGATGATACATGCAAACTTGGGTGTGTGTATTACTTACACCATATTTAAGATAATGGTTTGGGTTTTTATTTATTTTTTTAAATTCAAAATGGTGGTTTTCTTTGTCTTTGCTTGAAGCTTCATGAAGCTTTAAGCATATTTGACAAAGTCCACTCACTTTGTTTTGCATAAGATATTTATTAACCAAACCACTAACTTAAACTATGGTTTAGTCTCTACAAAGGTTAACTCACATATGGTTTCATTATGATATACTTCACTTGTTTATTCTTTTCATATAATTCATTATTCATATTCTTTCTTCTTCTTCTTCATCAAGAAGAAGAAAACCTTGCTAGATTTTTATCAAGTGAAGAAATAGAGTGAGAAATCAAAATCTAAAGTGAACCCACTTCCTATTTCATCATCCTCTACTACTTGCCATTTAGTTTAGGGTGTTCTCTTCACAAAGTTCATGACCTAGTGAAGATAGAGCTTGAGTTTGAGTCTCCTCGATGTAGATCATTTTTGGCCTCGAAGTCAACGACCTAGCCTGCTCATTTCTCCGAGGAAACCATCACTACAGTCTGGGATCCCGATGATCGCAGCGAAGGGACGTCAATACGGAGCTTTAGAAGTGAAGGACCGGATCTACAAAGGTTGTATTTTCATACACTTATATTTGTAATGGTTGATTACTATTTTGTTACCCTAGTTTTCTAGTAGTATCCTTGGTTGATTGCTTAGCACTCGCTAAAATTCTTGTTGTGGCATGTGTGATGCTTGCAAACCATAGGCTAGGTGCTAAGGAATCCCAACAGTAAATGTATGCAAGTGTGTGCGTGCGTTTATTGGTGTAACAACTACTCTAGGGTTTCGCAACTAACCCTAAATTAATCCATGAACATATCACCCTATCATGATAAACCATAATCATATAACAACATATACTATGTATATATATATATATACGTATTCGTATACATCACTACAAAACTGCGAGGGTGCTATACGCCATCCACCCGACTTCCCCCGTAGATATATATCTACTCACCTGATCTTTGCTTGCCGACGCCGACGCCGCCACGCGCTTTCTTGTCGTCTCGAAGTCCACAAGGGGGCACCTACATGTCACAATGTATCGTATCGCATTAAAATCCAAATTCGAAATCGAAACGACATACGAAAACCAATTCGGCACGTGTATCACACATAGGTCAAAACCTATGGTTTGCTATCTCAAATCAACCCAAAAACCCTCGACACCGGTGTACAAACGCCGAGTGATCGAGAAAAACTCAAACGCACCATTCGTGGTTTCACAACACACTAAATATATATATGAAATAGGGTTGTAATCATCCAAACTTCAAATTCGCTTTAAAAGCTAATTTCCGAAACTCTAGTAAGCAACAATTGCCAATTTAGTTCAAATCTAGTTGTTTTAACAATTCTATCGGCTACAAGGTTCACTAAATAACTTTATTAAGCCACCAAAACCCATACTAAAATTTAAACTCACTCATTTCCATAAATCCCAAAATTCTAGTTAGCAATTTAGCTTAATTAGTAAAATTCTAAAATAACAATTTGCAAACTAGCTACTGGGTTTGATTTTTCATGCCTTAATACGATAAATTACACACTTAAACCATGTTCAAATGATATGCAACCCTAACTAGATTTTAATCTCCCATTTTAATTAATTCCCAAAAACCTAGTTGGCTTGAAATCCAATTTTAACAATTTACAAGCAACAATTAGTAAACTAGCAACTAGATTAGTTTTAGCATAACATTAACATGTTAAAATACATCCCACAACCATATTCAATTGATCAAAACCCTAGCTTGATTTAAAACCCTTTCTTGAATTTTGAATCACAAAATTAAAACCACAATTAAACTTCTAATTAAGCTATACTAAAGTATTTTAGCAACAATTTGAACATGGGTTAGGATTATACCTCCAACTTGAGATCCAAACATGCAAACTTGTCTCTAAAATGCTAACTTTTCACCAAGATCCATACTATATGGGCTAAGGAAAATGGGTAGGGCTTAGATTTTGATTTTGTGAGGTTTTTGTGTTGATTTTTTGGGCATTTTGTGGGATTTTTCAAGAGAAAGAGATGCGGATTTTTTTTGGGAGCGGGCTGCTGTTGAATGAGGGGGGGGGGGAGGGCTCGGCTGGAATGGGGAGGGAGAGAGAGAGTGTGTGTTGTGTGGGTGTATGGAATTGTCAAAGTCAACAAAGTCATGTTTATTCTTTATTAATTCCCTTTTCTTTTCTTTGACTTTTTCTTTAAGTGTGGAAATGAGAAGGGGGGGGGGGGAGCAGCTTGGGTTCGGCCAGCCTCTATGGGAGGGGGTGTGTGGGTTTGTATGGTGAGAAAAAATGATAAATACTATATCCCAAGTCAACCTAGAACCATACCTCAATTCTATTTAGCTATTTTCATCATTTAAGCCTTTATAGTTTATATTTTCTAAAGCCATCTTAATAATTTCTTTTCATTTCAAAAACAATATTTTACATGTTAGTTTAATGTGTCATGATGTACAAAATTTATATCAACCCATTCCAATTTGTAATTATCCCTAATTAAATGTATTCGTGACGGCTTAAAATAATATTAAAATAATTAATTTCGGAAATTTTTTCAGTAAACTTGAAATTTTACAAGTGGCTCAATAAACACCAAATACTAGCAATTACATAGCTAGAATATGTATATTTTATTTTATGAAGAAAGATAATTATATCTTGATTTTTACGGAAAACACCCGTTATTTTACCGATTATCCGAAATTTCACTTAAACGATTTTCAAAACGTTACAATCTTCCCCCTTAAAGAAATTAGGTCCCCGAATTTAAATTAAAACTCTCCCAAATACTAAAATGTTTCAGCAAAACAATCAAGTCGTCGGGGCTCCGAAATCATAAATACATAAAACACATCGTAGCGCAATACATGCGCATGAAAAAGAGTGTATAACTCAAGAATCAAAACTCCGTCAAGCATCCCGCAATCATCGGAGTCATGAGGAAGACGTCAATGTCAACTCCCAATACAAAAACCAAGATGATATACATCAAAACTATACATGTAAACATCATTAAAACATCTGAAAGGAATGTATGCCAAACGCTTTTCAAGTGCTGTGCGATGCGCATATCGTGGCACAGTGGCGGAAGTTTATTGTAAGAAAATAACTATTTGTATATATATCTCTTGTTTAACATACACGTTCCGCCGTTTTGAAATTAATTTAGAAGGGTTTCCCTTGTAAAAAGTTTCGTGTCATCACGGACACATAGGTAAATACTGAGACTATAGCTCCTCTTTGGAAATCCCTTCAATAACCATCAATGCATGCAAAAATATAGTCAGGTACTGTCCTCGGACAAGTCCTGCTCAGCTACTATACCAAAAGTAAGTATCAAAAATATGCTACTCCAAAAGAAATCAATCCCAAAATGTGCATAAGGATGCTACGTGCGTCTGGTGCGGACGGAAATCAAAATCCACGAATGTGCCATACATGTGCACAGAAACAACATCTAAGTGCAACGGGTGTACACGAAACACCTGTCAGAGGCAACGGTATGCCTGACAGCAACATCAGGTGCATCTGCTATGCACGAAGAATCCCGATTTAGTGCATCAGGTGTGCACCAAAATCACATCAAGCGCCTTAAGTATGCGCAAAATCCAAATCAAGTGCACAATGTGCACGAAAATGAATATCGAATATCACAATCAAAATCAACGGTATACCACACATTTCAATCAAAATCCCAATCAGGTATACCGTGGTATAAAATCTCACCATCTTGTGCATCGGCGTGCACAAAAGCAAATCAAAATACTAAAAGTGCATGAAAACTATGCCGAAAGCATAAGTCAAATCATATTCATGCCCTAGGCATGAAATCAAATATCATGAAACTCGGTCATAAAAACTCAATAATGAAATGTCTCACCCAAAAATACTGAAATCCAATGTGACGGATACGTGATAGTCAATCACAAAATCACGAATCATAAATACTGTCGTCGATGTCCTTCCTTCAAGGTCGAGAAGGTATCGGTGCATCCATTGCTAGCAGAGAAAGATATCTACTTGCTTCCTGATCATGGCCTGTCGCCTGGTGCCCTTAGGCTCTCGTCTCTCCCTGCGAATTGCTAAGTACATAGATTCTCGGCTCAACGGTCCAATATGGAAACGATGATGGAAGTAGTCCGCTCTAGAACAACCTCTAAAGATCTTTGGCCAACTCTTATGGTCACTCATAATATGTCTCGTCGACGATGCTGAACTCTGGCCTGCTGGGTGTGTGTAATATGACTGATCCTGGGTCCAAGTCTTCTCGTATAGTATCCCAGAAAGGTCCTGTCAAGGTCTTTCCCCAAATCTCGTTTCTGCTGAACTGTCCGGAAGTCATCATCATTACTAAATCTATTTCTTGTTCCGGAACGGCTGCATACTCATCACGACTCCTCCTGGAAGATATATCCGTATACAATGCCTCTGAATGCGTATCTCATCTCTGATGTCGTCGGAGTGGAACGCCATCTCATCAAGATCTCACACGAACCTCTTACTCCACTTTTCTCAAATGTCGACTGCTTCGAACTCGTCTCCTTGTGGCTGTATGGACTGCGCTCCAATGGCTATACTCATATCTGGAGTCTCCCAAGCAATGTATCCCATCATATGATATCCGAATGATGTCGAACTTTTCGACCGATTCATCGAGATTCCATAATCCCCTAAGAGCTCAACATCTTGGGTACAGTTTAATAGTATCGAAGATATGCCACAGCACCTATGGACCAAACGTATAAGGGCAAACCCAAGCCTCATTAATGGCACCGCCGAACTGCCGCAAACCCTAAGGTTCACCGGCGTTCCATGGTCATTACGTCGAGTTAGGGTTTCATTCTTCTAGAGAGTCCATAGAATTACTTGCATTGTTTTCTGAATACTTTAAACTTGGAAAATGGATTCCTGACATTCGATCGTCTATATCGACTCTCAACGTATCAGCATGAAGTTGTCTCTAGCTGGGATCAATCTATCTGATGACCTCGCATCGGGGTAGGCAATGAATCACATGTCCTATTCTTTCATCTTTGGTGACTAGCGATCTTTTATCATATCTCGAAGTATAAATCGTGCGGCATTAGCTTCAAACATCTGGAACGATATCTTTTCATTCGCCGAAATCACTGGCTCATTCGTCCGCACGCTGAACAGTGCCTCAATCATCAAAATAATCTGTGCTCTGACGGTCATCACAATCTGGCTGGCCTCTTGAAGTGGCCCAATCCTCTGGTGCTGATCTGCACGTTCGAGAAATCTCGTAACAGCGATCCAACAAACGCTCATACACAAAAAGGAAGATATATCTATGCAATCGTTTGTCCCTGTAATCACGCCCTGGTCAGTCCTTGTCCGTGACGAGCTCGTGCTGACCGCAACTCTAGCCGCAGCTCTCCACGCCCGTACAACCGTGATAACAAAACCATAACTGGTACTGATGATGCTAGATCATAGGAATGAATATTATACTGTGCAAGGAAATGTACATCCTAAGGCTTCTTAAGCGGAGTATCGTATCGTAAGTATGCCGCGGAACATACACACGGTACGTCACTCTAATTGAGTCACCTACTCCATCAACCAAGGGTCATCCTACACTCCGAAGGTAAAACCTAACGCTCTGATACCAACTTTGTCACGACCCAAAAAGTATGGAACATGACCGGCACTTAAATTATGAAAACGTGGCGTACGTAATCTAAGTAAGCCAAAACCCAGAAATCAAAACCAAGGAAGCAGTAGAGTGAAGGAAAAACCAATTTAAAGCAAGTAGTTTTAACAACGTAAGCCAAAGTATGTATTTTTAAAATCCCAAGTCTTTTCTGAAAATTTCGGCAGAGACTCCTTTGTAAATACTGGCCCCAAACGGAATACAACATGAATAGTATACGAAATGAAAAAAAGGCATCCCTAAGCAGGAGCTAGCTCTTCGTCAATCGACAGTCACAACCACGCAAGCAATATAATATACAACGCCGAAGGGCGAGAATCAAAACTCAAAAGAAACCCAAAATCAACATGAAAACCATAATAATACAATGCGCGACTCTAAGGTCGAAATAATAACAAGTCTGGTCTTCTATCCCTATCAAATATACAATCTGGTTGATGGAGTTTTACTATACAATAGAACTAACAAATATACAATGGTGTTCCTGATGCAAAAGAACCCACCTGCCAAAGTAATCACCCGGAAGGAACAGTGTGCCAGCAAAGCCGCAACGGAACCTGTATGGTAAAATCTGCAAAGAACTGTGGCACAACGGGGGTGAGTCGCCAACTCATGAGTAGAAAACATCTACCAGCAGAAATCGCATGCATGACACTATCCTAGGTCATATCAAGTAATATTCTCAAATAATATCCTGATCCATCTACATATACGTGCAATACCACATGCTCGTGTCAGTGCCTCAGATAGCAACATACCAAAAATATGATGTATGAATGCATTACGAATGGAAACAGAATATATCATGAGTGAGACAACTGTTTTCTTTAATCAATGAGATTTCTATATGTATATCAATCAAGTATCATCGATGAAAGCAACAGAGAAATCAGTGTCAAGCATCGATACAAAATATAAGTCTCAGTATCTCAATATCAAATCTCAATATCTCTGTGTCTCAAATCTCAATATCTCGATCTCAATATCTCATTACCTCGGGGCTCCGTCAGTTCGGATCGGCCCATATCACCAATCACACGACCACGTACGGTATCTTCCGGATATCCACCGCGCCAGATAAAATCACCGGTAGGCAGTCTGCCCCTGCTAGGCTCATCATCCACCATGAAATCATTCTCGCCCCGACGTACCATACCGGGTCCACCATGTACCCGAAACGGTTCCTACTTCTCCTCGAATCGGGTCTCGAAATCCAACAGCTATCATGAAAACTCATGGTGGACGACTCATACATCATGAGAAAACTACAACTTGCATTTTAAAAAGAGGGAGGGAGAGAGAAGTTTATATATATTCTTGCGGTTTTCTCCCAAATCTAGAAATCTCAAGGAAATCCAAAATCATTAATAATCGTAATACTAATAAACAGTGAATACCAGCATAAATCTCTATAATACTGCATAACCAATGAATATATGAATGCATCTGATATCATGCAATGAATGCAATAGTTAAACTAGCCTGTGAAAGCTATAACATGTTGCGACTATCAGCTATCAAGCTATGGCAATGAAATGATATTTTCTAAAGTTTACGTGACATGGCAATTACCGATGATGATGTGTGTGAGCCGGCAAGTAAGTGTATGTGGAACATACGCATCATCGGTAATGGTGCTGGTGTCCTAACAACATGGTTTCATAATCACTAAGTACACAATAACATGCAATGAGGCGATAACAACATAATAAAGGTAAATGAATAGTAAATGCAATAATAATATGCGGAACATGAATAATAACGTAACAATAAGGAATCTACCTTACTATACATGTGTTATACTGTTTTGCCGTTTGAAATAGTACGAATCGTGGTGTTTTGAAAATAAGAGCTACGGTGATTTTAAGAAAAGGTACGTCTTTTGAAATATCCGTAATATCTCTTGGAATGTCTTTAAAATTTCCCACGATTCGTTAGTTTTGGAAAAAGTTATGACTCGGGTCCAGTCTAACATCTACTTGGTAAACTACAGGTCTAACTAACAACCAATCGAAAGGGGTATGGAAACCACCTAAAACTGAGTCGATATATATATATATATATATATATATATACATATATAGTCGGTGATCCCGCCTCAATAGTACTACGTACGATACAATATATCATATGACATCTTCGAGTCAAGAGTGTGGATCTATCATCAATATATAATGCTCGTACGGTAAATCCATCGTAAGGCATCCCAAACTGGGTAAGGGTCAATATCACATTTATCTAATTATTCGTCTGGTATCCTTTCCATCATATATCATGATCAGGGTACTGATCTAAGTCTAGTACAATACTGATACCATTTATGTAATGCATGCGTATGTATGAAAACACCACGTCAAAGGACCCGCTAAAACATCACGTCGTATCTCAAAATACGATCCACGTCACATAACCGATCTCACGGCCTCAAGCCCAAACTCATCGACTCACCTCCAATCCCAAGTACTATCCTCATAATCCCGTATATGTATATGTATATGTGTATAGACACACACACACACACACACACATAGTCCCATACCCATGTATGTGTGTATATATCTATACATATCCCCATATACGCACCGGTAATAAAGTAAATGTTAGTTATATGTATGCCCTAGAGGCCATTACTGTATATGAGATGTATATTGTAGTGGATGCTGGGACATATATGGTAGGACTTTCTTGCTCGACATGATAGTACGCTATCTTGTTGCTCTTTATCTTAACATGTATACTTATTGTCCCTCTGTTACATGTTGATAAAGCCCTTAGGATGTGTACTCGACTTTCAGGATTATGATGCAGATCATACTAGTGGGGCCTGGGTAGTCTATGAGTACATCCTTCAATGTTCCTAGTCGTGGGAATATCGAGACGGGGCATCGATATTCCATAGTAGACCAGCGTATATCTTCTCGACCCATGTGATGGGCGATGGATGTTCCCATATCCATTAGTGTTTGATATCAGAGATAGTATGCGGGTGCTCAGTGGAGACTGGGTACAATGAACGGACTCGCCGAGAACTCCCAGATGGTATTATAGCTCACGTCAGATGGCAGTTCTCTGGTGACACTGGTACAACTTAGTCTGTTGACCCGAGATCGTCATAGTGTCTTGTGTGTCTCCCACTGTGCTTTGAATTCCATCCTACCACGGCTCTACTGAGTCGTGCAAACAGGTGGTTTTTGGGAACGGTCCTGATTCACATGGAGGTAATGAGCGATAGGAGGGGATTTGTCTCTCCCGGTATTGGGGGTTGATGTTGCGCTATGCTCGACTGGCCATAACTGGAATCCCTGGCCAGGGTTGCTGTGATTTACTGGTAAGTGTTATCAGTAGTTTCACGTTTGTTATGGACCATACATCGGCATAACTTATCAAGCTACTGGGGTCTGATGTTTACCACCTCTAGGCAAGATATGCTACATATCAGACGAACAGACCGGACTGTGCGGTAATTTTTACTGATTGGATTCGCAGGAGTGTGAGCAGGCTTGCTCGTTGATCTTCTGATCGCTCAATACCCGGGTGGCCATTATGTTTAGCAGACCGCTTGCGGCTTGTGGGTGATTGATATGATCACCACCTACTGCCGGAATGTTGAGGAGTCTTTAGAGTCCTACACAAAGGTTTCCTGGCTCAAGCGAAACGAAATAGGAGCGCATATGAGATATGTAGAATAATACCAGTATGTGATACTGTATTCTATTCTCACGATTTGTATCATCGGTCGGTTATATGCGATATAACCGGGTTACCGAATCAAGTGTTGATTCGATACATTGATACACTAGATATTAGTCGGTTATATGCGATATGACCGGATCATTAAATCAAGTGTTGATGTAATGATTTAATGTATAATTATATATATTTGATATATCACTTTACATTAACTAGTATTGGTTCACTTAAGATTGATTTTCTCACTTGTTGTGCACAAGTTGTATATGTGATATATGTTTGTGCACTAATTTGTATCATGATTGATGATACATGCAAACTTGGGTGTATGTATGAATTACACCATATTTAAGATAATGGTTTGGATTTTTATTTATTTTTTTAATTCAAAATGGTGGTTTTCTTTCTCATTGCTTGAAGCTTCATGAAGCTTTAAGCATATTTGACAAAGTCCACTCACTTTGTTTTGCATAAGATATTTATTAACCAAACCACTAACTTAAACTATGGTTTAGTCTCTACAAAGGTTAACTCACCTATGATTGCATTATGATATACTTAACTTGTTTATTCTTTTCATATAATTCATTATTCATATTCTTTCTTCTTCTTCTTCATCAAGAAGAAGAAAACCTTGCTAGATTTTTATCAAGTGAAGAAATAGAGTGAGAAATCAAAATCCAAAGTGAACCCACTTCCTATTTCATCATCCTCTATTACTTACCATTTAGTTTAGGGTGTTCTCTTCACAAAGTTCATGACCTAGTGAAGTTGGAGCTTGAGTTTGAGTCTCCTCGACGTAGATCATTTTTGGCCTCGAAGTCAACGACCAAGCCCGCTCATTTCTCCGAGGAAACCATCACTAGAGTCTGGGATCCCGATGATCGCAGCGAAGGGACGTCAACACGGAGCTTTAGAAGTGAAGGACCGGATCTACAAAGGTTGTATTTTCATACACTTCTATTTGTAATGGTTGATTACTATTTTGTTACCCTAGTTTTCTAGTAGTATCCTTGGTTGATTGCTTAGCACTCCCTAAAATTCTTGTTGTGGCATGTGTGATTCTTGCAAACCATAGGCTAGGTGCTAAGGAATCCCAACATGGTATCAGAGCCTAACTAGAAACTTAGACGATACTAAAGATAATGCGAAAACGAAAAACCCCGCAAATTGCGATTTTGGAAACCCCTTGATTTTGCTCTCTAGATTTTTTTTTTTAAAATGGCCTGAAAATTATTTAAACAACTGCAGAGTGAAGTACTGGAGATTCTAAGAATATAGAGGGAATACGAGGGGGGGTGCTCGGACCCAGGCTGGCGACAGAAGCACTTTTTCTGGCGTCGCCGACCCTTTTGGCTCCCTTCCCCCTCGTATTGCACCTGTGATCTTTTACTCCTTTTCTGGGGTTTCTGGTATTGTTTGGGAAGTCCAGATTTGCATGTGATGTTAGTTTGATTATGGACTCTTTGCGGAGTATTTCGTATTCGTATTTTTTAGCATTGTATTGGTAACCTAGACCATGTTTAACAGTTCGAACGAACTTCAAACAGTACCCCATGACCCCCCTCTGAAATTTCCAAGTGTTGGAACTTTTCAAAGTTAATTATATTCAATGTTCATGCAAGTAACTTTATGGACCCTCTAGAAGAACTTATAAACCGTAACTCGATTCTATGCCCTCGGAACCGCGGTTTGAACCTTAGGGTTTGCCGTGGTTCCGCGGGGTCATAGGTGAGGCGTTGTTTTACCCCTTCTACGGCTGGATCATAGCTACTGTGGTACGTTTTGGGTACTTTAACTTCGCTCAAGTGTTGAGCTCATTGGGTGTTGTGGGGATTTGTTGATTCGCTCGAAACGTTTAACATTGTCTAGTATATATATTGTGATACAATACTTGGAATCAACAACATTTGAATTTTATAAGTCTTGCAACTTAGTCTCATTTGATCGGTTGCCACGGGATTTTGATATGATCAAAAGTCCGTCGCAATAACTTTGTGTGTTCGAATACTCGCCGGGTAACATTATTAGATAGCCACGCCCCATAGCCCCGACAAAGTGACTGTAGGAGAACTCCGCTGCCAAAGAGCATCCGTCCGGGTGCTCGCGGCCGCAGTGTTCCGCCTAAGTGCACTTCGTCGTCGGTATCGGGGGGTACGGCCGTCTACTAAAGTTTCCGACGAGCATTCGATCGGTATGTTGAGAATCTTGTTGAATTGCCCGACTGATTATTGGAAAGCGTTTTCAATATCGAGACTAAAATGCGGGGTTTATAATTGTTAGGCATACGATGTCTAAGGAATTCATTTGTTAGGCATGAAATTCGCAATATGAGATATTACAGGTTTATGATGTCTAAGGTTGTTACGGATTCCAACTGTTGTAGTTTTCATTTTCTTTTCTGCGACCGTAAGTGTATATGTGGAGTATCGCTGGTTTCGTTGCTATACGTCAATGACAATTGGGATACGTATATTTACTTACGTTGATGACATGTAATGTTATGTGTTGCTGGATATGTTATATTGGATCGTCGTGTTTGAATAGCCGGGTTTTTTTTATGTGAGATGAGTGTTTCTCATTTTCATTTATGTAAAAACTTGTATGTAATATTCTTTTATTTGGGGCACTTCCGGGCTGAGAAAGTTGTCACCGTTGATGTATATTATTTACTTTTCTGCATTAGAATAGACCCAAGAAGGGGAGCACAACTAACCGGGTTCTAGGGTCCAGTGGGAGACCATCTCGAGGAGTCGAGACCGGGTCTCCTAACTCTAGAATTGGTAGGGTTGCTTGCCGCTCTCGTAGGGGTCTAGGGATGTGGGTTTGGCTATTCATGACGACCGTGGAAACCGTGTTTTATATAGGCTCAAAATAAAACACGGACGTCCTACTATATCCAATATTTCATATGTTATTTTCTGCTGCGTTATCTGTGATGTGATCATGTGATATGTTCAGATAGATACTGTATATAGTATATATGATATATTATATAGACGTTGCTTATATTTTACACCCGTGCTAGCCCTGGCCCGCTCTGCCGTTAGTTACCTAACTTAACGGTGCACGATGGAACTTCGAAGCGAATGCGGATGGCATAAGCGTACGTTGTATTTATCTGTGATGTTTAGGTGGACTTAAATGATGGGATATTCATTAATGAGATTAATGAAAGAAAATAAACCTAAATGATGTTGAAGAATCGTATTTCAAAAATCAGGTAGCTCTAGTTGTTGCTTTGCATAGCGGTGTTCCTTGTAGAATATCCAGCACCTCATTCGATGAGGAAAGAGCCGAGATCCCTTCACTGGGAGTGACCTCTTTAGCAATAATTAGCAGATGCTACAACCTTCGGTTTGTCTTTTGACTGCTTTTCTAGTTCTTTCTTTGCACAGTGGTATTGTGAATATCCTGCACCTTATTCGACGAGGAAAGAGCCGAGATCCCTTCACCGGGAGTGACCTCTTTAGCGAAACCAGCAAAAGCCTCAAAAGCACTCCATTTTAAAACCATTTGATTCTAGAACGAGATCAAGTTCAAAGCATTAAAGGTTTTCTTAAAAACCATCCGCAACCCTACGTCATTTTAGGAAGTAGAGTACTTAGTATTCGTGCTGTGTTTGTTGACCATAGTCAAGGCACAGTGTACGGTAGCTAAGTGATGTTTTCCTACACAGCATATGATGCGATTAGTTAGGACTGTCATATGACTTTGTTGACCTTAGTTAAGGGTCATGTGGGTGGGTCTAATTAATCACGAAATGACGGGTAGAGCTTGACTAGTGCTTATGATTTGTTGACCATAGTTAAGGTCATAAGTGCTAGGAGTAAAAACCATTATCGGAGTTTCAAGTGTTGAAATTTGCAATGAGATTGTATACCTTCTATGAGATAGTTGGATCCTGATACCCACTGCGAGTAATTCTTACTCCTGAAAGAGTTTTGCACTTTACAATTAGCCGATCAAGTTGGTGTCTAGAAAGGTGTCAACGGGGTTACGCCCGTGGGAAAACGAGGTTTATTTTAATTAGGTTCGTGCGAAAGCACGGGGAACCTCCCTCAAAGTACTGGCACTGGCCTGGCTGAAAGATTGGCGAACTTGTAGAGTGTAATTAATCCCGGCTAGTCTTTCCTTTTAGGGTTTGAAGGAAGATTTGATAAAAACAGTGGGAGCCATCCTGATTAGATAAAATATATAACCAATCTAATCTTGCAAGAGCGCACGCAGAGTGTTTTCTTCTCTCTCTCTCCAGGTAGAAACCATGTCACGACTTAATCAAGATAATAATATGGATATAATGACCAAACCCGCTTATTATACTGAGCTGGGGAACGTTGGTCCCGCTCCAACTTATAATTGTTATAAGACCGAGCAGGAATTAGGGGAATACCAGGATTCCCATGCCGCCCAAACGAAGAAAGTGCATGACGATACATCTTCTTCGGGTGTGTTCATTACAAAGAACTGTTTCTTAGTATCCTTTACGTCCTGGGTATGAGATACCGGATCAGGATCCCATATATATGTAATCTGTTACATGGGCTACGGATAGGTAGAGAACTGAGAACGGGTGATAAGTTTTAAGAGTTGAAAATGGTGCAATTGTTGCAACCAAGATGTTGGCAGTTATCACCCTGTATTTCTAAATACATTGATTCTGAACGAATGCTATTAGATACCGAACCTGATATGCAACATCATATCAATCTATTTATTTAGTAAAGAAAGAAATAATTTTGTATTGTTGGATAATGTTTTGAACATTTCCTATATCAAAAGTTGATCGGTTCAGGCACGTTATCTAAAAGCATATACATTCTAAATCAAACCACAGTTCTTAACGTACAGAACACACACAAGAGGAAGAGTTCAGAAATGAACGAATTTTTCTTGAGGCATTGTAGACTAGGTCATATCAATGCGACCCGACTGGCTAAGTTACATTGAGATGCATATTTAAATCAGTTTGAATTTACATCTTGTGAAACTTGCCAGTCATGTCACAAAGATAAAATGAGCATAGCTCCGTTTACTGGAAACAGAGAAAGAGTTAATGAACTCTTGGGACTGATACATAGTGATGTATGAAGGTCCCCAGTCTACAAATGCTAGGACTGGTTCTTTATGCTTCCTAAAATTCACTGATGATCTCTCAAGATTCGGATGCATGTTCCTGTTGAAACACATGTCTGAAACGTTTGAGAACTTCAAAGAATATAATATAGAAGTATAGAACCAAAACCGGATAAGTATTATGTCCTTTGATATGATCAGGGAGGAGAATACTTAGGCATGAAATTCCTGGGATATTCTAAAGGAAAATGAGATTCTCCCTCAGCATTACTCCTCCGTATACACCACAGCACAACGGTGTATCGGGGCGGAGCAATTGCACCCTATTAGATATGGTGCACTCTATGATGAGTACTACTGAGTTACCTATTTCCTTTTGGGGGTTATGCACTTGAGAAGCTGCATACCTATTGAATTAGGTTCCAATCAAATCAGTGCCTACCACTCCATATGTGATATGGTATGGGAAGAGCCCATCTCTTAAACAAGTTATGATTTGGGGTTGTCCGGCCTATGTCTAAAAGCAAAATCCGGATAAGATCAAGGCAAGCTCAGTTTTGTAGAACTGGAAGGAGTTTCAGCTATACAAACTACAGCTGATGATTTGGTAGAACCAAAGAATTCAATAGTCCCCGACAAACCTCAGCCTCTCCGCCGATCTAGCAGGGTTCCTCATCCGCCTGAGAGATACTTCGGTTTCTCGATGACAGTGGGAGAGAGGATTGCATCATGATATGATGACCCAACTAGTTTCGAACAGGCCATCAAGAGTGGGGACTCTGTAAGAATGGCTGGATGCTTAGCGATCTGAGATGGAATCTATATATACCAACAAAGTATGGACTTTGATTGCTATATCTGAAGGGTTAAATCCCCATCAGGAGAAAGTATATCTTGAGAAGATTACTTGGTGTAGATTGAAAAGTTGAGACTTTCAAAGAGGCAGTTTGGGTGTATATTAGTTCATGAGATGAACTAGGTTCCTACCATTGTGTGACAATGGAAGTGTGGCTTTGGCCAAGGAACCCGGTCCCATCAGTGACCCAGACATATTCCAAGGCAGTATCACCTGATCATGGAGATAGTTGATCTCCAAGGAGATCGAGGTTAGGAGAGTGACTCAGAGGACAACACGACGAATCCACTCACAAAGGCCTTTTTCCAGAGAGAGACTTTTATGGGATGGTTGAGCATGAGATACTGCAACCACTGCTACAGATGGCCCTAGTGCAAGTGGGAGATTGTTAGTTATATGTATGCCCTAAAGGCCATTACTGTACATGAGATGTATATTGTAGTGGATGCTGGGACATATATAGGTAGGACTTTCTTGCTCGACATGATAGTACGCTATCTGGTTGCTCTTTATCTTAACATGTATACTTATTGTCTCTCTGTTACATGTTGATAAAGCCCTTAGGATGTGTACTCGACTTCCAGGATTATGATGCAGATTATACTAGTGGGGCCTGGGTAGTCTATGAGTACATCCTTCAATGTTCCTAGTCATGGGAATATCGAGACAGGGCATCGATATTCCGTGGTAGACTAGCGTATATCTTCTCGACCCATGTGATGGGCGATGGATGTTCCCATATCCATTGGTGTTTGACATCAGAGATAGTATGCGGGTGCTCAGTAGAGACTGGGTACACTTAACGGACTCGCCGAGAACTCCCAGATGGTATTATACCTCACGTCAGATGGCAGTTCTCTGGTGACATTGGTACAGCTTAGTCTGTTGACCCCAGATCGTCATAGAGTCTTGTGTGTCTTCCACTGTGCTTTGAATTCCACCCTACCACGGCTCTACTGAGTCGTGCAAACAGGTGGTTTTTGGGTACAATCCCGATTCACATGGAGGCAATGAGCGATAGGAGGGGATTTGTCTCTCCCGGTATTGGGGGTTGATGTTGCGCTATGCTCGACTGGCCATAACTGGAAATCCCTGACCAGGGTTGCTGTGATTTACTGGTATGTGTTATCGGTAGTTTCACGCTTGTTATGGACCATACATCGGCATGACTTATCAAGCTACTGGGGTCTGACGTTTACCAACCCTGGGCGAGATATGCGACATATCAGACGAACAGACCGGACTGTGCGGTAAGTGTTACTGATTGGATTCGCAGGAGTGTGAGCAGGCTTGCTCGTTGATCTTCTGATCGCTCAATACCCGGATGGCCGTTACGTTTAGCAGACCGCTTGCGGCTTGTGGGTGATTGACATCATCACCACCTACTGCCGGCGTATTGACGAGTCTTTAGAGTCCTACACAGCGCTTTCCTGGCTCAAGAGAAACGAAATAGGAGCGCATATGAGATATGTGCGGGACCGAGAATAATACCAGTATGTGATACTGTATTCTATTCTTGCGATTTGTATCATCGGTCGGTTATATGCGATATAACCGGGTTACCGAATCAATTGTTGATTCGATACATTGATACACTAGATATTAGTCGGTTATGTGAGATATGACCGGATCATTAAATCAAGTGTTGATGTAATGATTTAATGTATAATTATATATATTTGATATATTACTTTACATTAAGTAGTATTGGTTCACTTAAGATTGATTTTCTCACTTGTTGTGCACAAGTTGTATATGTGATATATATTTGTGCACTAGTTTGTATTATGATTGATGATATATGCAAACTTGGGTGTGTGTATTACTTACACCATATTTAAGATAATGGTTTGGGTTTTTATTTATTTTTTTTTAATTCAAAATGGTGGTTTTCTTTGTCTTTGCTTGAAGCTTCATGAAGCTTTAAGCATATTTGACAAAGTCCACTCACTTTGTTTTGCATAAGATATTTATTAACCAAACCACTAACTTAAACTATGGTTTAGTCTCTACAAAGGTTAACTCACATATGGTTTCATTATGATATACTTCACTTGTTTATTCTTTTCATATAATTCATTATTCATATTCTTTCTTCTTCTTCTTCATCACGAAGAAGAAAACCTTGCTAGATTTTTATCAAGTGAAGAAATAGAGTGAGAAATCAAAATCCAAAGTGAACCCACTTCCTATTTCATCATCCTCTACTACTTGCCATTTAGTTTAGGGTGTTCTCTTCACAAAGTTCATGACCTAGTGAAGATAGAGCTTGAGTTTGAGTCTCCTCGATGTAGATCATTTTTGGCCTCGAAGTCAACGACCTAGCCTGCTCATTTCTCCGAGGAAACCATCACTACAGTCTGGGATCCCGATGATCGCAGCGAAGGGACGTCAATACGGAGCTTTAGAAGTGAAGGACCGGATCTACAAAGGTTGTATTTTCATACACTTATATTTGTAATGGTTGATTACTATTTTGTTACCCTAGTTTTCTAGTAGTATCCTTGGTTGATTGCTTAGCACTCGCTAAAATTCTTGTTGTGGCATGTGTGATGCTTGCAAACCATAGGCTAGGTGCTAAGGAATCCCAACAGTAAATGTATGCAAGTGTGTGCGTGCGTTTATTGGTGTAACAACTACTCTAGGGTTTCGCAACTAACCTTAAATTAATCCATGAACATATCACCCTATCATGATAAACCATAATCATATAACAACATATACTATGTATATATATATATACGTATTCGTATACATCACTACAAAACTGCGAGGGTGCTATACGCCATCCACCCGACTTCCCCCGTAGATATATATCTACTCACCTGATCTTTGCTTGCCGACGCCGACGCCGCCACGCGCTTGCTTGTCGTCTCGAAGTCCACAAGGGGGCACGTACATGTCACAATGTATCGTATCGCATTAAAATCCAAATTCGAAATCGAAACGACATACGAAAACCAATTCGGCACGTGTATCACACATAGGTCAAAACCTATGGTTTGCTATCTCAAATCAACCCAAAAACCCTCGACACCGGTGTACAAACGCCGAGTGATCGAGAAAAACTCAAACGCACCATTCGTGGTTTCACAACACACTAAATATATATATGAAATAGGGTTGTAATCATCCAAACTTCAAATTCGCTTTAAAAGCTAATTTCCGAAACTCTAGTAAGCAACAATTGCCAATTTAGTTCAAATCTAGTTGTTTTAACAATTCTATCGGCTACAAGGTTCACTAAATAACTTTATTAAGCCACCAAAACCCATACTAAAATTTAAACTCACTCATTTCCATAAATCCCAAAATTCTAGTTAGCAATTTAGCTTAATTAGTAAAATTCTAAAATAACAATTTGCAAACTAGCTACTGGGTTTGATTTTTCATGCCTTAATACGATAAATTACACACTTAAACCATGTTCAAATGATATGCAACCCTAACTAGATTTTAATCTCCCATTTTAATTAATTCCCAAAAACCTAGTTGGCTTGAAATCCAATTTTAACAATTTACAAGCAACAATTAGTAAACTAGCAACTAGATTAGTTTTAGCATAACATTAACATGTTAAAATACATCCCACAACCATATTCAATTGATCAAAACCCTAGCTTGATTTAAAACCCTTTCTTGAATTTTGAATCACAAAATTAAAACCACAATTAAACTTCTAATTAAGCTATACTAAAGTATTTTAGCAACAATTTGAACATGGGTTAGGATTATACCTCCAACTTGAGATCCAAACATGCAAACTTGTCTCCAAATTGCTAACTTTTCACCAAGATCCATACTATATGGGCTAAGGAAAAATGGGTAGGGCTTAGATTTTGATTTTGTGAGGTTTTTGTGTTGATTTTTTGGGCATTTTGTTGGATTTTTCAAGAGAAAGAGATGGGGATTTTTTTTGGGAGCGGGCTGCTGTTGAATGAGGGGGGAGGGCTCGGCTGGAATGGGGAGGGAGAGAGAGAGTGTGTGTTGTGTGGGTGTATGGAATTGTCAAAGTCAACAAAGTCATGCTTCATTCTTTATTAATTCCCTTTTCTTTTCTTTGACTTTTTCTTTAAGTGTGGAAATGAGAAAGGGGTGGGCGGGGGGGGAGCAGCTTGGGTTCGGCCAGCCTCTATGGGAAGGGGTGTGTGGGTTTGTATGGTGGGAAAAAATGATAAATACTATATCCCAAGTCAACCTAGAACCATACCTCAATTCTATTTAGCTATTTTCACCATTTAAGCCTTTATAGTTTATATTTTCCAGAACCATCTTAATAATTTCTTTTCATTTCAAAAACAATATTTTACATGTTAGTTTAATGTGTCATGATGCACAAAATTTATATCAACCCATTCCAATTTGTAATTATCCCTAATTAAATGTATTAGTGATAGCTTAAAATAATATTAAAATAATTAATTTCGAAATTTTTTTCAGTAAACTTGAAATTTTACAAGTGGCTCAATAAACACCAAATACTAGCAATTACATAGCTAGAATATGTATATTTTATTTTATGATGAAAGATAATTATATCTTGATTTTTACGGAAAACACCCGTTATTTTACCGATTATCCGAAATTTCACCTAAACGATTTTCAAAACGTTACAATCTTCCCCTTAAAGAAATTAGGTCCCCGAATTTAAATTAAAACTCCCCCAAATACTAAAATGTTTCAGCAAAACATTCAAATCGTCGGGGCTCCAAAATCATAAATACATAAAACACATCGTAGCGCAATACATGCGCATGAAAAAGAGTGTATAACTCAAGAATCAAAACTCCGTCAAGCATCCCGCAATCATCGGAGTCATGAAGAAGACGTCAATATCAACTCCCAATACAAAAACCAAGATGATATACATCAAAACTATACATGTAAACATCATTAAAACATCTGAAATGAATGTATGCCAAACGCTTTTCAAGTGCTGTGCGATGCGCATATCGTGGCACAGTGGCGGAAGTTTATTGTAAGAAAATAACTATATGTATATATATCCCTTATTTAATATACACGTCCCGCCGTTTTGAAATTAATTTAGAAGGGTTTCCCTTGTAAAAAGTTTCGTGTCATCACGGACACGTAGGTAAATACTGAGACTATAGCTCCTCTTTAGAAATCCCTTCAATAACTATCAATGCATGCAAAAATATAGTCAGGTACAGTCCTCGGACTAGTCCTACTTAGCTACTATACCAAAAAGTAAGTATCAAAAATATACTACTCCAAAAGAAATCAATCCCAAAATGTGCATAAGGATGCTACGTGCGTCTGGTGCGCACGGAAATCAAAATCCATGAATGTGCCATATATGTGCACAGAAACAACATCTAAGTGCAACGGGTGTACACGAAACACCTTTCAGAGGCAACGGTGTGCCTGACAGCAACATCAGGTGCATCTGCTATGCATGAAGAATCCTGATTTAGTGCATCAGGTGTGCACCAAAATCACATCAAGCGCCTTAAGTATGCGCAAAATCCAAATCAAGTGCACAATGTGCACGAAAATGAATATCGAATATGACAATCAAAATCAACGGTATACCACACATTTCAATCAAAATCCCAATCAGGTATACCGTGGTATAAAATCTCACCATCTTGTGCATCGGCGTGCACAAAAGCAAATCAAAATACTAAAAGTGCATGAAAACTATGCCGAAAGCATAAGTCAAATCATATGCATGCCCTAGACATGAAATCAAATATCATGAAACTCGGTCATAAAAACTCAATAATGAAATGACTCACCCAAAAATACTGAAATCTAATGTGACGGATACGTGATAGTTAATCACAAAATCACGAATCATAAATACTGTCGTCGATGTCCTTCCTTCAAGGTCGAGAAGGTATCGGTGCATCCATTGCTAGCAGAGAAAGATATCTACTTGCTTCCTGATCATGGCCTGTCGCCTGGTGCCCTTAGGCTCTCGTCTCTCACTGCGAGTTGCTAAGTACATAGCTTCTCGGCTCAACAGTCCAATATAGAAACGATGATGGAAGTAGTCCTCTGTAGAACAACCTCTGAAGATCTTTGGCCAACTCTTATGGTCACTCATAACATGTCTCGTCGATGATGCTGAACTCTGGCCTGCTGGGTGTGTGCAATATGACTGATCCTGAGTCTAAGTCTTCTCGTATAGTATCCCAGAAAGGTCCTGTCAAGGTCTTTCCCCAAATCTCGTTTCTGCCGAACTGCCCGGAAGTCATCATCATTACTAAATCTATTTCTTGTTCCGGAACGGCTGCATACTCATCATGACTCCTCCTGGAAGATATATCCGTATACAATGCCTCTGAATTTGTATCTCATCTCTGATGTCGTCGGTGTGGAACGTCATCTCATCAAGATCTCACACGAACCTCTTACTCCACTTTTCTCTAATGTCGACTGCTTCGGACTCGTCTCCTTGTGGCTGCATGGTCTGCGCTCCAACGGCTATACTCGTATCTGGAGTCTCCCAAGCAATGTATCCCATCATATGATATCCGAATGATGTCGAACTTTTCGATCGATTTGTCGAGATTCCATAATCCCCCAAGAGCTCAACATCTTGGGTACAGTTTAATAGTATCGAAGATATGCCACAGCACCTATGGACCAACCGTACAAGGGCAAACCCAAGACTCATTAATGGCACCGCCGAACTGCCGCAAACCCTAAGTTTCACCGGCGTTCCATGGTCATTAAGTCGAGTTAGGGTTTCATTCTTCTAGAGGGTCCATAGAATTACTTGCATTGTTTTCCGAATACTTTAAACTTGGAAAATGGATTCCTGACATTCGATCGTCTATATCGACTCTCAACGTATCAGCATGAAGTTGTCTCTAGCTGGGATCAATCTATCTGATGACCTCGCATCGGGGTAGGCAATGAATCACATGTTTTAGTCTTTCATCTTTGGTGACTAGCGATCTTTTATCATATCTCGAAATATAAATCGTGCGGCATTAGCTTCAAACATCTGCAACGATATCTTTTCATTCGCCGAAATCACTGGCTCATTCTTCCGCAAGCTGAACAGTGCCTCAATCATCAAAATAATCTGTGCTCTGACGGTCATCACAATCTGGCTGGCCTCTTGAAGTGGCCCAATCCTCTGGTGCTGATCTGCACGTCCGAGAAATCTCGTAACAGCGATCCATCAAACACTCGTGGCGCGAAAACACAAAAAGGACGATATATCTATGCAATCGTGTGTCCCTGTAATCACGCCCTGGTCAGTCCTTTTTCGTGACGAGCTCGTGCTGACCGCAACTCTAGCCGCAGCTCTCCACACCCGTACAACCATGATAACAAAACCATAACTGGTACTGATGATGCTAGATCATAGGAATGAATATAATACTGTGCAAAGAAATGTACATCCTAAGGCTTCTTAAGCGGAGTATCGTATCATAAGTATGCCGTGGAACATACACATGGTACGTCACTCTACTTGAGTCACCTACTCCATCAACCAAGGGTCATCCTACACTCCGAAGGTAAAACCTAACGCTCTGATACCAACTTTGTCACGACCCGAAAAGTACGGAACATGACCGGCACTTAAATTACGAAAACGTGGCGTACGTAATCTAAGTAAGCCAAAACCCAGAAATCAAAACCAAGGAAGCAGTAGAGTGAAGGAAAAATCAATTTAAAGCAAGTAGTTTTAACAACGTAAGCCGAAGTATGTATTTTTAAAATCCCAAGTTTTTTCTGAAAATTTCGGCAGAGACTCCTTTGTAAATACTGGCCCCAAACGGGATACAACATGAATAGTATACGAAATGAAAAAAGGCATCCCCAAGCAGGAGCTAGCTCTTTGTCAATCGACGGTCACAACCACGCAAGCAATATAATATACAACGCCGAAGGGCGAGAATCAAAACTCAAAAGAAACCCAAAATCAACATGAAAACCATAATAATACAACGTGCGACTCTAAGGTCGAAATAATAACAAGTCTGGTCTTCTATCCCTATCAAATATACAATCTGGTTGATAGAGTTTTACAAGATACAACTGAAATAACAAATATACAATGGTGTTCCTGATGCAAAAGAACCCACCTGCCAAAGCAATCACCCGGAAGGAACAGTGTGCCAGCAAAGCCGCAACGGAACCTGTACGGTAAAACCTGCAAAGAACTGTGGCATAATGGGGGTGAGTCGCCAACTCATGAGTAGAAAACATCTACCAGCAGAAATCGCATGCATGACGCTATCCTAGGTCATATCAAGTAATATTCTCAAATAATATCCTGATCCATCTACATATACGTGCAATACCACATGCTTTTGTCAGTGCCTCAGATAGAAGCATATCAAATATATGATGTATGAATGCATTACGAATGGAAACAGAATATATCATGAGTGAGACAACTATTTTCTTTAATCAACGAGATTTCTATATGTATATCAATCAAGTATCATCAATGAAAGCAATAGAGAAATCAGTGTCAAGCATCGACACAAAACATAAGTCTCAGTATCTCAATATCAAATCTCAATATCTCTGTGTCTCAAATCTCAATATCTCGATCTCATTACCTCGAGGCCCGTCAGTTTGGATCGGCCCATATCATCAATCACACGACCACGTACGGTATCCTCCGGATATCTGCCGCGCCAGATAAAATCACCGGTAGGCAGTCTGCCCCTGCCAGGCTCATCATCCACTATGAAACCACTCACGCCCTAGGGTACCATACCGGGTATACCATGTACCCGAAACGGTTTCTACTCCTCCTCGAATCGGGTCTCGAAATCCAACGGCTATCATGAAAACTCATGGTGGACGACTTATACATCATGAGAAAACCGCAACTTGCATTTTAAAAAGAGGGAGGGAGAGAGAAGTTTATATATATTCTTTCGGTTTTCTCCCAAATCCAGAAATCTCATGGAAATCCAAAATCATCAATAATCATAATACCAATAAACAGTGAATACCGGCATAAATCTCTATAATACTGCATAACCAATGAATATGTGAATACATCTGATATCATGCAATGAATGCAATAGTTAAACTAGCTTGTGAAAGCTATAACATGTTGCGACTATCAGCTATCAAGCTATGGCAATGAAATGATATTTTCTAAAGTGTACGTGACATGGCAATTACCGATGATGATGTGTGTAAGCCGGCAAGTAAGTGTATGTGGAACATACGCATTATCGGTAATGGTGTTGGTGTCCTAACAGCATGGTTTCATAATCACTAAGTACACAATAACATGCAATGAAGCGATAACAACATAATAAAGGCAAATGAATAGTAAATGCAACAATAATAGGCGGAACATGAATAATAACGTAACAATAAGGAATCTACCTTACTATACATGTGTTATACTGTTTTACCGTTTGAAATAGTACGAATCGTGGTATTTTGAAAATAAGGACTACGGTGTTTTTAAGAAAAGGTACGTCTTTTAAAATATCCGTAGTATCCCTTGGTATGTCTTTAAAATTTTCCATGATTCTTTAGTTTTGGAAATAGGTATGACTCGGGTCTATTCTAATATCTACTAGGTAAACTACAGGTCTAACTAACAACCAATCGAAAGGGGTATGGAAACCACCTAAAACTGAGTCGATATATATATATATATATCTGTATATATATATATATATATATATATATACATATATATAGTCGGTGATCCCGCCTCAATAGTACCACGTACGATACAATATATCATATGACATCCTTGAGTCTAGAGTGTGGATCTATCATCAATATATATAGCTCGTACGGTAAATCCATCGTACGGCATCCCAAACTGGGTACGGGTCAATATCACATTTATCTCATTATTCTTCTGGTATCCTTTCCATCATATATCATGATCTGGGTTACTGATCTAAGTCTAGTACAATACTGATACCATTTATGTAATGCATGTGTGTGTATGAAAACACCACGTCAAAGGACTCGCTAAAACATCGTGTCGTATCTCAAAATACGATCCACTTCACATCACCGATCTCACGGCCTCAAGCCCAAACTCATCGAATCACCTCAAATCCTAAGTACTATCCTCATAATCCCGTATATGTATATGTATATGTGTGTGTGTGTAGTCCCATACCCAAGTGTGTATGTGTGTGTGTGTGTGTGTGTATACATATCCCCATATACGCACCGGTAAAAAAGTAAATGTATGCAAGTGTGTGTATGCGTGTATGGGTGTAACAACTACTCTAGGGTTTCGCAACTAACCCTAATCTAATCCATGAACATATGTCACGACCCGAAAGTACGGAACATGACCGGCACTTAAACTACGAACGTCTCGAGACGTACGTAATCTAAGTAAACCGAAAACCCAGAAATCCAAACCAAGAAAAGTAATAGAGTGCAGGAAAAATCAACTTAAAGCAAGTAATTTCAATAGCATAAGCCGAATTATGCGGTTTTTAAAAACATCAAAAATTTACTGAAAATTTTGGCAGAGTCTCCTTTGTAAATACAGGCCCCCAAATGGGATACAACATGAATAGTATACGAAATCAATAAAAAGGCATCCTCAAGCGGGAGCTAGCTCTTCGTCAATCGACGGCCACAACCACGCAAGCAATATAATATACAACGCCAACGGCGAGGATCAAAACTCAAAAGGAAACTCAAAACCACCAGAAATATAACGAGAGACTCTAAGGTCGAAAGAATAAACAACACTGGTCTCTATCTCAATAAATACATGTTTGGTTGATGGAATTTACTAGATACAACGGAATAATATTATACAAGGTAATATGATGGGTACGATACAAGAAAAACCCACCTACTAGCAAGTCACCCGAATGAAACTGAGCCCGCAAAGCCGTAATAAAATCTGTACGGCAAACCTGCAAGAAACTGGGGCACAACGGAGGTGAGTTGCCAACTCGTGAATAGAAAAATATCTACGCACAGAAATCGCATAAATAACGCAACCTAGGCCAATGATCATAATATATCCTCAAATATATGAATAACACGTAGCCTATAACAAGGCTAGGGTAAATATCTAACCCGAGTGTAATCTCATGTGCCCGTGTCAGTGCCTCAGGTAGCAATATATCATATGGATGATGTATGAATGCATAAAACAGAATGCATGTACTGAATAAAACTGGTTTCATAAATCAGTGAGATTTCTGTATTTTAAAAGAAATGAGGTACCATATATGAAATCAGCATAAAACAGTGCCCAGCATCGACACAAAACAAGTGTCCAAATACCTCGATATCTCTGTGTCACAATCTATGTACCTCAAGTCTCAATCTCAATGTCTCAATCTCAATATCTAGGGCGCCGTCAGTCCAGACCGGCCACTACCATCCATCTCAAGACCACGACGGTATCCTCCGGATATCCGACGCGTCGGGTAATATCACCGGTAGGTAGTGCTCCCCTGCCAGGCTCACATCGTCATCATCACGCGCTTCTTGCCCCGGGGTACCTTACCGGGTCCACCATGTACCCGAAACGGTTCATCCGTCTCCTCGAATCGAGTCTCGAAATCCATCAGCAAACTCATGGTGAACGACTCATACATCATGGGAAAACCGCACTTTTTATTTTAAAAAGAGAGAAATCGGTTCACATAAGTTTTTGCGGTTTTCCTCCAAATCCAGAAAATCTCATGGAAATCCGAATCCAGAACCTCAATAACACGTAAAATAGTGAATATATGCATGAGAATCCATGAATGCGGCATAACAATGAATAACAGTATGCATGAAGTAGCAGGTAATAACTACAATGTCTAAACTAACATATAAGGCAAGTACACTAATATCATGTCTAACTATTAGCTCACAGGCTATGTCAAGCAATAATATTTTCTAAGGTGTACGTGACATGACAATTACCGATGAAGATGTGTGTGAGCCGGCAATTAAGTGTACGTGGTACATACGCATCATCGGTAATGGTGCTGGTGTCCTAACAGCATGATATCAATAATGGAGTATGAAACATAAAATAAGCATGCGATGCGAAGCGGACCACAAAAATGAGCGGGAGCTGAAAACTAGACGCAACTATAACTAATCTGCATTAATCTAATATCAGTCCTACAAATGGTGCCTTTTGAAATAACACGAATCATGGGGTTTTGAAAATAGGGGCTACGGTGTTTTTATGAAAAGATACGTCTTTTGAAATATCCGTAGGATCCCTTGGGCTGTCTTTAAAAATGCCCACGATTCGTTAGTTTTTGAAATAGGTAAGAAGTTTAATCTAATCTAACAACTACACTAAACTATACGGCTGAACTAACAAGCTGAACTACAGGTAAGGAAACCGCCTAACATCTGAGTCGATACATATACATACCTGTATATATATTAGTCGGTGATCTCGCCTCAATAATATCATATCCGATACCATATCTATAGTCAGGCATCCCAAGTCAAGAGTGCGGATCAATCATCAATATAGCTCGTACGTAAATCCGTCGTACGGCATCCCAATCTGGGTACGGGTCAATATCACATTCATCATACTATTCACCTGGTATCCTCTTTATCAAATATCATGATCGGGGTACTGATCTACGTCTAGTACCATACTGATACCGCCTACGTATGCATGGACGTGTGTGAAACACTACGTCAAGGACCCGCTACAACGTCATGTCGTATCTCAAAGACGAACCCTGCTAAATCACCGATCTCATGGCCTCAAATCAAATCTCATCGACTCAGCTCAATCCCAAGTATCATCCTCAAATCCGTATGTGAACACATAGTCCCATACCCATGTGAACACAGAACTACAAAGAATCCCATGAGCACATATCAATAGAAATGTATGCAAGTATGTATGTGTGTATGTGTAGTGCAACACTACCCTAGGGTTCGCAACACTAAAGTAATCCAACACACCAATATCCATCCTAAGCATCGTTATTAATCCCAAATAACATATAATAATTGTTGGTGTGTATACGCATCCGTATACACCACCACGGACTGCGGGGGTGCTATACGCCATCCACCCGACTTCTCCCCGTAGATATAAATCTACTCACCTGGTCCTCGCTAGCCGGTGCCGACGTCGCCACGCGCTTGCTTATCGTCTCGAAGTCCACATGGGGGTACCTACATATCATAACGCACCATATCGCATTAAAACTAAATTCGAAATCGAAACGGCATACGAAAATCAAATCGGCACGCGTATCACGCATAGGTCCAAACCTATCGCCTACGCATGCAAGAATAGTCAAACCAACCCTCGATGTCGATGTACAAACGTCAAACCATCGAGAAAAAATCCAATCACACTCATTTGCACATTCACGAACACTAATTTTAATATAAAATAGGTTAAAACTCACAAAAACCCCAATTTCACTTAAAAAGTCATTTTTCCGAAAATCTAGCAAGCACAATTCGCCGTTTTTGTACAAAACATGATGTTTAAATGAATGTAGCGGCCAATATACTTATTAAATATCTTAAATAAGTCATATAAACAATTTCCGGCATTTAATCTCATTAAATTCCAAAAACCCTAATATTCTAGTTTACAAAATACCCTTTTTTTTAACAATTTCATAACAAAAATGCACAAACTACAATTTAGGTTGGATTTCCATGAACTAAAGTGTTAAACTACACTTAATAAAGTTAATAATATGATAAAAACCCTAACCATATTTTTAATCTCATATTTCGAATTAAATCAAAAAACCTAGTTTGCAACAAAAGCTTAATTTGGACATTTTTCAAGTAACAACTTGTAATTAACAACTAGATTAGTTTTCTACAAAACTAAATATGTTAATCCACATCACTAAACCATGCACAATCAAACACAACTCATTTTCCACAACAAACCCTAACTTGAAATCTTTAATCATGCAATTAAACTCACATAAACCAAATTAACACTTAATTAAATTAGTTTTAAGAAATTAAGTAACAAATTAAGCAAAAATGTTTAGAATTATACCCAAAAATATTTGAAGATCCACAAGCACCCATGGCCTCCCAAACTTGCTTCCATCCCCCAAGATCCATACATAATTGGCTAAAGAATAATGGGTAAAGCTTGGATTTGGAGTTTGCTTTGAATTTGTGAGTAAATTTGTGGATTTTTGATGGAATTTTGTGATGAAATGAGAGGGGGAAAATTGGGGCTGCACAAAGGGGGGGCTCGGCTGAAAATGGAGGGGAGAGGAGAGAGAGGGAGGTGAGGAAAATAGTCCAAGTCAAGGCATAAAGTCAAAGGTCCAACTCATTTTACAATTTCCTTTCATTTCCTTTGTTTTCTTTCTTTTCTTTTCTTTGAAATTCAAGTGGGGAAAAAGACGGGGGCTGCTGAATTCAGCCAAGGGGAGAAGAGAATGGGAGTGTGTGGGTGTGGGTACGGGTGTGGGGTGATGAAAAATGATAAATACAATACCCCAAACATCCATTTACGCTAAAAAAAGCCTTTTTTTTCCAATAATTTCTAAACCGTTTTGGCAAATGATTTCGTTCCAAAAACCACATGATAAAATTTTATTTAATGTTTTATGATGCACAAAATTTGTTTCAACTCATTCCAATTTGTAATTTTTCCTAATTAAATGTATTAGTGACGGCTTAAAATAATAATAAAATAATATTTTTTTCAGAAAATTTGAAATTTCACCAGCGGCTCAATAAACACCAAATAATAGTAATTACATAGCTAGAATATGTATATTTAATTTTTATAATAAGATATTTGTATTTTGACTTTTTACAGAAAACCCCTTTATTTTACCGATTGTTCGAAATTTCACCGAAACGGTTTTCAAAACGTTACAATATTCCCCCCTTAAAGAAATTCGGTCCCCGAATTTGAATTCAAACTCCCCCAAATACTAAAACATCTAAGAAAAACCATCAAGTCGTCGGGGCTCCGAAATTGTAACTACATAAAACAATTCGTAGCGCAGCGCATGCGCTTGAAAAATGAGTATATAACTCAAATCAAAACTCCGTCAAGCATCCCGCAATCATCGGAGTCATGGAGAAGACATCAATGCCAAATCTAAATCAAACCAATATGATATAACTCGAAACTATACATGTAAACATCGAATCTATATCTGTAAGTATCTGAAGGAAATGCATGCCAAATCTCTTTAAGTCGCTGTGCAACGCGTATAACACTGCACAGTGGCGGACGTCTATCATAAGAAAATAACTATATACATATATATCTTTGTTTGAAATGTACGTTCCGCCGTTTTGGAAATAATTTAGAAGGGTCTCCTTGTTTTAAACATTTCGTGTCATATTAGACACGTAGGTAAATACTGAGGCTATAGCTCGCTTTTTGGAAATCCCTTCAATAACTATCAATGCATGCAAAATATATTCAGGTACTGTCCTCTGACTAGTCCTGTTCAGTACGAAAATACATAGCAATATCATAAAAACGTACTGCTCTATACGAAATCAATCCCAAAATATGCACATGAATGCTGCGTGCGTCTGGTGCGCACGGAAATCAAAATCCATGAATGTGCCATACATGCGCACAGAAACAACATCTAAGTGCATCGGGTGTGCACGAAACATCTGTCGTAGGCAACATGTGTGCCTGACAGCAAAATCAGGTGCATCTATCATGCACGAAATCATGAAATCCAATATCAAGCGCCGAACGTGCGCAAAATCAATCAGGTACACAAGGTGCACAAAACAAATATCGGGTATCACAATCGAAATCGAAGTCCAGTGCATCTAAGTGCACAAAAGGCGTATCACTGCACTGCAAGCATATATAAACTATACCGAGTGCAGGAACGAAATCGTGTGCATGCATACGCACAAAACCAACTCAACTGTTTAAAATCGTAAAATCACAAACATGTGAAACTGAAGCACGAAAACGATATCAAGTGCAACACTGTGCAAAGATCGTAAATCCTCAATCATCAAAATCAAATCATACGAATAAATCACCCAAAGCATCGTAATCAAAAATGGCGGAATAGTACCGCTCAAGCGCATCCTCTAAGAATCTCGGCCAACTGTCACGGTCACTAATGGGACGTCTCGTCGATGATCATGAACTCTGTCCTGCTGATGTGCGTAACCATGACCACTCCTGGGTCAAGGTCTTCACTGTGAATTACCAATCTTTCGGTCCATCGGCTCATCGGCCCTGTCGGGTGTGCTAACGGGGATGATCCAGTTCTGGCACGTCTCTTGTCATCTCCCGGTCAATCATCACGACCACTCGTAAGACAGCATATCACCGGCGTCGGCCTCTGGCTCTCTGAATGTACATGACACATCTGATCCTGGGTGCAAGTATCATTGCAGCAGTGTCCTGGAAGGAATCCTGCTCACGGTCTATTCCATGCCTCGTCTCTGCCAACTGTCCGGAAGTCGTTGTCCTTTCCTATATCTGCATCTTGCTCTGGAACGACTGCATACTCATCGCGACTCCTTCTGGAAGGTAAGTCCAAGTACCATGCCTCGGCATGCGCATCGCCTCTCTGATGTCGGCGGAGTGGAATGTCATCTCATCTAGATCTGGTACGAACATCTTACTTCACTTTTCTCTAATGTCGTCTGCTTTGGACTCGTCTCGTCGCGGCTGCATGGACTGAGCTCCAACGGCTATCCTCGTATCGGGAGTCTCCCAAGAAATGCATCTCACCATCTAGCATCCGAATTAAGTCGAGCCATCCGATCGAGTCGTCGAAACCTCATAATCCCCCAAGAGCTCAACATCTTGGGTACAGTATAATAGTATCGAGTACATACCACAGCATCGGTGGTCCAGCCGTAGAAGGGCAAACCCAAGCCTCACTAATGGCGCCGTAGAACTGCCGCAAACCCGAAGGTTCAAAGGCTTTCACACGGTCATTAAGTCGAGTTAGGGTTTCATTCTTCTAGAGGGACCATAGAATTGCCTGCATGTCATTCCGACTACTTTAAACTTGGAATAATAGGTTTCCGACATTCGATCGTCTCTGTCGACCCTCACGTCTCTACGTGAAGTCGTCTCTAGCTGGAAGCAATCTATCTGATGACCTCGCATCGGGGTAGGCGAACGATCTACATGTCCTAGTCATTCATCCTCGATAACTAGCGACCTTCTATCATCTCTTAGTACAACTCGTTCTGCACTAACGCCAGCATCTGGGGCAATATCTCGTCGTTCGCAGCAATAACTGGCTCGCTCGTCTGCACGCTGAACAGTGCCTCAACCATCATGAATAAGCAACACACCAACGGTCATCAAAATCTGGCTGGCCTCTGTCAGTGGCCCAATCCTCTGATACTGATTGGCACGTCCGAGAAATCTCATAAAGGCGATCCGCCAAACGCTCGTGGCGCGGAAACACAGTAAAAAGACACATCTCCGCAATCGAGTGTCGCCGGAATTTCGCCCTGGTCAGCCCTCGTTCGTGACGAGCTCCTGCTGACCGCAACTCTAGCCGTAGCTCTCCCTGCCCGAAATCGTGGCAGCAAAACCAAACTGGTAACGATGAGGCTAGATCAGGAAGGAATATAGTACTGAACAAGGAAATGTACATCCTAAGGCTTCTTAAGTGGAGTGGCGTGTCGTAAATATGCCGCGGAACATACCAACGGTACGTCACTCTACTTTAGTCACCTATTCCATCAACCAAGGGTCATCCTACGCTCCGAAGGTAAAACCTAACGCTTTGATACCAACTTTGTCACGACCCGAAAGTACGGAACATGACCGGCACTTAAACTACGAACGTCTCGAGACGTACGTAATCTAAGTAAACCGAAAACCCAGAAATCCAAACCAAGAAAAGTAGTAGAGTGCAGGAAAAACCAACTTAAAGCAAGTAATTTCAATAGCATAAGCCGAATTATGCGGTTTTTAAAAACATCAAAAATTTACTGAAAATTTCGGCAGAGTCTCCTTTGTAAATACAGGCCCCCAAACGGGATACAACATGAATAGTATACGAAATCAATAAAAAGGCATCCCCAAGCGTGAGCTAGCTCTTCGTCAATCGACGGCCACAACCACGCAAGCAATATAATATACAACGCCAACAGCGAGGATCAAAACTCAAAAGGAAACTCAAAACCACCAGAAATATAACGAGAGACTCTAAGGTCGAAAGAATAAACAACACTGGTCTCTATCTCAATAAATACATGTTTGGTTGATGGAATTTACTAGATACAACGGAATAATATTATACAAGGTAATATGATGGGTACGATACAAGAAAAACCCACCTACTAGCAAGTCACCCGAATGAAACTGAGCCCGCAAAGCCGTAATGAAATCTGTACGGCAAACCTGCAAGAAACTGGGGCACAACGGGGGTGAGTTGCCAACTCGTGAATAGAAAAATATCTACGCACAGAAATCGCATAAATAACGCAACCTAGGCCAATGATCATAATATATCCTCAAATATATGAATAACACGTAGCCTATAACAAGGCTAGGGTAAATATCTAACCCGAGTGTAATCTCATGTGCCCGTGTCAGTGCCTCAGGTAGCAATATATCATATGGATGATGTATGAATGCATAAAACAGAATGCATGTACTGAATAAAACTGGTTTCATAAATCAATGAGATTTCTGTATTTTAAAAGAAATGAGGTACCATATATGAAATCAGCATAAAACAGTGCCCAGCATCGACACAAAACAAGTGTCCAAATACCTCGATATCTCTGTGTCATAATCTATGTACCTCAAGTCTCAATCTCAATATCTAGGGCGCCGTCAGTCCAGACCGGCCCCTACCATCCATCTCAAGACCACGACGGTATCCTCCGGATATCCGACGCGTCGGGTAATATCACCGGTAGGTAGTTCTCCCCTGCCAGGCTCACATCGTCATCATCACGCGCTTCTTGCCCCGGGGTACCTTACCGGGTCCACCATGTACCCGAAACGGTTCATCCGTCTTCTCGAATCGGGTCTCGAAATCCATCAGCAAACTCATGGTGAACGACTCATACATCATGGGAAAACCGCACTTTTTATTTTAAAAAGAGAGAAATCAGTTCACATAAGTTTTTGCGGTTTTCCTCCAAATCCAGAAAATCTCATGGAAATCCGAATCCAGAACCTCAATAACACGTAAAATAGTGAATATATGCATGAGAATCCATGAATGCGGCATAACAATGAATAACAGTATGCATGAAGTAGCAGGTAATAACTACAATGTCTAAACTAACATATAAGGCAAGTACACTAATATCATGTCTAACTATTAGCTCACAGGCTATGTCAAGCAATAATATTTTCTAAGGTGTACGTGACATGGCAATTACCGATGAAGATGTGTGTGAGCCGGCAATTAAGTGTACGTGGTACATACGCATCATCGGTAATGGTGCTGGTGTCCTAACAGTATGATATCAATAATGGAGTATGAAACATAAAATAAGCATGCGATGCGAAGCGGACCACAAAAATGAGCGGGAGCTGAAAACTAGACGCAACTATAACTAATCTGCATTAATCTAATATCAGTCCTACAAATGGTGCCTTTTGAAATAACACGAATCATGGGGTTTTGAAAATAGGGGCTACGGTGTTTTTATGAAAAGATACGTCTTTTGAAATATCCGTAGGATCCCTTGGGCTATCTTTAAAAATGCCCACGATTCGTTAGTTTTTGAAATAGGTAAGAAGTTTAATCTAATCTAACAACTACACTAAACTATACGGCTGAACTAACAAGCTGAACTACAGGTAAGGAAACCGCCTAACATCTGAGTCGATACATATACATACCTGTATATATATTAGTCGGTGATCTCGCTTCAATAATATCATATCCGATACCATATCTATAGTCAGGCATCCCAAGTCAAGAGTGCGGATCAATCATCAATATAGCTCGTACGTAAATCCGTCGTACGGCATCCCAATCTGGGTACGGGTCAATATCACATTCATCATACTATTCACCTGGTATCCTCTTTATCAAATATCATGATCGGGGTACTGATCTACGTCTAGTACCATACTGATACCGCCTACGTATGCATGGACGTGTGTGAAACACTACGTCAAGGACCCGCTACAACGTCATGTCGTATCTCAAATACGAACCCTGCTAAATCACCGATCTCATGGCCTCAAATCAAATCTCATCGACTCAGCTCAATCCCAAGTATCATCCTCAAATCCGTATGTGAACACATAGTCCCATACCCATGTGAACACATAACTACAAAGAATCCCATGAGCACATATCAATAGAAATGTATGCAAGTATGTATGTGTGTATGTGTAGTGCAACACTACCCTAGGGTTCGCAACACTAAAGTAATCCAACACACCAATATCCATCCTAAGCATCGTTATTAATCCCAAATAACATATAATAATTGTTGGTGTGTATACGCATCCGTATACACCACCACGGACTGCGGGGGTGCTATACGCCATCCACCCGACTTCTCCCCGTAGATATAAATCTACTCACCTGGTCCTCGCTAGCCGGTGCCGACGTCGCCACGCGCTTGCTTATCGTCTCGAAGTCCACATGGGGGTACCTACATATCATAACGCACCATATCGCATTAAAACTAAATTCGAAATCGAAACGGCATACGAAAATCAAATCGGCACGCGTATCACGCATAGGTCCAAACCTATCGCCTACGCATGCAAGAATAGTCAAACCAACCCTCGATGTCGATGTACAAACGTCAAACCATCGAGAAAAAAATCCAATCACACTCATTTGCACATTCACGAACACTAATTTTAATATAAACTAGGTTAAAACTCACAAAAACCCCAATTTCACTTAAAAAGTCATTTTTCCGAAAATCTAGCAAGCACAATTCGCCGTTTTTGTACAAAACATGATGTTTAAATGAATGTAGCGGCCAATATACTTATTAAATATCTTAAATAAGTCATATAAACAATTTCCGGAATTTAATCTCATTAAATTCCAAAAACCCTAATATTCTAGTTTACAAAATACCCTTTTTTTTTAACAATTTATAACAAAAATGCACAAACTACAATTTAGGTTGGATTTCCATGAACTAAAGTGTTAAACTACACTTAATAAAGTTAATAATATGATAAAAACCCTAACCATATTTTTAATCTCATATTTCGAATTAAATCAAAAAACCTAGTTTGCAACAAAAGCTTAATTTGGACATTTTTCAAGTAACAGCTTGTAATTAACAACTAGATTAGTTTTCTACAAAACTAAATATGTTAATCCACATCACTAAACCATGCACAATCAAACACAACTCATTTTCCACAACAAACCCTAACTTGAAATCTTTAATCATGCAATTAAACTCACATAAACCAAATTAACACTTAATTAAATTAGCTTTAAGAAATTAAGTAACAAATTAAGAAAAAATGTTTAGAATTATACCCAAAAATATTTGAAGATCCACAAGCACCCATGGCCTCCCAAACTTGCTTCCATCCCCCAAGATCCGTACATAATTGGCTAAAGAATAATGGGTAAAGCTTGGATTTGGAGTTTGCTTTGAATTTGTGAGTAAATTTGTGGATTTTTGATGGAATTTTGTGATGAAATGAGAGGGGGAAAATTGGGGCTGCACAAAGGGGGGGCTCGGCTGAAAATGGAGGGGAGAGGAGAGAGAGGGAGGTGAGGAAAATAGTCCAAGTCAAGGCATAAAGTCAAAGGTCCAACTCATTTTACAATTTCCTTTCATTTCCTTTGTTTTCTTTCTTTTCTTTTCTTTGAAATTCAAGTGGGGAAAAAGACGGGGGCTGCTGAATTCAGCCAAGGGGAGAAGAGAATGGGGGTGTGTGGGTGTGGGTACGGGTGTGGGGTGATGAAAAATGATAAATACAATACCCCAAACATCCATTTACGCTAAAAAAAGCCTTTTTTTTTCAATAATTTCTAAACCGTTTTGGCAAATGATTTCGTTCCAAAAACTACATGATAAAATTTTATTTAATGTTTTATGATGCACAAAATTTGTTTCAACTCATTCCAATTTGTAATTTTCCCTAATTAAATATATTGGTGACGGCTTAAAATAATAATAAAATAATATTTTTTTCAGAAAATTTGAAATTTCACCAGCGGCTCAATAAACACCAAATAATAGTAATTACATAGCTAGAATATGTATATTTAATTTTTATAATAAGATATTTGTATTTTGACTTTTTACAGAAAACCCCTTTATTTTACCGATTTTTCGAAATTTCACCGAAACGATTTTCAAAACGTTACAACATATCACCTGATTGATTTCGAATTTCTCGTTGTGTATGTTTAGAAAATGAATAGAAATCACAACTAAAAATATTTGACCGCAATCAATAACGGTGTCGTATATAGCGTGTTAGTAAGTGCGGATCGTCCACAGGGATTATGTGATTCGTTCGTATTTGTTTTATTTGAATTGAAAATTTAACAGAAGAGAAAAGAAAACGATTCAAGATTTATATCAATGAATTTCAAGAATTGTCTAGATCTAGTCTAAAATCAAGAACACATTAAACATCTAGAATCAAGAATTGATAGAATTCCAATCGATTTAAGTTTCAAGAATTGAAATGAAGCTCGTAGGAGTCGATTAAATCTATAGATGTGAAGAAGACTAACGATTACTTTTTCTTATCCATTAACGAATTGATGCTAGATCGATGACGATTTATTGAGGTTTAAGGATCTTGCGAGTTTTCTCATCTCATCCTTTGTCCTTTCAATGAATCTCATTCACAAGCTAGCTTCTAGTAAATCAAATGATCGATCGTTGATCTCTAGTTCCGAGCGAAAATAATCAAGAACGCATTTCGCATCGAAACTAGATCATCGATCATTTAATTTTCAAGAATTCACAAACGTTATAGGACTTAAGAAATGTTTCAAGATTCGTCAACTCATCATCTATTGATTTTTTTCGACTCCTCCACAAGCGGAGTTTACTCAAGCATCATCACAAAGAACACATTCAAGAATCTAGATTGAATCATAATGCTTGAATTAAAGATAAGCAAGATAAAAGAATTTCACCTTTATTTATCGACAAATTCGTTACAACTCTCTTGAAATTTACAAAAGGAAGGTACTAGATCGTCGATTTTGGCGTCGCTTCGGCTCCTTGAGTCGCGGATCGGCTTGGATCACTTGCTTCGATGAAGTCCGGCTTTGCTTCTAAAGGCTTTGAAGGATTCTTATTTCGATTGAACTCAAAGATCTTGAAATTTTGGCCTTTTGATTGGATTAGGGTTAGGGTTTTGAGGCACAAGTTGTGTCACTCAACTTGTGGGGAGAATTGTTGAACAACCTTTAGAAGTGAAGCCTAGGGTCCCTTTTATAGCCTTAAGAGTAGTTAGCTTCCTTAAGAATCTTGGATTAGGTTAGCTTCCCTTATAAGCTTTGTTTATGTTACCTTCTCTCATAAGCTTGGTCTAGGTTAGCTTCTCTCATAAGCTTGGTAGTTAGGAGGAAGGTTCTAGGCTTTTAAGGTAGTTAAGGGGGAAGCTTGGACATCATTAGCTTTGAACCCAAGGCTTGCAGATCTGGCAGAAGGTTCTGGAGTAATCTAGAAATTGCAGTGGCTTGATGAGGTGTTCTGAATGAGGGAAGAATTTTGCAGCTGAAATGGGCCGACGTGGCAGTCACGTGATCGCGGATCCGCGACACAAGCCTGCTCAGGCCGCGGATCCGCGGCCATGTGAGGGGTTTAGGGCTTCATCTTCCCAGTAATGCTTCCTGCTGAATTCTTGGTATTTTTCTGATATGTTTATTCTCAAAATTCCTTCTAGATTACTTCCAGATCTCAAGTCATTGAGTTGGCGTATTTTTTTATCAGCAATTTGACAATTTTGGCTCGGTTCCTGAAATTTCCTGCACAGATCTCGAAACAAGTGTTGCGCTATACAAGGATGATGCGATGCCATGATAAACACACAATTTCCCTCGAAATGCCGATTTTAGTATGCAACACAGGTAATCTGCTATTTTACGACTGTTTTGCTAATATGTGCTATATGAATACCGAACACCTCTAAATGAGTGCAAATGGTAGGGAAATTGTCGTGTTAAAAATACATTATTTTCGACTGATCAAATTCCCCCAAACTTATTTTCGGTCGTCTCGAGCGAACTGTTTTATTAAAAAGAGAAGGAGAAAATAAAGAAAGTGAAAAACTAACTAGCACACTTTCGTAGGCAACACGATTGCACTGAGCACGTGCAACAAGCCTTTAAACCTCTAGGTGTCCCTAGTAGGAGGAGTGTTGTCTCCTGAGGGTTTTCAGCGGATTGCACCCACAAAATCCAATAATAAAAGGAATATCGTGAATATTACATTTAAAGATAAGAATCGTAAAAGAAAGACTTTGAAAATTAGGGTTTCCAACTAAGATAGCTTTTCGGTTGTTATGAGCCCTATCTTAATAGTCATGAAAAGATGTTAGAAATCACATAACCCCTCAATAAAACATCGTCTTATTCTTCATTCCTATCTTTCTTCCAAACATCGATCATATAACCCTGCGTGTGTGTAAAATACATCCCTACACCCGGAGAATTCAATTCAAGCTATCATACTCTTGTCCATCCACCTCGGTACTTTTTAATTAATGAATATTCAGATGAATTTGCTCACACACTTTCATGCGACCGTTAATACTTCTTGAGGTACAAACCGACCGATTACTCATGTGTTTGCTTATTTTGTGTTTTTCCTCGTCTTGCACCACCTAAGGCTTAGCAGTGACTCCCAGACCAGTTGGCCTTAGGGCACTAGGTGAAGACACCCTCGCTATATTTTTTTATTGCTGCCTTGGCGATAACAAAACCAGTGTTCATTTTTCTCACCATTTTTATATTTATTCACTTTTTTAATTTCCTTCATACTTTGGCTTTTAGACAAGAGCATTTCAAGGTATCCTCCACTATCCCGAGTTTCAAGACGTGTGTAAGTACGAATAGTAGGGTGTCCACGTTCAAAATGTTTGGCTTACGGAATAGGAACTATTTTTCAGATTTATTTTTATCCTCAGATTAGTGACTTCCTTCATCTTACTAACCCTTGGGACAACGGCTCATAACTACTTATTACTAGTTCGTTTAAGAAAACTTCTAATTTTCTTGGTTTTCTTAAATTTTTCCAATCTTTTGGATGTAATTTTTCACTATCTAATCTTTTATTATCTTATTTATGTACAAAAATATTTTTATTATTTTATATTTTTAAATTTGTATAGGTTTTCAAAAAAAAATGTTTTGTGCTTACGTAAAGTGATATGCAAATGATGCAAAAATAAGCACAAACCTCCCCCAAACTTGTTTTCAACGGTGTCCTCACTGTTGCCAACCGCTATATCTACAAAAAAAAAATGTAAGCCCGGGAGGAATTTATTAGTGGGGGCAAAATATTTAAGTGAAGATCCTCCCCCAAACTTATTCTTTTCACTCACCTCCATTCAAAAAGATGATGCGGTACTTTGCAGGACATGGAGGTGAGACGGAGGAATTTTAATCAAGATAAAATGGCTCCTGTAAGAACAGGAGCTCCTCCGTGGGGTTAGTGGAAAAATACGGCTTTAGTCTATGTTCATTCACTTTGAAAAATGTGCCGTTTTTAACATTTTCTACCTCAACTGCCCCGTGCAGGTATACAGACCGCACAATAAAAGGTCCCTTCCACCGAGATCGTAGCTTACCCGTGTGAAGGTGTAGTCGTGAATCATAAAGAAGGACTTGCTGACCAGGTGTAAATGTTTTCCTCAAAATATTTTTATCGTGAAATACCTTAGTCCTATTCTTTACAATTACAGCGTTATCATAAGCTTCATCGCGGAGTTCGCTTAGCTCATTTAATTGCATCTTCCGAAAGTTGCAGGCTTGGTTTAAGTCAAAGTTGATTTCCTTAATAGCCCACAATGTTTTATACTCAATCTCGATTGGCAAGCGACAAGCCTTCCCAAACACTAACCTATATGGAGACATTCCTAGATCGGTTTTAAATGCAGTTCCGAATGCCCAAAGAGCATCCGTCAGTTTGGTCAACCAATCTTTTCTATTCTTCGCAACAGTCTTCTCCAGGATTTGTTTGATCTGTCTATTCGAAATCTCAGCTTGCCCGCTCGTTTGGGGATGATAGGGTGTAGAAAGTCTGTGGTTGATTGCGTATTTCCGCATCAAAGTCTCAAAAGACCTGTTGCAGAAATGTGTCCCGTTATCGCTAATGATAGCGCGTGGGTGTCCAAATCGCGAAAAGATGTTTTCTTTTAAGAACTTAATGACAACCTTTTTGTCATTAGTGCGACATGGAATGGCTTCAACCTACTTTGAGACGTAATCAACCGCAAGCAGTATGTACAAATTCCCAAAGGAGTTGGGAAAAGGACCCATAAAGTCAATACCCCAAACATCGAAAATTTCAACCACTAAGATAGGTTGCTGGGGCATCTCATTTCTCCGGGAAATCCTACCCGTGTGTTGACACTGTGTACAGGTTTTGCAATGATCAAATGCGTCTTTGAACAAGGTCGGCCAATAAAAACTGCATTGCAAAACCTTCTCTGCCGTCTTTTTAGGACCGAAGTGACCCCCACATGCCTGATCATGACTAAAAGATAGAACACTCTTGAACTCCTCATTCGGGACACACCGGCGAATGATCTGGTCAGGACAATACTTAAACAGATATGGCTCATCCCAGTAAAAGTATTTTACTTGGGATAAAAAACGATGTTTGTCCTGTTTTGACCAATCGCTGGGTATCAGTCCCGTGGCAAGATAGTTCACAATATCCCTGAACCAAGGTTCATCGGATACGTTCAAGAGTTGTTTGTCCAGAAACAAATCATTGATCGGCAGGGTCACAGATGAAGAAGAGATGCATGAAAGATGGTCGGCTACAACGTTTTCACATCCTTTCTTATCTTTGATAACAAGATCAAATTCTTGTAATAGAAGGATCCAACGTATTAGCCTACCTTTAGCATCTTTCTTCGCCAAAAGATGTTTCAAGGCGGAGTGGTCAGTATACACAACTATTGGTGAGCCAATCAAGTAAGGCCTAAATTTTTCTAATGCAAATACAACCGCCAAAAGTTCTTTTTCAGTAGTTGTATAGTTAATTTGAGCATCGTTCAGGGTCTTACTTGCGTAATAGATCACGTGTGGCATCTTTTCAATGTGCTGTCCTAAGACTGCACCAACTGCAAAATCTGATGCATCACACATAAGCTTAAAAGGGTAGTCCCAATTTGGAGACGATAGAACGGGGGCTGTAATGAGGGAGTGTTTGAGTGAGTCGAATGCTTCCTCACAATCCGAGTCAAAGTGAAAAGTCGTATTCTTGGCCAAGAGAAGAGTTAAAGGTCTAGTAATTTTGCTAAAATCCTTAATGAATCTCCTGTAAAAGCCCGCATGGCCAAGAAATGATCGGATATCCTTGACGCTTTTGGGATGAGGAAGGTTTTGAATGACATCTATCTTAGCTCTGTCAACCTCAATACCTTTCCGTGAAATAACATGTCCAAGCACAATTCCCTCTTGGACTATGAAATGGCATTTTTCCCAATTCAAGCTTAAGTTCTTCTCTTTGCAACGAGTAAGAACTGTGTCAAGATTCGATAGGCAGTCAGAAAAAGAGTCTCCGAAAATCGAGAAATCGTCCATGAAAATCTCCAAAAAATTCTCGACCATGTCAGAGAATATCCCTATCATACACCGCTGAAAGGTAGCGGGGGCATTGCATAACCCAAAGGGCATGCGTCTATAAGCAAAGGTACCAAAAGGACAAGTAAATGTGGTTTTATCTTGATCCTTTTTGGCAATGGGGACCTGATTATAGCCAGAGTATCCGTCCATAAAGCAATAATACTCACGTCCAGCTAAGCGTTCCAGCATCTGATCAATGAAGGGTAGAGGAAAGTGGTCTTTCCTCGTAGCGGCATTGAGTTTTCTGTAATCAATACATACACGCCACCCAGTTTGGGTGCGTGTCTGAATTAACTCATTTGCCTCATTGGTAATAACAGTGATGCCAGATTTCTTAGGGACGAAATGTATTGGACTCACCCATTGGCTATCGGAGATTGGGTAAATGATACCATTATCAAGGCACTTGACGATCTCTTTCTTCACCGCATCCTTCATGACGGGGTTCAACCGTCTCTGTGGTTCTCGGGTTGGTTTGGCATCATCCATCAAGTGTATATGATATTCTACAATCAAGGGACTAATCCCTTTGATGTCCACCATGGTCCAACTAAACGCCTCCCTATTAGATCTCAGTACCGTCGAAAGTGCATTCTCTTGCTCTGATGCTAGAGAAGCGGATATGATAACTGGTAAAGACTCATTCTCACCTAAATATGCATATTTAAGATGAGAAGGTAAAAGTTTGAGATCTAATGCTGGCGGAGAAATAATAGAAGGTGGGATTATCGAATGATTTTCGGAGTCACAAAGAAGCTCATAGCCTGTGAAAGATACAGACTCGGATGGTGATGAGTCAGGGGTGTCGGACTCAAGCGTGGAAAACGTTTCCTCACTAACATGTTGTGCAAGATCAAACAGTGATGTGGTAGTGTCGTCGAGATCTGTAAAGCAAAGTTCATCAACTCCGCAACTTTCGGGAGCAATCTCATGGACATAGCACACATCAAGTATATGAGCAGAGGGTTCAGATGGCTGACTTCCAATTTTGTAGATGTTCAGTTCAATGGTCATATTTCCAAAGGATAAGTTCATTGAACCGTTTCTACAGTTAATGACAGCATTGGAAGTGGCAAGAAATGGTCGACCCAAAATCACCGGAATTTGGCTCCGGGGGTTCGCTACAGGTTGTGTATCGAGAACAATGAAGTCCACTGGGAATACAAATTCCCCGACCTTTATCAACACATCCTCTAGTTCACCCCTAGGTTTGGTGATTGAACGGTCTGCCATTTGGAGAGTGCAGTGAGCTGGTTTCAACTCTCCAATCCCTAGCTGCTCATAGACAGAATATGGAAGTAGGTTAACACTTGCGCCAAGGTCTAAAAGAGCACGGTTGATGTTTTTACCCCCAATAGAAATCGATATCGTAGGACATCCTGGGTACTTATGTTTCTTTGGTAGCTGTGGGATAAAAGTAGTGCTAATATTATTAGACATAAAGACCTTCTTTGGCACTTGAGTCTTCCTCTTCCTAGTGCACAAGTCTTTAAGAATTTTCGCATAAGCGGGGACTTGTTGAATAGCATCTAGGAGAGAGATGTTGATGTTAACCTGTTTGAACATTTCCAGAATCTTCTCCATATGTGGACTCGATTTGTTAGCCCTTAACCGATTTGGATAAGGTGGTTTAGCAATAAGCGCTGGGTCCATCATAGGAGAAGGATGTAGGTGTAGACGTGATCCCAAAAGAGGAGTGGGGATCGTCTGTGGAGGACTAGAAGAGGGTTGCTGAGGTGTCGAGCCTAGAGGGAAACGGAGAATAGGCTCGTGAGAAGGCGGTGGGGTAGAAGAACAAGGATCAGAAGTAGAAGTGTGTGTGTGAGGAAAGGTCTCAGCCGGGGTGTTATTGATAGGATTTTCAATATCATCAATTTCTTCCCCAACATGGTTATTCAGCACTCTTCCTGATCTCAACGTTGTGATGGCATTTACATTGTAATGCCCAGGATTCGGTAAGGGTTGAGACAGAAGTTTCCCTTTTTCTCTCGCACTCATTTCGGCTTTAAGTCGTGCAATTTCTGCTTCCATCGATCTGATACTCTCAGCTTGGGATGCTGAGTTTTTCTTTATCTCACTGATGGAAGACCTAAATTCAGCCGACACTTTCATGAAATTTGACAAGAGTGACTTCATGGTTTGTGTGAATTGAGAGAACTCGTCAGAACAGGTCAACTGCATAGGATTAGATGGTGCAAGAGAGTTGACCTGGTTTTGAAGATTTTGTGACTGGTAGGGGTGTTGAGTGAGTTGAAGTGGTTGCTGTTGTGGTGGAAGAGCCCTTTGAAAATTGTTTTGATTTGGAACCGTGTTTTGATTGTGTTGTTGGTTCCAAGCAAAGTTAGGGTGATTCCTCCAACCCTGATTATACGTGGAAGAATATGGATCGTTTTTAGGTCTTTGAAATGCGGCATTGGTATGCTCTTGACCTTGAAACGGAGAATTCAATGGACATTCTTCCGTGAGATGTGATGGATCAGAACAGCATCAACATACAGTTTTGGGAAGAGACATCGGATTTAGGGAGGCTGCTAAAAATTTGTGTTCCATAGCTTCGAGCTTCTTTTGCATTGCTGCCATTTCAGCTCGAACACCTATGGACACATCAATTTGGTGTACGCCACCCTTAGACGATGACTGGTTTCCACTCTCCCACTGTAAGGATTTTTCAGTGAACTCTTCTAAAAATTTCCAAGCTTCGCCATCATCTTTGGTCATAAAGGTGCCTTAACACATGTTTTCAAGGTTTTGTTTAGTGGTAGGGTTAATGCCCTCATATATGATTTGGCACAAATCCCATCTCGGGATGCCGTGATGTGGAAATTGAACCAAAAGATCCTTGAAGCATTCAAAGCATTTCGAGAATGGTTCAGTCGGAAGCTGGGTGAATTGATTTAGTTCGCTACGGACTCGAGCTGTCTTTTGCATAGGGTAGAATTTCTTAAGGAATGCGGTAACGAATTCTTCCCAATTCGTAATAGAATGTGCGGTAGTGTTATACAGCCACTTCTCGGCTATATCGCACAAGGTAAATGGAAGAAGTCGTAGACGCATAGCATCCACTGAAAGTTGTGACGTACCCATCATTGCGCATACATTTTCAAATTTGGTAATAAAGACGTATGCGTCTTCAGACTCGAGACCGTGGAATTTTGGTAGAAGGTTGATGTATTGGGGTTTAATCTCAAAATTATCCCCGTTGGCTGGTGGAATGGATAAGCAGGTCGAAAGAGGACCTCGCATAGGATAGCACCTCTCTTGGAGAGAGATGCGGGGTGGATTCTGGGCACCTACGGACGACGGCAGATTAGTGGGAAAGAAATTCGATGGAGAAGGATCCATCGGTATGGGTGTGGTGGTGGGTAAAGAAAAGGTAAATGTAGAAATACCGACTTCGGAGTCGATCGGGGAAACGCGGACTAAACGGGCACTAGAATCCCGTGTCCAGCCTATCTTGCACTAAAGGGTTTAGTACAAGTGGCAGCGTAGATATAATTAGGGGAAATGAATGAAGTGTTTTGGTGTTTTTTTTGAAAAATATACGGATTTTTTTTGAAAAAATGATGCGATCACAACAAATGCAACAAGCAAAACCCTAAAATCTAGTGGTCACCTAGGTCAAAGCTCTAGACCGCTCCTAACTGCCAAAAGACAAGTCGCAGGATAAATCCTCCACTGCCTCTTTGTCTCTCCTGTGGCCAGGTAAGTGCCAGGTAAGTGGGAGGTTCTCCACTACGTAAGTAGTGGGCCTAATTAAGTAACCACTAGCCTTCGACTCACTTGCCTTAGACACCACAAAAGAAACGCGGATAAGCAATGAATTACCCACGGCCTTCTCTTGTCCTAAGTGAGCGCGACGGTCTTTAGAGTCATCTCTAGATATTTTTTAGTTAATGAGGGTAAATGCGGATGTAAGTTTGTGATTTTTAGGGCTTAGGAAGGGTAATGAACTCCCCACCTAATCTGGATTTGGTCTTTACCCCTTAATTTCCGTATTCAAATGCAAACAACCAAAAATCAAACACACGTACAATTTTTATTGCTTTTTGCGGCGCTGCGAGTTTTTGCAAAGAAACTGCAGCAAATTGTTAATTGGAGCAAATTGAGGAGGAGATAAGAAAGTAGGAAATTTACAGAGCAAATTTCGTGCAGCGATGCCTTGAAGAGGCCGCGGAACTGCTGCAGGGGAGAGCTAATGCCGCGGAAACGCGGTGGTTCAGTGTGATCCCTGCACAAAACATTTTCCACACACTACTGTTCACTTCCTGAGTCCTCTGGAATGTTCCAAATAATTTTCCAATTGCACAGCAAGCTCCAGATTTTCTTGCAAGAAATCACAACGAATCGTTAGTGTTTTGCGCGAATTTTGATCTCAAAATTATAATGGAATAAACTTTTCAACTCAAATTTCAAAAACGAGCAAATTAGCACACGATCCCCGGCAACGGCGCCATTTGATTGATTTCGAATTTCTCGTTGTGTATGTTTAGAAAATGAATAGAGATCACAACCAAAAATATTTGACCGCAATCAATAACGGTGTCGTATATAGCGCGTTAGTAAGTGCGGATCGTCCACAGGGATTATGTGATTCGTTCGTATTTGTTTTATTTGAATTGAAAATTTAAGAGAAGAGAAAAGAAAACGATTCAAGATTTATAACAATGAATTTCAAGAATTGTCTAGATCTAGTCTAAAATCAAGAACACATTAAAAATCTAGAATCAAGAATTGATAGAATTCCAATCGATTTAAGTTTCAAGAATTGAAATGAAGCTCGTAGGAGTCGATTAAATCTATAGATGTGAAGAAGACTAACGATTACTTTTTCTTATCCATTAACGAATTGATGCTAGATCGATGACGATTTATTGAGGTTTAAGGATCTTGCGAGTTTCCTCATCTTATCCTTTGTCCTTTCAATAAATCTCATTCACAAGCTAGCTTCTAGTAAATCAAATGATCGATCGTTGATTTCTAGTTCCGAGCGAAAATAATCAAGAACACATTTCGCATCGAAACTAGATCATCGATCATTTGATTTTCAAGAATTTACAAACGTTATAGGACTTAAGAAATGTTTCAAGATTCGTCAACTCATCATCAATTGATTTTTTTCGACTCCTCCACAAGCGGAGTTTACTCAAGCATCATCACAAAGAACACATTCAAGAATCTAGATTGAATCATAATGCTTGAATTAAAGATAAGCAAGATAAAAGAATTTCACCTTTATTTATCGACAAATTCGTTACAACTCTCTTGAAATTTACAAAAGGAAGGAACTAGATCATCGATTTCGGCGTCGCTTCGGCTCCTTGAGTCGCGGATCGGCTTGGATCACTTGCTTCGATGAAGTCCGGCTTTGCTTCTAAAGGCTTTGAAGGATTCTTGCTTCGATTGAACTCAAAGATCTTGAACTTTTGGCTTTTTGATTGGATTAGGATTTGGGTTTTGAGGCACAAGTTGTGTCACTCAACTTGTGGGGAGAATTGTTGAACAACCTTTAGAAGTGAAGCCTAAGGTCCCTTTTATAGCCTTAAGAGTAGTTAGCTTTCTTAAGAAACTTGGATTAGGTTAGCTTCCCTTGTAAGCTTAGTTTAGGTTAGCTTCTCTCATAAGCTTGGTCTAGGTTAGCTTCTCTCATAAGCTTGGTAGTTAAGAGGAAGGTTCTAGGCTTTTAAGGTAGTTAAGGGGGAAGCTTGCTTTGGAAGCTTGGACATCATTAGCTTTGAACCCAAGGCTTGCTGATCTGGCAGAAGGTTCTGGAGTAATCTAGAAATTGCAGTGGCTTGATGAGGTGTTCTGAATGAGGGAAGAATTCTGCGGCTGAAATAGGCTAACGTGGCTGTTACGTGACCGTGGATCCGCGGCACAAGCCTGCTCAGGCCGCAGATCCGCGGCCATGTGAGGGGTTTAGGGCTTCATCTTCCCAGTAATGCTTCCTGCTGAATTCATGGTATTTTTCTGATATGTTTATTCTCAAAATTCCTTCTAGATTACTTCCAGTTCTCAAGTCATTGAGTTGAGGTATTTTTTTATCAGCAATTTGACAATTTTGGCTTGGTTCCTGAAATTTCCTGCACAGATCTTGAAACAAGTGTTGCGCTATACAAGGATGATGCGATGCCATGATAAACACACAATTTCCCTCGAAATGCCGGTTTTAGTATGCAATACAGGTAATTTGCTATTTTACGATTGTTTTGCTAATATGTGCTATATGAATACCGAACACCTCTAGATGAGTGCAAATGGTGGGGAAATTGTCGTGTTAAAAATACATTATTTTCGAATGATCATCACCCTATCATGATAAACCATAATCATATAAAAACATATACTATGTATATATATGTATATGTATTCGTATACATCACTACAAGACTGCGGGGGTGCTATACGCCATCCACCCGACTTCCCCCGTAGATATATATCTACTCACCTGATTTTCGCTTGCCGACGCCGACGTCGCCACGCACTTGGTTGTCGTCTCGAAGTCCACAATAGGGTACCTACATGTCACAACGTATCGTATCGCATTAAAATCCAAATTTGAAATCGAAACGACATACGAAAACCAATTCGGCACGCCTATCACACATAGGTCAAAATCTATGGTTTGCTATCTCAAATCAACCCAAAAACCCTCGACACCGGCGTACAAACGCCGAGTGATCGAGAAAAACTCAAACGCACCTTTCGTGGTTTCACAACACACTAAATATATATATGAAATAGGGTTTTAATCATCAAAACTTCAAATTCGCTTTAAAAGCTAATTTCTGAAACTCTAGTAAGCAACAATTGCCAATTTAGTTCAAATCTTGTTGTTTTAACAATTCTAGCGGCTACAATGTTCACTAAATAACTTGATTAAGCCACCCAAACCCATACTAAAATTTAAACTCACTCATTTCCATAAATCCCAAAATTCTAGTTTGCAATTTAGCTTAATTAGTAAAATTCTAAAATAACAATTTGCAAACTAGCTACTAGGTTTGATTTTTCATGCCTTAATACGATAAATTATACACTTAAACCATGTTCAAATGATATACAACCCTAACTAGATTTTAATCTCCCATTTTAATTAATTCCCAAAAACCTAGTTGGCTTGAAATCCAATTTTAACAATTTACAAGCAACAATTAGTAAACTAGCAACTAGATTAGTTTTAGCATAACATTAACATGTTAAACTACATCCCACAATCATAATCAATTGATCAAAACCCTAGCTTGATTTAAAATCCTTTCTTGAATTTTGAATCACAAAATTAAAACCACAATTAAACTTCTAATTAAGCTATACTAAAGTATTTTAGCAACAATTTGAACATGGGTTAGGATTATACCTCCAACTTGAGATCCAAACATGCAAACTTGTCTCCAAAATGCTAACTTTTCACCAAGATCCATACTATATGGGCTAAGGAAAAATGGGTAGGGCTTAGCTTTTGATTTTGTGATGTTTTTGTGTTGATTTTTTGGGCATTTTGTGGGATTTTTCAAAAGAAAGAGATGGGGATTTTTTTGGGAGGGGGCTGCTTTTGAATGGGGGGGGATCGGCTGGAATGGGGAGGGAAAAGAGAGAGAGTGTTGTGTGGGTGTATGGAATTGTCAATGTCAACAAAGTCATGCTTCATTCTTTATTAATTCCCTTTTCTTTTCTTTGACTTTTTCTTTAAGTGTGGAAATGAGAAGTTGGGGGGGGCAGCTTGGGTTCGGCCAGCCTCTAAGGGAGGGGGTGTTGGGTTTGTATGGTGAGGAAAAATGATAAATACTATATCCCAAGTCAACCTAGAACCATACCTCAATTCTATTTAGTTATTTTTCACCATTTAAACCTTTATAGTTTATATTTTCTAAAACCATCTTAATAATTTCTTTTTATTTCAAAAATAATATTTTACATGTTAGTTTAATGTGTCATGATGCACAAAATTTGTATCAACCCATTCCAATTTGTAATTATCCCTAATTAAATGTATTAGTGACGGCTTAAAATAATATTAAAATAATTAATTTCGGAAATTTTTTCAGTAAACTTGAAATTTAACAAGTGGCTCAATAAACACCAAATACTAGAAATTACATAGTTAGAATATGTATATTTGATTTTATAATGAATGATAATTATACCTTGATTTTTACGGAAAACACCCATTATTTTACCGATTATCCGAAATTTCACCTAAACGATTTTCAAAACGTTACAGTTGTCTTTCTCATATTGTACGTGGATACATACTCTTGATAGTAAAAGACATTCCTATGCTGCAATCGGTCAAGCTCTTCTTATCATATAGATTCTCAATAAAAGATCTAGGTGATGCCTCCTTTATCTTGGGGATTAAGATCTATAGAGATAGATCTAAACGGATACTGGGATTGTCCCAATCCAGGTACATTGACACTATACTAAAGCGGTTTAGTATGGAAGAATCCAAGCATGGGTTTTTACCCACGATCTTAGGACTCACTCTTTCCAAAAAGATGTCTCCCAAGACTGATTTGGAGAGAGCTCGCATGCAAGGGATACCCTATGCTTCGGCAGTAGGCTCTATCATGTACGCGATGCTATGTACCAGACCCGATGTATCATACTCACTAAGTGTAGTGAGTAGGTATCAAGCAGATCCAGGAGAGAGTCACTGGACAGCTGTGAAGAGCATTCTCAAGTACTTGAGAAGGATTAAAGAGATTCTCTTGGTGTATGGTAACAGAGAACTCCAAGTGGAGTCCATTACCGATTCGAGCTTCCAGAGTGATAAGGACGACTCTAAGTCGCACTCGGGATTTTCTTTACCCTCAATGGATGGGTGGTATGCTGGAAGAGTTCCAAGCAGGAAACCGTGGCAGACTCGACGATGGAGGTTGAATACATCGCAGCCAAAGATGCTGTCAAAGAGGCTGTCTGGATGAAGAAGTTCATAACTGAACTTGGAGTGATTCCATCTATTGAGTATCCAGTACCTTTGTATTGTGATAACAATGGAGCGATGGCTTTGGCCAAGGAACCCAGGTCCCATCAGCGATCCGGGCATATTCTAAGGCGGTATCATCTGATCTGGGAGATAGTTGATCGCCGGGAGATCGAAGTCAGGAGAGTTGACACGAAGTATAACACCGCGGATCCACTCATGAAGGCCATTCCCTAAACACAGTCCGAGAGACTCTTCGAGATGCTGGGTATGCAATACTACAGCAGCTGGCCCTAGTGCAAGTAGGAGATTGTTAGTTGTATGTATGCCCTAGAGGCCATTATTGTACATATGATGTATATTATAGTGGATGCTTGTGTTGGGTTACCCTAGTGCCCCGGCCAACTCCCGTGGCCAAATGCGGAACAAAAATTTTCTAACGAACAAAAACTTGGCACTAGTTTAACTCTAAACCTGGATCTTTCCATAAAACTAACTAGCTACACTAGGAGAGCTATCTACTATGATGAGGAATTCTTACCAAACGAACCAAGTCCTTCGGTCTTCGTTCTTCATCCTTAGCTCCTACTAGCCACCTTGAACTTGCTTGATCTTCTTTCCTTGCTCCGTCGGTCCTCCGGGATCGAGCTTGTTCTCAGGCCTTCCTTGGTCCTTGATGATCCACCCGGGGAATATGATCCATGGCTCTAGCTCTTTGCTAAGTGTCAAAAGAGCAGCTAAAGAACTTGGGATGCTAGTCCAAGTAATTTAGGATGTAGTTTGGATATCTAAGTGTTCGCTATCTCTTTTCTAATCTCTTCACTTATTTCTCAACTTATGAGAATGTTAGTGAAGAAGAAGAAGATAAAGGTGGAGGAAAGCAAGAGGAGGGAGGAACTTAAAAGAAAATGGGAGCTCAAGAAATTATGAAGCATAGCATGAAAGAGAAAATACACACATAGGTTTTGTGTATGAATTCGTTCATTAAACAATTAGCAACCATACTTCAATAGTAACTCCAAAATGAATTATAAATTCATTTGACTACTATTGAAGCATGGTCACCTCTTTTCCTCCCATACCCTTTACTTTACACCTCATTTCCAATTATCAAATAAATGGAAAATGCTTAATGAGGTGGCCACCTTCTAGAAGGAAATCTGTAATAAATACGGATTTCAGTCTACAGTATATATATACCGGCAATCAGATAAAAATCCGAACGCCCAAAAAGATAGAATAACACGAAGAACGTAATACTAGAATATATGTATCGAAATACATATATGTAAATTATTAAATCAATACCTGATTTAATAATCCGGCTCAAACCCGAGCCGGCTAGTATTACAAACTGTCCGATCGAAAATCCGAGTACCAAGTACATCAATCGATCGAACCCTGCATGTATCCAATACGGCTACTACATCATTTCGCCTGAATCAGGGAAACCCTCTGTGTGGGACTCTAAAGACTCGACAGTACACTGGCAGTGGGTTTAACCACAAGCACGTCAGCGGCACTAGCTGTACGTAATGGCTACCCAGGTACCTGTCGAAAACGAAGGCCGATGAGCAAACTCATCCGGATCTCCTACTGAGCCTATCCGTGACAATATCTGTACAGTCTGGTCACTTCGTCAAAGAGTATCGCATACCGGGTCTAACGGATGGTGAACATCAGACCCTAATAACCTGATAAGTCGTGCCGATATGGCTCAGGACCAATCTGGGAAACTACTGATCAACCTATCATTAATCCCAAGTGCCTTGGCTAAGGTCTTATGGTCCTGACCAATCGAATCACAGTGCGATATCGACTCCTTATACCGAAAGAGACGAATCCCCGACAATCGCTCACTGCCTCCATGTGGCTCGGGACTGAACCCAACCAAAACCTATTTGCACGACTCAGTAGAGTCGTGGTAGGGTAGTGATCAAAGTTCAGTGGGAACTCACACGAGACAAATGCCGATCTCGGGTCCAAAGACTAACCTGTACACATGTCACCTGAGAACTTCCATCTGACGATAGGTATAGTACTACATGGAAGTTCTCGGCGTGTCCGTCCAGTGTACTCATACCCAATGAGCCCCTGTATACGATCTTAGGTGCATTAGACCAATGGCTGCGGGACCAACCATCCCCCGACGGGGCCAGAAGCATACACACCAGTCTACTCTGGAGTATTAGTGCCCATCTCGATACTCACACGACTAGGGACCATTTAAGGATGTGCTTATGGACTACCCTGCTCCTACAAGTATGATCGCCATCACAATGCAGGTAGTCAAGCAAGATCCTAGGGGCTTTTTCAACATGTAACCGCAATATATAATAACGAGTATGACATATGCCATGTTAGGATAAAGACAAACCACAATAGTATACTACCGTATCGAGTCTTTATCAATATGTGCAAACCAGATATAACAACAATACAAATAAATACACATATCCCGATAAAGACAAGTCAAATAATATACTATAAAACTGAGCAATATTGTTCTGTACATACACATCCCTAGTATCCATATGTATACATATACAAAACTGGCCTCTAGGGCATATACATCTAACAGCTTGGACATATATAGAGAGGACTTTCTTGCTCGACATGATAGTATGCTATCTGGTTGCTCTTTATCTTAACATGTATACTTGTCTCTTGATATTGTCTTATGGATACATGTTGGTAAAGCCTTTAGGATATGTAATTGACTACTAGGATTATGATGCAGATCATACTAGTGGGGCCATGGTAGTCTATAAGTTCATCCTTTAATGTTCCTAGTCGCGGGTGTATCGAGACTGGGCATCGATATACCAGAGTAGACTAGCGTATACGCTACTCGACCCATGTGATGAGCGATGGATGATCCCATATCCATTGGTGTTTGATATCAGAGATGGTATACGGGTGCTTAGTGGAGACTGGGTACACTGGACGGACTCTCCGAGAACTCCTAGATGGTATTATACCTGACGTTAGATAGCAGTTCTCTGGTGACAGTGGTACAGGATAGTCTGTAGACCCGAGATCATCATAGAGTCTTGTGTGATTCCCACTGTGCTTTGATTTCCACTTTACTACGGACAAGAGGACGTGCAAAACGGTGGTTTTTGGGTACAGTCCCGAGTCACATGGAGGCAATGAGCGATAGGAAGGGATTTCGTCTCTCCTGGTATTGGGGGCAGATGTCGTGCAGTGCTCGATTGGCAATAACTAGAAGTCCCTGGCCAGGGCTGATTTAGAGATTTACTGATAAGTGTTATCAGTAGTTTCTCGACCCATTATGAGCCTCGTATCGGCATGACTTATCGAGTTATTGGGGTCTGACGTTTACCACCCGTAGACTTGATATGCGACATCTTAGACGAAGAGACCGGACTGTACGGTAGTGTTACTGATAGGCTTTACAGGAGCTAGAGCGGGCATGCTTGTTGATCTTCTGATCGCTCAATACCCGGGTAGCCGTTACGTCCAGCTAGTACCGCTGACGGCTTGTGGGTGTTCGATATGATCATCACCTACTGTCGGCGTATTGACGAGTCTTTAGAGTTCTACATAGAGGTTTTACTGGCTCAGGCAAAACGGAATAGGAGCACATATGTGATATGTGCGGGACCGAGAATGATGCGAGTATATGATACCGCATTCTATTTTCGCAATTTTTGTATCGGTCGGTTATATGTGATATAGCCGGGTTATCGAATCAAGTGTTGATTCGATAAGATGGTACATATAATATTAGTTGGTTATATGTGATATAACCGGATTATTAAATCAAGTGTTGATTTGATAATTTAGTGTATAATTGTATATTTGATATACTAGTTTACATTAACTAATATTAGCTCACTTAAGCATTTATTTTTCTCACATGTGCACACTTAATATATATGTGATATATATATTGATTGTGTTATTTTTGTGTCATGGTTGTTGATACACACTACATGGGTGTATGAGACTTACACCATACTAATTATAATGTGGGATTTAATTATTTAAAATAAATCCAAATTAGTGAATAAATGGTCACATGCATGAAGCTTGTAGAAGCTTGTGGATGCATTGACTTGGTCCACTAATTTTGTTTTACTTAAAATATTTATTAACTTAACCATTATAATTTAGCCATGGTTATGTCTCTACATGAGTTAGCTATATGATAGAAACTCACTCATGGTTGACTTTCTCACCTCATTAGTTTATTCTCATTTCTTTGCTTCATCTTCTTCAACCTTGAGAAAAAGCTCACTAGCTTTGTGCAAAGTGAGAAAATATTGTGAGAAAAATAAAACTAAAGTGAGCCCACTTCCTACTTCATCATCCTTTACTAGATTAGCACTTTAGTATAGGGTGTTAGCTTCACTAATCTCTCATTAGTGAAGTAGAAGCTTGAGTTAGTGTCTGCTCGACGCAGATCATCTTCGGCCTTGAAGACTTCAAGCAAGATCGTTCATTTCACCTTGGGAAGCCATGCAAGAGTCTGGGAGTTCCATGATCGCAGCGAAAGGACCACTACAAGGAGCCAATGAAGTGAAGGAATGGTCTACAAAGGTTGTATTCCGTTAACACTTAGAAGTAAAGATATTTACTTTCTAGTTTAGCTCCTAAAACTCTAGTTCGATCCTTGGTTAGGGTTGTTTGGTACACTAGATTTTTAAATATAGCATGTTTGATGCCTTGTGAAACCTTATGGTTGTGCCTAAGAACCCCACAGTCATGATTCGTTCGGATAATACTAGTGGGCTTTGCTTTAAGCCGGATCCTAGTATTATACTGTGTTTGAATATTTTAGTCTCATTGTATTCGTATTCAGTCGGAATACTGATGCGGGTATGTATATACGGATGAGGGGTAATCTTGTAATTCATTACGAGATTATTTTTTGAAGTTGCCATTTCTAGTTTTGTTATTAAACATTAAGTTTTAATGTTTAATTAATTGTGTGAAATGTGAGCATGTTTTTTCCTTTGCTTGAAAATTTCGAAATTGTGGCAGTGGGCTATTTTTGGGTTTGGTGAGTCATTGTTTCATTGCATTGATGAGGCATGCTTTCTTTTATGACTCACTTGTGCATTAATGTTCATTGTCAACTTTGAGATATTTGGTGTTGGATATTTGTGTTGAAAACTTTATGCTCACCACTTGAATCCTAATGCTCACCTCTCCAAATTAATTCCCCAGTGAACCATTTTTCTTCAGAGTTGCCGAGCACATTTGGCAGAGAGCAATTTTTTTGGGTGAGCTAATTTTTGTTTTCCTCCATGCTAAAATCTTTTGCTCACAATTACATATGGCAACTTCTATTTACCTCCACCCAAATACTTGGGTGCCTTGAGACAAAGTATTCTACACTCTCTCTACTTCAATCTTGGACATGTCGGCTAGCAAACTTCATATCCGAGTTGCTTCGGTTTGAAGCGCGAGCCCGTATAAAGATTCCTTGACGTGGTGCCACTTCGACGAGGAGATCGGAGATCGGAGATCGAGTTAGATCGGAGATGCCGCGAGGAGCTAAGGATGGTGGCTAAAGACCGAAAGACACAGATCGATCAGTATAGCCATTCTAACATTTTTGTAGTATATACTAGTTTACGGTTAATGGAATGATCCGGGTTTTAGGTTTACGTTAGCGCCAGTTTTGAAAAAGTTTTATTCCTCATTTTTCCTCGGATTGACGGCCGGGGCACTACCGTGTATCGGAGGTTTGGACGGATGCGGCCATTGTAGCAGACTTCATCAGATTCCCCCTCATTTCTGTGGGGTTTTTGATTGTGGGGACGCTCTTCCCTCCAGGTGCAAGCCTCTACAGTTAATTACGTTACCGCATAGCGATAACCATTTTCTTCTATTCCGGAAGTTCACTTCGTGTCGTGTGTGTTTGTTTTATTTTTATTTGCCCGTGGATTGTATACGGAGACTAATTTGTGTCCCCGCCCGTAGGGCGTGGATTAGTCTAAATCCATATATTCTTAGATTTGGGTTTGGTTTGATTTAAGTATCGTTGATTTGTTTTAAGATCAAGATCGACTTAAAGGTATACGAGCAGTTGGGGGCTTGGTTATTTTTTTTTGATGTCATGAATCATGTTTGGGAAACGATGAGTCTATAGGCTCAGTTGATCTGAATTAGGACCTAACCTACTTGGGCTTGGCCCACTCAATTTTCTTTTGACTTAAAAGAAGTGCTAAGCACTAGTATGGACTCAGTCCCCTTTTTCTTGAAAAAAGTGCTGAGCACTTATGTGAGGTCTAACGCTCACACTTTACTCTCTCTTTTCTTTTATCTTTACATGTGGAGTGCTGAGCACTCTTTATAGCGCCCACGTCCAAAGTACGCGAGACACTAGGCGCTAGGTGCTGAATGATGAGTGTTAAGCACTCTTATGTTCTGTAGCACCCACATGAGGGTCACGTGAGGCGTTGGGCGCCAGCTACTAAGTGATAAGCACTCTTTATGTTATAGCGCCTGTAAGCCCACGTTGCTCACCCCGGTTCTTACGGGGAGGCGGAAACGGTGAAAAATAATTATTTAGCGCAAAGGCAACATGGACTAAAAGCCGGATCTTTGCTAAACTAGAAACTAGCAAACTACAAGAGGTGTTAACTACTATGCCGTAGAAATTATACCTCATGAAACCGGTCCTTCGGGTCTTCATTCCGCTGTCCCGCTCGTCCATCCAAGCTCCGAGTGTCGATCCGGATCTTGGTCACGTCCGCGGCCTCCTTGAGTCGAAGACGATCCACCCGAGAGATGTATACCGAGCTCCACCTCGAGCCGAGGCAACTAGGGCAACAAGATCGCTAGTCTTGTTGTCCTAGGTGGTGTAGAAGTAGTAGAGGGATGGTTTTGTCAAGTGGGATCCTTTTTCTCTCAACACATGAGATCAAAGGATGATTTCAAGAGGAGGAAGATGAAGGAGAGTTTTGCAACCATTGAGCTCTTTCTCTTTTTTTTTTCTAAGAGAGAGAATGAGAATGAGAAAATGAATATCATCCCAAAAGAAAAAGGGCACCATGGTTGCAATAATAGTAAAACAACATCATTACAAATCCTATCATGATAAAGTTGATGCTACATTGAATTGACCATTTTCATAATCAAAAAGAAAAAGAAAATCCAAAGAAGAGTGTAGACCTCTCATGAAGGTCAATGGTCAACTCCGGTCAACGGGTCAACAAAGTCAACAGAGGTCATGGTGGTCAAATGGTCAATGCAATTAGCCATCACAAAATTATCACTAAAAGGATTAGTAAATAATGTCTCCGGCTCATAATGGTTTTGACCGAAGGAATTGCCAAAACCCTAATGAGCCTGCCACATAACGGTTTTGGCCGAACCAACTGCCAAAACCTTAATGAGGCACCTTCTCCTTCATCGCTCCTCAAAACTGTGCATACACACCCGCATCCGCATTCCGTAGAATGCGAATGCCCAGAAAACAAAACAAATCCATCCGTGCAATACTAGGATCCGGCTTAAACCAAAGCCCACTAGTATTGCCTGCCCGAACAGCATACGCACACAAGTGTACGTAAGTGATTGCAGCCCTTCCGTAAAACCATACGGCTTCTACACGTTTCGCTCAGTGCAGGGAAACTCTCTGTGTGGGACTCTAAAGACTCGACACTACGCTGGCAGTGGGTTTAGCCACAGACCGTAAGCGGCACTAGCTGTACGTAACGGTCCCCAGGTAGATGTCGATAAGAAGAACGATGAGGTAAACCCATCCGAACTCCTACTGAGCCTGTATGTGACAATCTCCTTACAGTCCGGTCTGTTCGTCTGATACATCGCATGGCGGGCCTAGGGGGTGGTGAACGTCAGTCCCCTAATAGCGGTACAAGTCGTGTCGGAGTGTAGCCCAGAACACCTTGAGATAACACTGGAAACCTACCAGTATATCTCGCTTGTCCTGGCCAGGGACTACTCGTGTAATGGCTCTCCTAGACACAGCGCGATGTCAACCCCCAATACCGGGAGAGACGAATCCTGTCTAACCGTCACTGCCTCCAAGTGCTTCGGGACTGCACCCAACTACTACCTGTTTGCACAACTCCTTTAAGCCGTGGTAGGGTAGTAATCTAAGTACAGTGGGAACACACTTGAGGCGAAGTGACAGTGTCAAGTCAGCGGACTAAGCTGTACTCATGTCACCTGGGAACTGATAACTGATGATAGGTATAATACCAACCAATAGTCCCCGATGAGTCCTGTCCAGTGTACTCGTAACCCAACGAGCACCCGCATACTATCTCCAGTACGACGTACTGATGGCTGTGGGACAGACCACCTCCCGTGCTGGGATGAGAAGCGTATACGCTAGTCTACTCCGGAGTATCGATGCCCCGTCTCGATAATCCTATGACTAGGGACCTGTATAAGGATGTGCTTGTAGATTACCCAGCCCCCACTAGTGTGACTGCCATCACAACGCTGGTAATCAAGCAAACATCCTAAGGGCTCTACTAATATGTATAAGCGATATGCTAAAAGAAACACATGCACATATTGAAGTAGAAACAAACTAAGTAGCATACTTCCATTTTGAGCAAGATTGTCTATACAACTGTGAATATCCCAAGCTTCCATTAAGTAATATACAATCTAGTATGATACAGTAATGGCCTCTAGGGCATATACACTAACAATCTCCCACTTGCACTAAGGCCATGTACTGGCGTATCGAAGACCTATCATCTCGATCAGCCACTCGAACTGAGTCTGGGGTAGGGCCTTCGTGAGTGGATCTGCAGTGTTATTCTCCTTATTTACTCTCTTCACCTCGATCTCCCGGCGATCTACGATCTCCCTGATCAGGTGGTACCGCCTCAAAATGTGCATGGACTTCTGATGGGACCTGGGTTCCTTCGCTAAAGCTATAGCGCCGTTGTTGTCGCAATACAGCGGTATTTGATCAACAATGGTAGGAACCACCTGAAGCTCCGTGAGGAACTTCTTCATCCAGACAGCTTCCTTTGCGGCATCGGAAGCATCTATGTACTCCGCTTCCATAGTTGAGTCAGCAACGGTCTCCTGCTTGGAACTCTTCCAGCAAACCGCCCCTCCATTGAGGGTAAAGACATAACCTGACATGGACTTGGAGTTATCCTTGTCACTCTGGAAGCTGGAGTCAGCAAAGGCCTCGATCTGGAGGTCTTTTCCGCCATACACCAAGAACAACTCCTTAGTCCTTCTCAGGTACTTGAGAATGTTCTTTACTGCTATCCAGTGTTTCTCCCCTGAGTCTGACTGATACTGGCTTACAACGCTCAATGCGTATGCTACATCTGGTCTGGTACATAACATCGCATACATTATAGAGCCTACCGCAGAAGCGTAGGGTATAATAGACATGCGATCCCTTTCCAAATTAGTCTTGGGAGACATCTCTTTGGAGAGGGTGATCCCGTGACAAGCCGGTAAATTACCGCGCTTGGAATCTCCCATACTCAATCTTTTCAGTATGGTGTCAATGTACTTGGACTGTGAAAGTCCCAACATCCTCTTAGATCTATCACGATAGATCTGGATCCCCAGAATGTAGTTGGCATCGCCCAGGTCCTTCATGGAGAACCTCTGCGACAAGAATCCTTTGACTGACTGTAGCATAGGAATATCATTTCCTATTAGGAGAATGTCATCCACGTACAAGACGAGGAATACCACAGTTCTCCCTACAATCTTACTGTAAATGCAAGGTTCATCTGGGTTTTTGATAAAGTCGAATTCCTTGACAGTATCATCAAAGTAGATGTTCCAACTCCGCGATGTCTGCTTAAGTCCATAGATGGACTTGAGCAACTTGCACACTTTACCGCTGCTCCCACGCTGAATGAATCCCTCCGGCTGATCCATATAGACACACTCTTCCAAATTTCCATTTAGGAAAGCCATCTTTACGTCCATCTGCCAGATTTCATAATCGTGGAAGGCAGCAATGGCAAGAAGGATCTGAATGGATTTCAGCATAGCCACTGAAGAAAAGGTCTCGTCATTGTCCAAACCAGGTCTTTGACGAAAACCCTTTGCAACATGTCTAGCTTTATAGGTCTCAACCTGCCCATCCACACCAATCTTCTTTCTGAAGATCCATTTGCAGCCTACGGGTTTTACCTATTCTGGAGAAAAGTCCAAAGTCCAAACTTTGTTGGTGTACATGGACTCCATCTCAGTCCGCATTGCATCCAGCCATTTTACCGAGTCACCGCTCTGAATGGCTTGCTGGAAGCTAGTAGGCTCACCATAATCCATAGTGCAATCCTCTCTATCCCCGTCTATGAGAAAACCGCAGTATCTCTCGGGCGGATGAGACTGCCTACTACTCTTGCGGAGTGGCGTAGGAATGTCCTGTTCTCTTGAACCTTCTGGTTCTTCCAAGCTTTCAGTAATAGCTTGTGGTTCTGGAATTTCTTCCAGTTCTACCACGCTTCCACTTGTTTCTTTTTCTAAAAACTGATGCTCCAGAAAGTGGGCATGACGAGAAACAAAAACCTTTTGTTCTTCTGCGTAATAGAAAAAATACCCCCTGGAGTTCTTTGGGTATCCCACAAACTTATACAGTACTGAGCGTGCCTCGAGCTTATCCGCATGCAAAAGCTGGACATCCCCATATCTTCAGATATTGAAGATGGGGTTTCTTCCCACACCACATCTGATATGGTGTGGTAGGCACAGTCTTGGAGGGAACTTTGTTCAAAATATATGCAGCTGATTATAGTGCATAACCCCAGAAGGATCGCGGTAACTCAGCCTTACTCATCATGGATCGAACCATATCCAATAGGGTTCGATTCCGCCTTTCCGATACACCGTTGTGTTGTGGTGTGTATGGAGGAGTAAGATGAGAGAGAATTCCATTCTCTTTTAAGTAGCCCAGAAAGTCGACACTCAAGTATTCATCACCTCGATCAGATCTCAGTGTCTTGATACTTTTGCCTGTTTGTTTTTCAACTTCATTCTTGTATTCCCGAAATTTCTCAAAGGCCTCGGATTTGTGCTTCATTAGGAAGACATGTCCATACCTAGAGAAATCATCTGTGAAAGTAATGAAGTATGAATAACCACTTCGCACATGTGTAGACATTGGACCACACACATCACTGTGTATGAGTCCCAAGAGCTCGCTTGCTCTTTCTCCGTGTCCAGTGAACGGAGTCTTTGTCATCTTTCCCATGAGACAAGATTCACAAGTGGCATAAGACTGGTACTCGAACGGATCCAAGTATCCTTCTTTATGTAACTTTTTCAACCGTGTCTCATTAATGTGACCCAGTCTACAATGCCATAAGAAAGCCTGATTTAATTCCAGAGAAGTTCTTTTAAGTGTGTTCTGGACACTGAAGACCTGAGCTTGATTCAAAACGTATATACCGTTTTTCAATGTACCTGACCCAATCAGAACTTGATTTAGGTGGATGTCTACTACATTGCTTACAAAAGTAAAATCATATCCTTCCTTAGAAAGTAAGGATACAGATATGATATTACAAGTCGCACCTGGTACATAAAAACAGTCACGCAGAATCAATATCTGCCCAGTTGTCAGTCCTAGATGATATTCCCCTATGGATTCAGCATACATGCTCATTCCGTTAGCAACCCTGAGAGTCATATCACCTTTCTTGATAACCCTACGGTTTCTTAGAGCCTGTAACGAATTACAGATATGAGATCCTGATCCGGTATCCAATACCCAGGAAGTAGGGTTAACTGACATACAGTTCTCTATTACAAACACACCCGAAGCCGAAGCCATAACATGCTTCGAATTCTGGCTACTGGCTATACTAGCCCTGCAATCCTTCCGCCAATGTTCATTCCTGTAACATTAGGAACGCCCCTCTTTTACTACATCCGTCCCTAAAACTTCTGCCCTTCCCTTTCCTTCAACTTCCTTGGTTTCCTTCAGGGTAGAAGGTAGAGACTATAGAATCAAGTCAGCGTCTGACCCGTTCTCCAACGTGGTCTTCAGGTCCGTGAGCTCAAAATAGCTGGTCTCTGTAAGGACGTTGCCCCCTACAGAAGACCCAATAGCCAACCTCGCTGGAAGCAATTCATTTGAGGTCTCATATCTTGCGATACGAGATTGCTCTCCATATAAATCTTTGTTATGGAGGATGATAGAAACTAAGTCCATCATCTCGTGCTGCCTCTGGTTTGCACCATCAACTGAGGCTAACACGAGGCACTTGGCTTTCGCACAGTCTTTTTCCGATGTCTTACGGATATGAATATCCGTGGCAGGGGAAACTGGACCTGAGACGGCAGGGGTTGGATCAGTCAAGAGGTGTCCCAGCTTTTCATGGGCAATGGACATCTGGACAGACCTTTGCCAGTCATAACAGTCAGATTCAGTCATTTTATTATCTAGATGTAACCTAGGTGCGGTCACTGGGTCGCTGCAATTAAGAGAGAGAGAGAGAGAAAAACACTCAGCATGATGCTCTTGCAAGTTTAGATTAGTTTTTAATTTATCTAAACAGGATGGCTCCCACCGTCTCTCGAATCTCTCCTCAAACCATAAAGGAAGAATTAGTCGGGATCAATCTCACCGTATAATACTTGCTTAACCGTTCAGCCAGGCCAGTGTCGGTACTTCGAGGGAGGTTTTCCAACGCTTTCGCGAAGTTCCTTAATTAAGTAACCTCTTTTTCCTGTGGGCGTAGCCCCGCTAACACCTTTCTAGACACCTACTTGGTTTGTAGCATTGATCGTTAAGCGAGAAAGTTCCCGAGGAGTAGCATATACTCACAGTAGGATCGGGATCCAAATATCATCGCGTGACAAAACTGAAGGAATCCTACCAGAATCATCACACTCCAAATGGTATGCAACACTAGCAAGTTTCAGTACTTTTGAAACTCCCGATATGGATTTTTGCCCCATGCTCTTATGACCTTAACGAAGGCCAACATATCATAAGTCACATGTCAAGTTCTACCCGTCATTGTCCAGGTTAATTTGAACCCACCCGTACATACCCTTGACGAAGGCCAAAATAGTAGTACGACTGTCCCAAACCAACGCATCAATCTATGCTACAGATAAATATTCAGCAGCTACCAATCACTATGCCTTGGCGAAGGTCAAAATACATAGCTTGAATACTACTGAGTATTTAACTGAAATGACGGGGGGCTACGAATGGTTTTGGCGAAACCGTGAACGTAGTGAACTTGATATAATCGATAGAACGAGATAGCTTTTAAAAGGAGTGGTTCAAGCTCCGCATTTAAAAGTTGGTTTTTGAAAAGAACCGAGTGGTTTTGAAAGTGTTCCAACGACTTTTACTTGGTTTATTTTCTTGCATTAATTCCAATGCGTCCCATCATTTAATCCTACCATTGCAGAAAACAACCAAAATATGGCGTACGCTTATGCCATCCGCATTCGCCACGGGGTCCCGTCATCACCCGTTAGGTTACTTAACTAACGACAGAGCGGGGGCTGGACTAGCGCGGATGCAAAACATAAGCAACACCTAAATAGATATCATATATAGATATATAGCAATGATAGACATTCCAGATCACAGATGAACACTTTGGATATTCTAGGAATCCGCGATCCGTTCGAGCCTGCAATGAAAAGCGGATTACACGGTCGCGATGAATAGCCAAACCCCACCCTAGACCCCTACGGGTGCGGCAAATTACCCGCCAAGTACCCGAAGCGAAGCAACCTCCCTCAACTCGTGAGTAGGCCACTCGGCACTTCGAGATACCCGGTAGTTTGTGCACCCCTCCTTGGGTCTATCCTAGGAGCAAAAACAGTAAAAAGAAATTATACAATGACGGCTACAATCCCGACTCGGTTGTGCGGCTATACAAATAATATTACATCAATTTACAAATTTTTTACATGAATGAAAGAAAAAGAAACTCTCATCTCACATCCATCCCGGCTATTCATCCGCGACAATCCAACGAGTTCATATACACAAACCATCAACATTACAGATCACAGATATATATAACCCCCACTAATCGACTTATAGCGATTAGTAGACGTTCAATACATATATCACATCATAGAAAATATCCATTAGCCAAAGTCTACGGAATATCGTTCAAAATACGGATTTGTAACCACCCCAAAAAATCAATTTCTTCTCTGGAAAATCTGGGTAGAAACAACATGTACTGAAAATCCCAAAACAGCCAAATAAAAATACTGCACAAAACCCGGTCCACGACCGAGTCAAATCGGCTGCGGAACCGCGGCAAGAAGCATGTTCTTGCCGCGGAACCGCGGTGGTTTGATCGATTCAGTGGAATGTTTTTATGCTGTGTTTTTACGAAACCCTGAGCCGAATTTTCATGTATGTTAAATCATTTTTAGAGCAGTATAAAAATTCGACAGAAACATGGTTTTTTCCGGACTTGTTTTGTGACTTTTTTCCGATCGATATTCTAAATACTTTGCTAACTTACTAGTTTATGTTTAGCTAGGCTCTGATACCACTGTAAGTCCACGTTGCTCACCCCGGTTCTTACGGGGAGGCGGAAACGGCGAAAAACAATTATTTAGCGCAAAGGCAACATGGACTAAAAGCCGGATCTTTGCTAAACTAGAAACTAGCAAACTACAAGAGGTGTTAACTACTATGCCGTAGAAATTATACCTCACGAAACCGGTCCTTCGGGTCTTCATTCCGCTGTCCCGCTCGTCCATCCAAGCTCCGAGTGTCGATCCGGATCTTGGTCACCTCCGCGGCCTCCTTGAGTCGAAGACGATCTACCCGAGAGATGTACACCGAGCTCCACCTTGAGCCGAGGCAACTAGGGCAACAAGATCGCTAATCTTGTTGTCCTAGGTGGTGTAGAAGTAGTAGAGGGATGGTTTTGTCAAGTGGGATCCTTTTTCTCTCAACACATGAGATCAAAGGATGATTTCAAGAGGAGGAAGATGAAGGAGAGTTTTGCAACCATGGAGCTCTTTCTCTTTTTCTTTTCTAAGAGAGAGAATGAGAATGAGAAAATGAATATCATCCCAAAAGAAAAAGGGCACCATGGTTGCAATAATAGTAAAACAACATCATTACAAATCCTATCATGATAAAGTTGATGCTACATTGAATTGACCATTTTCATAATCAAAAAGAAAAAGAAAATCCAAAGAAGAGTGTAGACCTCTCATGAAGGTCAATGGTCAACTCCGGTCAACGGGTCAACAAAGTCAAGAGAGGTCATGGTGGTCAAATGGTCAATGCAATTAGCCATCACAAAATTATCACTAAAAGGATTAGTAAATAATGTCTCCGGCTCATAATGGTTTTGACCGAACGAATTGCCAAAACCCTAATGAGCCTGCCACATAACGGTTTTGGCCGAACCAACTGCCAAAACCCAAATGAGGCACCTCCTCCTTCATCGCTCCTCAAAACTGTGTATACACAACCGCATCCGCATTCCGTAGAATGCGAATGCACAGAAAATAAAACAAATCCATCCGTGCAATACTAGGATCCGGCGTAAACCAAAGCCCACTAGTATTGCCTGCCCGAACAGCATACGCACACAAGTGTACGTAAGTGATTGCAGCCCTGCCGTAAAACCATACGGCTTCTACACGTTTCGCTCAGTGCAGGGAAACTCTCTGTATGGGACTCTAAAGACTTGACACTACGCTGGCAGTGGGTTTAACCACAGACCGCAAGCGGCACTAGCTGTACGTAACGGTCCCCAGGTAGATGTCGATAAGAAGGCCGATGAGGTAAACCCATCTGAACTCCTACTGAGCTTGTATGTGACAATCTCCGTACAGTCTGGTCTGTTCGTCTGATACATCGCATGGCGGGCCTAGGGGGTGGTGAACGTCAGTCCTCTAATAGCGGTATAAGTCGTGTCGGAGTGTAGCCCAGAACACCCTGAGATAACACTGGAAACCTACCAGTATATCTCGCTTGCCCTGGCCAGGGACTACTCGTGTAATGGCTCTCCTAGACAAAGCGCGATGTCAACCCCCAATACCGGGAGAGACGAATCCTGTCTAACCGTCACTGCCTCCAAGTACTTCGGGACTGCACCCAACTACTACCTGTTTGCATGACTCCTTTGAGCCGTGGTAGGATAGTAATCTAAGTACAGTGGGAACACATTCGAGGCGAAGTGACAGTGTCAAGTCAGCGGACTAAGCTGTACTCATGTCACCTGGGAACTGATAACTGACGATAGGTATAATACCAACCACAGTCCCCGACGAGTCTTGTCCAGTGTACTCGTAACCCAACGAGCACCCGCATACTATCTCCAGTACGACGTACTGATGGTTGTGGGACAGACCACCTCCCGTGCTGGGATGAGAAGCGTATACGCTAGTCTACTCCGGAGTATCGATGCCCCGTCTCGATAATCCTACGACTAGGGACCTGTATAAGGATGTGCTTGTAGATTACCCAGCCCCCACTAGTGTGACTGCCATCACAACGCTGGTAATCAAGCAAAGATCCTAAGGGCTCTACTAATTTGTATAAGCGATATGCTAAAAGAAACACATGCACATATTGAAGTAGAAACAAACCAAGTAGCATACTACCATTTTGAGCAAGATTGTCTATACAACTGTGAATATCCCAAGCTTCCATTAAGTAATATACAAGTTAGTATGATACAGTAATGGCCTCTAGGGCATATACACTGACAGCGCCCACGTAAAGAACACGTGGGACGCTGGGCACTGGGTGCTAGCCATTGAGTGCTAAGCACTCTTTATTTTATAGCCCCCACGTGAGAGGCACGTAAGGCGCTGGGCACCAGCCACCGAGTGCTAAGCACACTTTATGTTGTAGCGCCCACGTGAGGGACCCGTGGGGCGCTGGGCGCCAGCCCTGAGTGCTAAGCACTCTTTATTTCTCCTTTTTTTGAATGATCCACAGGATCTTTATCTACTTCTGTTTACCTAAAATTTCCAAGAAGAGAGTTCTTCTTCCTCGAGAATTTAATTCCATGTTCTTTCAAAGCTTTCTCTCATTTTTTTAAGCTTAGGGGGGAAGGGTTCCTCCTCTTTAAACTTGAGGTATTGGGTCCTTTATATAGTAGGAAGAAGTTTTTTGATTAGTTAAAAAAATCTCTTATTGAGAGGTCTTTAATTGATTCGGGGATTTTACCCACCATGGGATCTTTGATCCAAGGACTTCTGTTTTACAGAAGATATTTTTCTTGTTTTTAAAAAAGATTAGGGAAATATTTTCCCATACAGAATTTATTCTGTCGATCGGTGACTTTTTAATCGCCATTGGATTTTTAATTCAACGATACTCTGTTTTACAGAGAGTAATCTTTCTTGATTAGGAAGATTTGAGGAATATTTCCTCAACGGAATTTAATTCTGCATTTTGATGATTTATCATCTCCGTTAGATCTTTGATCCAATGGCTCTGTCTAATAGAGAGCTTTTAGTTTTGGCGCTGGCGCCCTCGTACGAGGCACGTGATGTTAGATATGTATGCTTTAAAGGCCTGTATTGTATAGGATGCTAGGCATGTATATGTACAGAAACAATCTTTGCTCGAAATAATAGTATGCTATCTTGTTTATCTTCATCTTAACGTGTGATGTGTTTTATTTCATATCTTTATATACATGTTGATGAAGCCCTTAGGATTATGCTTGACTGCCAGGATTATGATGTAGATCATACTAGTGGGGCATGAGCAGTCTAAAAGAATATTCCTTATTAGTTTATAGTCGAGAGTATATCGAGACAGGGCATCGATATTATCAGAGTAGACTAGTGTGTCCGTTTCTTGACCCTAGGGGCGATGGTTGATCCCACAACCATTGGTGTTTGACATTAAAGATTATACATAGGTGCTCATTGGAGAATGGGTAAATCGAACAAGACTCGCCGAGAACTCCTAGATAGTATATATACCTATTGTCAAATAGCAGTTCTCTGGTAACACTTGTACAGGTTAGTCTGTAGACCCGAGATCGTCATAGTGTCATGTGTGATTCCCAGTGTGCTTTGATTTCCTCCCTACCACGGCTCTACTGAGTCGTGCAAACAGGTGGATTTTGGGTACAGTCCCGAATCACATGGAGGCGGTGAGCGATAGGAGGGGTTTCTTCTCTCCCGGTATAGGGAGTTGATGTCGCGCTATGCTTGATCAGCCATAACAGCAAATCCCTAGCCAGGCTTGTCGAGATTTACTGATAAGAGTTATCAATAGTTTCTCGATCCGTTATGGGCTATAAATCAGCATGACTTATAAAGTTACCGGGGTCTGACATTTACCACTCCTAGACTTCATATGCGACGTATCAAACGAAGAGACTGGACTGTACTGTAATGTTGTTTACAGGCTCATTAAGGTTGTTGTTGGAGATAGTGCCCTCAGAGTCAATTATTGGATCACAGGCACGTGATTGCAATGATTGAGGGAGGACCTGTCCCAGTAGGACAGTCTTACTCAAGATGATAGTATGCTATCTGGTTTATCTTTATCATCGTGTACTGCTTTAGGTGACCATACAGGTCACTATTGCACGTTGATAGAGCCCCTAGGATTCTTGCTTGACTACCAGCAGTATGAGGGCGATCATATACGTGGGAGCTGGGATCTATAAGCACATCCTTAAAAGGTCCTTAGTCGTGGGAGTTTTGAGACAGGGCATCGATACTCCAGAGTAGACTAGTGTATACAGTCGAGACCCCGATGAGGGGCGGTGGCCGGTCTCACAAGCCACTGGTGTCAGTTGGTTCACTTAAGATGTATACAGGTGCTCATTGGGTTATGAGTACACCGGACAGGACTCGCCGGGAACATGCTAGTTGGTATTATACCTGACGTCAGATAGCAGTTCCCTGGTGACATGTGTACAGGTTAGTTCATCGACCTGAGATCGTCATTTGTCTCGTGTGAGTTCCCACTGTGCTTTGATTACTACCCTACCACGCTCAAAGGAGACGTGCAAACAGGTTTTAGTTGGGTACAGTCCCGAGCCACATGGAGGCAGTGAGCGGATCTTTAGGGGTTCGTCTCTCCCGGTATTGGGAGTGAGGTCGCGCTGTGTCTAGGAGAGCCATTACACGAAGTCCTTGGCCAAGGCAGGAGATTTACTTGTAGGTATTCCAGAAGTATCTCAGGGTGTTCTGGTCTACACTCGGACACGACTTGTACCGCTTTTAGGGGTTTGACTTTTACCAACCCCCTAGGCCCGCCATGCGATGCTCATAGATGAACGGACCGGACTGTACGAATATTGTCACTGACAGGCTCAGTAGGGTGTCAGCATGAGTTCGCTCACAAACGTCCCTTTTGGTCAATACCTGGTAGCCCGTTACGTATTGGCTAATACCTCTGACGTGCTAGTGGTTAAATCCACAACCAAAGTATTGACGAGTCTTTTATCTTTGTGGAGGGTGTTATTTGCATTTGTTGCTTCATGATGAGATTCTTTTTCCATCCCCTCACTTGCATTAAATGAGATTAGAAAGGATTAGAAATTGATTTGATATTTTTATCATCATATTTGGTTATGGTCACCCTTTGCTTTCACTACTCTCATCTCCCTTCATGTATTATTCTTTTTCCTCCACCAATTGATCATATGAAGGGGCCGGCCACTTTGGTGAGGGGAGAGGTTCATTTTTGGCATGAGGGAAATTATCCATCTAAAATTAGCTTGCCACAAAAATTCCATAGCCATCTCCAAAGCTTATCTTTTTATTCCTCCATCACCTTGGCAACCTGATAACCCCAAAGAGACAATGGTTTCTACACTTCATCTACAGCACCCTTGGACACGTCGGCTAGCCAACTTCGCGCTCGAGTTGCCTCGATCCAGAGGTAGGAGCCCGTAAAAGAACCCGGCGATGTGGTGCCCGTTTCGACGAGGAGGCGACGACCGGAGATTCCGCGAGTGGAGACGAAGACCGAAGGACATGGATCGCTTGGTATAGCTTCTCTACTCTTATTCTAGTTTGCTAGAGTTAGGTTAATGGCCCGATTCGGGTTTTAGTGCGCGGTGGTGCCGGTTTGCATTTTTCGCAAAGTTTTTCGTTTCCGCGTTTCCGGCGTCGGATCGATGGCCGGGGCGCCGCCGTGCACTTACACTGGTATCAGAGCCACGCCATTGACCTTGTCTAGCTTGCTCTAGTATGTTTAGAACTCGATCGAACAAAAATCCCAAAAACCGTATTTTCCATTGCATAAGTTTCTGTCAAATTTTTTTTAGCTCGAAATTTTTTTCAGGTTTTTGCAGAAACACATGCAGGCAATTCTAAGCATTCTGGGAAAATTATTTGCAATGATTCCTTAGTACGACCGCGGAAACGCAGCCAAACCCCTGGTTTGGCCGCGGTTCCGCGGTGGGAAAGTGCTATCTTTGCACCAAATTTTCTCAGTAGGCTTCTGGTTAGGAAATGGGGGTTTGGGGATATTCTTTTTGGGCCCAGTTTTTCTGTGAGTGCTACAGTAGTGCTTGGGGCCCACTTCGGTAAATTTGATCGATCGAGAATTTTAAACATGTTAGTTCACAGTATTTACATTATATCTGCGACCGTGAATGTCAATTGATCGGTAAATCCTGTCTAACTGCTATAGCCCTTTTAGACGGATTTGCGAACGTGACATTCACGTTGATGTTCTGTGTTGTGCTGTGATGTTGCGGATTTGTCGTGGTGGATAGCCTGGATGCAATGGTAGTACAGTTTTGTTTTATATGTGCATGTGATATTGCGGGGCAAGCGTCCGACATGTGGACTGCCGTCACTTCCTGTTTGTATTATTCTTTTGGGGCACGACCGGGTCGAGGTCGATGTACCCGTTGTATGTATATTTTACTTTCTGTACTAGGATTGCCCCGCTGAGGGGTGCACGGATAGCCGGGTTCTAGAGGGAAACGGGCCCGCACCTCATGGCATTGAGATGGAGGGGGTTTTACTCTAGAATTTGCGGGCTATTCGCCGCACTCGTATGGGGTACAGGTTGACCCAGGAGGGGTGCCCAAGTTACCGGATTCCGTAAAGTGCTTGGTGGTCCATTCACGTTGCTGAAGGGGGCTGCCTCGCTTCAGGTTTTGGCGGGTAACTTGCCGCGCCCGTAGGGGTCTAGGATTTCAATGCACATGCTATCCACACGACCAGGGGAACGTCGGGTTTCAGAAGCGGCTCTATGAAACCCGGGGATCCCAGATTTCTGTATTGTTCTGTGATGCTTATTACATTTCTGTGATGTTGCATTTTATCACGCCTTGAGAGAATATTATATATTGATAAATATACTAGTAGATGTTGTATATGTTTTGCATCCGCGCTAGTCCAGTCCCCGCTCTGTCGTTAGTTAAGTAACCTAACGGGTGATGACGGGACCTAGTGGCGAATGCGGATGGCTTATACGTACATCATTATTTTCGTTCTTTGTGGTGTGATCAATTGATGGGACTGTGTTGATTCGGATCAATGCAAGCTAAACAAACCTATTCTGATGTTGTTGGAACAATTTTTCAAAAAGCTGTTATTGCAAGGGCGTTCTCTTTTGTTTTGCACAGTTGTATTCGGTTATGAATATCCAGCTCCTCAGTCGACGAGGCAAGGGCCGAGATCCCTTCACCGGACAAAAGTTTGCGTCAGGGAAATAACTTCACTATAACTGATTACTTTTGCTTTGCATCGTGGTATTCAGTTGGAATATCCTGCACCTCATTCTACGGGGAAAGAGCTGAGATCCCTTCACCGGGAGTGACCTCTTTAGCAAAGGTTTTCGTCACTATATTTTTTAAAAGCTATCCGGTTCCTTCAACGATATCAAGTTCATTACGTTAAAGGTTTTCGCCAGAAACCATTCGTAGCCCTCTGTCGTTTCAGACGGGTAGCACGTAGTATTCATGCTATGTTTGTTGACCTTCGTCAAGGCATAGTGTATGGTAGCTGCTTGTTACCTTTCTGCTGCATAGATAGATGCGTTGGTTTGGGACAGTCGTATAGCCTTGTTGACCTTCGTCAAGGGCTTGTACGGGTGGGTTCAAATTAACCTGGACAATGACGGGTAGAACTTGACATGTGACTTATGATTTGTTGACCTTCATCAAGGTCATAAGAGCATGGGGCAAAAATCACATCGGGAGTTTCTAAAGAAACTGAAACTTGCCAGATATGCGCATACCTTCTGGAGTGTGATAACGTGAGCGGATTCCGTCACGTTATCATGCGATGATAGTTGGATCCCGATTCCCACTGATGAGTTGGTTTACTCCTCGGGTGATCCCGACTAATTCTTCTTTCGGGTTTGGAGAAGAATTTGAGGTTACAGTGGGAGGTTTCCAGATTAGATAAAGTGATAACCATTCTGATCTAGATTAGAGTGCACGCTGAGTGTTTCTTTTCTCTCTCTCTTTGGCAGTGACCATTGACCGACCCTAGACTATGACTCAGTGACCAAGTTGACCGAACCTTCTTCACACTGGCTTTTGGATTGTCAGAGTTGCAAACCTCATTGCCACTCCTACTTTTACCCTTTTCTCCAGGACACCCCGTATTACTACGATTGTCCACTTCCATTGGACAAAACCATCATATGGTTATATACGAACTCGAAGGAATTTATTCGAGGATGGTTTCTGGTTCTGGAGAAAACGAATAGGACTATTCAGTTGTCTTTTCCTTTTACCTTCTCTCAGGTTGCGAGTACTCCTTAGTTTAGGGGATAGTCCACCCATTACGCAAATTGGATAGTCTTCTTCCAAACCATAGGCTGGTGCCGACCGGTAGGGAATGAAGAAAACCAATTAGCCTAAACGGTGTACAGAAGGTATTAAGTTTAGACAAAGAAAGGGATTAGTAAGAGGGCAAAGTAAATTGCGACTGCTATTCACGACCAAACCAAGTATTTCGTTACCACTCCCACTTCATCTTTGTATTTCTCCAGGACACTCCGTATCACTACGAAGATCCACAGTTATTTGGATACTCCATCGTATGGTTATATACGAACTCGAAAGGAACTTGTTCCAGTTCGGGGATGGATTCTGGTTCAGGAGAAATAGGAATAAGGTTTATTCGGTTGTCTTTTATCTTCACCTTCTCTTGCATTGCCAGTGCTCCTAGGATTAGGACAGTACACCCATTATGCTTATTGGATAACCTTCTTCGAAACCATAGGCTGGTGCCGAAAGGTAGGGAAGGAAGAAAACCATTTGGCCTAAAGGGGTGTGCAGAAGGTAATGACTAAAGACATATAAAGGGATTTGGAGAGATGGCAAAGAATTATATGGTTACAGTTGTGAATCTGGATAATGGAAGAGGCATTACTAGGAATACCGAGATACCCCATCGAAACATTTCAATGTTTCAGTTTCACTGTGTACTGTTAAAAGAAAACTGATTTCCCAATTAGACACTTGCTCCAGGGTATGTATTTACCAGGTATGATTCTCACATCTGTATGGTTTTACAGATGATGAGTGGGAGTAAGTTATTGGGAATTAGATGATCATCCTCCTTATATCGGAATTCGTTGTAATTGATGATATTTGAGGAAATCGCCCGGATTGTTTGCCGGACGGCAACTATTTGGTTTTGAATATCCGTTGTTATGCACCAATTTCAAATTGATATATCTGTACATCTATTTTTATAGAGTGAGATATACCTTTTTGAAATTATGTCAATGACATTTACCTATATCAGTGGATGGTTAGGTAAGGAGTATTAAACAGCGGTGTAATTCTTCATAACCATAAGTACAGTTTTCAACCTACGACACACAGTGAATGAGTCGTTAGACTCAAAGGACTTATACAGAGTATTGTATGTTGTCCAGTGTCCATTAAGACAAAGGGGTTGGTCCTCGTACTATATTCGGTTTACTTATGACTTCTCTAGTTCTTAGACAGGTGTTTCGTAGAAACACAGGGTCCAAGTTTTGAGAAGTTATAGGTATAAGAATAAAGTAGAGAACCAGGTGTTGCAAGTATCGGGATTCTTCAAGGTGATCGAAGATGTAGATACTTGTGTGTGGTATTCAGTTGATAGTAATGATTAAGAGAACTTGCTTCTCTTTCAGGTTACTCATAATTGGAAGTACTCCTAAGTTGAGTAATGCTGATCGGCCTCTTTCCATTTAGTTGACATGCACTGGAGACAGCTGCATGATTTGAATCTGGTTCAATTAAATCAGTGCCTCTGTTTTTATATTGGATATAGAACAGTTCATATCTTGACATTGTTAAGGTACGGGGAGTTGTCCGGCTTATGCCTAAAACCAGACTCTGGATAACTCAAGGCACGTTTCTGTAATGGCTGTTTGTGGGTTAACCCAGGCTATGACGAGGGTTGACTTTCTACCATCTGGAAGATCAATAGTGATATTGTTCTTGACTCGCCACAATTTTAAAAGAAATGGATTTTTTCAGAAAACGGTAGTGGGAGTATGGTAGAACTGGAAGTGATTCCAGAACCGCAAACGATTACTGAAGATTTGATAAGAACCTAAAGATTCAATCTGGTTTGACATTCCATTGGCCACTCCGCAGATATGGTGGGTAACCTCAGGCACCCGAGAGGTACTTCGGTATGCTCAAGGACGGTGGCAGGGAGGTTCGTGTTTACCCAGACTTGCCATTGCTGTTGTTCCAGACTGTGAGACCCGGCAGGAGGATGAGTATAGCGTCGTTCTAAACTAGCTTTAGAAGTGTACGTCTATATGACTCTGCCAGAGGGTTGTCGTAGTCAGTGGGAGCAGTGGAAGCATTGGTGGACAACAGGCCTATGTCTATTTATAGACTAAAGCAGATATAGCGGAGATAGACCATCTATTTCTGATGTGACAGTCATAGGTTTGACTTCATCAGAATAGGGGATGGATCTGTTAAGAAGGTAGTAGGGTGTGATGTCCTGGTATTTGGATGACATACACAGAGTAGGGAGTGAAATTCCTATACTACGATCGGTTAAAATTCGGTCGTCACACAGTGGTTTCTCCACATAGAACTTGGATATTATATCAGACATTCTGGTTACTAGATCTATAGATCTAGATTTGGGTGGTTTCCCAATCTGGGTACTTAGACAGCATTCTATGAGTATTTAGAATGGATGACTCCTGGCACGGTAGTATACCTGCAGGTGATGGAGTCACCCTCTCTAAAGGTGTCTTACAGACTAAAGGGGAGAGGGATGTGCATGATTGGCAGATCACTTGCTTAGGCAATTGAGTCAATCATGAGATGTCAAGTACCACACCAGATGTTGTTTTTTTTGCAGTAGGTGCAATAAGTTGATATTGATCCAATCCTGGAGAAACATTCGGAAGCAGTTTTAGAACATAAGTGGATGTTCTAGGGATATGATAACAGCATCCTCCTTCGGGAGACAGTTATCATTCCAGGCTTCCAAGGTGACCTGGATGATAGAGGTTGTCAGAGTTATAGTTTTCCCTCTGACAAGGGGCAGTATTTTGGATAGGTGGTCCAGGCGGATACTGAGGGAAGGATGGCACAGGATACTGATTAAGTTCAGTTGACAATACAGTCTAAGAAGTTTGGATTTGGAGTTCATTTATGAGCTAGGTCCCATCAGATATCCAGACACATTCTAAGACAGGTATTGCTCATTTCGGGAGATGGGTTTCTCCGCGAACTTGAGATAAAGAGAGATATAGAATGAAACACCACAGCGGATCCACTCACTGAGGCTATTCCTCAAACGCAATAGTTTCGCAAACGAGCTTTGTGAGACTGACTAGTAGAGGAGTTGGGTGTTCGGTATTACACGGGCTGTGAGTATACGACATCGCAATAATTAGCCATGAGTGCAAGTGGGAGATTGTTGGAGATAGTGCCCTCAGAGTCAATTATTGGATCACAGGCACGTGATTGCAATGATTGAGGGAGGACCTGTCCCAGTAGGACAGTCTTACTTAAGATGATAGTATGCTATCTGGTTTATCTTTATCATCGTGTACTGCTTTAGGTATGTAGGGTGTTTTTCGTCACCCCATTGAGATGGGAATACGCGCACGCGTCTTAGGCGTACTACAGATTCCCCCTGCCTAGGGTAGGCTGGGGTTTAATGATTGTGGGGATCCGAATCTCCGGCAGCCGCGGACTAAGCTGCCGTTAATTACCCCTTGCCTTTGGGGCGAGGGAACCTCCGATTAACGGGTTAAACTGGTCATGCGAACTCAATGTGCAGTGTGCGTGTGTTTTGTTTGAAAAGGGGGTTTGGATATATCGGGAGCCACGCAGAGTTTTTACGGGGGTCCCGCTACCCGGATAGCGGGCTAGGGGTCAAGGAGGCTAGCAGCCCCCTTGCGGGGTTCGGGGCAGCGCCCCGGCCCGAAAATTTTTTTGGAGGGGGAGAATGTTGTGGAGTATGTATATGCGTGAATTTGTATACATATATGTATGTATATGTATGTACATAAAAAGAGGGGGAAAAGGCATCCAAGGGATGCGTGGGGCCAGCGCCTTGAGCGCTGTGCGCTTAGGTGCTGTGCGCTCAGGCGCAAGCGCGCCACGTGTCGGCACGTGGGCGCTTTGCGCATGAGCGCTGCGCGCAGGCGCGCGCGCCACGTGTCGGCACGTGGGCGCTTTGCGCATGAGCGCTGCGCACCTGCGAGCGCTGCGCGCAGGTGCGCAAGCGCGCGCGCGCGCGCCACGTGTCGGCACGCGGGCGCTTTGCGCATGAGCGCTGCGCGCAGGTGCGCAAGCGCGCGCGCGCCACGTGTCGGCACGCGGGCGCTTTGCGCATGAGCGCTGCGTGCAGGTGCGCAAGCGCGCGCGCCACGTGTCGGCACGCGGGCGTTTTGCGCACTTGCGCTGCGCGCTGGAGCGCAAACGCGCGCGCCACGTGTCGGCACGCGGGCGCTTTGCGCATGAGCGCTGCGCGCCGGCGAGGATAAGAGGCTTTTAGCCTGAAAAAAAAAGATTTCTCAAAAGAGAAATCAGAGAGGAGTCGGGCTCCTGAATGTGTTTTGGGTTTAACGGAAGTGGTTCTTCTTCTTCCTCCTGTTGCTTGCTGGATCTTGAAGATCAAGAGATGTGAAATCTCAAAATCTCTCCTTTTTAAGATCTGATGACAGATCCAAGTTCCCCTTTGTGGGTTTTATGGTGAAAAACTAATTTGTTTTATAAACAGAAGAGTAAAACTCTTGATTTAATTCAAGAGAAAGAAGAAGGTTTTGGAAGCTTGAAGAAGAAGAATAGATCTCAGATCTGGAAACTTTTTTTTTAGAGAGAGAAAAAGTTGTTGAGATATTTCCATTATCTTTGCCTTTATAGGCCACACACTTTACACATAGCCCCTTGGGCTTCACAAAATGGCATTTTGCCTATCCCATGGCTCATGTGCCATTTCTTTTTGCACATAAGCCATGGGCTTTACAAAAATTTCGCTTTATGCCTATTTTTCCTTACATTTGTCCAAAAATAAAATAAAAGAAATACAACAAAATTATTTATTACAAAATTTTTATCTCGGCATGGGGGGAGGCCGGCCGCTTCATGTTCTGGCTCGACCCAGGCATGGGCCCACTGGATCTGGGCTTGGGCCCACTTGGCTTGGGGTTGACTTGGATTTTGACTTGGTCAACCGGGATGTAAATTTTTACCCCAACAAATTGCCCCCCATCAATAAATGCACACCACATATGTGGGTCGTGTGCATGAAATTGATGGATCTTCTTTCACGTGGAGGCGGCTTGATTTGGTTCCCACCTTTTGGGAAGCTGGCACTGCCCTTTTTACGACATGGACGGTCGTTGCTTGACATGTCTCCGAGACGGAGTGTCCGTGATAGACGTTTCCCTGGCCCGGAGTGATCTGGTTCCCGCTTTGTAGGAATCCCGTGCTGCCCTTTTTACGACGTAGACGGTCGGTGCTACCCTTTTTGCGACTTGGACGGTCGTTGCTGCCCTTTTAGCGACGTGGACGGTCGATGCTGCCATTTTTGCGACTTGGACGGTCGGTGCTGCCATTTTAGCGACTTGGACGGTCGATGCTGCCCTTTTAGCGACGTGGACGGTCGGTTCTGCCCTTTTTGCGACTTGGACGGTCGGTGCTGCCATTTTAGCGACGTGGACGGTCGATGCTGCCCTTTTAGCGACGTGGACGGTCGGTGCTGCCCTTTTTGCGACTTGGACGGTCGGTGCTGCCATTTTAGCGACTTGGACGGTCGATGCTGCCCTTTTTGCGACTTGGACGGTCGGTTTTGCCCTTTTTGCGACTTGGATGGTCGGTGCTGCCATTTTAGCGACGTGGACGGTCGATGCTGCCCTTTTTGCGACTTGGACGGTCGGTTCTTGATTTGACTTGCTCTGCTTCTTGCAGTGTCAGAGGTAGACTTGACTTGCTCCGCTTCTTGCGGTGTCGAGATTGGATTCTGACTCGCTCCGCTTTCTGCGGTGTCGGAGTGGAAGTTGACTTATTGATTTGGGTTGACATCAGCATCGCTATACTGGAATATGGTACCAGGAGCGAATCATCATCTGTCATGGAGAGGATTTTGGGATTTTGGTTTTTGTTTGGCATCTGCATTGCTGCACTGGAATAATGCCAGGAGCAACTCATCATTTGCCCTGAGAGGATTTGGGAGAAATTGGGATTGTTTTACGCCCGTGGATTGTATACGGTTTTGCAGGATGTATGATCCAGACCGTAGGGCCGGAAAAAATTTTGGGACTTTGTCGGCGTCTGCATCGCTGCACTGGAATATGGTACCAGGAGCGACTCATCATTCGCCGTTGGGGTATGGGATTTGGAATTTGGTTGGCGTCTGCATCGCTGTACTGGAATATGGTACCAGGAGCGACTCATCATTCGCCATTTGGGGATTGGGGAGCGATGGCTTAGGAGACAGGTTTAGATCCCTATTGCCTAAGGCTTTTCAATTTTATGGGCCGTGAGGGTCCCATAAAAGCATTTCCTCCCTACGAGTCGTAAGGATCCCGCAGGTGTATTTTCTCCTTAAGAGTCGTGAGGACTCCTAAGTGTGTTTTTCCTTTATGAGTCGTAAGGATCCCACAAAGGTTTGTTCTCCTCATGTATCGTGAGGACACATGAGTGGGTCTTCTTAATGGAGCATAATTCCAAAGGCGGAGACCAGCCGCGTAACTGGTAATTATGGTGGGACATGGGTATGACGAGAATTATTTGAGCCCGTGGATTATATACGGTAGTCAACTTGGGGACCAACCGTAGGGCTGGGAGAATTTTGAGAAATGGAATTTTGGTTGGCGTCTGCATCGCTGCACTGGAATGTGGTACCAGGAGCGACTCATCATTCGCCGTTTGGGGACTTGGAATTTGGATCTTGTTTGGCATCAGCATTGCTGTACTGGAATAATGCCAGGAGCAACTCAGCATTTGCCTTGGGAGGACTTGGGATTTGGGTTTTTGGTCGGCATCAGCACCGCTAACACTGAAGCGAAATGCCAGGAGCGACTCATCATTTGCCGTTGCTCGTTGGGGAACGATGGCTTAGGAGACAGGTTTGGGTCCCTATCACCTAAGGCTTTTCAATTTTATGGGCCGTGAGGGTCCCATAAAAGCATTTTCTCCCTACGAGTCGTAAGGATCCCGCAGGTGTATTTTCTCCTTAGGAATCGTGAGGATTCCTAAGTGTGTTGCTCCTTTGTGAGTCGTAAGGATCTCACGCAGGGGTTTTCTCCTCGCAAGGTCGAGAGGGCTTTGCGAGTGTATTTCATCTCTTTTCACGAGTTTGCGCCCTTTCGGGTTTTCACAGACTCGCCGGTAGTCCTGCTGTTTTTACTCACGGAGCCCTTTCGGGTTTTCATCCGTGCCCGTTTTGCTTGTGGACATACCGTTTTTTTTTTTTTTTTTTTTTTTTTGCCGCTGGTGGGACTTTAAAAGTAGTCTCACTGGCAGGATTTGGGAGAAATAGGGGTCATTTACGCCCGTGGATTGTATACGGTTTTGCAGGATGTCTGATCCAGACCGTAGGGCTGATGTGCTCAATTCGCCTGCGACTTGGAGCATTCATGTGTAGTATTTCTTGAGATATCGTCCATTGATGGGTGGCATGGGCCTTTCTCCCTCTGCACTTATTAGTTGGTAGGATCCTCCGTCGAACACTTTCTCAATGACGTATGGTCCTTCCCAGTTTGGCTCGAATTTTCCCTTGGCATGTCGATTGGGGATGATCGGTCTTTTGAGGACCAACACCAATTCACCTTTCTTGAAAGCGCGGAGACGGGTTATCTTGTCATAGGCCCGTGACATTTGGGCTCGGTATAGCTCCAGATTTTTCTGCGCCGCGAGCCTCTTTTCTTCGAGGGCATCGAGTTCTTCAAGTCGAAGGAGCACGTTTTCCTCTTCTGTCAACTCATGCTGAACGGCCATTCTTAAGCTTGGAACTTCGACTTCGAGGGGGAGGACCGCCTCCACTCCGAAGAGCAATGAGTATGGAGTGGACTGAGTTGGAGTACGGTGCGTGGTACGATATGCCCACAATGCCTCGTGGAGTACGGTGAGTGGCTTCGGCTAGCCCATTGGCTCTTAGATTATAGATGGAGGAATATCTCCAGTCTATCTTGTGCTGAGTAGCGAACCTTGAGACATTGAAGCTCTTGAAAGAAGGCCCGTTGTCAGAAATGATTCTTCTTGGTGTACCGAAGCGGTATAGAATATTATGCTGGAAGAATGTCAGAATATCCTTTGTCTTAACTTCTTTTAGCGGGACAGCTTCAGCCCATCTGGAGAAGTAGTCTGTCGCGGCCAGTATAAACCGGTGGCCTTTAGATGACGGAGGATCAATTGGGCCAACAATGTCGGTGCCCCAAACTTCGAAAGGCCAGGATGCCACCGTAGGATGCAATGGATTGGGATGCTTGTGAATAAAATCACCGTGAATTTGGCAGATATAACATTTCTTTGCATGCTCTCCGCAATCTCGTATCATGGTGGGCCAGTAATACCCAAGCCGTTTGATTTGAAGTCGCATCTTGGGGCCAGACTGGTGAGCACCGCAAACGCCCGAGTGGACAACTTTCATGACCTTTTGGGCTTCGGCCAATGACAGACACCTGAGCCAGAGTTGGTCATATGACTTGCGGTATAACGTGTCATTTACAAACACGTATCGGAGAGTTCTTTTCTTCAGCTGAATCCTCGCAGATTTTTTTTCGGACAGCTTGTCGTATCGGAGGTACTCTATGAAGGGTTCTCTCCAATCGGGCTCGTCTTGGATGATCGAAGCTTCTTCCGCAGGACTGCTCTTCTGTTCCGCGCTTTCCTCTTCTCATAGAGAGACTGGGGGTAGAATTTGCCGGCTCCTGACTGTGATCAGAATTTCGTCCATGTCAGGATCAGCCAGTTCCTTGGCCAAGCGAGCGAGTACATCAGCCTTTCCATTCAACGCTCTAGGGACTCTCGTTAGTTCAATATGAGTGAACCGTTTCATGAGTTCCACCACTCGACCTCTGTACCGAGCTAACTCGGGTTTGTATATCTTATAGTCGCCGCTTACTTGGTTGATGACAAGCTGGGAGTCACCGTAGACTCGTAGCCGACGGATTTCCATTTCTACGGCAAGCTCCAAACCAGCTATCAGAGCTTCATACTCAGCTTCGTTGTTTGTCCGAGGCTCGGTGAGAGCGAAAGAACGCCGTAGGGTTCCCATTGATGGTGTGATGAACACCAATCCTATTCCTGCTCTTATCTCCGGGATGCTTGATTTACTGGAGGTTCTTAGTGATGAGGCTCCATCGAAGTAGAGCTCCCAACATGGCCCATCTTCCTCGAGGTGTAGCACTTGTTCGTCGGGTAACTCACAATTTAGCGGTGACCCTTCTGGTATGGGATGAGCAGCGAGAAAGTCTGCAAGGGCTTGCCCTTTTACTGCTTTCTGAGGAGTATAAACTATATCAAACTCAAGTAGCATGACAGCCCATCTTACCATCCTGCCGGCTAGGCTTGCTTTGGTCATCAAGTGTTTGAGCGGGTCGACCTTGGAGATCAGCATAACCCGATGAGCCAGCAGATAGTGCCTCAGCTTCTTCACAGCAAATATCAGAGCCAGGCATTGCTTTTCGATTGGGGAATAGTTGTGTTCCGCCCCGACTAGAGTTCGACTGAGGTAGTAGAGGGCATTTTCCTTTCCCTCCTCGTTATTCTGGGCGAGGAGCGCACCGAGTGACTCATCTAGCGCGGCAGTATAGAGAATCAACGGTTTATTTGGAATGGGAGCGGCCAGCACTGGAGGTGCAACAAGTATTGTTTGATGCTTTCGAACGCTGCTTGACATTCGGTATCCCAGATAAAAGGAGCTCCTTTCTTCATGAGCTTTGAGAAGGGCCTACATCTCCCTGATAAATTTGAGATAAACCTCCGTATATAAGCAAGCTTGCCTTGAAAAGATCTTAGCTGCGTCAGACTCTTCGGAGGGGGCATCTCCATGATGGCCTTTATCTTTGATGGGTCAACTTCGATCCCTCGATGTCGGACTATGAAGCCCAGGAATTTTCCCGATGACACGCCGAAAGCACATTTCAGAGGATTCATCTTCAGATCGTATTCCCTCAGTCTGGTGAGAACGGTCCTAAGATCTTGGATGTGGTCGGCCTTGGCTTTAATTTTGACGACCAGATCATCAACATAGCATTCGACGACTTTATGGACTAGGTCATCAAAGATATTAGTCATTGCCCTTTGATATGTAGCACCTGCGTTCTTCAGTCCGAACGGCATTACCTTGTAGCAATATATTCCGATCGGGGTTCGAAATGCTGTGTGTTTCTCATCCTCAGGCGACATCTTGATCTGATTGTATCCAGACGAGCCATCCATAAAGGTGAACAACTCGTAATTTGAGGTGTCATCGACCATCATTTCTATGACCGGCAGCGGAAAGTCGTCTTTAGGACATGCCTTGTTGAGATCCCTGAAATCGACACAAACTCGGATCTGCCCATTTTTCTTCTTCACTGGGACTATGCATGCGATCCAGTCCGCGTATTTCTCTTCCCTGATGAAGCCGGCATCGATGAGCTTCTTAGTTTCCTCGATGACCTTTTCTTCTAGTTCCCTTCTCATTCTTCGAGGAGCTTGTTTGACTGGCTTAGCATCAGGAGATATAGCCAGCTTATGCATGGCTACCTCAGGAGAAAGGCCAGGCATTTCTTTGTACGTCCACGCGAAGCAGTCGACGAACTCACGCAGCAGGGCAATTATCTGCTCTTTCATTTCCTCCGACAAGAGTGAGCTGATGTAGGTCGGCCTTGGATTATCGGGCGTTCCTAAGTCAATCTCGGCTAGCTCATCAAAGGTTGCTTGTCCGCCATCTTCGAGCTCTTGAGGAGCTTCTTCTGGCTCGGCTATCTCGTCATCATCATTTGATCTTTCGCTGGCCTCACCAACATGGATCATGTAGCACGCTTTGGAATCAGGTTGAATGTAGCCTATACCCCGTCTATCTGGAATTCGTCCATCGATGAGTGCTCGGACCTGAGGTGGATGCCATAGCCCTTCGTAAAACTTTGCTTCGGACTCCGTCTGATATAACCGGCATCCGCACTTTTTAAAGTATTCCCGCATCTCGGGCGCATAGTATCTGGGATTGAGGACGGCTCTTATGCCTCTCTCATAGGGAAGGCACGCGACAGAAAGATCGTCCGGGTGCACAACGGGGGTTGACCCGTAAAACAGGATGCCCTTCTGTCCATTTTTCCTCCCGGGCACGTAGAAAGTTTTCAGCCGGTCTATGGTAGAGACTGACAATGCGTCGAGCTCTTTGCACATCTGCTCCGGCACCCTTGTGACGGCTAGGGACCCTTCTGCAATTTCGAGGGTCTCTCGTAGTTTCACTTTCTGCATGGGGGTCCGATCTGCACTGCTGTTGCACGACAGGTCCTCTTCTTCTGACTCTTCAGTGTCACTGCCAAGATGAGGGCGGACTTTGCTGCTAGACGGGCCTTCGGTAACAGATTCGTCCGTATCGCTGCCGAAACGAGGGCGAGTTTTACGGGAGGACGGGCTTCCAGCATCGGACTCATCAGTGTCGCTGCCGAAATGCGGGCGCACTTGGGTATTTTTGCTTTTGAAAGTGACAGCCGGCGCAGATTTGCTTTTGAGTCTTGGGGCCGGTCTATCCTCAGTCAGTTGTGGCTTAGAATTTTGGTGGTTCATAAAGTACCGAGAATCTTCATACCTGACTTCATGCAAACCGAACGGCTGGATGTCTCCGTCAATGCGTCTTTCTTCGCCATTTTTAGTATACTTAATGCATTGATGGAGAGTTGACGGAATGATGCCGTAATCGTGGAGCCACGGCCGCCCTAAGAGAATCTTATAAGACGTGTCGGCGTCGATCACGTATATCTTAGCTTCAGTTTGCAGATTCCCGAATTTGATTGGCAAAGCTATAGACCCCAGAACTTGCTGGCAATTTTGGTTGAAGCCTTGAATGACAATCCTTTCCCTTGACAGGTGTCGGACGTCCATTGACAAACTCTTCAGAGTTCGCAAGTTCATGATGTTCACTGAGGACCCCGGATCAATCAATATGCGATTAATTCGATCTCCGTCGCTGTACCCGGTCACGTAAAGCGGCCGATTATGCTCAGCCGTTCCCAGTAGCAAGTATTCATCCTTAAATATGACTGCGGCGGCATACAAAGCGTGTTGGGCTTCTTTCATATTAATTTCCGCAATGTGAGCCTGGTACCGCTCGGGGTTTTGTAGAGCGTGAATGAGAACATCTCTAAGCTCCTTAGATAGGACCAAGGCGTCGTAGATGCTCAGGAGAGACGGAAGCTTCCGGAGATGTGCCAAGACATTATAGTCCACCGAGGAAGGACTTATGTTTTCATCAATCGGTTCTCTGCCATCTTCTTCATTAGCGACTTGTTTTTCCTTCCCTTTTGGGGCGTTGCCCTGATTTGGCGGTAGAGCCCTGCCGCTTCTAAGCTGGATTTGATTGGCCGTTGTGGCGAGCTCCTCATCCTCTTCAGGAAAACAGAGCTCATCCTCGGAGTCACTGCCAAGATGGATGGCGTAGCAGGTCACTACTGGGATTTCTTCATTGGAGTCTTCTTCTAACTCCTCCAGAATTTCAGCCGCTTGCACAGGGAAGAACTCCTTCAATTGTACCAATGTTCTTTCCCTTTGTTCATATTCTTCGAGGGAATCGATATATTTTTGAATGGTCGATCTCCCTGCAGACTCTTTTTTGCGCCGAGCTGCACTTTTCTTCTTCTTAAGCTTCTTGGATTTTGAGCCTGATGGAGCCGCATTGGCAGCTGGACTGGTAGGCTTCTTCTGTCCTTCCCATTCCATCCTGAGCTCTTTCTGAAGTAGCTTTAGCATCTTCTTCGTCTTATTAGATATGTGCGTACTCCATGGAGACCGCGATGAGTCCATATCATTTCTCGGGGCAGCGGGTTCGGCTATCTGCTCCCAGAAGGCTTCAACTTCTGTCTGTATAAAGTTGGTGGTTGCAACTTGGTTGTTCACCAACACGCTTTTAGACAGCTCGATCTCTCCAGCCTTGTACTGCTTCTCGACCCAGTCTTTGAAGATATAGCAATCCTCGATCGCATGGCTCACTACTCGGTGGTACGGGCAATATAGAGGATTGTCGGTCATTTTTGCTTCTTGGGGTCTTTTCGACTCCGGCAATTGTAGGCCGTTGTTCAAGGCATCTTTAAATATCTTACGGACCTTGTCCCTTCTGAAAGAGTAAATCTTGTTCTTTTTCTCCTCTAGGGAAGGCCCATCTCCTCCCAGCAATGGCTTTCGAGACCGGTTGGTTTTGGATTCGCCCGCCCTTCGCTTTTCTTCATTGTCGGACGCATTGAAGACATTGGTACTGCTGGAACTCCCGCTTCTACGGTTGTCGTCCCGCTTGCTTTTCCAGGTTTTGTCTCTCTGAGAGTCCGGCGGGGACTCTTGCTTCGAGCGTTCCAGCATCTGGACTTTCTTGGTTAGCTCCTGAAATGTCTTGAGGCCCGCTGTACACAAGAATGGGACCATCCAATTGCTGAGGTTCCTAATAAGAAGGCTGACGGACTGGTCCTGCTCCAGCGGCGGTTCACACTTGACCGTGAGATTACGCCATCGGGCGATAAAGTCAGTGTTGCTTTCATTCTTCCCCGGCTTGGTCCTCACAAGGTCGGCAATGGAGATTTTATCACTGACGCTCATGAATCTTTGCCGGAACAGAGACTCCATTTGGGCAAAGGTAATGACGGACCCGTCTGGTATGCTCGCGTACCAGTCGAAAGCGACACCGGTCAGGCTGTTGACAAATTGACGAAGAAGGAGCGCGTCATTGCCCCCTGTATTTCCGCACGATGCTTTGAAGTGGGCAACGTGCTGATTTGCATTCCCCGTTCCATCAAATCTTCCGAACTTAGGAATGACGTAGCCGCTTGGGAACTCGATCAGATCGTATTTCGCGGGATATGGCCGCCCACTACTGCCGATTTCTTTCTGAGCTTCAGCTTCGGCCACAAATGTTTTAACCTTGCTGGTGACCAAATCCATTATCCGATCCTGTGTTAGCGGGATAGTGCTATGTGGGGCCAAGGCATCCCCAGAAGCGGAGTGTGGCCGGCTTTCGTGTGGCTCGACCAGTCTTGGACCCGAAGGAACAGGCATTGGCTGCCTCGGGTTGTCATCACCCGGCTGATTAGTAGCGGCTTGTGCTTGATTAGGAGGCGCTCGAGCAATTTGAGCCGTAAGCTGCATCACCATATTCGTTAAGTCGTCAATCTTCGAATAGAGCTTGGCCATCTCTTTATCTTTGCTCCTGAGCTGTTTTCGAAGCTCTTGAAGCAGCTCTTGCTCCGCAGTCCTGGGACGGAAAGTAGGCTCTTCCTCGCTGTCCGAGCTTGACTCTGCATGGACCGAGGGGTCTTTCTGCCTATCATCCTCATCGAGAGGGTTTTCTTCATCCAGCGGGGGCGGCTGTTCTTGGGCGGCGGCAACCACATTCAGGCTAGATTGGGCTTGGGATGTGGTGGCCCCGTCCTTGCTTTTGCTGCGAAGGTTGTCGCTGGGGCGCCCGCCCGCCATATAGACTGTATGGATGATATATCCAGCCGTCTTTCTATCATTGGCAGCTGATTTCATGGATTGCTGTCTTGACCCCCTTGTTTCGGTAGCTGATAGTCGATTGAAGGCGGCTGGCCTAACTAGGTTCTTAAATGGTGCTGGCGCATCTTTTCTGGGTTTTCCCCGCTGCTTTCGTGCGGTACAGAGCGCTTGATAGACTCTTGATGAGACAGTGTCATACTTTTTCCGTTGGGGCCGGGACACGTCTCTTTGTGGCACTGTTCGGACCGCTGTCTTCTTGATTCTGGCGGTCATGGCGTTTTTCTGAACCCACTTCAGAAGCTCGAAGGAATTGCTGATTCTTACGTCCGACTCAGCCGTCGTCGCGGGGAAACCCTGCACTTGGAACTTCACATGGTTCTATTTGGCCGAAGCCTTGGCCCTCTTGTTGGCTCGATACCTGAGCCGCTTCTGCCTTAACTTTTCTGTTCTAAGCGCCTGGCAGACTTCGGCTCTTTGGGAAGACGCCGTAGACCGGGCGATGGAGGGCCTTGGAGATACGCTCGAATGTGCATATGTTGGAGTCATCGCCTGAGCTCGTCCGCAACATTTGATTTTGCCCTTTGTACCGAAGTTCTTGCACCCCGCTGGAGCACCAGAGAATCGTTCAGATACCGTCTTGAGTTTCGGTTGTGGTGCCTTGGCGATCACGACATTCGGCCTCTTACCCCTTGAGACCGGCATGGCCACCTGTTCCGCCGGGATCTCCGCCAGATGAGCGCTTCCGGCAGGGAAGATGATGACGGAGCCAAACTGGCGGGGCGGTTCCTCCCACTGTCAACTGAGGCTCGCGGAGAGAACCACACGAGCGTTGATCTTGACCACGTACGGAATCGGGGTCACGTTGGAAGCTGAATTCGTCTGGGGAGACATTGTCGTCGAAGGTTGATTGCTGCATGGAAAAAACATCATTTCAGTATAGGCAATCGATATATATATTGATTGAGTTCGCATGAACGTTTAACCCGAAATATGGGAGGAGAGATTGGTCCTACCGGGCGTGCCAAAACCTGTAGGGTATTTTTCGTCACCCCATTGAGATGGGAATACGCGCACGCGTCTCAGGCGTACTACAGATTCCCCCTGCCTAGGGTAGGCTGGGGTTTAATGATTGTGGGGATCCGAATCTCCGGCAGCCGCGGACTAAGCTGCCGTTAATTACCCCTTGCCTTTGGGGCGAGGGAACCTCCGATTAACGGGTTAAACTGGTCATGCGAACTCAATGTGCAGTGTGCGTGTGTTTTGTTTGAAAAGGGGGTTTGGATATATCGGGAGCCACGCAGAGTTTTTACGGGGGTCCCGCTACCCGGATAGCGGGCTGGGGGTCAAGGGGGCTAGCAGCCCCCTTGCGGGGTTCGGAGCAGCGCTCCAGCCCGAAAATTTTTTTGGAGGGGGAGAATGTTGCGGAGTATGTATATGCGTGAATTTGTATACATATATATATGTATATGTATGTACATAAAAAGAGGGGGAAAAGGCATCCAAGGGATGCGTGGGGCTAGCGCCTTGAGCGCTGTGCGCTTAGGTGCTGTGCGCTCAGGCGCGCGCGCGCGCCACGTGTCGGCACGTGGGCGCTTTGCGCAGGAGCGCTGCGCGCAGGTGCGCAAGCGCGCGCGCGCCACGTGTCGGCACGTGGGCGCTTTGCGCAGGAGCGCTGCGCGCAGGTGCGCAAGCGCGCGCGCGCCACGTGTCGGCACGCTGGCGCTTTGCGCAATGCGCGTTGGAGCGCAAGCGTACGCGCGCCACGTGTCGGCACGCGGGCGCTTTGCGCATGAGCGCTGCGCGCCGGCGAGGATAAGAGGCTTTTAGCCTGAAAAAAAAGATTTCTCAAAAGAGAAATCAAAGAGGAGTCGGGCTCCTGAATGTGTTTTGGGTTTAACGGAAGTGGTTCTTCTTCTTCCTCCTATTGCTTGCTGGATCTTGAAGATCAAGAGATGTGAAATCTCAAAATCTCTCCTTTTTAAGATCTGATGACAGATCCAAGTTCCCCTTTGTGGGTTTTGTGGTGAAAAACTAATTTGTTTTATAAACAGAAGAGTAAAACTCTTGATTTAATTCAAGAGAAAGAAGAAGGTTTTGGAACCTTGAAGAAGAAGAATAGATCTCAGATCTGGAAACTTTTTTTTTAGAGAGAGAAAAAGTTGTTGAGATATTTCCATTATCTTTGCCTTTATAGGCCACACACTTTACACATAGCCCCTTGGGCTTCACAAAATGGCATTTTGCCTATCCCATGGCTCATGTGCCATTTCTTTTTGCACATAAGTCATGGGCTTTACAAAAATTTGGCTTTATGCCTATTTTTCCTTACATTTGTCCAAAAATAAAATAAAAGAAATACAACAAAATTATTTATTACAAAATTTTTATCTCGGCATGGGGGGAGGCCGGCCGCTTCATGTTCTGGCTCGACCCGGGCATGGGCCCACTGGATCTGGGCTTGGGCCCACTTGGCTTGGGGTTGACTTGGATTTTGACTTGGTCAACCGGGGTGTAAATTTTTACCCCAACAAGGTGACCATACAGGTCACTATTGCACGTTGATAGAGCCCCTAGGATTCTTTCTTGATTACCAGCAGTATGAGGGCGATCATATATGATTAGTCGAAAATATTGTATATTTTAGCCGGCAATTTCCTCATCATTTGCACTCATTTAGAAGTGTACGGCATCCGTATTTCACATATTAGCAAATCTATCACAGATTATCAGATTACATGTATTAGACCTTAAAACCGGCATTTCTAGGGAAATTGACTGCATTGCATGGCATCGCAATATTTCTATATGTCGCAACCCGTGTTTCGAAGTCTGTGCAGGAAAAGGAAAGCTTGCTCGAACATTACACCGCTCAAAAGATACGTCAACTCACTAATTTCAAATCTGGTATCAATCCAAAGGAGAAATCACAAATCAATATATCAGATAAAGCTCCAAATGGCATTACAAAACCACAACAGAGAGCCCAAGGCCCAAGCCCCCTAAAGAGCCGCGGATCCGCGGCAATGGCTTGCTTGTGCCGCGGATCCGCGGTTGAACCAAGGAGTTAGCCTCTCAAATTTGGCCCAAGTTGCTTCTCTCAGTGGCTACAGTTCAGAAAAGTATGACATTTTCTAGAAGACTCCAGGGACTTCTACCAGATCAGCAAACACTTTGATCAACACTAAACTAAGCCTTGTATTCTAGAAACTTCTCCTAAACCCTAGCTTAAACCCTAAGCTAAGTCTAACAAACTCTCTCAACAAACTTTTGGAGGGAACTACCATTTCAAACCTAAACCTAGGGTTTGGGTGTTCTATAAATAAGACCCTAGGCTCACTAACTATTCATCTTAGAAAATCATACAATCTTGCATCCAAGAGAGGGTGTGATTCATTTTAGCCATTCTCCTTCTTCATCTCCTTCTTCCTCAAGTCTAGTGAGAGGACTTGTAGGAAACCCTAACCCTAATTCCAATTAAAGATCAAGATCCCGAGTGCCCATTAAGCAAGAAGCCTTACAACCTTTAGGAGCGGAGCCGATCTTCAACGGAGCAAGCGATCCGAGCCGATCCACGATTCACGAAGCCGAGCGACGCCCGATCAACGATCTAGATTCTTCTTCTTGTAGTTCTTGAAGCAAATGTAATCAAAATTGTTGAGATAAATAAAGGTGATATTCTTTTATCTTGTTTTCTTTAAATTCTGCATCATGCTATCTTTACAATTCGTAAATCTTTTCTGTGTGGTGATGTGTGAATAAAACTCCGCTCGTCGAGGAGTCGAGACGGTCAATAGAATGATGATGTAACATAGCTTTAATCGATTCTTGATTCCTACAAGTTTTGTAAACCCTAGCAAGTTCAAGAACCGACGACCCATTTTGTTACGATGCTTTCTTGAATGATATCGCTCGAAATTGGGGAGTTAGGATCGTTTCTTGAAATTGCTAGAGGCTAGAATGTGAATGATATCGACAAAAGAACAAGGGATAAGATGAAACCCTAGTTTCACGAGAAAGCCCTAACTCTCGTCGATGATCATCGATCTAGTATCAATCCTTCGAAGGACAAGAACACGATATCTTTAGATTACATCACGTCTATTGATCCTATCGATTCCTACGAGCCTCTTTTAGATTCTTGATTGTTGATTGGAAAAATATTATCAAAACCCAATTCTTGATTGTTTATCAGTTCTTGATTCTTGATTAAACATCGTGACACCTGAATCAATTGATAAATTCTTGAATCATGTTTTCTTTTCTTGTCAATTAAGTTTTCAATTCAAGCATATTATAAAAACGAATCGTGCAATCCCTGTGGACGATCCGCACTCACTACAAACTACATCCGACACCGTAGTTTGATTGCGGTCAAAATAATTTTTTGGTTGTGAAGTTCTTTACAAATTTTCTACATACTACACAACGGGAAAATCACTAAATCAATATACGTGGGAGCTGGGGTCTATAAGCACATCCTTAAAAGGTCCCTAGTCGTGGGAGTTTCGAGACAGGGCATCGATACTCCAGAATAGACTAGTGTATACAGTCGAGACCCCGACGAGGGGCGGTGGCCGGTCTCACAAGCCACTTGTGTCAGTTGGTTCACCTAAGATGCATACAGGTGCTCATTGGGTTATGAGTACACCGGACAGGACTCGCCGGGAACCTGCTAGTTGGTATTATACCTGACGTCAGATAGCAGTTCCCTGGTGACATGTGTACAGGTTAGTTCATCGACCTGAGATCGTCATTTGTCTCGTGTGAGTTCCCACTGTGCTTTGATTACTACCCTACCACGCTCAAAGGAGACGTGCAAACAGGTTTTAGTTGGGTACAGTCCCGAGCCACATGGAGGCAGTGAGCGGATCTTCAGGGGTTCGTCTCTCCCGGTATTGGGGGTGAGGTCGCGCTATGTCTAGGAGAGCCATTACACGAAGTCCTTGGCCAAGGCAGGAGATTTACTGGTAGGTATTCCAGTAGTATCTCAGGGTGTTCTGGTCTACACTCTGACATGACTTGTACCGCTTTTGGGGGTCTGACTTTTAACAACCCCCTAGGCCCGCCATACGATGCTTATAGATGAACGGACCGGACTGTACGGATATTGTCACTGACAGGCTCAGTAGGGTGTCAGCATGAGTTCGCTCACAAACGTCCCTTTTGGTCAATACCTGGTAGCCCGTTACGTATTGGCTAATACCTCTGACGTACTAGTGGTTAAATCCATAACCAAAGTATTGACGAGTCTTTAGAGTCCCCCACAGACCAGTTTCTCAAGTTTCGGGCGAACGCTGTAGAGGCCGTATGGAGATATGGTAGGGTTCGATCAGATACGTGCGGTATTGCACGGATCATGATCGGACGGATAATACTAGCGGGCTTTGGTTTAAGCCGGATCCTAGTATTGTACAGTGTAGATTTTGTCTCTTTGCATTTGTATTCAGTGGGAATACAAATGCGGGCATGTATATACAGTCGCGGGGTTTCCCTGTAATTTATTACGGGATCAGTTTTCTGAAGTTACCAGTTTGCATTCCGTTCCGTCCAGTTTTCCTTTGTTCCTTCCCGGCCGGACTTTTCCGATGGAGGGGGTTATTTGCAGTTGTGCAAATTATCTTTGTGGAGGGTGTTATTTGCATTTGTGGCTTCATGATGAGATTCTTTTTCCATCCCCTCACTTGCATTAAATGAGATTAGAAAGGATTAGAAATTGATTTGATATTGTTATCATCATATTTGGTTATGGTCACCCTTTGCTTTCACTACTCTCACCTCCCTTCATGTATTATTCTTTTTCCTCCACCAATTGATCATATGAAGGGGCCGGCCACTTTGGTGAGGGGAGAGGTTCAATTTTGGCATGAGGGAAATTATCCATCTAAAATTAGCTTGCCACAAAAATTCTATAGCCATCTCAAAGCTTATCTTTTTATTCCTCCATCACCTTGGCAACCTCATAACCCCAAAGAGACAATGGTTTCTACACTTCATCTACAACACCCTTGGATGCGTCGGCTAGCCAACTTCGCGCCCGAGTTGTCTCGGTCCAGAGGTGGGAGCCCGTAAAAGAACCCGGCGATGTGGTGCCCGTTTCGACGAGGAGGCGATGACCGGAGATTCCGCGAGGAGATCAGAGTGGAGTCGAAGACCGAAGGACACGGGTCGCTTGGTATAGCTTCTCTACTCTTATTCTAGTTTGCTAGAGTTAGGTTAATGGCCCGATTCGGGTTTTAGTGCGCGGTGGTGCCGGTTTGCAATTTTCGCAAAGTTTTTCGTTTCCGCGTTTCCGGCGTCGGATCGACGGCCGGGGCGCCGCCGTGCACTTACAGTTGTGATGAGTTCGCTCGTCAGCCACCTTTTCGTCATGTATCTGGGTAGCCGTTACGCACAGCTAGTGCCGCTGACGTGCTTGTGGTTAAACCCACTGTCAGTGTACTGTCGAGTCATTAGAGTCCCACACAGAGGGTTCCCTGATTCAGGCAAAAGATGTATAGGCCGTAAGTTGTTACGGCAGAGTTTCAATCATGTTCGTGTAATGGTTACAGGAATAATGATCGGAAGTATAATACTGGTTGGCTTTGGATTAAGTCAGATACCTGTATTATTTTATTGGATTATTTGTATTCGTATTTTTTGGAATTCGGATATGGGTATACTTATACGGTATACGGTGGAGGGGTATTCTTATAATTGTACAAGAATACCTTCTAGAAGGGGACACCTCATAAATGGTTTTCATTTTGTGAAAATGGAATTATGAGGTGGAATTTGGAGAGAGTCAAAGTATGGATGAAGGAATAGCTTATATCATTTTTATTCATTTGGGATTACTATTGAAGCATGGTGCATTATTTCTGAGAAAAATATTGCATGCTTCAATTATTTTCATTTGAGCCATATCATTTTTCCATGCTTGATTTTTTCATTCATCACTCTCATCTTCTCTCTCCTCATTATCTCCTTCTTCCTCGTCTTAGCTTTATCCTTCACATGTGTTGTGAATCAAAAGAATAAGAGATATAATAATCCACTACATTATCTCTACATAATCTAAGTGATAATTTCTAGCACACTTGATCTCTTAGTTAACTCTTGAGAAGAGTTTGAAGCTTGTTCCATAGCTCTTGGGTGGATCATCTACGTCTTGAGGAGACCGGAGATCGAGGATATTGCAAGCATCCAAAGAGCCCAGGAGTCGCATCCAAAAAGAAGACCAGAAGGACCGGTTCATTAGGTATAACCCTTTCATAGTAGTTAAGAACTCTAGATAGGTTTAAGCACAAGATCTAGGTTTCATGTGGGTGTTGCATGCAAGAAATTTTTCGTTTGCCACTTCCGCCTCCTCACAAGTGTTTTGAGGGTGTGAAAAATCCACCAATATGGTATCATAGCATCTCTTAAACCTTAAATAGCTTGTAGCAATGTTATAAATCCGCCTTTGTTTGTCGCGCAAAAACTGCCGAAAAAACAGTTTCCAAAATCGATGTTTTGAGTTGCTTGCACACCCCGCGGGCTCATGGTTTGAACCAAGAAGCCACGGGGTGGAGCGTGCATACCCCGGGGACACCCCAGGGAGGACCAAAGGCCGCCCCCATACCCCAAGACCACCACAAGGTGGCCTTGGGGGTCGGTGACCCGAGAGCACCCCATATGGGTGCTCTTGGGTTTGCCTTCCCCTAGGAGCCACCTCGAGGTGGCCCCTGGGGGTAGGTACCCCCCTCCGAGGACCCCCATTCGATAGTTAATTTTTGGGTCTTCGCCTCCATGATGATTCAGGTGGGTTTCGAGTTCGTTTCGACTCCCGGATTGGCTTAAAACGATTGGTTTTGGAACTTTAGCTCACTGGATTTTTTCAAGTGTTGGAAAATTGGTTTAGTTTGCTAATTGCGTGCGGAATTCTAATGTCGCGGTTACTTTACAAGATTTTTGATGTGTATGTGTGTTTGGAAACGTCGACTAATTGCTATACGTCGATTAGTCGGGGTTGCACACATCTGTAATGAAATCATGTGATGGTATGTGTATATGAATATGTTGGATCGTCGTGGATGAATAGCCGGGGATGTGAGAAGAGCGTTTTTCTTTTCTTTCATTCATGTAATTTGTAAAAAGCGATGTAATATTATTTTGCAGGGCACATCCTGGTTAAGGTTGTAGCCACCGTTGTATATTTTCTTTTTACTGTTTTTGCTCTCAGGATAGACCCAAGATGGGGTGCGAAAACTACCGGGTTCTTGAAGTGCCGAGTGGCCTACTCATTTTGTTGAGCGAGGTTACTTCACTTCGGGAATTTGGCGGGTAGTTTGCAGCACCCGTAGGGGTTTAGGGTGGCATTTGTCTATTCATCACGACCGTGGAACCCGTCTTTCATTAAGGGCTTGAATGAAATACGGAATTCCTAGTATATCCATTGTGTTCATCTATGGTCTGGAATGTTTATAAATGCGTGCAACAAATGGCTATTTATATATGAGATATATAATAAACGTTGCTTATGTTTTGCACCCGCACCAGTCGAGCCCCTGCTCGGCCGTTAGTTAAGTAACCTAACGGTGCATGATGGGGCCCCGTGGCGAATGCGGATAGCATAAGTGTACGTTCTATTTTCGTTTCTTTTCTTTGATGTTTAGGAAACATAAATGATGGGACAACATTAATGTGATTAATGTTAAGAAAAAGAAACCTAAAGATGTTGTAGAATCAAACTTTTTAAAATGGGTAACTCTAGTTTTGCTTTGCATAGTGGTATTCCTTGATGAATATCCAGCACCTCATTCGATGAGGAAAGGGCCGAGATCCCTTCATCGGGAGTGACCCTTTTAGTGAAACTAGCAAATATTACAAAGCACTCGATTGTTTTTGTAGTTGATCTAACTTTTGCTTTGCATCGTGGTATTCATGAATATCCAGCACCTCATTCGATGAGGAAAGAGCCGAGATTCCTTTGTTCATACTATAATATTGCATTATTGTACTCCCTATTTTTATTCATTTTATAAGTAAACAGGTACTCTTGACGCACGTTTGTTGCATATTACAGGATACAGGCTCTTGGAGCGAATATAGTGAAAAAGACGAAAAGTTGATACAGAAAAGGGACTTTTGACCAACAAGTAGACGGATTCTAGTCAAGCCCAGACTAATAACAGTTCACATAGGTGCAAGGCAACGCAAGGTTTAAACATGTCAAGGTGAAACGGTTAAAAGACCAATACAAATTTTCACTGATGATCTGGAGAAGAGTAAGAAGCCAAACAGAGAAATAGGATGAAGAAATAACAAGTCCAGACAACTACAATGAAGCCCAGAAAATATGGTGAAGTGATCCCACCAAAGGGCCGCGGAACCGCGGCCTAAACCCCCCCTATGCCGCGGTTCCGCGGCCGTTTGTTGCTCGTGTCGGTGGAAATTTGCTGTGTCGGTGCGTCGGTGCGGGTGTTGGGATTTTCCGTGGGCATATCTGTAAAATCATGTGTGCGAGAATTTGTAACCCTAGCTTCCCTGTTTTCTTATAAATTGTACTCACAAAGCTGTAAAACGTATGCCTCTTTTCAATCAATAAAATTCAGAATTGTTGGGAGATCAAGAGCATCATTTTTTGTAAGTCTTTATTTTTTTTAAATTCCTGCCTTAGTTATAATTTAATTTTTGCCCTAGCTATCTAGTATAAGTCTTGCAGTAGAGTAATGATATCCTTTGCCCTAGTTAACTTAGTATAGTTCTTTTAATCTGTAGTAGATAAGTAATAATTTTAGATCTAAACAAAACACATTAAACATAAAAAAAGATGTCATTTTTAGAAGATTCCCTAATAAGCGAGTAAAATCCTCGCTTGTTAGGGTTAGGAACAAGGGAGGGATTGAGAGAGGAATATCTCTCATCTCCTTCAATGCCAACACATTTTCATAACTAGAACTTCATGCACGCATGCATGATCCGCTCCCTACGGCACCCTACCAACAAGGTAACGGTGAACCGTAGTATAAAGGGCCGGACATACATAACGTCCATGAATGTTGTATCAATTAATAGGAAAGGACGGACAAGGATCTAGAGGTAGAAACTTTGTTTCTTCCCAATCATCCCAATCCCCTTTGCTAATAATTGTTATGATTTCTAAAAAGGTTTTAATCAAACGGCATTGAAAGAGGTGACTATATTAATCTTATCAACCCCACCTTAGACCTAATCCTAACAAGTTCTTTAATATCGTATAAATTAGTTTTTAAATCAATCAACAAAAACCAAACCACCATCGGAATCAACTCGTAAAAACACAAATCAGAAAATTACACATCTCTGTGGATCGACCCGTATTCACCGGCTAGCTGCAAAGCGACGCCGTTTCTGATTACGGTAAACATATAATTTTTGGACTAATCAAATGGCGCCATTGCCGGGGATGGCGTAATCTTTCTTTTATGTAATTTCGGGTTGATTTAATTTTTTTTTTTAAATCATAAAAATCAGAAAATAGAAAAATACAAAAACATTTTATCGATTTTTATCTGTTTGAAGGGTTTTATGGTTTGAATCTTGCAGGAACAGCGACGAATTGCGAATCTGGAAATTTACAGAGAGGAAAACAGAAAGTTGTACATCAGAACAGAGGAGAATTTGGACAGAGAAGCAGTACATTTTTTTTCAGAGAGGAAAAATCCCATCTCAACCACTGCCTAACCCCGGTCACGCACATGCTGCATATCAACAGCAGAATCATAACGTAAATGCTGTGACCACGTTGAGATCGGGAAAAGTGTTGCAAAACAATATGGGTATTAACAATGACACCCCTGCCGGTGGCCCTTCATCATCTTCTTCACCTACTTCTTCTTCTTCAGAGCCTATTCTCCACCCTTCACACGGCTCTACTTCTTCTAGCTCGAACGGACCCATTTCTCACAACACAAACACATCTACACGGGGTGCCGTTCCAACTCGACAATCTGATCCGCAAAAATTGGACTCAACCATCTTTCAAAATGTTCCTTTTCCTAATCGGTTGAAATCCAATAAACCAACTCCACAGATGGAAAAGATTGTTGAGTTGTTCAAACACGTTAGCATAAATATCCCTCTTTTGGATGCAATCCAACAAGTTCCTTCATATGCAAAAATTTTAAAGGACTTATGCACCAAAAAGAGGAAGTCGCAAGTGCCAAAGAAAGTTTTTGTAGCTAGTGCTATTAGTAATGCTCTTGTAAATTCCTTACCCCCAAAGCAAAAGGACCCCGGGTGTCCGACCATTTCGATAACAATTGGGGACAAGAACATCAATAGAGCACTATTAGATCTTGGTGCGAGTGTCAATTTGCTACCCTATTCTGTGTATGAGCGATTGGGCGTTGGAGAGCTTAAGCCTACTCACTGTACTCTCCAAATAGCCGACCGGCCAATCACCCATCCTAGGGGAGAGCTGGAGGATGTGTTAATCAGAGTAGGGGATTTCATTTTCCCCGTTGACTTTATTGTGATGGATACACAACCTGTCGCTAACCCCCAGAATCAAATTCCGGTAATACTTGGTCGACCATTTCTGGCAACTTCCAACGCAGTGATCAATTGTCGTAATGGTTCAATGAACCTATCTTTCGGCAATATGACAATTGAGCTCAATATTTTCAAGTTGGGAAGTCAGCCTGCTGAGCCTAATACTAGCGTACTCGATATTTGCTCGATCAATGAGATCGCGGAGGAGGACTATGAGTTCGAGAATTTTTTGTTCGATCACAGCAATGTTAACGCCACTAGTGTGTTCCTCCTAGAATCCGACACAGCTTTCACAGCGGATAACGATTTTGAGTGTTTTACCTTCGTTGACGACTTTGAAGACTCATCACCTGAATTGGAGTCTTTTGCTTTTTCGGATGAGTTAGTTGAACCATCTGACTCTGTCGCGTACACTCGATTCGAACCTTTGATGGAATCCTTCGAGTTTGAAACAGTTACCCCATTGTTACCATCTATTGTTTCACCTCCTAAACTCGAATTGAAGCTTTTGCCGCCGCACCTTAAATATGCTTATCTTGGTGATAATGAGACCTTACCAGTCATTATATCGGCCTCTCTAGCTCTTGAGCAAGAGAAGGCTCTTTTGATGGTCTTACATAATAATCGGCAAGCTTTCGGCTGGTCTATGGCGGACATTAAGGGGATTAGTCCCCTCATAGTCGAACATCATATACACTTGATAGATGATGCCAAGCCGGCAAGGGATCCACAAAGACGCCTCAACCCCATTATGAAAGAGGCTGTTAAGAAGGAGATTGTCAAGTGTCTGGATAGTGGTATCATTTACCCTATCTCGGATAGCCAATGGGTTAGCCCAATCTAAGTCGTGCCAAAGAAATCGGGCATTACGGTCATTACCAATGAGGCAAATGAGTTAATTCCCACTCGCACCCAAACTGGGTGGCGAGTCTGCATAGACTATAGAAAACTCAATGCCGCGACAAGGAAAGACCACTTTCCTTTACCTTTCATTGACCAAATGCTCGAGCGATTGGCAGGGCACGAGTTCTATTGCTTTCTAGATGGCTATTCCGGTTACAACCAAGTCCCCATCAAGAAAGAGGATCAAGATAAGACAACATTTACTTGTCCCTTTGGCACTTTTGCTTATCGTCGCATGCCCTTTGGGTTATGCAATGCACCCGCGACATTTCAGCGGTGTATGATGGGGATCTTTTCAGACATGGTTGAAAAGTTCTTGGAGATCTTTATGGATGATTTCTCCATCTTTGGCGACTCCTTCGACGAGTGTTTACGACATCTTGACGCTGTTCTTACCCGCTGTAGGGATAAGAACCTAACGTTGAATTGGGAGAAGTGCCATTTTATGGTACGAGAGGGCATTGTCTTAGGACATGTCATCTCGCAAAACGGTATCGAGATTGATAGAGCTAAAATCGAAGTAATTTCTAACCTCCCTCCCCCTAAGTGCGTCAAAGATATCAGAGCCTTCCTTGGCCACGCCGGTTTTTACAGACGGTTCATCAAGGACTTTAGCAAGATCGCTAGACCCTTGACTCTCTTACTGGCCAAGGACACAACATTTGCTTTCGACTCCACATGCATTGAAGCATTCGAGTCTTTGAAACATTCCCTCATCTCTGCGCCCATCCTTTCATCTCCGGACTGGACGCACCCTTTCGAAATCATGTGCGACGCATCAGATTTTGCCATTGGCGCTGTTCTTGGACAGCATATTAATAAAATGCCGCACGTGATTTATTATGCTAGCCGAACACTAAATAAGGCCCAACTAAACTACACAACAACAGAGAAAGAGTTTTTAGCTGTTGTGTTTGCACTTGAAAAATTTCGGCCTTATTTAATTGGCTCTCCAGTTGTTGTATATACTGATCATTCAGCTCTTCGCCATCTTTTTGCGAAGAAGGATGCTAAGTCAAGGCTCATACGTTGGATCCTTTTACTACAAGAGTTTGACCTTGTCATAAAGGACAAAAAAGGATGTGAAAACGTAGTAGCTGATCACCTATCATGACTTCCTTCTTCGCCCACGCTTGATCTTCCTATCACGGATGTTTTTCCCGATGAGCAACTCTTGACCGTTTCTTGCGAACCATAGTTCGCCGATATTGTAAACTACTTAGCCACCGGCCTGATACCTACAGATTGGTCGAAACAGGATAAGCTTCGATTTTTGTCCCAAGTAAAGCATTTTTACTGGGATGAACCCTATCTTTTTAAATACTGTTCCGACCAAATCATTCGTCGGTGTGTACCTGAAAGTGAGGTCAAGAGGGTGCTGTCTTTTTGCCACGATCAAGCATGTGGCGGGCACTTTGGCCCAAAGAAGACAGCCGAAAAAGTTTTGCAGTGTGGTTTCTATTGGCCACGACTCTTCAAGGATGCTTACGAATACTGCAAAACCTGCTCCCGGTGTCAACACTTGGGCCGGATATCGCGGAGAAACGAAATGCCGCTCCAACCAATTTTGGTTGTGGACATTTTTGATGTTTGGGGTATAGATTTCATGGGACCATTTCCTAATTCTTTTGGAAATGTGTATATTCTTTTGGCGGTTGACTACGTTTCAAAATGGGTCAAGGCTGTGCCCAGCCGAACGAACGATAATAAGGTTGTCGTCCGATTTCTTAAAGAACACATATTTTCTCGATTTGGGCGCCCTTGGGCGATAATAAGTGATAATGGTTCTCATTTTTGCAATAGGACTTTTGAGTCCTTAATGCGCAAATACTCTATCACCCACAAGCTGTCAACGCCATATCACCCCCAAACATGTGGGCAAGCCGAGGTTTCAAATCAGCAAATCAAGCAAATCCTGGAGAAAACGGTTTCTAAAAACCGTAAAGACTGGTCACTTAAACTGATAGATGCACTATGGGCTTTCCGTACTGCATATAAGACCGATCTCGGTATGTCTCCATACCGGCTTGTTTACGGGAAGGCTTGCCACCTCCCAGTGGAGATTGAGCATAAAGCATTTTGGGCTATCAAAGAGCTGAATCTATCTTTAGGAGACGCGGGCAGCAATCGAAAGCTGCAATTGAATGAACTGGAAGAGCTGCGGGATGAGGCATATGATAATGCCATAATTGCTAAAAACCGAGGTAAGGTGTTCCACGATAAACACCTTTTGCGAAAAACTTTTGAACCTGGTCAACAGGTCTTACTCTATGACACTCGGTTACATTATCACCCCGGCAAGCTCCGTTCTAGGTGGAGAGGACCTTTTGTAGTCTGCACCGTTTATCCGCACGGTGCAGTTGATCTTGAAAATCCTGAAGACGGTACCTTATTCAAAGTGAATGGGCATCGACTGAAACCGTTCTTCACAGCGGACCCATCGGAGGAGCTCCTGTTTCTGCAGGAGCCAATTTACACAGATTGATCTTCCTCCACTTTCACCCCCAAATTTCCAATCATTTTTCCAAAACTTTATTTCAAATAAGTTTGGGGGTGTGTATCATTTGTAATAATGTGAATAAACAGGGAATGCCGACATTTTGACCCTCTTGGTTTAGGATGACAGTGAGGATACTGTCAAGTTCAAGTTTGGGGGTATGCTCGGTACGTTTTCCTTCCTTTGCATTCATATGTACATTTTTGCATTTGCACATTTATTTGAAAACCCATAAAAAATTGAAAAAAAAAATTCAAAAAAATTATAAAAATTATTGTCTTCAACTTTGGGCCATATTTAACTTGAGTTTGACAAATAGGTTAACTAGCTACGAACAACTAGATCTTAGACTTGGTAAATTAAAAACCCTAAAAATAACCTTCTTTAAAGATTAACGGTAGAAAGTATATGTCTTTGTAGTTTATTTAGAAATAGGCAAATTTTGAGTTCACTTTTTGGGCTAAGTTGAAATAAAGGAAAAATATTGATATTCTTATTAGAGTATAAGTTTGAAAAATAATTCCTAGCTTATGTCTAAATTCTGAAAATGTATACCCTACAATTTGCACAATCACACACCTTAAAGCTTGGAATATTGAGGAGACCTTGAAATGCTCTTGTCTATAAGTCCCTAGTACGAAGAAAATAAAAAAAATAAAAGTGAAAAAAAATGAACACTGGTTTTGTGATTACTTAAGGCTAAAAACAGAAAAATATATAGCAAGGGTGCTTCATCACCTAGTGCCTTAGACCAACTGGTTTGGGAGTCACTGCTAAAGCCTTGGGTGTTGCAAAACTAGGAAGTACGCTTTAAAACGCAAACGCATTTTGTAATCGGTCGTTGGTACCTCAAGAAGTATTAACGGTCGCATGAAGGATGTGTAAGCAAAATTCACCAATTAATAAGTGCTTTGGACAAAGGACAAGGGTATGATTGCTTAATTTGAATTTCCAAGTGTAGGGGTGATCTATACACACACGTGAGGATATGTGATTAGAGTTTAAATAAGAGAAAGGAATGAAGAATAAAACTTGTATCTTTAGTGGAGTTGATAGAAAAATTCCTAAGTGGAGATGGAACCCTAAGAGGAAAACCTAAGAAATGCTGAAAGCTGAATAAGTCTATCGAACATATATAATCTTAAGTTAAATTATGAGGAAGTGTGAAGAATATGGGTGGATAGTTTATGAGTCGATGATAATAGAATTCTGTGTTAGAAAACCTAATTGGAGAATTATTATCGAAAGAGCAAAATTGATAGGATTTTGTAGGTGTAATCCGCTGAAAACCCTCAGGAGACAACACTCCTCCTACTAGGGACACCTAGAGGTTTAACGGCTTGTTGCACGTGCTCAGTGCAATCGCGTTCCCTGCGAAAGTGTGGCTAGGTTAGCTTTTATTGAGAATAAAATAATAAGTTTGCTCGAGGACGAGCAAAAGATAAGTTTGGGGGTATTTGTTCATACTATAATATTGCATTATTGTACTCCCCATTTTTATTCATTTTATAAGTAAACAGATACTCTTGACGCACGTTTGTTGCATATTACAGGATACAGGCTTTTGGAGCGAATACAGTGAAAAAGACGAAAAGTTGATACAGAAAAGGGACTTTTGACCAACAAGTAAACGGATTCTAGTCAAGCCCAGACTAATAACAGTTCACATAGGTGCAAGGCAACGCAAGGTTTAAACATGTCAAGGTGAAACGGTTAAAAGACCAATACAAATTTTCACTGAAGATCTGGAGAAGAGTAAGAAGCCAAACAGAGAAATAGGATGAAGAAATAACAAGTCCAGACAACTACAATGAAGCCCAGAAAATATGGTGAAGTGATCCCACCAAAGGGCCGCGGAACCGCGGCCCAAACACCCCCTATGTCGCGGTTCCGCGACCGTTTGTTGCCCGTGTCGGTGGAAATTTGCTGTGTCGGTGCATCGGTGCGGGTGTTGGGATTTTCCGTGGGCATATCTGTAAAATCATGTGTGCGAGAATTTGTAACCCTAGCTTCCCTGTTTTCTTATAAATTGTACTCACAAAGCTGTAAAACGTATGCCTCTTTTCAATCAATAAAATTCAGAATTGTTGGGAGATCAAGAGCATCATTTTTTGTAAGTCTTTATTTTTTTTAAATTCCTGCCTTAGTTATAATTTAATTTTTGCCCTAGCTATCTAGTATAAGTCTTGCAGTAGAGTAATGATATCCTTTTCCCTAGTTAACTTAGTGTAGTTCTTTTAATCTGCAGTAGATAAGTAATAATTTTAGATCTAAACAAAACACATTAAACATAAAAAAAAGATGTCATTTTTAGAAGATTCTCTAATGAGCGAGTAAAATCCTCGCTTGTTAGGGTTAGGAACAAGGGAGGGATTGAGAGAGGAATATCTCTCATCTCCTTCAATGCCAACACATTTTCATAACTAGAACTTCATGCACGCATGCATGATCCGCTCCCTACGGCACCCTACCTATAAGGTAACGGTGAACCGTAGTATAAAGGGCCGGACATACATAACGTCCATGAAGGTTGTAGCAATTAATAGGAAAGGACGGACAAGGATCTAGAGGTAGAAACTTCGTTTCTTCCCAATCATCCTAATCCTCTTTGCTAATAATTGTTATGATTTCTAAAAAGGCTTTAATCAAATGGCATTGAAAGAGGTAACTATATTAATCTTATCAACCCCATCTTAGACCTAATCCTAACAAGTTCTTTAATATCGTATAAATTAGTTTTTAAATCAATCAACAAAAACCAAACCACCATCGGAATCAACTCATAAAAACACAAATCAGAAAATTACACATCTCTGTGGATCGACCCGTATTCACCGGCTAGCTGCAAAGCGACGCCGTTTCTGATTACGGTAAACATATAATTTTTGGACTAATCACCCTTCACCGGGAGTGACCTCTTTAGAAAAATTAGAAAGATACTACAAAAATATTCGACTTTTAAAACTGGAGCTTAAACCACTCCTTTCACTAGATTCTACCACGATATTAAGTTCAAAACGTTAAAGGTTTTCTTCAAAACCATCCGTTGCCCTCCGCCATTGTAGGAAGCATAGTACTTAGTATTCATACCACGTTTGTTGATTATAGTTAAGGCGTAGTGTACGGTAGCTAAGTGATGTCTTCCTACAAAGCATATGATGCGATCGATTAGGACATTCGTATGACCCTGTTGACCATAGTTAAGGGTTATGCGGGTGGGTCTAAATCAATCACGAAATGGCGGGTAGAACTTTACTAGTGCTTATAATTTGTTGACCATAGTTAAGGTCATAAGACACTAGGGGTAAAAATCTTATCGGGATTTTCAAGAGTTGAAATTTTCAACGAGATTGCATACCTTCTATTTGATAGTTGGATCCCGATCCCATTGTGAGTAAAAGTTACTCCCGTGAGAGTTTTGCACTTTACAATTAGCTAATCCAGTAGGTGTCTAGAAAGGTGTCAACGGGGTTATGTATCGAGGAAAATGAGGTTTATTTTAATTAGTTCCGTGCGAAAGCACGGGGAACCTCCCTCGGAGTACCGACACTCGCCTGGCCGACCGGTTAGCGAACTTGTAGATTGCAATTAATCCTGGCTAATTTTCTTTTTAAGGTTTGAAGGAAAATTTGATAAAAGCTGTGGGAGACATCGATTAGATAAGATTAATAACCAATCTAATTATGCAAGAGCAATCGCTGAGTGTCTTCTTTTCTCTCTCCTAATGGCAGATACCTATAACGGGACTTAAGCTTTTATTAGACAAGAATAAACACACGGGACCGAATTATAAAGAATGGCTGAGGTACGTATATATTGCCCTGACCTATGATAAGGTCGGATACGTCCTGACTACTCCAGCCCCACCTATCCCTGGCTTTGATTCTTCAGTTACGGATAGAGAAATCCACAAGACATGGGATATAGACTGTGCAACAGCCAAATTGTTGGATATAGTGCCCTCAGAGTCAATTATTGGATCGCAGGCACGTGATTGCGATGATTGAGGGAGGACCTATACCGGTAGGACAGTCTTACTCGAGAGATTTGTATACTATCTGGTTTATCTTTATCATCGTGTACATGCTTTTGGTGACATTGTAGTTCACTATTACTCGTTGATAGAGAATAGTATGCTACCATGATATGTCTTTATCATCGTATACTGCTTTAGGTGACCTTACAGGACACTATTACACATTGATAGAGACCTTAGGATTCTTGCTTGACTACCAGCAGTATGATGGCGATCATATACATGAGAGTTGGGTAGTCTATAAGCACATCCTTAAAGTGGTCCCTAGTCATGGAAGTTTTAAGACTGGGCATCGATACTCCATTAGTAGACTAATGTATACAGTCGAGACCCCGACGAGGGGCGGTGGCTGGTCTCACAAGCCATTGGTGTCAGTTAGTTCACCTAAGATGTATACAGGTGCTCATTGGGTTATGAGTACACCAGACAGGACTCACCGGGAACATGCTAGTTGGTATTATACCTGACGTCAGATAGCAGTTCCCTGGTGACATGTGTACAGGTTAGTTCATCGACCTGAGATCGTCATTTGTGTCGTGTGAGTTCCCACTGTGCTTTGATTACTACCCTACCACGGCTCAAAGGAGTCGTGCAAACAGGTTTTAGTTGGGTACAGTCCCGAGCCGCATGGAGGCAAGTGAGCGGATCGGCAGGGGATTCGTCTCTCCCGGTATTGGGGGTGAGATCGCGCTGTGTCTAGGAGAGCCATTACACAAAGCCCTCGGCCGAGACAGGAGATTTACTGGTAGGTATTCCGGTAGTATCTCAGGGTGTTCTGGGCTACACTCCGACACGACTTGTACCGCTTCTGGGGGTCTGACTTTTACCAACCCCCTAGGCCCGCCATGCGATGCTCATAGACGAACGGACCGGACTGTACGGATATTGTTACTGACAGGCTCAGTAGGGTGTCAGGATGAGTTCGCTCATCGACCTCCCTTTTGGTCAATACCTGGTAGCCCGTTACGTACAGCTATTACCACTGACGTGCTAGTGGTTAAATCCACAGCCAAAGTATTGACGAGTCTTTAGAGTCCCCCACAGACAGTTTCTCAAGTTTCGGGTGAAACGTTGTAGAGGCCGTATGATATATGGCAGGGTCCGATCATATACATGTAGTAGTGCACGGATCATGATCGGGCGGATCATACTAGTGGGCTTTGGTTTAAGCCGGATCCTGGTATTAGATTTGTTGGATTATTTTAGTCTCGTCGCATTCGCATTCAGTCGGAATGCGGATGCAGGTATGTATATACAGGTGAGGGGTATCCTTGTGATCCGTCATGAGTTTAATTTAGATGTTGCCATATCTTTTTATTGTTGCAAATATTTGGATTAATGTTTGTTAATGGAAATTATGAGCACAAAATCATGATTAAGATCATTAATTGTGACACATGCACAAGTGATAACTCATGGTCTCTTTTCTTGTGCATGTGTCACATTATATGATAGATTTGAGTGATGAATTGATAAGGAGAGAGAGAGGGGCTGCCATGAGATGGTTGCTAGCTCTTGTATTTTGATAATTCACTCTCACTCTCATTATCATTCCAACATAAGAAAAGAAAAAAAGAGAAAGCCTTCTCTTCTTCTTCTTCCTCTAGCTTACATTCTCCATTAATGGCAACACCTCTAACATCCATCCAAATCCATGGATGCAAGAGACAAAGTGATCACAAACATTCTCTACAACACCTTGGACACGTCGGCTAGCACACTTCGTGCCTGAGTTGCTTCGGATGAAGCGGGAGCCCGTAAAAAGACTTCTCGATGTGGTGCCCTTCCCGACGAGGAGAACAAGACCGGAGATGCCGCGAGGAGCTTGGGATGGTGGCCAAAGACCGAAGGACACGGATCACTCGTTATAGCCTCTCCACCCTTTCTCTAGTTAGCTAGTAGTAGGTTAATGCTTCGATCGAACAAAAAATGTAAGTTTCATGAGATGGTTGCTAGCTCTTGTATTTTGATAATTCACTCTCACTCTCATTATCATTCCAACACAAGAAAAGAAAAAAAGAGAAAGCCTTCTCTTCTTCTTCTTTTTCCTCTAGCTTACATTCTCCATTAATAGCAACACCTCTAACCTCCATCCAAATCCACGGATGCAAGAGACAAAGTGATCACAAACATTCTCTACAACACCTTGGACACGTCGGCTAGCACACTTCGTGCCCGAGTTGCTTCGGATGAAGCGGGAGCCCGTAAAAAGACTTTTTGATGTGGTGCCCTTTCCGACGAGGAGAACAAGACCAGAGATGCCGCAATGAGCTTGGGATGGTGGCCAAAGACCGAAGGACACGGATCGCTCAGTATAGCCTCTTCACCCTTTCTCTAGTTAGCTAGTAGTAGGTTAATGCTCTGATACCATGTAAGTCTACGGTAGCGCCCCGACCGTCTGTCCGAGGCCAAAATGCGGAAACAAAAACTTTTCTTTAACTTTTTGGCCGCGGTTCCGCCGCCATTCTGTGGCTTCATCTCACCAAATTTCTTCAGTTGGTCTCTGACTTGGAAAAGGGGTTTCTGGTAATTTTATTTTGGGCCGAGATTTATTTGAGTACTGGGTATTGTGCTTGGGGACCACTTCGGGAAATTTTATCGATCGAAAATTTTAAACATGTTAGTTTACAGTATTTACATTATATCTGCGACCGTGAATGTTATTTGATCGGTAAATCCTGTCTAATTGCTATAGTTCTTTTAGACGGATTTGCGAACGTGACATTCACGTTGATGTTCTGTGTTGTGCTGTGATGTTGCGGATTTATCGTGGTGGATAGCCTGGATGCAATGGTAGTACAGTTTGGTTGTATTTCTACATTTGATATTGCGGGAAGAGCGTTCGACATGTAGACTGTCGTCACTGCCTGTTTGTATATTATTCTTTTGGGGCACGATCGGGCTGAGGTCGATGTACCTATTGTATATTTTACTTTCTGTACAAGGATTACCCCGCGGAGGGGTGCACGGGTAGCCGGGTTTTAGAGGGCAACGGGCCTGCATCTCATGGCTTTGATACGGAAGGGGCTTCACTCTAGAATTGGCAGGCTATTTGCCGCACTCGTAGGGGGTACAGGTTGACCCAAGGAGGGGTGCTCAAGTTACCGGATTCCGTGAAGTGCTGGGTGGTCCATTCACGTTGTTGAAGGTGGCTGCCTCGCTTCAGGTTTTGGCGAATAACTTGCCGCGCCCGTAGGGGTCTAGGATTTCATTGCACAGGCTATCCACACGACCAGGGGAACGTCGGGTTTCAGTAGCGGCTCTATGAAACCCGGGGATCCTAGATTATCTGTATTGTTCTGTGATGCTTATTACATTTCTGTGATGTTGCATTTTATCACGCCTTGAGCGAATATTATATATTGATATATATACTAGTAGATGTTGTATATGTTTTACACCCGCTCTGGTCCAGTCCCCGCTCTGTCGTTAGTTAAGTAACCTAACGGGTGATGATGGGACCCAGTGGCGAATGCGGATGGCATATACGTACATCATATTTTCGTTCTTTGTGGTGTGATTAATTGATGGGACTGCATTGATTCGGATCAATGCAAGCTAAACAAACCTAATTCTGATGTTGTTGGAACATTTTTCAAAAAACCTGTTATTACAAGGACGTTCGCTTTTGTTTTGCACAGTAGTATTCGGTTATGAATATCCAGCACCTCAGTCGATGAGGCAAGGGCCGAGATCCCTTCACCGGGAGTGACCCCTTGGACAGAAGTTTGCGTCAAGGTAATAACTTCACCATAGCCGATTGCCTTTTTGCTTTGCATCGTGGTATTCAGTTGGAGTATCCTGCACCTCATTCTACGGGGAAAGAGCCGAGATCGCTTCACCGGGAGTGACCTCTTTAGCAAAGGTTTTCGTCACTATATTTTTTATAAAAAGCTATCCGGTTCCTTCAACGATATCAAGTTCATTACGATAAAGGTTTTTCGCCAAAAACCATTCGTAGCCCTCCGTCATTTCCTACAAGTGGTACTTAGTATTCGTGCTGCGTTTGTTGACTCCGTCAAGGCATAGTGTACGGTAGCTAAGTGGTGCTTGTTTATAGCATGGATATGCGATTGGTTAGGAGAGTCGTGCGGCCTTGTTGACGCCGTCAAGGGCACGTACGGGTGGGTTTAATGCAATCAAGATAATGATGGATTGAACTTGACTAGGACTCTTTGATTTGTTGACTCCATCAAGGTCACTTGGGTCCTAGGGGTAAAAATACACATCGGGAGTTTCTAAAGAAACTGAAACTTGCCAGGCATGCGCATACCTTCTGGAGTGTGGTGACTTGAGTGGATTCCATCAAGTTATCATACGATGATAGTTGGATCCCGATTCTCACTGATGAGTTGGTTTACTCCTCGGGTGATCCCGACTAATTCTTCTTTCAGGTTTGGAGGAGAATTTGAGGTTACAGTGGGAGGTTTCCTGATTAGATAAAGTGATAACCATTCTGATCTAGGTTAGAGTGCACGCTGAGTGTTTCTTTTCTCTCTCTCTTTGGCAGCGACCACAGCTCGACCCTTGACTATGACTCAGTGACCAAGTTAACCGAACCTTCTTAAAACACTGGCTTTTGGATTTTCTGAGTTGCATACCTCATTGCCTCTCCTACTTTTACCCTTTTCTCCAGAACACCCCGTTTTACTACGAACATCCACTTCCATTGGATAAAACCATCGTATGGTTATATACGAACTCGAAGGAACTTGTTCCAGATTCGAGGATGGTTTCCGATTCTGGGGAAAACGAATAAGATTATTCAGTTGTCTTTTTTTCTTACTTTCTTTCAGGTTGCGAGTGCTCCTTGGATTAGGAACAGTACACCTATTACGCTTATTGGATAGTCTTCTTCCAAACCATAAGCATGTGCCGAACGGTGGGGAATGAAGAAAACCAATTAGCCTAACGATGGTGTACAGAAGGTATTAAGTTAAGACATATAAAGGGATTAGTAAAAGGGCAAAGTAAATTGCGACATCTATTCACGACCAAACCAAGTATTTCATCGCCACTCCTACTTCACCTTTGCATTTCTCTAGGACACTCCGTATCACTACGAATATCCACAGTTATTTGGATACTCCATCGTATGGTTATATACGAACTCGAAGGGATTTGTTCCAGTTCGGGGATGGATTCTGGTTCAGGAGAAATAGGAATAAGGTTTATTTAGTTGTCTTTTATCTTTACCTTCTCTCACGTTGCGAGTGCTCCTAGGATTAGGATAATACACCTATTACGCTTATTGGATAGTCTTCTTCCAAACCATAGGCTGGTGCCGAACGGTAGGGATGGAAGAAAACCATTTAGCCTAAAAGGGTGTACAGAAGGTAATGACTAAAGACATATAAAGGTCTTTGGAGAGATGGCCAAGAAACACACGGTTACAGTTGTGAATCTGATAATGGAAGAGGCATTACTAGGAATACCCGAATACCCCTATCGAAACATTTACATGTTTCAGTTTCACTGTGTATTGTTAAAAGAAAACTGATTTCCCAATTAGTCCTTGCTCCAGGGTATGTATTTAACAGGTTTGAATCTCACATCTGTATGGTTTTACAGATGATGAGTGGGAGTAAGTTATTGGGAATTGGGTGATCATCCTCATTATATCGGGATTCGTTGTAATTGGTGATATTTGAGGAAATCACCCGGGTTGTTTGCCGGACGGTAAATATTTGGTTTTAAATATCCGTTGTAATGAACCAATTTCAAATTGATATATCTGTACGTTTATTTTTATAAAGTGAGATATAACTTTTTGAAATTATGTCTATGACATTTACCTATATCAGTGGATGATTAGGTAAGGAGCATTAAACAGCGGTGTAATTCTTCTTAACCATAAGTATAGTTTTCAACCTACGACACACAGGGAATGAGTTATTAGACTCAAGGGACTTATAAAGAGTATTGTATGTTGTCCAGTGTCCATTAGGACAGAGGGGTTGGTCCTCGTACTATATTCGGTTTACTTATGACTTCTCTAGTTTTTAGACAAGTGTTTCGTAGAAACACAAGGTCCAAGTTTTGAGAAGTTATAGGTATATGAATAAAGTAGAAAACCGGGTGTTGCAAGTATCGGGATTCTTCAAGGTGATCGAAGATGTAGATACTTGTGTATGGTATTCAGTTGATAGTAATGGTTTTGAGAACTTGTTTCTCTTTCAAGTTACTCATATCTGGATGTACTTCTAAGTTGAGCAATGCTGATCGACCTCTCTCCATTTAGTTGACATGCACTGGAGACAGCTGCATGATTTGAATCTGGTTCCAGTTAAATCAGTGCCTCTGTTTCTATATTGGATATAGAATAGTTTATATCTTAACATTGTTAAGATACGGGGAGTTGTCCGGCTTATGCATAAAACCAGACTCTGGATAACTCAAGGCACGTTTCCGTAATGGCTGTTTGTGGGTTGACCCGGGCTATGACTAGGGTTGACTTTCTACCATCTGGAAGATCAATAGTGATATTGTTCTTGACTCGCCACAGTTTTAATAAAAATGGATTTTTTCAAAAAACAGTAGTGGGAGTATGGTAGAACTGGAAGTGATTCCAGAACCACAAACGATTACTGAAAATTTAGTAAGACCTAAACATTCAATCAGGGTTGACATTCCATTGACCATTCCGCAGATATGGTGGGTAACCTCAGGCACTCGAGAGGTACTTCGGTATGCTCAAGGACGGTGACAGGGAGGTTCTTGTTTACCCAGACTTGCCATTGTTGTTGTTCCAGACTGTGAGACCCGGCAAGAGGACGAGTATAGCGTCGTTCTAAACTAGATTTAGAAGTGTACGTGTATATGACTCTGCCAGAGGATTGTCGTAGTCAGTGGGAGCAGCGGAAGCATAGTCGACAAGTAGCTTATGTCTATTTATAGACTAAAGCAGATATAGCGGAGATAGATCATCTATTTTTGATGTGACAGTCACGGGCTTTGACTTCATCAGAATAGGGGATGGATCTGTTAAGAAGGTAGTAGGGTGTCCTGGTATTTGGATGACATACACAGAGTAGGAAGTGATATTCCCATACTATGATCGGTTATAGTTTGGTTGTCACACAGTGGTTTCTCCACAAAGGACATGGATTTTATCAGACATTCTGGTTACTAGATCTATGGTTTTAGATCTAGATTTGGGTAGTTTCCCAATCTGGGTACTCAGACAGCATTCTAAAGGTGTTTTAGAATGGACGACTCCTGGCACGGTAGTGAACCTGCAAGTGATGGAGTCACCCTCTCTGAAGGTGTCTTGCAGACTAAAGGGGAGAGGGATGTGCATGATTGGCAGATCACTTGCTTAGGCAATTGAGTCTATCATGAGATGTCAAGTACCACACCAGATGTTGTTTTTGTACTAGATGCAATAAGTAGATATTAATCATATCCTGGAGAAACGTTCGGTAGCAGTTTTAGAACATAAGTGGATGTTCTAGGGATATGATAGCAACCGCCTCTTTTAGGAGACGGTTACCATTCCAGGCTTCCAAGGTGACCTGGATGACAGAGTGACTGTCGGAGTTATAGTTTTCCCTCTGACGAGGGGCAGTATTTTGGACAGGTGGTCTAAGCGGATACTGAGGGAGGCATGGCGCAGGATACTGATGAAGTTCAGTTGACGATACAGTCTAAGAAGTTTGGATTTGGAGTTCATTTATGAGCTAGGTCCCATCAGATATCCAGACATATTCTAAGACAGGTATTGCTCATTTCGGGAGAAGGCTTTCTCCACGAACTTGAGATAAAGAGAGACATAGAAAGAAACATCAGGGCAGATCCACCCACTGAGGCTATTCCTCGAATGCAATAGTTTCACAAACGGGCTTTGTGAGACTGATTAGTAGAGGAGTTGGGTGTTCGGTATCACACGGGCTGTGAGTATGCGACATCGTAATAATTAGGCTTGAGTGCAAGTGGGAGATTGTTGGATATAGTGCCCTCAGAGTCAATTATTGGATCGCAGGCACGTGATTGCGATGATTGACGGAGGACCTATACCGGTAGGACAGTCTTACTCGAGAGGTTTGTATACTATCTGGTTTGTCTTTATCATCGTGTACATGCTTTAGGTGACATTGTAGTTCACTATTACACGTTGATAGAGAATAGTATGCTACCATGGTTTGTCTTTATCATCGTGTACTGCTTTAGGTGACCATACAGGTCGCTATTATATGTTGATAGAGCCCTTAGGATTCTTTCTTGACTACCAGCAGTATGATGGCGATCATATACGTGAGAGTTGGGTAATCTATAAGCACATCCTTAAAGTGGTCCCTAGTCGTGGGAGTTTCGAGACTGGGCATCGATACTCCATTAGTAGACTAGCGTATATAGTCAAGACCCCGACGAGGGGCGGTGGCTGGTCTCACAAGCCATTGGTGTCAGTTGGTTCACCTAAGATGTATACAGGTGCTCATTGGGTTATGAGTACACCGGACAGGACTCGCCGGAAACATGCTAGTTGGTATTATACCTGACGTCAGATAGCAGTTCCCTGGTGACATGTGTACAGGTTAGTTCATCGACCTGAGATCGTCATTTGTCTCGTGTGAGTTCCCACTATGCTTTGATTACTAGCTTACCATGGCTCAAAGGAGTCGTGCAAACATGTTTTAGCTGGGTACAGTCCCGAGCCACATGGAGGCAAGTGAGCGGATCGGCAGGGGATTCGTCTCTCCCGGTATTGGGGGTGAGATCGCGCTGTGTCTAGAAGAGCCATTACACAAAGCCCTCGGCCGAGGCAGGAGATTTACTGGTTGGTATTCCTGTAGTATCTCAGGGTGTTCTGGGCAACACTCCGACACGACTTGTACCGCTTTTGGGGGTCTGACTTTTACCAACCCCCTAGGCCCGCCATGCGATGCTCATTGACGAACGGACCGGACTGTACGGATATTGTTACTGACAGGCTCAGTAGGGTGTCAGGATGAGTTCGCTCATCGACCTCCCTTTTGGTCAATACCTGGTAGCCTGTTACGTACAGCTAGTACCACTGACGTGCTAGTGGTTAAATCCACAGCCAAAATATTGACGAGTCTTTAGAGTCCCCCACAGACAGTTTCTCAAGTTTCAGGCGAAACGTTGCAGAGGCCGTATGATATATGGCAGGGTCCGATCATATACGTGCAGTAGTGCACGGATCATGATCGGGCGGATCATACTAGTGGGCTTTGGTTTAAGCCGGATCCTAGTATTAGATTTGTTGGATTATTTTAGTCTCGTCGCATTCGCATTCAGTAGGAATGCGGATGCAGGTATGTATATACAGGTGAGGGGTATCCTTGTGATCCGTCACGAGTTTACTTTAGATATTGCCGTATCTTTTTATTGTTGCAAACATTTGGATTAATGTTTGTTAATGGAAATTATGAGCACAAAATCATGATTAAGATCATTAATTGTGACACATGCACAAGTGATGACTCATGGTCTTTTTTCTTGTTCATGTGTCACATTATATGATGGATTTGAGTGATGAATTGATATGGAGAGAGAGAGGGACTGCCATGAGATGGTTGCTAGCTCTTGTATTTTGATAATTCACTCTCACTCTCATTATCATTCCAACACAAGAAAAGAAAAAAAGAGAAAGCCTTCTCTTCTTCTTCTTCTTCCTCTACCTTACATTCTCCATTAATGGCAACACCTCTAACCTCCATCCAAATCCATGGATGCAAGAGACATAGTGATCAAACATTCTCTACAACACTTTGGACACGTTGGCTAGCACACTTCGTGCCCGAGTTGCTTCGGATGAAGCGGGAGCCCGTAAAAAGACTTCTCGATGTGGTGCCCTTTCCGACGAGGAGAACAAGACTGGAGACGCCGTGAGGAGCTTGGGATGGTGGCCAAAGACCGAAGGACATGGATCGCTAGGTATAGCCTCTCCACCCTTTCTTTAGTTAGCTAGTAGTAGGTAATGGTCCGATCCGGGGAAAAAGTATACGATAGCCCCAGTTTTAAGTTAAAGAAAAGTTTTTGTTTCCGCATTTTGGCCTCGGACAAACGGCCTGGGCGCTACCGTAGACTTACACAAATGCCTCACGCTTGCTTCTATGGACATTGAACATCAGAAGTAGCATGAGAAGATGGACGTACAATCCATCTTTCTCCATACAAAGGACAGGTATGGGGAGCAATCTCGTACTCTCCGATACGAGGTTTCTCAAAAGTTGTTTCAGATGCGGATGACTGCTGGGACGTCTGTAGGTGACCATGTATTGAAGATGATAGGACTTATCGAAGAACTAGGGGACCTGAGATGGACAATGGAGAACGAACAGTATGTTGATATTGTTCTGCAGTCCCTTCCCCCTGCCTTTGCTCAGTTCATTGTGAACTTCTGTAAGTCCATGCCACGCACCCCACGGGATTGCGGGGAGGCAGAATTTTCAAAAAACTGTTTTCAAAAGCTTTGTGACATAGACGCCAAGATCGTTGCTAAACCATTATTAACTACAAGAATCATGAGATCTAACTTGGCACGACCCGAAATTGGCACGTGACGGCCCTAATACTACGCAACGTCTACAGGCGTAACGCAGTAAAAGAAAACCAAAACCCGAAATCTAAACCAGTAAAAGACAAGAAAAGATAAGAAATATTGTTTAAAAGTCTTTGAAATCACAACCCAAATTCTTTAAAAGTCCAACTTTTTTTCCTTTAAAATTTTGGCAGCACCTCCTTTATAAAAACCAACCCCAAAAGTGGATGCAACATAAATAAAAAGTAGAGCATCCCCAACGGGAGCAAATCCACGCCCAAAGACGGAAAACAACCACCACAACAAATATACGACGCCGTAGTGAAGAAATAGAAGACGATAGAAAGGAAACTGTATAAAAGACAACAAATCCAACATAATATACAACATCGTCCTCACCAAGCCTCTAAGTCAATATGAAAATAGTAGATGGAGAGTACAAGGATACAACGAATATATAATACAACGAATAACCAAAAAACCCACCTAAGCAAACTGCACACTGTGAGCGGATGCGGTATCCGTAGCAAAAGATGATAAGATGTGTGATAATAGCCTGCCTCTGACTATCCTGAGGAACACCTGCAAACACTGTGGTACAATGGGGGTAAGTTGCTAACTTGTGAATAGTAAATAACATATACAGGTAATCGCAAGTATGCACGTAAAGCGTGAATCTAAGATATGCAATTAACAGTAATAACATGTCATATGAATGCAAAATAATGGAAAGTACACTAGCAGGTACAACCAATATATAAAGCAATGATGATATGACAACGGTATGCAATAATCATGAAATAGGGATATGAGAAAGTAAATGTGCAACAATCATAAAAGGTACACTAACAGGTACTACTAATACATGAAGCAGTGCACAAACAGATAAAGGTGAGGTATGGAGTGAAGTATGTCATTTCCACGGAATCCTGACATCGTGGTAGGATCACAATCCAGCAAGACAATTCAAATCCCAATTCCTCAAATCAGCCCCCAAATTGGCTCTCATATCATCTAAGTATCACATCTCCTCAATTTCACAATATCAAGTATATCTCGTATATCCCGAATGTACAACATCAAGTATATCTCACATATCTCGTATGTACAATATCAAGTATATCTCACATAATCGAATGTACAATCATCAAGTATATCTCACATATATCGAATGTACAACATCAAGTGGATCTCACATATCTATCCAGTATCCAATCTCAAATGAATCTCTTATATCCCGAATCAAATCTCCAGCAAAATTCTAACATCCTAAATATAATGACATAAATAAATATGATGAGGTCAATACACATATATTAGCGTCCCATTCCACTAATATTGGTGTAAGGGTATATATAACAGCGGATAAATCCCCTGTTATATATACAAGGAGTAATTAGAAATATCATGAAACCAATGTGCCAAGCATCAACACAGAAATACTGATCTATCATATGCCGTCTCCCAGACTAACATCCTGATAGGTACGTATCATACGCTATCCCGAAAGCTCGAGTGCCTAGCTCTGACCCTCGCCTCTCGACGTATACATACGTACATGACTCCCGTCGGTATCCACATGATAGCCGCCGAGTCATTGGTCCTGTCACCGGATAGTATGGTTCCCCTAAGACTCATCTCCTGACACTACGACATCGTTCTTACTTCGGGGTACCTCCGGGCCCCACCATGTACCCGCACACGGACCCCTCCTTTCCTCGCGTGGGGTATACACATCGTAAACGAAAAATCTCATGGTTGCTGCTGAAATATCATATCAAGGGAAACCGGGTTTTTCAAATAATGCATAATTTCATGAACTACCACGGTTCCCAAATCCAGAAAACATCATGAAAAATCCATATCTCAATGAGAATCAATGAATAAAGTATACGCATCATAAATCTGAAAAGCGACCATATAGAGGAAAAGCAGCAATTAACTGTAATAAGTTAATATAATATCATGCGGTTCCTAATCTTTCCAATTCTAAAATAACATCAAGTAAAGGTAAACATGTAGCTATAACCAGATATATATGCAACATAAACGTATAGCAAGATATATGTATCTACCTATAAGTAATGATGTAGTATACCCCCTGGGTATAAGTGAAATTGGTGTGCAAGGTATACCTATAGCTATGTTATAAAGTGTGCATGTACCTATCACTAATGGTACAATACTCTATAGGTATACAGGTAACTAGCATGTAAGTATGTCAGAACATATGTTTAAGCATGTAGGTATGCAGGTATGCTATAAGTCAATGCTTAAAGAAATATGAATCAAAGTCTCAATGTCCCTAACCAAGCAATATCATATCTATAAGTGGGTTGTGCGTGATATGGCAATTATTGACGGTGTGTGTAGTATACAATCAGTGCTCGTGCAACATGAATCGTCAATAATATGTGCAGTGTCCTAAGGATAATAGTCCAAGCACAACAATATCTAAGTAATAGGGTAAATGCGCAATTCTAAATATGACATAGAATATGCGACAGAAATAACATCTCTAGCTCAGACGCATAACGCCATGCGGGCGATTCCCCTGTAGATGTTAAATCTATTCACCAACGCTCCTGGCTAAGTGAAGCCTACCACCTGTTTTCCTTTGTGGTAGCGTCCGAAGTCCCCGCTTGCGAACCTAAAATTTCACAAACACAACACATAAGAAAATATCCTACATCGACGAAAAGAAATCGAAACGCAAGAATGACGCTCTGAAAATTACACTGCGCGCTTAGCGCATCTATCGCGTACGACATCGGCCAAAAACCCCAATTGGGGTCGCTAAACTACAAAACACAAGTCTAGACCCCGATCGTCCCGATCGCGCAACACAACACAAAAATTACGAGGAATACAATAGATATAACCTCGCAACGACCAATCGAACCCACGTCGGAAAAACCCCGAAATCTAGTAAACAACTTATCGCAATATTTCGCACTAGTTTCAAGCTAACGCATATCTAGCGATTATAAACACCTTAAAATAGCTTAACTAAGCTATAAAAGCCAATTCTATATTTTTAACACTTGGTAAATAAATTTTAGCAAAAACCTAGTAAGCAAAATTGCATAATTAAATAAAGTGTTCATTAGCAAAAATTAACATTTTCTACTAGGTTAATCTTCTCCAAAACACAAATTAACACTTCAAATAAACATTAAACACATAAATCAAGTTTTACCCTAACTAGATTATCATAAAAATCAAGTCTTGAATTTCAGACATGAAATTAAAAGCTTAAATAAACAATTAATATACTAATTAGAAATTTAGAAACAACAAAAAGGATTAGGGTTAGGGTTTTATACCTCCACAAAAGATCAAAACCAAGAAACCAAACTCATCATCTTTTCCTCCAAAATAATGTTTTGAATGAAGATCCAAGCTATTTTTGTGAAGAAGAATGAAGGAAAATGAATATATTTGAGTTTTTGTGATTTTATTTGGATTTTTCGAGAGTTATTTGATGCAAAATGAGTTGAAAATGGGTGGAAATGATAAGGGGCAGCAAGGGGAAGGGAAGGGCCGGCCAAGGGGGTAAGGGGGTACTTTTGTGAATTTTTTGTGAAGAAAATGTTAGGAAAAAGAGTAATAAATGCTAATAAATGCTAATTGCCACCTTTACACGTTTTTCTTTTCTTTTTAAAATAATTCCTTTCGCACTCCAAAAATACCTAAATATTTAAAAAGAAGTTTCTAAAATATTTTAGTGACAAAAAAATTAATTTATTCTCAAGAGAAGAAATTTCCCGATTTACGTGCACCAAATACCGTTAAAATAATATTTTATTTGGGAAAAATTCTATCTGAACCAAAACCTCCCAAATACCCCTAAAGTTCGCGCACAAGCTTTATTTTAGCTAAAAAAAGGTGCCGGTAAGGTTATACGGACGTTTGATCGAAATCGTGTTAAAACGGGAAAAACCGACAATTTTGCCCTAAAACGGGAAAATTCGCAAAACGATTTCTGAAACGTTACAATCTCCCCCTTATAAAAATTCGTCCCCGAATTAAAATTTTTTACTAAGAGTACCTTCAAAGAGAGGATTACTAAACTCTCATATCTCGTTCGCAGCCTCCCAAGTGATTACCTCACTATACGGCTACGTCCAAGAAAAACCCTTCACAGATGGCAAGACGCTTGACCGAAGTTTCTCCACCTGCCTAGCCATTAACACAATTGGCTGCTGGTGAATGAAAGATCGCGTCCAAGCTAAATGGTCTGGTGCTGAATCATGTGAGAAAGGTCATGAAGGTAATTGCAAAGTATCGACACAAGGAATACGGGGTGAATACTCAATAATCTGGGCGGAAGTGCCAAATTAAAGGCAACGGAACTAACTCACTTTAAGGATCTCGAAAGGACCTACAATTCTGGGTAAGCTTCCCAAACCTCAACACGTCCTTCATCGGAAAAATCCGTAGGAATACATGATCTCCCACTGTGAACTCGAGCTTGCGATCACCATGGTCGGCATATGACCTCTGTCCGCACAGGACTGTCATCATCCTTACTTGAAACAGCTGGATCATTTCCGAAGTCTCTAGACTAGCTGGGGTCCAAAAATCCTACTACGCAGAGTCAGAAAAACAGACTGGAGATCGACACCACCTAACAAACAAAACTTAAAGGTTGCCAATTGGAATGTCTACTGATAACTGCTATCGAAGGAGAGTTCTAACAATGGCAAGTGACGATCCCAACTGCCGACAACAATTAGTACGTATGCACGAGTATAACCTCTAGAGTCGGTATAGCCCGCTCTCACAAAACTATCATCCTGCGGATGGAAAGACGGAGCTAAAGCTCAACCAGTACCCAAGGCTTCCTGAAGCTCCTGCCCAAGATGGCAAGCGAACATTGTGCCTTCATTGGATACGACCCATAAAGGAACTCCATGCAACACACAAACTTAACAAAGAACAACTGAGCAAACTGAGTATAACCGAACAACAAGCATCCGAATGGAGTCACACCCTGACTTAACCTGGGTATACGCCACAACGAATATTCATGGAGATCTGCCCCCATTCCCACTTCGAAACGGTTTAAGGTTGCAACTCTCCAGCCAGTCTCAGATGCTCAACCAAAACACACAACAAGACAACACCTTGAAATGAAATCCGAAACTTCTCTTTACATCCTTGCCCACCCGTAACTATCTCACAAGTCACGTCAAATGCTGGTGGAACTTGAATGAGTATAGAGAGTTGACAGATGTGCCTGCTCTAGGATTTCAAGTCTCTACCCAATAGTATCAGGTACACAAACGCATCCCTAAACTTATCACACCCTTGTCACAAATCAAGGACTCCGAATCATTACCCAGCCAAGTATGCTCAAGTATTTCTGACGAACGAGCATCGGCGAGCAGTGTCTCGCGAAAACGATTAAGGAAAAGTGGTCGGGCGCGGACATGAGCAAGCTGTCCCTTCAGTAGAGACGAACTTAAGTTGTGCTCCACGATCGCACAAGAACTGTGAATCTGCAGAAGACTATCTCAACAATCAAAATCTGCTGCAGGAAGGTGTACATTAAGCTCTGATAGTCCGTGAAAATCTGACACGACTCTCGAACAAGTAGTGTCTCCAAATCTCCAATGCAAGACCACCGCGGCTATCTCCAGATCGTGAGTGGAATATCGTGCTAGTACTTCCTCCAAATGTAGGGAAGAAAAAGCGATAACTCTATAGTGTCACCTCAGTACACAATCGAGCCCCACTCGCGAAACATCACAGTTAAAACAACAAAGTCGCCCGAACCAAAAAGCAAGAGGAACTGGTGCAGTTGTCAACCGAATCTCCAACTGTTGAAAAACTCTGCACGCGTGCCTCAGTCCAAAGAAAAAGAAACCTCCTTTCAGGTCAGTCCAGTCAACGGTGCAATACTATACTAGCAATCCTGCATGAAACGGCGGTAAAAACCTGCTAAGCCCAAAATCTGCGGACTTCTGTCCCGTATACAAGTCTGGGCCAAAGCTGTATGGCCTTGATCTTCCTCGGAACCATACGAAAACCGTCTCCCGTAACTACAAGACCTAAGGGTCAACATAACAAGCCTGAAGGAACACTCCGAGAATCTAGCAAACCGCTGGGGCTCTCCCAGTATCTGCAAATCAAATCCTCAAGTGCTGCTCCTGTCCCTCAAGACACATTAAATAGACCAGAATGTCGTAAATAACACAACAATAACTGGTCAAGGAACGGCTTGATGAAATCCGGTTCATCACATTTACAAGTGCTGCTAGGGCATTGGTCAGTCCAATGACACACCAGCACACACAAAGCCCGTAGCACACACAAGGCAGTCTTCGGAATGTCATCACTCCAAACCCGCAACAATGATGACCTGATCCCCAAACAAACTTAGAAAAAATGTCTCGCACTTAGGAGCTGATCGAAGAAATAGTCAATGTGAGGTAAAGGATACCTGTCCGCACCGTAAGCCGGTTCAATTGACGATCCATCAATACACAACCTCAAACTGTCGTCTTCCTCCTTGACAAACAGAAATAGGAGCTCCCCAATGCGAAACGCTCAGACGCACAACCCCCCAACAAACAACTCTGCAGCTGATCCTTAAGCTCACTAAGCTCCGCCGGCTCATCTGGAACTACGTCGGAAAACTCTCGCACGATAAAAACCCGGTCCAACAAACCCACTGTGGCTCCGGTATCATGAATGAACGCCAAGAATCCTCGACATCCTCTCCTCAAAAGCCGACTAGCGAAAAAGGCTGAATTCGAGCTGTGAGAGGCGGCACCACTGTCCCCCTGCACAACAAGAACTGACTTGCCGGAAAAACAAACCTGACTGTTTCCTCACGGTAGTCCACAGACGCCTAGCACGTAACTAACCAGTCTATGCCCAGGAGAATGTCAAATCCAACATCTCTAGAAGGATCAAGTGACGAATGAATCTCTTAACCGATTGGCATACGACTGAAATACGTGTCGCGCAACAAAGAATCGCTGACAGAAGTTAACACAACAAACGGCTGATCTAGCTAACACGAATCCCCTCATCCCAAACCTCTGCTACTCCCGCAACGGTCACGAAACCTATCTCGACGACTAGTCCCCTGTCTCTGGGTTGGTACACCGGTATGAGTCCTCCACTGTTCCGGAACTCTCAGAGTCTCTGGAATACGTGTCTTGTAAACTGGGGCTGCATCCACTGGTGTTATGTAGGTGACGGAATACTGTGTGCTGATCGCAAGGAACAACTGGGTAGCAGGGTTGAAAACCTCCTGTCGCTGCGCTCGAATGGCCTCAACCAATGAACTCATCGTCTGGCGCATGTCCTGCATCTCTGCCACAAGCCTAGTGATACTATTTGTCGAAGGCGGATCCGTTTACACCTGTGCAACGAGCGTGCCATCCTGGTCAGTCCTTTACCCACCCGAGTCAACTCTGACCTCGGCCCTCGCTGCACCTCACTGAGTCTCCATAGTCGTCGGTGGCAAAGGCTATAAATAGGGATAGGATTCGATATGAACACGGAAATCGAATCACAAGGATATGAATCATCAAGGAAGGAATTTCAAGTAATTGTACTTAGGTCACTTTAGGCGGAGTACTGCAACGTGAGTATGCTGCAGACATACACACACTACGTTACTCTGCTTAAGCTACCTACTCCATCATATCAAGGTCAGCCTACACGCCGTAAGGTAAAAACCTAGCGTTCTGATACCAACTTTGTCACGACCCGAAATTGACACGTGACGGCCCTAATACTACGCAACGTCTACAGGCGTAACGCAGTAAAAGAAAGCCAAAACCCGAAAATCTAAACCAGTAAAAGACAAGAAAAGATAAGAAACATTGTTTAAAAGTCTTTGAAATCACAACCCAAATTTTTTAAAAGTCCAACTTTATTTCCTTTAAAATTTTGGCAGCACCTCCTTTATAAAAACCAACCCCAAAAGTGGATACAACATAAATAAAAAGTAGAGCATCCCCAACGGGAGCAAATCCACACCCAAAGGCGGAAAACAACCACCATAACAAATATACGACGCCGTAGCGAAGTAATATAAGACGATAGAAAGGAAACTGTATAAAAGACAACAAATCCAACATAATATACAACATCATCCTCACCAAACCTCTAAGTCAATATGAAAATAGTACATGGAGAGTACAGGGATAAAACGAATATACAATACAACGAATAACCAAAAAACCCACTTAAGCAAACTGCACACTGTGAGCTGATGCGGTATCCGTAGCAAAAGATGATAAGATGTGTGATAATAGTCTGCCTCTGACTATCCTGAGGAACACCTGCAAACATGGTGGCACAACGGGGGTGAGTTGCCAACTCGTGAATAGTAAATAACATATGCAGGTAATCGCAAGTATGCACGTAAAGCGTGAATCTAAGATATGCAATTAACAGTAATAACATGTCATATGAATGCAGAATAATGGAAAGTACACTAGCAGGTACAACCAATATATAAAGCAACGATAATATAACAACAGTATGCAATAATCATGCAATAGGGATATGAGAAAATAAATGTGCAACAATCATGAAAGGTACACTAACAGGTACTACTAATACATGAAGCAGTACACAAACAGATAAATGTGAGGTATGGAGTGAAGTATGTCATTTCCACGGAATCCTGACATCGTGGTAGGATCACAATCCAGCAAGACAATTCAAATCCCAATTCCTCAAATCAGCCCCCAAAATGGCTCTCATATCATCTAAGTATCACATCTCCTCAATTGCACAATATTAAGTATATCTCGTATATCCTGAATATACAACATCAAGTATATCTCAAATATCGTATGTACAATATCAAGTATATCTCACATAATCGAATGTACAATCATCAAGTATATCTCACATATATCGAATGTACAACATCAAGTGGATCTCACATATCTATCCAGTATCCAATCTCAAATGAATCTCTTATATCCCGAATCAAATCTCCAGCAAAATTCTAGCATCCTAAATATAATGACATAAATAAATATGATGAGGTCAATACACATATATTAGCGTCCCATTCCACTAATATTGGTATAAGGGTATATATAACAGCGGATAAATCCCATGTTATATATACAAGGAGTAATTAGAAATATCATGAAACCAATGTGCCAAGCATCGACACAGAAATACTGATCTATCATATGCCGTCTCCCAGACTAATGTCCTGATAGGTACGTATCATACGCTATCCCAAAAGCTCGAGTGCCTAGCTCTGACCCTCGCCTCTCGACGTATCCATACGTACATGACTCCCGTCGGTATCCACATGATAGCCGCTGAGTCATTGGTCCTGTCGCCGGATAGTATGGTTCCCCTAAGCCTCATTGCCTGACACCACGACATCGTTCTTGCTTCGAGGTACCTCCGGGCCCCACCATGTACCCGCACACGGACCCCCTCCTTTCCTCGCGTGGGGTATACACATCGTAAACGACAAATCTTATGGTGGCTACTGAAATATCATATCAAGGGAAACCGGGTTTTTCAAATAATACATAATTTCATGAACTACCACGGTTCCCAAATCCAGAAAACATCATGAAAAATCCATATCTCAATGCGAAAATCCATGAATAAAGTATATGCATCATAAATCTGAAATGCGAGCATATAGAGGAAAAGCAGCAATTAACTGTAACAAGTTAATATAATATCATGCGGTTCCTAATCTCTCCAATTCTAAAATAACATCAAGTAAAGGTAAACATGTAGCTATAACCAGATATATGTGCAACATAAAGGTATAGCAAGATATATGTATCTACCTATAAGTAATGATGTAGTATACCCCCTGGGTATAAGTGAAATGGGTGTGCAAGGTATACCTGTAGCTATATCATAAAGTGTGCATGTACCTATCACTAATGGTACAATACTCTATAGATATACAGGTAACTAGCATGTAAGTATGTCAGAACATATGTATAAGCATGTAGGTATGCAGGTATGCTATAAGTCAATGCGTAAAGAAATATGAATCAAAGTCTCAATGTCCCTAACTAAGCAATATCATATCTATAAGTGGGTTGTGCGTGACATGGTAATTATTGACGGTGTGTGTAGCATACAATCAGTGCTCGTGCAACATGAATCGTCAATAATATGTGCAGTGTCCTAAGGATACTAGTCTAAGCACAACAATATCTAAGTAATAGGATAAATGCGCAATTCTAAATATGACATAGAATATGCGACAGAAATAACATCTCTAGCCCAGACGCATAACGCCATGCGGGCGATTCCCCTGTAGATGTTAAATCTACTCACCAACGCTCCTGGCTAAGTGAAGCCTACCACCTGTTTTGCCTTGTCGTAGCGTCCGAAGTCCCCTCTTACGAACCTAGAATTTCACAAACACAACACATAAGCAAATATCCTATATCGACGAAAAGACATCGAAACGCAAGAATGACGCCCTGAAAATTACACTGCGCGCTTAGCGAATCTATCGCGCACGACATCGGCCAAAACCCCCAATTGGGGTCGCTAAACTACAAGACACAAGTTTAGACCCCGATCGTCCCGATCGCGCAACACAACACAAAAATTACGAGGAATACAATAGATATAACCTCGCAACGACCAATCGAACCCACGTCAAAGAAACCCCGAAATCTAGTAAACAACTTATCGCAATATTTCTCACTAGTTTCAAGCTAACGCATATCTAGTGATTATAAACACCTTAAAATAGCTTAATTAAGCTATAAAAACCAATTCTATATTTTTAGCACTTGCTAAATAAATTTTAGCAAAAACCTAGTAAGCAAAATTGCATAATTAAACAAAGTGTTCATTAGCAAAAATTAACATTTTCTACTAGGTTAATCTTCTCCAAAACACAAATTAACACTTCAAATAAACATTAAACACATAAATCAAGTTTTATCCTAACTAGATTATCATAAAAATCAAGTCTTGAATTTCAGACATGAAATTAAAAGCTTAAATAAACAATTAATATACTAATTAGAAATTTAGAAACAACAAAAAGGATTAGGGTTAGGGTTTTATACCTCCACAAAAGATCAAAACCAAGAAACCAAACTCATCATCTTTTCCTCCAAAATAATGTTTTGAATGAAGATCCAAGCTACTTTTGTGAAGAAGAATGAAGGAAAATGAATATATTTGACTTTTTGTGATTTTATTTGGATTTTTCATGATTTGTTTGATGCAAAATGAGTTGAAAATGGGTGGAAATGATAAGGGGAAGCAAGGGGAAGGGAAGGGCCAGCCAAGGGGGTGAGGGGGTATTTTTATGAATTTTTTGTGAAGAAAATGCTAGGAAAAAGAGTAATAAATGCTAATAAATGCTAATTGCCACCTTTACACGTTTTCTTTTCTTTTTAAAATAATTCCTTTTGCACTCCAAAAATATCTAGATATTTAAAAAGAAGTTTCCAAAATATTCTAGTGACAAAAAAAATAATTTATTCTCAAGAGAAGAAATTTCCCGATTTACGTGCACCAAATACCATTAAAATAATATTTTATTTGGGAAAAATTCTATCTGAACCAAAACCTCCCAAATACCCCTAAAGTTCGCGCACAAGCTTTATTTTAGCTAAAAAAGGTGCCGGTAAGGTTATACGAACGTTTGATCGAAATCGGGTTAAAACGGGAAAAACCGATAATTTTGCCCTAAAACGGGAAAATTCGCAAAACGATTTCTGAAACGTTACATAACTATATGTACAGAAGTTACACCTCACGTTCATGTCCTTCGGGTCTTCATTCCTCACTGTCCTCCACCTCGTCGTCGACTCCATGGATCGTATCGGATTGCCGCCTCCTCGTCGGCCTTCTCAAATCGATGATGATCCACATGAGAGAATGTGCATCAAGCTCCTACCTCAACCGAAGCTACTAGGGCATCATGTTCGCTACACAAGATGTCGTAGACGATGTAGAGTATGAAGATGGATTGGGATGTCTTTTTTTTATTATAGTTTACTCAACACATGAGTGTTCTAGGGTATGAGGAAGAAGATGATAGGTTTTGGAAAAGCTAGTGATGTTTTTGCATAAGAATGAGAATGAACTTTCTTGTTGTGATGTGAACTGAACCAAAAACCTTTTTCCTTATGAATAAATCATTTAGGAAAATGAATTAAGGTTCAAATTCAATCAAGTGACTCATGGGATGAAAACCCTACAAGTGGCACTTTAAGCCATGTCTAATTCTATGCAAAAATCCACCTCATTTCCAACATGCACAATTCAATAAACATTTAATCCAAAATGTTTAATACAAATTATGATGTGTCATCTTCTAGAAGCATCTTTGAATAAATTTAAAAAATGCACTTTGTCCATATATACATACCCGTATCCGTATTCCGAAAAATACGAATACAAAAGACGAAAACACCATCGATACAATACTAGGATCCGGCTTAAACCAAAGCCCACTAGTATTGTCCGTACGAATCATCATCCGTGCACAAGCATACGTACGTGATCGAACCCTGTCGTAAAACCATACGAACTCTACATCTTTTTCCCGATGCAGGGAAACCCTCTGTGTGGGACTCTAAAGTCTCGACACTACGCTGGCAGTGGGTTTAACCACAGGCCGCAAGCGGTACTAGCTATACGTAACGGCCCCCAGGTATATGTCGATGAGAAGGCCGATGAGAATAAATCATCCGAACTTCAACTGAGCCTTTCTGTGACAATCTCCGTACAGTCCGGTATGTTCGTCTAAAAGTATCGCATATCGGTCCTAGGGGGCGGCAAGCGTCAGACACCTAATAGTGCAATAAGTCGTGTCGGAGTGTAGCCCATTACACCCCAAGAAACTACTGGAGTACCTACCATTAAATCTCGCTTGCCCTGGCCAGGGACTTTGTGTAATGTCTCTCCAAACACAGCGCGATATCAACCCCCAATACCGGGAGAGAAGAATCCTATCTAACCGCTACTGCCTCCAAGTGCTTCGGGACTGCATCCAACTATTACCTGTTTGCACAACTCCTTTGAGCATGGTAGGGTAATAATCAAAGTACAGTGGGAACACACTCGAGGTGAAGCAGCAGTGTTAAGTCAACGGACTAAGCTGTACTCATGTCACCTGAGAACTGCTACCTGACGATAGGTATAATACCAACCAACAGTTCCCGACGAGTCCTGTCCGGTACTCATAACCCAATGAGCACCTGCATACTATTTCTAGTACGACGTACTAATGGATTTTGGACAGACCATCTCCCCTACTGGGATGAGAAGCGTATACACTAGTCTACTCTAGAGTATCGATGCCCTGTCTCGATAATCCTACGACTAGGGACCTGTATAAGGATGTGCGTACAGACTACCCAGCCCCCACTAGTGTGACTGCCATCACAACGCTGGTAATCAAGCAAAAGATCCTAAAGGCTCTACTAATATGTATAAGCGATATGCTTAAAGAAATACATGCACATATTGAAGTAGAAACAAACCAAGTAGCATACTACCATTTTGAGCAAGACTGTCAATACAACTCTGAATATCCCAAACTTCCATTAAGTAATATACAAACCAGTATGATACAATAATGTCCTCTAGGTCATATACACTAACAATCTCCCACTTGCACTAGGGCCATGTATTGGCATATCACAGACCTATCATCTCGATTAGCCTCTCGAACTGTGTCTGAGGGATGGCCTTCATTAGGGGATCTGCACTGTTATTCTCCGTATCTACTCTCCGCACCTCGATCTCCCTGATCAGGTGGTAGCACCTCAAAATATATCTGGAATTCTGATGGGACCTGGGTTCTTTCTCCAAAGCTATAGCGCTGTTGTTGTCGCAATACAAAGGTATTAGATTTATAATGGACGGAACCACCTGAAGTTCTGTTAGGAACTTCTTCACCTAGACAGCTTCTTTTGCGATGTCACTGTAGGGTTACTTAGCGCGACAGCAAGGTTTCGGGAGGCATCGTCCACGCTGTTTTCAAAAAAATTTCCGTTCTAAAGAACCCTAACCCTAGAATCTTAACTAGAGTTTTAAACAAACATGCAATGTAAACAACTTTACAACTAAGTGAATACGGAATACAACCTTTGTAGACCGGTCCTTCACTTCAAATGCTCCGTGTAGAAGTCCTTTTGCTGCGAGTAATGATCTCCCGAACTCTTGAGAGGATCCACAAGGTGAAAGATACAAGCTTGCTCGAAGTCTTCGAGGCCGAAGATGATCTACGTCGAGGAGACTTAAGCTCATACTACCTTTTCAATAAATTAGGGTTTAGTGAAGCAAACATCTTAAACTAAATGGCTAATAGTAGTAGATGATTGTAATACCCCAGGTATTATCCGGTATACCATATATACCAGATAAGCATGGGGACCCACTGTAAAACAATGGGGAATCTTCGGAATACATTCCGAAAGAGGACAGATCTGTACTATAAATGGAATGATACAACTCTTCAATACAGAGGCGCCTTTTAAGTGAACTGGCACTACAGGAGTTTGAGAACTCCGTAGTTAAGCGTGCTCGGGCCAGAGAAGTCCTGGGATGGGTGACCTCCTGGGAAGTAGCCCCTGGTCGGGTCCGGTTCACTCCGAAGGACAAAACCGTGCGGTTTCGGACAGAGTGGACAATACTCTCTGTATTGGGGGTAGGGCGTGACAGAATAGTATCAGAGCCAAGTTCCTCAATAGCAGGTCTATGGTTCGAGGACGAACCATTGTTCTAAGTGGGGGAGAATGTAATACCCCAGGTATTATCCGGTATACTTATATATACCAGATAAGCATGTGGACCCACTGTAAAACAATGGGGAATTTTCGGAATACATTCTGAAAGACGACAGATCTGTACTATAAATGGAATGATACCACTCTTCAATACAGAGGCACTGTAAGTCTACGGTAGCGCCCCGGCAGTCATTCTGACGCCAAACGCGGAACAAAAACTTTTATAACTGGCGCTATCGCATACTATAACCCGGATCTTGCCATTAACGCTAAACTGACAAACTGTAAAGAGGTGGAAAGGCTATACCAATCGATCCAAGTCCTTCGGTCTTTAGCCATCATCCCACGCTCCTTTGCGGCATTTGCGATCTCGCTCGATCTCCGGTCTCCTCGTCCAGGTGACACCATGTCAACAGATCTTTATACGGGCTCCCGCCTCTGAACCGAGGCAACTCGGACATGAAGTTTGCTAGCCGACATGTCCAAGATTGATGTAGAGAATGAGTATAACACTTTGTCTCGTTTCATCCAAAACCATGGATGAACGGTTAATGAAGCCGCCTTTTAATGGAGTAATGAGAAATGAGCTATGAAATTTCCATGAACCAAATTCTATCATCTTTCAACAAGGGGGCCGGCCATTTATAGGAGAGGAGGGGGTGAGTGTAGGAGCAAAGGGGTGACCATTAGCAATAATATCTTAAGCAAATACAAAAGGAATTAATGAAAAACAATGAGTCACATAAACACCTCATCAACCATTTAATGCAAATAATGAGTCATGAAACCTAGTCATCAATTCTAGAAGCTTCCTCATGACTCACCCTCATGACTCATCCAAAAGAAAAAGATAAATCCGCATTAAACCGAATGTTTAAGACGGGTGATAGAAAACTGGCAACTTCGAAAAGCGATCCCGAAACGAATTTCAGGATAACCCCGTAACTGTATATACATACCCGCATTTGTATTACGACCGAATACAATTGCAACTGAAACAAAGATATTATATCTACATAGTATAATACATGGATCCGGCTTAAACCAAAGCCCACCAGTATTATCTGCCCGAAATATGACACGTGCGTAAACGTACGTGCATTTTCCGAACCCTGCCATAAAACCATACGGCCTCTACAACGTTTCGACCGAACTTGGGAAACTATCTGTGGGGGACTCTAAAGACTCGTCAGTACCCTGGCGGTGGGTTTAACCACAAGCACGTCAGCGGCACTAGCTGTGCGTAATGGCTGCCCATGTACTGACCTCAAGGGAAGCCGATGAGCGAACTCATCCTGGAACCCTACTGAGCTTATCAGTGACAATATACATACAGTCCGGTCCGTTCGTCTATGAGTATCGCATATCGGACCTAGGGGGCTGGTAACGTCAGACCCCCAAAAGCGGTATAAGTCGTCTCAGAGAGTAGCCCTGAACACCCTGAGAAACTACTAGAATACTTACCAGTAATTCTCACCTGCCTTGGCCAAAGACTTGGTTTAATGGCTCTCCTAGATACAGCACGATCTCACCCCCAATACCAGGAGAGATGAATCCCCTACCGATCCGCTCACTTGCCTCCATGTGGCTCGAGACTGTACCCAAAAAAGACCTGTTTGCACGGCTCCTTTGAGCCGTGGTAGGGTGGAAATCAAAGCACAGTGGGAACTCACACGAGACAAATGACGACCTCAGGTCGATGAACTAACCTGTACACATGTCACCAGGGAATTGCTATCTGACGCTAGGTATAATACCAACTAGCAGGTTTCCGGCGAGTCCTGTCCGGTGTACTCATAACCCAATGAGCACCTGTATACATCTTAGGTGATCCAACTGACACCAGTGGCTTGTGAGACCGGCCACCGCCCCTCGTTGGGGTCTCGACTGTATACACTAGTCTACTCCGGAGTATCGATGCCCTGTCTCGAAACTCCCACGACTAGGGACCACTATTAAGGATGTGCTTATAGACTACCCAACTCTCACGTATATGATCACCATCATACTATTGGTAGTCAAGTAAGATCCTAAGGGCTCTATCAACATGTAATAGTGATCAGTCACCTGAACCTGTATACGACTGATAAAGGCAAACCAGATAGCATACTATCATCTCGAGTAAGACTGTGCTACCGGTATAGGTCCTCCTCAATCATTGCAATCACGTACCTGCGATCCAATAATTGACTTTGAGGGCACTACATCCAACAATCTCCCACTTGCACTTAAGGCTAATTATTGTGATGTCGCATACTCATAGCCCGTGTTATACCGAACACCCAACTCCTCTACTAATCAGTTTCACAAAGCTCGTTTGTAAAACTCTTGTGTTCGAGAAATAGCCTCAATGAGTGGATCCCCCCTGATGTTTCTTTCTATGTTTCTCTTAATCTCAAGTTCGCGGAGAAAGCCATCTCCCGAATTGAGTAATACTTATCTTAGAATATGTCTGGATATCTGATGGGACCTAGTTCATAAATGAACTCCAAATCCAAACTTCTTAGACTGTATCGACAACTGAAACTAATCAGTATCCAGCACCATGCCTTCCACAGTATCCTCTTGGACCACCTGTCCAAAATACCGCCCCCTTCGTCAGAGGGAAAACTATAACTCTGACAATCACTCTGTCATCTATGTCACCTTTGAAGCCTAGAATGATAACCGTCCCCCGAAGGAGGCTGCCGTCATCAAGTCTGTAGAACATCCACTTATGTTCTAAAACGGCTTCCTTATGTTTCTTCAGGATTGGATTAATATAAACTTATCGCATCTAGTGCAAAAACAATATCTGGTGTGGTACTTGACATCTCATGATTGACTCAATTGCCTAAGCAAGTGATCTGCCAATCATGCACATCCCTCTCCCCTTTAGTCTGTAAGACACCTTTAGAGAGGGTGACTCCATCACCTCCAGGTACACCACCATTCCAGGAGTCATCTATTCTAAAATACTATTAGAATACTGTCAAAGTACCCACATTGGGAAACTACCCAAATCCAGATCTAAAACCATAGATCTAGAAACCAGAATGTCAGATATTATATCCATATCCTATGTGGAGAAACAACTGTGTGACAACCACAGTACAACCGATCGTAGTATAGGAATTTTACTTCCTACTCTGTGTATGTTATCCAAATACCAGGACATCACACCTTACTACCTTCTTAACAGATCCATCCTCTATTCTGATGAAGTCAAAACCATGACTGCCATATCAAAATTAGATGATCTATCTCCGCTATATCTGCTCAAGTCTATAAATAGACATAAGCTACTTGCCCACTATGCTTCCGCTGCTCTCACTGACCACAACAACCCTCTGGCAGAATAATATATACGTGCACTTCTAAAGCTAGTTTAGAACAACGCTATACTTAACCTCCTGCCAGGTCTCATAGTCTGGAACAACAGTAGTGTCAAGTCTGGCTAAACAAGAACCTCCCTGTCACCGTCCTTGAGGCTACCGGAGTACCTCTCGGGTGTCTGAGGTTACCCACCATATCTGCATAGTGCCTAATAGAATATCAAACCTGATTGAATCATTAGGTCCTATTAAATTTTCCGTAATCGTTTGCGGTTCTGGAATCACTTCCAGTTCTACCATACTCCTACTACTGTTTTCTGAAAAAATCTATTTTACTAAAACTGTGGCGAGTCAAGAACAATATCACCATTGATCTTTCAGATGGTAAAAAGTCAACCCTCGACATAGCCCGGGTCAACCCACAAACTGCCATTACAGAAACGTGCCTTGAGTTATCTAGAGTCTGGTTTTAAGCATAAACCGGACAACTCCCCGTACCTTAACATCGTTAAGATATGAACCATTCTATATCCAATATAGAAACTTTTGCACTTATTTAATTGGAACCAGATTCTAATCATGCAGCTGTCTCCACTGCATATCAACTTAATGGAGAGAGGCTAATCAGCATTACTCAACTTAGGAATACATCCAATTATGAGTAACCAGAAAGAGAAACAAGTTTCTCAAAACCATTACTATCATCTGAATACCAATCACAAGTATCTACATCTTCGATCTCTTTGAAAAATCCCGATACTTGCGACATCTGGTTCTCTACTTTATTCTTATACCCATAACTTCTCAAAACTTAGACCTTATATTTCTACGAAACACTTGTCTAAAAACTAGAGAAGTCACAAGTAAACAGAACATAGTACGAGGACCAACCCTTTTGTCCTGATGGACACTGGACAACATACAATACTCTGTATAAGTCCGCTGAGTTGAATAACTCAAAACCTGTGCATCGTAGGTTAAAAACTGTACTTATGGTTAAGAACTACTCCGTTGTTCAATACTCCTTACCCAATCGTCAACTGATATAGGTAAATATCACGGACATAATTTCAAAAAGTTATATCTCACTTTATAAAAATAAACGTACAGATATATCAGTTTGAAATTGGTGCACAACAACGGATACTCAAAACCAAATACTTGTCGTCCGGCAAAAACTCAGGCGATTTCCTCAAACATCACTTATTACAACGAATTCCAATATAATGAGGATGATCACCTTATTCCCAATAACCTACTCCCACTCATCATCTATAAAACCATACAGATGTAAGAATCATACCTGGTAAATACATATCCTGGAGTAAGTATCTAATCGGGAAAACAGTTTTCCTTTAACAATGCATAGTGTTACTGAAACATGAAAATGTTTCGTAGGGGTATCCTGATATTCCTAGTAATGCCTCTTCCATAATCCAATTCATGACTGTAACCGTATATCTCTTTGCCATCTCTCCAAATCCCTTTATTTGTCTTTAGTCGTTACCTTCTGCACACCCCTTTAGGCTAAGTGGTTTTCTTTCTTCCCCACCGTTAGGCACCAGCCTATGGTTTGGAAGAAGACTATCCAGTAAGCATAATAGGTGTACTCTCCTAAACCAAGGAGTACTCGTAACTTGAGAGAAGGTGATGATAAAAGACAACTGAATAATACCTTATTCTATTTCTCCCGAACTGGGGAAAAAAGCAAAGGTGAAATAGGAGAGGCAATGAAGTACGCGGTTTGGTCGTGATTGATAGCAGTCACAATTTACTTTGCCCTCTTTCTAATCCCTTTATTTTGTCTTTACATATTACCTTCTGTACACCCTACTTAGGCTAATTGGTTTTCTTCATTCCCTACCTTTCGGCACCTGCCTATGGTTTGGAAGAAGACTATCCAATAAGCGTAATAGGTGTACTCTCCTAAACCAAGGAGCCCTCGCAACCTGAGAGAAGGTGATAATAAAAGACAACTGAATAAACCAATTCAATTTCTCCTGAACCTGGATCCATCCTCGAAGAAATCCCTTCGAGTTCGTATATAACCATACGATGGATCTATCCAATGGAAGTAGATGTTCGTAGTGATACGAGGTGTTCTGAGAAATTCAAAGGGTAAAAGAAGGAGTGGCAATGACTTATGCAACTCAGACAATCCAAAATCCAGTATTTTAAGAAGGTTCGGTCAACTTGGTCACTGAGTCATAGTCTGGGGTCGATCAAAGGTCGCTGCCAAAGAGAGAGAGAAAGAAACACTCTGCGTGCACTCTAACCTAGATCAGAATGGTTATCACTTTATCTAATCAGGAAACTTCCCACTGTACTGTCAAATTCTCCTCCAAACCTGAAAGAAGAATCAATCGGGATCACCCGAAGAGTAAACCAACTCATCGGTGGGAATCGGGATCCAACTCTCATCGCATGATAACGTGACGGAATCCACTCACGTTATCACACTCCAGAAGGTATGCGCATGCCTGGCAAGTTTCGGTTTCTTTAGAAACTCCTGATGTGATTTTTACCTCATGTTCTTATGACCTTGACTTTGGCTAAAATGCCATAAGTCACATGCCAAGTTCTACCCGTCATTATCTTGTCAATTTGAACTCATCCGCACATGCCCCTGACTTTGGCCAAATGGCAGAACAACTACCCCAAACCAACTCATCTATCTATGCAATAAATGAATACCCAGCAGCTACCAAACACTATGCCTTGGTTTTGGTCAAAATACATAGCTTGAATACTACTGAATACCCAAAAGAAATGACGGGGGGCTACGGCTGGTTTTTGGCGAAAAACCTTTAACGTAATGAACTGGATATCGCCGAAAGAACCTGATAACTTTTTAGAAAATATAGTGGCGAAAACCTTTGCTAAAGGGGTCACTCCCGGTAAAGGGATCTCGGCTCTTTCCTCGTGGAATGAGGTGCAGGATATTCCAACTGAATACCGCGATGCAAAGCAACATGTAATCGACTATAGTGAAGTTATTACCCTGACGCAAACTTCTGCCCAAGGGGTCACTCCCGGTGAAGGGATCTCGGCCCTTGCCTCATCGAATGAAGTGCAGGATATTCCAACTGAATACCACTATGCAAAATAAAAGTAAACGTCTTTGTAATAACTCTTTTTAAAACTGTTCCAACAACGTCCAAACAGGTTTGTTTTCCTTTGCATTGATCAGAATCAACGCAGTCCCATCAATTAATCACACCAGAAAAGAACGAAAATAAAATATACGTATATTCCATCCGCATTCGTCACTGGGTCCCGTCATTACCCGTTAGGTTACTTAACTAACAACAGAGTGGGGACTGGACTAGCGCGGGTGCAAAACATATACAACATCTACTAGTATATATACCAATATACAATAATCGCTCCAGGCGTGATAAATGCAACATTACAGAAAAGTAATAAGCATCACAGAACAATACAGATAATCTGGGATCCCCGGGTTTCACAGAGCCGTTGCTGAAACCCGACGTTCCCCTGGTCGTGTGGATAGCCTGTGCAATGAAACCTAGACCCTTATGAGTGCGGCAAGTTACCCGCCAAAACCTTAAGCGAGGCAGTCCCTTACAGCAAAGTGAATGGACCACCCTGCACTTCACGGAATCTGGTAACTTGAGCACCCCTCCTTGGGTAAACCTGTACCCCCTACGAGTGCGGCGAATAGTCTGCCAATTCTAGAGTGAGCCCCCTCTGCCTCTCAAAGCCATGAAATGCGGACCCGTTGCACCCCAGAACCCGGCTATCCGTGCACTCCGTCGCGGGGTAAACCTAGTACAGAAATGAAAAATATGTACAATGGGTACATCGACCTCAGCCCGGTCGTGCCCTAAAAGAATATTATACAAACCGGCAGTGACGGCAGTCCACATGTGGGACGCTCGCCCCGCAATATCAAATGTATAAATAAATCCAAACTGCACTACCATTGCACACTGCTATCCACCACGACAAATCCGCAACATCACAGCACAACACAGAACATCAACACGAATGTTACGTTCGCAAATCCGTCTAAAAAGACTATAGCAATTAGACGCAAGTTACCGCTCGAATGACATTCACGGTCGGAGATATAATGTAAGTACTGTAAACTAACACGTTTAAAATTTTGATCTTCAAAACTACCCGAAGTGGGCTCCACGTACATCTGCAGTACCGTAACAAAATCTGGGCCCAAACAAAATATTCCAGAAACCATAATTTCCCATGCATAACACACTGTAGAAATAGGGTTTACTGTAGCTCCAAACTGGCGGTGGAACCGCGGCCAAACCCTGGTTTGTGCGGCGGTTCCGCAGCAATACTGTAGCTTCAGTCGACCAAATTTCACCAGAATTCTTAAAAAAGCCTGCTCGACTTTCTGAGATGCTCAAAATAATTTTTAGACCTGTTTTTAAAATCGACAGAAACTTTATACTCAAAATTGCGGTTTTCGAAATTCTGTTCGATCGATATTTTAAACGTGTTAGAACAAGTTAGTAAAGCTTAATGGCGTGTCTTAGATACCATGTAAGTCTATGGTAGCGTCCCGACCATCATTCTGACGCCAAACGCGGAACAAAAACTTTTATAACTGGCGCTATCGCATACTATAACCCGGATCTTGCCATTAATGCTAAACTAACAAACTGTAAAGTGGTAGAAAGGCTATACCAATCGATCCGAGTCCTTCGGTCTTTAGCCATCATCCCACGCTCCTTTGCGGCATCTGCGATCTCGCTCGATCTCCGGTCTCCTCGTCCAAGTGGCACCACGTCAACGGATCTTTATACGGGCTCCCGCCTCTGAACCGAGGCAACTCGGACATGAAGTTTGCTAGCCGACATATCCAAGATTGATGTAGAGAATGAGTAGAACACTTTGTCCCGTTTCATCCAAAACCATGGATGAACGGTTAATGAAGTTTCCTTTTAATGGAGTAATGAGAAATGAGCTACGAAATTTCCATGAACCAAATTCTATCATCTATCAACAAGGGGGTCGGCCATTTATAGGAGAGGAGGGGGTGAGTGTAGGAGCAAAGGGGTGACTATTAGCAATAATATCTTAAGCAAATACAAAAGGAATTAATGCAAAACAATAAGTCACATAAACACCTCACCAACCATTTAATGCAAACAATGAGTCATGAAACCTAGTCATCAATTCTAAAAGCTTCCTCACGACTCACCCTCACGACTCACCCAAAAGAAAAAGATAAATCTGCATTAAACAGAATGTTTAAGACGGGTGATAGAAAACTGGCAACTTCGAAAAGCGATCCCGAAATGAATTTCAGGATAACCCCGTAACTGTATATATATACCCGCATTTGTATTACGACCGAATACAAATGCAACTGAGACAAAGATATTATATCTACACAGTATAATACATGGATCCGGCTTAAACCAAAGCCCACCAGTATTATCTGCCGGAAATATGACACGTGCGTAAACGCACTGGTATTTTCCGAACCCTGCCATAAAACCATACGGCCTCTACAACGTTTCTCCCGAACTTGGGAAACTATCTGTGGGGGACTCTAAAGACTCGTCAGTACCCTGGCAGTGGGTTTAACCACAAGCACGTCAGCGGCACTAGCTGTGCGTAACGGCTGCCCATGTACTGACCTCAAGGGAAGCCGATGAGCGAACTCATCCTGGAACCCTACTGAGCCTATCAGTGACAATATACATACAGTCTGGTCCGTTCGTCTATGAGTATCGCATATCGGGCCTAGGGGGTGTTGGAGATAGTACCCTCAGAGTCAATTATTAGGTCACAGGTACGTGATTGTAATGATTGATGAAGGACCTATCCCGGTAGGACAGACTTACTCGAGATGATAGTATGCTATCTGGTTTACCTTTATCATCGTGTACTGCTTTAAGTGACCTGACACGTCGCTATTACACGTTGATAGAGCCCCTAGGATTCTTGCTTGACCACCAGCAGTATGAGGGCGATCATATAAGTGGGAGCTGGGGGTCTATAAGCATATCCTTAAAAGGTCCCTAGTCGTGAGAGTTTCGAGACAGGGCATCGATTCTCCATAGTAGACTAGTGTATACAGTCGAGACCCCGACGAGGGGCGGTGGCCGGTCTCACAGGCCACTGGTGTCAGTTGGATCACCTAAGATGTATACAGGTGCTCATTGGGTTATGAGTACACCGGACAGGACTCCCCGGGAATATGCTAGTTGGTCATATACCAGACGTCAGATGGCAGTTCCCTGGTGACATGTGTACAGGTTAGTTCATCGACCTGGGGATCTTCATTTGTCTTGTGTGAGTTCCCACTGTACTTTGATTACTACCCTACCATGGCTCAAAGGAGTCGTGCAAACAGGTTTTAGTTGGGTACAGTCCCGAGCCACATGGAGGCAGTGAGCGTATCTTCAGGGGTTCGTCTCTCCCGGTATTGGGGGTGAGGTCGTGCTGTGTCTAGGAGAGCCATTAAATGAAGCCCTCGGCCGAGGCAAGGAGATTTACTGGTAGGTATTCCAGTAGTATCTCAGGGTGTTCTGGGCTACACTCCGACACGACTTGTACTGCTTTTGGGGGTCTGACTTTTACCAACCCCCTAGGCCCGCCATGCGATGCTCATAGACGAACGGACCGGACTGTACGGATATTGTCACTGACAGGCTCAGTAGGGAGTCAGGTTGAGTTCGCTCACAGACGTCCCTTTTAGTCAATACCTGGTAGCCCGTTATGTATTGGCTTATACCTCTAACGTGCTAGTGGTTAAATCCACAACCAAGGTGTTGATGAGTCTTTAGAGTCCCCCACATTCAGTTACTCAGCTTTCGGGCGAAAGCTTGTAGAGGCCGTATGGAGATATGGCAAGGTCCGATCAGATACGTGCGGTATTGCACGGATCAGGATCGGACAGTCTGTACTATAGGCCGTATTGTTATATGGCAAGGTTCGATCAGATACGTGCGGTATTGCACGGATCAGGATCGAACGGATATTACTAGCCGGCTTTAGTTTAAGCCGGATCCTAGTATAGTACAGTGTAGATTTTGTCTCATTGCATTTGTATTTCGGTCGAAATACAGATGCGGGTGTGTATGCACAGTATCGGGGTTTTCCTGTAATTTATTACGGGATCAGTTTTCTGGAGTTGCCAGTTTGCTTTCCGTTTCGGCCAATTTCCTTTGTTCCGTTCATTGGCCGAAGTGTGGTGGAGGAGGGTTTATTTGCATTGTTGCAAATAGGCATTAGTGGAGGGGGTTCTTTGCAATATTTATATCATAATGGTTTCATGATGGAGCCCATCTTTTGACTTCTAGCTTTATGATGATGGCTTGACCATTGTAGGTTATGATTGGCTTTTGGAGTGTTGGGTTTTGTTCTCTCATCATCTCTTTTCATCATTGCATTCCACCCACCCCCTTGACCTTACTCTCTCTCTCCAATCACACTAATGGGGGGGGGGCCGGCCACTTTGTTAGGATGAGGAAAATGCTTCTCTTTTGAGTGGGAAAAATATGATACTCTCCTTCTTCTTGGTCTATCACATTTTTCCTTCACCTCTTTCCAAGTTCTTCTTCCTCCACCACAAAAGTCAACTCCATAATCCCAAATGAGACATGTAATCCACATTATATTCTACAGCAAATCTTGGGCACGTCGAGTAGCCGGCTTCGTACCCGAGTTGCCTCGGCATCGAGGTGGGAGCCCGTAAAACATGGAGACGATGTGGTGCCCTTCCGGCAAGGTGGCGACGACCGGAGATTCCGCAGGAGATCGGGACGATGAAGAGAAGACCGGAGGACTTGGATCGTCGGTATATCCCTCTTCCCTCTCTTGTTGTTAGCTAGGACTAGTTAGTGGTTCGATCCGGGTATTAGTGCGCGGCGGTTTGCCAGTTCAAGAAAATTTAAGTTTATCACCGCTTCCGCATTTGGCCGTCGGATTGACGGCCGGGGCGCCGCCGTGCACTTACAGTGGTATCAGAGCCTCGCCATTAACTTAGTCTAGCTTGGTGTAATGTGTTTTTCAGTTTCGATCGATCGAATGTTCCAAAACCCGTATTGCCTTTGCATCAGTTTCTGTTGAAAATTTTTGGTCTCGAAAATTTTTTCAGGTTGTAAAACATTGATGTACTGGAGGTAACAAGCCCACTGTAGAAATTCGACGCAGTATTTCGACGACCAGAGCGCGGAACCGCGGCAATTACCCCCTTGGGCCGCGGTTCCGCCGCGCAATGGTGTCCTTACTGTATCGAACTTCTTCAGTTGCTTTGTGGGCTTAAAATAGGGGTTTTGGAATTTTAAAATTGGGCCAATTATTTCTGTGAGTGCTACAGTATTCCTTTGGGGCCCACTTGTTATTTTTTTGATCGATCGGATATTTTAAACACATTTTTCACAGTATTTACATTATATCTGCGACCGTGAATGTCACTTGATCGGTAAATCCAGTCTAACTGCTATAGCCCGGTTAGACGGATTTGCGAACGTGACTTTCACGTTGATGTTTTGTTTTTGCTGTGATGTTGCGGATCGGTCGTGGGGGATAGCCTGGATGCAATGCTAGTACAGTTTCTGTTGTATTATGTACATTTGATATTGCGGGGCGAGCGTCCGACATGTGGACTGCCGTCACTGCCTGTTTGTATTATTATTTTGGGGCACGACCTGGTTGCGGTCGATGTACCCGTTGTATGTATATTTTACTTTCTGTACTAGGATTGCCCCGCGGAGGGGTGCACGGATAGCCGGGTTCTGGAGGGCAACAAGCCCGCATCTCATGGCATTGAGATGAAGGGGGCTTCACTCTAGGATTGGCGGGCTATTCGCCGCACTCGTAGGGAGTACAGGTTGACCCAGGAGGGGTGCCCAAGTTGCCGGATTCCGTGAAGTGCTGGGTGGTCCATTCACGGTGCTGAAGGGGGCTGCCTCGCTTCAGGTTTTGGCGGGTAACTTGCCGCGCCCATAGGGGTCTAGGTTTTCATTGCACAGGCTATCCACACGACCAGGGGAACGTCGGGTTTCAGTAGTGGCTCTGTGAAACCCGGGGATCCCAGATATCTGTATTGTTTCTGTGATGCTGTACATATCTGTGATGTTACATTTTATTCACGCCTTGAGCGAATACTATATATTGGTATATATATTAGTAGATGTTGTATATGTTTTACATCCGCGCTAGTCCAGTCCCCGCTCTATCGTTAGTTAGCTAACCTAACGGGTAATGACGGGACCCAGTGGCGAATGCGGATGGCATATACGTACATCAGTATATTTTCGTTCTTTTTGGTGTGATCAATTGATGGGACTGCGTTGATTCGGATCAATGCAAGTTAAAACAAACCTAATCTGATGTTGTTGGAACACTTTTCAAAAAGCTGTTATTGCAAGGACGTTCACTTTTGTTTTGCATCGTGATATTCAGTTGGAATATCCTGCTCCTCAGTCGACGAGGCAAGGGCCGAGATCCCTTCACCGGGAGTGACCCCTTGGACAAAAAGTTTGCGTCAGGGCAATGACTTCACTATAGCCGATTACTTTTGCTTTGCATCGTGGTATTCAGTTGGAATATCCTGCACCTCATTCTACGGGGAAAGAGCCGAGATCCCTTCACCGGGAGTGACCTCTTTAGCAATGGTTTTCGTCACTATATTTTCAAAAAGCTATCCGTTCCTTCAACGATATCAAGTTCATTACGTTAAAGGTTTTCGCCAGAAACCATTCGTAGCCCTCCGTCGTTTCATATGGGTAGTCAATAGTATTCAAGCTGTGTTTGTTGGCCAAAGTCAAGGCACAGTGTTTGGTAGCTGTTGGTTATTCATATGCAGCATAGATAGATGCGTTGGTTTGGAACAGTCGTACTGCCTTGTTGGCCAAAGTCAAGGGTATGTACGGGTGGATTCAAAACAACCTGGAGAATGACGGGTAGAACTTGACATGTGACTTATGATTTGTTGGCCAAAGTCAAGGTCATAAGAGCATGGGGTAAAAATCACATCGGGAGTTTCAAAAGAACTGAAACTTGCCAGATATGCGCATACCTTCTGGAGTGTGATACCGTGAGCGGATTCCGTCACGTTATCATGTGATGATAGTTGGATCCCGATTCCCACTGATGAGTTGGTTTACTCCTCGGGTGTTCCCGACTAATTCTTCTTTTAGGTTTGGAGGAGAATTTGACGGTACAGTGGGAGGTTTCCAGATTAGATAAATTGGTAACCATTCTGATCTAGCTTAGAGTGCACGCTGAGTGTTTCTTTTCTCTCTCTCTTTGGCAGCGACCATTGACCCGACCCTAAGACTATGACTCAGTGACCAAGTTGACCGAACCTTCTCAAACACTGGCTTTTGGATTGTCAGAGTTGCAAACCTCATTGCCACTCCTACTTTTACCCTTTTCTCCAGGACACCCCGTATTACTACCAACATCCACTTCCATTGGACAAAACCATCGTATGCTTAAATACGAACTCGAAAGAATTTATTCGAGGATGGTTTCAGGTTCTGGAGAAAACGGATAGGACTATTCAGTTGTCTTTTCCTTTTACCCTCTCTCAGGTTACGAGTACTCCTTGGTTTAGGGGTAGTACACCTATTACGCAAATTGGATTGTCTTCTTCCAAACCATAGGCAGGTGCCGACCGGTAGGGAATGAAGAAAACCAATTAGCATAACAATGGTGTGCAGAAGGTATTAGGTTAAGACAAAGCAAGGGATTAGTAAGAGGGCAAAGTAAATTGCAACAGATATTCACGACCAAACCAAGTATCTATTCGCCAATCCTAAATCACCTTTGTATTTCTCCAGGACACTCCGTATCACCACGAAGATCCACAGTTTATTGGATACTCCATCGTATGGTTATATACGAACTCGAAAGGAACTTGTTCCAGTTCGGGGATGGATTCTGGTTCAGGAGAAATAGGAATTAAGTTCATTCGGTTGTCTTTTATCCTCACCTTCTCTCGCATTGCAAGTGTTCCTAGGATTAGGACAGTACACCCATTATGCTCATTGGATAGTCTTCTTCCAAACCATAGGCTGGTGCCGAACGGTAGGGAAGGAAGAAAACCATTTGGCCTAAAGGGGTGTGCAGAAGGTAAAGACTAAAGACATATGAAGGGATTTGGAGAGGTGGAAAAGAACTATACGGTTACAGTCGTGAATCTGGAAGAGGCATTACTAGGAATACCAGGATACCCCATCGAAACATTTCAATGTTTCAGTTTCACTGTGTAATGTTAAAAGAAAACTGATTTCCCGATTAGATACTTACTCCAGGGTATGTATTTACCAGGTTTGATTCTCATATCTGTATGGTTTTACAGATGATGAGTGGGAGTAAGTTATTGGGAATTGGGTGATCATCCTCATTATATCGGGATTCGTTGTAATCGGTGATATTTGAGGAAGTCACCTGGGTAGTTTGCCGGTCGGCAAATATTTGGTTTTGAATATCCGCTGTTATGCACCAATTTCAAATTGATATATCTGTACGTCTATTTTCATAGAGTGAGATATACCTTTCTGAAATAATGTCTACGACATTTACCTATATCAGTGGATGGTTAGGTAAGGAGCATTAAACAGCGGTGTAATTCTTCTTAACCATAAGTACAGTTTTCAACCTACGACACACAGTGAATGAGTTATCAAACTCAAAGGACTTATACAGAGTATTGTATGTTGTCCAGGGTCCATCAGGACAGAAGGGTAGGTCCTCGTACTATATTCGGTTTACTTATGACTTCTCTAGTTTTAGACAGGTGTTTCGTAGGAAACACAGGGTCCGAATTTTGAGAAGTTATAGGTATTTGAATAGAGTAGAGAACCAGGTGTAGCAAGTATCGGGATTCTTCAAAGAGATCGAAGATGTAGATACTTGTGTATGGTATTAAGTTGATAGTAATGACTAAGAGAACTTGCTTCTTTTTCAGGTTACTCATAATTGGAAGCATTCCTAAGTTGAGTAACGCTGATTGGCCTCCTTCCATTTAGTTGACATGCACTGGAGACAGTTGCATGATTTGGATCTGGTTCAATTAAATCAGTGCCTCTGGTCCTATATGGGATATAGAACAGTTCGTATCTTAACGATGTTAAGGTACGGGGAGTTGTCCGGCTTATGATTAAAACCAGACTCTGGATAACTCAAGGCACGTTTCTGTAATGGCTGTTTGTGGGTTGACCCAGGCTATGACGAGGGTTGACTTTCTACCATCTGGATGAACAATAGCGATATTGTTCTAGACTCGCCACAGTTTTAATAAAAATGGATTTTTTCAGAAAACAGTAGTGGGAGTATGGTAGAACTGGAAGTGATTCCAGAACCACAAACGATTACTGAAGATTTGATAAGGAACCTAAAGATTCAATCTGGATTGACATTCCATTGGCCACTCCGCAGATAAGGTGGGTAACTTCAGGCACCCGAGAGGTACTCCAGTAGCCTCAAGGACGGTGACAGGGAAGTTCTTGTTTACCCACACTTGCCATTGCTGTTGTTCCAGACTGTGAGACCCGGCGGGAGGATGAGTATAGCGTCGTTCTGAACTCGCTTCAGAAGTGTACGTGTATATGACTCTGCCAGAGGGTTGTCGTAGTCAGTGGGAGCAGCGGAAGCATTGGTGGACAGGTAGCTTATGTCTATTTATAGACTGAAGCACCAGTAGCGGAGATAGATCATCTATTTCTGACGTGACAGTCATAGGTTTGACTTCATCAGAATAGGGGATGGATCTGTTGAGAAGGTAGTAGGGTGTGATATCCTGGTATTTGGATGACATACGCATAGTAGGAAAGGAAACTCCTATACTACAGTCGGTTATACTTTGGTCGTCACACAGTGGTTTCTCCACAAAAGAATTGGACATTATATCAGACATACTGGTCACTAGATCTATGGTTTTAGATCTAGATTTGTGTGGTTTCCCAATCTGGGTACTTAGACAGCATTCTAAGAGTATTTAGAATGGACGACTCCTGGCACGGTAGTGTACCTGCAGGTAATGGAGTCACCCTCTCTAAAGGTGTCTTACAGACTAAAGGGGATAGGGATGTGCATGATTGGCAGATCACTTGCTCAGGCAATTGAGTCAATCATGAGATGTCAAATACCACACCAGATATTGTTCTTGCACTAGATGCAATAAGTTGATATTGATCCGATCATGGAGAAACAGTCGGAAGCAGTTTTAGAACATAAGTGGATGTTCTAGGGATATGATATCGACAGCCTCATTCGGGAAACAGTTATCATTCCAGGCTTCCAAGGTGACATGGACGACAAGGAGGTTGTCAGAGCTATAGTTTTCCTTCTGATGAGGGGCAGTATTTTGGACAGGTGGTCCAAGGCAATACTGAGGGAGGCATGGCGCAGGATACTGATTAAGTTCAGTTGACGATACAATCTAAGAAGTTTGGATTTGGAGTTCATTTATGAGCTATGTCCCATCAGACATCCAGACACATTCTAAGACAGGTATTGCTCATTTCGGGAGATGGCTTTCTCCGCGAACTTGAGATATAGAGAGACATTGAAAGAGACAACAAAGCGGATCCACTCACTGAGGCTATTCCTCGAACGCAATAGTTTCGCAAACGAGCTTTATAAGACTGACTAGTAGAGGAGTTGGGTGTTCGGTATCACACGGGCTGTGAGTATGCGACATCGTAATAATTAGCCTTGAGTGCAAGTGGGAGATTGTTGGAGATAGTGCCCTCAGAGTCAATTATTAGGTCACAGGTACGTGATTGTAATGATTGATGGAGGACCTATCCCGGTAGGACAGTCTTACTCGAGATGATAGTATGCTATCTGGTTTACCTTTATCATCGTGTACTGCTTTAAGTGACCTGACACGTCGTTATTACACGTTGATAGAGCCCCTAGGATTCTTGCTTGACCACCAGCAGTATGAGGGCGATCATATAAGTGGGAGCTGGGGGTCTATAAGCATATCCTTAAAAGGTCCCTAGTCGTGAGAGTTTCGAGACAGGGCATCAATTCTCCATAGTAGACTGGTGTATACAGTCGAGACCCCGACGAGGGGCGGTGGCCGGTCTCACAGGCCACTGGTGTCAGTTGGATCACCTAAGATGTATACAGGTGCTCATTGGGTTATGAGTACACCGGACAGGACTCGCCGGGAACATGCTAGTTGGTCATATACCAGACGTCAGATGGCAGTTCCCTGGTGACATGTGTACAGGTTAGTTCATCGACCTGGGGATCGTCATTTGTCTTGTGTGAGTTCCCACTGTACTTTGATTACTACCCTACCACGGCTCAAAGGAGTCGTGCAAACAGGTTTTAGTTGGGTACAGTCCCGAGCCACATGGAGGCAGTGAGCGTATCTTCAGGGGTTCGTCTCTCCCGGTATTGGGGGTGAGGTCGTGCTGTGTCTAGGAGAGCCATTACACGAAGCCCTCGGCCGAGGCAAGGAGATTTACTGGTAGGTATTCCAGTAGTATCTCAGGGTGTTCTGGGCTACACTCCGACACGACTTGTACCGCTTTTGGGGGTCTGACTTTTACCAACCCCCTAGGCCCGCCATGCGATGCTCATAGACGAACGGACCGGACTGTACGGATATTGTCACTGACAGGCTCAGTAGGGAGTCAGGTTGAGTTCGCTCACAGACGTCCCTTTTAGTCAATACCTGGTAGCCCGTTATGTATTGGCTTATACCTCTAACGTGCTAGTGGTTAAATCGACAACCAAGGTGTTGATGAGTCTTTAGAGTCCCCCACATTCAGTTACTCAGCTTTCGGGTGAAAGGCTGTAGAGGCCGTATGGAGATATGGCAAGGTCCGATCAGATACGTGCGGTATTGCACGGATCAGGATCGGACAGTCTGTACTATAGGCCGTATTGTTATATGGCAGGGTTCGATCAGATACGTGCGGTATTACACGGATCAGGATCGAACGGATATTACTAGCCGGCTTTAGTTTAAGCCGGATCCTAGTATAGTACAGTGTAGATTTTGTCTCATTGCATTTGTATTTCGGTCGAAAAACAGATGCGGGTGTGTATGCACAGTATCGGGGTTTTCCTGTAATTTATTACGGGATCAGTTTTCTGGAGTTGCCAGTTTGCTTTCCGTTTCGGCCAATTTCCTTTGTTCCGTTCATTGGCCGAAGTGTGGTGGAGGAGGGTTTATTTGCATTGTTGCAAATAGGCATTAGTGGAGGGGGTTCTTTGCAATATTTATATCATGATGGTTTCATGATGGAGCCCATCTTTTGACTTCTAGCTTTATGATGATGGCTTGACCATTGTAGGTTATGATTGGCTTTTGGAGTGTTGGGTTTTGTTCTCTCATCATCTCTTTTCATCATTGCATTCCACCCACCCCCTTGACCTTACTCTCTCTCTCCAATCACACTAATGGGGGGGGGCACTTTGTTAGGATGAGGAAAATGCTTCTCTTTTGAGTGGGAAAAATATGATACTCTCCTTCTTCTTGGTCTATCACATTGTTCCTTCACCTCTTTCCAAGTTCTTCTTCCTCCACCACAAAAGGCAACTCCATAATCCCAAATGAGACATGTAATCCACATTATATTCTACAGCAAATCTTGGGCACGTCGAGTAGCCGGCTTCGTACCCGAGTTGCCTCGGCATCGAGGTGGGAGCCCGTAAAACATGGAGACGATGTGGTGCCCTTCCGGCAAGGTGGCGACGACCGGAGATTCCGCAGGAGATCGGGACGATGAAGAGAAGACCGGAGAACTTGGATCGTCGGTATATCTCTCTTCCCTCTCTTGTTGTTAGCTAGGACTAGTTAGTGGTTCGATCCGGGTATTAGTGCGCGGCGGTTTGCCAGTTCAAGAAAATTTAAGTTTATCACCGCTTCCGTATTTGGCCGTCGGATTGACGGCCGGGGCGCCGCCGTGCACTTACAGGGGGCTGGTAACGTCAGACCCCCAAAAGCGGTATAAGTCGTGTCGGAGAGTAGCCCTGAACACCCTGAGAAACTACTGGAATACTTACCAGTAATTCTCACCTGCCTTGGCCAAGAACTTGGTGTAATGGCTCTCTTAAACACAGCACGATCTCACCCCCACTACCGGGAGAGATGAATCCCCTGCCGATCCGCTCACTTGCCTCCATGTGACTCGGGACTGTACCCAAAAAAGACCTGTTTGCACGACTCTTTTGAGCCGTAGTAGGGTAGAAATCAAAGCACAGTGGGAACTCACACGAGACAAATGACGATCTCAGGTCGATGAACTAACCTGTACACATATCACTAGGGAACTGCTATCTGACGCTTGGAATAATACCAACTAGCAGGTTCCCGACGAGTCCTGTCCGGTGTACTCATAACCCAATGAGCACCTGTATACATCTTAGGTGATCCAACTGACACCAGTGGCTTGTGAGACCGGCCACCGCCCCTCGTCGGGGTCTCAACTGTATACGCTAGTCTACTCCGGAGTATCGATGCCCTGTCTCGAAACTCCCACGACTAGGGACCACTATTAAGGATGTGCTTATAGACTATCCAACTCTCACGTATATGATCGCCATCATACTGTTGGTAGTCAAGCAAGATCCTAAGGGCTCTATCAACGTGTAATAGTGATCAGTCATCTGAACCTGTACACGACTAATAAAGGTAAACCAGATAGCATACTATCATCTCGAGTAAGACTGTGCTACCGGTATAGGTCCTCCTCAATCATTGCAATCACGTACCTGCGATCCAATAATTGAATTTGATGGCACTACATCCAACAGGCGCCTTTTAAGTGAACTGGCACTACAGGAGTTTGAGAACTCCGTAGTTAAGCGTGGTCGGGCAGGGAAGTCCTGGGATGGGTGACCTCCTAGGAAGTGGCCCCTGGTCGGGTCCGGTTCACTCCGAAGGACAAAACCGTACGGTTTCGGCCAGAGCGGACAATACTCTTTGTATTGGGGGTGGGGCGTGACAGAATGAGAAAAGAAAAGGTTTAAGAGGTGGCATGGATGGGAAAGGCTTTAATTTAGAATTAATTGTGAACTTAGCCAGAAATTTCCATACAATTTCCATTTCCTTCATGATGGCCGACCCCTCCCCCTTGCTGCCTTCTTTTCTTTTTCACCCCATTTGCACTTCTTCAAGCTTCTAAAATTCATCAAAAATCATCAAATAATCCCACAAACTCAAGCACAAATCCATACCCTTTATTCTTTAGCCTAAGTCTAGCTTGGATCTTCATGAAAGTTAGCATTTTGGAGGTTATCTTTGAAATCTTGTTGCAGTTTGTGATTCAAGTGGAGGTATAAAATCCTAACCCTAAACATTAGTTATTGTTTAAATACTTAAATCTAGTTATTAGATATTTAATTAAAGCTTGAATTAGCATGTTTTGGATATTCAAGAAAGGGTTATGAAGATCAAGTTAATGTTTTGGTTGATTGAAATGGTTAATGGAGAAGTGTAGACCTGGAAAACTTAATCTAATTGTGAGAATGTTATTTGTTATTTTCCTAATTGTCTAATTAAGCTTAAGTGCAAACTAAACTTTTACTAAATCTTTTATGGGTGAGATTAAAATTGTAGTAAAATTTTGGGTGACTTAGTTAAGCTACTATGTGTTGATTTTGATCACTAGAATTGTTTAAACTTCTAGACTTGAGCTAAAATGATTAAAAGTTGCTTACTAGGTTTTAAGATAAATTAGGCGTGGGTTTCTTTTGACGTTGTGATGTGATTTATTTTATCTTCCACAATATAAAATGTGTTGTGATTGCGCGATCGGTACGATCGGGGTCTTGGCATGGTGGTTGTGTCATCCTAGCTAGGGTTGTGCCGATATCGTACGCGTTTTGTGCACTGAGTGCACAGTGTGTATATCTTGTGGACGTTATCCTTGCGTTTCGTTGTCTTTGTGTCGGCGCAAGATATTTAGCCTTATGTGTTGTGTTTGTGAAATTTAGGATCGCGAGCAAGGACTTCGGACGCTGCGAAGAAAAGGAAGCAGGTGGTCGGATTTACTTAGCTCGAGGTCATCGGTGAGTAGATTTAACATCTACAGGGGAATCGCCCGCATGGCGTTCTGCGTCTGGGCTAGATTAAATGACATGATTATTAATTATAAGTATATGGATATTGATTGTACATGTGTACCATTGTTGCATACCTCATTTGCCTATTGCATATGGACATAATATTAATGAGACACAACACCATTATTGACGGTTCATGTTACACAAGCAGTAATGGTATGCTACATACACTCCGTCGATAATTGCCATGACACGCACAACACCTATACATACGTGATATTGTATTGGTTAGGGACATTGAGACATGATCCTTCTTTCCATTGTGCATATAAGATATAGCTACATGTACATCTTACATACATACTTACATATACACACGTATACCTTGCTATAGCTACATGTTCACCCTTATATGATGTTTCGTTGGATTTTGTAGAAATTAGGAAACCGCATGATATATTTAATAACTTGTTGCATTTAAATAGCGGTTTTTCTTTTATATGCTCATATTATTGTTTTATGTTGCATATATTATATTTCATGGATTTACGCATTGAGATATGGATTTCATATGATGTTTTCTGGATGTTTTACTCCCGATGATATATATCAGTGGTATGGGACGCTGTTATATATATATATATATATATATATATATATATATATCAGTAGTATGGGACGCTGTTATATTTGCACATATATATAATATATATCATCATAATGATCTATGCAAGTATTATTATTCTTTACTTGATGTTTTCTGGATTTGAGGACTGTGGTAGATCATGAAACTATGCATTGTTTGAAAAACTCGGTTTCTCTTGATATGATATTTCGATGCATCCACCATGAGTTTTCTCGGTTCTGAGACTTGTGTTAGATACCCGATTCGAGGAGCGATATGCACCGTCTGTGGGTACATGGTGGACCCGGTATGGTTCCCCGGGGCAAGAGGTGATTTTTATGGTATAGACGATGAGCCTGGCAGGTGGGCTAGTACCTACCGGTGATAGTATTTGGACTCGGCAGTTATCATGGGGATACCGACCGGAATTATGTACGGATTTCATGATGTTTCGAGTGTCGATATTGGACACTCAGGTTCCATGAGATGTACAGGATATCAGGCCCAGTCCTGGTGACGGCGCTTGAGATATGAGGATTTACGTGTCGATGCTGGACACGGGTTTCATGATATTTCGAGTGTCAATGTTGGACACTCAGGTTCCATGATTTTGATGTGTCGTTGAAGGACACACACACACACACACACATATATATACAGGCATATGTTTTCATGATGTTTCGGGTGTCGATGTTGGACACTCAGGTTCCATAAGACTTACAGGATATGAGGGCCGATCTGAGGATGCGGTGCCTTTGGTATTGGGATTTAGATTGTCTTGATGGACACTGGTCCTGCAACGATGAGGATTCCGTGAGGATGACATGTTTTATCCCATACTCAGCATTTATTTGATATGCATTGCTTCATGAATTAGTAGTACCTGATAGAGTACTTTTCATGATTGTTGTATATACATATTACCATTTATTGCTATCAGCTTGCATGTGGTAGATTATCGCAGTACGTGCATACCTGCGATTACATGCATATGTTATTTACTATTCACGAGTTAGCAACTCATCCTCGTTGTGCCACAGTGTTTTGCAGGTTGTCCCTCAGAGTAGTCGCGGCAGGACTTCTTCTTATCATATCATATTTTGCAGCGGATACCACTACGGCTGACTGTGAGCAGTTTTGCTATAGGTGGGTTTTGCGGTTATCCGATGATGCTCATTATATATCTTTTGTATCTAGCACTCTCCATCTACCACTTTCATGTATTGACTTAGAGACGAGATGTGAGGACGATATTGTATATTATTTTGTGACTTTGGATGTCTTTTATGCTGTTATCACTTTATATCGTCCATTTTCTTCGCTACGGCGTCGTATATCTGTTTTGGTGGTTGTTTCCGGGTTTGGGCGTGGATTTGCTCCCGTTTGGGGATACTTTATTTATATTCTATGTTGTACCCATTTTGGGGCTAGTTTTTACAAAGGAGGTGCTGCCGAAATTTTAAAGAAAGTAAATTTGGACTTTAAAGATTTTTACTTGAGATTCCAAAAGTTTTAACAATGTTCTTATCACTTACTATTTTTGATGGTTTAAATTGCTGGGTTTTCAGCTTACTTGAATTGTGTTACGCCTGTAGACGTTACGTGGTTTAAGGGCCGTCACGTGCCAAATTTCGGGTCGTGACAAAGTTAAGTAGGAAATGGGCTCTCTTTAGTTTTCTTTTTCTCACGATATTTTTTCACTTGGAAAAAATAAGCTAGCAAGATTTTTCTCATGAAAAAGAAGATGAAGTGATCAAGAGAGAATGAACTCATGAGGTGAGAATATGAACCATGGGTGAGTTAGTGTCATGCACTAACTCATGTAGAGACATAACTAGGGCTAGGGTTTATGGTTAGGTTAATAAATATCTACAAATGAAACAAAAAGAGTGGACTTGGTCAATGTTTCCACAAGCTTGTAGCCATGACAAAAATCCATCTATTTTTGAATTACTTAGATAAATATAAACCCTACATTATCCTAACTATAGTGTAAGTCTCATACACCCATGTATCATGTATCATTAAGCATGACAGAATAAAATGTACATTAATATATATCACATATATACTATATGCACACAAGTGAGAAAAAGAAATGTTTAGTGAGCAAATAATAGTTAATGTAAGTTAATATATCAAATATATAATTTTACATTAAATTATCAAATCAACACTTATTAAATAATCCGGCTATATCACATAGAACCGACTAATATCATATGAATCAACTTATCGAATCAACACTTGATCCGATAACCCAGCTATATCTCATATAACTGACCGATATCATATATCGTGAGAATAGAATGTGTTATCACATACGCGCATTAATCTCGGTACCGCACATATCACATACGTGCTCCTACTTCATTTCGCATGAACCAGGAAACCTCTGTGTAGGATTCTAAAGACCCGTCAATACGCCGGCAGTAGGTGATGATCATATCAAACACCCACAAGCCGCAAGCGGTCTGCTAAACGTAACGGCCACCCGGGTATTGAGCGATCAGAAGATCAACAAGCAAGCCTGCTCATACTCCTGTGAATCCAATCAGTAACACTACCATAGAGTTTTTCCCTGCCGAAACACGGAGACGGGACTGCGCAGGTTCGTCTAGCCTGAATTTTGGGGCAGATGTTAATTGGTGCTATCCGTCCACCTCTTCGAAGAAGACAAGTTGATTTATGGCACCGTATATCGATGGTTTAAACGGATGTGGAAGAAATAGCAGACTTCGTTAGATTCCCCCTTGTTGAGGGGTTTTTGATTGTGGGGACGCTCTTCCCTGCAGACGCAAGCCTCTGCAGTTAATTACGCTACCGCATCGTGGTAACCACTTTCTCCTTCTCCAGATGGTCACTTCGTGCCGTGTGTGTTTGTTTTGTTTTTGGTTGCCCGTGGATTGTATACGGAGACTAATTTATGTTGTCGCCCATAGGGCGTGGATTAGTCCAAATCCGTATTTTCTTAGATTTGGGTTTGGGGGTTGGGTTTAAGGATACGTTAGTCTCATTTGAGACTAAGATCAACTTAAACGTATATTAAGGATATGTTAGTCTAATTTTATACTAAGATCAACTTAACAGGATCGTTTAGATCCAACAAAAGAGGATTCTGGCTCTATTGTTTAGTTTAGGGACATTGCGGTCGATTACCAGTTTAAGGACATGGTGGTCCAAGGTTAAGGACATCATCGTCTGTGGGTTTAAAGGGACCCCACAGTCCGAGGTTAAGGACATCATAGTTCGTGGGTTTAAAGGGATCCCACAGTCCGAGGTTAAGGACATCATAGTCCATGGGATTAAGGACCCCACAGTCCGTGGAATGACTGGTTATCGGGACCCGTCACCTCTCTGAAGACGCTGAAGGATTACAACGACAAATATCAGAGGAGTGAAAAGATGTACCCTTGAACCAAAGTTGATTGGGAAATCTGTAGTCCAATTTGGAAATAAAATCAATTAATTAGATTATGAGCAAATTGGCTCAGTTAAATCTGAATTGAGGACTTATGGCCAACTTGGGCTAAGTCAAATTAGATTTGAAATGTTGGCCCTTTGTTGGACTGTTGAACATTTGTCTGGGTTCAGCCCTCCATTACTTAGCAATGCTAAACAGGGGTTTGGGGCTCTGACAACATTTTGTCTTTGGCTGAGCACTAACCATTCATTATAACTCTGGATTTTAAGGTTCAGTTGAAGGGGAGATTTGCCTCTGGAAAACTTAACCAATTTGGGCTAAGCTTGGCTTTAAAATAGTGTTAAACACTAAAGGATATTTGGCGATCACGTGCTCCCACGTGATGTGCTGAAAATAGTGTTAAACACTAAAATTGAATTGGTCACGTGGGGTCACGTGAGACGTCTGAAGATGGGGGCCAGACTTCCTTTATTTTGTTCTCAGAATATTCAGATAAGTGTTAAACACTTTTAGTCTTTAAGGCCGTCACGTGTGAGCACGTGATGAGCATCCATCCATTGGATATTAAAGGGATTTATTAGGGGTCACGTGGGGACACGTGATGGCTCCCAAAATTGATTCTGCACTTGGATTTGTTCCCTTTTGTTTTGAGAGTCACGTGTGAGCACGTGAGGCATTGCCTTCATGCTTTTTCTTTCTCGTTTTGAGGGGTCTGTTTAAGGGTCACGTGGGGACACGTGACCTAGTCTTGTTCATTCTTTTTTTACTCATTGAGGATGAGGGTCACGTGTTACCACGTGATCACGTTGGATACTTTGATCTTTATGTGCATGGAGAGCTTTAAGTCTCTTGTTTTTAAGAATTAAATTCTTTTATAAAGTTAAACGCTAGTTCTGTTTAGAGAAATTAAATTCCTGTGTATTCGGAAGAATTAAATTCTTATATAGAGTTAAACCCTAGTTTCATTTGGAGGAATTAAATTCCTATGAATTTGGGAGAATTAAATTCTCATATAGGGTTAAACCCTAGTTTCATTTGGAGGAATTGAATTCCTATGAATTTGGGAGAATTAAATTCTCAAAACTCAATTCTCCCTCTAAGTTTTGGATCTGCATGGCGGAATCTTCCCGATGAGAATTAAATTCTCAACTTGTGGGGAGATCTGCTTTTGCAGATCTTTAACCAAAGGAAAAACTAAGTTCTTATTCAGAAGAGTTAAACTCTTAATATTGAGAATTAAATTATCTTTTTGTTTTATGGAGCTTAGATCTCTTTCCTTTTCTCACCTAGGGTTTTCTTTTTCTGAAGAGATCTTCTTTTTCTCTCTTGAGAATTAAATTCTCCTCTCTTTTTTCTCTCTGTTATTGTATATTTCCCCAAAAAAATAGATTCTCCTCTCTTCTCTTCTTGTCTCCTATTTATAGGAGAAAGAAAAGAATCAATTTGTTTTGTCAATTTTTCATTGAAAGATTTTAATTGATTTTGTAACCAACATGATCTTTTAGATTACTCAGTGAATTTTATTCACCATTGGATTTTTAATCCAAAAGATCTTTTATCTGTTATTCCTGGCAAATTTCAGGGAAATCTTTCCTTGTATAAAATCTTTCCATAAATTGGTGTTTTTTAATCACCATTGGATTTTTAATCCAACGGTGCTCCATTTTACAGAGCACCATCTTTTTTGTCTGGAAAGATTTAGAGAAATATTTTTCCAGTTAGGGTTTTTGATTCCCTCTTAATTAGAATTTAATTCCATTAATTCATAGATCTTTAGGAACCCATCACGTGTTGGCACGTGACCCCCTGATTAAGCATTTGACCAGAATTTAATTCTGTTGTTTAAAAGAACTCAGGAATTATCACGTGTCAGCACGTGACCCTTGGTCACTTGTTGGCACGTGATGCCCCATTGGGGTTTTTCCTTATTATTTTATTATACCTTTAATTCTTTTCAGTTGGTTTAAAGGCCCATCACGTGTTGGCACGTGACCCCACTGATTAATTATTTCCAATTATTTATTTTTTTCAGTGCCTACAGGCTTTGCCTGTAAATGGTCGCGTGTCTACACGTGATGCCCGGTCACGTGTGGGCACGTGATGCCCGATCACGTGTGGGCACGTGATGCCTCATAACTTTTGATCCCGGATGAATTATGAGGCCCATAATATATCAAATCGAAGGCTTTTCGAGACGCTTTCGATGCCATTAGAATTTAGCTGTTTCTCATTCAGGAGTTTGCCAAACTGCAGCCCGGAAAATACTGGTTCACATTTTCTTCCTTAAATTACACGTGCATAGCATATTTGTTCATAACTTTTGATCCCGGATGAATTATGAGGCCCATAATATATCAAATCAAAGACTTTTTCGAGACGCTTTTGATGCCATCAGAATTTTGCTTTTTCACCTTTGGGAGTTTGTCAAAATACAGGCCGGAAAATACCGGTTCACATTTTCTTAAATGTATCGCTGCCATTAAATACCTTGGGCTCATTTGCGCAAAATTTTTTTGGCGGGAAGAACAGTCAGGTCTTTTCGTTTGATATGTCGCATATCACAGCCTTAACGTCAGACCTCAATAGCCTGATAAGTCATGACGATGCAAGGTCCATAACGGTTCAAGAAACTACTTATAACACTTACCAGTAGATCTCAGCAACCCTGGCTAGAGATTTCCTGTTATGGCCAATCGAGCATAGCGCAACATCAACTCCCAATACCGGGAGAGACAAATCCCCTCCTATCACTCATTGCCTCCATGTGACTTGGGACTGTACCCCAAAACCACTTTTTTGCACGATCTCTTGACCGTGGTATGGTGGAAATCAAAGCACAGTAGGAATCACACAAGACTCTATGACGATCTTGGGTCGACAGACTAACTTGTACCAGTGTCACCAGAGAACTACTATCCGACGATAGATATAATACCATCTAGGAGTTCTCGGCGAGTCCGTCCAGTGTACCCAGTCTCCACTGAGCACCCGTATACCTTCTCTGATGTCAAACACTAATGGATGTGGGATCATCCATCGCCCATCATATGGGTCAAGAAGCGCATACGTTAGTCTACTCTGGAGTATCAATGCCCTGTCTTGATACTCCTACGACTAAGAACAATTATAGGGTGTACTTGTGGACTATCCTTGGCCCTACTAGTATGATCTCCATCATAGTCCTGATAGTCAAGTACACATCCTAAGGGCTTTATCAACATGTGAAAGCAAGACATCATCACTTATACAACTCAACATGTTAAGATAAAGAGCAACCAGATAGCATACTATCATGTCGAGCAAGAAAGTCCTCCATATATGTCCAAGCATCCACTACAATATAAATCACATGTATAGTAATGGCCTCTAAAGCATACATATAACTAACAATCTCCCACTTGCACTAAGGCCATTTGTTGCAGTATCTCGTACTCAACGATATAGTAGTGGTTGTAGTATCCCATACTCAACCATCCCAAAATCTCTCAAATAGTATTTAGGGAAGCAGGCCTTGGTGAATGGATCTGCCGTGTTAACCTTCGTGTCAACTCTCCTGACCTTGATCCGTTGGAGATCAACCATCTTCCTCATCAGGTGATACTAGCCTCAGAATATGTCTGGAGCGCTGATAGGACCTGCGTTCCTAGGCCAAAGCCACAACTCCGTTATTTTCACAATAACAATTATTGGACGCTCAATGCTAGGAACCTTGTTCATCTCATGAACAAGAAATGTCCAGACAACCACTTTGGTAGTATCGTTGGTAGTAATGTATTCAGCCTTTATCGTATATTATGTCACGGTATCTAGCTTGGAACTCATACAACATACCGTCCATCTACTGAGGGTAAAGAAAATGCCTGCGACTGACTTTCAGTCGACCTTATCACTCTGGAAGCTCGAACCAAGAACATTCATTTAGTGCTTCTCAAGTACTTAAGAATGTCTTCCATAGCTGTCCAGTGATTCTCCCAAGATCCGATTGATTTCTGATCACTACGCCTAGTGAGTCATCTATATCTAATCTGGTACATAACATCGCACATATGATAGAGCCTACTGCTGAAGCATAGGATATCCCTTGCACGTGAGCTCTCTCCAAATCAGTCTTGGAAGACAGATTGTTTGGAGAGAGTGATTCTATAGCAAGTAGGCGAACCACCACGCTTAGAATCTTCCATACTAAACCCCTTTAGTACGGTGTTAATGTACTTGGATTTGGGACACTCCCAACATCCACATAGATCTATCACCATAGATCATAATCCACGAGATGTAGTAGGTATCATCCAGATCTTCCATGGAGAATCCTTGTAATAAGAGGAGCTTGACCGAGTGTAGCATAGGAAATAATTTCCTATCAAGAGTATGTTATCTACGTACAATACATGGAAGACAAGCTTACTCTCTACAACCTTCTTGTATATACAAGGTTCATCTACCATTTTGATGAAGTCAAACTCTTTGACTGCCACATCAAAACAGATTGTTCTAACTCCGCGATGCGCGCATTGATCCTGATGGACTTAAGCATAGCTTTGAAAGTCTCAACTTTTCTATCTACACCAAGAATCTTCTCAAGATCCATTTGCTCCAAATGGGTTTTACCCCTTCAGGTGAAACATGCAAAGTCATACTTTGTTGGTGTACATGGATTCCATCTTTGATTGCATAGCATCCAGCCTTTTCATAGAGTCGCCACTCATGATGGCCTTCCTGAACCTAGTTGGGCCATCATCTACCATGATGCAATCCTCGCTCCCACCGTTACCAAGAAGACCGTAGTATCTCTCAAGTGGATGAGGAACCCTACCAGATTCGCGAAGAGGCTGAGGTTCGTTGGAGACTATTGAATTCTTTGGTTTCACCAAATCATCAGCTGTTAGTTTGTATAGATGGAACTCCTTCCAGTTCTACCTCATGTCCACAAATTTCTTCACAATAAATTCTTTTTCTAAAAAGGTAGCAGGCTGAGAAACAAAACACCTTTTGTTCCTCAGTTTGGTAGAAGATATTCCCTAAAAAATGTTTGGGATATCCTAACAAACTTATACAGAACCGACCTTGTCTCGAGCTTTTCCGGATTTTGCTTTTCAACATAGGCCGGACAACCCTATATCTTAACTCGTTTAAGAAATGGTCTCTTCCCATTCCATATCTCATATGGAGTGGTAGGCACTGATTTGGATGGAACCCCATTCAATAGGTATGCAGCTTCTTAAGTGCATAACACCAAAAGGAAACAAGTAACTCAGCAATACTCATCATAGAGCACGCCATATCTCATAGGGTGCGATACCTCTGCCCCGATACATCGTTGTGCTGTGGTGTATACGAAGGAGTAAACAGAGAGAGATCCACATTCTCCTTTAATTAATCCAGGAACTCCATGCCCAAGTATTCTAAACCTCGATCACATGAAGGACTTAATACTTCTAACCGTCTAGTTCTTTAACTTCAATCTTATATTCCTTGAATTTCTCAAAAGTTTCAGACTTGTGTTTCAATAGGAACATATGTCCGAATCCTGAGAGATGATCAGGGAATATAACGAAGTACGAAGAACCAACCTTGGCATTTGTAGACATGGGACTATATACATCATCTTGTATCCATCCCAAGAGTTCAGTAACTCTTTCTCTATTTCCAGTAAACGGAGTATTGGTCATATTACCTTTGAGATAAGACTGGCAAGTTGCATAAGATGAAAATTCGAACAGATTCTCATATTCATCCTTATGTAACTTAGCTGGTTTTGTTGCATTGATATGACCTTGTCTATAATGCCTCAAGAAGGATTCGTTCATTTCTGAACTGATCCCCTTGTGTGTGTTCTATATTTTGAACTGTGGTTTGATTTAGAACGTATATACTATTATATAACGTGCCTGATCCAATCAACTCTTGATTCAGGAAAATGTTCACAACATTATCCTCCAATACAGAATTACATCCTTCTTTAACTCATTAAAGAAACTGATGTAATGTTGTATATCAGGTTCGGTATCTAATAACATTTGTTCAGAATCAATGTATTAATACAAGGTGATATTTGCCAACTAACTTGGCTGCAACACTTGCATCATTCTCTACATTTAGAGACATATCACACATTCCCAATTCTCTACCTTTCATTAGCCCATGTAATATATTACATATGCGGGATCCTGTTCCGGTATCACATACCCAGGACGTAGAGAATACTGAGAAATAGTTCTCGGTAATGAATACACCCGAAGAATATGCATCAACATGCTTATTCCTCGAATGGGTGGCATGGGAATCCGGATATTCCCCTATTTCCTGCTCGGACATATAACAGTTATAAGATAAAGCGGAACTAATGTTCCCTAGCACAGTATAATAAGGAGGTTCGGTCAATGCATCCATATTATTATCTTGATTAAGGCCTGACATGGTCGCTACTAGGAGAGAGAGAAGAAAACACTGTTCCCCGTCGAAAGACGCGACGAAGACGTGGCGGGCGTCCATCCTAAATTTTGGGGTAGATACTAATTGGTGCTATCCGTCCACCTCTCTGAAGATGCTAAGTTGATTTATGGAACCATGTAACGAAGGTTTAAACAGATGCGGCCGATGTAGCAGACTTCATCAGATTCCCCCTCGTTAAGGAGTTTTTGATTGTGGGGACGCTCTTCCCTGCAGGCGCAAGCCCCTGCAGTTAATTACACTACCGCATCGCGGTAACCACTTTCTCCTTCTCCAGATGGTCACTTCGTGTCGTGGGTGTTTGATTTGTATTTGGTTGCCCGTGGATTGTATTCGGAGACTAATTTATGTTGTCGCCCGTAGGGCGTGGATTAGTCCAAATCCGTATCTTCTTAGATTTGGGTTTGGGGGTTGGGTTTAAAAATACGTTAGTCTCATTTGAGACTAAGATCAACTTAAACGTTTGTTAAGGATACGTTAGTCTCATTTTAGACTAAGATCAACTTAACGGGATCATTTAGATCGAACAGAAGAGCATTTGGACTCTAATGTTTAGTTTAGGGACATTGCGGTCGATTAGTTCAAGAACATTACGGTCCAATGTTAGTTTAGGGACATCTCGGTCCAGGTTAAGGACATCATAGTCTATGGGTTTTAAAGGACCCCACAGTCCGAGGTTAAGGACATCATAGTCCATGAGTTTAAAGACCTCATAGTCAAGGTTAAGGACATCGTAGTCCGTGAGTTTAAAGACATCACAGTCAAGGTTAAGGACATCATAGTCCGTGGGCTTAAGGACCCCACAATCCGTGAAATGTGTGGTTGTCGGGACCCGTCACCTCTCTGAAGACGTTGAAGGATTACAACGACAGATATGAGAGGAGTAAAGAGATGTACCCTCGAACCAGTATGAGTTGGTTGAAAGATCTGTAGCCCGATTTGGAACTAAGATCTGTTAAATATTTATGAGCAGACGGGATCAATTAAATATAAGTTGAGGAATTATGGCCAATATTGCGCTAAGTCCAATCAGATTAATATTTTATTTAGGGCTGCTGAACTTTTATTTGGGCTTGGCCCTTATAATAATCTTGACAAAATTTTTATCTTGTATTGAATGCAGAGCATTCGTCAGAGCTCTGGGCTTTATTAAAGAACAATCTTTGTTCTGACAGCGCAACACGTGGCATGCCAGGCGCTTTGCGCCAATTAAAGAGCGCAGTGCACTTCTGTCAAGTAGCGCACACGTGGAGGACACGTGTCGCGCTTGGCGCTAAGCGCCAGATAGTAAGCGCATTGCGCCAGTTTATGAGCGCTAAGTGCTGGTTTATGAGCGCATTGCGCTAGTTTAGTGGTGTACACGTGAGTGACACGTGGCGCGTTGGGCGCTGAGCGCCAGCCCATGAGCGCAGTGCGCTATTTCAGAAGCGCAAAGCGCAAGTTGCATACGTGGTTGACACGTGGCGCATTTTGGCGCTGAGCGCCAGTCCAGCGAGCGCAAAAGCGCTGTTCAAGAGTGCAAGGCACATTTCAATAGCGCAAAACGCATTTGATCAAATTTATGATCTGTGAACAAATTTATGTTCTTTTAAAAGAGCCTTTGCCTCAAGATTCAAGAACAACAGTTCTTATTATTTTTTGAAAGGGCTTTGCTTTTGTAGATCAATGATCTGTGAATGAAGTAAATACTTCTTTTGTTTTTATGATGAGATCTTTTGATCTCTTTTTATAAAAGACCTTGGTCTTTGTAGATCTATGATCTTTTTTAAGAAGATAATTCTTCTTTTTAATTATGAGATGAATCCATCTCTTTGTTCATCACCATTTTTACCTTGAAGAAAAGTCTTCTTTTGCTAAAAGCTTGCTCTTCTTTATTTGAGTTTTTTACAAAGTTTATATGGGGGTTTCTCTATATCAAACTTGAAGTCTTGGGGCCTTTATATAGGTCAAGCTGATTTGTTGAATCAGTTAAAGAGATCTTTCCCTGATTGATTTGGGGATATTTCCCACCGTTGGATCTTTGATCGTAGGACTTCTGTTTTACAGAAGGCAATCTTCTTGTTTTTAACAAGATTGGAAAATCTTTCCAAAACAGAATTTTAATTCTGATTAATTAATGATTTATCATTATTATTAGATCTTTTGATCTAACGGTGGGGAATTTTATAATTCCGGCGCCAGCGCACCCGTACTTTGCATGTGGTGCGCTGCTCAGAGTGCAGCGCACTTTGCGCTAGCGCACCTACGTTTGACACGTGCTGTGCTGCCCAGAGCGTAGCGCGGCCTGCGCTAGTGCACCCATGTCTGACACGTGGCGCACAGCGCGCCTAGCGCTAGCGCACACATGGTGCACTGCCTAGGGCGCAGCATACCTGGCGCTAGCGCATCCGTATTTGACACGTGGCGCGCAGCGCACCTAGCGCTGGATCTGAAACTTTGCTTTAAGTTTTGAATTTTGAATTTCAAAACAGAGCTTTGCTCTAATTGGGGGAAACAAATGCCCCCCCCACCATTGCGCTCATGTGGACCACAAGTGAGTGCAGCGGTGGCAGCATCTGCGCCCTTGGATCAACTCAGAAGTTGAAGAGGCATTTCAATGCCTTTAAATAGGACCTTTGGTCTCTTAGATGATTTTCATCTTCTTTGAGAACTTTTATTCAGAGCATTGCTCTTCAATTCAAGAACTTTTCAAGAGTAAAAACTCTGTTAAAATTTTCGGTAAAATTTAAATCTTTCAATAAACTAGGGTCTTACCCATTAACAGAGCCTTGCTCTTCATAGATCTTTGATCTAAAGAAAACCCATTCAGGGTTTCATTAACAGAGCTTTGCTCTCCTGAACATATAGATTTTTTAATCTCTTGTGAAGAACTCTTAAGAGTCTGTTCATGGATCTTGAAGATCAAAAATGAAATTTTATTTTTGATGGATCATCTTCTCAGACCAAGACTCTTCTTGAGGAATTTTATTCCTTCATCATTAGACTTTGACAGATGTCTGTCTAGTGAAGAGCGTTGCTCTCAATGGGAGTTTTACTCCTCTGCCCGAGGGATTTCTCATTTAATGAGAATCTCTTGAGGATTTCCTCTTTTAATGACAGCCTCATCTAATGACGAGGCTGTTTTATTAGTGATGAACTGTCATCTAGATTTTGTGGGTCCCCTTTGGTCCCTTTTAACTGCATTGCAGTACGGTACGGATTTTAAAGTACCAAGTGTCAGAATTAAATTATAGCAATGACAGTTGACTTTTATCCCTTTTTGCGCAGGCGACATGTCTTTCGACACCTCCTTTATGTTCATCCGATCAGAAAGCGGATTTCCTGAGGCGCCTGTAGACCGAGAGGTTCTCGCGCTGATCAAAGACCACGACCCGGAATACAAAAATCTTCACTTGTGGGGTAGATGGTACGATCAGATTATCAGAGGTCGCCGGAGCTTTTCTTGTGCGACGTCTTCGGAGCCTATCTCGGCGATCCCATATGCAGATGCACCCCGGTGAAGTATGCCGTGGAGGTGGTTAATAGGACTTCTGAGGGTCTCCTTCAGCCTTCGATCGCCGCCGTACCCGTGCAGCCGCCGGCGGCTTTGGACATCCTAGGACGGCGTATATGTCAGGGCGAGTCACGCCCTTGGGGACAGCCATACAATGTAGGACTAACTCCCCGTCACCCGGCCGGGTATTTGCAGTGGACTCGGTATATCTTATCGGCGAAGAAATCCCAGTTGATGAAGCTCGGATTGTATCCCGTCGTTTACGCTTCTTTGTTTCAATATTCCACACCCCTACATGGTGGGTCAGGGCATTTCTGGAACAGTGGAACATTCCGACCCACACCTTCCTCCTATCAGATCGAGAAGTCTCCATTTCTTTGGAGGAGTTTGCAGAGGTCTCGGATTTACCCGTTAGATGGGAACATTATGAGGAATTGCTTCCCCCGGATGAGTATGTTTTCGCTACCAAATCCATTGTAATGGGTCTTACTCCCGAGAATGCTATTCAACACCAGTTTCCGAGCTTGATAAAGGTGTTGAATATGTATGAAAACCTCTCTCTCGCATCCGAAGGCCGTGGAGTTAATTTTACGGCTTTTATTGCTGATTTTCTTCGCCCGGAATTATTGAAGGAAGAAGTTGAAAAATTCGCCAGTCTTGACGACCCCTTCGGCTTGGGTTTAGGCAATCTTCCAGCGACAGAGGCGGATCAGAAGAGCTTCTTTCTACCTGATACCCCGATCATCCCTTTTACAGAGCTGGCGGCTCCTAGGATTGACGAAGAAACATTATTTTTAGGGTTCCTTGGGTTGTGGCTGAGTTGGTTCGCACTTCCCATGCACCCTCACCGTATGAGGCCGTCCGTCTTCTATCCTGCGCATCGAATGGTTGCCGGGATACAAGTGGCTGTGGGGATTGCTGGGTTAGCCCATATGTGTCACGGCCTCAGCTTGGCAGCTGATACCACTGAGCCGGGGTGCAGTCGGTAAATTTCCCGATGCATTATTTCACGTCATGGCTCGAGTTATACGTGCTAGGCATCTTTGGCATCTATAAGAGGCCGGGTTTTTATGACAGGTGCAGGTTCCCTTGGATCATGCGACTGGTTGGCGCTTCTATCGTAACTCCGTCGCAATGGGAAGTTAGACACTTGCTTCTTCGCCCGCGCACGGTTGGGGTCGGTATGTCTTTTACTGATAAAGTTTTGACCGTCGGCCAAGAGTCGGGGAAGACGATGCTGCCACTGCAGGACATATTTAAAGACGGGGTCTCCGTCTTGAAGACTCGGGAGATTCTTCATCTGTACTCTATCCGGCCGGGCTTTCTCGTATTCAGGCAAAATGATGTGGCTTTAATCATGAGATACAACCCGCATCGTTTTGCCCAGCAGCTGAGTTACAATCAGGGCGTCCCAGTTGAGGCTTTCTTGGCCGATCCTGCCGCTTCCGAAGAGGGAATGCGGGGCGCACTGCATCATTTCATGCGCTTGAACACAGGGTCCAACTGTAGGGTTCCTAGGCAAACTCAAGAGGTTCCACAAGGCATCAACCATGCCAAATTCAAAAATTATATGCCGAGAAACCCTAATGCTAGATCGTTAACTAGAGGTAAAGACGAAAAGCAAGCAAGTAAACAACTTTATTGCTAAGTGAATGGAAATACAACCTTTGTAGATCCGGTCCTCCACTTCTTAGCTCCGTGATGACGTCCCTTCACTGCGATCACCGGGATCCCGGACTCTAGCAATCGTTTCGTCAGAGAAATGAGCGGGCTAGGTCGTTGACTTCGATGCCGAAGATGATCTACGACGAGGCAACTCTAACTCAAGCTCCATCTTCACTAGCTCATGAAACTTGTGAAGAAAACACCCTATACTACATGGCAAGTGGTAGAGGATGAAGAAATAGGAAGTGGATTCACTTTGGATTTGGATTTCTCACCCTTTTTCATCACTTAGAATTTTCTAGTAAGCATTCTTCAACTCATGAAGAAGATGAAGAAGAAAAGAAATGGAAAAAGAATTCTTATTTTAGAAAATTCAAGTGATTCTTATCATTTAGCAACCATGGGTTAGTTTAACTCATGTAGAGAATAAACTAGGGTTTAGGTAATGGTTAGGTTTTAGAATAAAAACAAAATGGTGAAGCTTCATGAAACTCCAAGAAGAAAACAAAGAAATCCATCATATTTGTTTTTGCCCCAAAAATAAATGAATAAATAAATAAGGCAAATAAATAAAAACCCTAACCATTTACTTAAACATGGTTTAAATCAAACATATACCCAAGTTTGCATGTATCATCAAACATGATACAATCAAGTGCACAAAAATATATCATATATACAATGTGCACATCAAGTGAGAAAATCCATCTTAAGTGAACAAATACTAGTTAATGTAAAGTAATATATCAAATATATAATTATACATCAAATCATTAAATCAACACTTGATTTAACGATCTGGTCACATCGCATATGACCGACTAATATCCAATGTATCGAATTATCGAATCAATCCTCGATTCGATAACTAGGTTATATCGCATACAACCAATCGATACATTCATCGCGAGAATAGAATACGGTATCACATACACGCATTATTCTCGGTCCTGCATATATCTCATATGCGCTCCTATTTCGTTTCGCTTGAGCCAGGAAACCTCTGTGTAGGACTCTAAAGACTCGTCAATATGCCGGCAGCAGGTGATGATCATATCAAACACCCACAAGCCGCAAGCGGTCTGCTAAACGTAACGGCCACCCGGGTATTGAGCGTTCAGAAGATCAACGAGCAAGCCCGCTCACACTCCTGTGAATCCAACCAGTAACACTTACCGCACAGTCCGGTCTCGTCGTCTGATATGTCGCATATCTCGCCTAGGGGTGGTAAACGTCAGACCCCAATAGCTCGATAAGTCGTGTCGATATGAGGTCTATAACAGTTCGAGAAACTACTGGTAACACTTACCAGTAAATCTCAGCAACCCTGGCCAGGGATTTCCGGTTATAGCCAATCGAACACAGCGCAACATCAACTCCCTATACCGGTAGAGACGAATCCCCTCCTATCGCTCATTGCCTCCATGTGATTCGGGACTGTACCCAAAAACCATCATTTTGCACGCCCTCTTGAACGTGGTAAGGTGGAAATCAAAGCACAGTGGGAATCACACAAGGCTCTATGATGATCTCGGGTCAACAGACTACTCTGTACTAGTGTCACCAGAGAACTGCCATCTGACGTAAGGTATAATACCATTTGGGAGTTCTCGGCGAGTCCGTCCAGTGTACCCATTCTCCATTGAGCACCCGTGTATCATCTCTGATGTCACCAATGGATATGGGATCATCCATCGCCCATCTGTATGGGTCGAGAAGGTATACGCTAGTCTACTCTGGTATATCGATGCCCCGTCTCGATACACCCACGACTAGGTACCTTGAAGGATGTACTTATGGACTACCATGTCCCCACTAGTATGATCTGCATCATAGTCCAGGTAGTCAAGTACACATCCTAAGGGCTTTACCAACATGTAACAGAGAGACAATCAGTGTACACGTTAAGGTAAAGAGCAGCCAGATAGCATACTATCATGTCGAGCAAGAAAGTCCTCCCTATATATGTCCAAACATCCACTACAATATACATCCTATGTATAGTAATGGCCTCTAGGGCATACATATAACTAACAATCTCCCACTTGCACTAGGGCCATCTGTAGCAGTGGTTGTAGTATCTCATACTCAACCATCCTATAATAGTCTCTCTCTGGGAAAAGGCCTTTGTGAGTGGATCCGCCGTGTTGTCCTCTGAGTCTGCTCTCCTAACCTCGATCCCCGGGAGATCAACCATCTCCATGATCAGGTGACACTGCCTTAGAATATGTCTGGATCACTGATGGGACGGGCGTTTCTTGGCATAAGCCACAACTCCATTGTCACACAATGGGAGGAACGAAGTTCATCTCATGAACAAATATACATCCAGACTGCCTCTTTGGTAGTATCATAAGTAGCGATATATCCAGCCTTTATCGTCTAGTATGCCACGGTATCTAGCTTGGAACTCTTCCAACATACCGTCCCTTTACTGAGGGTAGAGACAATGCCTATGACTGATATTCACTCGTCCTTATCACCCTGGAACCCTTCCAGAGATTCTCCCCAGGATCGATTGATACAATCTCACTACAACTAGTGAGTATCCTAACATCCAATTAGATCTATCTCATAGATCCAAAACCCAGGATTTAGTAGGTATCACTATGATCCTATATGGAGAATCCTTGTGATAAGCGGAGATTGACTGACCGTAGCATAGGAAACTCCTTCCCTATCAAGAGTATGTCATCCATGTACTCTACGAGGATCACCACCATACTCCCTACTACCTTTTTGTATATACAAGGTTCATCTACCATTTTGATGATGTCAAACTCTTTGACTATCTCATCAAAACAGATGTTCCAACTCCGCGATGCCTGCTTTAATCTTATAAAGCATCTTGTATACGTTTCCGCTGCTCCCACTGTCTATGAAGCGCTCTGGCTGTGTACTTACAGACGCTCTCTTCTAAAACATCATTTTAGAAAAGCAGTCATAACACCCAACCGCCAGATATCGTAGTCATGGTATGTAGCCGTGGCAAGTAAGATCTGGATGGACTTAAGCATAGCCACTGGAAAAAGGTTTCATCATTATCCACGCCTGGTCGATGATGAAAACCTTTAACATGTCTAGCTTTGAAAGTCTCAACCTTTCCATCTACACCAAGTAATCTTCTCAAGATATACTTGCTCCTGATGGGGATTTAACCCTTCAGATATAGCAGCCAAAGTCCATACTTTGTTGGTGTACATGGATTCCATCTCAGATCACTAAGCATCCAGCCATTCTTACAGAATCCCTACTCTCGATGGCCTGCTCGAAACTAGTTGGGTCATCATCTCATGATGCAATCCTCGCTCCCACTGTCATAGAGAAACCCAAGTATCTCTCAGGTGGGTGAGGAACCCTGCTAGATCGGCGGAGAGGCTGAGGTTCGTTGGTTTCTATTGAATCCTTCAGTTCTACCAAATCATCTGCTGCAGTTTGTATAGCTGGAACCTTTCCAGTTCTACATAACTGACCTTGCCTCGAGCTTGTCCGGATTTTGCTTTTAGACATAGGCCGGACAACCCTAAATCTTAACAAACTTAAGATATGGACTCTTCCCTTTCCATATCATATATGAAGTGGTAGGCAATTGATTTGATTGGAACCCTATTCAATAGGTATGCAGCTTCTCAAGCGCATAACTCCCAAAAGGAAATAGGTAACTCAGTAGTACTCATCATAGAGCACACCTTATCATATAGGGTGTGATTGCTCCGCCCCGATACACCGACGTGCTGTGGTGTATACGGAGGAGTAATGCTGAGAGAGAATCTCATTCTCCTTTAGAAAAGTCCAAGAATTCCGTGCTGAAGTATTCTCCTCCTTGATCACATCAAAGGAGATAATACTTATACCCGTTTTAGTTCTCTACTTCTAACTTATATTCTGTGAATATCTCAAAAGGTTCAGACTTGTGTTTCAACAGGAACATATGTCTGAATCTAAAGAGATCATCAGAGAATGTAATGAAGTTCAAAGAACCGGTCTTAGCATTTGTAGACAGGGGACCTTACATACATCATCATGTATCAGTCCCAAGAGTTTACTAACTCTTTCTCTGTTTCCAGTAAACGGAGCTATGGTCATCTTATCTTTGTGACATGACTGGTAAGTTTCACAAGATGTAAATTCAAACTGATTTAAATGTGCATCTAAATGTAACTTCAGTCATTCGGGTCGCATTGATATGACCTAGTCTACAATACCTCATGAAGGATCCGTTCATTTCTGAACTCTTCCTCTTGTGTGTGTTCCGTATACTAAGAACTGTAGTTTGATTTAGAACATCAATGCTTTTAGATAACGTGTCTGAACCGATCAACTTTTGATATAGGAAATGTTCAAAAGATTATCCAACAATACAAAATTTTATCATTTCTTTACTAATAAAGAGAGTGATATGATTTTGTATATCAGGTTCGGTATCTAATAACATTCGTTCTGAATCAATGTATTTGGAATACAGGGTGACAGTGACCAACAGACTTGGCTGCAACACTTGCACCGTTTTCTGTCTCATGAAACTTATCACCCGTTCTCAGTTCTCTATCTTTCTGTAGCCCTATGTAACAGATTACATATCTGGGATCCTGATCTGGTATCAAATACCCAGGACGTAGAGGATACAGAGAAACAGTTCTTTATAATGAACACACCCGAAGGAGATGCATCATATGCACTTTCTTCGTTTGGGCAGCATAGGAATTCAGGTATTCCCCTATTTCCTACTCTATCTTATAACAATTATAAGTTGGAGCGGGACCAACGTTCCCCAGCTCAGTATAACAAGCGGGTTCGGTCGAAACATCTGTATTATTATCTTGATTAAGGCGTGGCATGGTCGCTACCAGGAGAGAGAGAAGAAAACACTCTGCGTATGCTGTTGCAAGATCAGATTGGTTATTATTTTATCTAAACAGGATGGCTCCCACTGTTTTTATCAAATCTTCCTTCAAACCCTAAAAGGAAAGACTAGCCGGGATTAATTACACATACAAGTTCTCCAATCTTTTAGCCAGGCCAGTGTCGGTACTTTGAGGGAGCTGCCCCGTGCTTTCGTACGGACCTAATTAATGTAAACATCGTTTTCCCAGAGGCATAACCTCGTTGACACCTTTCTAGACACCTACTTGATCGGCTAATTGTAATGTGTAAAACTCTCCCAGGAGTAACTCTTACTCGCAGCGGGAATCAGGATACAACTATCTCATAGAAGGTATGCAATCTCATTGCAAATTTCAACACTTGAAATTCCCGATAATTTTGCCGCTAGCACCCTATGACCTTGACGGAGGTCAACAAACCATAGGATGCTAGTCAAGTTCAACCCGTCATTTCCTGATTGAATTAAACCCACCCGCACGACCCTTGACGGAGGTCAACAAGGCCGCACGACTACCCTAATCCAATCAACATCATATGCATAAGCAGATAAATACTAGTTAGCTACCGCACACTACGCCTTGACGGAGGAAACAAACGTAGCATGAATACTAAGTAGGACTTATCTGAAATGACGGAGTGCTACGACAGGTTTTTCTGAAAACCTATTGCATAATGAACTTGATATCGTTGTAGAATCGAATGAATTTTGAAATGGAGTGTTTTTTTAGGCTTTTCTAGTTTTGCTAAAGGGGTCACTCCCGGTGAAAGGATCGTCGGCCCTTTCCTCATCGAATAAGGTGCAGGATATATCATATATACCGTTGTGCAAAGCAAGAACTAGAGAAGGCATCAAAAGACAAACCGAGGGTTGTAGCATCTGCCAGTTATTGCTAAAGGAGTCACTCCCGGTGAAGGGATCTCGGTCCTTTCCTTATCGAATAAGGTGCAGGATGTTCTACAAGGAACACCGCGATGCAAAGCAAGAACTGTAGCTACCAGTTTTTGAAAATTCGATTCGACAACATCTTAGGTTTCTTTTCTTTCATTAATCACATTAATGAAGTCCCATCATTTAAGTCCACCTAAACATCATAGATAAATACGATGTACAGTTATGCCATCCATGTTCGCCTCGATGTCCCCTCGTGCACCGTTAGGTTGGGTGACTAACGGCAGAGCGGGGCAGGGCTAGCGCGGGTGTAAAACATAAGTAACGCCTATATAATATATCATATATACTATATACAGTATTTATCACAGAACATATCAAATGATAACATCACAGATATCGCAGCAGAAGAAACATATGAAACATTGGATATACTAGGACGTCCGTGTTTTCAATACGAGCCAGTATAAAACACGGATTCCATGGTCGCGATGAATAGCCAAACTCACACCCCTAGACCCCTACGAAAGCGGCAAGCAACCCTACCAATTCTAGAGTTAGGAGACCCGGACTCGACTCCTCGAGATGGTCTCCCACTGGACCCTAGAACCCGGTTACTTGTGCTCCCCTTCTTGGGTCTATCCTAGTGCGGAAAAGTAAATAATATACAATGGGTGACATCTTCCGCAACCTGGAAGTGCCCCAATAAAAGAATATTACATACAAGTTTTTACATGAATGAAAATGAAAAACACTCATCTCACATAAAAACCCCCGGCTATTCAAACACGACGATCCAATATAACATATCCAGCAACACAAAACATCACATGTCATCAACGTAAGTAAATATGCACATCCCAATTGTCGTTGACATATAGCAACGAAACCGGCGATATCACATATTACACTTACGGCCGCAGAAAAGAATGTGTAAAACTACAACAGTTGGAATCCGCAAACTCTTTAGACATCGAATGCCTAACCATCTGAATTCCTTAGAAATCACATGCCTAACAATTATAAACCCCGCATTTTAGTCTCAAAATCGAAAACACTTCTCAATATCAAGTCGGGTAATTTAACAAGATTCCCGACATCCTGATCGAATGCTCGTCGCAAACTTTAGTAGACGGCCGCACCCCCGATACCATCGACGAAGTGCACCAAGGCGGAACACCGCTACCGCGAGCACCCAAGCGGATGCTTTCGGCGATGGGGTTCTCCTACAGTCACTTGGTCGGGGCTAAGGGGTGTAGCTGTCTATTAAGTTTACCCGGCGAATATCCGCGTACGCTACGTGATTGCGACAGACTTTTGATCGCATCAAAATTCCGTGGCAACCGATCAAGTGAGACTAAAGTGCTATGTTTATAACATCCAAATCAGTTATCTCATAACTACTTGTGGATTTCAAATATTGTATCACATTCCAGATAAATAGAAAATGTTAAACTTTCCGATCGAACATTCAAACACCCAAGTTTTCCCGAAACAGCTCATCACATGAAATAAGTTTAAAAACATCCATTTCATGCCACAGTACCAACGGTCCAGCCGTAGAAGGGTCAAGCCAACGCCTCACATGTGGCACGCCGTACTGCCCCAAACCCTAAGCTTCAAAGGGCAGTTCAAGACGGTCACATAATCGAGTTAAGTTTTGTTGTGTTCTAGAGGGTCCATCGCGTTACTTGCACTACTTCGAACGTTCTTAAACTACGGAAAGATCCAACACTTGGAAATTTCCCGACAGGGGAAAAAGTGGGTATTTATATCCGGTCAAACTTTTTAACATATTCTAAAATTACCCGAAAAAACACATAGATGAAATTAGACTTCCCGATTGAAACACCGAGTCCCCAATACAACCCAGAAAACTCAACTCTTGAGTGAAAATTAAAAATTCCCAGAAAAGTCAGGAAAGTAAATAGGACATTACTGTGCAAAAATTGATGAAAGAGGCGACCGTACGGCCGCGGAACCGCCGCACAAGCCCTGCTTGTGCCGCGGTCCCGCGGTGACTTGATCGATTTAGAACCTCGTTTTGCACAGTAACTCCTAGAAAACCCTGCTTATTTTTCTGCATATTTTTAATTCACAAAATTCCAAAATTACAGAAAATGTCTAGAGAGTGGTTTGAGTTAGGGTTTCGGGGTTCGATCGGATTTCTAACATCGTCTATACTTCGCCTAAGGCTCTAGCTAGGTTCTGATACCACTGTTGGGTTCCTAGGCACACTCAAGAGGTTCCACAAGGCATCAACCATGCCAAATTCAAAAATTATTTGCCGAGAAACCCTAATGCTAGATCGTTAACTAGAGGTAAAGGCGAAAAGAAAGCAATTAAACAACTTTATTGCTAAGTGAATGGAAATACAATCTTTGTAGATCCGGTCCTCCACTTCTTTAGCTCCGTGATGACGTCCCTTCGCTGCGATCACCGGGATCCCGGACTCTAGCGATGGTTTCGTCGGAGAAATGAGCGGGCTAGGTCGTTGACTTCGATGCCGAAGATGATCTACGACGAGGCAACTCTAACTCAAGCTCCATCTTCACTAGCTCATGAAACTTGTGAAGAAAACACCCTATACTACATGGCAAGTGGTAGAGGATGAAGAAATAGGAAGTGGGTTCACTTTGGATTTGGATTTCTCGCTCTTTTTCATCACTTAGAATTTTCTAGTAAGCATTCTTCAACTCATGAAGAAGATGAAGAAGAAAAGAAATGGAAAAAGAATTCTTATTTTAGAAAATTCAAGTGATTCTTATCATTTAGCAACCATGGGTTAGTTTAACTCATGTAGAGAATAAACTAGGGTTTAGGTAATGGTTAGGTTTTAGAATAAAACCAAAATGGTGAAGCTTCATGAAACTCCAAGAAGAAAACAAAGAAAGCCACCATATTTGTTTTTGCCCCAAAAATAAATGAATAAATAAATAAGGCAAATAAATAAAAACCCTAACCATTTACCTAAACATGGTTTAAATCAAACATACACCCAAGTTTGCATGTATCATCAAACATGATACAATCAAGTGCACAAAAATATATCATATATACAATGTACACATCAAGTGAGAAAATCCATCTTAAGTGAACAAATACTAGTTAATGTAAAGTAATATATCAAATATATAATTATATATCAAATCATTAAATCAACACTTGATTTAACGATCTGGTCACATCGCATATGACCGACTAATATCCAATGTATCGAATTATCGAATCAATCCTCGATTCGATAACTAGGTTATATCGCATACAACCAATCGATACATTCATCGCGAGAATAGAATACGGTATCACATACACGCATTATTCTCGGTCCCGCACATATCTCATATGCGCTCCTATTTCGTTTCGCTTGATCCAGGAAACCTCTGTGTAGGACTCTAAAGACTCATCAATACGCCGGCAGCAGGTGATGATCATATCAAACACCCACAAGCTACAAGCGGTCTGCTAAACGTAACGGCCACCGGGGTATTGAGCGATCAAAAGATCAACAAGCAAGCTCGCTCACACTCCTGTGAATCCAACCAGTAACACTTACCGCACAGTCCAGTCTCGTCGTCTGATATGTGGCATATCTCGCCTAAGGGTGGTAAACGTCAGACCCCAATAGCTCGATAAGTCGTGTCGATATGAGGTCTATAACAGTTCGAGAAACTACTGGTAACACTTACCAGTAAATCTCAGCAACCCTGGCTAGGGATTTCCGGTTATATCCAATCGAACACAGCGCAACATCAACTCCCTATACCAGGAGAGACGAATCCCCTCCTATCGCTCATTGCCTCCATGTGATTCGGGATTGTACCCAAAAACCACCGTTTTGCACGCCCTCTTGGACGTGGTAAGGTGGAAATCAAAGCACAGTGGGAATCACACAAGACTCTATGACGATCTCGGGTCAACAGACTACTCTGTACTAGTGTCACCAGAGAACTGCCATCTGACGTAAGGTATAATACCATCTGGGAGTTCTCAGCGAGTCTGTCCAGTGTACTCATTCTCCACTGAGCACCCGTATATCATCTCTGATGTCAAACACCAATGGATATGGGATCATCCATCGCCCATCTGTATGAGTCGAGAAGGTATACGCTAGTCTACTCTGGTATATCGATGCCCCGTCTCGATACACCCACGACTAGGGACCTTGAAGGATGTACTTATGGACTACCATGTCCCCACTAGTATGATCTGCATCATAGTCCAGGTAGTCAAGTACACATCCTAAGGGCTTTACCAACATGTAACAGAGAGACAATCAGTGTACACGTTAAGGTAAAGAGCAACCAGATAGCATACTATCATGTCGAGCAAGAAAGTCCTCCCTATATATGTCCAAGCATCCACTACAATATACATCATATGTATAGTAATGGCCTCTAGGGCATACATATAACTAACACCAACTTCTTTATCAGCGAACCAAGCTGCGTCCCAAAGGCCCTTAATGTGTACGTGGCGTGGTATCAGCATTCAATGGGCGCCGTCATCAGGGAGGAAAAGCGATTACTGCTTGATCGCAAGGGCGCAGTGCCGGCTGGTGATCAAAATGTTCCTCTGAAGCGACGGAACATTGTTCATCCTCCCCTGAGAGGGGTCACTGTAGTTGCGCCTCCACACGTGCTAAGCCCTACACGTGGGTTGCCCCCATCCAGCATGCCTGAAGAAGAGGTGGCTGCCGTGTCCCCCGAGTCGGACGTAGGAAAAGAAATTGGGACTCGTCGTCCAAAGGCGTCTACCGAACCCAATCTCGTGTCATCGGCCACCAGCGCCCATCCTCAGAAGAAAAAGAAGCAACTACTTTCTTTGGACACCATATTAGGCTCGACGCCCCCTGCTCCATCTAGCGAAGGCTTGAGCGAATATGGGACCAACGAGGGTTTATTCGGGATGCTTGATGATACCGATTTGGAGGTTGCCATTGAAGCTTCCAAACAGTCGGCCACCCTCGAAAAAGAATTGGCCGCCCTTGCGCAGTCAGGTATACTTTATCCTTATCTCTCCGCTGTTTATTTCACTCTCCTTTTTTTATCATGCTTTGACTGACGCCTCCTGTTTTAATAGGTGCCTCTACAAAAGAAGCCACTGCCGCTTCGCTTAAAACCTTTGAAGAGGAGGAAAGGCTTCGCGCCTTATTGCCAACAGAGGCTTCACTTGAACGACTGATGATGGATACCGTAACGGTTCCGGAGGTAAAACCCGGCTCTGATGATAATGTCCCCTTGGCGGAGGTCCTGAAGAAGTCTTCCCTCTCTGTCAAAACCGAGAAGCAGGATAGAAAGCGGGCAGCGAGGGGAAAGAAGCGAGCTTCTACAGTCACTGGCTCTGGGCCAAAGCGGGGGAAGAAGACCGTTACTAGTCCACCGGAAGATGGTCTTCTTTTTTCTGGTTCATCTGCCGAGAAAGCCGCACAATTGGCTGAGGCTATAAGACGCTCACAAGACGAATCCAAGAATGTAAGGATCCCGAAGAGGCCTTACCCTGCTGTCATCTTTTATGAAGACCCTCAGTGGATACTACGATTATTCATAGGCCCTCTGGAAGAATGGGGCGAAATGGCTCTTAAGCAGGCTGTCTCAGCCGATACCGAGGGTGCACTTTCATTGTGGACCGGTGGCCACGAGTTTACTCTCGAACCTCGGCGAGCATACCTCCTCAGGAAGGAGCTGTAGGGTTCCTAGGCACTCTCAAGAGGTCTCACAAGGCATCAACCATGCCAATTTCAAAATTTACGGGTGCCGAGAAACCCTAATACGGATCGTTGGCTAGAAATATAGGAGAAAACTAGAACTAGTAAACTACTTTACTAAGAGTGACGGAAATACAACCTTTGTAGATCCGGTCCTCCACCTCCACGGCTCCGTGATGAAGTCCTCTCCGCTGTCCAAATCAAAATCCGGGCTCTAGCGTCGGCTTCATCGGAGAAATGGGCGGGCAAGGTCGTCGGCTTCGTGCCGAAGATGATCTACGTTGAAGTTTCTTTAACACAAGCTAACACCCATGAAATGATGTGAACACCCTCATCTAAATGGCAAGGAAAGATGAGGATGATGAAGTAGGATTTTTGCTCTCTTTATTTATCTTTTTCTCATATTTATTCATCACTTTAGAAAAACTAGTAAGCTTTTTCATGAAGAGAATGAAGGAAGAAGATGAACAATAATAGAATTGTGATGAATAATAAAAGTTATCATAATCATTTATGCAACCATGGTTGTAGTAACCATTGTAGAGAGTTTACTAGGGTTAGGGTTTGGGTTAGGTCAAAGGGTGAGTCATAAAGAAATATCTATCATAATATCTTAACAAAGACAAAGTAAAGCTTCTAGAATCAACTAGAAGGTTTAACCTTAATCCAAACCCTAATCATGTTTAAACTCCTCTAAACATGTTGCATTAATAATTATAATATGTTACAATATTATATATCACATATACAATATTTATTGTAACAAAATAAAATAATACATTTAACATATATTGCATATATATCAATGTATTACCCGAGTGAGAAAAAGAATCTTTTAGTGAGCAAATATTAGTTAATGCAATTTAATATATCAAATATATTATTATACATTAAATTATCGAATCAACACTTGATCCGACAATCCGGCTATATCACATATAACCGACTAATATTTATCCGTACCGATTCATCGAATCAACACTTGATCCGATGACCCGGCTGATATCAAATATCGCGAGAATATAATACGGTATCACATATCGCATTATCCACGGTCCCGCACATATCACATATGTGCTCCTACTCCGTTTTTCCTGAGTCAAGAAACCTCTGTGTAGGACTCTAAAGAATCGTCAATACGCCGGCAGTAGGTGATGATCATATCAAACACCCACAAGCTGCAAGCGGTCAGCTAAACGTAACAGCTACCCAGGTATTGAGCGCTCAGAAGATCAACAAGCAAGCCTGTACATTCTCCTGTGAATCCAAACAGTAACACTCCCGTACAGTCCGGTCTCGTCGTCTGATATGTCGCATATCTCGCCTAGGGGTGGTAAACGTCAGACCCCAGTAGCTTGATAAGTCGTGTCGATATGAGGTCTATAACAGTTCGAGAAACTACTGATAACACTTACCAGTAAATCTCAGCAACCCTGGCCAGGGATTTTCGGTTATAGCCAATCGAACACAGCACAACATCAACTCCCTATACCGGGAGAGACGAATCCCCTCCTATCGCTCATTGCCTCCATGTGATTCGGGACTGTACCCAAAAGCCACCTTTTTGCACGCCCTCTTGGACGTGGTATGATGGAAATCAAAGCATAATGGGAATCACACAAGACTCTATGACGATCTCGGGTCAACAGACTACTCTGTACCAGTGTCACCGGAGAACTGCCATCTGACGTGAGGTATAATACCATCTGGGAGTTCTCGGCGAGTCCGTCCAGTGTACCCAGTCTCTACTGAGCACCCGTACACCATCCTTGATGTCAAACACCGATGGATATGGGATCATCCATCGCCCATCATATGGGTCAAGATGCGTATACGCTAGTCTACTCTAGTGTATCGATGCCCTGTCTCGATACACCCTCGACTAGGAACAGTTATAGGATGTACTCATCGACTACCGTTGCCCCACTAGTATGATCTCATCATAGTCCCAGTAGTCGAGTACATATCCTAAGGGCTTTATCAACATGTAACATAGAGACAATCTGAGTACATGTTAAGATAAAGTACAACCAGATAGCATACTATCATGTCGAGCAAGAAAGTCCTCCCTATATATGTCCTAGCATCCACTACAATATACATCGTATGTACAGTAATGGCCTCTAGGGCATACATATAACTAACAATCTCCTCAGGATTGATTGATACCAACTCACTACAACTAGTGAGTGTCCTAACATCCAATTAGATCTATCTCATAGATCCAAAACCCAGTATTTAGGAGGTATCACTTTGATCCTATATGGAGAATCATTGTGATAAGCGGAGATTGACCGAGCGTAGCATAGGAAACTCCTTCCCTATCAAGAGTATGTCATCCACGTATTCTACGAGGATCACCACCATACTCTCTACTACCTTTTCGTATATACAAGGTTCATCTACCATTTTGATGAAGTCAGACTCTTTGACTACCACATCAAAATAAATGTTCCAACTCCGCGATGCCTGTTTTATCATTATAAACATCTTGCACACGTTTCCGCTGCTCCCACTGTCTACGAAGCCCTCTGGCTGTGTACTTATAGACGCTATCTTCTAAATCATCATTTAGAAAAGCAGTCATGACACCCAACCACCAGATATCGTAGTCATGGTATGTAGCCGTGGCAAGTAGGATCTGGATGGACTTAAGCATAGATCCTTAGAAAAGGTTTCAACATAATCCATACCTGGTCTATGATGCAAACCTTTAACAAGTCTAGCTTTGAAAGTCTCAACTTTTCCATGTACACCAAGTAATCTTCTCAAGATATACTTGCTCCTGATGGGGATTTAACCCTTCAGATAAAGCAACCAAAGTCCATACTTTGTTGGTGTATAAGGATTCCATCTCAGATCGATAAGCATCCAGCTATTCTTACAGAGTCCCACACCTGATGGCCAGCTCGAAACTAGTTGGGTCATCATCTCAAGATGCAATCCTCGCTCCCACTGTCATTGAGAAACCGAAGTATCTCTCAGGTGGGTGAGGAACCCTACTAGATCGGCGGAGAGGCTGAGGTTCGTTGGAAACTATTGAATCCCTTGGTTCTACCAAATCATCAGCTGTAGTTTGTATAGCTGGAACATTTCCAGTTCTACATAACAGACCTTGCCTCGAGCTTGTCCGGATTTTGCTTTTAGACATAGGCCGGGCAACCCCAAATCTTAACAAGCTTAAGATATTGGCTCTTCCCTTTCCATATCAAATATGAAATGGCAGGCAACTGATTTGATTTGAACCCTATTCAATAGGTATGCAGCTTCTCAAGTGCATAACTCCCCAAAGAAAATAGGAAACTCAGTAGTACTCATCATAGAGCACACCATATCAAATAGGGTGCTAATGCTCCGCCCCGATACACCGACGTGCTGTGGTGTATACGGAGGAATAATGCTGAGAGAGAATCTCATTCTCCTTTAGAATAGTCCAGGTATTCCGTGCTCAAGTATTCTCCTCCTTGATCACATCAAAGGACATAATACTTTTACCCATATTTTGGTTCTCGACTTTTAATTTATATTCTGTGAATATCTCAAAAGGTTCGGACGTGTGTTTCAACAGGAACATATGTCTGAATCTTGAGAGATCATCAGAGAATGTAATGAAGTACAAAGAACCGGTCTTTGCATGTGTAGACAGGGGACTTTCCATACATCAACATGTATCAATCCCAAGAGTTCACTAACTCTTTCTCTGTTTCCAATAAACAGAGCTGTGATCATCTTATCTTTGTGACATGACCGGCAAGTTTCACAAGATGTAAATTCAAACTAATTTAAATATGCATCTAAATGTAACTTCAGCCAGTCGGGTCGCATTGATATGACCTAGTCTACAATACCTCAAGAAGGATTCGTTCATTTCTGAACTCTTCCTCTTGTGTGTGTTCCGTATACTAAAAACTGTAGTTTGATTGAGAACGACAATGCTTTTAGATAACGTGCCTGAACTGATCAACTCTTGATATAGGAAATGTTCAAAACATTATCCAACAATACAAAATTATATCCTTTCTTTACTAATAAAGAGACAGATATGATTTTGTATATCAGGTTCGGTATCTAATAACATTTGTTCAGAATCAATGTATTTTGGTAATACAGGGTGACAGTAACCAACAGACTTGGCTGCAACACTTGCACCATTTTCTGCCTCATGAAACTTATCACCCGTTCTCAGTTCTTTACCTTTCTGTAGCCCATGTAACAGATTACATATGCGGGATCCTGATCTGGTATCTCATACCCAGGACGTGAAGGATACTGAGAAACAGTTCTCTGTAATGAACACACCTGAAGAAGATGCATCAACATGTACTTTCTTCGTTTGGGCGGCACGGGAAATCTGGTATTCCCCAATTTCCTGCTCTGTTCTTATAACAATTATAAGTTGGAGCGGGACCAACGTTCCCCAGCTCAGTAAAACAAGCGGGTTCGGTCAATATATCCGTTTTATTATCTTGATTAAGGCGTGATATGGTCGCTACCTGGAGAGAGAGGGAAGAAAAACACTCAGCATATGCTCTTGCAAGATTAGATTGGTTATCTAATATATCTAATCAGGATGTCTCCCACTGTTTTTGTCAAATCTTCCTTCAAACCCTAAAAGGAAAGACTAGCCGGGATTAATTATACGCTACAAGTTCGCCAATCTTTCAGCCAGGCCAGTGTCGGTACTTTGAGGAAGGTCCCCTGTGCTTTCGCACGAACCTAATTAAAGTAAACCTCATTTTCCCAGGGGCGTAACCCCGTTAACACCTTTCTAGACACCTACTTGATCGGCTAATTGTAATGTGTAAAACTTTCCCAGGAGTAACTCTTACTCACAGCGGGTATCGGGATCCAACTATCTCATAGAAGGTATGCAATCTCATTGCAAATTTCAACACTTGAAATTCCCAATAATATTTTACCCCTAGCGTCCTATGACCTTGACGAATGCCAAACCACCCATAGTCCGCTAGCCAAGTTCAACCCGTACCCACCCGCACGACCCTTGACGAATGCCAAACAACGCCGTACGAATACCCTAATCCAATCGCATCGTATGCTAGCAGATAAGCACTAGTTAGCTACCGTACACTACGCCTTGACGAATGCCAAACTACCGCAGCACGAATACTAAGTAGTACTTATCTGAAATGACGGAGGGCTACGACGGGTTTTTAAGAAAACCCTTTGCGTAATGAACTTGATATCGTTGTAGAATCGAGTAATTTTAAATGGAATGCTTTTGAGGCTTTTCTAGTTTTGCTAAAGGGGTCACTCCCGGTGAAGGGATCGTCGGTCCTTTCCTCATCGAATAAGGTGCAGGATATTTCACAAATACCACTATGCAAAGCAAAAACTATAGAAGCAATCAAAAGACAAACCGAGTTTGTAGCATCTACCAGTTATTGCTAAAGGAGTCACTCCCGGTGAAGGGATCTCGGTCCTTTCCTTATCGAATAAGGTGCAGGATGTTCTACAAGGAACACCGCTATGCAAAGCAAGAACTAGAGCTACCAGTTTTTAAACAAGTTTCTACAACATCTTAGGTTTCTTTTATTTCATTAATCTCATTAATGAAGTCCCATTTTATTATGCTTCACAAGCATCACATTTGAAACGAAATCTGCAATATAACATATATCTCATATATATAAAATATAAACACTCGTCTCAGGCAGTAATATGATCTCATCACAGAACATTGCAGCAGAAGAATCATATATGAAATATTGGATATACTAGGACGTCCGTGTTTTCAATACGAGCCTGTATAAAACACGGATTCCACGGTCGCGATGAATAGCCAAACCCACATCCCTAGACCCCTACGAGAGCGGCAAGTAACACTGCCAATTCTAGGGTTAGGAGACCCAGTCCCGACTCCTCGAGATGGTCTCCCACTGGACCCTAGAACCCGGTTACTTATGCTCCCCGCCTTGGATCTACCTAATGCAGAAAAGTAAATAATATACAACGGTGACATCTTCCGCTACCTGGAAGTGCCCCAATAAAAGAATATTACATACAAATGAAATTTACATGAATGAAAAAGAAAAACTCTCATCTCCCAAAAAACCCCGGCTATTCAAACGCGACGATCCAATATACATATCACAGCAACTCATAATATCTCATATCATCAACGTAAGCAAGTATGCGTATCCCGATTGTCGTTGATGTATAGCAACGAAGCCGGCGATACACCACATACTACGCTTACGGTCACAGAAAAGAAAGTGTAAAACTACAACAGTTGGAATCCGCAACCTCCTTAGACATCGCATGCCTAATCAAATGAATTCCTTAGACATCGCATGCCTAACAATTATAAACCCCGCATTTTAGTCTCATTATCGAAAACACTTTTCAATATCAAGTCGGGCAATTCAACAGGATTCCCGACATCCTGATCGAATGCTCGTCGCAAACTTTAATAGGCGGCCGCACCCCTAGATGCCATCGACGAAGTGCACTAAGGCGGAACACCGCTGCCGCGAGCACCCGAACGGATGCTTTCGGCGACGGGGTTCTCCTACAGTCACTTGGTCGGGGCTATGGGGCGTAGCTATCTATTAAGTTTACCCAGCGAGTATCCGCGTACTCTACGTGATTGCGACGGACTTTTGATCACATCAAAATTCCGTGGCAACCGCTCATCTGAGACTAAACTGCTATGTTTATAATATTCAAATTAGTTATCTCATAACTACCTGTGGATTCCAAATATTGTATCACATTCCAGATAAATAGAAAAAGTTAAACTTTCCGATCGAATCATCAAACACCCAAGATTTCCCCAATATATCTCAACACTTGAAAACAGTTTAAAAACATCCATCACATGCCACAGTACCAATGGTCCAGCCGTAGAAGGGTCAAGCCAACGCCTCACATGTGGCACGTCGTACTGCCCCAAACCCTAAGGTTCAAAGGGCAGTTCAAGACGGTCACATAATCGAGTTAAGGTTTGTTGTCTTCTAGAGGGTCCACCGAGTTACTTGCACGACTTAGAACATTCTTAAACACGAGAAAAAATCCAACTTTTGAAAAAATTTCCGACAGGGGAAAAAGTGAGTTATTGATATCCGTTCGAACTTTTTAACAGTTTCTAAAAATTATCCGGACAAAACACATAGACAAAATTAGACAATCCGATCGAATAATTGAATCCCCAAAACAACCCCAGAAAAACTCAACTGTTGAGTAAAAATAAAAATTTCCAGAAGACTCAGCACTTCTAGACAAGAATTACTGTGTAAGCCACGTGGTGTAACTCAGCCAAATGGTCGCTGAACCGCCGCTAATACCAGGGATATGCCGCGGTTCCGCGCCTCACTTGTCGAGTTAAAACCACGTGCTTCACAGTATCTCATAGAATTCCCTGCTGAATTTTTTGGCAATTTTTAATTCGCAAAAATCCAAACTTTCAGAAAATTTCCAGAGAAGGGGTTTGTTCGGGTTTTCCGGGTTCGATCGGACTTCAAACTTCGTCTAGACTTCGCCTAAAGCTCTAGCTTGGCTCTGATACCACTGTAGGGTTCCTAGGCACTCTCAAGAGGTCTCACAAGGCATCAACCATGCCAATTTCAAAATTTACGGGTGCCGAGAAACCCTAATACGGATCGTTGGCTAGAAATATAGGCGAAAACTAGAACTAGTAAACTACTTTACTAAGAGTGACGGAAATACAACCTTTGTAGATCCGGTCCTCCACCTCCACGGCTCCGTGATGAAGTCCTCTCCGCTGTCCAAATCAAAATCCGGGCTCTAGCGTCGGCTTCATCGGAGAAATGGGCGGGCAAGGTCGTCGGCTTCGTGCCGAAGATGATCTACGTTGAAGTTTCTTTAACACAAGCTAACACTCATGAAATGATGTGAACACCCTCATCTAAATGGCAAGGAAAGATGAGGATGATGAAGTAGGATTTTTGCTCTCTTTATTTATCTTTTTCTCATATTTATTCATCACTTTAGAAAAACTAGTAAGCTTTTTCATGAAGAGAATGAAGGAAGAAGATGAACAATAATAGAATTGTGATGAATAATAAAAGTTATCATAATCATTTATGCAACCATGGTTGTAGTAACCATTGTAGAGAGTTTACTAGGGTTAGGGTTTGGGTTAGGTCAAAGGGTGAGTCATAAAGAAATATCTATCATAATATCTTAACAAAGACAAAGTAAAGCTTCTTGAATCAACTAGAAGGTTTAACCCTAATCCAAACCCTAATCATGTTTAAACTCCTCTAAACATGTTGCATTAATAATTATAATATGTTACAATATTATATATCACATATACAATATTTATTGTAACAAAATAAAATAATACATTTAACATATATCGCATATATATCAATGTATTACCCGAGTGAGAAAAAGAATCTTTTAGTGAGCAAATATTAGTTAATGCAATTTAATATATCAAATATATTATTATACATTAAATTATCGAATCAACACTTGATCCGACAATCCGGCTATATCACATATAACCGACTAATATTTATCCGTACCGATTCATCGAATCAACACTTGATCCGATGACCCGGCTGATATCAAATATCGCGAGAATATAATACGGTATCACATATCGCATTATCCACGGTCCCGCACATATCACATATGTGCTCCTACTCCGTTTTGCCTGAATCAAGAAACCTCTGTGTAGGACTCTAAAGAATCGTCAATACGCCGGCAGTAGGTGATGATCATATCAAACACCCACAAGCTGCAAGCGGTCAGCTAAACGTAATAGCTACCCAGGTATTGAGCGCTCAGAAGATCAACAAGCAAGCCTGTACATTCTCCTGTGAATCCAAACAGTAACACTCTCGTACAGTCCGGTCTCGTCGTCTGATATGTCGCATATCTCGCCTAAGGGTGGTAAACGTCAGACCCCAGTAGCTTGATAAGTCATGTCGATATGAGGTCTATAACAGTTCGAGAAACTACTGATAACACTTACCAGTAAATCTCAGCAACCCTGGCCAGGGATTTCCGGTTATAGCCAATCGAACACAGCACAACATCAACTCCCTATACCGGGAGAGACGAATCCCCTCCTATCGCTCATTGCCTCCATGTGATTCGGGACTGTACCCAAAAGCCACCTTTTTGCACACCCTCTTGGACGTGGTATGATGGAAATCAAAGCACAGTGGGAATCACACAAGACTCTATGACGATCTCGGGTCAACAGACTACTCTGTACCAGTGTCACCGGAGAACTGCCATCTGACGTGAGGTATAATACCATCTGGGAGTTCTCGGCGAGTCCGTCCAGTGTACCCAGTCTCTACTGAGCACCCGTACACCATCCTTGATGTCAAACACCAATGGATATGGGATCATCCATCGCCCATCATATGGGTCAAGATGCGTATACGCTAGTCTACTCTAGTGTATCGATGCCCTGTCTCGATACACCCTCGACTAGGAACAGTTATAGGATGTACTCATCGACTACCGTTGCCCCACTAGTATGATCTCATCATAGTCCCAGTAGTCGAGTACATATCCTAAGGGCTTTATCAACATATAACATAGAGACAATCTGAGTACATGTTAAGATAAAGTACAACCAGATAGCATACTATCATGTCGAGCAAGAAAGTCCTCCCTATATATGTCCTAGCATCCACTACAATATATATCGTATGTACAGTAATGGCCTCTAGGGCATACGTATAACTAATAGGAGCGTCGGCTTGAACAAGCCATACTAGAAGCTCCCTTGCGCATCGATATATTCATGTATCTCTTTGTAATATTTTGTATTGCTCGTATATATATATGTATCCTTATCCACGTACAAACTCTGCAGGGACTTTGGCGATGGCGGAGGATCTGAATTCAAATCGCGCTTTGACTGTAGACCCCGCTAATATCCCCAATGAAACACTAATCAGTGTGGAGGGGGTTGATGCCATTGTTGTTCCTGCGTCGGAGCTTCCCTTGGTGATTCCTGCTCTCCAGGTGATTGCTCCTCCGGAAGAGGCATCTTCATTGGTTGCAGATTCAACAGGTCTCTCCGGGGATGGCCCGGAGACTGCGGGACAGGTAGTCAAGGCCACCGTCCTTCCATTGGAGCCTGTAGCGATGGTTACTGTTTCTCCAACGGAAGTAACTATACCGACCCATATCCCTGATGATGTGCTCGGGAGCACGGAGGAGGGTGAGGCAGTCGCTGCATCCAGTGATGCCCTTGTTGTGGTCTCGACCGGTGACTTACCAGGTAAATTTCAGGTTATTGCATTCTATTTTATTCTGCAATACCTCTTCTACCTTTTCTGATAGTACTTTTGTTTTGAATGCAGCTGCGGTGGGCATTGAGGTTGTGCCACCCGAAGAAGAACCACCAGTTACCGCTTTGACGGTGACTGCCCCTCCATCTTCTCTTATATCTTCTCAAATGCTGGAAGGTATAGGTTTGTGATAAATTTAAATCGGGAACAGCATCTTTCGTGTACTGACCATGTATCATCGTGATCTCGCAGGAGTTCTTTTCGATCATTTGTATCAGGTGCTAATTCTTCTTTACATTGCTTGAAGCCTTACAAATTGAAGGAGGGGACGAGGGTATTGTTGCGCCACCGGAACTCCCAGCTCTGCCCCCTGTTGCAGCCGGTATAGTAGACTCTTTTGTTCGTATATATTTTTTTATTCCTTAAGCTGACATCTGATTGTGATTTGTTTTGTAGCGGTCACATCGACTCCAGCCCCGTTCGAGTCTCGCGTTATAATGCCGGCAGGGCCCTTTTCTCGACGTGCATCCTCGAAAGGCGCCGCGAATAGTCTTCGTATGTTGAGCGACTACATCGAAGAGTTTGACGTGGAGACTCCCGCATTCGCTGCGGATTTTGCCGCGGAGGTTAATCCCATGCTGGTGACGCTCGTGAACTTTCATAGTGAGGGCGTCGTTGAGTCTTGGGTTAACCACTGCAGGAAGATTGAGGCCTGCCTGCATGAGCTTGAGCTGATGCATCCCGCTCCTGAGATTCAGGCTTTGAACTTCCAACGGGCCGCATGGGGTGAGCAGAGTTTTTCCTTCCTCCACCATTTCGAACAAGAAGCGACCTTGAGGCAGAAGGAACGCGAGGAGGCTTCGGGTGAATCTGCCCGGCTGCACGCCCAAGTTAAAGCGAACACCACGCAACTGAGAGCTGTTTTTGACACCTTGTCACGCCCCGCTTCCCAGTGTACGGCGAAGTGGGCGCGACGAGGTCCGCTACGTATGTACTTAGAAGTACATACGCTAAGCGTATCTAAGCAATATAGAAATAAATACACAAGAGACAAGAGTATGAAAAGAACAGCAACTTTTATTTATTAACATTCTTTGGTACAATGCATGAAAAGAAAATACAACTGAAATGAAAAGCGATGCCTAAACAGTGGCATAACAGGAAAGGAAAATACTGAAAAGAACAAGGTACAATATATAGAGCTCGGGGTCTTCGTTAAACTGCTCCAAGTCTTCACCGGTGAGCTCGATCTCTGCTTGGTCCAACGCACCTGACGACATTCAAAGAAGAGAGAAACAGAATGTCGTCAGCGAACAGGTCGCTCGGTAAGTCCCAAAGGTAAGAGGAGAAATAGAATAGACAGAGAGTAAGAAAGAGAGGGAGAGGGTGGCTTTTACAGTTGTATTATATTGTTATATTATTATAATGTTGTGTTAACGCTGTTGTTGTAGCTTGGTATAGAAGGATGCCTGTGTATACGAGAGGGGTCTCAGTATGCTAGAGACCAGGGCAAATGGAAGTACAAGGCTCTGTTATACAACCCGGAACAACGGCAATTGGATTCATGTTAGGTGTCTTAAGTCTGACCGTCTCGTGCCACTTTTAACACCTTCCGTACCAATCTACCCCTTAAACCCCGTAGTGTTTTAACAGTATTGTTGTATTGTAATTTGTGTTGGTTGTATGATTAATTTGACTGACTGACTGAAACCATGATATCAGGAAACGGTTATAACCGTAGAGTCATGTAAATGGAATACTGGGAAACATGTAAAAGGAATATATATCTATGGTTCGGTTCAGCCAAATTGTATAAACTGATAATTGTATTCATGGATTCATGTGTTCATATTGAATTGGTATATTAAGAATATAGATTGACTTGAATCATATTCAAGTTAGAAATAGTCAGACTCTAACCCGAGTCAGACTACAAGAAAGGTAATTTGAAATTCTATAATCGTTAGGGTCCTTATTGTAAATTATAAAACTTGAGGGGGTTTTATGTAAAAAGTACTATTGTATAGTTTTCAAGATACACCTCAAGTATTTATTATTCGTCTTTATTGTTATAATGAGTGTAAATTTTATTTGTGTTATTCTAGTGAATATATCCTAATAAAAGTATTAATTGATTTATTTAAAATTTATGGTATTTTAATATAACTTTTAATCTTGTAATTTTTAGGATAAGTGGAAACTTTATATTATAATAAAATAGTTGTTTAAATGATAATTATATATATATATTAATACAAGAATAATTTTATATAAATATTTTTATTTTCCAAAGTCTCATTTTTCTTAAATGTCGTATTTTAAACCTTTCGAGACCGAATGCTCCTTGCGGAGGTCTGAATCTCGCACTACTAGCCCGCGGGTGCACGATGAACCGTACTATCCCTAACGGGTTCCTCAAAGGTGGGTTGTAGTGGCGCTTTGCATAGGTTCAACAAATACGATTTATTTTGAAAAACGGTTTTATAAAGGTAAGGTATTTATTTGTAAAAGGTGTAAATTTCCGTATTTTAGATTCTACGGTTTCCTAAGCCAACAAGCCTATTTCTAAATGGTCTAAACGACACATCATTAGAAGCCTCAAATCGCCTCTTCACCGTCAATTGCGGCCAGGTAAGTACAAGTGAGGAGGGAGGGATCCGCTCACAAATCGTGAGACGGGCCTTTTAAAGTTACCCAAGCTCACTTGTCTAGCCTAGACACCACAAAATCAGTTTAGATAAACGATCGATGTCCATGACATATCGTATTTTCCTATTAAAAGATATTGTTTTAAAATTGTAAACAATTTAGAACTTTTAGAAAAGGTTTATAAAGAAAAGGGCATTTTAGTGAAAAGTCTTGTATTTTCGTATTCTAAGTTTTAACGATATCAATTAAGGTTATATTTGTGTGTGTGTAGAGGTAGGTTATTATCTCGTAACTTATTTTAAGGTTTAGTGAAGTTTAGAGGTTAAATATGATATATTAAACATGAAGGTATTTAAGTGTAAGAATACGGTATTTGTAAACTTTATCATTTCATGTGTGAAAACTCATTCAAATTGATTTCTACAAGTTTAGTGATCAAGATGAACATGTTTAGGAATAAGGGAATTGATTAGAAGAAGAAAAATAAACTTTATGGTATTATTGTGAAAAGAATACGATATTACAAGAAAGCTATCATTTCATGTGAGGAACTTTGTCTAAATTGATTTTTATGTGATTAATAGTCATCATGAATATGTTTAGGTGTTATGGATTAGGTGACAAGTGGGATTTTGTAGAAAAACCGAATTGGAAATCGGTTTGTTCCGATTTTCGTCGGGTTTCATAAAGTCGTATTTTCTTTCAAAGAAAAGGAAGATAGAAAGAGTGGGACTTACAAGTTTGGACAAGCTAGGGAGGCTAAGAAAGTAGTAGGTTGTCGGTGCTTCGAAACGTCGCGAAGGATCCTAGTACGGTCGCCGGAATTCGTCGCCGGTTTCGGCAGCGCATCGCCTTTAGCTCTTTTTCTAACGTACCGAGTTCTCTTGAGAATTTTAGAGAGTGGACTTAGAATTGTAGGGTGAAATGGTAGAGGATAGGGGTGTTTATATAGGGCTAGGCTAGGGTTAGGGTTTTGATTAAAAAAATATAAAAATATATAAGAAAATCATTAAAAATCATTAAATTTAGGAGTAAAAGTGAGTTATGGAGAATTTGATAACTGTTCTGAAAAAATGAAGTATTCAGGTGAGAAGACCAGGTCAACACGGACTTTTTCCGTGTTAACGACTCGGCCGACCGGCCGAGTCCGGCCGGCGGCGCCGGCCGAATCGGCCGATCCGCCGGCCGACTCGACCGAGTTGGGCCGAGTCGAGGGCTCGTTGGGTGGGGTTTCTCTTGGGGGGAAATTTTGGTGTATTTAGTTTTATATGTGCAGTATTAATTTTGAGAGTTATGGCTGTTTGACTGTTGACCTTCCCAAAAAAATTAAAACAAAATGATATAAAAATATGTGGGGCATGGGATTCGAACTCTGGTGGCTTGGTTCAGCAGTGCAAGGTATTACCAATAAGCTACAAGCTCTTTCTTGTAATTATTGTAGGAAAATAGATACTTAAAGTGTTATCGGAAACATTAAATACCCCAAGTACACTTTAATTTTAAAACAATTTTATGTACACTAAAAAAAATGAAATTATTTAAAAAACAAAATAATTAATTATATATATCTTGTGCTCAGATTAAAATACTCCTTTATGGATTAAAAATTTTTAAAAAAAATTTGTACAGAAAAGTGTATATGAAAATTAGGGTTGTTACACACCTTGCAGCAATGTATCTCGGACGGGCTTGTATTGAGGCGGAAGCTCGACTCTATCGAGCGGGTTACGTAGAGTCACGAAGCTGCCCAATGGAAAATCGATGAGAAGATTTCATCATGCTTGCAGCAAAGGACTCGAATCGAAGCGGAGCTGGCCGCGGCGGCTAATCACGAAAAGGCACTGAAAGGAGTGCGAGAGCAGCTTGCGCTCTTGATGAAAACGCCTCCTTCTCAGTAGCTGCCTTTGTATCAATACACTTGTAATCTTTGAATAACATGTATCCATTTTTTTTAATTCTTTTATATGATATATCTTGTATTCAATTGAGTTCATGAATAAAGACACATTTTTCTTATCTCTCACTGTCGCTTTCTTCTTTTTGCTGTGTTGTTGGTATATCACTCTGGAAAGTGTGGCCTGTAGATAATAAAGAACATTTCATCTTGAACTCTACGAGAGGTAGTGATGTCATAGGAAGCAGGTTCAGATCTGCTACCTAAGACTTTTCAACTTCATGAGCCGTGAGGGTCTCATAAAGACTTTTCTCTCTACGAGTCGAGAGGATCTCGTAGGTGTTAGTGTATATGCCCTAGAGGCCATTACTGTATCATACTAGTTTGTATATTACTTGATGGAAGCTTGGGATATTCACCTTGTATAAACAATCTTGCTCAATATAGTAGTATGCTACTTGGTTTGTTTCTACTTCAATGTGTACTTGTGTTTATTTCAGTATATCACTTATACGCATTAGTGGAGCCCTTAGGATCTTTGCTTGATTACCAGCGTTGTGATGGCAGTCACACTAGTGGGGGCTGGGTAATCTATAGGCACATCCTTATACAGGTCCCTAGTCGTAGGACTATCGAGACAGGGCATCGATACTCCGGAGTAGACTAGCGTATGCGCTTCTCATCCCAGTGTGGGAGATGGTCTGTCCCACAGCCATCAGTACGTCGTACTGGAGATAGTATACGGGTGCTCGTTGGGTTACGAGTACACTGGACAGGACTCGTCGGGAACTGACAGGTTGGTATTATACCTATCGTCAGTTATCAGTTCCCAGGTGACATGAGTACAGCTTAGTCCGCTGACTTGACACTGACACTTCGCCTCGAGTGTGTTCCCACTGCACTTTGATCACTACCCTACCACGGCTCAAAGGAGTCGTGCAAACAGGTGGTGGTTGGGTGCAGTCCCGAAGCACTTGGAGGCAGTGACGGTTAGACAGGATTCGTCTCTCCCGGTATTGGGGGTTGACATCGCGCTGTGTCTAGGAGAGCCATTACACGAGTAGTCCCTGGCCAGGGCAAGCGAGATATACTGGTAGGTTTCCAGTGTTATCTCAGGGTGTTTTGGGCTTCACTCCGACACGACTTGTACCGCTATTGGGGGACTGACGTTTTACCGCCCCCTAGGCCCGCCATGCGATGTATCAGACGAACAGACCGGACTGTACGGAGAATGTCACATTCATACTCAGTAGGAGTTCAGATGGGGTTTCACCTCGTCAGCCTTCTTGTCGGCATCTACCTGGGGACCGTTACGCACAGCTAGTGCCGCTTGCGGTCTGTGGTTAAACCCACTGCCAGCGTAGTGTCGAGTCTTTAGAGTCCCACACAGAGGGTATTCGCCTCTGGGCAAAACAGAGTAGAGGTCGCATGGTTTTGCGACAGGGTTCGTTCTCATCCGCGCACTTGTGCACGTTTGGAGTCCGGACAGATTTTACCAGCGGGCTCTGGTTTGAGCCGGATACTGGTATAGTATTTGGGGTTGCTTTTATCTCTCAGTATTCATGTTCCTCGGAACAAGAATGCAGGTGTGTATGCACAGTTCTTTTTGAGGAGGAGGAAGATGATTTTTCATTAGGGTTTCGGAACGGGTGCGTATGCACAGTTGACAGTTGTATTTTTCCAAACCCTAATGGATTTGTATTATATCATTTAATAATATATAATAAAATGAAATTGTGTCATGGTTAGTTTTTGTTGACTTGTTGACCATGGTTGACTTGTTGACCATGGTTGAACATTTGACCATTATCATTACAAGAGAAAAATGCTCTTGATTCTTGCATTTTCATTTAATGCTTGTAATGATATTAGTCATTCTAAAACTTTCCATCAACCTTTTCATTTTGATTATTATTATTTTGATAATTCATTTTCTTTTTGCATTATGGTTGCAAGAAAGGAAATGATAGCTCATTCAATCATAACCTCTCTCTCTCCTCACTTCATCTTCTTCTTCCTCTAGAAAAGAGAAACCTTCTCATGTGTTGAGAATCATTCTCTTTAGAAAGAAAAGCAAACCCTAATCACTCTCTACTCATTCTAGGATGAAGGTTTAGCAAGCCGGAAACCCTAGTTCACTCAAAGATCAAGGAAGAGCCCAAAGGTCGAGCCTTCGAGGTGGATCCATCTTCGACGGGAGAAGGCGACGAAAAGAGAACCATCAACCTCTACAAGGTTTGAAGAAGAAGGAGTTCAAGTTTAGGTATAACCATCTTCCATAGTAGCTAACTCTCTTTAGCTTGTATACTAGTTTTAGTTTAGACAACGATCCCGACCTTGTTTAGTCCATGTTGCCTCTTGCGATAAAAATTCGTTTTTTATACCGTTTCCGCCTCCCCGTAAGCACCGGGGGTCGCAATATGGACTTACAGTGGTATCAGAGCCTAACTAAACTTAAACTAGCTTGGTAGTGAAGTGTAACGAAGTTCGGAACCGGAAAAATCCAAAAACCAAACTTTACAAAAACCTGAGTTTCTGTTGAAATTTTTTCTGGTCAAAATGAAAAACTTTATACTTGTAAATTCGGCTCAGGGTTTTGTGTGAACACCCAAGAAAAACGATACAGTGATTCGTCTAAACTGCCGCCCTTCCGCCGCGTGAGCCTTCTTATCCGCCGCGGAACCGCCGCGAGTTGTTGTCTTCTCTGCATCGTTTTTCGTGCAGTGTGTTTGTGTGTTGGTTTTGGGATTTTTAAAATATATTATATGTGCCCAGATTTTCCAGAAAAGAAATTTCCTTTTGGGGTCCTATAATTCCGTATTTTTTCCGAACTTCACTGCACTTTGACTATGATGGTTATATCTGTGATGCTTGCATGTATTGAACGTCGGCTAATCGCTATAAGTCGATTAGTCGGGGTTATACATGATCTGTAATGTGCTGGAATGTGTATATGAATGTGTTGGACTGTCGCGGGTGAATAGCCGGGGTGGATGTGAGATGAGCTTTTGTTTTTCTTTCATTCATTGTAAATGTAAATTGATGTAATTATATTATTTGTTTGGCCGCACAACCGGGTCGGGGTTGTAGCCGTCATTGTATAATTCCTTTTACTGTTTTTGCTCCTAGGATAGACCCATGGTGGGGTGCACAAACTACCGGGAACATGGAGGGTAGTTTGCCGCACCCGTAGGGGTCTTGGGTGGGGTATTTGCTATTCACCGCGACCGTGTTATCCGCTTTTCGTTTCAGGCTCGAAAGGAATGCGGATTGCTAGTATATCCAATGTATTCATCTGTGATCTGTAATGTCTATCATTGCTTTCTATTTAGGCGTTGCTTATGTTTTACAGCCGCGCTAGCCCAGCCCCCGCTCTGTCGTTAGTTAAGTAACCTAACGAGTGATGACGGGACCCCGTGGCGAATGCGAATGGCATAAGCGTACGTCATATTTTGGTTGTTTTCTGCAATGGTAGGAACTAAATGATGGGACGCATTAAAAGAACTAATGCAAGATAATAAACCAAGTTTAAGTCGATGGAACACTTTCGAAAAACCACTCGGTTCTTTTCAAAACTAACTTTTAAATGCGGAGCTTGAGCCACTCCTTCTAAAAGCTATCTCGTTCCGTCGATTATATCAAGTTCACTACGTTCACGGTTTTACCAAAACCATTCGTAGCCCTCCGTCATTTCACATAAATAGTCAATAGTATTCAAGCTGTGTTTGTTGGCCAAAGTCAAGGCATAGTGATTGGTAGCTATTGGATATTCATGTACAGCATAGATAGATGCGTTGATTTGGAACAGTCGTACTGCCTTGTTGGCCAAAGTCAAGGGTATGTACGGGTGGATTCAAATTAACCTGGAGAACGACGGGAAGAACTTGACATGTGACTTATGATTTGTTGGCCAAAGTCAAGGTCATAAGAGCATGGGGCAAAAATCCACATCGGGAGTTTCATAAGTACTGAAACTTGCTAGATTTGCATACCATTTGGAGTGTGATTATTATGGTAGGATTCCTTCATTTTCGTCACGCGATGATATTTGGATCCCGATCCTACTGTGAGTATATGCTACTCCTCGGGAAAATTCTCACTAAACGATCAATGCTATAAACCTAGTAGGTGCCTAGAAAGGTGTTAGCGGGGCTACGCCCCCAGGGAAAAGAGGTTCTTAAATTAAGGAACTTCGCGAAAGCGTTGGAAAACCTCCCTCGAAGTACCGACACTGGCCTGGCTGAACGGTTAAGCAAGTATTGTACGGTGGGATTGATCCCGGCTAATTCTTCCTTTGTGGTTTGAGGAGGGATTCGAGAGACAGTGGGAGCCATCCTGTTTAGACAAATTAAAAACCATTCTAAACTTGCAAGAGCATCGTGCTAAGTGTTTTCTTCTCTCCCCCTGCAGCGACCAAATCGAAATGACTGGACTTAAGTTACTTCTAGATAAAAACATATTGACAGGGCCAAACTACAAAGATTGGCTCAGGAATGTCAAATTGGCAATCTCTTACGACAAGCTGGGGTATCTTCTTACCACCAAAGCTCCCCCCGTCCCAGGTCCCACCTCCAGCATCGTGGATAAGGAAATCCGTAAGACTTGGGAGATAGACAGCGCGAAGGCCAGATGCCTCGTACTTGCCTCGATGGACAACGACCATCAGAGGAGGCACGAGAATATGGATTTGGAATCCATATTTCTTCATACAAAAGAACTGTATGGAGAGCAGTCTCGTATCGCAAGATACGAAGTGTCGAAGAAGTTATTTTCGACTAAGTTGGCCGTCGGATCATCGGTAGCGGACCACGTGCTTAAGATGATTGGCTACACTGAGGAGCTCGCGGAACTTGGGACCACGTTGGATAGTGAACTCTACACGGATATAATTCTCCAGTCCCTTCCATCCACTTACGCCCAGTTCATACTGAATTTCAACTTGCAAGAAAAGGAAGTTGAACTTTCAGAACTCCTCAACCTGCTGAGGAGCGCAGAGGGCACCCTACAGAAGGGTAGGGATACATCCACTTTGTTTGTAGGAGGATCTTCTTCTTCTAGGTCCAAGGCGAAAGCCAAGGGAAAGAAGAGGAAAGCCCCCGCCAAACCAAGGGGCGGTATTAGTAAAGTGGGTGCGAAGGGAAAGGAAAAGGCAACAAAGATAGCGGGGAAGCTTGTTGGTAAAGAGGAATGCTTCTATTGTCACAAGAGTGGACACTGGAAGAAAGATTGCAGGGCTTGGAAAGCCAGGACACAGGAACTGAAGCAGGTTGCGGCTTCAGCTTCAGGTGTGTATGTTATTGAAAACTGTCTTTCTATAAACTCTACTTCCTGGGTATTGGATACCGGATCAGGATCTCATATCTGTAATTCTTTGCAGGCGTTGAGAAACCGTAGGTTTTTGAAGGAAGGTGACATGACCCTCAGAGTTGCGAACGGAGCTAGCATGGATGCTAAAGCCGTGGGGGACTATCACCTAGGAATGTCAGATGGACATGTTTTGGTTTTGCGTAATTGTTTTTTTGTACCCAACGCAACTTGTAATATCATTTCTGTATCTTTGGTTTCTAAAGAAGGTTATGAATTTGCGTTTGTAAGTAATGTTGTTAACATTCACCTTAATCAAGTTCTGATTGGGTCAGGTACATTGAGCAATGGTATATACGTATTAAACCAACCACAGATTTTCAATGTCCAGAATACACACAAAAGAAAGTCACCAGATATTAATCAGACTTTCTTATGGCATTGTAGACTGGGTCACATCAATGAGAGAAGGTTGACTAAGTTACATACAGAAGGATATTTGGATCCGTTCGAATATCAATCATATGCCACTTGTCAATCCTGTCTCAAAGGAAAGATGACTAAGACTCCGTTCACTGGACACGGAGTAAGAGCGAGCGAGCTCTTGGGACTCGTACACAGCGACGTGTGCGGTCCAATGTCTACACATGCGCGAAGCGGTTATTCTTACTTCATTACTTTTACGGATGATTTTTCAAGATACGGTTATGTCTTCTTAATGAAACATAAGTCCGAAGCTTTTGAAAAATTCCAGGAATTTAAGAATGAAGTAGAAAAACAGACCGGCAAAAGTATCAAGATTCTAAGATCGGATCGAGGTGGAGAATACTTAAGTACCGAGTTCCTGAATTATTTAAAAGAGAATGGGATTCTCTCTCAGCTTACTCCTCCATACACCCCGCAACATAACGGTGTATCGGAGAGACGGAACCGGACCCTATTGGATATGGTTCGGTCCATGATGAGTAACGCTGAGTTACCGCGATCATTCTGGGGGTATGCACTAGAATCAGCTGCGTACCTTTTGAACCGAGTTCCTACTAAGACTGTGCCTACTACACCATATGAGATGTGGTGTGGGAAGAGACCCCATCTCAGTCACATCAAGACTTGGGGATGTCCAGCTTTTGTTAAAAAGCAGCATGCGGACAAGCTCGAGGCGCGTTCAGTACAGTGTAAGTTCGTGGGATATCCAAAGAACTCCAAGGGATATTTCTTCTACTGTGAAGAGGAACAAAAAGTCCTTGTTTCTCGTCATGCCTACTTCTTGGAAACTGAGTTTTTGGAAAACCAGATAAGTGGGAGCACAGTAGAACTGGAAGAAATTCCAGAACCACGGACTATTACTGAAAGCTTAGTGGAACCAGAAGGTTCAAATGAACAGGACATTCCTATGCCGCTCCGCAGAAGTAGTAGGCAGTCTCATCCGCCCGAGAGATACTACGGTTTTCTCATAGACGGGGATAGAGAGGATTGCATCATAGACTATGATGAGCCTACTAGCTTCCAGCAGGCCGTTCAGAGCATTGACTCGGTGAAATGGCTGGATGCAATGCGGACCGAAATGGAGTCCATGTACACCAACAAGGTATGGACGTTGGACATTGCTCCAGACGGGGTAAAACCCGTAGGATGCAAGTGGATCTTTAAAAGGAAGATTGGTGTAGATGGACAGGTTGAGACCTATAAAGCTAGGCTGGTAGCAAAGGGTTTTCGTCAAAGACCTGGCTTGGACTACGACGAAACTTTTTCTCCAGTAGCCATGCTGAAATCCATTCGGATCCTTCTTGCCATTGCTGCCTTCCACGATTATGAGATTTGGCAGATGGACGTAAAAACCGCTTTTCTAAATGGAAATTTAGAGGAGTGTGTCTATATGGATCAGCCAGAGGGTTTCATTCAGAGTGGGAGCAGCGGAAAGGTGTGCAAGTTGCTTAAGTCCATCTATGGACTAAAGCAGGCATCGCGGAGTTGGAACATCTGTTTTGATGAGACGGTCAAGGAATTTGGCTTTATCAAAAATCCAGATGAACCATGCATCTATAGTAGATTTGTAGCGAGAACTGTAGTATTCCTCGTTTTATACGTGGATGACATTCTCTTAATAGGAAATGATATTCCTATGCTACAATCTGTCAAGGGGTTCTTGTCACAAAGGTTCTCCATGAAAGACCTGGGTGATGCCTCATACATCCTGGGGATCCGGATCCATCATGATAGATCCAAGAGGATATTAGGACTTTCACAGTCCAGGTACATCGACACCGTACTGAAAAGATTCAGTATGGAAGATTCCAAGCGCGGTAACTTACCGGCTTGTCACGGGATCACCCTCTCTAAAGAGATGTCTCCCAAGACTGATTTGGAGAGGGATCGCATGTCTATTATACCCTACGCTTCTGCGGTAGGCTCTATAATGTATGCGATGTTGTGTACCAGACCGGATGTAGCTTATGCACTGAGTGTAGTAAGCCGGTATCAGTCAAACCCTGGGGAGAAACATTGGATAGCGGTAAAGAACATTCTCAAGTACCTGAGGAGGACTAAGGAGATGTTCTTGGTGTATGGCGGAAAAGACCTCCAGATTGAGGCCTTTGCTGACTCCAGCTTCCAGAGTGACAAGGATGATTCCAAGTCCATGTCGGGTTTTGTCTTTACCCTCAATGGAGGGGCGGTGTGTTGGAAGAGTTCCAAACAGGAAACCGTTGCAGACTCGACTATGGAAGCGGAATACATCGCTGCATCTGATGCCGCAAAAGAAGCTGTCTGGATAAGGAAGTTCTTAAAAGAACTTCAGGTGGTTCCGTCCATTGTTGACCCAGTACCTCTGTATTGCGACAACAACGGGGCTATAGCTTTAGCAAAGGAACCCAGGTCCCATCAGAGATCCAGGCACATCTTGAGGCGGTATCACTTGATCAGGGAGATCGTGGATCGCAAGGAGATCGAGGTTCGGAGGGTTGCTTCAGAAGAGAACACTGCAGATCCATTCACCAAGGCCCTACCCCAGACTCAGTTCGAGCGGCTGATCGAGATGATAGGTCTTCGATACGCCAGTACATGGCCTTAGTGCAAGTGGGAGATTGTTAGTGTATATGCCCTAGAGGCCATTACTGTATCATACTAGTTTGTATATTACTTGATGGAAGCTTGGGATATTCACCTTGTATAAACAATCTTGCTCAATATAGTAGTATGCTACTTGGTTTGTTTCTACTTCAATGTGTACTTGTGTTTATTTCAGTATATCACTTATACGCATTAGTGGAGCCCTTAGGATCTTTGCTTGATTACCAGCGTTGTGATGGCAGTCACACTAGTGGGGGCTGGGTAATCTATAGGCACATCCTTATACAGGTCCCTAGTCGTAGGACTATCGAGACAGGGCATCGATACTCCGGAGTAGACTAGCGTATGCGCTTCTCATCCCAGTGTGGGAGATGGTCTGTCCCACAGCCATCAGTACGTCGTACTGGAGATAGTATACGGGTGCTCGTTGGGTTACGAGTACACTGGACAGGACTCGTCGGGAACTGACAGGTTGGTATTATACCTATCGTCAGTTATCAGTTCCCAGGTGACATGAGTACAGCTTAGTCCGCTGACTTGACACTGACACTTCGCCTCGAGTGTGTTCCCACTGCACTTTGATCACTACCCTACCACGGCTCAAAGGAGTCGTGCAAACAGGTGGTGGTTGGGTGCAGTCCCGAAGCACTTGGAGGCAGTGACGGTTAGACAGGATTCGTCTCTCCCGGTATTGGGGGTTGACATCGCGCTGTGTCTAGGAGAGCCATTACACGAGTAGTCCCTGGCCAGGGCAAGCGAGATATACTGGTAGGTTTCCAGTGTTATCTCAGGGTGTTTTGGGCTTCACTCCGACACGACTTGTACCGCTATTGGGGGACTGACGTTTTACCGCCCCTTAGGCCCGCCATGCGATGTATCAGACGAACAGACCGGACTGTACGGAGAATGTCACATTCAGACTCAGTAGGAGTTCAGATGGGGTTTCACCTCGTCAGCCTTCTTGTCGGCATCTACCTGGGGACCGTTACGCACAGCTAGTGCCGCTTGCGGTCTGTGGTTAAACCCACTGCCAGCGTAGTGTCGAGTCTTTAGAGTCCCACACAGAGGGTATTCGCCTCTGGGCAAAACAGAGTAGAGGTCGCATGGTTTTGCGACAGGGTTCGTTCTCATCCGCGCACTTGTGCACGTTTGGAGTCCGGACAGATTTTACCAGCGGGCTCTGGTTTGAGCCGGATACTGGTATAGTATTTGGGGTTGCTTTTATCTCTCAGTATTCATGTTCCTCGGAACAAGAATGCAGGTGTGTATGCACAGTTCTTTTTGAGGAGCAGGAAGATGATTTTTCATTAGGGTTTCGGAACGGGTGCGTATGCACAGTTGACAGTCGTATTTTTCCAAACCCTAATGGATTTGTATTATATCATTTAATAATATATAATAAAATGAAATTGTGTCATGGTTAGTTTTTGTTGACTTGTTGACCATGGTTGACTTGTTGACCATGGTTGAACATTTGACCATTATCATTACAAGAGAAAGATGCTCTTGATTCTTGCATTTTCATTTAATGCTTGTAATGATATTAGTCATTCTAAAACTTTCCATCAACCTTTTCATTTTGATTATTATTATTTTGATAATTCATTTTCTTTTTGCATTATGGTTGCAAGAAAGGAAATGATAGCTCATTCAATCATAACCTCTCTCTCTCCTCACTTCATCTTCTTCTTCCTCTAGAAAAGAGAAACCTTCTCATGTGTTGAGAATCATTCTCTTTAGAAAGAAAAGCAAACCCTAATCACTCTCTACTCATTCTAGGATGAAGGTTTAGCAAGCCGGAAACCCTAGTTCACTCAAAGATCGAGGAAGAGCCCAAAGGTCGAGCCTTCGAGGTGGATCCATCTTCGACGGGAGAAGGCGACGAAAAGAGAACCATCAACCTCTACAAGGTTTGAAGAAGAAGGAGTTCAAGTTTAGGTATAACCATCTTCCATAGTAGCTAACTCTCTTTAGCTTGTATACTAGTTTTAGTTTAGACAACGATCCCGACCTTGTTTAGTCCATGTTGCCTCTTGCGATAAAAATTCGTTTTTTATACCGTTTCCGCCTCCCCGTAAGCACCGGGGGTCGCAATATGGACTTACAGTAGGTGTATTTTCTCCTTAGGAGTCGTGAGGATTCCTATGTTTGTTTCCTCTCGAAAGTCGTAAGGATCTCACAAGAGAATTTTCCCACTTACAAATCGAGAGGACTCGTAAGTGGTTGTTTCCCTCCTTGTCGAGGTTCGACTTTGGAGAGTGTGGTTCGTGAATAGTATTCAAGAGTCCATCTTGGACTGACTTGCAGGACCATATTGCTTAGGAAACAGGTCCTTATCCCCATTGCCTAAGGCTTTTCCCTATGAGTCAAGACAAATCGAGATGTTCTCGGAAAGACACTAATTTCCTCACGAGTCGAGACGAATCGAGCAGTTCTCGCAAGAATGTCCTAACGTCACAGTTAACCTCTGCTCTTTACGACAGAGGTCCGTTAGGGTCTGTGGTACTAGGGTTTTGTCCGTCGTACCGTCGCGTTGGCTGATGTATTACTTGATAGGCAATCTTGCTGTTCAAGTAGCCTTGCGACTGTCGTGTCTCTGATCCCTTCGGGGGCTGGACAAGACGCCTTCAAGCAATCCTCCTAGGAAGTTTGACCGTCGGAAGAGCAAGCGTTAGGAATTTTGCTATGCCGCTTTTTACTTGAGGTTAGGCTCATTTTGGAGAGCCCCGATGAGTCATTACCACTCCGCGCTGGTGTGGGATGATCTCCGATAGTCTTTCAGGTTTTATATGAGTTGCCATCAATACCTTGAAGCTAGGAATTTGGCCTTCGCTTCGTTTTCTAGCATTGCGTTTGCTGTATCGAGATGAATGTCACGGTTGTCTCTAGGTTGTTGGTGAACCATCAAGGCTTGGAATTAGGGATTTTGCCGTGGCTCCATTTAGTGATGTTGCGTTTGCTGTAATGAGACGAATGCTGAGGTGGAGTATGGATTTTGCCACCACTCCGCTTTGTTTCAACCATGAGGTCTTTTGTTGACGTTGCATCTGCATCCTGCTGGACTGTGAAGGAACGCCGTTGTTGGCATTGTGTCTGGTGTAATGAGACGAATGCTGAGGTGGAGTTGGGATTTTGCCATCACTCCGCTTTGTTTCGACCATGAGGTCTTTCGTTGACGTTGTATCTGCATCCTGCTGGACTGCGAAGGAACGCCGTTGTTGGCATTGCGTTTGGTGTAATGAGACGAATTCTAAGGTGGAGTTGGGATTTTGCCATTACTCCGCTTTGTTTCGACCATGAGGTCTTTCGCCGACGTTGCATCTTCATCCTGCTGGACTGCGAAGGAACGCCGTTGTTGACATTGCGTCTGGTGTAATGAGACGAATACTGAGGTGGTCTCTAGGCTGTCTATGAACCATCGAGATTTGGAACAAAGGACTATGTCGTGGCTCCATTTCGTTGTGTCGCTTCCGTGCCTTGCTGGCATAAGGAGGAACGCTATTGTTCGTCTTCTGGGATGCAGATGTGACCGTTGAGATTTGGCTCTCTTTCTGATGGAGCTTGGTGGGATGATATGGTTCCCTCTTCGTTTGCACCCCTGGATTGTATACAGGGATTGATGTGATATCACCTGTAGGGCATAAATTTCATTTTTCTCTTTTTTTTTCGTTCTTTCCGCGATGCTCTATCATTTAAGCTTTTATATCACGAAGGTCGTGATTGCCCAATCATTTCGGCTATATTTCGTGGCGCCCAATTATTTCGGCTATTTATTTTATTTTTACTCGCTGCTTTTTATTGCGAGTTTCCCAATCATTTCGGCTATTTTGCATGCATACATTTTTACTTGCTGATTTTGTTTGCAAGTTGCCCCATCATTTCGGCTATTTCGTATGCATGTGTGGCTTGCTAGCTTTTTGCTGCAAGCTTGGAATTAGACACCGATTTCGGCATCAGCACTGCTACAGCTGGAATATTGTCAGGAGCGAATCATCATTTGTCTCTGTCGTGACGAACAAAGGTGGCTTAGTAAACAGGATTAAGATCCTGTCGACTAAGGCTTTTGACTTCATGAGCCGTAAGGGTCTCATAAAGGTATTTCTCCCTATGAGTCATGAGGATCACGTAGGTGCGTTTTCTCCTTAGGGATCGTGAGGATTCCTAAGTGTATGGTCTCTTATAAGTCGTAAGGATCTTACAAGAGTGTTTTCTCCTTATAAGTTGAGAGGACTTACAAGGGTTGTTCACCGTGTAGACATATCCCTAGTCACAGGTGGGACTTTGTTAGGGAAATATTTATTCGCGCACGTGGATTGTATACAAGGGTCAGCATTGAGCCGCTTGTAGGGCAAAACCGGGGGGGGTATGACTGCTTAAGAACAGGTTCAGATCCCTATAGCTTAAGGCTTTTGAATCTTATGAGCCGTGAGGGTCTCATAAGAGGGTTCTCCCTACGAGTCGTGAGGATCTCGTAGGTGTAATTTCTTCTTAGGAATCGTGGGGATCCCTAAGTGTGTTTCTCCTTTGTGAGTCGTAAGGATCTCACGCAGGTGGTTTCTCCTTACAGAGTCGAGAGGACCTTGCAAGTGTCTTTTAACGAGATTGCGCCCTTTTGGGTTTTCACAAAACTCGCCGGTAGTCCTGCTGATTTTACTCACGGAGCCCTTTCGGGTTTTGATCCGTGCCCATTTTGCTTATGGACATACCGTTTTTTTAACACTACGTCAGCCTGGGGACGGCGCAGGTTGGTAGTAGTTTAACGACGTTTCGGTCAACAGCCAGTTTTAGGACATAGTGGTCCATTGTTAGTTTAAGGACGTTTCGGTCCACAGTTGCCGTATTTGAGGCGAATTTCTAGTTTACGGACTTTTCGGTCCAAGGGGCTTTCTCTATGAATGAGCAAGATGCCCCCGGCATGTCCACCTTTTTAGGGGCGTGAGGTTATGGCGAGTTCACCTTCCAGTTTTCGGATAATGCGAACTTGCCTTGTTAGTATTGGTCTTCAATCCAGCCTTTGAAGACGAAACAATCTTCGATTGGATGGCTTATTGCTTGGTGGTAAGGACAGTAATTAGGATTGTTGACATCACCTGGTTGCAATGGACGTTTTGGATCCAGCAAATTTATGAGCCTGTTGCGCATTGCCAGCTCGAACTGTCTCCTCGTTTTATCCTGGGGAAACGAGAAAGGACGTCCCAGACTCTCCTCGAGGGATGGGCATGAACGCATGTTGTTTTGGCGAACAACCGGCTTTAAGTTGCTCGACTGTTGTTGAGTAGTGGCAACGAAAGTTGCTTTTCCTTTCACCTTTTCATTCCGAGGATCCGTCTTTAAAGGAGATGGTTTATGACCCATCTGGTCCATTTGGGCCAGCTTGTCAATCAAGGCCTGGAAGGTGGTAGGCTTGAAGAACATCATAAATTGTGAGATGGTCGCTTGAGGGTCGAGAATACCCACAAACATGCCTACTGCAGGCGCTTCTTTGATGCGTTGCTCGCATTTTGACCATAGATTTCGCCATCGTATTGCGTATTGAACCAATGTCTCGCCCGGGTTTACCCTGGCGTTAATTAGTGCAGTTATTGGGATACGCTCGCTAGCGCTCGTGAATCTTTGTGTAAATAACAGCTCCATCACCGCAAAAGTTTTGATGGAGTCGTTGGGAAGTTTGGAGTACCACTCGAATGCCGTTTCCGACAAGCTGCCGACGAATTGGCGAAGTAGCAATTTATCATCGCCCCCGATGTTGCCGCAAAGAGCCCTGAACTGAGCGACATGTTGATGAGGATTGCATGTCCCCTTGTACACATGGAATTTGGGGATCGTATATCCCGGCGGATACTTTATTTGATCATACCATCCTGGATATGGTCGCCCAGTTTTAACGAATTGGCCGGCCACTTCATTCGTCTAGTGAGCTCGTATTTGCTGAGCAATATAGTCATCCAGAGCGGCCTTGGAAATGGTTTCCTCTTTAGCTGCTGAAAGAGCCGGAGGAGAGTTCGATGTCTCCCCTCTGTCGTCTTCAATAATGATCGGAGGGTCTTCATCTGGAGGATCCGGCTGTAACATCATCCCGACCATGTCTTGGAAGAGAAGCGCCATTCGTTTTATATTAGCCGCTTGTTCTGCTGCTTCTCTGTCCTTCTTTTCAAGGATTCTGTGGAGGAAGTCAGCATCGGTTTCTTGTTCATGACGCTGCTCTGATGACGCCTCGGGGCTTTCTTTTGGCCCAGTGAGTGCGGCCATTTGCGTTAGCATTTCCTGAAGCTTCTGTTGCTGCTCCTGGGCCTTTGTTACAGATCGCGTAAGCGGTCGATGACTTGTGGAGATACGGCTATCCTCTTTTCCGGATGTCATATAGATGGTGTGCACCACCATGCCCCCAGACTTGGGGCGTTTAGATTCAGTGTTTTTGCGATTGGCCAAAGACGCAGGGATATTCTCCGACCTGCTTCTTTTGTGGGCGGTCGAAGCTGGAGGGGCTGTTGCAATGGGCACCCTGGTAGTTGTTGTCCTTTGTGGCTTAACAGGATGGTTCTCTTTTCGCTGAACTTTCAACTTTTTCTATCGGCGAGAGTGACCTTAATCAATCACCGATTCCTGAACCTGTCACCAGACTTTGTAAATTTTGGAGGACAGCCGCTGAGGGGGCTGCTCCGGCTTCGTTTCTGTAACATTCTCCATGGGCGGGGGAGATCTTTTCAGTACGGCGTTAGGAGAGTTCCTGCGCACCTTGTTCAGCAATTCAAAGTTGTTCCCGGTTAGAACAGCAGCATTGACTTCCATCGTTGGGGCTGGTGGAGTTAGCCCAGAGGGGGAGTTGCCCCCAGCTTTCCTTACTCGGCGCCAGTAGCGACGTCGAGCGTGTCGAGCCGTTGGGATTGTTTCAGCTTGAGGGGTGACTCCGTCATGCCCCCTGTTCTGGTGAGGTGCTGCTGGTACCAGCCTCTTGAAGACTGACGTCCGTCGGGCAGCAGTATCCAATCTGTCAAAGACAGACCTTTGAGCAGGGACGGGAGCCGGAGTGGCCAGCCTCGTAAAGACCGATCCCTTGATGGGAGAAGCTTCTTTAGTGACCTCAAGAGCAGGAATGGCTGTCCTCTTTGGGATGGCCGCTTCAGGTATCATGGGCTTCTTGACAGGCCCATCGAAGTTCAGGCTCAGCCTATCGAAGACTGATGCTGTTGGCTTGACATCGGATGACCCATTGAGAGGGGCCGTGGTAGTAGGGAGCCGATCAAGGACCGACTTCTTTTTCACTTCTTGCGGCAGTGGGATGTTAATGTTCACTGGTAGGAGCATGGTCCCGAAGAACAAACCGGTGGTAGCCTGCATCACCTGCTCTATCGGCATTGTGAACAGGGAGGCTGCCTGGGGCCCATAAGTTACACCTCCAGATGAGGTGGAACGAAAGTTGCAGTTGAGACTAGAACACTTCGTGCAAGTAGACGCCATTGTTCTTTCGTTTTCTGCACCAAGCAAGACACCAAACCTTAGTACTTCGAACCCAAGGGCAACCATTAGCAAACCGTGATTCGTTCGCGAACACGACACACGAAGTGTGGAGTGGAAAGAGGAAAAGGTCCCACCGGGCATGCCAGAATCTTTTCCCGCCGAAAGACGCGGTGAAGACGCGGCGGGCGTCCTGCCTGAATTTCGGGGCAGATGCTAATTAGTGCTATCCGTCCACCTCTCCGAAGATGCCAAGTTGATTTATGGCAACATGTATCGAAGGTTTAAACGGATGCGGCCGATGTAGCAGACTTCGTCAGATTCCCCCTCGTTGAGGGGGTTTTGATTGTGGGGACGCTCTTCCCTGAAGGTGCAAGCCCATGCAGTTAATTACACTACCGCATCACGGTAACCACTTTCTCCTTCTCCAGATGGCCACTTCTTGTCGTGGGTGTTTGTTTTGTGTTTGGTTGCCCGTGGATTGTATACGGAGACTAATTTATGTTGTCGCCCTAGGGCGTGGATTAGTCCAAATCCGTATCTTCTTAGATTTGGGTTTGGGGGTTGGGTTTAAGGACACGTTAGTCTCATTTGAGACTAAGATCAACTTAAATGTTTGTTAAGGATACATTAGTCTCATTTTAGACTAAGATCAACTTAACGGGATCATTTAGATCCAACAAAAGAGCATTTGGACTCTAATGTTTAGTTTAGGGACATTGCGGTCGATTAGTTTAAGGACATTACGGTCCAATGTTAGTTTAGGGACATCTCGGTTCAGGTTAAGGACATCATAGTCCATTGGTTTAAAGGACCCCACAGTCCGAGGTTAAGGACATCATAGTCCATGAGTTTAAAGACCTCACAGTCAAGGTTTAGGACATCATAGTCCGTGAGTTTAAAGACCTCACAGTCAAGGTTAAGGACATCATAGTCCGTGGGCTTAAGGACCCCACAGTCTGTGAAATGTGTGGTTGTCGGGACCCGTCACCTCTCTGAAGACGTTGAAGGATTACAACGACAGATATCAGAGGAGTAAAGATATGTACCCTCGAACCGGTGTGAGTTGGTCGAAAGATCTGTAGTCTGATTTGGAACTAAGATCTGTTAAATATTTATGAGCAGGCGGGCTCAATTAAATATAAGTTAAGGACTTATGGCCAATATTGGGCTAAGTCCAATCAGATTAACATTTTATTTAGGGCTGCTGAACTTTTATTTGGGTTTGGCCCTTTTAATAATCTTGACAAATTTTTTATCTTGTATTGAATGCAGAGCATTCATCAGAGCTCTGGGCTTTATTAAAGAACAATTTTTGTTCTGACAGCGCAACACGTGGCGCGTCAGGCGCTTTCCGCCAATTAAAGAACGCAGTTTATGATAGCTAAGCGCTAGTTTATGAGCGCATTGCGCTAGTTTAGTGGTGCATACGTGAGTGACACGTGGCGCGCTGGACGCTGAGTGCCAGCCCATGAGCGCAGTGCGCTATTTCAGAAGCGCAAAGCGCAAGTTGCATATGTGGTTGACACGTGGCCCATTTTAGCGCTGAGCGTCGGTCCAGAGAACACAGAAGCGCTGTTCAAGACTGGAAGGCACATTTCAATAGCGCAAAGCGCATTTCAATAGCTCAAAGCGCATTTGATCAAATTTATGATCTGTGAACAAATTTATATTCTTTTAAAAGAGGCTTTGCCTCAAGATTCAAGAACAACAGTTCTTATTATTTTTTGAAAGGGCTTTGCCTTTGTAGATCAATGATCTGTGAATGAAATAAATACTTCTTTTGTTTTTATGATGAAATCTTTTGATCTCTTTTTATAAAAGACCTTGGTCTTTGTAGATCTATAATCTTTTTTAAGAAGATAATTCTTCTTTTTAATTATGAGATGAATCCATCTCTTTGTTCATCACCATTTTTACCTTGAAGAAAAAGTCTTCTTTTGCTGAGAGCTTGCTTTTCTTTCTTTGAGTTTTTTCAAAGTTTATAGGGGGGTTTCTTTATATCAGACTTGAAGTCTTAGGGCCTTTATATAGGGCAAGCTGATTTGTTGAATCAGTTAAAGAGATCTTTCTCTGATTGATTTGGGGATATTTCCCACCGTTGGATCTTTGATCCTAGGGCTTCTGTTTTATAGAAGGCAATCTTCTTGTTTTTACCAAGATTGGAAAATCTTTCCAAAACAGAATTTTAATTCTTATTAATTAATGATTTATCATTATTATTAGATCTTTTGATCTAACGGTGGGGAATTTTATAATTCCAGCGCTAGCGCACCCGTACTTTGCACGTGGTGCGCTGCTCAGAGCGCAGCGCATTTTGCGCTAGCACACCTACGTTTGACACTTGGTGCACTGCCCAGAGCGCAGCGCAGCCTGCGCTAACGCACCCATATCTGACACGTGGCGCGCAGCACGCCTAGTGCTAGCGCACACATGGTGCACTGCCTAGGGCGCAGCGTATATGGCGCTAGTGCATCCGTGTTTGACATGTGGCGCGCAGTGCGTCTAGCACTGGATCTGAAACGTTGCTTCAATTTTTGAATTTTGAATTTCAAAACTGAGTTTTGCTTTGATTGGGGGAAACAAACACTCTGCGTGCGCTCTTACAAGATCATATTGGTTATTATTTTATCTAATCAGGATGGCTCCCACAGTTTTTATCAAATCTTCCTTCAAACCCTAAAAGGTAAGACACCCTACAAGTTCGCTAATCTTTCGGCCAGGCCAGTGTCGGTAGTTTGAGGGAGGTTCCCCATGCTTACGCACGGACCTAATTAAAATAAATCGCGTTTTCCCAGGGGCGTAACCCCGTTAACCCCTTTCTAGACATCTACTTGATCGGCTAATTGTAATGCGTAAAACTCTCCCAGGATTAACTCTTACTCGCAGTGGGTATCGGGATCCAACTATCTCATAGAAGGTTTGCAATCTCATTGCAAATTTCAACACTTGAAATTCCCGATAATATTTTGCCCCTAGCAACTTATGACCTTGGCTAAGGTCAACAAATCATAAGCGCTAGCCAAGTTCAACCCGTCATTTCTTAATTGAATTAAACCCATCCGTATGACCCTTAGCTAAGGTCAACAAAGCCGTACGACTACCCTAACTCAATCGCATCATATGCTTGCAGATAAGCACTAATTAGCTACCGCACACTACGCCTTGGCTAAGGTCAACAAACGCAGCACGAATACTAAAAATTACTTATCTGAAATGACGGAGGGCTACGACAGGTTTTTAAGAAAACCCTTTGCGCAAGGAACTTGATATCGTTGTAGAATCGAGTGATTTTGAAAATGAGTGTTTTTGTGGCTTTTACTAGTTTTGCTAAAGAGGTCACTCTCGGTGAAGAGATCTTGGCTCTTTCCTTATCGAATAAGGTGCAGCATATTTCATAAATACCACTATGCAAAGCAAAAATTATAGAAGCAATCAAAAGACAAACCGAGTGGGTTGTAGCATCTGCCAGTTTTGCTAAAGAGCTCACTCCCGGTGAAAGGATCTTGGCTCTTTCCTTATCGAATAAGGTGCTAGATATTCTACAAAGAATACCGCTATGCAAAACAAGAACTAGAGCTACCAGTTTTTAAAACAAGTTTCTAAAACATCTTTAGATTTCTTTTATTTCATTAATCTCATTAATGAAGTCTCAATAAATTTGCTTCCTAAGTATCACATATGTAACGAAAGCAGCAATATTAATTATATCTCATATATATAATATAGGCATTCGTCTCAGAAATATCAAGTGATCACATCACAAAATATCAGCAGCAGATGAATCACATATGAAATATTGGATATATTAGGAATTTAGTGTTTTAAATTAAGCCTGTATAAAACACGGATTCCACGGTCGTGATGAATAGCCAAACCCACATCCCTAGACCCCTACGAGAGTGGCAAGCAACCTTTCCAATTCTAGAGTTAGGAGACCCGGTCTCGACTCCTCGAGATGGTCTCCCACTGGACCCTAGAACCCGGTTACTTATGCTCTCCTCCTTGGGTCTATCCTAATGCGGAAAAGTAAATAATATACATCAATGGTGACATCATCCTCAACCCGGAAGTGCCCCAATAAAAGAATATTACATACAAGCTTTTACATGAATGAAAATGAAAAACACTCATCTTACATAAAAAAAAACCGTCTATTCAAAACACGACGATCCAATATAACATATCACAGCAACACATAACGTCACATGTTATCAACGTAAGTAAATATGCGTATCCCAATTGTCGTTGACATATAACAATGAAAGCGGCGATACACCACATATTACACTTACGGTCACATAAAAGAAAGTGAAAAACTACAACAATTGGAATCCGTAACCACCTTAGACATCATAAACTCAATATATCACATTCTTTGGATTTCATGCCTAACCAAATGGATTCCATAGACATCACATGCCTAACAATTATAAACCCCGTATTTTAGTCTCGATATTGAAAACACTTTCTAATAACTTGTCGGGTAATTCAACAAGATTCCTGATAATCTGATCGAATGCTCGTTGGAAACTTTAGTAGACTGCCGCACCCCCGATGCCGTCGACGAAGTGCACTAAGGCGGAACACTGCGGCCGCGAGCATCTGAACGGATGCTTTTGGCGACGGGATTCTCCTACAGTCACTTGGTCGGGGCTATGGGGCGTGGCTATCTAGTAAGGTTACCCGGCGAGTATCCGCGTATACTATGTAATTGCGATGGAATTTTGATCCACATCGAAATTCCGTGGCAACCGATCAAATGAGACTAAACTGCTAGATTTATAAAATTCAAATTAGTTATCTCATAACTAATTATGTGGATTCCAAATATTGTATCGCAATAACAAATAGCTAGATGAAGTTAAACTTTTCGATCCAATAAGCAAGCACCAAAAATTTCCCAACAAGCTCAACACTTGAGCGGAGTTCAAAAAGTACCCAGAACATGCCACAGTGTCACGTCCCGAAAGTACGGAACATGACCAGTACTTAAACTACGAAATGTCTCGAGGCGTACGTAATCTAAGTAAGCCGAAAACCCAGAAATCCAAACCAAGAAGAGTAGTAGAGTGAAGGAAAAACCAATTTAAATCAAGTAGTTTTATTAGCATAAGCCGAAATATGCGTTTTTTTAAAAAAACATCAAATATTTCTTGAAAATTTCGGCAGAGTCTCCTTTGTAAATACTGGCCCCCAAACGGGATACAGCATGAATAGTATACGAAATCAATAAAAGGCATCCCCAAGCGGGAGCTAGCTCTTCGTCAATCGACGGTCACAACCACACAAGTAATGTAATATACAACGCCAAGGGCGAGGATCAAAAGTCAAAAGGAAACTCAAAACCACAAGAAATCCACAGAAATATAACGCGCGACTCTAAGGTCGAAAGAATAACATCACTGGTCTCTATCTCAAAATAAATACATGTTTGGTTGATGGAATTTACTAGATACAACTGAATAATACTATACAAGGTAATATGATGGGTATGATACCAATAAACCCACCTACTAACAAGTCACCCGAACGAAACTGTGCCCGCAAAGCCGTAATGAAACTTGTACGGCAAACCTGCAAGAAACTGGGGCACAACGGGGGTGAGTTGCCAACTCGTGAATAGAAAAACATCTACGAATAAAAATCGCATGTATGACGCAATCCTAGGTCATACGATCATAATATATAATCCTCAAATATATAACCAGCAACCCATAACCATGGTTAGGGCAAATATCTAACCCAAGTGTAATCCCATATGCCCGTGTCAGTGCCTCAGGTAGCAATGTATCATATGGATGATGTATGAATGCATGAAACAGAATGCATGTACTGAAGAAAACTGCTTTCATAAATCAGTGAGATTTCTGTATTTTAAAAATGAGATATCATAATGAAATCAGCATAAAACAGTGCCTAGCATCGGCACAAAACATAATCCCAATATCTCGATATCTCTGTATCACAGTCTCCGTACCTCAATATCTCGAAATCTCAATGTCTCAATCACAATGACTAGGGCGCCGTCAGTCCAGGCCGGCCCCTACCATCCATCTCATGACCACGACGGTATCCTCCGGATATCCGACGCGTCGGATAATATCACCGGCCGGTCGTGCTCCCCTGCACAGGCTCAATATCAACAACACGATCTTCTTGCCCCAGGGTACCGCACCGGGCCCACCATGTACCCGAAACGGTTCATCCATCTCCTCGAATCGGGTCTCGAAATCCATCAGCAAACTCATGGTGGACGACTCATACATCATGGGAAAACCGCACTTTTTATTTAAAAGAGAGGAAAGAAGCTTATACAAGTTTTGCGGTTTTCCCCCAAATCCAGAAAATCTCATGGAAATCCGAATCCAAATCATCAATAGCATGTAAAACCATGAATATAGGCATGAGAATCCATGAATAAGGCATAACAATGAATAACAGTATGCATGAAGTGACAAGTAATAACTACAATATCTAAGCTGGCATATAAGGTAAGTACACTAATATCATGTCAACTTCTAGCTATCAAGCTAAATTAAGCAATAGTATTTCCTAAGGTGTACGTGACATGGCAATTACCGATGAAGATGTGTGTGAGCCGGCAAGTAAGTGTACGTAGTACATACGCATCATCGGTAATGGTGCTGGTGTCCTAACAGCATAATATCAACAATACAATATGAAATAACAATGTAAGTATGCGATGCGGAGCAACAGGAATAATGTGCGGGAGCTGAATACTAGACACAGCGATAACTAATCTGCATTACCCTAATATAAGTCCTACAATAGTGCCTTTTGAAATAACACGAATCGCGGTGTTTTGAAAATAAGGGCTACGGTGTTTTTAAGAAAAGATACGTCTTTTGAAATATCCATAGAATCCCTTGACCTGTCTTTTAAAATACCCACGATTCGTTAGTTTTGAAATAGGTTGGAGTCTAATCTAATCTAACAACTACACTAAACTATACGGCTGAACTAACAAGCTGAACTACAGGTAAGGAAACCGCCTAACATCTGAGTCGATACATATACATACCTGTATATATATTAGTCGGTGATCCCGCCTCAATAATATCATATCCGATACCATATCTAAAATCAGACATCCCAAGTCAAGAGTGCGGATCAATCATCAATATATAGCTCGTACGTAAATCCGTCGCACGGCATCCCCAAATCTGGGTACGGGTCAATATCATACTCAACACAGTGTTCATCTGGTATCCTCTTTATCAAGATCATCATCTGGGGTACTGACCTACGTCTAGTACACTACTAAAATCACTATTCACATGGCATCGTCATCCAAAGATCCGCTATAACATCAGGACGTATCTCAAGTACGAATCCTGCCATATCACTGATCTCACGGCCTCAACTCAAATCTCATCTCAATCCCAAGTATCATCCACAAAACCAGTATGTGAACACCTAGTCCCATACCCAGGTGAACACATAAACACATCTCCCTATATACTCACAGGTAATAACATAGATGTATGCATGTGTGTGTGTGCGTGTGTGGGTGTAAGGACTACTCTAGGGTTTCGCAACTAACACTAAACTAATTCATGAACACTTAGAATCTACCTTTACCATCAAGTCTCATATCAACATAAAATATATAATCAAAATATATGTGTGTATACGTATTCGTATACATCACCACGAACTGCGGGGGTGCTATACGCCATCCACTCGATTTCTCCCCGTAGATATAAATCTACTCACCTGGTCCTCGCTCCCCGGTGCCGACGTCGCCACGCACTTGCTTGTCGTCTCGAAGTCCACATGGGGTACCTACATATCATAACGTACCGTATCGCATTAAAACCAAATTCGAAATCGAAACGGCATACGAAAATCAAATCGGCACGCGTATCACGCATAGGTCAAAACCTATCGCCTACGCATGCAAGAATAGTCAAACCAACCCTCGATGTCGATGTACAAACGTCAAACCATCAAGAAAACCCAAACACACTCATTTGCGCATCCACGAACACTAACTATAATATAAAATAGGTTAAAATTCACAAAAACCCCAAATTCACCTTAAAAACCATTTTTCCGAAAATCTAGCAAGCAAAAGTTACCCGTTTTAGTACAAAACTCGACGTTTAAACAAATCTAGCGGCCATAATACTTATTAAATATCTTAAATAAGTCATAAAAACAATTTCCATAATTTAATCCCAATAAATTTCATTAACCCCAAAATTCTAGTTTACAATACACCCAAATTTTAACAATTTATAGCAAAAATACACAAACAACAATTTAGGTTGGATTTCCATGAACTAAAGTGTTAAACTACACTTTATAATGTTAATGAAGTCATGAAAAACCTAATCACATTTTTAATCCCAATTATTTAACCAATTTCAAAAACCTAGTTAGCAATTTAGCATAATTAACACAATTTTTAAACTAACCATTAACAACTAGCTACTAATCTTGTTTTAACATGTCATAAGAGCCTAAATATATCACACAGCCATACACCAATTTCACAAAACCCTAACTTGCATTCAAATTCTTCTCTTGAATTTCAAAACTTTCACTTAGAACCACAATTCATATCCTAATTAAGTTAGATTAAAACAATAACCAACAATTAATAAAAAGCTCAAGATTTTTACCTCACAAGATTTGAGATCTAGCATGAAAATCTTGACCTCCAATTTGAAAACTTTTCACCAAAAACCATGCTTGAGAGGCTAAGGAAAAATGGATAGGAGTTGGATTTGAAATTAGCTTTGAAATTGTTTGGATTTTGAAGCATTTTTGTGGATTTTTGATGCAAATTGGGTGGGATTTTTTTTGAGAGAGGGCTGCTGAAATTTCCAGCAGTGAGAGGGAGAGAGTAGAGAGAGTCAAGTGGGGAAAATGATATGAAGTCAACCCAAGGTCAAGGCACATACTTATATAATCTTTTATTCTTTAAATTCATTGTTTTCTTTCCTTTTAAACTTGAATTGGGGCAAACTTTGGGGGGGTCTTCCTATAAATTTCGGCCAGCCACAAGGTGGGGAGGAGAGAGGGTGTGGGCGAGTTTGGGTGAGAAAAAAAAATGATAAATGTTATACCCCAATATCTATTTACACTAATCTCACCAAAAAAAGCCTTTTTTCTTCAATAATTCTAACTCCGTTTGGCAGTTTCATTTTGTTTCAAAAATAACATGTTAAAATTTTATTTAATGTGTTATGATGCACAAAAATTGTTTCAACTCATTCTAATTTGATATTTTCCCTAATTAAATGTATTACTGACGGCTTAAAATAATATTAAAATAATTAATTTCGGAAAATTTTCAGAAAATTTGAAATTTAACCAGTGGCTCAATAAACACCAAATACTAGCAATTTCATAGCTAGAATATATATATTTAATTTCATAATAAAGATATTTGTATTTTGACTTTTTACAGAAAACCCCCTTATTTTACCGATTTTCTGAAATTTCACCGAAACGATTTTCAAAACGTTACACACAGCTCCTATGAACCATCCGTAGAAGGCCGACCCATGCCTCACTCATGTCGCCACGGAACTGCGGAAAACCCTAGGGTATGACCGCGGTTCCGCGATCCAAAAATTCGAGTTTGGGTATCGTTCTTCTAGAGGGTCCACGGAATAGCTTGCATGAATTTCTGAAAATTTTAAACTCGAAAAAAATCCAACCCTTGGGAAATTTCCAGCGGGGAAAAATTGGGTTATTGATATCCGTTCGAACTTTTTAGCATCTTCTAAATAACCCGAATACATGTTAGAATTACGACTGCGAAACACTTCGAATTGCATTTGCAGAAAGTTAACTTCACATGCAAATTTAGCAAGTTGGTGGGCTCATCATGAATTAGGTAAACAAACAACACCTGAAACACCAAAACCCAGAGACTGGAACACCATGAAAATTTGAAGCCCAAAATCCAAAATTGGAGTAGCGAGCTCGGATTTTACCCCTATGTGGCCGGCCACTTTTCTGCCAAATTGCTTCAAATTTGTATGGTGATCATGGTATATCTCATACAACATTCTGCAGTTGTTTAAAAAAAATTTAGAGCCCTTTAAAAATTCGACAGAAACTAGGTATTGGTGTTGCAAGTTTCGGAGTAGTTTCGGTTTCGTAATCTAACAAACATAGTTTAAATCTCTAGCTTGGCTCTGATACCACTGTAGGGTTATTTAGCGTGGCAGCAAGGTTTCGGGAGGCATCGTCCATGCCGTTTTCAAATTTTTGCCGTTCTAAAGAAACCTAACCTTAGAATCTTAACTAGAGTTTTAAACGAGCATGCAACGTAAACAACTTTACAACTAAGTGAATACGGAATACAACCTTTGTAGACTGGTCCTTCACTTCAAATACTCCGTGTAGAAGTCCCTTCACTGCGAGTAATGATCTCCCGAACTCTTGAGAGGATCCACAAGGTGAAAGATGCAAACTTGCTCGAAGTCTTCGAGGCCGAAGATGATCTACGTCGAGGAGACTCAAACTCATGCTACCTCTTCACTAAATTAGGGTTTAGTGAAGAAAACACTCTAAACTAAATAGCTAATAGTAGACGATGATAAAGTAGGAAATGGGCTCTCTTTAGTTTTCTTTTTCTCATAATATTTTCTCACTTGCAAAAAAAAAGCTAGCAAGCTTTTTCTCATGAAGAAGAAGATGAAGTGATCAAGAGAGAATGAACTCATGAGGTGAGAATATGAACCATGGGTGAGTTAGTGTCATGCACTAACTCATGTAGAGACATGACTAGGGCTAGGGTTTATGCTTAGGTTGATAAATATCTACAAATGAAACAAAAAGAGTGGACTTGGTCAATGTTTCCACAAGCTTGTAGCCATGACAAAAATCCATCTATTTTTGAATTACTTAGATAAATATAAACCCTACATTATCCTAACTATAGTGTAAGTCTCATACACCCATGTATCATGTATCATCAAGCATGACACAATAAAATGTACATTAATATATATCACATATATACTATATGCACACAAGTGAGAAAAAGAAATGTTTAGTGAGCAAATATTAGTTAATGTAAGTTAATATATCAAATATATAATTATACATTAAATTATCAAATCAACACTTGATTTAATAATCCGGCTATATCACATACAACCGACTAATATCATATGAATCAACTTATCAAATCAACAATTGATCCGATAACCCGGCTATATCTCATATAACCGACTGATATCACATATCGAGATAATAGAATGCGGTATCACATACGCGCATTAATCTCGGCCCAGCACATATCACATATATGCTCCTACTTCGTTTCGCATGAAACAGGAAACCTTTGTGCAGGACTCTAAAGACTCGTCAATACGCTGGCAGTAAGTGATGATCATATCAAACACCTACAAGCCGCAAGCGGTCTGCTAAATGTAACGGCCACCCGGGTATTGAGCGATCAGAAGATCAACAAGCAAGTCTGCTCATACTCCTGCGAATCCAATCAGTAACACTACCATACAGTCCGGTCCCTTCGTTTGATATGTCGCATATCATAGCCTGGGGTGGTATAACGTCAGACCCCAATAGCCTGATAAGTCATGCCGATACAAGGTCCATAACGGTTGATAACACTTACCAGTAGATCTCAGCAACCCTGGAAAGGGATTTCCTTTTATGGCCAATCGAGTATAACGCAACATCAACTCTCAATACCGGGAGAGACAAATCCACTCCTATCGCTCATTGCCTCCATGTGACTCGGGACTGTATCCAAAAACCACCTTTCTGCACAATCTCTTGACCGTGATATGGTGGAAATCAAAGCACAGTGGGAATCACACAAGACTCTATGACGATCTCGGGTCGACAGACTAACCTGTACCAGTGTCACCAGAGAACTGCTATCCGACGCTAGGTATAATACCGTCTAGGAGTTCTCGGCGAGTCCGTCCAGTGTACCCAGTCTCCACTGAGCACCCGTATACCTTCTCTGATGTCAAACACCAATGAATGTAGGATCATCCATTACCCATCATATAGGTCAAGAAGCGCATACGCTAGTCTACTCAGGAGTATCAATGCCCTGTCTCGATACTCCTACGACTAGGAACAATTAAAGGGTGTACTTGTGGACTACCCTTGGCCCTACTAGTATGATCTCCATCATAGTCCTGGTAGTCAAGTACACATCATAAGGGCTTTATCAACATGTGAGAGCAAGACAACATCACTTATACAAGTCAACATGTTAAGATAAAGAGTAACCAGATAAGATACTATCATGTCGAGCAAGAAAGTCCTCCCTATATATGTCAAAGTATCCACTACAATATACATCACATGTACAGTAATGGCTTCTAGGGCATATAACTAACAGTCACAAGCAGCGATATACTCCGCATCCATTGTCGAGTCTGCAACAGTGTCCTGCTTGGAGCTCTTCGAACATACCGCCCCTCCATTGAGGGTAAAGACATAACCTGATATAGACTTGGAGTCATCCTTGTCACTCTGGAAGCTGGAGTCAGCAAAGGCCTCGATCTGGAGGACTTTTCCGCCATACACCAAGAACATCTCCTTAGTCCTTCTCAGGTACTTGAGAATGTTCTTTACTGCTATCCAGTGCTTCTACCTTGGGTTTGACTGGTACTGGCTTACCACGCTTAGTGCATAAGTAACATCTGGTCTGGTATACAACATCGCATGCATTATAGAGCCATCCATAGAAGCATAGGGTATAGATGTCATGCGAGCCCTTTCGAAACCAGTCTTGGGAGACATCTCTTTGGAGAGGGTGATTCCGTGACAAGCCGGTGGATTTCCGTGCTTAGAATCTTCCATACTAAATCTTTTTAGTATGGTGTCGATGTACCTGGACTGTGAAAGTCCCAACATTCTCTTGGATCTATCACGATAGATCCGGATCCTCAGAATGTCGGAGGCATCACCCAAGTCTTTCATGAAGAAATTTTGTGACAAGAATCCCTTGATTGATTGTAGCATAGGAATGTCATTTCCTATCAAGAGAATGTCATCCACGTACAAGAAGAGGAATACCACAGTTCTCTCTACAATCTTACTTTATATGCATGGTTCATCTAGATTTTTGATAAAGTCAAATTTTTTGACAGTCTCATCAAAACAGATGTTCCAACTCCGTGATGCCTGCTTTAGTCCATAAATGGACTTAAGTAACTTGCACACTTTCCCGCTGCTCCCACTCTGAATGAAACCCTCTGGCTAATCCATATAGACGAACTCTTCCAAATATCCATTTAGGAAAGCCGTCTTTACGTCCATCTGCCAGATCTCATAATCCTGGAAGGCAGCAATGACAAGAAGGATCCGAATGGATTTGAGCATAGCCACTGGAGAAAAAGTTTCATCATAGTCCAAACCAGGTCTTTGACGAAAACCTTTTGCAACAAGTCTAGCCTTATAGGTTTCAACTTGTCCATCTACACCAATCTTCTTTTTGAAGATCGATTTAAGCCTACGGGTTTTACCCCTTCTGGAGCAAAGTCCAAAGTCCATACTTTGTTGGTGTACATGGACTCCATCTCGACCTGCATTGCATCTAGCCATTTTATCGAGTCGCCACTCTGAATGTCTTGCTAGAAGCTTGTTGGCTCATCATTGTCAATGATGCAATCCTCTCTATCCCCGTCTATGAGAAAACCGTAGTATCTCTCGGGTGGAAGAGACTACCTACTACTTCTGCGAAGTGGCGCGGGGATGTCCGGTTCTTTTGAAATTTCTGGTTCCACTATGCTTTCAGTAATAGCTTGTGTTTCTGGAATTTCTTTTAGTTCTATTGCGCTCACACTTATATGATTTTCCAAAAATTCAGTTTCCAAGAAGCGGGCATGACGAGAAACAAAGACCTTTTGTTCCTCTGCGTAATAGAAAAGATACCCCTTGGAGTTCTTTAGGTATCCCACAAACTTACACAGTACTGAGTGTGTCTCGAGCTTATCCGCATGCTGCTTTTTAACAAAAGCTGGACATCCCCATGTTTTATAGTGTTTAAGACAGGTTTTCTTCCCACTCTACATCTGATATGGTGTGGTAGGCATTGACTTAGTAGGAACCTGGTTCAAAAGATATGCAGCTGATTTTAGTGCATAACCCCAGAAAGATCGCGGTAACTCAGCCTTACTCATCATGGAACGAACCATATCCAATAGAGTTCTGTTCGTCCTTTTCGATACACCGTTGTGTTGAGGTGTGTATGGAGGAGTAAGCTGAGAGAGAATACCATTCTCTTTTCGGTAATCCAGAAACTCGGCACTTAAGTATTCACCACCTCGATCAGATCTTAGTTTCTTGATACTTTTGCCTGTTTGTTTTTCAACTTCATTCTTTTATTCCCGGAATTTCTCAAAGGCCTCGGATTTATGTTTCATCAAGAAAACATATCCATACCTAGAGAAATCATCCGTACAAGTAATGAAATAGGAATAACCACTTCGTGCAAGTGTAGACATTGGACCACACACGTCACTGTGTATGAGTCCCAAGAGCTCGTTTGCTCTTACTTCGTGTCCAGTGAACGGAGTCTTTGTCATCTTTCCCATGAGACATTATTGACAAGTAGCATAAGACTGATATACGAACGGATCTAAATATCCCTGTCTATGTAACTTCATCAACCGTGTTTCATTGGTGTGACCCAGTCTACAATGCCATAAGAAAGCCTTATTTACTTCTGGAGACTTTCTTTTAAGTGTGTGCTGGACGTTGAAAACCTGAGCTTAATTTAATACGTATATACTATTATCTAGTGTGCTTGACAAAATCATACTTTGATTTAGGTAGATGTGGACCACATCGCTTACAAATGTAAAATCATACCCTTTCTTAGAAAGTAAGGATACATATATGTTATTACAAGCCATACTATGTACACACAAACAGTTACGTAAGATCAATATCTTCACACTTGTCAATCCTAGGTGATACTCCCCTACGTATACAGCGTTCATGCTCATTCCGTTAGCAACCCTGAGAGTCATATCACCTGCCCTGATAACTCTACGGTTTCTCAAAGCCTGTAAGGAATTACAGACATGAGATCTTGATCCGGTATCTAATACCCAGGAAGTAGAGTTAATTGACATGCAGTTTTCAATCATAAACACACCCGAAGTCGAAGCCACAACGTGCTTCGGATCCTGGATTCCGGCTTTCCAAGCCTTGTATCCCATCTGCCAATGTCCTTTCCCATGACAATAGGAACAACCCTCCTTTCTTACTGTTAGCCCCGAAACTTTTGCTCTTCCCTTTCTTTCTACTTTACTAACACTGCCTATCAGCTTTTCGAAGGTTTTCTTCTTGTCACCCTTGGTAATCACCTCGGATCCAGAAGAAAAAGATCCTCCAATAAGCAGAACGAGTGTTTCCCTGGTTTCCTTCTGGGTGCCATTTTCTGGAAGTATAACTTTCTTCCCCTTGGCGTAAGTAGAAGGTTGGGACTATAGAATCAAGTCATCACTCGACTTGTTCTCCAACGTGATCTCTAGGTCCGTGAGCTGTTTAATACATCTAATCATTGTAGGGACGTTGTCCCCTACAGATGATCCAACAGCCAACCTCGCTTGAAGCAATTCCTTCGAGATCTCATATCTTACGATACGAGATTTCTCTCCATTTAAAATTTTGCTATGGAGGAAGATAGAAACAAAGTCTATCTTCTCGTGTTCTCTATGGTTTTCACCGTCTACAGAGCCAACACGAGGCACTTGGCATTCGCACAGTCTTTTCCCTTTATCTTACGGATATCATCCGCAACGGTGGAAACTGGACCTGGGATGGCAGGGGCGTGAGTAGTAATGAGGTGGTCCAGCTTGTCACAGGCAATGGACATTTGGACAAACCTTTGCCAATTAATATAGTCAGGTTCAGTCAATTTATTATCTAGTTGTAACCTATGTCTGGTCACCTGGTAGCTGCAATTAGGAGAGAGAGAAGAAACACTTTAGCATGATACTCTTGCAAGTTTAGATTGGTTTTTAGTTTATCTAAACAGGACGGCTCCCACTGTTTCTCGAATCCCTCTTCAAATCATAAAGGAAGAATTAGTCAGGATTAATCTCACCCTACAATACTTGCTTAACCGTTCAGCCAGGCTGGTGTTGGTACTTCGAGGGAGGTTTTCCAATGCTTTCACGAAGTTCTTTAATTACATAATCTCTTTTCCCAGGAGGCGTAGCCCCGCTAACACCTTTCTTGACACCTACTTGGTTTATAGCATTGATCATTTAGTGAAAAAAATCTCCTGAGGAGTAGCAAATACTCACAGTAAGATCGGAATCCAAATATCATTGTGCGATAAAGCTGAAGGAATCCTACCAATTTTATCACACTCCAAATGGTATGCAGCACTAGCAAGTTTCAGTTTCTTTAGAAACTCCCGATGTGGATTTCTGCCCCACGCTCTTATGATCTTGACTAAGGCCAACAAATCATAAGTCACATGTCAAGTTCTACCCGTCATTGTCCAGGTTAATTTGAACCCACCCGTACATACCCTTGACTAAGGCAAACAAAGTAGTATGACTGTCCCAAACCAACGCATATATCTATGCTACATATGAATATCCAGCAGCTACCAATCACTATGTCTTGACTAAGGCCAACAAATATAACTTGAATACTACTGAATATTTATATGAAACGACGGAGGGCTACGAATGGTTTTGGCGAAACCGTGAACGTAGTGAACTTGATATAATCGAAGGAACCAAGATATCTTTTAAAAGGAGTGGTTTAATCTCCGCATTTCAAAGTACGCTGTTTTAAAATAACCGAGTGGTTTTAAAAAAAATTCCAACGATTCAGCTTTGGTTTATTTACTTTGCATTAATTTAATGGAGTCCCATTGTTCAGACCAGAATATTGCATTTTAATACCGCTCATTCATTATCTATTTTTTGTATTTATCGGTACTATTAACCAGTGGCTGCTCAGTATTACAGATTACAGGTATCCGTGACAAAATACTTGAAATATACTTAAAATCATGGATATTACAGTTGTGAGCTGACACCGCAACCAGAACCGCAAACCGACCGATAATTCTTGGGTTTCTTTGTGCAACATGCTTGTGTACACACTTTTGTATCTAAATGGACCAACACAATACAAGTTGTACACAAGTGTGCACTAGGACCTAGGGGGGCAGCCATGGCACATGCTCATGATGGCTAAAGCAAGTAGGTATGGTGTAATGTGCATTTATTGCAATAAAGTATTGATGTGATTCATATCTACTTGTTTCCCTCCAAAACCTGGGTGCAGACCAAGCCTAATTTGAGAAAATAAACAACACCAGAGTCATATTGGAGTGCAAACCAACCTATACTGCAAGCACGAGCCCATGTGCTCGGATTTGACCCGAGCACATGCTCACCCAAGCCGAGCTCGCCGGCCCCCCTGCTCCCAACTACTTCCATCTTTCTATGGGGCCCTCCTTACTGCCACGTAGCCCTATTTTTATTGTTTATTTTCTTTTCTTTTGTGCCTATATATAGCAGGAAGTGGGCAAGGGTTCAAGGGTCTCACTTTGTCCAATTTTTCCATACATTGTATCATTCTTTTCATTTTGTTTTCTCTCTTTTGTAAATAGCTTAGCTTCCCCTTGAGATCCTTGCCTACTCTTGATCTTTTAACCTCTTCATTGAGTTTGAAGGTTTAAGGGTTGGTATTTGATCTCAAGGGTTGTATCTTCTTGAAGATTAATAAAGTTCTCTCTTTTGTGCTTCATTTTTCCTTGGGTTCTTTATCTTCACTTGATCTTACAACCTCTTAATTGAGCTTGCAAGTTTAAGTTTACGTATTTGAATTCATGGATTGTATTATGCTCTTTGGTTCCATGGTTCTTAATCTTTATTTCTTGCATTTACTCACTTGTCTTTTATTACTTGATTTTACTTACTTGCATCTTTATTATCATGTCATTTAATTACATGCTTGTTGATCTTTTCTTTTCTTTGTTTCTCTTTTCTTTTGCCCTTTTGGTTGTTGTTGTGAATAGGTTATGAATATGTGTTGTTAAGAAAAGATAACGATATTGTAAGTTAACGTTCCGTTTCTCATTTCCTTTTCCCGTATTTTCCATTGAACTCCGTCCAAACGTTACGCAAGCGCTCCGTTAGGCACCCTACCCCACCAAGGTAACGGTGATTCCTAACCGCGACTGGTTGCGTTCGGTTTGGCCGGAGGTGAAAGCAAGAGACAAGAACGGAAGGCATGGGTCAATAAGCCGGATTCCACAAATACCGTGCTTAAATCCCCTAATCCAAGTTGTTGCCAATTGCTTTAGTTTCATTGGTTGAGTTCGGCTCAAAGTACTTGAATACGGAATCCATTAACTTACACTATCCTATCGTTTCCTAACAAGCTTTATATTTTGCATATAACACATAGGTTAGATAAGAACTTTCCGCCTCGCGCATTAACTCGTTACGACAAGAATGTAAAACGCTCCGTCTCCCTGTGGATCGACCTGTGCTCAACCGGCTAGCTACAAAGCGACACCATCTTGATTGCGGTTAACTCTAATTCTTTCAATCACCCATCATTTAACCTACCATTGCAGAAAACAACGAAAATACAATGTACGCTTATACCATCCGCATTCGCCACAAGGTCCCATCATCACCCGTTAGGTTACTTAACTAACGACAGAGCGTGGGCTGGACTAGCGCGGATGCAAAACATAAGCAACGTCTATTATATAATACATATATAATAATATCCATTCGTCAGACGCAATGATAGGCATTCCAGATCATAGATGAACATATTGGATATACTAGAAATTTCGCATTTTGTTTAGGCCTGTAACGAAAGACGGATTCCACGGTCGTGATGAATAGCCAAACCCCACCCCAGACCCCTATGGGTGCGGCAAACTACCCGCCAAATTCCAGAAGTGAAGCAACCTCGCTCAACAAAGTGAGAAGGCCACTCGGCACTTCAAAGAACCTGGTAGTTTGTGCACCCCACCTTTGGTCTATCCTAGGAGCAGAAAATAGTAAAAAGAAATAATACAACGGCGGCTACAACCTCAACCCGGATGTGCCCCGCAAAATAATATTACATCAAATTACAATTTACATCGAATGAAAGATAAAAACACTCATTTCACATCCCCGGCTATTCATCCACGATGATCCAATAAAGTCCATATACACAAACCAATAGATATGTGCAACCCAAGACTAACCGATATATAGCAATTAGCTGAAGTTTAAAAACACATATAACAATACAGATAAAAAAACCCGATTAGCCAAGAACATTAGAATTTCGATCGAATTATATTTTTCGTGTCCACCCCAAGTGCAAACTAGCACTCCAAAAATTCCTGGGTAGAAACCAAATATTCCAAAAAACAATACACAAGAAAATAAGAATAACAGAAGAAATAAGAGTTGACCCGGTCTTGAATCGGCCGTGGATCGGCAGCGAAACGCACCGCTATGCCGCGGTTCCACGGCGTTCTTGACGATTCATTATCTCGGATTTCTTGAGAATTCTTTAAAAACCCTGCACTTAATTTTAAGAACCCTGAAACAATTTTTCTGGAACTTTTCAAAAACAACAGAAACTTGGGTTTTGTGTGTATCGTATTTCTGTTTTTCCGACGATCGAACTTCTAACACTTGCTAATAAGCTAGTAAAGGTTTAGTTGGCTCTGATACCACTGTAAGTCCATGCCACGAACCCCACAGGATCGCGAGGAGGAGGAATTTTCAAAAAAATATTTTCAAAAGCTTTGTGACATAGACTATACGCCAAGATCGTTGCTAAACCTTTACTAACTACAAGAATCATGAACTCTAACTACATGTACAGAAATTATACCTCACGTTCATGTCCTTCGGGTCTTCATTCCTCGCTATCCTCCATCTCGTCGTCGACTCCATGGATCGTATCGGATCGCCGCCTCCTTGTCAGCCTTCTCAAATCGATGATGATCCACCCGAGAGAATGTGTATCAAGCTCCTACCTCAACCGAAGCTACTAGGGCATCATGTTCGCGACACAAGATGTCGTAGACTATCTAGAGTATGAAGATGGAATGGGATGTCTCTTTTCATCCTAGGTTACTCAAATGAGTGTTCTAGGGTATGAGGAAGAAGATGATAGGTTTTGGAAAAGCTAGTGAAGTTTTTGCATAAGAATGAGAATGAACTTTCTTGTTGTGATGTGAACTGAACCAAAAACCTTTTTCGTTATGAATAAATCATTTAGGAAAATGAATTAAGGTTTAAATTCAATCAAGTGACTTATGGGATGAAAACCCTACAAGTGGCACTTTAAGTCATGTCCAATTCTATGCAAAAATCCACCTCATTTCCAACATGCATAATTCAATAAACATTTAATCCAAAATGTTTAATACAAATTATGATGTGTCATCTTCTAGAAGCATATTTGAATAAATTACAAAAACGCCCCTTGTCCGTATATACATACCCATATCTGTATTCCGAAAAATACGAATACAAAAGACGAAAACAATTCATCAATACAATACTAGGATCCGGCTTAAACCAAAGCCCACTAGTATTGTTCGTCCGAATCATCATCCGTGCATAAGTACACGTACGCGATTGAACCCTGTCGTAAAACCATACGATCTCTACATCTTTTGCCCAGTGGAGGGAAACCCTCTTTGTGGGACTCTAAAAACTCGACACTACACTGGCAGTGGGTTTAACCACAGGCTGCAAGCGGTACTATCTGTACATAACGGCCCCAGGTATATGTCGATGAGAAGGCCGATGAGAATAACTCATCTGAACTCCAACTGAGCCTTTCTGTGACAATCTCTATATAGTACGGTCTGTTCGTCTAAGAGTATCGCATATCGGTCCTAGGGGCGGCAAGCATCTGACTCTTAATAGTGCAATAAGTCGTATCGGAGCGTAGCTCATTATAACCCGAGAAACTATTGGAGTACCTACCAGTAAATCCCGCTTGCCCTGGCCAGGGACTTTGTGTAATGGCTCTCCAAACACAGCGCGATATCAACCCCCAATACCGGGAGAGACGAATCATATCTAACCGCTACTGCCTCCAAGTGCTTCGGGACTGCACCCAACTATTACCTGTTTGCACAACTCCGTTGAGCGTGGTAGGGTAATAATCAAAGTACAGTGGGGACACACTCGAGGCGAAGCAGCAGTGTCAAGTCAACGGACTAAGCTGTACTCATGTCATCTGGGAACTGCTACCTGACGATAGGTATAATACCAACCAACAGTTCCCGACTAGTCATGTCCGGTGTACTCATAACCCAATGAGCACCTGCATACTATCTCCAGTACAACGTACTAATGGCTGTTGGACAGACCATCTCTCCTGCTGGGATAAGAAGCGTATACACTAGTCTACTCTGGAGTATCGATGCCCTGTCTTGATAATCCTACGACTAGGGACCTGTATAAGGATGTGCTTACAGACTACCCAGCCCCCACTAGTGTGACTGTCATCACAATGCTGGTAATCAAGCAAAAGATCCTAAGGGCTCTACTAATATGTATAAGCGATATGCTAAAAGAAACACATGCACATATTGAAGTAGAAATAAACTAAGCAGCATACTACCAGTTTGAGCAAGACTGTCAATACAGCTATGAATATCCCAAGCTTCCATTAAGTAATATAAAAACCAGTATGATACAATAATGGCCTTTAGGGAATATACACTAACAATCTCTCACTTCCATTAGGGACATGTATTGGCATATCGCGGACCTATCATCTCGATTAGCCTCTCGAACTGTGTCTGAGGGATGACCTTTGTGAGTGGATCTGCAGTGTTATTCTCCGTATCTACTCTCCGCACCTCGATCTCCTGGTGATCAACGATCTCTCTGATCAGGTGGTAGCGCCTAAAAATATGTCTAGACTTCTGATGGGACCTGGGTTCCTTCGCCAAAGCTATAGCGCCGTTGTTGTCGCAATACAGAGGTATTGGATTTACAATGAACGGAACCACCTGAAGTTCTGTTAGGAACTTCTTCACGCAGACAGATTCTTTTACGGCGTCACAAGCAGCGATATACTCCGCTTCTATTGTCGAGACTGCAACAGTGTCTTGCTTGGAGCTCTTCCAACATACCGCCCCTCCATTGAGGGTAAAGACATAACCTGACATGGACTTGGAATCATCTTTGTCACTCGGGAAGCTGGAGTCAGTAAAGGCCTCGATCTGGAGGTCTTTTCCGCCATACACCAAGAACATCTCCTTAGTCCTTCTCAGGTACTTGAGAATGTTCTTTACTGCTATCCAGTGCTTCTCCCTTGGGTTTGACTAATACCGGCTTACCACGCTTAGTGCGTAAGCAACATCTGGTCTGGTACACAACATCATATACATTATAGAGCCTACCGCAGAAGCGTAGGGTATAGATGTCATGTGAGCCCTTTCCAAATCAGTCTTAGGAGACATCACTTTGGAGAGGGTGATTCCGTGACAAGCCGGTAGATTACCGCGCTTAGAATCTTCCATACTAAATCGTTTTAGTATGGTGTCGATGTACCTGGACTGTGAAAGTCCCAACGTCCTTTTGGATCTATCACGATAGATCCGGATCCCCAGAATGTAGGAGGCATCACTCAGGTCTTTCATGGAGAACTTTTGTGACAAGAATCCGTTGACTGATTGTAGCATATGAATTTCATTTCCTATCAAAAGAATGTCATCCACGTACAAGACGAAGAATACCACAGTTCTCTCTACAATCTTACTATATATGCATGGTTCATCTGGATTTTTGATAAAGTCGAATTCATTGACCGTCTCATCAAAACAGATGTTCCAACTCCGCGATGCTTGTTTTAGTCCATAAATGGACTTAAGCAACTTGCACACTTTCCCACTGCTCCCACTCAGAATGAAACCCTCTGGCTGATCCATATAGACGCACATTTCCAAATATCCATTTAGGAAAGCCGTCTTTACGACCATCTGCTAGATCTCATAATCTTGGAAGGCGGCAATGGCAAGAAGGATCCGAATGGATTTGAACATAGCCACTGGAGAAAAAGTTTCATCATAATCCAAACCAGGTCTTTGACGAAAACCTTTTGCAACAAGTCTAGCCTTATAGGTTTCAACCTGTCCATCTACACCAATCTTCTTTTTGAAGATCCATTTCCAGCCTACGGGTTTTACCCCTTCTGGAGCAATGTCCAAAGTCCATACTTTGTTGGTGTACATGGACTCCATCTCAGCCCGCAATGCATCTAGCCATTTTACCGAGTCGCCGCTCTGAACGGCTTGCTGGAAGCTAGTTGGCTCATCATTATCAATGATGCAATCCTATCTATCCCCATCTATGAGAAAAGCGTAGTATCTCTCGGGCGGATGAGACCGCCTACTACTTCTGCAGAGTGGCGCGGGGATGTCCGGTTCTTCTGAAATTTCTGGTTCCACTATGCTTTCAGTAATAGCTTGTGTTTCTGGAATTTCTTCCAGTTATATTGCGCTCCCACTTATCTGATTTTCCAAAAATTCAGTTTCCAAGAAGCGAGCATGACGAGAAACAAAGAACTTTTGTTCCTCTGCGTAATAGAAAAGATACCCCTTGGTGTTCTTTAAGTATCCTACAAACTTATACAGTACTGAGCGTGCCTCGAACTTGTCCTCATGCTGCTTTTTAACAAAAGCTGGACATCCCCATGTTTTATAGTGTTTAAGACAGGGTTTCTTCCCACTCCACATCTGATATGGTGTGGTAGGCACTGACTTAGTAGGACCTGGTTCAAAAGATATGCAGCTAATTTTAGTGCATAACCCCAGAAGGATCGCGGTAACTCAGCCTTACTCATCATCGAATGAACCATATCCAATAGAGTTCTGTTCCGCCTTTCCGATACACCGTTGTGTTGAGGTGTGTATGGAGGAGTAATCTGAGAGAGAATACCATTCTCTTTTAGGTAATCCAGAAACTCGGCACATAAGTATTCACCACCTCTATCAGATCTTAGTGTCTTGATACTTTTTCCTGTTTATTTTTCCACTTCATTCTTATATTCCCAGAATTTCTCAAAGGTCTCGGATTTGTGTTTCATCAAGAAAACATATCCATACATAGAGAAATCATCCGTAAAAGTAATGAAATAGGAATAACCACTTCGTCCAAGTATAGACATTGGACCACACACGTCGCTGTGTATGAGTCCCAAGAGCTCGTTTGCTCTTACTCCGTGTCCAGTAAACGGAGTCTTTGTCATCTTTCCTACGTGACATGATTAACAAGTAGCATAATACTGATATTCGAATGGATCCAAATATCCCTATCTATGTAACTTCGTCAACCTTGTTTCATTAATGTGACCCAGTCTATAATGCCATAAGAAAGCCTTATTTACTTCTGGAAGTGTGTGTTGGACGTGCCTCGAGCTTGATTTAATACGTCTATACCATTATCTAGTGTACCTGACCCAATCATACTTTGATTTAGGTGGATGTGGACCACATCGCTTACAAATATAAAATCATACCCTTCCTTAGAATTTAAGGATACAGATATGATATTACAAGCCATACTAGGTACACACAAACAGTTACGTAAGATCAATATCTGCCCACTTGTCAATCCTAGGTGATACTCCCCTATGGATACAGCGTTCACGCTCATTCCATTAGCAACCCTGAGAGTCATATCACCTGCCCTGATAACTCTACGGTTTCTCAAAGCCGTAAGTAATTACAGACATGAGATCCTGATCCGGTATCTAGTACCCAGGAAGTAGAGTTAATTGGGAATGGTTCGTCTGTACATGCTGTAGCAGTGGGAGAGTATCACCTTGGTTTGCCGTCGGGTTGTATATTGGTTTTGAACCTATGTTATTTTATACCTTCAATGTTATGTAATATTATATCAATACCGTTGTTGGACAACGAAGAATATAATTTTGTATTATAATCTAATGTTATGAACATTAATCTTAATCAAGAGTTGATTGGGTCTGGTACATTAAATAACGGGATATACGTTCTAAATCAACATACAATTTTCAATATATAACACACAAACAAAAGGAAGATTTCATACATAAATAAGGCTTTCATTTGGCATTGTAGACTTGGTCATATTAATGAAACAAGACTAACCAAGCTCCATAAAGATGGATATTTAAGCTCCTTTAAATATAAACCTTATGCGACTTGCCAGTCTTGTATCAAAAGTAAAATGACCAAAACTCCGTTTCGTAGACACGGAGAGAGAGCTTCTGAACTCTTAGGCATTATACATAGTGATGTATGTGGACTAATGTCTACACATGCGAGAGATGGTTTTTCGTACTTCATAACTTTTACTAATGATTTCTCGAGAATTGAACACGTGTTCTTGTTGAAACATAAGTCCGAAGCCTTCGAAAAGTTCAAGGAGTATAAATCTTAGTAGAAAAACAAATAGGCTTAAGTATCAAGAAACTTCGATCGGGTCGAGGAGATGAGTATCTAAGCTCAGAGTTTCTAGATTTCCTAAAAGAGAATGGGATTCTCTCTCAGGTCACTCCTCCATACACACCACAGCAGAATGGTGTATCAGAACGGAGGAATTGTACCCTATTAGATATGGTACGATCAATGATGAGTGATACTGAGTTACCACTTTCATTATGGAGGCACGCATTGGAGACTGCGATATATCTATTGAATAGGGTTCCGACCAAAACCGTGTCTACCACTCCATATGAGATATGGTATGAGAAGAGACCATCTCTTAAACGAGTTAGGATATAGGGTTGTCCGGCTTATGTGAAAAAGCAGAATCCGAACAAATTCGAGACACGGTCGGTTTTGTGTAAATTTGTGGATATCCAAAACACTCGTATGGATATCTTTTCTATCACAAGGAAGAACAAAGGATGTTTGTTTCTCAGTATGCCATATTTTTAGAAAATGAATTTTTTACAAATGATACTGTTGGCAATGCGGTAGAACTGGAAGAAATTCCAGATCCACAAACAATTATCGATAATTTGGTTGAACCTAAGGTTTCAATAGAACCTGACGAACCTCAGCCACTCCGTAGATCTGGTAGGACTTCTCGCTCACCTGATAGATACTACGGTTTTCTAATTGATGGTGATAGAGAAGATTGCATCATGGATGATGATGACCCTACTAGTTTTCAGTAAGCTATCTCGAGTGGTGACTCAGTGAAGGGGCTAGATGCCATGATATCCGTAATGGAATCCATCCACACCAACAAAGTATAGACTTTGGAGGTTGCACCTTTTGGAGTAAAACACATAGGGTGCAAATGGATCTTTAAGAGAAAGATTGGTGTGGATGGTCAGGTGGAGACCTATAAAGCTACGCTGGTCACAAAAGGATTTCTTCAAAGACCAGGCTTGGACTATGATGAAACCTTTTCACCAGTCGCGATGATCAAATCCATTCGGATCCTACTTGCTATAGCTGGTCACTATGACTATGAGATCTAGCAGATGGATGTTAAAACGAAATTTCTAAATGGTGATTTAGAAGAATGCGTTTTTATGGATCAGCCAGAAGGCTTCATTGATAGTGGGAGCAACGGAAAAGCATGCAGGTTGCTTAAATCCATATATGGATTAAAGCAGGCATCACGGAGTTGGAACATCTTCTTTGATGATACAATCAAAGAGTTTGGTTTTATCAAAAATGCAGATGAACCATGTATTTATAAAAGGATTGTAGAGAGTACTGTTACATTCCTCGTATTGTACGTGGACGACATTCTCTTGATTTGAAATGATGTTCTTATGCTACAATCGGTCAAACTATTCTTATCGCAGAGGTTCTCCATGAAAGACCTGGGTGATGCCTCGTACATTCTGGGAATTAAGATCTATAGAGATAGATCTAAGAAATTATTGTGATTGTCCCAATCGAGATACATAGACACCATACTAAAGAGGTTTAGTATGAAAGATTCCAAGCGAGGTAATTTACCCGCTTGTCACGGGATCACCCACTCTAAAGAGATGTCTCCAAAAACTGATGAGGAGAGGGCTCGCATGAGCATTATACCCTACGCTTCGGTGGTAGGATCTATAATGTATGCGATGCTGTGTACTCGCCCAGATGTAGCTTATGCACTGAGTGCAGTAAGCAGTTATTAATCCAATCCAGGGGAGAAACACTGGACTGCTGTGAAGAACATTTTGAAGTACTTGACAAGAACTAAAGAAATGTTCTTAGTGTATGGTAACGGAGATCTCCAAATGGAGGGCTTTACCGATTCTAGCTTCCAGAGCGACAAGGATGATAGTAAGTCCATCTCAGGGTTTGTATTTACCCTAAATGGAGGGGCGGTATGTTGGAAGAGTTCCAAACAAGATACCACCGCTGACTCCACGATGGAAGCTGAGTATATTGCTGCTAATGATGCCGCAAAAGAGGCAGTTTGGATGAGAAAGTTCATTTCTAAACTTCAGATGGTTCCATCCATTGCTAATCCAATACCTCTGTATTGTGATAACAATGGAGCCATGACTTTGGCAAAGGAACCGCGGTCCCATCAGAAATCCAGACATATCTTGAGGCGGTATCATCTCATCAGGGAGATAGTGGATCGCCAAGACAACGAGGTATACAGAGTAGACATGAAAGACAACACAACAGATCCATTCACCAACGCCATCCCTCAAGTCCAGTTTGAGAAACTGTTCGAGATGTTGGGCATGCGGTACGCCGGCAACTGGTTCTAGTGTAGACAGTTGGTATATATTGCACCAACCACAGGCCTTAGTGCAAGTGGGAGATTGTTAGATATGTACGCCCTAGAGGCCTGTATTGTATAGGATGCTAGGCATGTATATGTACAGAAACAATCTTTGCTCAAAATGATAGTATGCTATCTGGTTTATCTTCATCATAACGTGTGATGTGTTGTATTTCATATCTTTATATAAATTTTGATGAAGCCCTTAGGATTATGCTTGACTGCCAGGATTATGATGTAGATAATACTAGTGGGGCCTGGGCAGTCTAAAAGCATATTCCTTATTAGTTCCTAGTCGAGGGTATATCGAGACAGGGCATTGATATTACAAGAGTAGAATAGTGTGTACGTTTCTTGACCCTGGGGGAGATGGTTGATCCTACAACCATTGGTGTTTGACATCAAAGATTGTACATAGGTGCTCATTAGAGAATGGGTATACCGAAAAGGACCGCCGAAAACTCCTATATGGTATATATACCTATTTTCATATCAGTTCTCTGGTGACACTTGTACAGGTTAGTCTGTAGACCCGAGATCTTCATAGTGTCTTGTGTGATTCCCACTGTGCTTTGATTTCCTCCCTACCACGACTCTACTGAGTCGTGCAAACAGGTGGATTTTGGGTACAGTCCCGAATCACATGGTGGCGGTGAGCGATATGAGGGGTTTTGTCACTCCCGGTGTAGCGAGTTGATGTCGCGCTATGCTTGATCAGCCATAACAGCAAATCGCTGTCCAGGATTGTCGAGATTTACTGATAAGAGTTATCAATAGTTTCTCGATCCGTTATGGGCTATAAATCAGCATGATTTATAAAGTTATTGGGGTCTGACATTTACCACCCCTAGACTTCATATGCAACGTATCAGACGAAGAGACCGGACTGTACGGTAAGTGTTGCTTACAGGCTCGTTAGGGTTGTGATGAGTTCGCTCGTCGGCCACCTTTTCGTCATGTACCTGGATAGCCGTTACGCACAGCTAGTGCCGCTGACGTGCTTGTGGTTAAACCCACTACCAGCATACTGTCGAGTCTTTAGAGTCCCACACAGGGGGTTCCCTGATTCAGGCAAAAGATGTAGAGGTCGTAAGTTGTTACGGCAGTGTTTCGATCATGTTCGTGTAATGGTTACAGGAATAATGATCGAAAGGATAATACTCGTTGGCTTTCATTTAAGCCGGATACCGGTATTATATTATTGGATTATTTGTATTCGTATTTTTCGGAATTCGGATACGGGTATACTTATACGGTATACGGTGGAGGGGTATTCTTGTAATTGTACAAGAATACCTTCTAGAAGGGGACACCTCATAAATGGTTTTCATTTTGTGAAAATGGAAATTATGAGGTGCAATTTGGAGAGAGTCAAAGCATTGAAGGAATGGCTTATATCATTTTTTATTCATTTGGGATTACTATTGAAGTATGGTGCATTATTTTTGAGAAAAATATTGCATGCTTCAATTATTTTCATTTGAGCCATATCATTTTTCCATGCTTGATTTTTTCATTCATCACTCTCATATTCTCTCTTCTCATTATCTCCTTCTTCCTCCTCTAGCTTTATCCTTCACATGTGTTGTGAATCAAAAGCTCAAGAGACATAATAATCCACTATATGATCTCTACATCATCTAAGTGATCATTTCTAGCATACTTGATCTCTTAGTTAATTCTTGAGAAGTGTTTGAAGCTTGTTCCATAGCTCTCGGGTGGATCATCTACGTCTTGAGGTGACCGGAGACCGAGGACATTGCAAGCATCCAAAGAGCCTAGGAGTCGCATCCCAAAAGAAGACCCGAAGGACCGGTTCATTAGGTATAACCCTTTCATAGTAGTTAAGAACTCTAGATAGGGTTTGCTAGTTAAGGTTTAAGCACAAGATCTAGGTTTTATGTGGGTGTTGCATGTAAGAAAATTTTTCATTTTCCACTTCCGCCTCCTCACAAGTGTTGTGAGGGTGTGCAACATCCACTAACACGTGATGCGCTGCCTACGAATTTTTAACTCTTGGCGCTGGCGCCCTCATGCAAGGCACGTGAGGCGCTGCCTCAGAGTTTTTAACTCTTGGCGCTGGCGCCCTCGTGTAAGGCACGTGAGGCGCTGCCTTTCAAATTTTGAACAGAATCTTGCTCTTTTATTGGGGGAACAATGTTGTATCCTTGGCCAAGAGAAGAGTTAAAGGTCTAGTGATTTTGTTAAAGTCCTTAATGAATCTCTTATAAAATCTTGCATGACCAAGGAAGGATCGTATATCTTTGACACATTTGGGATGAAGAAGGTTATGGATGACAACAATTTTAGCTCTGTCTACATCAATGCCTTTTCGTGAAATAATATGTCCAAGGACAATACCTTCTTGGACCATAAAATGGCATTTTTCCCAATTCAAGGTTAAGTTCTTATCCATACAGCGGGTAAGAACCGCGTCAAGATGACGTAGGCATTCCTCACAGGAGTCCCCAAATATGGAGAAATCGTCCATAAATATCTCCAAAAAATTCTCGACCATGTCTGAGAATATCCCCATGATACACCGTTGAAATATAGCGGGAGCATTGCATAACCCAAAGGGCATGCGTCTAAGTACCGAAAGGACACGTAAATCTTGTTTTATCTTGATCTTTTTCGGCGATGGGGACCTGGTTATAGCCAGAGTATCCGTCCAAGAAACAATAGTATTCATGTCTAGCTAATCGTTCTAACATCTGGTCAATGAAAGGTAGAGGGAAGTGATCTTTCCTCGTTGCGGCATTGAGTTTTCTGTAATCAATACATACGCGCCACCCAGTTTAGGTGCGTGTTTGGATCAACTCATTAGCCTCATTAGTTATGCCCGTGATGCCAGACTTTTTAGGGACCACATGAATAGGACTTACCCATTAGCTATCAGATATTGGGTAAATTATACCACTATCTAGGCACTTGACGATTTCTTTCTTTACCGCCTCCTTCATAACGGGATTTAACCATCTTTGTGGGTCTCGGGTTGGTTTGGATTCATCCATCAAATTTATATAATGTTCAACAATTAAAGGACTAATCCCTTTGATGTTAGCCATTGTCCAACCAAATGCTTGCTGATTTGATCTCAATACCGCCTAAAGTGCATTCTCTTACTCAAAGCTAGAGAAGCGGATATGATCATGGACAAAGACTCATTCTCACTTAAATATGCATATTTAAGATGAGAAGATAGCGGTTTGAGATCTAGTGTCGGTGGAGAGACGATAGAAGGTGGGGTAAGGGAATGATACTCGGACTCCCTGAGAGGTTCATAATTTGCGTAGGATATTGACTCAGAAAGCGCTACTGACTTTTGCGATGAGTCAAAGGATTCAAACTCGGGGATGGACTCATCGAAGATATCCTCACTATAATAATTTGCCATATCAAACAATGTCGCACTGGTGTTGTCGAGATCATTATAGCAAAGTACTTCAGCTTCGCAGCTGTCGGAAGGTATCTCATTGATGGAACAGACATCGATTAAATGAGCAGATGGTTCAGATGGTTGACTTTATAGCTTGTAAATATTAAGCTCAATCATCATCTTCCCGAAGGATAAGTTCATAGAACCGTTACGACAATTAATGACAGCGTTGGAGGTTGCGGGGAAAGGTCGACCAAGTATAACCGGGATTTGATTATGTGGGTTTGCCACAGGCTGTGTATCTAAAATAATAAAGTCTACAGGGAATATGAATTCCCCAACTTCGATTTGTTAGATATGTATGCCCTAGAGGCCTGTATTATATAGAGAATTCCCCAACTTTGATTTGTTAGATATGTATGCCCTAGAGGCCTGTATTATATAGGATGCTAGGCATGTATATGTACAGAAACAATCTTTGCTCGAAATGATAGTATACTATCTGGTTTATCTTCATCATAACGTGTGATGTGTTGTATTTCATATCTTTATATACATTTTTATAAAGCCCTTAGGATTATGCTTGACTGCCAGGATTATGATGTAGATAATAATAGTGGGGCCTGGGAAGTCTAAAAGCATATTCCTTATTAGTTCCTAGTCGAGGGTATATCGAGACAGGGCATCGATATTACCAGAGTAGATTAGTGTGTACGTTTCTTGACGCTGGGGGCGATGGTTGATCCCACAACCATTGGTGTTTGACATCAATGATTGTACACAGGTGCTTATTGGAGATTGGATAGACCGAAAATGACTCGCCGAGAACTCGTAGATGGTATATATACCTATTGTTAGATAGCAGTTCTCTGGTGAAACTTGTACATGTTATTCTGTAGACCCGAGATCGTCATAGTGTCTTGTGTGATTCCTACTATACTTTGATTTCCTCCCTACCATGGCTCTACTGAGTCGTGCAAACAGGTGGATTTTGGGTACAGTCCTGAATCACATGGAGGCGGTGAGCGATAGGAGAGGTTTCGTCTCACCCGGTACCGGGAGTTGATGTCGCGCTATGCTTGATCGGCCATAACAGCAAATCCCTGGCCAGGGTTGTCGAGATTTACTGATAAGAGTTATCAGTAGTTTCTTGAACCGTTATGGGCCATAAATCAGCATGACTTATAAAGTTACTGGGGTCTGACATTTACCACCCCTAGACTTCATATGCGACGTATCAGAAGAAGTGACCGGGTTGTACGGTAAGTTTTGCTTACAGGCTCGTTAGGGTTGGGATGAGTTCGCTCGTCGGCCACCTTCTCGTCATGTACTGTAATACCTTAGAATGCGATTAGTGGCTAATTATGCTTTAATGTGGGGTTTTTAGTAAAAAGTTTACCAAAACGGTTTTCAAATATTTTATAAGAGTTAATGAATATTTTATTAAAATTTAATTGGGTTTGCACACACATGTGTATGTAAACTGGGGATAAGTTTGGGGTTAAACCATGTTTAGGTAGCCATGGTGAACTAACCGATTTAGTCAGGATCTTATGAAGTTAATTAAGTGTATTAGTATTTTTTTAGTATAATTTGTTGTTTTGGGGGTTGGCTTGTGAATTAGAGAGAGAGAGGGCATGATGAGTGAAGAATGCTTGGTAATGATGAGAGAGGGGGGGAAAGAGGGTTAGCACTCATCTCTTATTTCTTTTTTTTTCCAAACCACTCATTTCCCACACTCATCACATATCTCTCCCTCTCATTTTCCCTACACACACACATACCCAGCAGCAGCACAGCAGCAGCACACATACCCCCCTTCTCTTCTTCTTCTTCTTCTTCTTTTCTTTTTCTTCTTCTTCTTCTTCTTCTCCTCCTCCTTGCATCCAAGCCTCAATCTTCATCAAAAGTCCATTTTTCTTCACAAATCTCTTGCAAAACACCTCCTTGCTGGTTCTTGAGGCAAGATCATCAAGTTTGAGCCACCACTAACCCAACTTGAGGTATAATGTTAAACTCAACTTCCATTTTGCTAGACTTGTAGTTATTTAGCATAATTTAGTGCTTAAGATGAGTTTAGTGCTAGTTTTGTGGTTTAAGTAGGGATTAGGCCAAGTTTAAGTTTTTATGACTTGTTTAGCTTAACTAAGTGTTATTAGTGTCACTTAATCCTAGTAATTGCTTCAGATTACACTAAAATACCTTATTGTTTTAAAATTAGTGTAAAGCAAACATTTTAGTTAAGATTTTGGGTGGTTTTGTGATCTGCTTTTGACCCGGGTGCTTCTGGCAAAAGTTGCATTTACAGGAGCTTAGTGACTGAGCTAGGGACACACACACACAGCACGAGACCCCGATTCCCATTCCTGGCCGAAAATAAAAGGGTTCTGGCCGCAAATTACGGCCAGATGGTTGATCTGTGTGTCGGGGTTTGGTGTGTAGGTGTCTGCTATATAATGTAGGTCTTTAGTGTATGCAACTTTTCCTATTTCAACTCGAGTAAAATTCTAGGATCAAATACCTTTTTTCAACACTTTTAAACTTGCGCGATACGCACGTTTTGAGTTTGGGTCTGGTGGTTTCTGTGTATCGCAGCGTGTCAGGGTGGTTCCAGGCACTGGCACACGCGTTTGGGTGTCACGTTTACACACGTGTTAGCTCGCGACGCAAGTTTCTCGAATAATCTTGATATCGTGTTTTAGCAGGATTTTAGCCTTATGTGTATTGCTTTATGTAATTCTAGGATCTATCGCGGAGACATCGGATGCGGCGCGGAAGGGAAAAGCGGTGATTGGATTCGGCTAGCTGAGACATTCCGGTGAGTAGATGTACACATCTACGGGGGAAATCGTATGGATGGCGCGACGCTCCCGTTAGTTTTAAAACTTCTAGTAGTACAGGCATTTTGCTTATAGTTCTTAGTTATCTATTTTGCTGTATTGCATGATCTTTTATATCCATATATGTGTTAGTTCATCATATAGACCCATTGAACTATTAAAATAAGACATGCGACACGAGTACTATATGACTTGCTTAGTTCATCATGTAGAACCATTGCACCATTATCATGAGTATGCGACATAAGTACTAATCAACTTGCTAAATTCAGAAATTGGAACAATTGCACCATATATGACTTGTAAACTTGAGCGGGTATATTCCATTCATCAGGGTATATATGGAGAATTGTGAGTATTTTAAATACCAAATTGTATGACTCATATATTGGGTATGTTTATTCTTCAGTGTTGCTGTTACTATAGCACTTTCTGTATATTCATGATGTTTTATCGCATTCCATGCTTATATATATGTTATCAGTAATTATTATGAAACCCTGCTGTCAGGACACCAGCACCATTACCAATGATACGTATGTTCCATGTACACCTGCTTGCCGGCTCATACACATCATCATCAGTAATTGCCATGTCCCGTACACTTTAGAAAATACTATTTCATTGACATAGCTTGCTAGCTGATAGTTGCAATATGTTATCGCTTTCATATGCTAGTTTAACTATTGCATTCATTGCATGTTATCATATGCATTCATATATTCATTAATCGTGCAGTATTATGGAGATTTATGTCGATATTCATTGTTTATTGATATCGTGATTTTGATGATTTCGGACCCTTCATGAGATTTTCTGGATTTGGAAATCGTATGTGACATTTTATAAACTGTTGAATTATTTTAAAGAGAAAGATGTGGTTTTCCTTGACATGATGAGTATTGTCCACCATGATGTTTTCTCGGTTCTGAGTTAGTTTTCGAGACCCGATTCGAGTAGTAGGATGAACCGTCTCGGGTACATGGTGGGCCCGGTAAGGTACCCCGGGGCAATAAGCTCGAGTTATAGACGATGAGCCTGGCAGGAGAAGACTACCTACCGGTGATTGTTGACGCAGCGGATATCCATAGGATACCGACCATAGTCGTGAGATAGTGAGATATTGATACTTTGATATGGGCCAGCTGGACGGCTGGGGCCCGAGATATTGTGATACCGATACTTGAGATTTTGAGATAGTCGTTTGAGGTGTCGATGCTGGACACAGATTTCTGTTGATTCCATTGATATTACTTCAGATACTTCACAGGAGCTTTTCTACGATGAAAATGATGTTTTTCTCATATAAATATATTCAGATCTCGGGTTAAATTGATTCATGTTGCATACCTGCTAGTACATCATGCTAGACTAGTATTGTAGAATTGATTCATGTTGCATACCTGCTATTACATCATGCTAGACTGGTATTGTTAAATTTATTCATGTTACATACCTGCTAGTACATCATGCTATATCAGTATTGTTGAGTTGTGACACTTTGCGTACATATTTACGATAGCCTTTATAGATGTTACTTATTACTCACGAGTTGGCAACTCACCCCCGTTGTGCCACAGCCTTTTTGCACGTCCGATCTGTCAGCACTGTAGTGGCGGACGTACTTCATCCTTTTGCTCTTTTTGCTTGGATCTGAGATTGTGCTTGTAGGTGAGTTGTGATATTATTTTGTTTCCACCTTGTATATTCATTGTATCTAGTGTACTCCATCTACTGTACCTGCTACTTATACTGATGTATATTGACCTAGAGACAAGACAGTGAGATTTGTGGACTTATATATTGTTTCTCTGGGTCAAGCTCACTTGAGCCGACGTGATGCTTATTACTCGGGTTTTTACAAGCTTATTTTTGCACATTAATGATTTTTATTGCGTGTGATGTTGAGACCACTTTTGGCGAAGAGCTAGCTCCCGCTTGGGGATGCCTTATTCATGATTATATGTATATTCTTGTTTTGTACCCGTTTGGGGCCAGTTTTTACAGAGGAGACTCTGCCGAAATTTTTGGAAAATGTGATGTTGTTTTTTTTAAAAATTTTGATGCGACTTATTTGGTTTTCCTTAACTCGATTGCTTAAATAGGTTTTGATTTCTGGGCTTTGGCTTACTTAGATTACGTACGCCTTGAGACGTTTTGTAATTTAAGTGCCAGTCACGTTCCGTACTTTTCGGGTCATGACAAAGTTGGTATCAGTGCGATAGGTTTTACCTTTCTGAGTGTAGGATGACCTTTGGTAGATGGAGTAAGTGACTTAAGCAGGATAAAGTAGCGTGTGTATGTCCGTGGCATACTTGCGATATGGTACTCCTCCTAGGTGACTTTAGGATATACTTGCTTGAAATTCCTTCTTCAATTCCGTGTATCCTATGATTCTATTGCACTGTTGTTATTATCCTGTTTCCTGTACCAGCCACTATGCCGCCGAAGTCTATGAGAGCGCAAAGGGCTGCCGCCCGAGATGAGATCCGAGCAGGCTCGTCCAAGAAGAGGACCGATCAGGACGGTGTACCTACCCCTCAGGGACAGACTGGTCCGCCTTCCCCAAGCCACATGGATAGGCTGGAGTCAGGTGTGCAGGAGTTACGACAGATGGTGGGAGGTATGCAGGAGTTACGACAGATGGTGGGATCCTTAGTCGAAGCCAGTCATGCACGGGGATCTAAGGACGTACCCACCATAGCACATACTACGATTGTACCTGCTGCCCAGACAGTTGCTCCTACTACTACCGTGGCTATTCCAGTATCACTACAAGAGTTCATGAGGCTGAGACCTCCAGTCTACACCGGCACTGATGCAGCAGAGGATCCGCAGACATTCCTTAACAGATTAGCTAGGATTTGTCGTTCGCTCAGATGTTCTGACGATAGATGGGTGGAGCTTGCGAGTTTCCGTCTAGAGGGCTTTGCGCAGACGTGGTGTGAGTCGGTCGAGAGAGGTCGAGCTGCAGGTCTACCTCCTATGACTTAGGACGAGTTCACAGCAGTATTTCTAGCCCGTTTCCTTCCAGAGAGCGTTTGTGATGCTCGAGATCGTAGTTTTGAGGTTTTGCGTAAGACTCCAGGGATGACAGTGTCCGAGTATGATATTCAGTTTACGCAGTTGTCCAGATATGCTCCATACTTGGTCGACACTGAAGAGAAGAGGATAAAGAGGTTTATGCAGGGACTTGACACCCAGTTATTTCTTACCATCGGTGCCCAGCATTTTGACACTTATGCAGCTGTTATGGACACGGCCTTACGGATGAAGGCACGCATTTCATGGACTTCGGTCATTTCTGGGCCGAAGAGCATTCGTACCGATATGCCATCTCAAAGGCAGATGGGGAGACGTCGTGACAGATTCTTTCCGAGAGATGGTGGCGGCAGAGAAGTCAGACGGGGTTAGTTATTTGGTTCTTATCCGCAGGGCCAGCAGACGTCGCCAGGATGTTTTAGGTGCGGGAGTCCGTACCATCGTATCAGAGACTGTATGGTGAGACGACAGGTAGCGGCGACAGTTCCACACGTAACTTTACCACCTTCACCACCTCCTCAGAGTGCTCTACTTCCTACCCCTAGTGGTGCTCCACATCAGTTAGATGCCCCCAGAGGCCATGGACACGACGGTCCTGTTCAAAGAGGACGAGGAGGCAGAGGCGGAGGACAGCCAGCTATTGGTGGGGGACAGGCCCGAATATTCGCTTTGACTCCGCAGGATGCGCAGGCATCCAATGCCGTTGTGACAGGTACCTTGCCAGTATGTTCTTTCGACGCGCGAGTATTATTCGACCCAGGTTCCACACATTCGTATGTATCTACACACTTTGCACCAATGTTGGGCCATGAGTCATCGTCGTTAGATCATCCTCTTGTTGTTATTACTCCGGTAGGCGAGTCGTTTGTTGCTCGTTTTGTGTTTCGTTTGTGTTCCGTTCGTATCGGAGAGAGGGATTCATCGGTTGATTTGATTCTCCTCGATATGATGGACTTTGATATGCTTCTGGGCATAGACTGGCTAGCCACTTGTTACGCATCTATGGACTGCCGTGAGAAGGCAGTCATATTTAAATTTCCGGGAGAGCCGGTCCTTGTTATTCAGGGAGACCACAGCGTCACCCTTCCCAGCTTGATTGCATCTCTTCGCGCCGGTCAACTCTTGCGGAAGGGATGTCAAGGATTCTTTGCTTATGTTTGTGATACTCAAGCTGCAGAGGTTCCTTTGGATCAGGTCCCGATTGTGTGTGAGTTCCCTGATGTTTTCCCTGACGAGCTGCCTGGACTACCGCCTGAGCGCGATGTTGAGTTCTGCATCGATTTGATCGCCAGCACGGGGCCTATTTCCATACCGCCTTATCGGATGGCCCCGGCGATGCTTAGAGAGCTGAAGGGTCAGTTGCAGGATTTGTTAGATAAAGAGCTTGTTCGACCGAGTGTGTCTCCTTGGGGTGCTCCTATCCTGTTCGTCAAGAAGAAGGATGGCAGTTTACGCTTGTGTATTAATTACCGCCAGCTGAACCGTGTTACCGTACAGAACAGATATCCCTTACCACGTATCGATGATTTGTCCGATCAGCTTCAGGGTGCGGGATACTTTTCAAGGATTGACTTGCGATCGGGTTACCATCAGTTGAGGGTGCGGCAGGAGGATATTCCGACGATGGCTTTTCGCACACGTTACAGGCACTATGAGTTTTTGGTGATGTCGTTCGGACTCACCAATGCACCAGCCGCGTTTATAGATTTGATGAACCGCATTTTCAGGCCGTATCTAGATCTGTTCATCATCGTGTTTATTGACGACATTTTGGTGTATTCCCGGAGCTGAGAGGAGCACGAGCAGCACCTGCGAATCACATTGCAGACCTTGAAGGAGCACCAGCTGTTCGCGAAATTCTCCAAGTGCGCGTTTTGGCTTGACAGCGTTGATTTCTTGGGTCACGTGATTACGAGAGATGGCATATGTGTGGACCCGAAGAAGATCGAGGTTTTTCAGCATTAGCCCAGACCAGCATCAGTTACAGAGATCCACAGCTTCCTAGGCCTGGCTGGCTACTACCGACGATTTGTTCAGGACTTCTCCTGTATTGCTGCACCGTTGACCGGGTTGACCCAGAAGCGAGTTCCTTTTGATTGGACCGAGGCGTGCGAGCATAGATTCCAGCAGTTGAAGACTCATCTGACTACTGCACCATTGTTGTCATTGCCTTTGGGATCGAGCGGATTCGTGGTTTATTGCGATGCTTCTCGAGTGGGACGAGGTTGCGTGTTGATGCAGCACGACAGGGTTATCACGTATGCTTCTCGGCAGCTGAAGACACATGAACGGAACTATCCTATGCACGATTTAGAGATGGCTGCAGTGGTGTTTACACTCAAGATCTGGAGACATTACCTATACGGAGCGTCATGCCAGATATTCACGGACCACAAGAGCTTGAAGTATATATTTCAGCAGCGAGACCTGAATCTGAGACAGCGCCATTGGATGGAGCTGGTGAAAGACTATGATTGCGAAATCCTTTACCATCCGGGAAAGGCGAACGTGGTGGCAGATGCTTTGAGTCGGAGTCCCGGAGGTAGTTTATCTTGTTTGAACGCCGTGCAGAGGCAGTCGTCAGCAGATTGCCAGATTCTATATGACTGCCGAGTGGAGTTCGAGTTCACTCCGACCGGGAGACAGCTTGCTCATATTCGTGCACATTCGCAGTTGCTTGACCGTATTCGAGAGGCGCAGCCCGGTGATGACCATCTTTCAGAGATCATGGAGCAGATTAGGTAGGGTAGAGATTCCGAGTTCGTGATCGATGATCAGGGGGTACTGCGATTTGGGACTCGATTGTGCGTACCAGATTCTGAGGGACTGCGACGTGAGATCCTTGAGGAGGCACATAGATCGATTTATAGCGTTCATCCAAGTTCCACCAAGATGTACCATGCTCTGAGAGATGTTTATTGGTGGGACGGAATGAAGAGGGACGTCACAGACTTCATGTCGAGATGCCTGACTTGTCAGCAAGTCAAGGCCGAGCACCAGAGGCCCGCGGGAGAGTTGTAGCCTTTGCCCATTCCGGAGTGGAAATGGGAGCAAATTTCTATGGACTTCATTGTGGGTCTACCCAGGACCAGTCGAGAGTACGACTCCATTTGGGTGATCGTGGATCGATTGACGAAAGCGGCTCACTTCCTGGCAGTGAAGACCACTTTCGGTTTTGCTCAGTATGCCTAGATTTACATCGACGAGATCGTACTGTTGCATGGCGTCCTGACTTGTATCGTGTCAGACCGAGGCACCCAGTTTACCAGCCGACTATGGCAGAGACTTCAGGAGGCGTTGGGCACCCATTTGAGTTTCGGCACCGCATTTCATCCGCAGACCGACAGCCAGTCAGTGCGGACTATTCAGACTCTCGAGGACATGCTCCGAGCGTGCGTTTTAAACTTTGGTGGTAGCTGGGATCATTATTTACCCTTAGTGGAGTTCTCCTACAACAATAGCTTCCAGGATACTATTCAGATGGCACCTTTTGAGGCCTTATATGGGAGGAGATGTAGATCGCCCGTCTGTTGGACAGAACTCAGCGAGAGAAGTATTTTAGGGCCGCAGATCATGCAGGAGATGACCGAGAAAGTACAGTTGATTCGAGATCGGATGAGAGCATCTCAGAGCAGGCAGAAATCATATGCGGACAGACACCGTCGCAGACTAGAGTTCGCAGTTGGCGATCATGTTTTTCTGAGGGTCTTTCCGATGAAGGGCGTGATGAGATTTGGGCGAAAAGGAAAGCTTAGTCCCAGATTTGTGGGTCCCTTCGATATCCTCGAGCGTGTCGACGCAGTTGCATATTGTTTGGCTCTTCCACCCAGCTTTCCGGATGTTCACCCCGTATTCCATGTGTCGATACTTCGCAGATATCTTCATGACCCTTCTCACATGATTCAGCATCAGATCGTTCATCTTGAGCGCGATCTTTCGTTCACCGAGCAGCCAGTAGTGATATTGGATCGGCAGGTGAAGAAACTTCGATCAAAGGTCTTGCCATCTGTGAAGGTTCTTTGGCGCAGCCCGAATGGTGAAGAGATCACTTGGGAGGCCGAGGACGAGATGCGGAAGAATTTCCCTCACCTCTTTGAAGGTACACGTAGCTATATTTTTAAATTCGAGGACGAATTTCTTTAAGGGGAAGATTGTAACACCTTAGAATACGATTAGTGGCTAATTATTCTTTAATGTGGGGTTTTTAGTAAAAAGTTTACCAAAACGGTTTTCAAATATTTTATAAGAGTTAATGAACATTTTATTAGAATTTAATTGGGTATGCACACACATGTGCATGTAAACTAGGGCTAAGTTTGGGGTTAAACTATGCTTAGGTAGCCATGGTGAACTAACCCATTTAGTTAGGATCTTATGAAGTTAATTAAGTGTATTAGTTTTTTTTAGTATAATTTGTTGTTTTGGGGGTTGACTTGTGAATTGGAGAGAGAGAGGGGGCATGATGAGTGAAGCATGCTTGGTAATAATGAGAGAGAGGGGGAAAGGGGGTTGACTCTCATCTCTCATTTCTTTTTTTTTCAAACCACTCATTTCCCACACTCATCCCATATCTTTCCCTCACATTTTCCCTACACACACATACCCAGCAGCAGCACAGCAACAGCAGCAGTATAGCAGCAACAGCACACATACCCCCCTTCTCTTCTTCTTCTTCTTCTTCTTCTTCTTCTTTTCTTCTTCTTCTTCTCTTCTTCTTCTTCTCCTTGCATCCAAGCCTCAATCTTCATCAAAAGTCCATTTTTCTTCACAAATCTCTTGCAAAACACCTCCTTGCTGGTTCTTGAGGCAAGATCATCAAGTTTGAGCCACCACTAACCCAACTTGAGGTATAATGTTAAACTCAACTTCCATTTTGCTAGACTTGTAGTTATTTAGCATAATTTAGTGCTTAAGATGTGTTTAGTGCTAGTTTTGTGGTTTAAGTGGGGATTAGGCCAAGTTTAAGTTTTTATGGCTTGTTTAGCTTAACTAAGTGTTATTAGTGTCACTTAATCCTAGTAATTGCTTCAGATTACACTAAAATACCTTATTGTTTTAAAATTAGTGTAAAGCAAACGTTTTAGTTAAGATTTTGGGTGGTTTTGTGATCTGCTTTTAACCCGGGTGCTTCAGGCAAAAGTTGCATTTACTGGAGCTTAGTGACTGAGCTAGGAATACACACAAACAGCACGAGACCCCCATTCCCATTCCTGGCCGCAAATAAAAGGGTTCTGGCCGCAAATTGTGGCCAGATGGTGGATCTGTGTGTCGGGGTTTGGTATGTAGGTGTCTGCTATATAATGTAGGTCTTTGGTGTATGCAACTTTTCCCATTTCAACTCGAGTCAAAATCTAGGATTAAATACCTTGTTTTCAACACTTTTAGACTTGCGCGATACGCACGTTTTGAGTTTGGGTCTGGTGGTTTCTGTGTATCGCAGCGTGTCAGGGTGGTTCCAGGCGCTAACATACGCGTTTTGGTGTCACGTTTACACACGCGTTATCTCGCGACGCAAGTTTCTCGAATAATCTTGATATCGTGTTTTTAGCAGGATTTTAGCCTTATGTGTATTGCTTTGTGTAATTCTAGGATCGATCACGGAGACATCGGACGCGGCGCGGGAGGGAAAAGCGGTGATTGGATCCGACTAGCTGAGTCAATCCGGTGAGTAGATGTACACATCTACGGGGGAAATCGTATGGATGGCGTGAAGCGCCCGTTAGTTTTAAAACTTCTAGTAGTACAGGCATTTTGCGTATAGTTCTTAGTTATCTATTTTGCTGTATTGCATGATCTTTTATATCCATATATGTGTTCGTTCATCATATAGACCCATTGAACTATTAAAATGAGACATGCAACACGAGTACCTTATGACTTGCTTAGTTCATCATATAGCCCCATTGAACTATTAATATGAGACGTGCGACACGAGTACTGTATGACTTCCTTAGTTCATCATGTAGAACCATTGCACCATTATCATGAGTATGCGGCAAAAGTACTAATCAACTTGCTAGATTCAGAAATTGGAACAATTGCACTATATATGACTTGTAAACTTGAGCGGGTATATTCCATTCATCAGGGTATATATGGAGAATTGTGAGTATTTTAAATACCAAATTGTATGACTCGTGTATTGGGTAGCTTTATTCTTCAGTGTTGCTGTTACTATAGCACTTTCTGTATATTCATGATATTTCATCGCATTCCATACTTATACATATGTTATCAGTAATTATTATGAAACCCTGTTGTCAGGACGCCAACACCATTACCGATGATTCGTATGTTCCACGTACACCTGCTTGCCGGCTCACACACATCATCATCGGTAATTGCCATGTCACGTACACTTTAGAGAATACTATTTCATTGATATAGCTTGCTAGCTGATAGTTGCAATATGTTATCGCTTTCATATGCTAGTTTAACTATTGCATTCATTGCATGTTATCATATGCATTCATATATTCATTAATCATGCAGTATTATGGAGATTTATGTCGGTATTCATTGTTTATTGATATCGTGATTTTGATGATTTTGGACCCTTCTTGAGATTTTCTGGATTTGGAAACCGCATGTGACATTTTATAAACTGATGAATTATTTTAAAGAGAAAGATGCGGTTTTCCTTGACATGATGAGTATTTTCCACCATGATGTTTTCTCGATTCTGAGTTGGTTTTTGAGACCCGATTCGAGGAGTAGGATGAACCGTCTCGGGTATATGGTGGGCCCGGTAAGGTACCCCGGGGCAATAAGGTCGAGTTATAGACGATGAGCCTAGCAGGGAAGACTACCTACCGGTGATTGTTGGCACGACGGATATCCATAGGATACCGACCGTGGTCGTGAGATAGTGAGATATTGATATTTTGAGATGGGCCAGCCGGACGGCTGGCGCCCGAGATATAGTGATACCGATACTTGAGATTTTGAGATAGTCGTTTGAGGTGTCGATGCTGGACACGGATTTTTGTTGATTCCATTGATATTACTTCAGATACTTCACAGGAGCTTTTCTAAGATGAAAATGATGTTTTTCTCATATAAATATATTCAGATCTCGGGTTAAATTGATTCATGTTGCATACCTGCTAGTACATCATGCTAGACTAGTATTGTAGAATTGATTCATGTTGCATACATGCTAGTACATCATGCTAGACTAGTATTGTTAAATTGATTCATGTTGCATACCTGCTAGTACATCATGCTATATCAGTATTGTTGAGTTATGACACTTTGTGTACATATTTATGATAGCCTTTATAGATGTTACTTATTACTCATGAGTTAGCAACTCACCCTCGTTGTGCCACAGCCTTTTTGCAGGTTCGATCCGTCAGCACTGTAGCGGCGGACGTACTTCATCCTTTTGCTCCTTTTGCTTGGATCTGAGGTTTTGCTCGTAGGTGGGTTGCGATATTATTTTGTTTCCACCTTGTATATTCATTGTATCTAGTGTACTCCATCTACTGTACCTGCTACTTATACTGATGTATATTGACCTAGAGACGAGACAGTGAGATTTGTGGACTTATATGTTGTTTCTCTGGGTCGAGCTTACTTGAGCCGACGTGATGCTTATTACTCGGGTTTTTACATGCTTATTTTTGCACAGTAATAATTTTTATTGCTTGTGATGTTGAGACCGTTTTTGGTGAAGAGCTAGCTCCCGCTTAGGGATGCCTTATTCTTGATTATATGTATATTCTTGTTTTGTACCCGTTTGGGGCCAGTTTTTACAGAGGAGACTCTGTCGAAATTTTTGGAAAATGTGATGTTTTTTTAAAGATTTTGATGCGACTTATTTGGTTTTCCTTCACTCGATTGCTTAAATGGGTTTTGATTTCTGGGCTTTGGCTTACTTAGATTACGTACTCCTCGAGACGTTTCGTAAATTAAGTGCCAGTCACATTCTGTACTTTTCGGGTCGTGACATGTACCTGGGTAGCCGTTACGCATAGCCAGTGCCGCTGACGTGCTTGTGGTTAAACCCACTGACAGCGTACTGTCAAGTCTTTAGAGTCCCACACAGAGGGTTCCCTGGTTCAGGCAAAATATGTAGAGGCCGTAAGTTGTTACGGCAAGGTTTCGATCATATTTGTGTAATGGTTACAGGAATGATGATCGAAAGGTTAATACTGGTAGGCTTTGGTTTAAGCCGCATGCCGGTATTATATATTGGATTATTTGTTTTCGTATTTTTTGGAATTCGGATACGGGTATACTTGTACGGTATACGGTGAAGGGTATTCTTGTAATTGTACAAGAATACATTTTAGAAGGAGACACCTCATAAATGGGTTTTTATTTTGTGAAAATAAAACAATGAGGTGGAATTTGGAGAAAGTCTAAGCATGGGTGATGGCATGGCTAAATACATTTTATATTCATTTGGAGTTACTATTGAAGCATGGAGCATTATTTTGGAGAAAAATAATACATGCTTCAATTATTTTCCTTTAACCATATCATTTTTTCCATGCTTGATTTATCATTCATCATATTCACCTTCTCTCTCTTCATTATCTCTTTCCTCTACCTCTTGACCTAAATCACTCACATGAGTTGTGAATCATAGGACAAGAGACATAATAATCTAATACTTGATCTCTACATCATCTAAGTGATCACTTCTAGCACACTTGATCTCTTAGTTAAAATCTTGTGAAGAGTTTCTACTTTATTCAATAGCTCTCGGGTGGATCATCTTGGATCTTGAGGTGGCCGGAGACCGAGTTCTTTGCGACCACAAGGAGCCTAGGAGTCACATCCAAACAAAGACCCGAAAGACCGGTTCCTGAGTTATAACACTATCATAGTAGATAAGATCTCTAGCTAGGTTTGCTAGTTAAGGTTTTGCTAGTTAAAATCTTGTGAAGAGTTTCTACTTTGTTCAATAGCTCTCGGGTGGATCATATTGGATCTTGAGGTGGCCGGAGATCGAGTTCTTTGCGACCACAAGGAGCCTAGGAGTCACATCCAAACAAAGACCCGAAGGACCGGTTCCTGAGTTATAACACTATCATAGTAGATAAGATCTCTAGCTAGGTTTGCTAGTTAAGGTTTAAGCACACGATCTAGGGTTATGTGGGTGTTGCATGCAAGAAAATTTTTGTTTACTGCTTCCGCTTCCTCACAAGTGTTGTGAGAGTGTGCAACATCCAATAACATGGTATCAGAGCATCTCTTAAACCTTAAATAGCTTGTAGCAACGTTAGAATTCAGCCGTTTTTGTCGCGCAAAAACTACAGACAAAACAGTTTTGAAAATCGAAGTTTTGAGTTGTTTGCACACCCCACGGGCTCACGGTTTGAACAGAGAAGCCACAGGATGGAGCACGCGCACCCCAGGGAAACCCCGGAGGGTACCAGTGGCCGGACCCACACCCCAAGACCACCTCGAGGTGGCCTTGGGGGTGGGTGACCCGGGAGCACCCCAATAGGGTGCTCTCAGGTCTGCAAACCCCTTGGGGCCACCTTGAGGTGGCCCCTGGGGGTGGGTACCCCCCCAAGGCCCCCCATTTGATAGTTAATTTTATGTTCTTAGGCTTTGCGAAGATTCGGGCAGGTTTCGAGTTTGTTTCAACTCCCGTATTGGCTCAAAACGATCGGTTTTTGAAAACTAACTCACTGGTTTTCTTTCAAGTGTTGGAAATTGATTTAGTTTGATATTCACGTGCGGAATTCTAATGTCACGGTTACTATACATGCTTTGTGATGTGTGTTTGGAAACGTCGACTAATTGCTATAAGTCGATTAGTCAGGGTTGCACACTTCTGTAATGATATCATGTGATGGTATGTGTATATGAATATGTTGGATCGTCGTGGATGAATAGCCGGGGGTGTGAGAAGAGCATTTTTCTTTCCTTTCATTCATGTAATTTCTAAAATGCGATGTAATATTATTTTGTGGGGCACATCCGGGTTGAGATTGTAGCCACCGTTGTATAATTTCTTTTTACAGTTTTTTCTCCTAGGATAGACCCAAGGTGGGGTGCACAAACTACCGGGTTCTCAAAGTGCCGAGTGGCCTACTCACTTTGTTGAGGGAGGTTGCTTCACTTCTGGAATTTGGCGGGTAGTTTACCGCACCCGTAGGGGTCTACGGTGGGGTTTGGCTATTCATCACGACCGTGGAACCCGTCTTTCATTAAGGGCTCAAATGAAATACGGAATTCCTAGTATATCTAATGTGTTCATCAGTGATCTGGAATATTTATAAATGCGTGCGACGAATGGCTATTTATATATGAGATATATAATAAACGTTGCTTATGTTTTGCACCCGCGCTAGTCCAGCCCCCGCTCTGCCATTAGTTAAGTAACCTAACGGTGCATGACGAGGCCCCGTGGCGAATGCGGATGGCATAAGCATACGTTCTATTTTCGTTTCTTTTCTGTGATGTTTAGAAAACGTAAATGATGGGACAACATTAATGTGATTAATGTTAAGAAAAAGAAACCTAAAGATTTTATAGAATCAAACTTTTTAAAATGGGTAACTCTAGTTTTTGCTTTGCATAGTGGTATTCCTTAATGAATATCCAGCACCTCATTTGATGAGGAAAGGGCCGAGATCCCTTCACCAGCAGTGACCCCTTTAGCGAAACTAGGAAATGTTACAAAACACTCGATTGTTTTTATAGTTGATCTAACTTTTGCTTTGCATCGTGGTATTCATGAATATCCAGCACCTCATTCGATGAGGAAAGAGCCGAGATCCCTTCACCGGGAGTGGCCTCTTTAGCAAAATTAGAAAGATACTACAAAACCATTCGACTTTTAAAACTGGAGCTTAAAACCACTCCTTTCACTAGATTCTACAACGATATCACGTTCAAAACGTTAAAGGTTTTCATCAAAACCATCTGTTGCCCTCCGCTATTTTAGGAAGCAGAGTACTTAGTATTCGTACCACGTTTGTTGACTATAGTTAATGTGTGGTGTAAGGTAGCTAAGTGATGTCTTCCTACAAAGCATATGATTTGATCAATTAGGACATTCGCATGACCTTATTGACCATAGTTAAGGGTTATGCGGGTGGGTCTAAATCAATCACGAAATGGCGGGCAGAACTTGACTAGTGCTTATGATTTGTTGACCATACTTAAGGTCATAAGACACCAGGGGTAAAAACCATATCGAGAATTTCAAGAGTTGAAATTTGCAATGAGATTGCATACTTTCTATTTGATAGTTGGATCCCGATCCCACTGTGAGTAAAAGTTACTCCCGGGAGAGTTTTGCACTTTACAATTAGCTAATCTAGTAGGTGTCTAGAAAGGTGTCAACGGGGTTACGCCTCTAGGAAAACGAGATTTATTTTAATTAGGTCCGTGCGAAAACACGGGAAACCTCCCTGGGAGTACCGACACTGGCCTGGCTGACCGGTTAGCGAACTTGTAGATTGCAATTAATCCTGGCTAATTTTCTTTTTAAGGTTTAAAGGAAAATTTGATAAAAGCAGTGGGAGACATCGATTAGATAAGATTAATAACCAATCTAATCATACAAGAGCAATCGCTGAGTGTCTTCTTTTCTCTCTCCTAATGGCAGATACCTATGACGGGACTTAAGCTTTTATTAGACAAGAATAAACTCACAGGACCGAATTACAAAGAATGGCTGAGGAACGTAAATATTGCCCTGACGTATGATAAGGTCGGGTACGTCCTGACTACTCCACCCCTCCTAGCATAGGCCCTGATTCTTCGGTTGCGGATAAAGAAATCCGTAAGACATAGGATATAGACTGTGCAACAGCCAAATGCCTCGCGCTTGCTTCTATGGACAACGAACATCAGAAGCAGCATGAGAAGATGGTTGTACAATCCATCTTTCTCCATGCAAAGGATATGTATGGGGAGCAATCTCGTACTCTCCGATACGAGGCATCTCGAAAGTTGTTTCAGATGTGGATGGCTGCTGGCACGTCTGTAGGTGACAATGTATTGAAGATGATTATATTTATCGAAGAACTAGAGGATCTGGGTTGGAGTATGGAGAACGAACAGTATATTGATATTGTTCTACAGTCCCTCCCCTCTACCTTTGCTCCGTTCATTGTGAACTTCAACATGCACAACATGGAGAAGTCACTTCCTGAACTCCTCAATATGTTGAGGAGTGTAGAGAGCATGGTAAAGGTAGCGAAAACTCCCACTCTAATTGCTGGGCCATCTTCCTATTCAGTCCTTGTAATACCCCAGAGCAGTGCGGTCTTAAGACATCATGGTGATCTACTCTGTCCACACTCAGTGCGGTCTGTTGCGGACATCTTGGTGATCTGAGTGAGGGAGCCATTTCAGAACAATAGTATCAGATCCTTAAAGCACATTTCGAAAGCGGACCGAACTGTATTATAAATATAATGATACCATCCTCAATTACAGAGGCGCCTTTTAAGTGAACCGGAACTACAGGAGCTTGAGAACTCCATAGTTAAGCGTGCTCGGGTCAGGGAAGTCTTGGGATGGGTGACCTTTTGGAAAGTAGCCCCTAGTCAGGTCCGGTTCGCTCTAAAGGGAAAAACCGTGCGGTTTCGGCCAGAGCGGACAATACCAAGTGTACTGGGGCATGGGGTGTTACATTCCTGAAAGCTAAGGCTACAGGAAAGAAGAAGAAGAATCCCATTAAGCCGATAGGGGAGTGAAAAAGGCACCGGGGAAGGACAAGAAAGGGGCTAGTGCGTCAGGGAGAGGGGAATTCTTCTATTGCCACAAGACTGGGCATTGGAAGAGGAACTGCATTGGATACCTAGCCGACCTCAAGAAGAAGAAACATGTTGATGCTTCCATTTCAGGTGTGTTTGTAACAGAAAACTGTTTTTCAGTTAACTCTGCTTCCTGGTGTTAGTTGTATGTATGCCCTAGAGGCCAGTATTGTACAGATTATGTATATTATATTGGATGCTTGGACATATATAGAGATGACTTTCTTGCTCGACATGATAGTATGCTATCTGGTTGCAATTTATCTTAACATGTACACTAGTCTCTTTATACTGTCTTATAGTTACATGTTGGTAAAGCCCTTAGGATTTGTACTTGACTACCTGGACTATGATGCAGATCATACTAGTGGGGACATGGTAGTCCATAAGTACATCCTTCAAGGTCCCTAGTCGTGGGTGTATCGAGACGGGGCATCGATATACCAGAGTAGACTAGCGTATACGCTTCTCGACCCATGTGATGGGCGATGGATGATCCCATATCCATTGGTGTTTGACATCAGAGATGGTGTACGGGTGCTCAGTGGAGACTGAGTACACTGGACGGACTCGCCGAGAACTCCCAGATGGTATTATACCTCACGTCAGATGGCAGTTCTCAGGTGACACTTGTACAGATTAGTCTGTAGACCCGAGATCGTCATAGAGTCTTGTGTGATTCCCACTGTGCTTTGATCTCCACCTTACCACGTCCATGAGGGCGTGCAAAACGGTGGTCTTTGGGCACAGTCCCGAGTCACATGGAGGCAATGAGCGATAGGAGGGGTTTCGTCTCTCCCGGTATTGGGGGTTGATGTTGCGCTGTGCTCGATTGGCCGTAACAGGGAAGTCCCTGGCCAGGGCTGATCAGAGATTTGCTGGTAAGTGTTACCAGTAGTTTCTCGACCCGTTACGAGCCTCACATCAGCACGACTTATCGGGTTATTGGGGTCTGACGTATACCACCCTTAGACTTGATATGCGACGTATCAGACGAAGAGACTTGACTGTATGGTAAGTGTTACTGGTCGGATTCGCAGGAGTGTGAGCGGGCTAGCTCGTCGATCTTCTGATCGCTCAATACCCGGGTGGCCGTTACGTTTGGCAGATCGCTTGCGGCTTGTGGGTGCTTGATATGATCATCATCTGCTACCGGCGTATTGATGAGTCTTTAGAGTCCTACACAGAGGTTTCCTGGCTCAAGCGAAACGAAATAGGAGCGCATATGAGATATGTGCAGGGCCGAGAATGATGCGTGTATGTGATACCGCATTTCATTCTCGCGATAAATGTTTCGATTGGTTATATTCGATATGACCTAGTTATCGAATCATTGATTCGATAAATCGATACATTGAATTCTAGTCGGTCATGTGCGACATGACCGGATCATTGAATCAAATGTTGATTTAATGATTTAATGCATAATTATATATTTGATATATTGCATTGCATTAACTAGTATTGGTTCATTTTAAACGGATTTTTCTCACTTGGATTGCACATTGTATATGTGATATACTTTTGTGCACTTTTTGTATCATGTTTGATGATACTTGATCATATGGTTAAGTGAATAGAATTAAACCATGGTTATTTTGTAATTAGGGTTTTCCATATTTATTTATCCATTTATTTGTTTATTTATGTGGATAAATTCAAAATGAGAATGGTGGTTATATTTGTTTCTTGTATGAAGCTTCTTGAACCCTTGACTTTAGCAACCATTCTTATCCTCTTGCTTAACCCTAACCCACTCTACTAACCATGGTTTATTCTCTACACCTAACTTGAGTTAGAGTTATGATAAGTATAGTTTTTCTTTTTATTTTATATAACACTTATCATAATTCTAGCTCTTCTTCTTCTTCATCTTAAAAAGAAAAGCTCAAGGTCCATCAATGGCAACTTGAGTTAAAGTGAGATAAATCCAATTCTAAAGTGAACCCACCTCCTATTTCTTCACCCTCTACCTCTTGCCAAGTTGTTTTGGGTGTTTACTTCACAAGTTTCACAAGTTTGTGAAGTCGGATCTTGAGTTTGTGCAACCTCGACGTAGATCGTCTTTGACACAAAGCCGACGACCTATTCCGCTTATTTTCCCGATGAAGCCGATGATCGAGTCGAGGATTCATGATGGACAGCGAGGACATCACCACGTGGAGCTAAGGAGGCAGAAATCCGGATCTACAAAGGTTGTATATCCGTATCTTAGTAGTTAACTGTTAACTAGTTATCTATTTCGCCTAAACATCTAGTTAAAGATCCGTAGTCTAGGGTTTCTCGGCACTAAAAATTTTAAATTGGCATGTTCGATACCTTGTGAGACCACTATAGGGTGCCTAGGAACCTTTCACTGGTATCAGAGACTAGCTAGAGCCTTAGGCGAAGTCCCGACGACGTTTGAAACCCGATCGAACCGAAATCCAAAACCTAAAAATGCTCTCTGGACTTTTTCTAAAAATTCGGATTTTTGTCAATTAAAAATATGTAGAATATCAAGAAGGGTGTTATTAGAATTACTGTGAAACACGAGGGGCTAATTCCACTTTTCCACCGCGGAAGAGCGGCACATTCTAGGCATGTGCGGCGCTTCCGCGGCCGTACTGTTCCCTTGAATAATTATTTCTTCACAGTAACTCATATAATTCAATGCTGTGTATTCTGGGATATTTTTATTGTGACTTTACAGAAGAGTATTCTGGGGTACTATTGGGAATCAGTGATTCGATCGGATTATCAAATTTCGTCTTTGTGTTTTTCCAGATAACTGTAGAATATGTTAAAGAGTTCGACTGGATATAAATACCCAGGTTTTCCCCTGCCAGAATAATTCCAAGTGTTGGATTTTTCTGTGGTTAAAAGACGTTCTAAGTAGTGCAAGTAACGCGATGGTCCCTCTAGAAGACACAAACCTTAACTCGATTATGTGACCGTCTTGAACTGCCCTTTGAACCTTCGGGTTTGGGGCAGTACGGCGTGCCACATGTGAGGCGTTGGCTTGACCCTTCTACGGCTGGACCGTTGGTACTGAGGTATGAAGTGAATGTCTTTGAACCTATTTCATGTGTTGATCGGTGTCGGGAAAACTTGGGTGTTCGAATGTTCGATCGGAAAGTTTAATATATTCTATTTATCCGGAACTGGATACAATAATTGGAATTCACAAAAAGGTTATGAGATAACTGGATGGATGTTATAAATCTAGCGGTTTAGTTTCATTGGATATCGAAAAGAGTTTTCGATAATGGGACTAAAATGCGGGGTTTATAACCGTTAGGCATGTGATGTCTAAAGAAGTTGCGGATTCCAATTGTTGTAGTTTTACACTTTCTTTTCTGTGACCGTAAGTGTAGTATGTTCATATCGCCGGTTTTGTTGCTATACATCAACGACAATTGGGGTATGCATACTTACTTACGTTGATGACATGTGATGTTATGTGTTGCTGGATATGTTATATTGGATCGTCGTGTTCGAATAGCCGGGGGTTTTTATGTGAGATGAGTGTTTTTCATTTTCATTCATGTAAAAACTTGTATATAATATTCTTTTATTCGGGGCACTTCCAGGATGCGGGAGTTGTCACCCTTTGTATATTATTTACTTTTCTGCACTAGGATAGACCCAAGGAGGGAAGCACAAGTAACCGGGTTCTGGGGTCCAGTGGGAGACCAACTCGAGGTGTCGAGTCCGGGTCTCCTAACCCTAGAATTGGCAGGGTTGCTTGCCGCTCTCGTCGGGGTCTAGGGGTGTGGGATTGGCTATTCATCACGACCGTGGAATCCGTGTTTTATACTGGCTCGTATTGAAAACACGGACGTCCTAGTATATCCAATATTTCATATGTTTATTCTGCTGCGATATCTGTGATGTGATTCTGTGATGGATATAGTTTATAGTATATATGATATATTATATAGACGTTACTTATGTTTTACACCCGCGCTAGCCCTGCCCTGCTCTGTCGTTAGTTACCTAACCTAACGGTGCACAAGGGGACATCGAGGCGAATGCGGATGGCATAAGTGTACGTCATATCTATCTGTGATGTTTAGGTATTAAATGATGGGACTTCATTAATGTGATTAATGAAAGATAAGAAACCTAAGATGTTGTGGAATCGAATTTTAAAATAAAAAGGGTAGCTACAGTTCTTGCTTTGCACAGCGGTATATATGATATACCCCGCACCTTATTCGATGAGGAAAGGACCGAGATCCCTTCACCGGGAGTGACTCCTTTAGCAATAACTGGCAGATGCTACACACTCGGTTTGGTTTTGATTGCTTTTAAGAGTTTTTGCTTTGCACAGTGATATATATGATATATCCCGCACCTCATTCGACGAGGAAAGGACCGAGATCCCTTCGCCGGGAGTGACTCCTTTAGCAAAACTAGAAAAGCCTCAAAATCACTCCATTTCAAAACTTCATTTGATTCTACAACGATATCAAGTTCATTACGCTCATGGTTTTCAGAAAAACCTAGCGTAGCCCTCCGTCATTTCAGATGAGTAGTAGTTAGTATTCGTGCTACGTTTGTTGGCCTGCGTCAAGGCGTAGTGTGCGGTAGCTAACTAGTATTTATCTGCTTATGCATATGATGCAGATTGGATTAGGGTAGTCGTGCGACTTTGTTGGCCTGCGTCAAGGGTCGTACGGGTGGGTTTAATTCAATCAGGAAATGACGGGTTGAACTTGACTAGCGCACTATGGTTTGTTGGCCTGCGTCAAGGTCATAGCACGCTAGGGGCAAAAGCATTATCGGGAATTTCAAGTGTTGAAATTTGCAATGAGATTGCATACCTTCTATGAGATAGTTGGATCCCGATACCCACTGCGAGTAAGAGTTACTCCTGGGAGAGTTTTACACATTGCAATTAGCTGATCAAGTAGGTGTCTAGAAAGGTGTTAACGAGGTTACGCCTCTGGGAAAACGAGGTTTACAGTAATTAGGTTGGTGCGAAAGCACGGGGGACCTCCCTCAAAGTACCGACACTGGCCTGGCTGAAAGATTGGCGAACTTGTAGTGTGTAATTAATCCCAGCTAGTCTTTCCTTTTAAGGTTTGGAGGAAGATTTGATAAAAAGCAGTGGGAGCCATCTTGATTAGATAAGATAATAACCAATCTGATCTTGCACGAGCTTACGTTAAAGTGTTTTCTTCTCTCTCTCTCCAGGTAGCGACCATTTCATGCTTTAATCAAGATAATAATATGGATGTATTGACCGAACCCGCATGTTATACTGTGCTGGGGGACGTTGGTTCCGTTCTTTCTTATAAGAGTTATAGGAATGAACAGGATATAGGGGAATACCAGGATTCCCATGCCACCCGAATGAAGAAAGTACATGATGATGCATTTTCTTCGGGTGTGTTCGTTACTGAGAACTGTTTCTCCATTTGCTCTACGTCCTGGGTATTGGATACCGGGTCGGGATCCCATATATGTAATCAGTTACATGGGCTAAGGAAAGGTAGAGAACTTGGAGAAGGTGATAAAGACATTAGAGTTGGAAATGGTGCAATTGTTGCAGCCAAGACTGTCGGGGAATATCACCTTGTATTACCAACTGGTAATACATTGGTTCTGAACGAATGCTATTACATGCCGAACCTGATATGCAACATTATATCGGTTTCTTTATTAAGTAAAGAGGGATATAATTTTGTATTACAGGACAATGTTATGAACATTTTCCATAACCAAAAGTTGGTTGGATCAGGCACGTTATGCAATGGCATTTATGTTCTAAACCAATCAACAGTCCTCAGTATAACAAACACACACAAGAGGAAGAGTTCTGAACTCAATGAATCCTTCTTGTGGCATTGTAGACTGGGTCACATCAATGCGACACGACTAGCTAAGTTGCATAAAGATGGATATTTAAATCCGTTTGAATTTTCATCTTATGACACTTGCCAGTCATGTCTCAAAGGCAAGATGACCAAGACTCCGTTTACGGGACACGGAGAAAGAGTTACCGAACTCTTAGGACTGATACATAGTGATGTATGCGGTCCCATGTCTACACATGCCAGGGATGGTTCTTCATACTTCATTACATTCACTGACGATCTCTCTAGGTTCGGGTATGTGTTCCTGATGAAACACAAATCAGAAGCTTTTGAGAAATTTAGGGAATATAAACAAGAAGTCGAGAACCAAACCGGAAAAAGTATTAAAATCCTACGATCTGATCGAGGAGGAGAATACTTAAGCAATGAATTCCTGGACTTCCTAAAAGAGAATGGGATTCTCTCTCAGCTGACTCCTCCATATACACCACAGCACAACGGTGTATCAGAACGAAGGAACCGCACCCTATTAGATATGGTGCGCTCTATGATGAGCACAGCTGAGTTACCTATTTCCTTCTTGGGATATGCACTGGAAACAGCTGCAGACCTATTGAATATGGTTCCCACCAAAACCGTGCCGACCACTCCATATGAGATATGGAAAGGAAAGAGACCATATCTTAATTATGTTAAGATATGGGGTTGTCCGGCCTATGTAAAAACGCAAAATCCGGACAAACTCGCGGCAAGGTCCATTCTGTGTAAGTTTATTGGATATCCCAAACATTCGCGAGGGTATATCTTCTACCACCCTGAGGAACAAAGAGTGTTTGTTTCTCGGCATGCCACCTTTTTAGAAAAGGAATTTCTTGAAAAAGAGATTAGTGGTAATGAGGTAGAACTGGAAGAGGTTCCAGCTGCAGAAGCTACAACAGAAGATCTGGTGGAACCAGAGGATTCCGTAGTTCCCGATGAACCCCAGCCACTCCGCCGATCTAGTAGGGTTTCTCGTCCACCTGAGAGATACTACGGTTTTCTCATGGACGGTGGGAGCGAGGATTGCATCATGAAGGATGATGACCCAACTAGCTTCGAGCAGGCCATCACGAGTGGGGACTCAGTGAAATGGCTGGATGCTATGCGGTCCGAGATGGATTCCATGTACACCAACAAAGTATGGACTTTGGAAGTTGCTCCTGAAGGGGTAAAACCCATTGGGAGCAAATGGATCTTCAAGAAGAAATTTGGTGTAGATGGGAAAGTGGAGACTTTCAAAGCTAGACTTGTAGCAAAGGGTTTTCGTCAAAGACCAGGTGTGGACTATGACGAAACCTTTTCTCCAGTGGCTATGCTTAAATCCATCCGAATCATGCTTGCCATTGCTGCCTTTCATGACTACGAAATCTGGCAAATGGATGTTAAGACCGCCTTTCTAAATGGTGATTTAGAAGAGTGCGTGTACATGACTCAGCCAGAGGGCTTCGTAGACAGTGGGAGCAGCGGGAAGGTGTGCAAGCTGCTTAAATCCATTTATGGATTAAAGCAAGCATCGCGGAGTTGGAACATCTGCTTTGACGTCGTTATCAAAGAGTTTGATTTCGTCAAAAATCCAGATGAACCTTGTATCTACAAGAAGGTGGCAAAGAGTAAGGTTGTCTTCCTCGTATTGTACGTAGACGACATACTCTTGATAGGAAATGACATTCCTATGCTGCAATCGGTCAAGCTCTTCTTATCACAAAGATTCTCAATGAAAGATCTTGGTGATGCCTCCTGCATATTGGGAATCAGGATCTATAGAGATAGATCCAAACGGATTTTGGGATTGTCCCAATCCAGGTACATTGACACCATACTAAAGAGGTTTAGTATGGAAGAGTCCAAGCGTGGGAACTTGCCCACGATCTCTGGAGTCACTCTCTCCAAAGAGATGTCTCCCAAGACTGATTTGGAGAGAGCTCGCATGCAAGGGATACCCTATGCTTCGGCAGTAGGCTCTATCATGTATGCGATGCTATGTACCAGACCCGATGTAGCATACTCACTAAGTGTAGTGAGCAGGTATCAAGCTGATCCTGGAGAGAGTCACTGGACAGCTGTGAAGAGCATTCTCAAGTACTTGCGAAGGACTAGAGATATGTTCTTGGTGTATGGTAACGGAGAACTCCAAGTGGAGTCCTTTACCGATTCCAGCTTCCAGAGTGATAAGGACGACTCTAAGTCGCAGTCGGGCTTTGTCTTTACCCTTTACGGAGGGGCGGTTAGCTGGAAGAGTTCCAAGCAGGAAACCGTGGCAGACTCGACAATGGAGGCTGAATACATCGCTGCCAACGATGCTGCTAAAGAAGCTGTTTGGATCAAGAAGTTCATTACTGAACTTGGTGTGGTTCCATCCATTGAGCGTCCAATACCTTTGTATTGCGATAACAATGGAGCGGTGGCTTTGGCCAAGGAACCCAGGTCCCATCAGCGATCCAGGCATATTCTGACGCGGTATCACCTGATCCGGGAGATAGTTGATCGCCGGGAGATCGAGGTCAGGAGAGTTGACACGAAGAACAACACGGCGGATCCACTCACGAAGGCCATTCCCCAGATACAGTTTGAGAGACTCTTCGGGATGCTCGGTATGAGATACTACAGCAGCTGGCCCTAGTGCAAGTGGGAGATTGTTAGTTGTATGTATGCCCTAGAGGCCAGTATTGTACAGATTATGTATATTATATTGGATGCTTGGACATATATAGAGATGACTTTCTTGCTCGACATGATAGTATGCTATCTGGTTGCAATTTATCTTAACATGTACACTAGTCTCTTTATACTGTCTTATAGTTACATGTTGGTAAAGCCCTTAGGATTTGTACTTGACTACCTGGACTATGATGCAGATCATACTAGTGGGGACATGGTAGTCCATAAGTACATCCTTCAAGGTCCCTAGTCATGGGTGTATCGAGACGGGGCATCGATATACCAGAGTAGACTAGCGTATACGCTTCTCGACCCATGTGATGGGCGATGGATGATCCCATATCCATTGGTGTTTGACATCAGAGATGGTGTACGGGTGCTCAGTGGAGACTGAGTACACTGGACGGACTCGCCGAGAACTCCCAGATGGTATTATACCTCACGTCAGATGGCAGTTTTCAGGTGACACTTGTACAGATTAGTCTGTAGACCCGAGATCGTCATAGAGTCTTGTGTGATTCCCACTGTGCTTTGATCTCCACCTTACCACGTCCATGAGGGCGTGCAAAACGGTGGTCTTTGGGCACAGTCCCGAGTCACATGGAGGCAATGAGCGATAGGAGGGGTTTCGTCTCTCCCGGTATTGGGGGTTGATGTTGCGCTGTGCTCGATTGGCCGTAACAGGGAAGTCCCTGGCCAGGGCTGATCAGAGATTTGCTGGTAAGTGTTACCAGTAGTTTCTCGACCCGTTACGAGCCTCACATCAGCACGACTTATCGGGTTATTGGGGTCTGACGTATACCACCCTTAGACTTGATATGCGACGTATCAGACGAAGAGACTTGACTGTATGGTAAGTGTTACTGGTCGGATTCGCAGGAGTGTGAGCGGGCTAGCTCGTCGATCTTCTGATCGCTCAATACCCGGGTGGCCGTTACGTTTGGCAGACCGCTTGCGGCTTGTGGGTGCTTGATATGATCATCATCTGCTACCGGCGTATTGACGAGTCTTTAGAGTCCTACACAGAGGTTTCCTGGCTCAAGCGAAACGAAATAGGAGCGCATATGAGATATGTGCAGGGCCGAGAATGATGCGTGTATGTGATACCGCATTTCATTCTCGCGATAAATGTTTCGATTGGTTATATTCGATATGACCTAGTTATCGAATCATTGATTCGATAAATCGATACATTGAATTCTAGTCGGTCATGTGCGACATGACCGGATCATTGAATCAAATGTTGATTTAATGATTTAATGCATAATTATATATTTGATATATTGCATTGCATTAACTAGTATTGGTTCACTTTAAACGGATTTTTCTCACTTGGATTGCACATTGTATATGTGATATACTTTTGTGCACTTTTTGTATCATGTTTGATGATACTTGATCATATGGTTAAGTGAATAGAATTAAACCATGGTTATTTTGTAATTAGGGTTTTCCATATTTATTTATCCATTTATTTGTTTATTTATGTGGATAAATTCAAAATGAGAATGGTGGCTATATTTGTTTCTTGTATGAAGCTTCTTGAACCCTTGACTTTAGCAACCATTCTTATCCTCTTGCTTAACCCTAACCCACTCTACTAACCATGGTTTATTCTCTACACCTAACTTGAGTTAGAGTTATGATAAGTATAGTTTTTCTTTTTATTTTATATAACACTTATCATAATTCTAGCTCTTCTTCTTCTTCATCTTAAAAAGAAAAGCTCAAGGTCCATCAATGGCAACTTGAGTTAAAGTGAGATAAATCCAATTCTAAAGTGAACCCACCTCCTATTTCTTCACCCTCTACCTCTTGCCAAGTTGTTTTGGGTGTTTACTTCACAAGTTTCACAAGTTTGTGAAGTCGGAGCTTGAGTTTGTGCAACCTCGACGTAGATCGTCTTTGACACAAAGCCGACGACCTATTCCGCTTATTTTCCCGATGAAGCCGATGATCGAGTCGAGGATTCATGATGGACAGCGAGGACATCACCACGTGGAGCTAAGGAGGCGGAAATCCGGATCTACAAAGGTTGTATATCCGTATCTTAGTAGTTAACTGTTAACTAGTTATCTATTTCGCCTAAACATCTAGTTAAAGATCCGTAGTCTAGGGTTTCTCGGCACTAAAAATTTTAAATTGGCATGTTCGATGCCTTGTGAGACCACTATAGGGTGCCTAGGAACCTTTCACCTGGGTATTAGATACTGGGTCGGGATCTCACATCTGCAATTGTGTGCAGGGGCTGAGAAATAGCAGGTTTTTGAAGAAAGGTGATCACACTCTTCTGGTAGAGAATGGTTCCTATGTACATGCTATAGCGGTGGAAGAGTATCGCCTTGGTTTGCCGTCGGGTTTTATATTGGTTTTGAACCCATGTTATTTTGTACCTTCGATGTTATGTAATAATATATCTGTATCGTTGTTGGACAATACTGGATATAATTTTGTATTACAATCTAATGTTATGAACATTAACCTTAATCAAGAGTTGATTGGGTCTGGTACATTAAATAACGGGATATACGTCCTAAACCAGCACACGGTTATAAGGCTAAGGGAAAGAAGAAGAAGAATCCCATTAAGCCGAGAGGGGAGTGAAAAAGGCACCGGGGAAGGACAAGAAAGGGGCTGCTGCATCAGGGAGAGGGGAATGCTTCTATTGCCATAAGACTGGGCATTGGAAGAGGAACTGCATTGGATACCTAGCCGACCTCAAGAAGAAGAAGCATGCTGATGCTTCCACTTCAGGTGTATTTGTAACAGAAAATGGTTTTTCAATTAACTGTGCTTCCTGGGTATTAGATACTGGGTCGGGATCTCACATCTGCAATTGTGTGCAGGGGCTGAGAAATAGCAGGTTTTTGAAGAAAGGTGATCACACTCTCCGGGTAGGGAATGGTTCCTATGTACATGCTGTAGCAGTGGGAGAGTATCACCTTGGTTTGCCATCGGGTTGTATATTGGTTTTGAACCCATGTTATTTTGTACCTTCGATGTTATGTAATATTATATCTGTATCGTTGTTGGACAATGCTGGATATAATTTTGTGTTACAATCTAATGTTATGAACATTAACCTTAATCAAGAGTTGATTGGGTCTGGTACATTAAATAACGGGATGTACATCCTAAACCAGCACACAGTTTTCAATATACAACACACAAAAAAAGAAAGGTTTCATACATAAATGAAGCTTTCATTTGGCATTGTAGACTAGGTAATATTAACGAAACGAGACTAACCAAGCTACATAAAGATGGATATTTAAACCCATTTGAATATAAATCTTATGCGACTTGCCAGTCTTGTATCAAAGGTAAAATGACCAAAACTCCGTTTACTGGACACGGAGAGAGAGCTACCGAACTCTTAAGCCTCATACATAGTGATGTATGTGGACCAATGTCTCCACATGCGAAAGGTGGTTTTTCATACTTCATAACTTTCACTGATGATTTCTCGCGATTCAGGCATGTGTTCTTGTTGAAACGCGAAGCCTTCGAAAAATTCAAGAGTATAAATCTGAAGTAGAAAAACAAACATGCTTGAGTATCAAGAAACTTCGATCAGATCGAGGAGATGAGTACCCAAGCTTAGAGTTTCTAGATTTCCTAAAAGAGAATGGGATTATCTCTCAGCTCACTCCTCCGTACACACCACAGCAAAACGGTGTGTCGGAACGGAGAAATCGTACCCTATTAGATATGGTACGGTCTATGATGAGTGATGCTGAGTTACCAATATCATTCTGGGGGCACGCATTAGAGACTTCGATATATCTATTGAATAGGGTTCCGACCAAAACCGTGTCTACCACTCCATATGAGATATGGTATGGGAAGAGACCATCTCTTAAAAGAGTTAGGATATGGGGTTGTCCGGCTTATGTGAAAAAGCAGAATCCGGAAAAACTCGAGACCCGATCGATTTTGTGTAAATTTGTGGGATATCCAAAACACTCGTATGGATATCTTTTATACCACAAGGAGAAACAAAAGGTGTTTGTTTCTCAGTATGCCACATTTTTAGAAAATGAATTTTTTACAAATGATACTGTTGGCAATACGGTCAAAATGGAAGAAATTCCAGATCCACAAACAAATACTGATGATTTGGTTGAACCTGAGCTTTCAATAGAACCTGACGAACCTCAGCCACTCCATAGATCTAGTAGGACTTCTCGCCCACCTGATAGCTACTATGGTTTTCTAATTGATGGTGATAGAGAAGATTGCATCATGGATGATGATGAACCTACTAATTTTCAACAGGCTATCACGAGTAGTGACTCAGTGAAGTGGATGGATGCTATAAGATCAGAAATGGAATTCATGAACACCAACAAAGTATGGACTTTGGAGGTTGCACCTTCTGGAGTAAAACCCATAGGGTGCAAATGGATCTTTAAGAGAAAGATTGGCGTGGATGGTCAGGTGGAGACCTATAAAGCTAGGCTGGTTGCAAAAGGATTTCGTCAAAGACCAGGCTTGGACTATGATGAAACCTTTTCACCAGTCGCGATGCTCAAATCCATTCGGATCCTGCTTGCTATAGCTTCTCACTATGATTATGAGATCTGACAGATGGATGTTAAAACGACATTTCTAAATGGTGATTTAGAAGAATGCGTTTTTATGGATCAGCCAGAAGGCTTCATTGATAGTGAGAGCGGCCGAAAAGCATGCAGGTTACTTAAATCCATATATGGATTAAATCAGGCATCAATGAGTTGGAACATCTGCTTTGATGATACAATCAAAGAGTTTGGTTTCATCAAAAATGTAGATGAACCATGTATTTATAAATGGATTGTAGAGGGTACTGTTACATTCCTCGTATTGCACGTGGATGACATTCTCTTGATAGAAAATGATGTTCCTATGCTACAATCGGTCAAACTATTCTTATCACAGAGGTTCTCCATGAAAGAACTGGGTGATGCCTCGTACATTCTGGGAATTAAGATCTATAGAGATAGATCTAAGAAATTATTGGGATTGTCCCAATCGAGATTCATAGACACCATACTAAAGAGGTTTAGTACGGAAAATTCCAAGCGAGATAATTTACCCGCATGTCACGGGATCACCCTCTCCAAAGAGATATCTCCAAAGACTGATGAGGAGAGGGCTCGCATGAGCATTATACCCTACGCTTCGGAGGTAGGATCTATAATGTATACGATGTTGTGTACTCGCGCAGATGTAGCTTATGCACTGAGTGCAGTAAGCAGGTATCAATCCAATCCATTAGAGAAACGCTGGACTACTGTGAAGAGCATTCTGAAGTACTTGAGAAGAACTAAAGAAATGTTCTTGGTGTATGGTAATGGAGATCTCCAAATGGAGTGCTTTACCGAATCCAGCTTCCAGAGTGACAAGGATGATAGTAAGTCCATCTCAGGGTTTGTATTTACCCTAAATTGAGGGACGGTATGTTGGAAGAGTTCCAAGCAAGATACCGTCGCTGACTCCACGATGGAAGCTGAGTATATTGCTGCTAATGATGCCGCAAAAGAGGCAGTCTGGATGAGGAAGTTCATTTCTGAACTTCATGTGGTTCCATCCATTGCTAATCCAATACCTATGTATTGCGATAACAATGGAGCCATGTCTTTGGCAAAGGAACCGCGGTCCCATCAGAAATCCAGACATATCTTGAGGCAGTGTCACCTCATCAGAGAGATAGTGGATCGCCAGGACATCGAGGTATAGAGACTAGACATGAATGACAACACAACAGATCCATTCACCAAGGCCATCCCTCAAGTCAAGTTTGAGAGACTGTTCGAGATGTTGGCCATGCGGTACGCCGGCAACTGGTTCTAGAGTAGACAGAGGGTACTTATTGCTCCAACTATAGGCCTTAATGCAAGTGGAAGATTGTTTGATATGTATGCCCTAGAGGCCTGTATTGTATAGGATGCTAGGCATGTATATGTACAGAAATAATCTTTGCTCGAAATGATAGTATGCTATCTGGTTTATATTCATCTTAACGTGTGATGTGTTATATTTCATATCTTATATACATGTTGATGAAGCTCTTAGGATTATGCTTGACTACCAGGATTATGATGTAGATCATAATAGTGGAACCTGGGCAGTCTAAAAGCATATTCCTTATTTTGTTCCTAGTCGAGGGTATATCGAGACATGGCATCGATATTACCAGAGTAGACTAGTGTGAACGTTTCTTGACCCTGGGGGCGATGGTTGATCCCACAATCATTGGTGTTTGACATCAAAGATTGTACACAGGTGCTCATTGGAGAATGGGTACACCGAACAGGACTCGCCGAGAACTCCTAGATGGTATATATACCTATTGTCAGATAGCAGTTCTCTAGTGAGACTTGTACAGGTTAGTCTGTAGACCCGAGATCGTCATAGTGTCTTGTGTGATTCCTACTGTACTTTGATTTCCTCCTTACCACTGCTCTGCTGAGTCGTGCAAACAGGTGGATTTTGGATACAGTCCCAAATCTCATGGAGGTAGTGAGCGATAGGAAGGGTTTCGTCTCTCCCGGTATAGGGAGTTGATGTCACGCTTTGCTTGATCGGTCATAACAGCAAATCCCTGGCCAGGGTTTTCGAGATTTACTGATAAGAGTTATCAGTAGTTTCTCGAACCGTTATGAGCCATAAATTAGCATGACTTATAAAGTAACTGGGGTCTGACATTTACCACCCCAAGACTTCATATGCGACGTATCAGACGAAGAGACCGGACTGTACGGTAAGTTTTTCTTACAGGCTCATTAAGATTGGGATGAGTCCGCACGTCGGCCACCTTCTCGTCATATACCTGGGTAGCCGTTACGCACAGCTAGTGCCGCTGATGTGCTTGTAGTTAAACCCACTGCCAGCATATTGTCGAGTCTGTAGAGTCCAACACAGAGGGTTCCCTGGTTCAGGCAAAAGATGTAAAGACCGTAAGTTGTTACGGCAGGGTTTCCATCATGTTCGTGTAATGGTTACAGGAATGATGATCGGAAGGTTAATACTGGTAGGCTTTGCTTTAAGCCGCATGCTGGTATTACATATTGGATTATTTGTATTCATATTTTTTGGAATTCGGATACGGATATACTTGTACGGTATACGGTGAGGGGTATTCTTGTAATTGTACAAGAATACATTCTAGAAGGAGACACCTCATAAATGGGTTTTTATTTTGTGAAAATAAAACAATGAGGTGGAATTTGGAGAAAGTCTAAGTATGGGTGATGGCATGGCTAAATTCATTTTATATTGATTTGGAGTTACTATTGAAGCATGGTGCATTATTTTGGAGAAAAATAATACATGCTTCAATTATTTTCCTTTAGCCATATCATTTTTTCCATGCTTGATTTATCATTCATCACATTCACCTTCTCTCTCCTCATTATCTCCTTCCTCTACCTCTTGACCTAAATCACTCACATGAGTTATGAATCATAGGTCACGAGGCATAATAATCCAATACTTGATCTCTACATCATCTAAATGATCACTTCTAACACACTTGATCTCTTAGTTAAACTCTTGTGAAGAGTTTGTAGCTTGTTCGATAGCTCTCGGGTGGATCATCTTGGATCTTAAGGTGGCCGGAGGCCGAGTTCTTTGCGACCATAAGGAACTTAGGAGTCGCATCTAAACAAAGACCTGAAGGACCGGTTCCTTAGGAATAACACTATCATAGGAGATAAGATCTCTAGATAGGTTTGCTAGTTAAGGTTTAAGCACAAGATCTAGGATTATGTGGGTGTTGCATGCAAGAAATTTTTTTTTTACCGCTTCCGCTTCCTAATAAGTGTTGTGAGAGTGTGCAACATCACTAACATGATTAATACATCCTCTAGTTCACCCCTAGGTTGGGCAATAGATCGGTGGACAGCGTAGTGGGCGGGTTTCAACTCTCCTATACCAAACTACTCATAGACGGAATATGGAAGCAAGTTAACACCAGTGCCGAGGTCAAGTAGAGCATGATTGATGTTTTTCCCCCCAATAGTTATAGATATTGTAGGACAACCGGGGTCCTTACGTTTCTTAGGCAATTGTTGGGTAAAAGCTATGCTCACGTTACTTGTCATGAATACCTTTTTCGGCACTTGAGTTTTTCTCTTCCTACTGCACAAGTCCTTAAGGATTTTTGCATAAAATGGAACTTGTTGAATATTATCTAGGAGAGGGATATTTATGTTAACTTGCTTAAATATTTCCACAATCTTCTCCATTTGTGCGTTAGGTTTGTTGGCCCTCAACCTGTTTGGAAATGGAGCTTTATCAATAAGTTTTGGGTCCAACATTTGTGGAGAAGTTTGTGCGGATGGAATTCATCCCAGAATTGGAGTGGGGATCGTTTTAGGTTGACTTGAGGAAGTGGGCGAAGGGTTCGAACCTTGGGGAAAACGGAGAATAGGCTCGGAAGAAGGTGGGAAACTAGACGAAATAGGGCAAGAAGTGGAAGCGGGGATTCAATTGATTCCTCATCATCAATCTGTTCACCCACTTGATTGTTCAACACTCTTCCCGATCTCAACGTGGTAACGACACTCACATTATGACTTTGTGAGTGGCTAGGATTCAGTAGGGGTTGAGATGGGAGTTTCTCTTTTTCTCTCGCACTCATCGCGGCATTTATTTGTGCAAATTGTGCTTCTATCGATTTTATACTTTCACCGTAGGAGGTGGTGGTCTGTGTTAATGCTCGGATAGAAGACTTTATTTCATCTGTAGATTGCATGGAATGTTTAATAAAAATATCCATGCTTCGTTCGAGTGCAGATGAGTTTTTGGTACTGGCCGTTTGGATAGAATTATTAAAAGGTGTAGAATTGTTGGTCAGATTTTGAAAAGGTTGCGATCGAAAGAGGTGCTGACTCTGTAGGTGTGGTTGCTGCTGCTGTGGAGGGGGTCTTTGATAATTGCTTTGGAACTGGTTTTGATTTTGGGTTTGGTTTTGGTTCCAAGCAAAATTAGGATGATTCCTCCATCCCTGATTGTACATGGAAGAATAAGGATCATTTCTAGGTCGCTGCTGAAAAGTAGCATTAGTGTGTTCTTGATCTTGAAACGGTGCATTCAAAGGAAATTCTTCCGTCAGATGTGATAGATCGGAACAGCAACCACATACGGTCTTGGGAAGCATAACCTGGTTTAGGAAGATTGATGAGAATTTGTTCTCCATAGCGTTGAGTTCTTTTGCATCGCTGTCATTTCGGCTTTTACTGCGATAGAAATATCGAGTTGATGGATACCTCCCCTAGATGATGGTCTAACGCTTTTCAATTGCAAAGTGTGTTCAGCGAGATCTTCCAAAAATTTCCAAGCTTCACCATCGTCTTTGGACATGAAATTGTATTGACACATGGTTTCAAGCATCTGCTTTGTCGCTGGAGTAATGCCCTCATATATAATTCCCCGGGCGACTGTTTACCAAAAACACAGGTCTCCGCAAAGCTTCAGCCATGTTGTTAATCAAAGTGCGGCACATATCTCATCTATGTATTCCATGATGAGGACATTGGAAAAGCAGATCCTTAAACCGTTCAAAGCATTTCCAAAATGGTTCATTGGGAAGCTGGGTAAACTGGTTGATTTCGCTCCAAACACATGTGGTCTTATGATTGGGGTAAAATTTCTTAAGGAATGCTATCATGAATTCATCCCGATTGGTAATAGAGTGTGCGGCAGTGTTATAAAACCATTTTTCTGCTAAATCGCACAAAGTGAAAGGGAGAAGACGCAAGCGCATAGCATCCACTCAAAGTTGTGATGTACCCATCATTGCGCATACGTTTTCAAATTTGGTGATAAAAACGTATTCGTCTTCAGATTCAAGCCCGTGAAATTTGGGCAACAAGCTGATGAAGTGTTGGATATATGTATGCCCTAGAGGCCATTATGTGATAGTGGATGTATCTATACATGTATATATATTCAGTTTGCATTCTTGCTCGACATGATAGTATGCTATCTGGTTCTTCTTTATCTGACATGTTTATTTGATCATGCTTCTATTCACTCATACATGCTGATAAAGCCCTGAGGATATCGGCTTGACTACTCTGATTATGATGGAGATCATACTAGTGGGACATCTGTAGTCTATAAGCATATCCTGGAACGTCCCTAGTCGTAGGTATATCAAGACGGGGCATTGATATACCAGAGTAGACTAGCGTATATGATACTAGACCCATACGATGGGCGATGGATGTTCCCACATTCATCGATGTTTGACATCAAGATCATATACGGGTGCTCAGTGGTGACTGGGTACACTGGACGGACTCACCGAGAACTCCTATATGGAATTATATCTATCGTCGGATAGCAGTTCTCAGGTGACACTGGTACAGGTTAGTCTGTAGACCCGAGATCGTCATGGAGTCTTGTGTGTTCTCCCACTGTATTTTGATTGCCACCCTACCACGGCTCTACTGAGTCGTGCAAACAGGTGGCCGTTGGGTACAGTCCCGAGACACACGAAGGCAATGAGCGATAGGAGGGGTTTCATCTCTCCCGGTATTGGGAGTTGATGCTGTGCTGTGCTCGACTGGTTATAACAGCAAGTCCCTGGCCAGGGCTGCTGAGATTTGCTGATAAGTGTTATCAGTAGTTTCTCGATCTGTTATAGACCATTCACCGACACGACTTATTGAGTTATTGGGGTCGACGTGACCATCCCTAGGCTCAATATGCAGCATATCTGACGAAGAGACCGGACTGTACGGTAGTGTTGCCGGATGGCTCGACGGGAGTTGTAGCAGGTTCGCTTGTTGTCTTCTGATCGCTCAATACCCGGGTGGCCGTTACGTTTAGCTGACCGCTTGCGGCTTGAGGGTACTTGATATGATCATTACCCTCTGCCGGCGTATTGACGAGTCTTAGAGTCCCACAAAGGAGTTACCCAGTCCAGGCGAAACGTTGTGGTGCGCGTATGCGATATGCGCATGCACCCGATTGAAATGTGCGTATATGATACCGAACATTGATCGGGTGGCCTACTTTTGGTGGGGTCGTATGAGATATGACTGGATTGATAAATTAAGTGTTGATTTATCATCTAACCATAAGTTATCTCATTTAAAACCTTTCTAGGGTTTGATGGATGTAAGCATGCATGCATGTGTTTCTTTATTTTCATTCTAGTTTCATGCACATGTGAATGTGCATACATGCATACATACATACACCCATCCATCATGGTTGTTAGCACAAGTAAATGGTGGCAATGCAAGACTTACACCATGGATTAAATAATGGATAATTATTTAATTTTGGTTTTAAAGTTAAATAAAAAAGAAAAGGATAATCATGTTAGTTTCCACACTCTTCTTCTAACCTAACCTAGCTCAACTACCACTAACCTATGGTTATCCTTCTCTTTATCATACTAAACCCAAGTTAAATTAACTATCTATCATTTAATCATGGTTGAAGTCAAGAAGGAATTAAATATATATAGTGATATATATTTCTTTCTCTTGCTTAACTCAAGAGTTATCTCTTTACCTCTTGTTAATATTAGCCACCATCTTCTTCCTCTAGCTCCTTTGCTCTCTTGATTTTCTTAGTGAGCAAATACCACATAAAGATAGGTTTTTGAAGTGAGATTCCAAACCACAACATAACTCTACACAAGCTTAGCCGCTTAGTTTAGAGTGTTCTCTTCGGTTTATCGAAGTTGCAAGCTTGGACGGAGATCTCCGTGGTGGATCGTCGTGGACGCAAGGGAACTTCGAGAGGACCTCGACTCAACACCCAAAGCACCAAGGAGTCTAGCAAAGGGGAGCTACAAAGGTTGTAGCCTTCAAACCCTAATCTTTTCTAGCTTAAAGTTTAATAACCCTAATTTTCTAGGATCGATCCACTTGCATGTTAGTTTAGCACCTCAAAAATTATAACTTTGGGTCATGTGATGCTTCAAAACACTTCATAGGGTGCTATACTAACCTTACATTGGTATCAGAGCCGACCTAGAACATTAGGCGACGTTTTTACGAAGTGAAAACCCCGATCGGACAAAAATACCGTATTTTTGGGTGCTCTCTGGAAATTTTCTAAATTTTGACATTTTGCAGAATTAAAAATATGTAAAAAATAAAGCAGGAAAATTTAAGGATTACGGCAGAAAAATTATACCATGAACAGTGTTTATTGCCGCGGAAACGCGGCCTAAGCTTGCTTAGGCCGCGGTTCCGCGGCCTTGTATGTGAATTGGTGGATAAGTTTTCTTCAGTAATTCTTGGTTCTGCATGTATATTTTTTTGGGTATTTTTAAACTGAATAAAGTTTTGAAAAATTCTGGAGATGTTTTTGGATTCGTCGATTCGATCGGGACTTTCATTTCGTAGCTTTTCGGGGTAAATTAGAAATTATTGAAGTGTTTGAACGAGTATCATTTACTCACTATTCACGGGGTTTAAATAGTTTGGAAATACGTGCAAGTCTTTTTGCGGTGGTCCCTCTAGAAGACAACAAACCTTAACTCGATTATGTGACCGTCTCGAACTGCCCTTTGAACCCTAGGGTTTGGGGCAGTACGGCGTGCCACATGTGAGGCGTTGGCTTGACCCTTCTACGGCTGGACCGCCGCTACTGTGTCACACTCCAGATTTTTTTGAACCCTGCTCAAGTGTTGAGCTTTAGTGAATCTTGGGTGCTTGATTGTTCGTTCGAAAACTTTAATACTGTCTGTTTGTCTGGAATGTGATACAATATGTGAAATTCATATGGTTTAGGCATGAAATACGAAATATGTGATATTTCGCATTTATGATGTCTAAAGAGAATCTGGATTCCAAATATTGTAGTTTTACACTTTCTTTTCTGTGACCGTAAGTGTAGTATGTTAGATATCGCCGATTTCGTTGCTATACATCAACGACAATCGGGGTACGCATACTTACTTACGTTGATGATATGTGATATTATGTGTTGCTGAGATATGATGTGCAGGATTGTCGCGATCGAATAGCCGGGGGGTTTTTGTGAGATGAGAGTTTTATATTTTCATTCATGTAAATTCAAATGTAATGTAATATTCTTTTATTTGGGGCACTTCCAGGTTGCGGTTGTGTCACCAGTGTTGTATATTATTTACTTTTCCGCATTAGGATGGACCCAAGGAGGAGAGCACAGGTGACCGGGTTCTGGGGTTCAGTGGGAGGCCATCTCGAGGAGTCGAGACCGGGTCTCCTAAACTCCAGGATTGGTAGGGTCACTTGCCGCTCTCGTAGGGGTCCAGGGTGTGGGCTTGGCTATTCATCGCGACTGTGGAATCCGTATTTTCTATTCTGGCTAAAATACTAAATACGGACGTCCTAGTATATCCCACGTTATATCTATATTTCTGCTGCCTGTGTTCTGTGATATCTGAGACGAATGACATATTATATATATGATATATAGTAGACGTTGCTTATGTTTTACACCCGCGCTAGTCCCGTCCCGGTATGCCGTTAGTTAAGTAACCTAACGGTGCATAACGGAACATTGCGGCGAATACGGATGGCATAAGCGTACGTGTTATTTTCGTTTCTTTTCTGTGATTGGCTTAAGGACTAAAATGATGGGATTACATTAATGTGATTAATGTAAAGAAAATAAACCTAAAAGATGTTGTAGAATCGGATTTAAAAACTACTCGGCTATTTATGAAAAAGCTATATTTCAAAAATGCGGAGCTTAAGCCACTCCTTTTGAAAACCTTTTGATTCTACAACGATATCAAGCTCAAAGCGTTAAAGATTTTCTTAAAAATCATCCGCAACCCTCCGTCATTTTAGGAAGTAGAGTACTTAGTATTCGTGCTACGTTTGTTGACCTTAGCCAAGGCGTAGTGTACGGTAGCTAAGTGATGTCTTCCTACAAACACATATGATGCAGATTAATTAGGACGAGCATATGACTTTGTTGACCTTAGCCAAGGGTCATGTGAACGGGTCTAATTAATCAAGAAATGACGGGTTGAGCTTGACTAGTGCTCGTGATTTGTTGACCTTAGCCAAGGTCACGAGTATTAGGGGTAAAAACCACATCGGGAATTTCAATAGTTGAAATTTGCAATGAGATTGCATACCTTCCATATGATGGTTGGATCCCGATCCCACTGTGGGCAATAGTTGCTCCTAGGAGAGTTTTACAGTTTACAATTAGCTAACTCATTAGGTGTCTAGAAAGGTGTTAACGGGGCTCCGCCTCTGGGAAAACGAGGTTTACTCTAATTAGGTCCGTGCGAAAGCATGGGGAACTGTAGGGTTCCTAGGCACCCTAATGAGTTCTCACAAGGCATCGATCATGCCAAATTAAAATTTTAACGGTGCCGAGAGACCCGACTACGGATCGTTTGCTAGAAAACTAGGCGAAAAAGCTAACTAGTTAACACTTAACTACAAGATACGGAAATACAACCTTTGTAGATCCGGTGCTCCACCTCCATAGCTCCGCAACGAGGTCCTCTCCGCTGTCCAAATCAAATCCGGGCTCAAGCGTCGTCTTCGTCGGAGAATGGGCAAGCTAGGTCGTCGATGTCCATGCCGAAGATGATCTACGTCGAGGCATCGCTAAATCAAGCTCCGACTTCACCAAGTCAAGAAACTTGTGAAGAAAACACACTCTACTACTTGGCAAGAGGTAGAGGATGAAGAAATAGGAAGTGGGTTCAATTTAGAATTGGATTTCTCACTCTTTATCATCAATCACCATTGATGACCTAAGCTTTTCTTCTTGAGTTCAAGGAAGAAGAAGAAGGAAAAATGATATGATAAGTTGAATAAATATTGAAAAAGAAAATCAATACTTATCATAACATGAACCATGGTCAAGTGTAGAGATTAAACTAGGGTTAATGGAGTGGTTAGGGTTAAGCATGAGACAAAATGGTTACTTAGGTCAAAGCTTCATGAAGCTTCAACTAGAATACAAAACAAGCCACCATTTTCCTTTATGCTATTCATTTTTCCAAAAAGAATAAATGAACAAATAAATGAATAAGTAAAAACCCTAATCATCCACTTAACCATAGTTTAATACTTTACACTTAACCAAAAAGCATGTATCATCAAACATGATACAATCATGTGCACAAAAACATATCGCATATGCAATGCGCACACCCGAGTGAGAAAATCCATTTAAAGTGAACCGATACTAGTTAATGCAAAGTAATATATCAAATATACAATTATGCATTAAATCATTAAATCAACACTTGATTTAACGATCCGGTCATGTCGCACATAACCGACTGGTATCATCAGTAACAACTTATCGAATCAACACTTGATCCGATAACCCGGTTATATCGCATATAACCGATCAATGTCACATCGCGAGAATCGAATACAGTATCACATACCGTATTATTCTCGGTCCCGCACATATCTCATATGCGCTCCTATTTCGTTTCGCTTGAGCCAGGAAACCTCTGTGTAGGACTCTAAAGACTCGTCAATACGCCGGTAGCAGATGATGATCATATCAAACACCCACAAGCCGCAAGCGGTCTGCTAAACGTAACGGCCACCCGGGTATTGAGCGATCTGAAGATCGACGAGCAAGCCCGCTCACACTCCAGTGAATCCAACCAGTAACACTACCGTACAGTCCGGTCTGATCGTCTGATATGTCGCATATCTTGCCTAGGGGTGGTAAACGTCAGACCCCAATAGCTCGATAAGTCGTGTCGATATGAGGTCTATAACTGTTCGAGAAACTACTGGTAACACTTACCAGTAAATCTCAGCAACCCTGGCCAGGGATTTCCTGTTATAGCCAATCGAACACAGCGCAACATCAACCCCCTATACCGGGAGAGACGAATCCCCTCCTATCGCTCATTGCCTCCATGTAACTCGGGACTGTACCCAAAAACCACCGTTTTGCACGCCCTCTTGGACGTGGTAAGATGGAAATCAAAGCACAGTGGGAACCACACAAGACTCTATGACGATCTCGGGTCAACAGACTACTCTGTACCAGTGTCACCAGAGAACTGCCATCTGACGTGAGGTATAATACCATCTGGGAGTTCTCGGCGAGTCCGTCCAGTGTACCCAGTCTCTACTGAGCACCCGTATATCATCTTTGATGTCAAACACCAATGGATATGGGATCATCCATCGCCCATCTGTATGGGTCGAGAAGGTACACGCTAGTCTACTCTGGTATATCGATGCCCCGTCTCGATACACCCACGACTAGGGACTTTGAAGGATGTACTTATGGACTACCATGTCCCCACTAGTATGATCCGCATCATAGTCCAGGTAGTCAAGTACAGATCCTAAGGGTTTTACCAACATGTAACAGAGAGACAATCAGTATACACGTTAAGGTAAAGTTCAACCAGATAGCATACTATCATGTCGAGCAAGAAAGTCCTCCCTATATACGTCCTAGCATCCACTACAATATACATCATATGTACAGTAATGGCCTCTAGGGCATACATATAACTAACAGGAACCTCCCTCAAAGTACCGACACTGGCCTGGCTGAACGGTTAGCGAAGTTGTAGACTGTAATTAATCCTGGCTAGTTTTTCTTTTTAAGGTTTGAAAGAAAAACTTGATAAAAAGCAGTGGGAAACATCGATTAGACAAGATAATAAACCAATCTAATCTATGCAAGAGCTTTCGCTGAGTGTATTCTTTTCACTCTCTTAATGGCAGATACCAATGACTGGACTTAAGCTTCTACTAGATAAAAACAAACTGAATGGGACCAACTATAAAGACTGGCTAAGGAATCTGAAGATCGCCTTGACTTATGATAAAGTATCATATGTCCTCACGGCTTCAGCCCCGCCCGTCCCAGGTCCAAAATCCTCAGTTGCGGACATTGAAGTCCGCAAGACATGGGACGCTGACTGTGCCACGGCCACATGCCTCGCGCTTGCATCGATGGACAATACACATCAAAAGCAGCACGAGGACATGGATATTCACGGTATATTGCTCCATACAAAGGAGTTATATGGGGAGCAATCCCGCGTATTACGATACGAAGCATCAAGGAACTGTTTCAGATGCGAATGGCCCCTGGCACACCAGTAGGAGACCATGTATTGAAGATGATAGCTCTTATAGAAGAGCTTGAGGACCTGGGATGGACAATGGACAATGAACAATATATAGATATTATTCTGCAGTCCCTCCCCTCCACCTTTGCTTAGTTCATAGTGAACTTCAACATGCACAGCATGGAGAAGGATCTCCCTGAACTCCTTAACATGTTAAGGAGTGCAGAGAGCACTATGAAGTCAGTTCGAACTCCCGTTATGACTATTGGACAGTCTTCTTCTTCTCGCCCGAAAGCTAAAGCCAAGGGAAAGAAAAAGAAGAAACCCACTAATCCTAAAGGCGGAGTTCAAAAGGTGAAGGGAAAGGGAAAGTCCAAGGCTGGAGACTCGGGGAAGGGCAAATGTTTTCATTGCCACAAGACAGGACATTGGAAGCGCAATTGCACAGAGTACTTAAGTCTCAAGAAGAAGCATGGTGATGCTTCCGCTGCAGGTGCGTTTGTGACTGAAAACTGTTTTTCTATAAACTCTGCTTCCTGGGTATTGGATACCGGTTCAGGTTCTCACATTTGCAATTCTATGCAGGGGCTGAGAAATAGCAAGGTTTTGAAGACAGGTGACCATACTCTCCGCGTTGGAAATGGTTCCAATGTACATACAGTCGCAGTGGGAGAGTATCACTTCGGTTGCCGTCTGGATATATTTTGATTTTGAATCCATGTTATTTTGTACCTGATATGCTATGTAATATAATATCCATTTCTTTGTTGGACAATGAAGGGTATAATTTTGTATTGCAAAACAATGTTATGAACATTCACCTGAATCAAATGTTGGTTGGGTATGGTACACTTAATAACGGAATATATGTCCTAAATCAACACACAGTTTTCAGTATACAGCACACTAATAAAAGAAAACTTTCAGAATTAAATGAAGCTTTTCTTTGGCACTGTAGACTTGGTCATATTAACGAAACAAGACTAAACAAGTTACACAAAGATGGATATTTAAATCCTTTTGAATATAAATCTTATGCGACTTGCCAGTCTTGTATCAAGGGTAAAATGACCAAAACTCCGTTTACCGGACACGGAGAAAGAGCTACTCAGCTCCTGGGCCTCATACATAGTGATGTATATGGGCCTATGTCTACACAGGCTAGAGGCGGTTTTTCATACTTCATTACATTCACTGATGATTTCTCAAGATTCGGTCATGTATTTTTATTAAAGCACAAGTCCGACGCTTTCGAGAAATTCATTGAATATAAACAAGAAGTAGAAAAACAAACCGGCTTGAGTATTAAGATGCTTCGATCAGATCGAGGTGGAGAGTATCTCAGTACAGAATTTGCAAACATCCTAAAAGAGAATGGGATTCTCTCTCAGCTCACTCCTCCTTACACACCACAGCACAACGGTGTGTCAGAACGACGGAATAGGATCCTATTAGATATGGTCCGGTCCATGATGAGTGACACTGAGTTACCAGTCTCGTTTTGGGGGCATGCATTGGAGACTGCAGCGTTTCTACTAAACAGGGTTCCAACCAAAGCCGTGTCTACCACGCCATATGAGATATGGCATGGGAAGAGACCATCTCTTAAGAGAATTAAGATTTGGGGTTGCCCGGCCTATGTTAAAAAACAGAATCCGGACAAACTCGAGACACGGTCAGTCATGTGTAACTTTGTAGGATATCCAAAGAATTCTTATGGATATCTGTTCTACCACAAAGAGGAAAAAAAAGTGTTTGTTTCTCAACATGCCACATTCTTGGAAAAAGAGTTTTTCACAGATAAAGATGATGGCAAAGTGGTGGATCTAGAAGAGGTTCTAGAGACACAAACTATAAATGACGATTTGGTTGAACCGACTGTTGCAGCAGAAACTGAAGAACCTCGGCCACTCCGTAGGTCTGGTAGGACTTCTCGCCCACCGGAGAGGTACTACAGTTTCCTCATTGATGGTGACAGAGAAGACTGTATCATGGAAGATGATGATCCTACCAGTTTTCAGCAAGCTATCACGAGTGGTGACTCTGTAAAGTGGCTGGATGCCATGAGATCCGAAATGGAGTTTATGTACACCAACAAAGTATGGACTTTGGACGTTGTACCCCCTGGGGTAAAACCTGTAGGGTGCAAATGGATCTTTAAAAGAAAGATTGGTGTGGATGGGCAGGTAGAGACCTATAAGGCAAGACTTGTGGCGAAAGGTTTTCGTCAAAGACCAGGTTTGGACTATGACGAAACTTTTTCGCCCGTAGCCAGGCTTAAATCCATTCGGATCCTACTTGCTATTGCTGCTCACTACGACTATGAAATCTGGCAGATGGACGTTAAAACAGCATTTCTAAATGGAGATTTAGAAGAATGCGTTTATATGGATCAGCCAGAGGGCTTCATTGACAGTGGGAGCAGCGAGAAAGCATGTAGATTGCTTAAATCCATATATGGGTTAAAGCAGGCATCTCGGAGTTGGAACATCTGTTTCGATGATGTTATCAAAGAGTTTGATTTCATCAAAAATCCAGATAAACCTTGTGTTTATAGGAAGGCTGTAGGAAGAGCTGTCACATTCCTCGTATTGTACGTTGATGACATTCTTCTGATAGGAAATGATATTCCTATGCTACAGTCGGTCAAATCATTCTTATCACTGAGGTTCTCCATGAAGGACCTGGGTGATGCCACATACATCCTGGGCATAAGGATCTATAGGGATAGATCCAAAAAGTTATTGGGACTGTCCCAAACCAGGTACATCAACACCATCCTAAAGAGGTTTAGTATGGAAGACTCCAAGCGGGGTGCCTTACCCGCTTGCCATGGAGTCACTCTCTCCAAGGATTCTTGTCCAAAGACCGATGAAGAGAGAGCTCGCATGAGCATTATACCTTATGCTTCGGCAGTAGGATCTATAATGTATGCGATGTTATGTACACGCCCAGATGTAGCTTATGCACTTAGTGTTGTAAGCAGGTATCAATCCAACCCAGGGGAGAACCACTGGACAGCTGTGAAGAACATTCTAAAGTACTTGCAAAGGACTAAAGAATTGTTCTTGGTGTATGGTAATAAAGATCTCCAAATGGAGGCCTTTACCGATTCGAGCTTCCAGAGCGATAAGGATGACAGCAAATCTATCTCAGGGTTTGTATTTACCCTCAATGGAGGGGCAGTAAGTTGGAAGAGTTCCAAACAAGATACCGTTGCAGACTCTACGATGGAAGCTGAGTACATTGCTGCAAATGATGCCGTCAAGGAAGCCGTCTGGATGAAGAAGTTCGTCTCGGAGCTAGGAGTAGTTCCAACCATTATTGATCCAATACCTTTGTATTGTGACAATAATGGGGCGATGGCGTTAGCCAAGGAGCCCAGATCCCATCAACGGTCCAGACACATCCTGAGGCGCTTTCATTTGATCCGGGAGATTGTAGATCGCCGCGAGATCGAGATTAAGAGAGTAGACACAAAGAACAACGCCGCGGATCCATTCACCAAGGCCCTCCCTCAGCCGCAGCATGAGCGACTTTTTGAGATGTTGGGTATGAGATACGCCAATAACTGGCCTTAGTGCAAGTGGGAGATTGTTGGATATATGTATGCCCTAGAGGCCATTATGTGATAGTGGATGTATCTATACATGTATATATATTCAGTTTGCATTCTTTCTCGACATGATAGTATGCTATCTGGTTCTTCTTTATCTGACATGTTTATTTGATCATGCTTCTATTCACTCATACATGCTGATAAAGCCCTGAGGATATCGGCTTGACTACTCTGATTATGATGGAGATCATACTAGTGGGACATCTGTAGTCTATAAGCATATCCTGGAACGTCCCTAGTCGTAGGTATATCGAGACGGGGCATTGATATACCAGAGTAGACTAGCGTATATAATACTAGACCCATACGATGGGCGATGGATGTTCCCACATTCATCGATGTTTGACATCAAGATCATATACGGGTGCTCAGTGGTGACTGGGTACACTGGACGGACTCACCGAGAACTCCTATATGGAATTATATCTATCGTCGGATAGCAGTTCTCAGGTGACACTGGTACAGGTTAGTCTGTAGACCCGAGATCGTCATGGAGTCTTGTGTGTTCTCCCACTGTATTTTGATTGCCACCCTACCACGGCTCTACTGTGTCGTGCAAACAGGTGGCCGTTAGGTACAGTCCCGAGACACACGAAGGCAATGAGCGATAGGAGGGGTTTCGTCTCTCCCGGTATTGGGAGTTGATGCTGTGCTGTGCTCGACTGGTTATAACAGCAAGTCCCTGACCAGGGCTGCTGAGATTTGCTGATAAGTGTTATCAGTAGTTTCTCGATCTGTTATAGACCATTCACCGACACGACTTATTGAGTTATTGGGGTCGACGTGACCATCCCTAGGCTCGATATGCAGCATATCTGACGAAGAGACCGGACTGTACGGTAGTGTAGCCGGATGGCTCGACGGGAGTTGTAGCAGGTTCGCTTGTTGTCTTCTGATCGCTCAATACCCGGGTGGCCGTTACGTTTAGCTGACCGCTTGCGGCTTGAGGGTACTTGATATGATCATTACCCTCTGCCGGCGTATTGACGAGTCTTAGAGTCCCACAAAGGAGTTACCCAGTCCAGGCGAAACGTTGTGGTGCGCGTATGCGATATGCGCATGCACCCGATTGAAATGTGCGTATATGATACCGAACATTGATCGGGTGGCCTACTTTTGGTGGGGTCGTATGAGATATGACTGGATTGATAAATTAAGTGTTGATTTATCATCTAACCATAAGTTATCTCACTTAAAACCTTTCTAGGGTTTGATGGATGTAAGCATGCATGCATGTGTTTCTTTATTTTCATTCTAGTTTCATGCACATGTGAATGTGCATACATGCATACATACATACACCCATCCATCATGGTTGTTAGCACAAGGAAATGGTGGCAATGCAAGACTTACACCATGGATTAAATAATGGATAATTATTTAATTTTGGTTTTAAAGTTAAATAAAAAAGAAAAGGATAATCATGTTAGTTTCCACACTCTTCTTCTAACCTAACCTAGCTCAACTACCACTAACCTATGGTTATCCTTCTCTTTATCATACTAAACCCAAGTTAAATTAACTATCTATCATTTAATCATGGTTGAAGTCAAGAAGGAATTAAATATATATAGTGATATAAATTTCTTTCTCTTGCTTAACTCAAGAGTTATCTCTTTACCTCTTGTTAATATTAGCCACCATCTTCTTCCTCTAGCTCCTTTGCTCTCTTGATTTTCTTAGTGAGCAAATACCACATAAAGATAGGTTTTTGAAGTGAGATTCCAAACCACAACATAACTCTACACAAGCTTAGCCGCTTAGTTTAGAGTGTTCTCTTCGGTTTATCGAAGTTGCAAGCTTGGACGGAGATCTCCGTGGTGGATCGTCGTGGACGCAAGGGAACTTCGAGAGGACCTCGACTCAACACCCAAAGCACCAAGGAGTCTAGCAAAGGGGAGCTACAAAGGTTGTAGCCTTCAAACCCTAATCTTTTCTAGCTTAAAGTTTAATAACCCTAATTTTCTAGGATCGATCCACTTGCATGTTAGTTTAGCACCTCAAAAATTATAACTTTGGGTCATGTGATGCTTCAAAACACTTCATAGGGTGCTATACTAACCTTACATGAAGTGGGGTTTAATTTCAAAATTATCCCCATTGGCTGGTGGAACAGATAAACAGGTAGGAAGGGGACCGCATATCGGATAGCATCTCTCTTGGAGAGAAATGCGCGGTGGATTCTACGCACCGACGGGTGGAAGCAAGGTGGTGTTATAATCTGATGGAAAACCATCCATCTCAGTCTATGTGGTGGGTGGAAGGGAAAAAGAAGATGAAGAAGTACCAACTTCGGAGTCAATAGCCGAAACGTGGACAAGACGGGCACTAGAATCCCGTGTCCAGCCAAGCATGCACTAAGCGAGTTTAGCGCAAGTGGCAGTGTGTGTGTGATTTAAAATTGGTTTTTATTTTAAAATGTCGGACGTGAGACAAATCACACAAAAAATGCATAATCAACCCTAAAACTAAGGTTACCTAGGTCAAGTCTCTAGACCGCTCCTTGACTTCCAAAGGACAAACCGCAGGATCAATACTCTATCACCTCTTTATCGCTCTTGTGGCCAGGTAAGTGCCAGGTAAGTGGGAGGTATCCGCAATACGAGTCACCGAAAATAGCGAGCCTAATTAAGTAACCACTTGCCTTAAACACACTTGTCTAAACACCACAAAAGTAATACGGATAAGCGATAGATTACCCATGACCTTCCACTGTCCTTATTGAGCGCGACAGTTCTTAGAGTCTTAGTCTAGATATTTTTTAATTAATGTAGGGTGATGCGGATGCTCGTTTTGTGATTTTTGGAGCTCTGAATTTGGTCTTTGCCCCTTAATGTCCGTATTAAAATATACACAAACCAATTACAAAACACGCAAAAAGATTTTTTTTAAGAGGCGATATTTTGCAAAGAATCCTGCAGAAAATATATTATTGGATTTTTCAAAGGAGAGAGAAAGATGTAGGAAAATTACCAGAGAAAAATGAAGCCCTAGATCCCCAACTCGGCCGCGGTTCCGCCGCTAAAGCGCACTTCTTTCCGCGGTTCCGCCGCGGATTTGAGAGATTGCTTAAAAAATTTTGCTACGGTGGCCTCTCTTGCTCCTCTGGATCTTGATGAATGTCTCTGAATCTTTATCTCCTCGCTACAGTGACTCGAGATTCCCTTGCAAAATTCGCACAATAATCGTTAAGCACACAATTTGCTGTTTTGTTTTATTTTATGATATAGATCAAATAAGAATTCAACACGAATAGTAAGAAAAAAATATTACGCACGTGTCCACGGCAACGGCGCCATTTGTTTGATCTATTTTAAAAAAGTGTTTGTAGAATAACCGCAATCAATAACGGTGTCGTGTATAGCTAGACCGAGATGAGTACGGGTCGTCCTCAGGGATATGCAGAATCTTTCAATCTTACTTTAGACGTGTTGAGAAAGAGAAAGAATAGAAGAATAAAGAATAGTAGAGAATAGTTTCTAGATCTACGTCAAAATACGGATGTAATACATATCTGATTTGAATACGGATATAGATTTTATAAGAAGAATGCTTGTAGGGTTCGTTCGGATTTAGTAGTCATGGATGACTAATAAAGATTACTCCTTTTATCTATTGATAGATTTAAACTAGATAGATAGTGATGAATGAGGATTAGGGTTCTTGGAAGAAACTAGTGTTTTCACACTATTGACCCTTGTCCTTTCATTGATCTCTATTCATGTCTAGCCCTTAACAAAAAAATTGTTAATCTGATCTCAAATCGCGGTCAAGACTATCAATAAATTAATAGCGCACCCGATAAGGATGTTAACATTTATTTTGCTAATGTTTATAAACCTCATAAGACTTAAAAGAAATTAAAATATTTTCTCATCCATTGTTCTACCCTAATCCTACGAACCCTATCAAGCGGAGAATTACTCACGCATGATGGAGATAGAAGAAGAACGGATAGAGAAGGAATTCATAATGTAAATACAGAAAATAAATGCAAACTAATTAATCTAATGATCTACCTTTATTAATCAATTTCGCAATTACAAAACCTTCAAGTTTAGTTTACAAGAAGAAGAAGAAGTTGCTCTCGATCTCTGCCTTGTAAGAAGTAGATGCTCTGTCGAATCTCATGTCACCTTATCACGTCGAATCGCGGACCTGTCTTGGATCACTTGTTCTTTGACGGTGATTTGCTTCATGTAAAAGATTGATTCTCTTTATAGATTTAGCCTTCGGTCATTTATATAGCCCAAAAACCAGAAACTTTAGATCCACAGAATTAGGGTTAGTTGTAGCAAATCCAACCTGAAAATCCCAACTCCTGACTCGGTGAATCGGACGCAGATCCACCGCACATTGCATGGTTTGGCCGCGGATCCGCGGCCATTTGGTGAGATCTTGGCTTCAGTTTTCTGGGTTTGCTTCAATATGAAACATGGAGATTTATTTGATGTCTGGAATTTGATAATATTTCCTGTGTCTCTGCCAGTACTGATTCTTCGATTTTATTTCTTTATCGGCAGATTTTTTGATTCCCGACATCTTAACATCTCGATCTCCTGACCTGAACTAAACCTTGCACAATATCTCAATGAATAATGTTAGTAATATTTGGAAACTTTGAGATATTATCCTAACCATTTGATATGATATTATAGTTTAAGAATATTGATTAAAGATATTTGATATAATATGCATATTTAAATTATCAAAATATTATATAAATATTATATACATATATTTTCCTTCATAATGTTAATTATAATATATAAACATATGAAAATAATATTTTTACAGATAAACCCTCATATGTGTCATATTTATAACAAACACTTTTAGATATTTTAGAAAAGTAAGAAAAATGTCATATCAAAAGTACAGTTTTATCGACTGAACACTTAGCAAGCTCGATCCTTTCTTCAAGTGGAGCCAAGAAGAGTTCTAGGGACTACTACTTGGAGTTTTAGAAGTGAAGGACTTGGTCTACAAAGGTTGTAACTCTCTTCACTTAGCTTAGAACTTGCTTTCTTGATACTAAAACCCTAATTATCTAGTTCGATTCTAGATTAGTGTAGCTTAGACCTCTAGATTTTTTAAAATTGCATACTTGATGCATGTGGAAATATAGTAAAGATGCTAAGACACACTTTCAGGTAGTATGGTGGTAGTGAGGGTGGATGAGGTGTTTGGGAAAATGGAGGAGATGAAGAAGAGGATGAAGAAAATGTGCTGGGTTCCTTAGTGTCGCCGCTGGGTTTCGGGAGGCATCGACCATGCCATTTTAAAAAAATGGCGCGCTAAAGAACCCTAACACTAGAATCTAAACTAGAGAATTAGACGAACAAGCATGTAAACATCTTTACATCTAAGTGAACAAGGTATACAACCTTTGTAGACCGGTCTTTCACTTCAACAGCTCCGTGTAGTAGTCCCTTTGCTCCAAGTAGTGATCTCTCGGACTCTAGTGAAGCTCCACAAGGTGAAATGAACAAGCTTTCTTGAAGTCTTCGAGACCGAAGATGATCTACGTCGAGGAGACACTAACTCAAGCTACCTCTTCACTAAGTGATGAACTAGTGAAGAAACAACCTAATCTAAATGGCTAGTAGAGAAGAAGTTGATGAAGTAGGAATTTTGCTCACTTTAGAAATAATTTTCTCACTAATTTTCTTCACCTCTCATGAAGCTAGAAAGCTTTTGGAGATGAGGAAGAAGAAGAAGTGTGAATGGAATAATGAGTGAGAATAGTAACCATGGGTGAGTTAGTATCATATACTAACTCATGTAGAGACTAAACCATCGGTAAACAATAATGGTTGGGTTAATAAATATTTTCAAGTAAAACAAAATTAGTGGACTTGGTCAATGGTTCCACAAGTTTCTACAAGTTTCAACCATACGACAATTTCCAACTAATTTGATTTACTTTAAATAAACAAAACCCTCACATTATTATAAGCATGGTGTAAGTCTCATACACCCATGTATCATGTGGCATCAAGCATGACACAAAAGATGTACATTAATATATATCACATATATACTAAGTGTACACAAGTGAGAAAAAGAAATCTTAAGTGAGCTAATATTAGTTAATGTAAGATAATATATCAAATATATAATTATACATTAAATTATTAAATCAACATTTGATTTAATAATCCGGCTATATCACATACAACCGACTAATATCAAATGTATCAACTTGTCGAATCAACACTTGATTCGACAACCCGGTTATATCACATATAATCGACCGATATCACATATCGCAAAAATAGAATACGGTATCACATACGCGTATTAATCTCGGTCCCGCACATATCACATATGTGCTCCTACTTCGTTTCGCTTGAGCCAGGAAACCTCTGTGTAATACTCTAAAGACTCGTCAATACGCCAGCGGTAGGTGGTGATCATATCAGTCACCCACAAGCCGCAAGCGGTCTGCTAAACGTAACGGCCACCCGGGTATTGAGCGATCAAAAGATCAACAAGCAAGCCTACTCATGCTCCTGCGAATCCAATCAATAACACTACCGTACAGTCCAATCTCTTCGTCTAATATGTCGCATATCGCATCCTGGGGGTGGTATAACGTCAGACCCCAATTGCCTGATAAGTCATATCGATGCAAGGTCCATAACGGTTCGAGAAACTACTGATAACACTTACCAGTAAATCTCAGCAACCCTGGCAAGGGATTTCCTGTTATGGCCAATCAAGTATAGCACAACATCAACGCCCAATACCGGGAGAGACGAATCCCTTCCTATCGCTCAATTCCTCCATGTGACTCAGGACTGTACCCAAAAAATACCGTTTTGCACGATCTCTTGAACGTGGTAAGGTGGAAATCAAAGCACAGTGGGAATCACACAAGACTTTATGACGATCTCGGTTCGACAGACTAACCTGCCAGTGTCACCAGAGAACTGCTATCTGACGATATGTATAATACCATCTAGGAGTTCTCGGCGAGTCCGTCCAGGGTACCCAGTCTCCACTGAGCACCCGTATACCTTCTCTGATGTCAAACACTAATGGATAAGGGATCATCCATCGCCCATCATATGGGTTGAGAAGCGTATACGCTAGTCTACTCTGGAATATCGATGCCCCGTCTCGATACTCCCACAACTAGGAACATTTGAAGGATGTACTTGCCGACTACCCTTTCCCCACTAGTATGATCTGCATCATAATCCTGGTAGTCAAGTACTTATCCTAAGGGCTTTATCAACATGTAATAGAGAGACAATAAGTGTACATGTTAAGATAAAGTGCAAACCAGATAGCATACTATCATGTCGAGTAAGAAAGTCATCCCTATATATGTCCAAGCATCCACTATAATATACATCACATGTATAATAACGGCCTCTAGGACATACATATTACTAACAATCTCCCACTTGCACTAAGGCCATTTGTTGTAGTATCTCATACTCAACGTCCTATAAAATTCTCTCTGGGAAAAAGCCTATGTGAGTGGAGCCGCCGTGTTATCCTTTGCATCAACTCTCCTAACATCGATCCCTTGGAGATCAACCATCTCCCTGATCAGGTGATACTGTCCTTAGAATATATCTGGAACGCTGATGGGACCGGCGTTCCAAGGCCAAAGCCACAACTCCATTGTTGTCACAATAACAGTTATTGGACTCTCAATGGTAGTAACCTTGTTTATCTCATGAACAAGAAATGTCCAGACAACCTCTTTGGTAGCATCGTTGGTAGCGATGTATCCAACCTTTATTGTATAGTATGTCACGATATCTAGCTTGGAACTCTTCCAACATACCGTCCCTCCACTGAGGGTAAAGACAAAGCCTGAGACTGACTTTCGGTCGTCCTTATCACTCTGGAAGCTCGAACCAAGAACATTCTTTTAATGCTTCACAAGTACTTAAGAATGTCCTCCACAGCTATCCAGTGATTCTCCCAAGATCCGATTGATTCATGATCACTACTCCTAGTGAGTTAGCTACATCTGATATGGTACATAACATTGCATGCATGATAGAGCCTACTGCCGGAGTATAGGGTATTCCTTGCATGCGAGCTCTCTCAAAATCAGTCTCGGGAGACATCTTTTTGGAGAGAGTGATTCATGAGTAAGTGGGCGAACCACCACGCTTAGAATCCTCCATACTAAATCCCTTTAGTAGGGTGTTAATGTACTTAGATTTGGGACACTCCCAACATCTATATAGATCTATCACCATAAATCATAATCTATAAAATGTAGTAGGCATCATCCAGATCTTTCATGGAGAATCCTCGTGATAAGAGGAGCTTGACCGAGTGTAGCATAGGAAACCATTTCCTATCAAGAGTATGTCATCTACATACAATACGTGGAAGACAACCTTACTCTCTACAACCTTCTTATATATACAAGGTTCATCTACATTTTTGATGAAGTCAAACACTTTGACTGCCACATCAAAACAGATGTTCCATCTCCGCGATTCTTGCTTTAATCCTGATGGACTTAAGCATAGCTTTGAAAGTCTTAACTTTTCCATCTACACCAAGAATCTTCTCATGATCCACTTGCTCCCGATGGGTTTTACCCTTTCAGGTGCAACAGGCAAAGTCATACTTTGTTGGTGTTCATGGATTCCATCTTTGATCGCATAGCATCCAGCCTTTTCATAGAGTCCCCACTCGTGATGGCCTGTATGAACCTTGGTTGGGTCATCATCTACCATGATGCAATCCTCGCTCCCACTTTCATCAAGAAGACCGTAGTATCTCTCAGGTGGATGAAGAACCCTACCAGATTCGCGGAGAGGCTGAGATTCGTTGGAGACTATTGAATCCTTTAGTTCTACCAAATTATCAGCTGTTAGTTTGTCTAGCTGGAACTCCTTCCAGTTCTATCCCATAACCACAAATTTCTTCACAAGAAATTCCTTTTCTAAAAAGGTGGAATTCTGAGAAACAAAACACCTTTTGCTCCTCAGTTAAGTAGAAGATATACCCTCGCAAATGTTTGGGATATCCAGCAAACTTACAGAACTGACCTTGCCTCGAGTTTGTCCGGATTTTTCTTTTCATCATAGGTCGGAAAACCTCATATCTTAACTCGTTTAAGACATGGTCTCTTCCCATACTATATCGCATATGGAGTGGTAGGCTTTGATTTAGTCGGAACCCTATTCAATAGGTATGCATCTTCTCAAGTGCATAACTCCAAAAGGAAACAGGTAACTCAGCAGTACTCATCATAGAGCGCACCATATCTCATAGGGCGACCGTTGTGATGTGGTGTACTCGAAAGAGTAAGCTGAGAGAGAATCCATTCTCCTTTTAGAAACTCCAGGAACTCCATGCCCAAGTATTTTCCTCATCGATCGCATCGAAGGACTTTAATACTTCTACCCATTTTGTTCTCTAATTCGTACTTATATTCCTTGAATTTCTTAGAAGCTTCAGACTTGTGTTTCAACGGGAACATATTTCCGAATCTTGAGAGATCTTCGATGAATGTAATGAAGTACAAAGGACCAACCCTGGCATTGTGTAGACATCAGACCGTATACATCATCATGTATCCATCCCAAGAGTTCAGCAACGCTTCCTCCGTTTCCAGTAAACGGAGTATTGGTCATTTTACTTTTGAGACAAGACTGGCAAGTATCATAAGATGAAAATTCGAACAGATTCTCATATTCATCCTTATGTAACTTAGCTCGTCGTGTCGCGTTGATATGACCTATTCTACAATGCCACAAGAAAGATTCGTTCATTTCTGAACTACTCCTCTTGTATGTGTTCCGCATACTTTGAACTGTGGTTTGATTTAGAACATATATGCTGTAAGTCCACGTTGCTCACCCCGGTTCTTACGGGAAGGCGGAAACAGCGAAAAATAATTTTTGGCGCAATGGCAACATGGACTAACACACGGATCTTTGCTAAACTACAAACTAGCAAACTACTAGAGGTGCAATCTACTATGTCATAGAAATTATACCTCACGATACCGGTCCTTCGGGTCTTCATTCCGCTGTCCCGCTCGTCCATCCAAGCTCCGAGGATCGATCCGGATCTTGGTCACCTCCGCGACCTCCTTGAGTCGAAGACGATCCACCCGAGAGTTGTACACCGAGCTCCACCTCTAGCCGAGACAACTAGGGCAACAAGATCGCTGGTCTTGATGTCCTAGGTTATGTAGAAGAGGTAGATGGAAGTGTTTGTCTATTTGGATCCTTTTTCTCTCAACACATGAGATCAAAGCATTTTTTCAAGAGGAGGAAGATGAAGGAGAACTAGCAACCATGGAGCTCTTTTTTCTTTTCTTCTCACAAGAGAGAGAATGAGAATATGAGAAATGAATTATCCACTAAAGAAAAAAGGCACCGTAGTTCAATAATACATAAACACCATCATTACCAATCCTTTCATGATAAAGTTGATGGCTACTAATGACTTGACCATTTTCATAATCCAAAAATAAAAAGAAATCCAAAGAAAACTCTAGACCTCTCATGAAGGTCAAAGTCAACTTTAGTCAACGGGTCAACAAAGTCAAGTGTGGTCAAGTATGGTCAAATGGTCAAAGCAATTAGCCATCACAAAATTATCACTGAAAAGATTAGTAAATAATGTCTCCGACTCATAACGGTTTTGACCGAACGAATTGCCAAAACCCTAATAAGTCCGCCTCAAAATGGTTTTGACCGAATCAACTGTCAAAACCCTAATGAGGCACCTCCTCCTTCATCGCTCCTCAAAACTGTGCATACACACCCGCATCCGCATTCCGTAGAATGCGAATGCACAGAAAAGAAAACAAATCCATCCGTGCAATACTAGGATCTGGCTTAAACCAAAGCCCACTAGTATTGCCTGCCCGAACAGCATACGCACACAAGTGAACGTAAGTGATCGCAGCCCTACCGTAAAACCATACGGCCTCTACACGTTTCGCTCAGTGCAGGGAAACTCTCTGTGTAGGACTCTAAAGACTCGACACTACGCTGGCAGTGGGTTTAACCACAGACCGTAAGCGGCACTAGCTGTACGTAACGGTCCCCAGGTAGATGTCGATAAGAAGGCCAATGAGATAAACCCATCCGAACTCCTACTGAGCCTGTATGTGACAATCCCCGTACAGTCCGGTCGGTTCGTCTGAGAACATCGCATGGCGGGCCTAGGGGGTGGTAAACGTCAGTCCCCTAACAGCGGTACAAGTCGTGTCGGAGTGTAGCCCAGAACACCCTGAGATAACACTGGAAACCTACCAGTATATCTCGCTTGCCCTGGCCAGGGACTACTTGTGTGATGGCTCTCCTAGATACAGCGCGATGTCAACCCCCAATACCGGGAGAGACGAATCCTGTCTAGCCGTCACAGCCTCCAAGTGCTTCGGGACTGCACCCAACTACTACCTGTTTGCACGACTCCTTTGAGCCGTGGTAGAGTAGTAATCTAAGTACAGTGGGAACTGTTGGAGATAGTGCCCTCAGAGTCAATTATTGGATCACAGGCACGTGATTGCAATGATTGAGGGAGGACCTATCCCAGGAGGACAGTCTTACTCGAGATGATAGTATGCTATCTGGTTTATCTTTATCATCGTGTACTGCTTTAGGTGACCTGACATGTCGCTATTACACGTTGATAGAGCCCCTAGGATTCTTGCTTGACGACCAGCAGTATGATGGCGATCATATACGTGGGAGCTGGTAGTCTATAAGCACATCCTTAATAGGTCCCTAGTCGTAGGAGTTTCGAGACAGGGCATCGCTACTCCATTAGTAGACTAGTGTATACAGTCGAGACCCCGACGAGGGGCGGTGGCCGGTCTCACAAGCCACTGGTGTCAGTTGGTTCACCTAAGATGTATACAGGTGCTCATTGGGTTATGAGTACACCGGACAGGACTCGCCGGGAACCTGCTAGTTGGTCTTATACCAGACGTCAGATAGCAGTTCCCAGGTGACATGTGTACAGGTTAGTTCATCGACCTGAGATCGTCATTTGTCTCGTGTGAGTTCCCACTGTGCTTTGATTACTACCCTACCACGGCTCAAAGGAGTCGTGCAAACAGGTTTTAGTTGGGTACAGTCCCGAGCCACATGGAGGCAGTGAGCGGATCTGCAGGGGTTCGTCTCTCCCGGTATTGGGGGTGAGGTCGCGCTGTGTCTAGGAGAGCCATTACGCAAAGCCCTCGGCCGAGGCAGGAGATTTACTGGTAGGTATTCCAGTAGTATCTCAGGGCGTTCTGGGCTACGCTCCGACACGACTTGTACCGCCTTTGGGGGTCTGACTTTTACCAACCCCCTAGGCCCGCCATGCGATACTCATAGACGAACGGACCGGACTGTACGGATATTGTCACTGACAGGCTCAGTTGGGTGTCGGGGTGAGCTTCCTCATCGACGTCCCTTTTGGTCAATAGCTGGTGGCCCGTCACGTATTGGCTTATACCTCTGACGTGCCAGTGGTTAAATCCACAGCCATAGTATTGACGAGTCTTTAGAGTCCACCACACTTTCAGTTACTCAGCTTTCGGGCGAAACGCTGTAGAGGCCGTATGGAGATATGGCAGGGTCCGATAAGATACGTGCGGTATTGCACGGATCAGGATCGGACAGTTTTGTACTAGTGGCCGTATAGTTATATGGCAGGGTTCGATCAGATACGTGCGGTATTGCACGAATCAGGATCGAACGGATTTTACTAGCCGGCTTTGGCTTAAGCCGGTCCTAGTCTAGTACAGTGTAGATTTTGTCTCATTGCATTTGTATCCGGTCGGAATACAGATGCGGGTGTGTATGCACAGTATAGGGGTTTTTCCTGTAATTTATTACGGGACCAGTTTTCTGGAGTTGCCAGTTTGCATTCCGTTCCGGCCGGTTTTCCTTTGTTCTTTCCCGGCCGGACTTTTCTGATGGAGGGGGTAATTTGCAGTTTTGCAAATTACATTTGAGGAGGGGGTTTCTTGTAAGTTGATTTATTATGATAACTTATTTAGATACCATTCCTTTCTTGCTTTATGGAGATTAGATGTGATAAGAAGTGATTTGGAGTTGATGTGATTTGGTTATGATGATGTTTTGCTTGTGGTTACCCTCCACCTTTTCCTACACTCACCTTCCTTCTAAGGTGATGTTTTGATATTCTTTTCTTCTCTTCCTCCACCATTCTTATGCTTACTAGATGATAAGTTTTTTCATTAGAAAAGAGAGAAGAAGAAAAAGAAAGAGAGAAGAAGAAGGAGAGAGTTCTTCATTCTTGAGAGTTTCTTTCTTGATCTCTTTTTCATGCTAGAAAAATGCAAGCACCATTTTTCTAATCCTTGTTTCCTCCATCATCTTCAAATAGCAACAAAACCCAAGTGAGACAATCTACTACACATTCTATAGCACATCTTGAGCATGTCGAGTTGCCGGCTTCATGCGCGAGTTGCCTCGGTATTGAGGCGGGAGCCCGTAAATGAAGAAGGCGATGTGGTGCCCTTTCCGGCGAGGAGGCAACGATGTGGAGGCAACACTTTCCGCGGGAGATCGGGACGATGACGAGAAGACCGGAGGACTCGGATCACTCGGTATACTTCTCACCCTATCTCTTGTTAGCTAGCGTAGGTTAATGGTAAACGATCCGGGTTTTCTTTGTCCACGGTAGCGCCGGTTTCCGAGTAAGGAAAAATTTTGATTCCGCAATTTGGCCTCGAGTAAGACGGCCGGGGCGCTCCCGTGGCGCAACATGGTATCAGAGCCACGCCATTAACCTTCGTCTAGCTTTCGTTTGATGTGTTTTGTGTTTCCGATCGACCGAAATCCCAAAAACCATACATTCCTTCACATCAGTTTTCTGTTGGAAATTTTTGGTGTCAAAAAATTTTTCAGGTGGTCTCAGAATGATGTGCAGGGAGTTCTAAGACATCTGGGAAAATACGAGACAGTGAACAGTTACCTAGAGCGCGGAAGCGCGGCAATACCCCCATTTCTGCCGCGCTTCCGCCGCAAGTTGGTTTGGTCACTGCTTCATATTTTCACAGTGGGCTTCTGGGCTTATTGGTGGGGTTTTGGAATATTAAAATTGGGCCAATTGTTTCTGTGAGTGCTACAGTATTGGTTTGGGGCCCACTTGTTAATTTTTTGGTCAATCGGAAAATTTTAAACACATTTTTCACAGTATTTACATTATTTCTGCGACCGTGAATGTCACTCGATCGGTAAATCCGGTCTAACTGCTATAGCCCGGTTAGACGGATTTGCGAACGTGACTTTCACGTTGATGTTCTATGTTTATGCTGTGATGTTGCGGATCGGTCGTGGGGGATAGCCTGGATGCAATGCTAGTACAGTTTTGTTGTATTATGTACATTTGTTATTGCGGGGCGAGCGTCCGACATGTGGACTGCCGTCACTGCCTGTTTGTATTATTCTTTTGGGGCACGACCTGGTTGCGGTCGATGTACCCGGTGTATGTATATTTTACATTCTGTACTAGGTTTGCCCCGTGGTGGGGTGCACGGATAGCCAGGTTCTGGAGGGCAACGGGCCCGCATCTCAGGGCATTGAGACGGAGGGGGCTTCAGTCCAGGATTGGCGGGCTATTCGCCGCACTCGTAGGGGGTACAGGTTGACCCAGGAGGGGTGCCCAAGTTACCGGATTCCGTGAAGTGCTGGGTGGTCCATTCACGGTGCTGGAGGGGGCTGCCTCGCTTCAGGTTTTGGCGGGTGACTTGCCGCGCCCGTAGGGGTCTAGGATTTCATTGCACAGGCTATCCACACGACCAGGGGAACGTCGGGTTTCAGCAGCGGCTCTGTGAAACCCGGGGCTTCCAGATATCTGTATTGTTCTGTGATGCTGTACATTTCTGTGATGTTGCATTTTATTCATGCCTTGAGCGAAATACTATATATTGGTATATATATTAGTAGATGTTGTATATGTTTTTCATCCGCGCTAGTCCAGTCCCCGCTCTGCCGTTAGTTAGCTAACCTAACGGGTGATGACGGGACCCAGTGGCGAATGCGGATGGCATATACGTACGTCAGTATATTTTCGTTTCTTTGTGGTGTGATTAATTGATGGGACTGCGTTGATTCGGATCAATGCAAGATAAACAAACCTATTCTGATGTTGTTGGAACAATTTTTCAAAAAAAAAAGCTGTTATTGCAAGGACGTTCACTTTTGTTTTGCATCGTGGTATTCATTTGGAATATCCTGCTCCTCAGTCGACGAGGCAAGGGCCGAGATCCCTTCACCGGGAGTGACCCCTTGGACAGAAGTTTGCGTCAGGGCATTAACTTCACTATAGCCGATTACTTTTGCTTTGCATCGTGGTATTCAGTTGGAATATCCTGCACCTCATTCTACGGGGAAAGAGCCGAGATCCCTTCACCAGGAGTGACCTCTTTAGTAAAGGTTTTCGTCACTATATTTTATAAAAGGCTATGCAGTTCCTTCAACGATATCAAGTTCATTACGTTAAAGGTTTTTCGCCAAAAACCATTCGTAGCCCTCCGTCATTTCCTACAGGTATTATTTGGTATTCGTGCTGCGTTTGTTGACCTAGTCAAGACGTAGTGTTCGGTAGCTAAGTGGTACTTGTTTGTTGCATAAGTGGGATTGGTTAGGACAGTCGTGCGGCCTTGTTGACCTAGTCAAGGGCACGTACGGGTGGGTTTAATGCGATCCAGAACAATGACGGGTTGAACTTGACTGGCGGTTTATGGTTTGTTGACCTAGTCAAGGTCATAAACCGCTTGGGGTAAAAATCACATCGGGAGTTTCAAAAGAACTGAAACTTGCCAGGTATGCGCATACCTTCTGGAGTGTGGTGACGTGAGTGGATTCCGTCACGTTATCATGCGATGATAGTTGGATCCCGATTCCCACTGATGAGTTGGTTTACTCCTCGGGTGATCCCGACTAATTCTTCTTTCAGGTTTGGAGGAGAATTTGAGGTACAGTGGGAGGTTTCCAGATTAGACAAAGTGATAACCATTCTGATCTAGGTTAGAGTGCACGCTGAGTGTTTCTTTTCTCTCTCTCTGGCAGCGACCATTGACCCGACCCTGGACTATGACTCAGTGACCAAGTTGACCGAACCTTCTTAACACTGGCTTTTGGATTGTCAGAGTTGCAGACCTCATTGCCACTCCTACTTTTACCCTTTTCTCCAGGACACCCCGTATTACTACGAACGTCCACTTCCATTGGACAAAACCATCGTATGGTTATATACGAACTCGAAGGACTTCGAGGATGGTTTCTGGTTCTGGAGAAAACGGATAGGACTATTCAGTTGTCTTTTCTTTTCACCTTCTCTCGGGTTGCGAGTACTCCTTGGTTTAGGAGTAGTACACCTATTACGTAAATTGGATAGTCTTCTTCCAAACCATAGGCTGGTGCCGACCGGTAGGGAATGAAGAAAACCAGTTAACCTAGACGGTGTACAGAAGGTATTAAGTTCAGACAAAGAAAGGGATTAGTAGGAGGGCAAAGTAAATTGCGACTGATATTCACGACCAAACCAAGTATTTCTTCGCCAATCCTAAATCACCTTTGTATTTCTCCAGGACACTCCGTATCACTACGAAGATCCACAGTTTATTGGATATTCCATCGTATGGTTATATACGAACTCGAAAGGAACTTGTTCCAGTTCGGGGATGGATTCTGGTTCAGGAGAAATAGGAATAAAGTACATTCAGGTGTCTTTTATCTTCACCTTCTCTCGCATTGCGAGTGCTCCTAGGATTAGGACAGTACACCCTTTATGCTTATTGGATAGTCTTCTTCCAAACCATAGGCTGGTGCCGAACGGTAGGGAAGGAAGAAAACCAATTGGCCTAAAGGGGTGTGCGGACGGTAATGACTAAAGACATATAAAGGGATTTGGACAGATGGCAAAGAGATATACGGTTACAGTTGTGAATCTGGATAATGGAAGAGGCATTACTAGGAATACCAGGATACCCCGACGAAACATTTCAATGTTTCAGTTTCACTGTGTACTGTTAATAGAAAACTGATTTCCCGATTATACACTTACTCCAGGGTATGTATTTACCAGGTATGATTCTCACATCTGTATGGTTTTACAGATGATGAGTGGGAGTAAGTTATTGGGAATTGGGTGATCATCCTCATTATATCGGGATTCGTTGTAATCGGTGATATTTGAGGAAGTCACCTGGGTTGTTTGCCGGTCGGCAAATATTTGGTTTTGAATATCCGCTGTTGTGCACCAATTTCAAATCGATATATCTGTACGTCTATTTTCATAGAGTGAGATATACCTTTTGATATTATGTCGATGACATTTACCTATATCAGTGGATGGTTAGGTAAGGAGCATTGAACAGCGGTGTAATTCTTCTTAACCATAAGTACAGTTTTCAACCTACGACGCACAGTGAAAGAGTTGTTAGACTCAGCGGACTTATACAGAGTATTGTATGTTGTCCAGTGTCCATTAGGACAGAGGGGTTGGTGCTCGTACTATATTCGGTTTACTTATGGCTTCTCTAGATTTTAGACAGCTGTTTCGTGGAAACACAGGGTCTAAGTTTTGAGGAGTTATAGGTATTTGAATAGAGTAGAGTACCAGGTGTAGCAAGTATCGGGATTCTTCAAAGAGATTGAAGATGTAGATACTTGTGTATGATATTCAGTTGATAGTAATGATGAAGACAGATTGCTTCTCTTTCAGGTTACTCATAATTGGAAGCATTCCTAAGTTGAGTAACGCTGATCGACCTCCTTCCATTTAGTTGACATGCACTGGAGACAGCTGCATGATTTGAATCTGGTTCAATTGAATCAGTGCCTCTGTTTCTATATTGGATATAGAACAGTTCATATCTTAACGATGTTAAGGTACGGGGAGTTGTCCGGCTTATGCTTAAAACCAGACTCCGGATAACTCAAGGCACGTTTCTGTAATGGCTGTTTGTGAGTTGACCCAGGCTATGACGAGGGTTGACTTTCTACCATCTGGCAGATCAATAGAAATATTGTTCTAGACTCGCCACAGTTTTATTAAAAATGGATTTTTTCAAAAACAGCAGTGGGAGTATGGTAGAACTGGAAGTGATTCCAGAACCGCAAACGATTACTGAAGAGTTGATAAGGAACCTAAAGATTCAATCTGATTTGATATTCCATTGGCCACTCCGCAGATAAGGTGGGTAACTTCAGGCACCCGAGAGGTACTCCGGTAGCCTCAAGGACGGTGACAGGGAAGTTCTTGTTTACCCACACTTGCCATTGTTGTTGTTCCAGGCTGCGAGACCCGGCAGGAGGATGAGTATAGCGTCGTTCTAAACTAGCTTTAGAAGTGCACGTCTATATGACTCTGGCAGAGGGTTGTCGTAGTCAGTGGGAGCAGCGGAAGCATTGGTGGACTTCATGCTTATATCTATTTATAGACTAAAGCAGATATAGCAGAGTTAGATCATCTGTTTCTGATGTGACAGTCATGGGTTTGACGTCATCAGAATAGGGGATGGATCTGTTGAGAAGGTAGTAGGAAGTGATATTCCTATACTACGATCGGTTATACTTTGGTCGTCACACAGTGTTTTCTCCACATGGGACTTGGATATTTTATCAGACATACTGGTTACTAGATCTATGGTTTTAGATCTAAATTTGGGTGGTTTCCCAATCAGGGTACTTTGACAGCATTCTAAGAGTATTTAGAATGGACGACTCCTGGCATGGTAGTGTACCTGCAGGTAATGGAGTCACCCTCTCTAAAGGTGTCTTACAGACTAAAGGGGAGAGGGATACGCATGATTGACAGATCACTTGCTTAGGCAATTGAGTCAATCATGAGATGTCAAGTACCACACCAGATGTTGTTCTTGCAGTAGGTGCAATAAGTTGATATTAATCCAATCCTGGAAAAACAGTCGGAAGCAGTTTTAGAACATAAGTGAATGTTCTAGGGATATGATAACGGCTGCCTCCTTTAGGAGACGGTTATCACTCCAGGCTTCCAAGGTGACATGGACGACAAGGAGGTTGTCAGAGTTATAGTTCTCCCTCTGACGAGGGGCAGTATTTTGGACAGGTGGTCCAAGGCAATACTGAGGGCGGCATGGCGCAGGATACTGATTAAGTTCAGTTGATGATACAGTCTAAGAAGTTTGGATTTGGAGTTCATTTATGAGCTAGGTCCCATCAGACATCCAGACATTCTAAGACAGGCATTGCTCATTTCGGGAGATGGCTTTCTCCGCGAACTTGAGATATAGAGAGACATAGAAAGAAACATCACAGCGGATCCACTCACTGAGGCTATTCCTCGAACGCAATAGTTTCGCAAACGAGTTTTGTGAGACTGACTAGTAGAGGAGTTGGGTGTTCGGTATCACACGGGCTGTGAGTATGCGACATCGCAATAATTAGCCTTGAGTGCAAGTGGGAGATTGTTGGAGATAGTGCCCTCAAGAGTCAATTATTGGATCACAGGCACGTGATTGCAATGATTGAGGGAGGACCTATCCCAGGAGGACAGTCTTACTCGAGATGATAGTATGCTATCTGGTTTATCTTTATCATCGTGTACTGCTTTAGGTGACCTGACATGTCGCTATTACACGTTGATAGAGCCCCTAGGATTCTTGCTTGACGACCAGCAGTATGATGGCGATCATATACGTGGGAGCTGGTAGTCTATAAGCACATCCTTAATAGGTCCCTAGTCGTAGGAGTTTCGAGACAGGGCATCGCTACTCCATTAGTAGACTAGTGTATACAGTCGAGACCCCGACGAGGGGCGGTGGCCGGTCTCACAAGCCACTGGTGTCAGTTGGTTCACCTAAGATGTATACAGGTGCTCATTGGGTTATGAGTACACCGGACAGGACTCGCCGGAAACCTGCTAGTTGGTCTTATACCAGACGTCAGATAGCAGTTCCCAGGTGACATGTGTACAGGTTAGTTCATCGACCTGAGATCGTCATTTGTCTCGTGTGAGTTCCCACTGTGCTTTGATTACTACCCTACCACGGCTCAAAGGAGTCGTGCAAACAGGTTTTAGTTGGGTACAGTCCCGAGCCACATGGAGGCAGTGAGCGGATCTGCAGGGGTTCGTCTCTCCCGGTATTGGGGGTGAGGTCGCGCTGTGTCTAGGAGAGCCATTACGCAAAGCCCTCGGCCGAGGCAGGAGATTTACTGGTAGGTATTCCAGTAGTATCTCAGGGCGTTCTGGGCTACGCTCCGACACGACTTGTACCGCCTTTGGGGGTCTGACTTTTACCAACCCCCTAGGCCCGCCATGCGATACTCATAGACGAACGGACCGGACTGTACGGATATTGTCACTGACAGGCTCAGTTGGGTGTCGGGGTGAGCTTCCTCATCGACGTCCCTTTTGGTCAATAGCTGGTGGCCCGTCACGTATTGGCTTATACCTCTGACGTGCCAGTGGTTAAATCCACAGCCATAGTATTGACGAGTCTTTAGAGTCCACCACACTTTCAGTTACTCAGCTTTCGGGCGAAACGCTGTAGAGGCCGTATGGAGATATGGCAGGGTCCGATAAGATACGTGCGGTATTGCACGGATCAGGATCGGACAGTTTTGTACTAGTGGCCGTATAGTTATATGGCAGGGTTCGATCAGATACGTGCGGTATTGCACGAATCAGGATCGAACGGATTTTACTAGCCGGCTTTGGCTTAAGCCGGTCCTAGTCTAGTACAGTGTAGATTTTGTCTCATTGCATTTGTATCCGGTCGGAATACAGATGCGGGTGTGTATGCACAGTATAGGGGTTTTTCCTGTAATTTATTACGGGACCAGTTTTCTGGAGTTGCCAGTTTGCATTCCGTTCCGGCCGGTTTTCCTTTGTTCTTTCCCGGCCGGACTTTTCTGATGGAGGGGGTAATTTGCAGTTTTGCAAATTACATTTGAGGAGGGGGTTTCTTGTAAGTTGATTTATTATGATAACTTATTTAGATACCATTCCTTTCTTGCTTTATGGAGATTAGATGTGATAAGAAGTGATTTGGAGTTGATGTGATTTGGTTATGATGATGTTTTGCTTGTGGTTACCCTCCACCTTTTCCTACACTCACCTTCCTTCTAAGGTGATGTTTTGATATTCTTTTCTTCTCTTCCTCCACCATTCTTATGCTTACTAGATGATAAGTTTTTTCATTAGAAAAGAGAGAAGAAGAAAAAGAAAGAGAGAAGAAGAAGGAGAGAGTTCTTCATTCTTGAGAGTTTCTTTCTTGATCTCTTTTTCATGCTAGAAAAATGCAAGCACCATTTTTCTAATCCTTGTTTCCTCCATCATCTTCAAATGGCAACAAAACCCAAGTGAGACAATCTACTACACATTCTACAGCACATCTTGAGCATGTCGAGTTGCCGGCTTCATGCGCGAGTTGCCTCGGTATTGAGGCGGGAGCCCGTAAATGAAGAAGGCGATGTGGTGCCCTTTCCGGCGAGGAGGCAACGATGTGGAGGCAACACTTTCCGCGGGAGATCGGGACGATGACGAGAAGACCGGAGGACTCGGATCACTCGGTATACTTCTCACCCTATCTCTTGTTAGCTAGCGTAGGTTAATGGTAAACGATCCGGGTTTTCTTTGTCCACGGTAGCGCCGGTTTCCGAGTAAGGAAAAATTTTGATTCCGCAATTTGGCCTCGAGTAAGACGGCCGGGGCGCTCCCGTGGCGCAACAGTGGGAACACACTCAAGGCGAAGTGACAGTGTCAAGTCAGCGGACTAAGCTGTACTCATGTCATCTGGGAACTGATAACTGACGATAGGTATAATACCAACCAACAGTTCCCGACGAGTCATGTCCAGTGTACTCGTAACCTAACGAGCACCCGCATACTATCTCCAGTACGACGTACTGATGGCTGTGGGACAGACCATCTCCCCTACTGGGATGAGAAGCGCATACGCTAGTCTACTCCGGAGTATCGATGCCCTGTCTCGACAGTCCTACGACTAGGGACCTGTATAAGGATGTGCTTATAGATTACCCAGCCCCCACAAGTGTGACTGCCATCACAACGCTGGTAATCAAGCAAAGATCCTAAGGGCTCTACTAATATTTATAAGCGATATGCTAAAAGAAACACATGCACATATTGAAGTGGATACAAACCAAGTAGCATACTACTATTTTGAGCAAGATTGTCTATACAACTGTGAATATCCCAAGCTTCCATCAAGTAATATACAAACTAATATGATACAGTAATGGCCTCTAGGGCATATACACTAACATATGCTATTTCATAACGTGCCTGATCCAATAAACTCTTGATTAAGGAAAATGTTCACAATATTATCCATCAATACAAAATTATATCCTTCTTTAACTTATTAAAGAAATCGATGTAATGTTGTATATTTGGTTCGGTATGTAATAACATTCGCTCAGAATCAATGTATTTAATACAAGGTGATATCTGCCAACTGATTTGGCTGCAACACTTGCACCATTCTCTACACTTAGAGACATATCACACATTCCCAGTTCTCTACCTATCTGCAGCCCATGTAATATATTACATATGCGGGATCCTAATCCGGTATCTCATACCCAGGACATAGAGGATACTGAGAAACAGTTCTTGGTAATGAACACACCCGAAGAAGATGCATCAACATGCACTTTCTTCGTTTGGGTTGCATGGGAATCCTGGTATTCCCCTATTCCCTGCTCAGACTTATAACTATTATAAGAAAGAACGAAGCCAACGTTCACCAGCTCAGTATAATAAGCAGGTTCGGTCAATACATCCATATTATTATCTTGATTAAGGCGTGACATGGTTGCTACCAGGAGAGAGAGAGAGAGAAGAAAACATTCTGCGTGCACACTTGCAAGATAAGATTGGTTATTATTTTATCTAATTAGGATGGCTCTCACTGTTTTTATCAAATCTTCCTTCAAACCCTAAATGGTAAGACTAGCCGAGATTAATTACACCATACAAGTTCTCCAATCTTTCGGCCAAGCCAGTGTCGGTACTTTAAGGAAGGTTCCCCATGCTTTCGCATGGACCTAATTAAAATAAATCTCGTTTTCCCAGGGGCGTAACCCCGTTAACACCTTTCTAGACACCTACTTGATCGGCTAATTGTAATGTGCAAAACTCTCACAAAAGTAACTCTTAGTTGCAGTGGGTATCGGGGTCCAACTATCTTATAGAAAGTATGCAATCTCATTGCAAATTTCAACACTTGAAATTCCCGATATTATTCTTGCCCTAGCGTCCTATGACCTTGACGAAAGCCAACAAACCATAGTCTGATAGTCAAGTTCAACCCGTACATTTCATGATTGAATTAAACACACCCACACGACCCTTGATGAAAGCAAACAAAGTCGTACGACTACCCTAATCCAATTGCATCACATGCTTAAGCAGATAAGTACTAATCAGCTACCGCACACTACGCCTTGATGAAAACCAACAAACATAGCGTGAATACTAAATACTACTTATCTGAAATAACAGAGGGCTACGACAGGTTTTTAAGAAAACCTTTTGCGTAATGAACATGATATCTGTAATACCCCATGTGGAGTTGGGGCTGAATACTACCTACCCCGTGAGAAGTGAGGTGTTATCCGGTATCAAGGTAGGGATGTAACCGATACGGATGCACACGGGGACCCACCAGAACAATGGGGAGTATCAAATTCCATTCCGAAAGAGGGTATGATTTGAACTATAAATGGAATGATACCACTATTATAACACAGAGGCGCCTTTTGGATGAATCGGAACTTCGAAGTTTGAAAAACTCCGTAGTTAAGCATGCTTGAGCCAGAGAAATTCCGGGATAGGTGACCTACTGAGAAGTAGCCCCGGGTTCATTCAAAGGGACAAAACCGTGCGACTTCCGCCAAAGCGGACAATACCATCTGTGTTTGGAGGTGGGTCGTGACAAATATGGTATCAGAGCCGGTCCCTCAAAAGTAGGTCTGTGGTTCGTGTTAGTTGTATGTATGCCCTAGAGGCCAGTATTGTACAGATGATGTATACTATATTGGATGCTTGGACATATATAGAGAGGACTTTCTTGCTCGACATGATAGTAAGCTATCTGGTTGCTCTTTATCTTAACATGTATACTTGTCTCTTTATACTGTCTTATAGTTACATGTTGGTAAAGCCCTTAGGATGTGTACTTGACTACCTGGACTATGATGCGGATCATACTAGTGGGGACATGGTAGTCCATAAGTACATCCTTCGAGGTCCCTAGTCATGGGTGTATCAAGACGGGGCATCGATATACCAGTGTAGACTAGCGTATACGCTTCTCGACCCATGAGATGGGCGATGGATGATCCCATATCCATTGGTGTTTGACATCAGAGATGGTATACGGGTGCTCAGTGGAGACTGGGTACACTGGACGGACTCGCCGAAAACTCCCAGATGGTATTATACCTCATGTCAGATGGCAGTTCTCTGGTGACACTTGTGCAGGTTAGTCTGTAGACCCGAGATCGTCATAGAGTCTTGTGTGATTCCCACTGTGCTTTGATTTCCACCTTACCACGTCCATGAGGGCGTGCAAAATGGTGGTTTTTGGGTACAGTCCCGAGTCACATGGAGGCAATGAGCGATAGGAGGGGTTTCGTCTCTCCCGGTATTGGGGGTTGATGTTGCGCTGTGCTCGATTGGCCGTAACAGGGAAGTCCCTGGCCAGGGCTGATTTAGAGATTTACTGGAAAGTGTTACCAGTAGTTTCTCGACCCGTTATGAGCCTCACATCGGCATGACTTATCAGTTATTGGGGTCTGACGTTTACCACCCCTAAACTTGATATGCGACATATCAGACGAGGAGACCGGACTGTACGGGAAGTGTTACCGGCAGGCTTTTACAGGAGTTGGAGCGGGCTTGCTTGCTGATCTTCTGATCGCTCAATACCCGGGTAGCCGTTACGTCCAGATAGTACCGCTGACGGCTTGTGGGTTCTTGATGTGATCATCACCTACTGCCGGCGTATTGACGAGTCTTTAGAGTCCTACATAGAGATTTTACTGGCTCAGGCAAAACGAAATAGGAGCGCATATGTGATATGTGCGAGACCGAGAATAATGCGTGTATGTGATACCGTATTCTATTCTCGCGACTTTTTGTATCGGTCGGTTATATATGATATAGCCGGGTTATCGAATCAAGTGTTGATTCGATAAGTCGATACAATGGATGTTAGTCGGTTATATGAGATATGACCGGATTATTAAGTCAAGTGTTGATTTAATAATTAAGTGTATATTTGTATATTAGATATACTAGTTTACATTTACTAACACTTGTTCACTTTAGGTTTTTTCTCACATGTACACAATTTTAATGTATATAGGATATATATTAAAATGTGTTTTCTTTTTAGTATCATGGTTGATGATACACATGACATGGGTGTACAAGACATACACCATTCTATTTTTATGGTGGGTTATAATTATTTAAGGTAATTACAAAATTGGTGGAATTTTGGAAAGAGCATGAAGCTTGTAGAAGCTTCCTTTGCTTTGACAAAGTCACTACCTTTGTCTTCACCTTAGATTTTTTATTAACCTAACCATTTAGATTAGCCATGGTTATGTCTCTACATGAGTTAGTATATGATACTTACTCACCATGGTTAGCTTTCTCACTTGATCATTATCCTCATCTCTTTCTTTTGTTCATCCTTCTTCTTCATTTTGGTAAAAGAGAAAAAGCTTGCTAGGTTTGATCCAAAGTGAGAAAGATTGTGAGAATAAAATTCTAAAGAGAACCCACTTCCTATTCTCCATCCTCTACTAGACTAGCACTTTAGTTTAGGGTGTTTGCTTCACTAATTCTCAAGTTAGTGAAGTAGAAGCTTTGAGTTGGCATCCCCTCGACGTAGATCATCTTCGTCCTCGAAGACTTCAAGCAAGGATGCGTCTTTCGCCTCGTGAAGCCATGCAAGGGTCCGGGAGAACCACGATCGCAGCGAAGGGACTTCAACAAGGAGCTAAAGATGTGAAGGACCGACCTACAAAGGTTGTATTTCGTATTCACTTAGTCATAAACGTAGTTTACTAGCATATGAAACCCTAATTTTCTAGCAACGATCTTGTTTAGGGTTATTCGGCACGGCTAAAATTTTAAACGGACATGTTTGATGCTTCCTTAACCCTTGTTAGAGTGCCTAGTAACCCTACAGTGGTATCAGAGCCTAGCTAGAGCATTAGGTGATGTGTTAACGAAGGTAAAACTCCGAACAAACCCGAATACGTCAAAGTTAACCCTCTCTGTACATTTTTTTCAAAACTGTGTATTTTCAGAATTAAAAATACCTAAAAAATTCAGTAGGGTTTCTAAGAACTACGGTGAAATTTGAGCGCACAATCCATACACACCACCGCGGAACCGCGGCCGTACCTCCCTTAGGCCGCAGATCCACGGCAGTAATGAGGAATCATGCACTCATTTTTTCCCTGTAATTACTATTTCTGTTATTTGTATTTCTGGGTATTTTTACATTAACTCAAGTGTTGAGTATTCTGGGGTTTATTTTGTAATCGTCGATTCGATCGGAGAATTTAATTTTGTTCTGTTATTCCGGATTAATTTAGAAAGTATTAAAATGTTCGAACGGATATCATTAACTCAATTTTTCCGGCACGAAAAACATTCAAGTGTTGAATTTTTCTCGGGTTTAAATCTTTCGGAAATACGTGCATGTGACGCGATGGACCCTCTAGAAGACAACAAACCTTAACTCGATTATGTGACCGTCTTGAACTGCCTTTTGAACCTTAGGGTTTGAGGCAGTACGGCGTGCCACATGTGAGGCGTTGGCTTAACCCTTCTACGGCTGGACCGTTGCTACTGTGACGTATTCTGGAATTTTTGAACTCCGCTAAAGTGTTGAGCTATTTAGGAAATCTCGGGTATTTGATTATTCGATCGGAAAGTTTAATACTGTCTATTTATCTGGAATGTGATACAATATGTGGAATTCATACAGTTAGGCATGAAATGCGAAGTATGTGATATTTCGGATTTACGATGTCTAAAGAGATTGTGGATTCCAAATGTTGTAGTTTTACACTTTCTTTTCTGTGACCTTAAGTGTAATATGTGATATCGCCGGTTTCGTTGCTATATGTCAACGACAATTGGGATGCGCATATTTACTTACGTTGATGACATGTGATTTTATATGTTGCTGGATATGTTATATTGGATCGTCGCGTTCTGAATAGCTGGGATTTTTTTATGTGAGATGAGAGTTTTTATTTTCATTCATGTAAAATAAAATGTATGTAATATTCTTTTATTGGGGCACTTCCGGGATGAGGTTGATGTCACCTATTGTATATTATTTACTTTTCCGCACTAGGATAGACCCAAGGAGGAGAGCACAAGTAACCGGGTTCTGGAGTCCAGTGGGAGACCAACTCGAGGAGTCGAATCCGGGTCTCCTAACTCTAGAATTGGTAGGGTTGCTTGCCGCTCTCGTAGGGGTCTAGGGGTGTGGGTTTGGCTATTCATCGCGACCGTGGAATCCGTGTTTTATAGAGGCTCAAAATAAAACACGGACGTGCTAGTATATCCAATGTTTCATATGTTTCTTCTGCTGCGATATCTGTGATGTGATCATTTGATATGCTGTGATAAATACTGTATATAGTATATATGATATATTATATAGGCGTTACTTATGTTTTACACCCGTGCTAGCCCTGCCCCGCTCTGCCGTTAGTTACCTAACCTAACGGTGCACGAGAGGACATCGAGGCGAATGCGAATGGCATAAATGTACGTCGTATTTATCTATGATGTTTAGGTGACTTAAATGATGGGACTTCATTAATGAGATTAATGAAAGAAAAGAAACCTAAAAGATGTTGTAGAATCAAATTTTTCAAAAAGGGTAGCTACAGTTTTGCTTTGTATAGCGGTATATATGATATACCCTGCACCTTATTCGATGGGGAAAGAGCCGAGATCCCTTCACCGGGAGTGACCTCTTTAGCAAAATTGGCAGATGCTACAACACTCAGTTTGCTTTTGATTGCTTTTGGAGTTTTGCTTTGCATAGTGATGTATATGATATATCATGCACCTTATTCCATAAGGAAAGAGCCGAGATCCCTTCACCGAGAGTGACCTCTTTAGCAAAACTAATAAAAGCATCAAAATCACTCCATTTCAAAATTCACATGATTCTACAACGATATCAAGTTCATTACGCAATAGGTTTTCAGAAAAACCTGTCGTAGCCCTCCGTCATTTCAGATAAGTTGTATATAGTATTCGTGCTGCATTTGTTAGCTTTCGTCAAGGTGTAGTGTGCGGTAGCTATATGCTGCTTATCTGCTGCATATGATGCGACTGGATTAGGGTAGTCGTACGGCTTTGTTGGCTTTCGTCAAGGGTCGTGCGGGTGGGTTTAATTCAGTCAAGAAATGTACGGGTTGAACTTGACTAGCGGGCTATGGTTTGTTGGCTTTCGTCAAGGTCATAGCATGTTAGGGGAAAAATATTATCGGGAATTTCAAGTGTTGAAATTTGCAATGAGATTGCATACCTTCTATAAGATAGTTGGATCCCGATACCCACTGCGAGTAATTGTTACTCCCGGGAGAATTTTACACAGGACAATTAGCCGATCAAGTAGGTGTCTAGAAAGGTGTCAACGGAGTTACGCCTCTGGGAAAACGAGGTTTACTTTAATTAGGTTCGTGCGAAAGCACGGGGAACCTCCCTCAAAGTACCGACACTGGCCTGGCTGAAAAATTGGCGAAGTTGTAGGGTGTAATTAATCCCGGCTAGTCTTTCCTTTTAGGGTTTGAAGGAAGATTTGATAAAAACAGTGGGAGCCATCCGATTAGATAAAATAATAACCAATCTGATCTTGCAAGAGTATACGCTAAAGTGTTTTCTTCTCTCTCTCTCCAGGTAGCGACCATATCATGCCTTAATCAAGATAATAATATGGATGTATTGACCGAACCCGCATGTTATACTTGTTAGTTATATGTATGCCCTAGAGGCCATTACTATACATAGGATGTATATTGTAGTGGATGCTTGGACATATATAGGGAGGACTTTCTTGCTCGACATGATAGTATGCTATCTGGTTACTCTTTACCTTAACGTGTACATTGATAGTCTCTCTGTTACATGTTGGTAAAGCCCTTAGGATGTGTACTTGACTACCTGGACTATGATGCAGATCATACTAGTGGGGACATGGTTGTCCATAAGTACATCCTTCAAAGTCCCTAGTCGTGGGTGTATCGAGACGGGGCATCGATATACCAGAGTAGACTAGCGTATACCTTCTCGACCTATACAGATGGGCGATGGATGATCCCATATCCATTGGTGTTTGACATCAGAGATGATATACGGGTGCTCAGTAGAGACTGGGTACACTGGACGGACTCGCCGAGAACTCCCAGATGGTATTATACCTTACGTCAGATGGCAGTTCTCTGGTGACACTGGTACAGAGTAGTCTGTTGATCCGAGATCGTCATAGAGTCTTGTGTGGTTCCCACTGTGCTTTGATTTCCACCTTACCATGTCCAAGAGGCGTGCAAAACGGTGGTTTTTGGGTACAGTCCCGAATCACATGGAGGCAATGAGCGATAGGAGGGGATTCGTCTCTCCCGGTATAGGGAGTTGATGTTGCGCTGTGTTCGATTGGCTATAACCGGAAATCCCTGGCCAGGGTTGCTGAGATTTACTAGTAAGTGTTACCAGTAGTTTCTCGAATTGTTATAGACCTCATATCGACACGACTTATCAAGCAATTGGGGTCTGACGTTTACCACCCCTAGGCGAGATATGCGACATATCAGACGATCAGACCGGACTGTACGGTAAGTGTTACTGGTTGGATTCAAAGGAGTGTGAGCGGGCTTGCTCGTCGATCTTCTGATCGCTCAATACCCGGGTGGCCGTTACGTTTAGCAGACCGCTTGCGGCTTATGGATTTTTGATATGATCATCATCCGCTGCCGGCGTATTGACGAGTCTTTAGAGTCCTACACAGAGGTTTCCTGGCTCAAGCGAAATGAAATAGGAGCGCAGATGAGATATGTGCAGGACCGAGAATGATACCAGTATGTGATACTGTATTCGATTCTCGCGATTTGTGACATTGATCGGTTATATGCGATATAGCCGGGTTATCGGATCAAGTGTTGATTCGATAAGTTGTTACTGTTGATACTAGTCGGTTATATGCGATATGACCGGATCATTAAATCAAGTGTTGATTTAATGATTTAATGTATAATTATATATTTGATATATTACTTTACATTAACTAGTATCGGTTCACTTTAAATGGATTTTCTCACTCGGATGTGCACATTGTATATGTGATATACGTTTGTGCACTTGGATGTATCATGTTTGATGATACATGTTTACTTGAGCTTGTGTAAAGAATAAACCATGGTTTTATGAATGGTTAGGGTTTTGATTTCTTATTCATTTATTCTTTTGGGAAATGAAAGGATAATGAACAAAATGGTTTCTTCTTTATTTCTTTCTTGAAGCTTCATGAAGACTTTGACCAAGTGACCATTTTGTCTCATGCTTAACCCTAACCATTCCACTTAACCATGATTCATTCTCTACACTTGACCATGGTTTGATTATGATAAGTATTCATTTTTCTTTTCAATTTAAAATTAACTTATCATATTCATTCTTTCTTCTTCTTCTTCTTCATCACATGAAGAAAGCTTGCTACTACAATGGCAACTTGAGAAAACAAGTGAGAAATCCAATTCTAAAGTGAACCCACTTCCTATTTCTTCATCCTCTACCTCTTGCCAAGTAGTATAGGGTGTTTTCTTCACAAGTTTTATGACTTGGTGAAGTGGGAGCTTGATCTAGTGATGCCTCGACGTAGATCATCTTCGGCATCGACATCGACGACCTAGCCCGCCCTTTTCTCCGACGAAGCCGACGCTAGAGTCCGAGATCCGATTTGGACAGCGGAGGGACTTCATCATGGAGCTATGGAGGTGGAGAACCGGATCTACAAAGGTTGTATTTCCGTTCTTTAAGTTAAATTGTTAACTAGTTGCATTGTTCGCCTAGACATCTAGTTAACGATCCGTATTAGGGTTTCTCGGCACCCGTAAATTTTGAAATTGGCATGGTCGATGCCTTGTGAGACCTCATTAGCGTGCCTAGGAACCCTACAATACTGTGCTGGGGAACGTTGGTTCCGTTCTTTCTTATAAAAGTTATAAGACTGAACAAGATATAGGGGAATACCAGGATTCCCATGCCACCCATGTGAAGAAAATACATGTTGATGCATTTTCTTCGGGTGTGTTCGTTACAGAGAACTGTTTCTCCATTTGCTCTACGTCCTGGGTATTGGATACCGGGTCGGGATCCCATATATGTAATCAGTTATATGGGCTTAGGAAAGATAGAGAACTTGGAGAAGGTGATAATGACATAAGGGTTGGAAATGGTGCAATTGTTGCAGCTAAAACCGTCGGGGAATATCACCTTGTATTGCCAACTGGTAATACATTGATTCTGAACGAATGCTATTTCATGCCGAACCTGATATGCAACATTATATCGGTTTCTTTGTTGAGTAAAGAGGGATATAATTTTGTATTACAGGATAATGTTATGAACATTTTCCTAAACCAAAAGTTGGTTAGATCAGGCACGTTGTGCAATGGATTTATGTTCTAAATCAATCAACAGTTCTGAGCATAACAAACACACACAAGAGGAAGAGTTCAGAACTGAACGAATCTTTCTTGTAGCATTGTAGACTGGGTCACATCAATTCGACACGACTAGCTAAGTTGCATAAGGATGGATATTTGAAACCGTTCGAATTTTCATCTTATGACACTTGCTAGTCATGTCTCAAAGGCAAGATGACCAAAACTCCGTTTACGGGACACGGAGAAAGAGTTACCGAACTCTTGGGACTGATACATAGTGATGTATGCGGTCTCATGTCTACACATGCCAAGGATGGTTCTTCGTACTTTATTACATTCACTGACGATCTCTCAAGATACGGACATGTGTTCTTGATAAGACACAAGTCTGAAGCTTTTAAGAAATTTAGAGAATATAAACAAGAAGTCGAGAACCAAACCGGAAAAAGTATTAAAATCCTACGATCTGATCGAGGAGGTGAATACTTGAGCAATGAATTCCTGGACTTCCTAAAAGAGAATGGGATTCTCTCTCAGCTGACTCCTCCATTTACACCACAGCACAACGGTGTATCAAAATGGAGGAACCGCACCCTATTAGATATGGTGCGCTCTATGATGAGCACAGCTGAGTTACCTATTTCCTTCTGTGGGTATGCGCTAGAGACAGCCATACATCTATTGAATATGGCTCCCACCAAATCTGTGCCTACCACTCCATATGAGATATGGAAAGGAAAGAGACCATGTCTTAACTATGTAAAGATATGGGGTTGTCCAGCCTATGTCAAACGACAAAATCCGTACAAACTCGAGGCACGGTCTGTTCTATGCAAATTTGTAGGATATCCCAAGAATTCTCAAGGGTATATCTTCTACCACACTGAGGAACAAAGGGTGTTTGTTTCTCAGCATGCCACCTTTTTAGAAAAGGAATTTCTTGCAAAAGAGATTAGTGGTCATGAGGTAGAACTGGAAGAGGTTCTAGCTACAAAAGCTACAACAGAAGATCTGGTGGAACTAGAGGATTCGGTAGTTCCCAATGAACCCCAGCCACTCCGCCGATCAAGTAGGGTTCCTCACCCACCTGAGAGATACTACGGTTTTCTTATGGATGGTGGGAGCGAGGATTGCATCATGGTTGATGATGACCCCACTAGCTTCGAGCAGGCCATCACGAGTGGGGACTCAGTGAAATGGCTGGATGCAATGCGGTCCAAGATGGAATCCATGTACACCAACAAAGTATGGACTTTGGAAGATGTTCCTGAAGGGGTAAAACCCATTGGGAGCAAGTGGATCTTCAAGAAAAAACTTGGTGTAGATGGGAAAGTGGAGACTTTCAAAGCTAGACTTGTTGCAAAGGGTTTTCGTCAAAGACCAGGTGTGGACTATGACGAAACCTTTTCTCCAGTGGCTATGCTTAAATCCATCCGGATCATGCTTGCCATCGCTGCATATCATGACTACGAAATCTGGCAAATGGATGTTAAGACCGCCTTTCTAAACGGTGATTTAGAAAAGTGCGTGTACATGACTCAGCCAGAGGGCTTCGTAGATAGTGGGAGCAGTGGGAAGGTGTGCAAACTGCTTAAATCCATTTATGGATTAAAGCAAGCATCGCGGAGTTGGAACATCTGCTTTGACGTCGTTATCAAAGAGTTTGATTTCGTCAAAAATGTAGCTGAACCTTGTATCTACAAGAAGGTGGCAGAGAGTAAGGTTGTCTTCCTCGTATTGTACGTGGACAACATACTCTTGATAGGAAATGACATTCCTATGCTGTAATCGGTCAAGCTCTTCTTATCACAAAGATTCTCAATGAAAGATCTAGGTGATGCCCCCTGCATACTGGGAATTATGATCTATAGAGATAGATCTAAAAGGATATTGGGATTGTCCCAATCCAGGTACATTGACGCCATGCTAAAGAGGTTTAGTATGGAAGAGTCCAAATGTTGGTTTTTACCCACGATCTCAGGGCTCACTCTCCCCAAAGAGATGTCTCCCAAGTCTGATTTGGAGAAAGCTCGCATGCAAGGGATACCCTATGCTTCGGCTGTAGGCTCTATCATGTACGCGATGCTATGTACCAGACCCGATGTAGCGTACTCACTAAGTGTAGTGAGTAGGTATCAAGCTGATCCTGGAGAGAGTCACTGGATAGCTGTGAAGAGCATTCTTAAGTACTTGTGAAGGACAAAAGAGATGCTCTTGGTGTATGGTAACGGAGAACTCCAAGTGGAGTCCTTTACCGATTCGAGCTTCCAGAGTGATAAGGAAGACTCTAAGTCACAGTCGGGATTTGTCTTTACCCTTTACGGAGAGGCGGTTAGCTGGAAGAGTTCCAAGTAGAAAACCGTGGCAATCTCGACGATGGAGGCTGAATACATCGCTGCCAACGATGCTGCCAAAGAGGCTGTCTGGATCAAGAAGTTCATTACTGAACTTGGTGTGGTTCCATCCATTGAGCATTTAATACCTTTGTATTGCGATAACAATGGAGCGGTAGCTTTGTCCAAGGAACCCAGGTCCCATCAGCGATCCAGGCATATTCTGAGGTGGTATCACCTGATCCGGGAGATCGTTGATCACCGGGAGATCAAGGTCAGGAGGGTTGACACGAAGAACAACACTGTGGATCCACTCACGAAGGCCATTCCCCAGATACAGTTTGAGAGACTCTTCGGGATGCTTGGTATGCGATACTACAGCAGCTGGCCCTAGTGCAAGTGGGAGATTGTTAGTTGTATGTATGCCCTAAAGGCCAGTATTGTACAGATGATGTATATTATATTGGATGCTTGGACATATATAGAGAGGACTTTCTTGCTCGACATGATAGTATGCTATCTGGTTGCTCTTTATCTTAACATGTATACTTGTCTCTTTATACTGTCTTATAGTTACATGTTGGTAAAGCCCTTAGGATGTGTACTTGACTACCTGGACTATGATGCAGATCATACTAGTGGAGACATGGTAGTCCATAAGTACATCCTTCAAGGTCCCTAGTCGTGGGTGTATCGAGATGGGGCATCGATATACCAGTGTAGACTAGCATATACGCTTCTCGACCCATGAGATGGGCGATGGATGATCCCATATCCATTGGTGTTTGACATCAGAGATGGTATATGGGTGTTCAGTGGAGACTGGGTACACTGGACAGACTCGCCGAGAACTCCCAGATGGTATTATACCTCACGTAAGATGGCAGTTCTCTAGTGACACTTGTGCAGGTTAGTCTGTAGACCCGAGATCGTCATAGAGTCTTGTGTGATTCCCACTGTGCTTTGATTTCCACCTTACCACGTCCATGAGGGCATGCAAAACGGTGGTTTTTAGGTACAGTCCCGAGTCACATGGAAGCAATGAGCGATAGGAGGGGTTTCGTCTCTCCCGGTATTGGGGGTTGATGTTGCGCTGTGCTCGATTGGCCGTAACAGGGAAGTCCCTGGCCAGGGCTGATTTAGAGATTTACTGGTAAGTGTTACCATTAGTTTCTTGACCCGTTATGAGCCTCACATCGGCACGACTTATCCGTTATTGGGGTCTGACGTTTACCACCCCTAGACTTGATATGCGACATATCAGACGAGGAGACCGGACTGTACGGGAAGTGTTACCGGCAGGCTTTTACAGGAGTTGGAGCGGGCTTGCTTGCTGATCTTCTGATCGCTCAATACCTGGGTAGCCATTACGTCCAGGTAGTACCGCTGACGGCTTGTGGGTGCCTGATGTGATCATCACCTACTGCCGGCGTATTGACGAGTCTTTAGAGTCCTACATAGAGGTTTTACTGGCTCAGGCAAAACGAAATAGGAGCGCATATGTGATATGTGAGAGACCGAGAATAATGCGTGTATGTGATACCGTATTCTATTCTCGCGACTTTTTGTATCGGTCGGTTATATATGATATAGCCGGGTTATCGAATCAAGTGTTGATTCGATAAGTCGATACAATGGATGTTAGTTGGTTATATGAGATATGACCGGATTATTAAGTCAAGTGTTCGTTTAATAATTAAGTGTATAATTGTATATTAGATATACTAGTTTACATTTACTAACACTTGTTCATTTTAGGTTTTTTCTCACATGTACACAATTTTAATGTATATATGATATATATTAAAATGTGTTTTCTTTTTAGTGTCGTGGTTGATGATACACATGACATGGGTGTACAAGACATACACCATTCTATTTTTATGGTGGGTTATAATTATTTAAGGAAATTACAAAATTGGTGGAATTTTGGAAAGAGCATGAAGCTTGTAGAAGCTTGCTTTGCTTTGACAAAGTCCACTACCTTTGTCTTCACCTTAGATTTTTTATTAACTTAACCATTTAGATTAGCCATGGTTATGTCTCTACATGAGTTAGTATATGATACTCACTCACCATGGTTAGCTTTCTCACTTGATCATTATCCTCATCTCTTTCTTTTGTTCATCTTCTTCTTCATTTTTGTAAAAGAGAAAAAGCTTGCTAGGGTTTGATCCAAAGTGAGAAAGATTGTGAGAAATAAAATTCTAAAGAGAACCCACTTCCTATTTCTCCATCCTCTACTAGACTAGCACTTTAGTTTAGGTTGTTTGCTTCACTAATTCTCAAGTTAGTGAAGTAGAAGCTTGAGTTGGCATCCCCTCGACGTAGATCATTTTCGGCCTCGAAGACTTCAAGCAAGGACGTGTCTTTCACCTCGTGAAGCCATGCAAGGGTCCGAGAGAACCACGATCGCAGCGAAAGGACTTTAACAAGGAGCTACAGAAGTGAAGGACCGATCTACAAAGGTTGTATTTCGTATTCACTTAGTCGTAAACGTACTTTACTAGCATATGAAACCCTAATTTTCTAGCAACGATCTTGTTTAGGGTTATTCGGCACGGCTAAAATTTTAAACGGACATGCTTGATGCTTCCTTAACCCTTGTTAGAGTGCCTAGTAACCCTACAGTTCGAGGACGAACCATTGTTCTAAATGGGGGGAATGTAATACCCCAGGTGGAGTTGGGGCTGAATACCACCTACCCCATGAGAAGTGAGGTGTTATCCGGTATCGAGGTGGGGATGTAACCGATACGGATGCACACGGGGACCCTCCAGAACAATGGAGAGTATCGAATTCCATTCCTAAATAGGGCACGATCTGAACTATAAATGGAATGATACCACTCTTATAACACAGAGGCGCCTTTTGGATGAATCGGAACTCCGGAGTTTGAAAAACTCTGTAGTTAAGCATGCTTGAGCCAGAGAAATTCTGGGATGGGTGATCTACTGGGAAGTAGCTCCGGGTTCATTCAAAGGGACAAAACCGTGCGGCTTCCGCCAGAGCGGACAATACCATCTGTGTTTGGAGGTGGGTCATGACAATATCGTTGTTGAATCGAGTGATTTTGAAAAGGAGTGTTTTTGAGGCTTTTACTAGTTTTGATAAAGAGTTCACTCCCGGTGAAGGGATCTTGGCTCTTTCCTCATTGAATGAGGTGCTGGATATTCTACAAGGAATATCTCTATGCAAAGCATGAACTAATAAAGCGATCAAAAGACAAAACCGGGTGGGTTGTAACATCTGCCAGTTTCGCTAAAGAGGTCACTCCCGGTGAAGGGATCTCGGCTCTTTCCTTATCGAATAAGGTGATGGATATTCTACAAGGAATACCGCTATGCAAAGAAATAACTAGAGCTACCAGTTTTTAAAACAAATTTCTACAACATTTTTAGGTTTCTTTTCTTTCATTAATCTCATTAATGAAGTCCCATAAAATTATGCTTCCTAAGCATCACAGAAGAAACGAAAACAGCAATATTTATTATATATCATATATATAATATGAGCATTCGTCTCAGAATATCAAGTCATCACATCATAGAATAATAGCAGCAACACATATGAAATATTGGATATACTAGGAATTCCGTGTTTTAATTAAGCCAATAAAAAACGTGGATTCCATGGTCGTGATGAATAGCCAAACCCACATCCCTAGACCCCTATGAGAGCGGCAAGTAACCCTACCAATTCTAGAGTTAGGAGACCCGGTCTCAACTCCTTGAGATAGTCTACCACTGGACCTTAGAACCCCGTTACTTGTGCTCCCCTCCTTGGGTCTATCCTAATGCGGAAATGTAAATAATATACATCAATGGTGACATCATCCTCAACCCGGAAGTGCCCTAATAAAGAATATTACATATAAGTTTTTACATGGATGAAAATGAAAAACTCTCATCTCACATAAAAAACCCCGGCTATTCAAACACGACGATCCAATATAACATATCCCAGCAAACACATAACATCACATGTCATCAACGTAAGCAAATATGTGTATCCTAATTGTCGTTGACATATAGCAAGGAAACCGGCGATACACCACATATTACACTTACAGTCCCAGAAAAGAACGTGAAAAACTACAACAATTGGAATCTGCAACCACCTTAGACACCATGAACCCAATGTATCTCATACTTTGGATTTCATGCCTAACCACTTGAATTTCTTAGACATCACATGCCTAACAATAATAAACCCGCATTTTAGTCTCGATATTGAAAACACTTTTCAATAACCAGTCAGGTAATTCAACAAGATTCCCGACAACCTGATCGAATACTCGTCGGAAACTTTAGTAGACGGCCGCACCCCCGATGCCGTCGACGAAGTGCACTTAGGCGGAACACCGCGGCCGCGAGCACCCGAACGGATGCTTTTGGCAACGGGGTTCTCTTACAGTCACTTGGTCGGGGCTATAGGGCATGGCTATCTGGTAAGGTTACCCGGCGAGTATCCGCGTACGCTACGTAATTGCGACAGACTTTTTATCCACATCAAAATCCCGTGGCAACCGATCAAATGAGGCTAAATTGCTAGATTTATAAAATTCAAATTACTTTTCATAAAACTAAATTGTGTGGATTCCAAGTATTGTATCACAATCACAGAGAGATAGACGATGTTAAACTTTTCGATCGAATCAACAAACATCCAAAATTTCCCAGAGTGCTCAACATTTGAGCGGAATTTAAAAAATACCCAGAATATGCCACAGCACTTATGAACCAACCGTAGAAGGGTCAACCCTTGCCTCACCTATGGCGCCGCGGAACTACCACAAACCCTAGGGTTTGGTGGCGGTTCCAACGGTCACAGAATCGAGTTAGGGTTTCGTTCTTCTAGAGCGACCAAAGAAAACACTTACATGATTTTCTGAAAATTTTAAACACAGAAAAATCCAACTCTTGGAAAATTTCCAGCGAGAGAAAAATTAGGTTATTGATATCCGTTCGAACTCTTTAACATCGTCTAAATAACCCGAAATTGTAACGTTTTTAAAAAAAATAATAAAATAAATAAATAAATAAATCTTTTAGGTGAATTTTCTGATAACCGGTAAAATAACTCGTATTTTCCGTAAAATGGAACTATAATTATTTTTCAACATATACTTGAATACGCCTATTTTAACTATGTAATTGCTAGTATTTGGTATTTAATTTGTCACTTATAAATTATTAGTTTACTTAAATATTTTTGCTTAATTAATTATTTTAAATATTATTATAAGCCTTCACCTATACATTTAATTAATGATAATTACAAATTGGAATAGGTTAATTATACATTAGTGCACCATGACAACACTAACACTAAGTTTGTAACATGCTCTTTTTTTAAGTTTTGTCTCCAAGTTTCTAGAGATTTCTAGGATAAAGATAATTAGAAAAACAAATTAATTATGAAATGAGTTGATATATGATTTGATGGGGGGTTTCTTGGCATGGAATTTTCTACACACCTCACTCTCTTTCTCCCCCTCACCATTTTCGCCGAGCTTCACTACCAGCCATCCCCGTTTCACCACCTCTTTTCTCTTCAAAAATTCTTCATTTTTCATCAAAAATCAATACAAAGTCTCACTAATACTTCATTAAACCCTTACCCAATTTTCTTTGGCCCAAACTAGTTTGGATCTAGGAGCAAGAGAGCAAATTGGGAGGCTAAGTTTGCATACTTGATCTCATGTTTGTTGAGGTATAATCTTAACCCTATAGTTAAATTGTTGTTTAATTACTTTAAATCAAACTTAATTAGATGTTTAAATATGGAGTTAATTTCAAGATTAAATTTTTAAGAGAAGGGTTTGAATTCAAGTTAGGGTTTTTATCACATCATTAAGGTTACAATATGTAGTTTAACATCTTAAGGCATGCAAAATCAAATCTACTTGTTAGTTTCTAATTGCTACTTTTAAAATTGTCTTAAGTAAATAATCTTGCAAACTAAATTTTTATGTTTTATGTAAATATGTAAGATTAAAATCTAGTTATTAATTATGTGGCCTAATTATGATTTTAAGTGAGCTTTGTAGCCATTAGTTTTGTTAAAACATCAAGATTTAAACTAAAATGATAAATTGATGCTTACTAGGTTTTTGGAATAAATCGATTCAAATTAAGTTTGAGGTTTTGATGTGTTACAACTTATTTCATATAATATTTAGTGTGTTGTGGATGAACGATTGGTGTAATTGGGTTCTAGGCTTGGTAGTTGTCACATATAGCGACCCTAGTTGTGGTTTGTAGTGTTGTCGCGAGCGTGTTTTGTGCACCAAGTGCGTGCGCGTCTAGTTAGGGCGCATGGTTGACTAGTTTCGTTTGTGTCGACGACTACCTTTATATCTATCCTTTTATTTGCTTGTGTGCGATTTTAGGATCGGGTGCAGAGGCGTCGGATGTGGCGCGGAAAGACAAGGCGGCGATTGGATCAGTTCAGCTGAGGCGTCCCGGTAAGTAGATGTACACATCTATGGAGGGATCGTCTGGATGGTGCAAGGCGCCTAATCGTTTAGTATTATTTGCAGTACTTGCTTTATATGCTTAGTTTCCTAGTTATGCATCTCATTGCATTACACCATCTTATATATATATATATATATATATATATATGACATCATCATAGGACACTTGCACTATTACCATTGGTTCATGCTGCACGTGCATTATTCATGCGAACACACACGCCTTTGGTAATTGCTATGTCACGAACACTATATAACTTGTTTAAAAATCGGTAACTGTGCATTTGCATCATATATGATCCATAGATTTATACGTGTATATTCATTTCTTTAAAGTGGACACGTAGGATTGTTAGTCATATATACATACCTCATTGCATCATGATTCATGCATAGCTTCTGGCCGTATTTTGTATGGTATATACTACCGTATCATAGATTTCCATCATCACCGACATGTTTATATATTGTGATTCTTCTCGAGAATTTCAGTATTTATGTGATTTCTGGATTTTGGGGAAAACAGCAAGACTTTTATAAACTTATTATCATTTTAAAATGCAAGTTGCGGTTTTCTCGTGATGTATGGGTCATCCACCATGAGTTTTTATGATTGCCGTTGGTGTTCGAGACCAGATTCGAGGAGTAGGATGAACCGTTTCAGGTACATGGTGAGCCCGGTATGATACCCCGGGGCAAGAAGCTCGAGTTGTAAACAATGAGCCTGGTAGGAGCAGACTACCTACCGGTGATGTCTGGCGCGGCGGATATCCGGAGGATACCGATGTGGGCGTGAGATTTGATGGTATGGGCCGATCCGGACTGACGGAGCCCGGGATATTGAGACATCGAGATATTGAGACATTGAGACACTGAGATATTGGGATATTTATATTGTGTCGATGTTGGACATAGATTTCCATTGATTTCATTGATGATACTCAGTTTATTCCACAGATGCTTTTCTAAGATAAGAATAAAGGTTTTCTTATACCAAACATGTTTAGGCTTCGTGTTTATTTATGCATTCATGTTGCATTCATACTAGTACATAGTATCATTTTGAGATACGTGAGTTGTGATGCATTTACCTGCATGCATACGATAACCTTATTAGATGTTACTTACCACTCACGAGTTGGCAACTCACCCCCGTTGTGCCACAGTATTTTTGCAGGTCCGACCCATTAGCATAGTAGCGGCAGGCATACTTCTTCCTTTGCTTCTTTTGCTTGGAATTGCGGCTTGCTCATAGGTGGGTTGCAATGATATCTTGTTTCCACTTTGTGTATTATTTTGTATCTGGTACACTCCATCTACCCTTGTATTTTGGAACAGACGGTGAGACTTGTGAGACTTGTATTTGTGGTGTTTTTTTTGTGTCGATGCTCACTCGAGCCGACGTGGTGTTTCTTATTTCTTGCTTTCAGATGCTTATTTTCGTGCTTTTGATACATATTGCATGTGGTTGTGATTCCGCCTTGGGCGAAGAGCTAGCTCCCGCTTGGAGATGCCTTTATTCATAATATATATGTATTTTCATGTGTTGTATCCGTTTGGGGGTCGGCTTTTACAAATGAGACTCTGCCGAAATTTTTGGGAAATGTTGTAATGATTAGTGCGACTTATTTTGTTTAAAATCGCTTTCTTTAACTAAGTTTTCCTTCACTCTATTGCTTTAAATGGTTTAGATTTCTGGGATTTGGCTTACTTAGATTACGTTGCACCTTGGGACGTTTCGTAATTTAAGTGACAGTCATGTTCCGTACCTTTGGGTCATGACAAAGTTGGTATCAGAGCGATAGGTTTTACCTTTCTGTGTGTAGGATGACCCTTGGTAGATGGAGTAGGTGACTTAAGCAGAGTGACGTAGCGTGTGTATATTCCGCGGCATACTTACGATACGGTACTCCGCCTAAGTGACCTTAGGATATATATTTATTGTATTTCTTTCCTTGATTCCGGAAATCTTTTGATTTGATCGCGATGTTCCTATCAATCATGTTTCTTGTTCCAGCCATTATGCCGCTGGAGACTACGAGGGCCAGAGAACTGCCGCCGGGGACGAGATTAGAGTAGGCTCGTTTGAGACGAGGACCGATCAGGGCGGTACGCCTACCCCTCAGGGACAGAGTGGTCCGCCTTCTCCAGGGCGGATGGCTAGGCTGGAGTCAAGTATTCAGGACGTGTGGCAGATGGTTGGATTATTAGTTGGGGTTAGCCGAGCTCCGAGAGCCGATGATGTCCCTCCTATTGCGGGAATTATGACTGTACCTACTGCTCAGGCAGCTGTTTCTGTAGTTACCGAGATTTTTTTCCGTATCCTTACAGGAGTTTTTGAGGTTGAAGCCTCTAGTTTTTACAGGCACAGATGCAGCGGAGGATCCGCAGACATTCCTCGATAGGATGGCTAGGATTTGTCATTCACAGATGTGTTCTGACGAGATATGGGTTGAGCTTACGAGTTTTCGTCTAGAGGGTCTGGCTCAGACGTGGTGCGAGTCGGTCGAGAGAGGCCGAGCTGCAGATCTATTTCCTCTGACTTGGGATGAGTTCACAGCTGTAATCCTTGCTCGTTTCCTTCCGGAGAGCGTTCGCACCCGAGCTCGTAGTTTTGAGTCTTTGCACTAGACTCCAGAAATGGCAATGTCTGAGTACAATATGTTGTTTACTCGGCGGTCCGATATGCTCCTTATCTGGTGGACACTGAAGAGGAACAGATAAAGTGGTCCGTGTGGACATTGGACATGTAGATATTTCTTGCTATTGGTGCCCAACCTTTTGACACTTACGTCGCTGCTATGGACGTGGCCTTACTGTTGGAAGAGCGCATTTCTGAGACTTCAGTCGTTTCTGGACCGAAGCGGAATTGTACCGGTATGTCGGCTCAAAGGCTGTTAAACAGACGCTGTTGTGACAGATATTTTGAAATGGTATCCACATAATTTGTATCAAAGTCTAGCCGATTATAGTCCTTGCTAAATCATCCGCTTGTTGTGATTTCTTCCGTAGGCTAATCTTTTGTTGCTCGATATGTTTCTCATTCATATTTGTTTTGTCCGTATCGAAGATAGGGATTCTTCTGTCAATTTGATTCTTCTCAATATGTTTGACTTCGAAGATTTTCTGGGCATGGATTTTTTAGCCACGTGTTATGCGTCCGTGGACTGCCATGAGGAGGCAGCCATATTTAGTTTCCCGGGTGAGCCAGTTCTCGTTGTTCAAGGAAACCTTAGCGCCACCCTTCCTGATTTGATTTCTCATATTCGTGTTAGTCAGCTCCTAAGGAAAGGATGTCAAGAATTCTTGGCGTTAGTCAGCTCCTAAGGAAAGGATGTCAAGAATTCTTGGCGTATGTTTGCGATGTTGGAGCCGTAGAGGTCCCATTTGTGAGGGAATTTCAAGATGCTTTTCCTGACAAGTTGCTTGGTTTGTCGCCAGAGCGCGATATTGAGTTTTGCTTTGACTTGATTTCCGGCACGGAGCCATTTTCTATACCGCCATATCGGATGGACCCGGCGGAGCTTAGAGAACCGAAGGACCAGTTGTAAGAATTGTTGGATAAAGGGCTTGTTCGTCCGAGTGCATCACCTTGGGGAGCTCCTGTCCTGTTCGTCAGAAGGACGGCCGTTGGCATCTATATATTGATTATCGTCAGTTGAATCGGGTTACTGTGCGGGACATTTCTCGAAGATTGACTTGCGGTCAGGCTACTACCAGTTGTGGGTTTGAGAGGATGATATTTCGAAGATTTCTTTTCACACAAGTTACGGGCGTTATGAGTTTTGGTGATGTCGTTTGAGCTCACCAATGCCCCAGCAGCGTTTAAGGATTGGATGAACCGAATATCCAGGCCGGTCTTGATCAGTTTATCATCGTGTTCATTGAGGATGTCTTAGTGTACTTTTGGAGCCGAGTGGAGCCTGAGCAGTAATTGAGGATTTCGTTACAGACTTTGAGAGAGCGCCAGCTATTCGCCAAATTATCCACATGTGTTTTCTGGTTGGATAGTGTGGACTTTTGGGACCCATAGTTACGAGAGATAGTATATGTATGGAACCGAAAGAGATCGAGGACATGCAGCATTAGCCCAGACGGATATCAGTGACGGAGGTTCGCGGCATTTTTGGGTTTGACCGGATACTATCGACATTTCGTACAGGATTTTTCTCATATAGCTGCAACGTTGATCAGGTTGGCCTGGAAAGGAGTTTCTTTTCTTTGAACTGAGGCATGCGAGCAGAGCTTTCAGCAGTTAAAGACTCGTTTGACTACGGCGCCAGTTTTATCTATGCTTAGGATCAGGCGGTTTTGTTGGTTATTGCGATGCTTCTCGGCAATTGAAGAAGCACGAGCAGAACTATTCCATGCATGATTTAGAGATGGCTGCAGTGATTTTTACACTTAAGATTTGGAGAAGAGTCATGCCAGATATTTACGGATCACAAGAAGCTTAAAGTATATCTTTCAGTAACGAGATCTAATTTTAAGACAGCGCCGATAGGTAGAGCTAGTGAAGACTATCACTGCGAGATTCTTTATCGTCCAGGCAAGGCAAATGTTGTGGCAGATGCTTTGACTCGGAGGCCCGGAGGTAGCTTATCTTGTTTGAGCGCAGTTCAGAGATAGTCGATGGCATATTAGCAGATTCCTTGTGACAGCCGGGTACAGTTCGAGTTTACGTCGACCGGGCGACAACTTGTCCGTGTCCGTGCACATCCACAGTTATTTGATCATATCCGTAAGGCACAGTCCGATGACGTTCATTTTCTAGAGATCATGGAGCAGGTTCGATAGGTCAGAGATTCAGAGTGCGTGATTGATGATCAGGGAGTACTATTATTTGGGACTCGACTATGTGTGCCAGATTCTGAGGGATTAAGACGCGGGATTTTAGAGAAGGCGCATCAGCCAATATATAGTGTTCATCCGGGTTCCACCAAGATGGAATGAGGTTTGAGAGAAGTCTACTAGTGTGAAGGGATGAAAAGAGATGTCATAGATTTTGTTTCGGGATGCTGACTTGTCAGCAAAGTCAAGGCTGAGCATCAGAGGCCAGCAGGAGAATTACAACCTTTGCCCATTCTGGAGTGGAAGTGGGAACAAATTTCTATAGAAATTATTATGGGTCTACCTAGGACCAGTCGAGAGTATGGCTCTATTTGAGTGATTGTAGACCGATTGACGAAAGCAGCTCACTTTCTTCCAGTAAAGACCACCTTCGAATTCGTCCAGTATGCTCAGGTATGTGTTGATGGGATTGTGTGACTACATAGAGTTACGACTTGTATCATGTCCGACAGAGGCACCCAGTTCACCAGCTGACTACTGTAGAAACAATAAGAGACTTTGGACACCCGATTGAGTTTCAGTACAGCTTTCTATCCATGGACCGATGGCCAATTAGAGAGGACCCTTCAGATTCTTGAGGACATGCTCCGAGCTTACGTTCTAGATTTCATGGCAGTTGGGATCGCCACTTGCCCTTGATAAAGTTTTCCTATAATAACAGCTTCCAGGAGGAGATTCAGATGGCACCCTTCGAGGTATTATATAGGAGGAAATGTCGATCGCCCGTATGTTAGACAGAGCTCAATGAGAGCAGTATTTTGAGGCCACAAATTGTACAGGAAACGACCGAAAAGATTCAGTTGATTTGGGATAGGATGAGAGCGGCCTAGAGCATGCAGGAATCTTATGCAGACTGACGTTAGAGCAAACTTGAGTTCGTCGTTATAGATCATGTTTTCTTGAGGGTTTCTCCAATGAACGGTGTGTTGAGATTCGGAAAGGAAAGGAAGCTTAGTTCCAGATGTGTGGATTGTTTCGAGATTCTCGAGCGTATCGGCACAGTTGTTTATCGTTTGGCTCTTCCACCCGGCTTTCTAGATATTTACCCCGTGTTTCATGTATCAATGCTCCGCAAGAACCTTCATGACCCCTCTCATGCGATACTGCATCAGACGATCCAGCTGGAGCGCAATCTTTCTTTCACAGTGCAGCCGATAGTCTTTCTGGATTGGCAAGTGAAGAAGCTGAGGTCCGAGGTCATACCGACCGTAATGGTTCTTTGGCATAGCCAAACGGCGAAGAGGTCACGTGATTAGCCGAGGACGAGATGAGAGGGAGCTATTCCCGTGTGTGTAGTTAGATTTTAAATTCGGAGACCGGATTTCTTTAAGGGGGGACGAATGTAACATTTTTTAAAAATAAATAAATAAATAAATCCTTTAGGTGAATTTTCTGATAACCGGTAAAATAACTCGTATTTTCCGTAAAATATAACTATAATTATTTTTCAACATAGACTTGAATACGCCTATTTTAACTATATAATTGCTAGTATTTGGTATTTAATTAGTCACTTATAAATTATTAGTTTATTTAATATTTTTGCTTAATTAATTATTTTAGATATTATTATAAGCCTTCACTTATAATTTAATTAATGATAATTACAAATTGAAATGGGTTAATTATACATTAGTGCACCATGACAACACTAACACTAAATTTGTAACATGCTCTTTTTTTAAGTTTTGTCTCCAAGTTTCTAGAGATTTATAGGATAAAGATAATTAGAAAAACAAATTAATTATGAAATGAGTTGATATATTATTTGATGGGGGGTTCCTTGGCATGGAATTTTCTACACACCTCACTCTCTTTCTCCCCCTCACCATTTTGGCCGAGCCTCACTAGCTTCCATCCCCATTTCACCACCTCTTTTCTCTTCAAAAATTCTTCATTTTTCCATCAAAAATCAATACAAAGTCTCACTAATTCTTCATTAAAACCTTACCCAATTTTCTTTGGTCCAAACTAGCTTGGATCTAGGAGCAAGAGAGCAAATTGGGAGGCTAAGTTTGCATGCTTGATCTCATGTTTGTTAAGGTATAATCTTAACTCTATAGTTAAATTGTTGTTTAATTACTTTAAATCAAACTTAATTAGATGTTTAAATATGGAATTAATTTCAAGATTAAATTTTCAAGAGAAGGGTTTGAATTCAAGTTAGGGTTTTTATCACATCATTAAGGTTACAATATGTAGTTTAACATCTTAAGGCATGCAGAATCTAATCTAGTTGTTAGTTGCTAATTGCTACTTTTAAAATTGTCTTAAGTAAATAATCTTGCAAACTAAATTTTTATGTTTTATGTAAATAGGTAAGATTAAAATCTAGTTATTAATTGTATGGCCTAATTATGATTTTAAGTGAGCTTTTTAGCCATTAGTTTTGTTAAAACATCAAGATTTAAACTAAAATGATAAATTGATGCTTACTAGGTTTTTGGAATAAATCGATTCTAATTAAGTTTGAGGTTTTGATGAGTTACAACTTATTTCATATAATATTTAGTGTGTTGTGGATGCGCGATTGGTGTAATTGGGCTCTAGGCTTGGTAGTTGTCACGTATAGCAACCCTAGTTGTGGTTTGTGGCATTGTCGCGAGCACGTTTTGTGCACCGAGTGCGTGCGCGTCTAGTTAGGGTGCGTGGTTGACTAGTTTCGTTTGTGTCCGTGACTACCTTTATATCTATCATCTTATTTGTTTGTGTGCGACTCTAGGATTGGGTGCAGAGGCGTCGGATGTGGCACGGAAAGACAAGGCAGTGATTGGATCAGTTCAGCCGAAGCGTCCTGGTGAGTAGATGTACACATTTATGGGGGGATCGTTTAGATGGCTCGAGGCGCCCGATGGTTTAGTATTATTTGTAATACTTCCATTATATGCGTAGTTTTCTAGTTATGCATCTCATTGCATTGCATCATCTTATGTGTGTGTGTGTGTGTGTGACATCATCATAGGACACTTGCACCATTACCAATGGTTCATGCCGCACGTGCACTAATCATGCGAACACACACGCCTTTGGTAATTGCTATGTCACAAACACTATAGATCTTGTTTAAAAATCGGAAACTGTGCATTTGCATCATATATGATCCGTAGATTTATACTTGTATATTTATTTCTTTAAAATGGATACGTAGGATTGTTAGTCATATATACATACCTCATTGCATCATGATTCATGCATAGGTTCTGACCGTATTTCATATGGTACATACTACCGTATCATAAATTTCCATCATCACCGGCATGTTTATATATTGTGATTCTTCTGGAGGATTTCAATATTTATGTGATTTCTGGATTTTGGGGAAAACCGCAAGACTTTATAAATTTATTATCATTTTAAAATGCAAGTTGCGGTTTTCTCATGATGTATGGGTCGTCCACCATGAGTTTTCATGATTGCTGTTGGTTTTCGAGACCCGGTTCGAGGAGTAGAGTGAACCGTTTCGGGTACATGGTGGACCCGGTATGGTACCCCGGGGCAAGAAGCTCGAGTTGTAGACGATGAGCCTGGCAGGGGCAGACTACCTACCGTGATGTCTGGCGCAGCGGATATCCGGAAGATACCGACATGGTCGTGAGATTTGATGGTATGGGCCGATCCGGACTGACGGAGCCTGAGATATTGAGATGTTGAGACATCGAGATATTGAGACATTGAGACATTGAGATTTTGGGATATTTATATTGGGTCGATGCTGGAAACAGATTTCCGTTGATTTCATTGATGATACTCAGTTTATTGCACATATGTTTTTCTAAGATAAGAATAAAGGTTTTGTTATACCAAACATGTTTAGGCTTCGTGTTTATTTATGCATTCATGTTGCATTCATGATAGTACATAGTATCATTTTGAGATACGTGGGTTGTGACGCATTTGCGTGCAAGCTTACGATAGCCTTATTAGATGTTACTTACTACTCACGAGTTTCCAACTCACTCCCGTTGTACCACAGTATTTTTGCAGGTCCGACCTGTTAGTATAGTAGCGGCAGGCGTACTTCTTCCTTTGCTTCTTTTGCTTGGACTTACGGCTTGCTCATTGGTGGGTTGTGATGATATCTTGTTTCCACTTTGTGTATTATTTTGTATCTAGTACACTCCATCTACCCTTGTATATTGAACAGACAGTGAAACTTGTGAGACTTGTATTTGTGGGGTTTTTTTTGTGTCAATGCTCACTTGAGCCGACGTGGTGTTTCTTATTTCTTACTTTCAGATGCTTATTTTCGTGCTTTTGATACATATTGCATGTGGTTGTGTTTCCGCCTTGGGCGAAGAGCTAGCTCGCGCTTGGGGATGCCTTTATTTATTATACATATGTATTTTCATGTGTTGTACCTATTTGGGGGCCGGTATTTACAAAGGAGACTCTGCCGAAATTTTTGGGAAATGTTCTAATGTTTTTAAAATTATTGGTGTGACTTATTTTGTTTAAAATCTCTTTCTTTAACTAAGTTTTCCTTCACTCTATTGCTTTAAATGGTTTAGATTTCTGGGCTTTGGCTTACTTAGAATACGTTGTGCCTTGGGACGTTTCGTAATTTAAGTGCCAGTAACGTTCTGTACCTTCGGGTCATGACAGAAATGATGTTAGAATTACGATTACGAAACACTCCGAATTTCCTTTACAGAAAGTTAACATCTCAAGCAATTTCAGCAAAAAAAAGCTACACCTGAAACACCAAAACCCAGAGACTGGAACACACTAAAAAATTCAACCCTGAACCAACTTCCAAAACCGGACAGGCCGGATTTTCATGCTATGTGGCCGGCCATTTTCCGGCGAGAGGGGTTCAATTTTCTACTGTGTTCAATTTATATTTCATATAACATTCTGCAACTGCTTAAAAATTTTGTAGATACCTTAAAAATTTCGACAGAAACTGGGTTTTTGTATCGGGTGTTTCGAAGTTGTTTCGGTTTCGTAATCCTACAAATATCGTCTAATTCTCTAGCATGGCTCTGATACCACTGCTGGATTCCCTAGTGTCGCCGCTGGGTTTCGGGAGGCATCGACCATGCCATTTTAAAAAAATGGCACGCTAAATAACCCTAACGCTAGAATCTAAACTAGAGAATTAGACGAACAAGCATGTAAACATCTTTACATCTAAGTAAACAAAGAATACAACCTTTATAGACCGGTCCTTCACTTCGGCAGCTCCGTGTAGTAGTCCCTTCGCTCCAAGTAGTGATCTCCCGGACTCTAGTGAGGCTCCACAAGGTGAAATGAACAAGGTTGCTTGAAGTCTTCGAGGCCGAAGATGATCTACATCAAGGAGACACTAACTCAAGCTACCTCTTCACTAAGTGATGAACTAGTAAAGAAACAACCCAATCTAAATGGTTAGTAGAGAAGTGATTGATGAAGTAGGAATTTTGCTCAATTTAGAAATAATTTTCTCACAAATTTTCTTCACCTCTCATGAAGCTAGAAAGCTTTTGGAGATGAGGAAAAAGAAGAAGTGTGAATGGAATAATGAGTGAGAATAGCAACCATGGATGAGTTAGTATCATATACTAACTCATGTAGAGACTAAACCATGGGTAAACAATAATGGTTGAGTTAATAAATATCTTCAAGTAAAACAAAATTAGTGGACTTGGTCAATGGTTCCACAAGTTTCTACAAGCTTCAACCATGTGACAATTTCCAACTAATTTGATTTACTTTAAATAAACAAAACCCTCACATTATTATAAGCATGGTGTAAGTCTCATATACCCATGTATCATGTGGCATCAAGCATGACACAAAAGATTTACATTAATATATATCACATATATACTAAGTGTACATAAGTAAGAAAAAGAAATCTTAAGTGAGCTAATATTAGTTAATGTAAGATAATATATCAAATATATAATTATACTTTAAATTATTAAATCAACACTTGATTTAATAATTCGGCTATATGACATACAACCGACTAATATCAAATGTATCAACTTGTCGAATCATCACTTGATTCGACAGCCCCGTTATATCACATATAACCGACCGATATCGTATATCGTGAGAATAGAATACAGTATCACATACGCGTATTAATCTCGGTCCCGCACATATCACATATGTGCTCCTAATTCGTTTCGCTTGAGCCAGGAAACCTCTGTGTAGGACTCTAAAGACTCAATACGCCGGCAGTAGTAGGTGGTGATCATATCAGTCACCTACAAGCCGCAAGCGGTCTGTTAAATGTACCGGCCATCCGGGTATTGAGAGATCAGAAGATCAACAAGAAAGCATGCTCATACTCCTGCGAATCCAATCAGTAACACTACCGTACAGTCCGATCTCTTCATCTGATATGTCGCATATCGCAGCCTGAGGGTAGTATAACGTCAGACCACAATAGCCTGATAAGTCATGCCGATGCAAGGTCCATAACGGTTCGAGAAACTACTGATAACACTTACTAGTAAATCTCAGCAACCCTGGCCAGGGATTTCCTGTTATGGACAATCAAGTATAGCGCAACATCAACCCCCAATACCGGGAGAGACGAATCCCGTCATATCGCTCATTGCCTCCATGTGACTCGGGACTGTACCCAAAAACCACCGTTTTTGCACGATCTCTTGAACGTGGTAAGGTGTAAATCAAAGTACAGTGGAAATCACACAAGACTCTATGACGATCTTGGTTCAACAGATTAACCTGTACCAGTGTCACCAGAGAACTGCTATCTGACGATAGGTATAATACCATCTAGGAGTTCTCGATGAGTCCGTCCAGTGTACCCAGTCTCCACTGAGCATCCGTATACCTTCTCTGATGTCAAACACCAATGGATATGGGATCATCCATCGCCCATCATATGGGTCGAGAAGCGTATACGCTAGTCTACTCTAGAATGTCGATGCCCCGTCTCGATACTCCCACGACTAGGAACATTTGAAGTATGTACTTACCGACTACCCTTGCCCCACTAGTATGATCTGCATCATAATCCTGGTAGTCAAGTACTCATCCTAAGGGCTTTATCAACATGTAATAGAGAGACAATAAGTTTACATGTTAAGATAAAGTGCAACCAGATAGCATACTATCATGTCGAGCAAGAAAGTACTCCCTATATATGTCCAAGCATCAACTATAATAAACATCACATGTATAATAATGGCCTCTAGGGCATACATATTGCTAACGAAATGAAGAGAATGAGGAGGTGAGGAAATATATGGAAGGGTATGGAAACTTCTCCCCCCCTCCCCCCTTCTCTCCCTCTCTCAACCATGCCCTTGTCGCCACCCTCTTTATTTATCCTTTTCTTTATCTTTTCTCAAATTAAAACAAAACCATTTAAAAGCAAACAATAAATGAAACCATGATTATAAATATGGACAAGTGTTACAATGTAATTTGTTGCATGTCATGATACACAAATAAGGTTATTTCATAATTAGTGAAATATTAATCAAGTTTAGCATTATACTGTTATACAAATAATTGTATAATAATTTATAAAATGTCTAATCAATAATTCATATAAATTTCCAAATATTTTCCAAACTATATGTATATAATCATACTATTCCATTTAAAACTAATTTCCATACTTTTATAATATTAATAAAATTTATTATTTTATTATCTAAATTCCAAAAATAATATTTTATATCTCTGAAATGTTACACAGACGTTTGCCTATAGATAAGAGTGAATTTGAGAACGAGAATTATCTCAAAAATTCAGTTATTTGAGTGAATTTGAGAATGAGAATTATCTCGAAAATTCAGTTATTTGGTGGCAGTTTTGTAATTTCTGAGTCTTATTATAACTTAAATTGTATAGGCTATATATAGGATCTTAGGATTAAAATTTAAAGTGTTGCAAATCTTGATCATAAGGTTTAAGGGATCAAGATGAAGGCAATTATGGATTTTTTTTTATCATAAAGTTTAAAGGGAGACGACGACGCGTCCATAAGGGATCGAAGAATATCAACTAAGTAGAACTTGCAGAGAGAAATGAAGATCTCGTTGGAGATCATATGGTGAGGGTTAATTGTATATCTCTGTAAGGTTTGTTTTTCTTTCTAAAGCTCTATTAAAAGTTCTCCCTATTTTCCCATTAATCCCTTGTGTTATTTGTTATCGCGGTTTGCATCAAGTTTTGTTATTTGTCTATAATGGGATCTACGTTTATAAATCTGTAAGGTCTTCCGCTGTGCCGATTGCTCTGTTGGTCTCAACAATTAGTATTAGACTATGTTCTGTAGTTATGCAATTTAAATTTACGATGGGTGACGAACTTGTGTCCGCTCCCCATCTTCTTAGATTGTAATTTTAATGATAGTAGTTTGTAAGGATCTTAGGGAAAGGTGGAGAAATTAACGATGACGGATAATAAAGCAAATAGCACAAAAGTTGAGACTTTCAAAGCTAGACTTGTTAAAGCTTTTCGTCATCGACCAGGCGTGGATTATGATGAAACCTTTTCAAGTGGCTATGCTTAAGTCCATCCAGATCCTACTTGCCACGGCTACATACCATGACTACGATATCTGGCGGTTGGGTGCCATGACTGCTTTTCTAAATGATGTTTTAGAAGAGGACGTCTATAAGTACACAGCCAGAGGGCTTCGTAGACAGTGGGAGCAGCGGAAACGTGTACAAGATGCTTTATAAAATAAAGCAGGTATCGCAGAGTTGGAACATCTGTTTTGATGTGTTAGTCAAAGAGTTTGATATCATCAAAATGGTAGATGAACCTTGTATAAACAAAAGGGTAGTAGGGAGTATGGCGATGATCCTCGTAGAGTACGTGGATGACATACTTTTGATAGGGAAGGAATTTCCTATGCTACGCTCGGTCAATCTCCGCTTATCACAATGATTCTCCATAAAGGATCAAAGTGATACCTCCTAAATCCTGGGTTTTGGATCTATGAGATAGATCTAATTGGATGTTAGGATTCTCATTAGTTGTAGTGAGATGGTATCAATTAATCCTAGGGAGAATCACTGGAAGTGTTCCGGGGTGATAAAGACGACTGAATGTCAGTCGCAGGCATTGTCTTTGCCCTTAGTAAAGGGACGGTATGTTGGAAAAGTTCCAAGCTAGATACCGTGGCATACTAGACGATAAAGGCTGGATACATCGCTATTTGAGATGCTACCAAAGAGAAAGTCTGGGTGTATATTAGTTCATAAGATGAACATCGTTCCAACCATTGTGAGACAATGGAGTTGTGGCTTATGCCAAGGAACGCCGGTCCCATCAGTGATCCAGACATATTCTAAGGCAGTGTCACCTGATCATGGAGATGGTTGATCTCCAGGGTGATCGAGGTTTGGAGAGTACACTCAGAGGACAACACAGCGGATCCACTCACAAAGGCCTGTTCCCAGAGAGAGACTTTTATGGGATGGTTGAGTATGAGATACTACAACCACTGCTATCAGATGGCCCTAGTGCAAGTGGGAGATTGTTAGTTGTATGTATGCCCTAGAGGCCATTACTGTACATTGGATGTATATTGTAGTGGATGCTGGGACATATATAGGGAGGACTTTCTTGCTCGACATGATAGTATGCTATCTGGTTGCTCTTTACCTTAACGTGTACATTGATTGTCTCTCTGATACATGTTGGTAAAGCCCTTAGGATGTGTACTTGACTACCTGGACTATGATGCGGATCATACTAGTGGGGGCATGGTAGTCCATAAGTACATCCTTCAAAGTCCCTAGTCGTGGGTGTATCGAGACGGGGCATCGATATACCAGAGTAGACTAGCGTATACCTTCTCGACCCATACAGATGGGCGATGGATGATCCCATATCCATTGGTGTTTGACATCAGAGATGATATACGGGTGCTCAGTGGAGACTGGGTACACTGGACGGACTCGCCGAGAACTCCCAGATGGTATTATACCTTACGTCAGATGGCAGTTCTCAGGTGACACTGGTACAGAGTTGTCTGTTGACCCGAGATCGTCATAGAGTCTTGTGTGGTTCCCACTATGCTTTGATTTCCATCTTACCACGTCCAAGAGGGCGTGCAAAACGGTGGTTTTTGGGTACAGTCCCGAATCACATGGATGCAATGAACGATAGGAGGGGATTCGTCTCTCCCGGTATAGGGAGTTGATGTTGCGCTGTGTTCGATTGGCTATAACCGGAAATCCCTGGCCAGGGTTGCTGAGATTTACTGGTAAGTGTTACCAGTAGTTTCTCGAATTGTTATAGGCCTCATATCGACACGACTTATCGAGCTATTGGGGTCTGACGTTTACCACCCCTAGGCAAGATATGCGACATATCAGACGATCAGACCGGACTGTACAGTAAGTGTTACTGGTTGGATTCACAGGAGTATGAGCGGGCTTGCTCGTCGATCTTCTGATCGCTCAATACCCAGGTGGCCGTTACGTTTAGCAGACCGCTTGCGGCTTGTGGGTGCTTGATATGATCATCATCTGCTACCGGCGTATTGACGAGTCTTTAGAGTCCTACACAGAGGTTTCCTGGCTCAAGCGAAACGAAATAGGAGCGCATATGAGATATGTGCGGGACCGAGAATAATGCGTGTATGTGATACCGTATTTCATTCTCGCGATGAATGTATCGATTGGTTGTATGCGATATAACCTAGTTATCGAATCAAGTATTGATTCGATAAGCCGATACATAGGATACTAGTCGGTTATATGCGATATGACCGGATCGTTAAATCAAGTGTTGATTTAATGATTTAATGTATAATTATATATTTGATATATTACTTTGCATTAACTAGTATCGGTTCACTTTAAATGGATATTCTCACTCGGATGTGCACATTGTATATGTGATATACTTTTGTGCACTTGATTGTATCATGTTTGATGATACATGTTTGCTTGGGTTTTTTGTGTAAAGATCAAACCATGGTTACATGATAATGGTTAGGGTTTTGTTTTATTCACTTATTTATTTATCTATTGATTTTTGGAAAATGAAAAGCATAAAGAAAATGGTGGCTAACTTTGTTGTATATTGAAGCTTCATGAAGCTTTGACTATGTGACCATTTTGTCTCATGCTTAACCCTAACCATTCCCACTAACCCTAGTTTAGTCTCTACACTTGACCATGGTTGGTAGATGATAAGTATTATTATTATTTTCATTTTACTTAATACTTATCATATTATCTTCTTCTTCTTCTTCATCTTCTACTTGAAGAAAAGCTTGCCTCCATCAATGGCAACTTGAGCAAATGAGTGAGAAATCCAATTCTAAAGTGAACCCACTTCCTATTTTTTCATCCTCTACCTCTTGCCAAGTAGTATAGGGTGTTTCCTTCACAAGTTTTCATGGCTTGGTGAAGGTGGAGCTTGATCTAGTGATGCCTCGACGTAGATCATCTTCGGCATCGTCGTCGATGACCTAGCCCGCTTTTTCTCCGATGAAGCCGATGCTAGAGTCATGGTTCGATTTGGACAGCGGAGAGGACTTCATCATGGAGCTATGGAGGTGGAGAAACGGATCTACAAAGGTTCTATTTCCGTTCTTTTAGTTTAGTTGTAAACTAATTGCTTTTGTCGCCTAAAATTCTAGTTAACGATCTAGTCTAGGGTTTCTCGGCACCCGTAAATTTTGAAATTGGCATGGTCGATGCCTTGTGAGACCTCATTAGCGTGCCTAGGAACCCTACAGTGGTATCAGAGCCTAGCTAGAGCATTAGGCGATGCGTAGACGAAGTTTGAAACCCGAACGAACCCGAAACCCTAACACAAACATGCTCTCTGGACTTTTTCCAAAATCTGGAGTTTTTCGATATTAAAAATATGCAGAAAAATCAGCAGGAAATTCTTAGGGTTTCTGTAAAATTCGTGTGCCTAATTCCATCAATGTGCCGCGGTTCCGCGGCACGAGCATGGCTAGTGCGGCGGTTCCGCGGCGGTTTTGTCTTTTGTGGCATCGAAATTTGCACAGTAATTCTTAGTTTAAAGTGCTGGTTTTCCTGGGAATTTTTAATATTTTTTCAAGAGTTGAATTTTCTGGGTTGTTTTGGGGATTCGAATGTTCGATCGGATTATCAAATTTTGTCTGTGTGGCTTTCCGGATAATTTATGAATATGTTAAAAAGTTCGACCGGATATAAATACCCAATCTTTCCCCTGCCGGAAAATTTCCAAGTGTTGGATTTTTCCGAGGTTTAAAGAAGTTCGAATTAGTGCAAGTAACGCGATGGTCCCTCTAGAAGGCAACAAACCTTAACTCGATTATGTGACCGTCTTGAACTGCCCTTTGAACCTTCGGGTTTGGGGCAGTACGGCGTGCCACATGTGAGGCGTTAGCTTGACCCTTCTACGGCTGGACCGTTGGTACTGAGGCACGAACTGAATGTTTTTTGAACTTATTTCATGAGTTGAGCTGTTTCGGGAAAACTTGGGTGTTCGAATGTTCAATCGGAAAGTTTAACATTTTCTGTTTATCCGGAATGTGATACAACAATTGTAATTCACAAAAGTTATGTAATAACAGAATGAATGTTATAAACATAGCACTTTAGTCTCACTTGATCGGTTGCCACGAAATTTTGATGTGATCAAAAGTCCGTCGCAATCACGTAGCGTACGCGGATACTCGCCGGGTAAACTTAATAGACAGCCTCACTCCATAGCCCCGACCAAGTGACTGTAGGAGAACCCCGTCGCCGAAAGCATCCGTTCGGGTGCTCGCAGTAGCGGTGTTTTGCCTTGGTGCACTTCGTCGACTGCGTCGGGGGTGCGGCCGCCTACTAAAGTTTGCGACGAGCATTCGATCAGGATGTCGGGAATCTTGTTGAATTGCCCGACTTGATATTGAAAAGTGTTTTCGATAATGAGACTAAAATGCGGGGTTTATAATTATTAGGCATGTGATGTCTAAGTAATTCATTTGATTAGGCATGCGATGTCTAAAGAGATTGCGGATTCCAACTGTTGTAGTTTTACACTTTCTTTTCTGTGACCGTAAGTGTAATATGTGATATCGCCGGTTTCGTTTCTATATGTCAACGACAATTGGGATGCACATATTTAGTTACATTGATGACATGTGATGTATGTGTTGCTGGATATGTTATATTGGATCGTCGTGTTTGCATAGCCGGGGGGTTTTTATGTGAGATGAGTGTTTTTCATTTTCATTCATGTAAAAACTTGTATGTAATATTCTTTTATTGGGGCACTTCCAGGTTGCGGATGCTGTCACCATTTGTATATTATTTACTTTTCCGCACAAGGATAGACCCAAGGAAGGGAACACAAATAACCGGGTTCTGGAGTCCAGTGGGAGACCAACTCGAGGAGTCGAGTCCGGGTCTCCTAACTCTAGAATTGGTAGGGTTGCTTGCCGTTCTCGTAGGAGTCTAGGGGTGTGGGATTGGCTATTCATCACGACCGTAGAATCCGTGTTTTATACTGGCTCGTATTGAAAACACGGACGTCCTAGTATATCCAATGTTTCATATGTTTCTTCTGCTGCGATATCTGTGATGTGATCATGTGATGTTCTGTGATAGATACAGTATATAGTATATATGATATATTATATAGACGTTACTTATGTTTTACACCCGCGCTAGCCCTACCCCGCTCTGCCGTTAGTCACCTAAGCTAACGGTGCACGAGGGGACATCGAGGCGAATGCGGATGGCATAAGTGTACGTCGTATTTATCTGTGATGTTTAGGTACTTAAATGATGGGACTTCATTAATGTGATTAATGAAATAAAAAGAAACCTAAATATGTTGTAGAATCGAATTTCAAAATAAAACAGGTAGCTACAGTTCTTGCTTTGCACAGCGGTATATGTGATATATCCTGCACCTTATTCGATGAGGAAAGGACCGAGATCCCTTCACCGGGAGTGACTCCTTTAGCAATAACTGGCAAATGCTACACACTCGGTTTGTCTTTTGATTGCTTTTAAGAGTTTTTGCTTTGCACAGTGATATATATGATATATCCCGCACCTCATTCGACGAGGAAAGGACCGACGATCCCTTCACCGGGAGTGACTCCTTTAGCAAAACTAGAAAAGCCTCAAAAGCACTCCATTTTAAAATCATTTGATTCTACAACGATATCAAGTTCATTACGCAATAGGATTTCAAAAAAACCTGTCGTAGTCCTCCGTCATTTCAGATAAGTACTAGTTAGTATTCGTGCTGCGGTTGTTTGGCATGCGTCAAGGCGTAGTGTACGGTAGCTAACTAGTGCTTATCTGCTAGCATACGATGCGATTGGATTGGGGTATTCGTACGGCGTTGTTTGGCATGCGTCAAGGGTCGTGCGGGTGGGTTTAATTCAATCAAGAAATGTACGGGTTGAACTTGACTAGCGGACTATGGGTTGTTTGGCATGCGTCAAGGTCATAGCACGCTAGGGGCAAAATATTATCGGGAATTTCAAGTGTTAAAATTTGCAATGAGATTGCATACCTTCTATGAAATAGTTGGATCCCGATACCCGCTGCGAGTAATTGTTACTCCTGGGAGAGCTTTACATATTACAATTAGCCGATCAAGTAGGTGTCTAGAAAGGTGTTAACGAGGTTACGCCTCTGGGAAAATGAGGTTTACATTAATTAAGTTCGTGCGAAAACACGGGGGACCTCCCTCAAAGTACCGACACTGGCCTGGCTGAAAGATTGATGAACTTGTAGTGTGTAATTAATCCCGGCTAGTCTTTCCTTTTAGGGTTTGAAGGAAGATTTGATAAAAAGCAGTGGGAGCCATCCTGATTAGATAAAATTATAACCAATCTATTCTTGCAAGAGCGCACGCTGAGTGTTTTCTTCTCTCTCTCTCCAGGTAGCGACCATATCACGCCTTAATCAAGACAATAAATACGGATATATTGACTGAACCCGCTTGTTATACTGAGCTGGCGAACGTTGGTCCCGCTCCAACTTATAAATGTTATAAGACAGAGCTGGAAATTGGGGAATACCAGAATTCCTTTGCCGCCCAAACGAAGAGAGTGCATGCTGATGCATCATCTTCGGGTGTGTTCATTACAAAGAACTGTTTCTCAGTATCCTTTACGTCCTGGGTATGTGATACCAGATCAGGATCCCAGATATGTAATATGTTACATAGGGCTACAGAAAGGTAGAGAACTGAGAACGGGTGATAAGTTTCATGAGGCAGAAAACGGGGCAAGAGTTGCAGCCAAGTCTGTTGGTCACTGTCACCCTGTATTACCAATACATTGATTCTGAACGAATGTTATTAGATACCGAACCTGATATACAAAATCATATCTCTCTCTTTATTAGTAAAGAAAGGATATAATTTTGTATTGTTAGATAATGTTTTGAACATTTCCTATATCAAAAGTTGATCGGTTCAGGCACGTTATCTAAAAGCATTAATGTTCTAAATCAAACTGCAGTTCTAAGTATACGAAACACACACAAGAGGAAGAGTTCAGCAATGAACGAATCCTTCTTGAGGCATTGTAGACTAGGTCATATCAATGCGACCCGACTAGCTAAGTTGCACATAGATGCATATTTAAATCAGTTTGAATTTACATCTTGTGAAACTTGCCAGTCATGTCACAGAGATAAGATGACCATAGCTCCGTTTAATGGAAACAGAGAAAGAGTTAGTGAACTCTTGGGATGATACATGTTGATGTATGAAAGGTCCCCTGTCTGCATATGCCAGGACTGGTTCTTTGTACTTCGTTACATTCTCTGATAATCTCTCAAGATTCAGACATATGTTCCTGTTGGAACACAAGTCCGAACCTTTTGAGATATTCACGGAATATAAGTTAGAAGTAGAGAACCAAAATGGTTATAAGTATTATGTCCTTTGATGTGATCAAGGAGAAGAATACTTGAGCACGGAAATCCTGGATTATTCTAAAGGAGAATGAGATTCTCTCTCAGCATTACTCCTCCGTATACACCATAGCACGATGGTATATCGGGATGGAGCAGTCACACCCTATATGATAAGGTGTGCTCTATGATGAGTACTACTGAGTTACTTATTTCCTTTTTGGGAGTTATGCACTTGAGAAGCTGCATACCTATTGAATAGGGTTCAAATCAAATCAGTTGCCTACCACTTCATATTTGATATGATAAGGGAAGAGCCCATCTCTTAAGTTAGTTAAGATTTGGGGTTGTCCAGCCTATGTCTGAAAAGCATAATCCGGACAAGCTCGAGGCAAGGTCAGTTATGTAGAACTGGAAATGTTCCAGCTATACAAACAACAGCTGATGATTTGATAGAACCAAAGGATTCAATAGTAACCAACGAACCTCAGCCTCTCCGCCGATCTAGTAGGGTTCCACACCCACCTGAGAGATATTTCGGTTTCTCTATGACAGTGGGAGCGAGGATTGCATCATGAGATGATGACCCAACTAGTTTCGAACTGGCCATCAGGAGTAGGACTCTGTAAGAATGGCTGGATGCTTAGCGATCTGAGATGGAATCCATGTACACCAACAAAGTATGGACTTTGGTTGCTATATCTGAAAGGTTAAATCCCCATCAGGAGCAAGTATATCTCGAGAAGATTACTTGGTGTATATGGAAAAGTTGAGACTTTCAAAGCTAGACTTGTTAAAGCTTTTCGTCATCGACCAGGCGTGGATTATGATGAAACCTTTTCAAGTGGCTATGCTTAAGTCCATCCAGATCCTACTTGCCACGGCTACATACCATGACTACGATATCTGACGGTTGGGTGCCATGACTGCTTTTCTAAATGATGTTTTAGAAGAGGACGTCTATAAGTACACAGCCAGAGGGCTTCGTAGACAGTGGGAGCAGCGGAAACGTGTACAAGATGCTTTATAAGATAAAGCAGGTATCGCGGAGTTGGAACATCTGTTTTGATGTGTTAGTCAAAGAGTTTGATATCATCAAAATGGTAGATGAACCTTGTATAAACAAAAGGGTAGTAGGGAGTATGGTGATGATCCTCGTAGAGTACGTGGATGACATACTCTTGATAGGGAAGGAATTTCCTATGCTACGCTCGGTCAATCTCCGCTTATCACAATGATTCTCCATAAAGGATCAAAGTGATACCTCCTAAATCCTGGGTTTTGGATCTATGAGATAGATCTAATTGGATGTTAGGATTCTCACTAGTTGTAGTGAGATGGTATCAATTAATCCTAGGGAGAATCACTGGAAGTGTTCCGGGGTGATAAAGACGACTGAATGTCAGTCACAGGCATTGTCTTTGCCCTTAGTAAAGGGACGGTATGTTGGAAAAGTTCCAAGCTAGATACCGTGGCATACTAGACGATAAAGGCTGGATACATCGCTATTTGAGATGCTACCAAAGAGAAAGTCTGGGTGTATATTAGTTCATAAGATGAACATCGTTCCAACCATTGTGAGACAATGGAGTTGTGGCTTATGCCAAGGAACGCCGGTCCCATCAGTGATCCAGACATATTCTAAGGCAGTGTCACCTGATCATGGAGATGGTTGATCTCCAGGGTGATCGAGGTTTGGAGAGTACACTCAGAGGACAACACAGCGGATCCACTCACAAAGGCCTGTTCCCAGAGAGAGACTTTTATGGGATGGTTGAGTATGAGATACTACAACCACTGCTATCAGATGGCCCTAGTGCAAGTGGGAGATTGTTAGTTGTATGTATGCCCTAGAGGCCATTACTGTACATTGGATGTATATTGTAGTGGATGCTAGGACATATATAGGGAGGACTTTCTTGCTCGACATGATAGTATGCTATCTGGTTGCTCTTTACCTTAACGTGTACATTGATTGTCTCTCTGATACATGTTGGTAAAGCCCTTAGGATGTGTACTTGACTACCTGGACTATGATGCGGATCATACTAGTGGGGGCATGGTAGTCCATAAGTACATCCTTCAAAGTCCCTAGTCGTGGGTGTATCGAGACGGGGCATCGATATACCAGAGTAGACTAGCGTATACCTTCTCGACCCATACAGATGAGCGATGGATGATCCCATATCCATTGGTGTTTGACATCAGAGATGATATACGGGTGCTCAGTGGAGACTGGGTACACTGGACGGACTCGCCGAGAACTCCCAGATAGTATTATACCTTACGTCAGATGGAAGTTCTCAGGTGACACTGGTACAGAGTTGTCTGTTGACCCGAGATCGTCATAGAGTCTTGTGTGGTTCCCACTGTGCTTTGATTTCCATCTTACCACGTCCAAGAGGGCGTGCAAAACGGTGGTTTTTGGGTACAATCCCGAATCACATGGAGGCAATGTGCGATAGGAGGGGATTCGTCTCTCCCGGTATAGGGAGTTGATGTTGCACTGTGTTCGATTGGGGAAATCCCTGGCCAGGGTTGCTGAGATTTACTGGTAAGTGTTACCAGTAGTTTCTCGAATTGTTATAGGCCTCATATCGACACGACTTATCGAGCTATTGGGGTCTGACGTTTACCACCCCTAGGCAAGATATGCGACATATCAGACGATCAGAGCGGACTGTACGGTAAGTGTTACTGGTTGGATTCACAGGAGTATGAGCGGGCTTGCTCGTCGATCTTCTGATCGCTCAATACCCGGGTGGCCGTTACGTTTAGCAGACCGCTTGCGGCTTGTGGGTGCTTGATATGATCATCATCTGCTACCGGCGTATTGACGAGTCTTTAGAGTCCTACACAGAGGTTTCCTGGCTCAAGCGAAACGAAATAGGAGCGCATATGAGATATGTGCGGGACCGAGAATAATGCATGTATGTGATACCGTATTTCATTCTCGCGATGAATGTATCGATTGGTTGTATGCGATATAACCTAGTTATCGAATCAAGTATTGATTCGATAAGCCGATACATAGGATACTAGTCGGTTATATGCGATATGACCGGATCGTTAAATCAAGTGTTGATTTAATGATTTAATGTATAATTATATATTTGATATATTACTTTGCATTAACTAGTATCGGTTCACTTTAAATGGATATTCTCACTCGGATGTGCACATTGTATATGTGATATACTTTTGTGCACTTGATTGTATCATGTTTGATGATACATGTTTGCTAGGGTTTTTTTGTGTAAAGATCAAACCATGGTTACATGATAATGGTTAGGGTTTTGTTTTATTCACTTATTTATTTATCTATTGATTTTTGGAAAATGAAAAGCATAAAGAAAATGGTGGCTAACTTTGTTGTATATTGAAGCTTCATGAAGCTTTGACTATGTGACCATTTTGTCTCATGCTTAACCCTAACCATTCCCACTAACCCTAGTTTAGTCTCTACACTTGACCATGGTTGGTAGATGATAAGTATTATTATTATTTTCATTTTACTTAATACTTATCATATTATCTTCTTCTTCTTCTTCATCTTCTACTTGAAGAAAAGCTTGCCTCCATCAATGGCAACTTGAGCAAATGAGTGAGAAATCCAATTCTAAAGTGAACCCACTTCCTATTTCTTCATCCTCTACCTCTTGCCAAGTGGTATAGGGTGTTTCCTTCACAAGTTTTCATGGCTTGGTAAAGGTGGAGCTTGATCTAGTGATGCCTCGACGTAGATCATCTTCGGCATCGTCGTCGATGACCTAGCCCGCTTTTTCTCCGATGAAGCCGATGCTAGAGTCATGGTTCGATTTGGACAGCGGAGAGGACTTCATCATGGAGCTATGGAGTGTTAGTGTATATGCCCTAGAGGCCATTACTGTATCATTCTAGTTTGTATATTACTTAATGGATGCTTGGGATATTCACCTTGTATATACAATCTTGCTCAAAATAGTAGTATGCTACTTGGTTTGTTTCTACTTCAATGTGTACATGTATTTATTTTTGTATATCGCCTATACACATTAGTGGAGCCCTTAGGATCTTTGCTTGATTACCAGCGATGTGATGGCCGTCACACTAGTGGGGCTGGGTAATCCATAAGCACATCCTTATGCAGGTCCCTGGTCGCAGGACTATCGAGACAGGGCATCGATACTCCGGAGTAGACCAGCGCATGCGCTTCTCATCCCAGTGTGGGAGACGGTCTGTCCCACAGCCGTCAGTACGTCGTACTTGAGATAGTATGCGGGTGCTCGTTAGGTTACGGGTACACTGGACAGGACTCGTCGGGAACTGACTAGTTGGTATTATGCCTATCGTCAGTTATCAGTTCCCAGGTGACATGAGTACAGCTTAGTCCGCTGACTTGACACTGTCACTTCGCCTCGAGTGTGTTCCCACTGTACTTTGATCACTACCCTACCACGGCTCAAAGGAGTCGTGCAAACAGGTAGTGGTTGGGTGCAGTCCCGAAGCACTTGGAGGCAGTGACGGTTAGACGGGATTCGTCTCTCCCGGTATTGGGGGTTGACATCGCGCTGTGTCTAGGAGAGCCATTACACGAGTAGTCCCTGGCCAGGGCAAACGAGATATACTGGTAGGCTTCCAGTGTTATCTCAGGGTGTTTTGGGCTTCGCTCCGGCACGACTTGTACCGCTATTGGGGGACTGACGTTTACCGCCCCCTAGGCCCGCCATGCGATGTATCAGACGAACAGACCGGACTGTATGGAGAATGTCACACTCAGGCTCAGTAGGAGTTTAGATGGGTTTCGCCTCGTCGGTCTTCTTGTCGGCATTACCTGGGGACCGTTACGCACAGCTAGTGCCGCTTGCGGTCTATGGTTAAACCTACTGCCAGCGTAGTGTCAAGTATTTAGAGTCCCACACAGAAAGCTTTTCGCCTTTAGGCAAAAGAGTAGAGGTCGCATGGTATTGCGACAGGTCGCATGGTTTTGCGATAGGGTTCGGCCACATCCGTGCACTTGTGCACGTACAGTGTCTGGACAGTTTGCACTAGCGGGCTTTGGTTTAAGCCAGATCCTACTGTACGTATTGGGATTGGATTTATCCAGTATGCATTCGTGTTCCTCGAAACGCGGATGCGGGTGTGTATGCACAGTTGATAGGGAGACAGAGGCAGCGGATTCTCATTAGGGTTGTTGACAGTTGACCGTTGACTATTTGACTTTTTGCTCAACCCTAATGAGAATATGATATGTGATTAACTATTATATTAATTAAGTATTATGGTGACATGGTTGTTGACTTGTTGACTTTTGTTGACTTGTTGACTTTTGTTGACTTTGTTGACCAGTTGACTAGGCTTGACTAGTTGACCATCATGATAACCATAGCCATCATTTCATCGCAAAGACTTTTGTTTGCTTGCTCATTTGTGTAAAATGAGTGCATGAAATGATATGGTTATGGTTGCTTCAACCATCACATAAGACTTTTTTTTGATATGATGAGTTATCATGACTTTGGATTATGAGAGGGTGAGAGACAAAAGACTTGCTCATTCTTTCTTGCTCATTCTCTCTCTTGTTCTTGAGCTCTCTTGTTTTGCTCTCACCCTCTTGCTCTTTTTCCCTCTCTTTAATCTATGGTTCTCTTGTCTCATGAGTTGAGAATCAAGAACCATAGATAAAATCCCACACAAACTCTTCTCTACTCATTCTAGTTCATAAGGTTTAGCAAACCGAGTAAACTAGTTTCTTCAAAGAACGAAGAAGGAGCCAAAGGTTGGAGCTTTCAGGTGGATCTATCTTCGGCGTACGGAGACGACGGGAAGAAGCCAATCCGGACCACCATCGGAGTTTGAAGACGAAGGAGTTCAAGACAAGCAAGGTATAACCCCCTAACCGAGTAGCTAGAAACTCGTAGTTAGGTTGCTAGATAGATGTTTAACCAAGATCCGGGTTTTAGGTCCATGTTACCACCTCCGTAAAAATCGTTTTTTACCAAATTCCGCATTCCCGAATGTACCGGGAGAGGTAGCATGGACTTACAGTGGTATCAGAGCCTAGTTAAACTCTATCTAACATGTTAGCAAGTAACTAGAAGATCGATCAAAGAAAAAGTCCCGAAATTCGAAGTTTCTGTCGATTTTTATACTGTTCAAAAGTTGATTATTTTCACACCTAAAATCGGCTCAGGGTTTTCTGTGAACACCCACCAAAATTGGTCCAACGATCGAGTCAAAGCGCCGCGGAAACGCGGCGGGAGCACGCTCCCGCCGCGGATCCGCGGCCGAGTTGACTCGGCCGTGGTCCATTTTTGGTGCAGTGTTCTTCTGGGGGTATTTTGGGATTTTTGGAATATATATTTTCAACCCAGATTTTCCAGAACGAAAAATTTTATTTTGGGGTCCCGAAAATCCGTATTTTTGATCGAACTTCTATAAGACTTAAGCTAACGGGTTTTTCTGTAATGTGATATTTGTATTGAACGTCTACTAATCGCTATATGTCGATTGGTGGGGGTTATACAAATCTGTGATCTGTAATGTTGCTGGAATGTGGATATGAATATGTTGGATTGTCGCGGGTGAATAGCCGGGGGTTGTGAGACGAGAGTTTTCTTTTTTTTCATTTCATGTAAATTTGTAAATTGATGTAATAATTATTTGTATGGCCGCACAACCGGGTCGGGGTTGTAGCCGTCATTGTATAATTTCTTTTTACTGTTTTTGCTCCTAGGATAGACCCATGGAGGGGGTGCACAAACTACCGGGTATGCCGAAGTGTCGAGTGGCCTACTCATGGAGATGAGGGAGGTTACTACGCTTCGGGTACTTGGCGGGTAGTTTGCCGCACCCGTAGGGGTCTTGGGTGGGGTATTTGGCTATTCACCGCGACCGTGTAATCTGTCTTTCGTTACAGGCTCGTACGAATTACAGATTCCTAGTATATCCAATGTATTCATCTGTGATCTGAAATGTTTATCATTGCAGTATATCTATATATGATATTATTTAGGCGTTGCTTATGTTTTATAGACGCGCTAGCCCAGCCCCCGCTCTGTCGTTAGTTAAGTAACCTAACGGGTAATGATGGGGCCCCATGGCGAATGCGAATGGCATAAGCGTACGTCATATTTTGGTTGTTTTCTGCAATGGTAGGATTAAATGATGGGACGCATTAAAAGAACTAATGCAAGAATATCACGCATTAAAAGAACTAATGCAAGATAATAAACCAAGTTAAAGTCGTTGGAACACTTTCGAAAAACCACTCGGTTCTTTTCAAAACCAACTTTTAAATGCGGAGCTTGAGCCACTCCTTTTAAAAGCTATCTCGTTCCATCGACCAAATCAAGTTCACTACGTTCACGGTTTTGCCAAAACCATTCGTAGCCCTCCGTCGTTTCACATGAATAGTCAATAGTATTCAAGCTGTGTTTGTTGGCCAAAGTCAAGGCATAGTGATTGGTAGCTATTGGGTATTCATGTGCAGCATAGATAGATGCGTTGGTTTGGAACAATCGCACTGCCTTGTTGGCCAAAGTCAAGGGTAGGTGCGGGTGGATTCAAATTAACCTGGAGAACGACGGGTAGAACTTGACATGTGACTTATGATTTGTTGGCCAAAGTCAAGGTCATAAGAGCATGGGGCAAAAATCCACATGGGAGTTTCATAAGTACTGAAACTTGCTAGATTTGCATACCATTTGGAGTGTGATGATTCTGGTAGGATTCCTTCAGTTTCGTCACGCAATGATATTTGGATCCCGATCCTACTGTGAGTATATGCTACTCCTCGGGAAATTTCTCACTAAACGATCAATGTTATAAACCTAGTAGGTGCCTAGAAAGGTGTTAGCGGGGCTACGCCCCCAGGAAAAAGAGGTTCTTTAATTAAGGAACTTCGCGAAAGCGTTGGAAAACCTCCCTCGAAGTACCGACACCGGCCTGGCTGAACGGTTAAGCAAGTATTGTGCGGTGGGATTGATCCCGACTAATTCTTCCTTTATGGTTTGAGGAGGGATTCGAGAAACAGTGGGAGCCATCCTGTTTAGACAAACTAAAAACCACTCTAAACTTGCAAGAGCATCATGCTGAGTGTTTCTTCTTCTCTCTCCTAATTGCAGCAACCAAATCGACATGACTGGACTTAAGTTACTCCTAGATAAAAACAAACTGACAGGGCCAAACTACAAAGATTGGCTCAGGAATGTCAAGATAGCAATCACTTACGACAAGCTGGGGTATCTTCTTACCACCAAAGCTCCCCCTGCCCCTGGTCCCACTTCCAGCGTCGCGGATAAGGAAATCCGCAAGACTTGGGAGATTGATAGCGCGAAGGCCAAGTGCCTCGTACTTGCCTCGATGGACAACGAACATCAGAGGAGGCACGAGAATATGGACCTTGAATCCATATTTCTCCATACAAAAGAACTGTATGGAGAGCAATCTCGTATCGCAAGATACGAAGCGTCCAAAAAGTTATTCTCGACAAAGATGGCCGTCGGATCATCAGTAGCCGAGCACGTGCTAAAGATGATCAGCTACATTGAGGAGCTCGCGGACCTAGGGACCACATTGGAGAGTGAACTCTATACGGACATAGTTCTCCAGTCCCTTCCTTCCACTTACGCCCAGTTCATACTGAACTTCAACTTACAAGAAAAAGAGGTTGAACTTTCAGAGCTCCTCAACATGCTGAGGAGCGCAGAGGGCACCCTACAGAAAGGTAGGGAAACATCCACTTTGTTTGTAGGAGGATCATCTTCTTCTAGGTCCAGGGCGAAAGCCAAGGGAAAGAAGAAGAAAGCCCCCGCCAAACCAAGGGGCGGTGTTAGTAAAGTGGATACGAAGGGAAAAGCCAAAGCAACAAAGAAAGTGGGGAAGCTTGTGGATAAGGAAGAATGCTTCTATTATCATAAGAAAGGTCACTGGAAGAATGATTGCAGGGCTTGGAAAGCCAGGACACAGGAATTGAAGAAGGTTGCAGCTTCAGCTTCAGGTGTGTATGTTATTGAAAACTGTCTTTCAATAAACTCTACTTCCTGGGTATTGGATACCGGATCAGGATCTCATATCTGTAATTCTTTGTAGGCGTTGAGAAACCGTAGGGTTTTGAAGGCAGGTGACATGACCCTCAGAGTTGCGAACGGAGCTAGCATGGATGCTAAAGCCGTGGGGGACTATCACCTGGGAATGTCAGATGGACATGTTTTGGTTTTGCGTAATTGCTTTTTTGTACCCAACGCAACTTGTAATATCATTTCTGTATCTTTAGTTTCTAAAGAAGGTTATGAATTTGCGTTTGTAAGTAATGTTGTAAACATTCACCTTAATCAAGTTTTGATTGGGTCAGGTACATTGAGTAATGGTATATACATATTGAACCAACCACAGATTTTCAATGTCCAGAATACACACAAAAGAAAGTCTCCAGAAATAAATCAGACTTTCTTGTGGCATTGTAGACTGGGTCACATCAATGAGAGAAGGTTGACTAAGTTACATACAGAAGGATATTTGAATGCGTTCGAATATCAATCGTATGCCACTTGTCAATCCTGTCTCAAAGGAAAGATGACAAAGACTCCTTTTACTGGACGTGGAGTAAGAGCGAGCGAGCTCTTGGGACTCGTACACAGTGACGTGTGCGGTCCAATGTCTACACATGCGCGAAGCGGTTATTCTTACTTCATTACTTTTACAGATGACTTCTTAAGGTACGGTTATGTCTTCTTAATGAAACATAAGTCCGAAGCCTTTGGAAAATTCCAGGAGTATAAGAATGAAGTAGAGAAACAGACCGGCAAAAGTATTAAGATTCTAAGATCGGATCGAGGTGGAGAATACTTAAGTGCCGAGTTCCTGGACTATTTAAAAGAGAACGGAATTCTCTCTCAGCTTACTCCTCCATACACTCCGCAACATAACGGTGTATCGGAAAGACGGAACCGCACCCTATTGGATATGGTGCGGTCCATGATGGGTAACGCTGAGTTACCGCGATCATTCTGGGGATATGCGCTAGAATCAGCCGCATACCTTTTGAACCGAGTTCCTAGTAAGTCTGTGCCTACTACGCCATATGAAATGTGGTGTGGGAAGAGACCCTATCTTAAGCACATTAAGACATGGGGATGTCCGGCTTTTGTCAAAAAGCAGCATGCGGACAAGCTCGAGGCACGCTCAGTACAGTGCAAGTTTGTGGGATATCCAAAGAATTCCAAAGGATATTTCTTCTACTATGAAGAGGAACAAAAAGTTCTTGTTTCTCGTCATGCCTACTTCTTGGAAACTGAGTTTTTGGAAAACCGGATAAGTGGGAGCACAGTAGAATTGGAAGAAATTCCAGAACCACGGACTATTACTGAAAGTTTAGTGGAACCAGAGGGTTCGAAAGAACAGGACATTCCTACGCCGCTCCGCAGAAGTAGTAGGCAGACTCATCCGCCCGAGAGATACTACGGTTTTCTCATAGACGGGGATAGAGAGGATTGCATCATAGATTATGATGAGCCTACTAGCTTCCAGAAGGCCGTTCAGAGCGTTGACTCAGTGAAATGGCTGGATGCAATGCGGACCGAAATGGAGTCCATGTACACCAACAAGGTATGGACGTTGGACATTGCTCCAGACGGGGTAAAACCCGTAGGATGCAAGTGGATCTTCAAAAGGAAGATTGGTGTAGATGGACAGGTTGAGACCTATAAAGCTAGGCTGGTAGCAAAGGGTTTTCGTCAAAGACCTGGCTTGGACTATGACGAAACCTTTTCTCCAGTAGCCATGCTGAAATCCATTCGGATCCTTCTTGCCATTGCTGCCTTCCACGATTATGAGATCTGGAAAATGGACGTAAAGACAGCTTTTCTAAATGGAAATTTAGAGGAGTGTGTCTATATGGACCAGCCAGAGGGTTTCATTCAGAGTGGGAGCAGCGGAAAGGTGTGCAAGTTGCTTAAGTCCATCTATGGACTAAAGCAGGCATCGCGGAGTTGGAACATCTGCTTTGATGAGACGGTCAAAGAATTTGGCTTTATTAAAAATCCAGATGAACCATGCATCTATAATAGATTTGTAGCGAGAACTGTAGTATTCCTCGTTTTATACGTGGATGACATTCTCTTAATAGGAAATGACATTCCTATGCTACAATCTGTCAAGGGGTTCTTGTCACACAGGTTCTCTATGAAAGACCTGGGTGATGCCTCATACATCCTGGGGATCCGGATCCATCGTGATAGATCCAAGAGGATATTAGGACTTTCACAGTCCAGGTACATCGACACCATACTGAAAAGATTCAGTATGGAAGATTCCAAGCGCGGTAACCTACCGGCTTGTCACGGGATCACCCTCTCTAAAGAGATGTCTCCCAAGACTGATTTGGAGAGGGATCGCATGTCTATTATACCCTACGCTTCTGCGGTAGGCTCTATAATGTATGCAATGTTGTGTACCAGACCGGATGTAGCTTATGCACTGAGTGTGGTAAGCCGGTATCAGTCAAACCCTGGGGAGAAACACTGGATAGCGGTAAAGAACATTCTCAAGTACCTGAGAAGGACTAAGGAGATGTTCTTGGTATATGGCGGAAAAGACCTCCAGATCGAGGCCTTTGCTGACTCCAGCTTCCAGAGTGACAAGGATGATTCCAAGTCCATGTCGGGTTTTGTCTTTACCCTCAATGGAGGGGCGGTGTGTTGGAAGAGTTCCAAACAAGAAACCGTTGCAGACTCGACGATGGAAGCGGAATACATTGCTGCATATGATGCCGCAAAAGAAGCTGTCTGGATGAGGAAGTTCTTGAAAGAACTTCAGGTGGTTCCGTCCATTGTTGATCCAATACCTCTATATTGCGACAACAACGGGGCTATAGCTTTAGCGAAGGAACCCAGGTCCCATCAGAGATCCAGGCACATCTTAAGGCGGTATCACCTGATCAGGGAGATCGTGGATCGCCAGGAGATCGAGGTTCGGAGAGTCGCTTCAGAAGATAACACTGCAGATCCATTCACCAAGGCCTTGCCCCAGACTCAGTTCGAGCGGCTGATCGAGATGATAGGTCTTCGATACGCCAGTACATGGCCTTAGTGCAAGTGGGAGATTGTTAGTGTATATGCCCTAGAGGCCATTACTGTATCATACTAGTTTGTATATTACTTAATGGATGCTTGGGATATTCACCTTGTATATACAATCTTGCTCAAAATAGTAGTATGCTACTTGGTTTGTTTCTACTTCAATGTGTACATGTATTTATTTTTGTATATCGCCTATACACATTAGTGGAGCCCTTAGGATCTTTGCTTGATTACCAGCGATGTGATGGCCGTCACACTAGTGGGGCTGGGTAATCCATAAGCACATCCTTATGCAGGTCCCTGGTCACAGGACTATCGAGACAGGGCATCGATACTCCGGAGTAGACCAGCGCATGCGCTTCTTATCCCAGTGTGGGAGATGGTCTGTCCCACAGCCGTCAGTACGTCGTACTTGAGATAGTATGCGGGTGCTCGTTAGGTTACGGGTACACTGGACAGGACTCGTCGGGAACTGACTAGTTGGTATTATGCCTATCGTCAGTTATCAGTTCCCAGGTGACATGAGTACAGCTTAGTCCGCTGACTTGACACTGTCACTTCGCCTCGAGTGTGTTCCCACTGTACTTTGATCACTACCCTACCACGGCTCAAAGGAGTCGTGCAAACAGGTAGTAGTTGGGTGCAGTCCCGAAGCACTTGGAGGCAGTGACGGTTAGACAGGATTCGTCTCTCCCGGTATTGGGGGTTGACATCGCGCTGTGTCTAGGAGAGCCATTACACGAGTAGTCCCTGGCCAGGGCAAACGAGATATACTGGTAGGCTTCCAGTGTTATCTCAGGGTGTTTTGGGCTTCGCTCCGGCACGACTTGTACCGCTATTGGGGGACTGACGTTTACCGCCCCCTAGGCCCGCCATGCGATGTATCAGACGAACAGACCGGACTGTACGGAGAATGTCACACTCAGGCTCAGTAGGAGTTCAGATGGGTTTCGCCTCGTCGGTCTTCTTGTCGGCATTACCTGGGGACCGTTACGCACAGCTAGTGCCGCTTGCGGTCTGTGGTTAAACCTACTGCCAACGTAGTGTCGAGTCTTTAGAGTCCCACACAGAAAGCTTTTCGCCTTTAGGCAAAAGAGTAAAGGTCGCATGGTATTGCGACAGGTCGCATGGTTTTGCGACAGGGTTCGGTCACATCCGTGCACTTGTGCACGTACAGTGTCTGGACAGTTTGCACTAGCGGGCTTTGGTTTAAGCCAGATCCTAGTGTACGTATTGGGATTGGATTTATCCAGTATGCATTCGTGTTCCTCGGAACGCGGATGCGGGTGTGTATGCACAGTTGATAGGGAGACAGAGGCAGCGGATTCTCATTAGGGTTGTTGACAGTTGACCGTTGACTATTTGACTTTTTGCTCAACCCTAATGAGAATATGATATGTGATTAACTATTATATTAATTAAGTATTATGGTGACATGGTTGTTGACTTGTTGACTTTGTTGACTTGTTGACTTTTGTTGACTTGTTGACTTTTGTTGACTTGTTGACTTTGTTGACCGGTTGACTAGGCTTGACTAGTTGACCATCATGATAACCATAACCATCATTTCATGGCAAAGACTTTTGTTTGCTTGCTCATTTGTGTAAAATGAGTGCATGAAATGATATGGTTATGGTTGCTTCAACCATCACATAAGACTTTTTTTTGATATGATGAGTTATCATGACTTTGGATTATGAGAGGGTGAGAGACAAAAGACTTGCTCATTCTTTCTTGCTCATTCTCTCTCTTGTTCTTGAGCTCTCTTGTTTTGCTCTCACCCTCTTGCTCTTTTTCCCTCTCTTTAATCTATGGTTCTCTTGTCTCATGAGTTGAGAATCAAGAACCATAGATAAAATCCCACACAAACTCTTCTCTACTCATTCTAGTTCATAAGGTTTAGCAAACCGAGTGAACTAGTTTCTTCAAAGAACGAAGAAGGAGCCAAAGGTTGGAGCTTTCAGGTGGATCTATCTTCGGCGTACGGAGACGACGGGAAGAAGCCAATCCGGACCACCATCGGAGTTTGAAGACGAAGGAGTTCAAGACAAGCAAGGTATAACCCCCTAACCGAGTAGCTAGAAACTCGTAGTTAGGTTGCTAGATAGATGTTTAACCAAGATCCGGGTTTTAGGTCCATGTTACCACCTCCGTAAAAATCGTTTTTTACCAAATTCCGCATTCCCGAAAGTACCGGGAGAGGTAGCATGGACTTACATGGAGGTGGAGAAACGGATCTACAAAGGTTGTATTTCCATTCTTTTAGTTTAGTTGTAAACTAGTTGCTTTTGTCGCCTAAAATTCTAGTTAACGATCTAGTCTAGGGTTTCTCGGAACTTGTTAAATTTGAAACGGGCGTGGTTGATGCCTTGTGAGACTTCATTCGCATGCCTAGGAGCCCCTACATATTGGATGCGGCAGGATGTAAGTTCATTGTTCAAGACTGAGTACTAAAGGTTGTCAAGGGTGCCCTAGTGGTCATGAAGGGACAACGACTGAAGAATTTGTATCAATTGGACGGCAATACAGTGACTAGTGGTGTGGCTATAGTTTTGGAGAAATGGGTGGAGGATATTGCAAAGCTGTGGCATACGCGTCTAGGTCACATGAGTGAGAGGGGGCTCCATGAGTTACACAGAAGAGAGTTGCTGAAAGATATTATCTCGTGCAAATTTTGTACGATGGGGAAGCAACATAAGGTCAGCTTCAAGCAAGCCTTACACAAGACCGAAGGACTTCTCGATTATATTCATTCAGACGTATGGGGGCCATCATCGGTTGCATTAAAGGGAGATGCCATATATTATGTCGCCTTCATTGACTATTTTTCATGGAAGGTATGGGTCTAATACCTTAAAATCAAATGTGTTTGCCAGTTTTAAGGAGTGGAAAGCGGCCATGGAGAAGCAAAAGGGGAGACCAGTGAAGTATTTACAGACAGATAATAGAGGTGAATACACCTCGAAGGAATTTTAGGATTGTTGTAAAGAACAGGGTATACAAAGGCAATGGATTGTTCCAGGATATCCATAGCAGAATAGGGTAGTAGAGTGCATGTATATGACACTATTAGAGAGAGCCAGAATTATGCGGTTGCAATCCGGTCTTACAGAGAACTTCTGGGTAGAGGCAGTGAGTCATGCGTGCTATTTAGTCAACATGTCTTTATCTACGGCCATAAATCTTCAGATCCCAGAAGAAGTATGAAAAGGAGAGCCAGTCGGTTATGATTCTCTACAAGTGTTTTGATGCCCTACCTACTCCCTTGTGAATCAGAAGGATAGGACCAAGCTGGAGTCAAAGTAAAAAAAGTTTGTTTTCTTGGGATTCAAACTTGGTGTTAAAGTCTAAAAGTTATGTGATCTCGAAAAAAATAAGGCGTTCACCAGCCGAGATATAATCTTCGATGAAGATTCTATGTTGAAAGATGTGGTTGGAGATAATAAGGAGGCAGGTGGAGCATTAAGGGACAATGATTCGGTAAAGGTGGAGTTATTTGGTGCTCATAAGGATACAGATACTAAAGCATAATTTCAGTCTATTGATGCGGAGGCGGTCAGGCAGATTACGGAGATAGAAGGTGATGACCAACCCAAACAGGACTCATAGGCAATGGCATTAAGGATATCAACACGTACTCATAAGGCACCAGTCAGGTACGGTTTCGAAGAAATACTTGCATATGCTTTTGTCTTTGAAAGCGGAGATCTCCGGTCTTATCTGAAGGCCATTGGGTAAGAGGATTGGGATCGATGGATTGTAGCGATGACAGAGGAGATGGAGTCACTTCGAAAGAATAGTACGAAGATATTGACCGAGCTACCGAAAGGCAAAATGGCTATTTGCTGCAAGTGGGTATTCAGGAAAAAGGAAAACGAGCAATACAAGACACGTTTAGTTGTGAAGGGTTTTACTCAGAAGGAGGGGGTTGACTACAACGAGATTTTCTCATCGATAGTTAAGCATACATCTATTCGAGTGTTGTTGGCGAAGGTAGCTACTCAAGATTTAAAATTGGAGCAAATGGATGTGAAAATGACATTTCTGCATGGTGAGTTGGAAGAAAAGATCCTCATGAAGCAACCTGAAGGATTTATAGAGTCCGGCAAGGAGGATCATGTATGTGAGCTCAAGCAGTCTTTATATGGGTTGAAGCAGTCTCTCAGGCAGTGGTACAAGCACTTTGATTCTTTCATGAGAAAGAACAACTACTCGAGATGTGAGTATATCAGCCGCATGTACTTGAAGCGGCTTAAGGATGGGTCGTCGATATATCTACTCCTATATGTCGATGACATGTTGATCGCAACTAAGAGTACGGTGGAAATAAAGGCGCTCAAAACTTCATTGAGCGCAGAATTTGACATGAAGGACTTAGGTGAAGCGAAGAAGATTCTTGGGATGAAAATTATTCGAGACAGGAAGGCTGGAAAGCTGTGGCTATCCCAAGTCAGATAAATTGAGAAGGCGTTAAAGAGATTTAACATAAAAGGCTCAAGACAAGCGAGCACCCCTATTGCCGGGCATTTAAATTGATCCTCTAAGGAGTGGCCAAAATCAGCAGAGGAGAAGAAAAAGATGTCTCGAGTACCATATGAAAGTGCAGTGGGATCGCTGATGTATGCTATTGTATGCAAACGTCCAAACATATCTTATGCGGTAAGTCTGATTAGCCAGTACATGTCAAATCCAGGGAAGCTTCATCGGGAAGCTGTAAAGTGGATATTTAGGTATCTAAAAGGATCTAAAGACCTCGGTTTATTCTTTTATAAGTCAGAAGATAAATCGAGCTAGTTGCAAGGATATGTAGATGCAGATTATGCTGGTGACTTGGACAAGAGAAGATCTCTTACATGCTATGTATATACAGTTGCAGAATCTCCTATCAGTTGGAAGTCGACACTTCAAGATACCGTGGCGCTCTCAATGACGAAGACAGAATATATAGAGGCAGTGGAAGCATCTAAGTGAAAGGTGTTTTGCTCACCAAGTAGTGTTTGAAAACATAAAGGAAGGAATTTTAAAAAAATTACAAGAGAGGTAAAACACCTAAAACCCCAGAATCATTTCCAAAGACTTGAACTTGCACCAAACAAGAGAGCTATGCCAAGAGTTTAAGGACAACAACCTTTGTAGCATGGTTGTATCCTTGTAGTAGACTCTTCTTAAGCTCTTAGAGGTAGGGAAGAAGCTAAGTTGCCGATCTCCTTTGTCAAAGATGGATCCACTTGAGAGAAACCCTAGTCCAAGCTTTAGCTCCACTTCAAGAAGAACTTTGATGAAGTAACTACATCACTAAACTTACTAAGAGGAGATCTAGCGATGTAGATGAATTTATCTCTTTTCACTATTTTTTCCTCTCTTTCTTTTTCCCACAAGAGAGCTCTCAAATAGAAGAGAGAGAAATACAAAGACCAAAATGAGTTAGCTCAAGGCAAATGAGAGAGATCTCTACTTTCATATACATCTCAAGTCTCTCTCTTCCACTTGTCTCTCCATTTGGGATGGGTGTGTACCCTAAACCCATGTTCCATCACATGGCACAAATATGAGAAAAGAAAAAGAAATTGGAAAAAAAATATGTAAACATATTATTTCCATTTGCACTAAAATGCAAAACATAAAGAGAGAGTGAAAAGAAGTAAACATAATACTAGTAATTGTTAGTGATATATGCCTTAGAGACCATTATTGTATCATACTGGATTGCATATTACTTAATGGGAGCTTGGTATATACACGGATATAGTAACAGTCTTGCTCGAAATGGTAGTATGCTACCTGGTTTGTTTCTAGCTCAATATGTGCATGTGTTTTCTTAGCATATCGCTTATACATATTGGTAGAGCCCTTAGAATCTTTGCTTGATTACCAGCATTGTGATGGCAGTCACACTAGTGGGGGTGGGTAATCTATAAGCACATTCTATACAGGTCCCTAGTCGTAGGATTATCAAGACGGGGCATCGATACTCCAGCGTAGACTAGTATATATGCTTCTCATCCCAGCAGGGGAGATGGTCTGTCCCACAGCTATTAGTACGTCGTACTGGGATAGTATGCAGATGCTCATTAGGTTATGAGTACACTGGACATGACTCATCGGGAACTGTTAGTGGGTATTATACCTATCGTCGGGTAGCAGTTCCCAGGTGATATGAGTAAAGCTTAGTCCGTCTACTTGACACTGCTGCAACGCCTCGAGTGTGTTCCCACTGTACTTTGATTACTACCCAACCATGGCTCAAAGGAGTCATGCAAACAGGTAGTAGTTGGGTACAGTCACGAAGCACTTGGTGGCAGTGGCGGTTAGATAGGATTCGTCTCTCCCGGTATTGAGGGTTATCGTGCTGTGTTTGGAAAGCCATTACACAAAGTTCTTGGCCAAGGCAAGCGAGATTTACTGGTAGGTACTCCAGTAGTTTCTCAGGGTGTTTTGGGCTATACTCCGACACGACTTATTGCGCTATTAGGGGTCTGACGATTACCGCCCCCTAGGCCCGATATGCGATACTCTTAGACGAACAGTCCGGACTGTATGGAGATTTTCACGTACAGGCTCAGTAGGAGTTCAGATGAGTTAGCTCATCAGCCTTCTTATCGACACATACCTGAGCAGCCGTTACGTGCAGCTAGTACCGCTTGCGGATTGTAGTTAAACCTGCTGCCAATGTAGTGTCGAGTCTTTAGAGTCCCACATAGAGAATTCCCTGCACCGGGAAAAAGGTGTAGAGGCCGTAAGGTTTTATGGCAGGGCTTCAATCACTCACGTGTACTTGTACACATATAATGATCGGACGGATAATACTAGTGGGCTTTGGTTTAAGCTGGATACTAGTATTATATTGATGGATTATTTTCGTCTTTTTTTATTCTTATTCTTCGGAATACGGATGCGGGTATGTATATACGGATGAGGGGCGTTCTCGTAATTCTTGCGGGAAAGCTTTTAGAAGAGACACCTCATTTAGAGTTTATTTTCTTTTATGGATTAAACATAATGAGGTGTAGAAAATGAGTGGAGATATTTCATGGATGGCTATGACTCATCACTTGACAAAATATATATTTGTGAACCATACTAGATATTTTGTGAGATATTATCTCATCAATTATTATCATGGTTCATTATTCATCACAAATGAGAAGTCATTTTTCATCCAAGCTCTCTTTTCCACTCTCATTTTCCTCAAGTCTCCTCCTTCTTCTTCCTCATAATCCAAAAAGTCTAATGAGTTGAGAAACCTTGGGTTCCAAGAGACAAATCAACCCATCTTCTTTCTCTACATCACCTAGGCCTTCTAGTTTAGCAAGCTAGTTGGCTTAGTTATCTCAGATTAGAGGTTGGAGCTCGGACTATAGACTCTCGGGTGGATCGTCTTTGACTCGAGAAAGCTGACGAGGAAGCTTCGATCCGTTTCGATCCTCAGAGCCTACGATGATGAGGAGGACAGCGAGATAACCCAAAGGACACGATACTACGAGCTATAACATTCATCCGAGTAGTTAAATCACAAGTAGTTTGCTAGCTAGGGTTTATGATCGATCCTTGGTTCTGGTCGGTGTTGCAAAGCCCGTAAAAATCATTTTTTGCAATTTTCGCCTCCCTGCGAACATGTGGGGTGCGCGACATTGAATTACAGTGGTATCAGAGCCTCTCATAAACCTTAGATAGCTTGTAGCAAAGTTAGAAATCCACCGCTTTTGTCGCACAAAAACTGCTGACAAAAACAGTTTCCAAAAATGATATTTTGAGTTGTTTACACATCCTGTAGGCTCACGGTTTGAACTGAGAAGCCGCGGGGTGAAGAGTGCGCATCCCGGGAACACCCCGGGGAGGACCTAAGGCCGGGCCCACCCCCCAAGACCATCACAAGGTGGCCTTGGGGGCTGGTGACCCGAGAGCACCACAGATTGGTGCTCTCGGGTCTGCCTCCCCTTGGAGGCCACCTCATGGTGGCCCTCGGGGGTGGGTACCCCTTCGAGGCCTCCCATTCGGTAGTTAATTTTGGTATCTTCACCTCTGCAGAGATTCGGGCGGTTTTCGAGTTCGTTTCGACTCCCGGATTAGCTTAAAACGATCGTTTTTGGAACTTTAGCTCACTGGATTTTTCAAGTTTTGGAAAAATTAGTTTAGTTTGCTAATTGCGTGCGGAATTCTAATGTCATGGTTACTTTACAAGATTTGTGATGTGTATATGTGTTTGGAAACGTCGACTAATTGCTATACGTCGATTAGTCGAGGTTGCACATATCTATGATCTGTGATGTTGGTTTGTGTATATGAATTTTATTGGATCGCGTGAATGGATAGCCGGGGATGTGAGATGAGAGTTTTCATTCTTTCATTCGATGTAAATTTGTAAAGTGATGTAATATTATTTTTGTTGGGCACATCCGGGTTGAGGTTGTAACCACCTTTGTATTATTTCATTTACTGTGTTTGCTCCTAGGATAGACCTAAGGTGGGGTGTACAAACTACCAGGTACTTTGAAGTGCCGAGTGGCCTACTCACTTTGCTGAGGGTGGATGCTTCACTTTAGGTATTTGGCGGGTAGTTTGTTGCACCCATAGGGGTCTAGGGTAGGGTTTGGCTATTCATCACGACCGTAGAATCTGTCTTTCGTTACAGGCTCAAACAAAACGCGAAATTCCTAGTATATCCAATATGTTCATCTGTGATCTGGAATGCCTATTATTGCGTGAGATGAATGTATATATCTATATATGATATCTAGTAGGCATTGCTTTTGTTTTGCATCCGCTCTAGTCCAGCCCCCGCTCTGTCGTTAGTTAAGTAACCTAACGGGTGATGACGGGGCCCAGTGGCGAATGCGGATGGCATAAGTGGACGTGATATTTTCATCTTTTTCTGTGATGATAGTTGTAAATGATGGGACTGCATTACATTTTTGCAAAGAAAACAAACCAAAGTTGAATCGTTGGAACAAATTTTAAAAACCACTCGGTTATTTTAAAACAGGAGACTTTTAAATGCGGAGCTTAAACCACTCCTTTTAAAAGCTATCAGGTTCCTTCGATTATATCAAGTTCACTATGTTCACGGTTTCACCAAAACCATTCGTAGCCCTTCGTCATTTCATATGAATGTTCAGCAGTATTCAAGCTATGTTTGTTGGCCTTCGTTAAGGCATAGTGATTGGTAGCTTCTGGGTGTTCATATGTAGTATAGATAGATGCGTTGGTTTGGGACAGTCGTATTACTTTGTTCGCCTTCGTCAAGGGTATATATTGGTGGGTTAATATTAAACTGGACAGAACTTGACATGCAACTTATGATTTATTGGCCTTCGTCAAGGTCATAAGAGCATGGGGCAAAAATCCACATCGGGAGTTTCTAAGGAAACTGAAACTTGCTAGTGCTGCATACCATTTAGAGTGTGATAATGTTGGTAGGACTCCTTCGGGATTATCACACAATGATATTTGGATCCCGGTCCTATTGTGAGTATCCGCTACACCTCGGGAGATTCTTCACTTAACGATCAATTCTATAAACCAAGTAGGTATCTAGAACAGTGTTAGCGGGGCTACGCCTCCAGAGAAAAGAGGTTATTTAATTAAGGAACTTCGCGAAAGTGTCGTAAAACCTCCTTCGAAGTACCGACACTAGCCCGGCCGAACGGTTAAGCAAGTATTGTATGGTGAGATTAATCCTGACTAATTCTTCTTTTATGGTTTGAGGAAGGATTCGAAAAACAGTGGGAGCCATCCTATTTAGATAAATTAAAAACCAATCTAAACTTGTAAGAGCATCATGCTGAGTGTTTTCTTCTCTCTCTCCTAATTGCAGCGATTAGGTGACCAGATTAGGTTACAGATAGATAATTAAATGACTGAGTTATACTATATTGACCGACAAAGATTTGTCCAGATGTCCATTACCTATGACAAGCTGGATCACCTCATTACTACTTAAAGCCCCCGCCGTCCCAAGCCCAGTTTCCACCGTCGTGGATGTTGATATCCGTAAGACAAGCGAATAAGACTGTGCGAATGCCAAGTTCCTCGTGTTGGCCTCAGTTGATGGTGTATACCAGAGGCGGCACGAGAATATGAACTTAGTTTCTATCTTCCTCCATAACAAAGTTTTATATGGAGAGCAATCTCGTATCGTAAGATATAAGACCTCGAAGGAATTGCATCAAGCGAGATTGGCTGTCGGGTCATCTGTAGGGGACCACGTCCCTATAATGATTAGCTATATTAAAAAGCTCACGGACCTGGAGACCACGTTGGAGAACGAGTCATATTCTGACTTTGATTCTATAGTCCCTACCTCCTACTTACGCCCAGGGAAAGAAAGTTATAGTTCCAGTTGAGGGCACCCTAAAAGAAACCAGGGAGACACCCGCTCTGCTTATTGGGGAATCTTCCTCTTCTGGATCTAAGGCAGATGCCAAGGGTGAGAAGAAGAAGACCTCCACAAAGCCGATAGGCGGTGTCAGTAAGGTAGATGGAAAGGGTAGGGAAAAGTTTCGTGGTTAACAATAGGGAAGGAGGGATGCTCCTATTGTTACGGGAATAGGCATTGGCAGAAGGGATGCAAGGCTTGGAAAGCCAGAATCCAGGATCCGAAGCATATTGTGGCTTCTTCTTCGGGTGTGTTTGTGATTGAAAACAGTCTATCAATTAACTCTACTTCCTGGGTACAAGATACTGGATCGGGATCTCATATCTGTAATTCATTACAGGCTTTGAGAAACCGTAGAGTTATCAGGGCAGGTGATATGACTCTCAGGGTTGCTAACAGAATGAGCGTGGACGATGTATCCGTAGGTATATCATCTAGAATTGACAAGTGGGCAGATATTGATTCTACGTAACTGTTTGTGTGTACCAAGTCTAGTTTGTAAGTGATGTGGTTCACATCCACCTAAATCAAAGTTTGATTGGCTCAGGTACACTAGAGGACAATATATACGTATTAAATCAAGCTCAGGTTTTCAACGTCCAGAGCACACTTAAAAAAAAGTCTCCAGAATTAAATAAGGCTTTCTTATAGCATTGTAGACCGAGTCACATCAATGAAACACGGTTGTCGAAGTTACATAGAGAGGCATATTTGGATCCGTTCGGATATCAGTCTTATGCAACTTGTCAATCTTGTCTCATAGGAAAAATGACAAAGACTTCGTTCACTGGACACGGAGTAAGAGCGAGCGAGCTCTTGGGACTCATACACAGCGATATGTGTAGTCTAATATCTACAGATGCACGAAGTGGTTATTCCTATTTCATTACTTTTACGGATGATTTCTCTAGGTAAGGACATAGCTTCTTGATGAAAGCATAAATCCAAGAACTTTTGAGGTATTCCGAGAATTTAAGTATGAAGTAGAAAAATAAATAGGCAAAAGTATCAAGACACTGAGATCTGATCGATGTGGTGAATACTTAATTGCCGAGTTCCTGGATTACTCAAAAGAGAATAGAATTCTCTCTCAGCTTACTCTTCTATACACACCACAACACAACGGTGTATAGGAAAGACGAAACATAACCTATTTGATATTGTTCGTTTCATGATGAGTAATGCTGAGTTACCGCGATCCTTCTGAAGTTATGCACTATAATCAGCTGCATATCTTTTGAATAAGGTTCCTACCAAGACTGTACCTACCATACCATATCAGATGTGGAGTGGGAAAAACCCTATCTTCAGTATCTGAAGATATAGGGATGTCCAGCTTTTGTTGAAAAGTAGTATGCGGACAAGCTCGAGGCACGCTCAGTACTGTATAGGTTTGTGGGATACCCAAAGAACTCCAGGGGGTATATTTCCTATTACGCAGAAGAACAAAAGGTTTTTGTTCTTCATCATGGCCACTTTTTAGAAAATCAATTTTTTTAAATGGAAATAGTGGGAGCGCAATAGAATTGGAAGAAATTCCAGAACAACAAACTATTACTGAAAGTATGGTAGAACCAGAGGTTTCAAAAGAATCGGACATCCCTACACCAATCCGCAGGACTAGTAGGCAGTCTCATCCGCCCGAGAGATGTATGGATAGTATAGCACCTTGTGAAGGTTTTGGCAAGCATCAATCATGCTACTTTAAAATTTTTGGGGTGCTAAACAAACCCTAACCAAGATCTTAACTAGGGACTTAGGGTTAATATAGCAAGTAAACAACTTTACTTCTAAGAGTTTGGAATAACAACCTTTGTAGTCCGTTCCTTCGCTTCATAAACTCCGTGTTGAGGCCCCTTCGCCGTGATCATCATGTACCCGGACTCTAGAGAGGCTCCATGAAGAGAAAGATGCAAGCTTGCTTCCAATCTTCAACAACTAAGATGATCTATCTTGAAGAATCTCAAACCCAAGCTCATGCTTCACTAATCAAGTATTAGCAAAGCGAACACCCTAATCTAAGTGGATAGAATAGATGAGGATGATGAAGTAGGAATTTGGCTCTCTTTTGTTTTCTTTATCTCACTCAAAATCATCACAAACCCAAAAACTGGTAAGCTTTTTTAAGAGGAAGAAGAAGAAGAAATCTATTTGTGATGAATAATGAATTATTGTTGTGGTTACAATTGCAACCATGAGTTAAGAATGAAGGGCTTAACTCATGTAGAGAATAAACCATGGTTAAAAGGTTTGGGTTGGGTTAATAAATATCAACACAAAATATCTAAGCAAAAAACAAAAGGAAGCTTCATGAAGCTTCATGAAAAAGCTAACCCAAATCAAAGCCTAACTTGTTTAATCTCCACAAATCATGTTGCATTTGTAACCCTAACATGTTACAATATATCACATATATAATATATTTTGTAACAAAATAAAATAATACAATTAACATATATCACATATATATCAATGTATTATCCAAGTGAGAAAAAGAATCTTTAAGTGAGCTTATATTAGTTAATGTAATATAATATATCAAATATATAATTATATATTAAATTATCGAATCAACACTTGATCCGATAATCCGGCTATTTCACAAATAACCGACTAATATAATTTGTATCAGCTCATCGAATCAACACTTGATCCGATGACCCGGCTATATCACATATACCCGGCCGATATCACATATCGCGAGAATCTAATACGGTATCGCATACACGTATTATTCTCGGTCCCGCACATATCACATATGTGCCCCTACTCCATTTTGCCTGAACCAGGAAACCTCTGTGTAGGACTCTAAAGAATCGTCAATACGCCGGCAGTAGGTGATAATCATATCAAACACCCACAAACTGCAAGTGGTCAGCTAAATGTAACAGCCACCCAGGTATTGAGCAATCAGAAGATCAACAAGCAAGCCTGTACATTCTCCTGCGAATCCAACCAGTAACACTCCCGTACAGTCCGGTCTCTTCGTCTGATATGTCGCATATCTCGCCTAGGGCTGGTAAACGTCAGACCCAGCAGCTTGATAAGTCGTGTCGATATGAGGTCCATAACAGTTCGAGAAACTACTGATAACACTTACCAGTAAATCTCAGCAACCCTGGCCAGGGATTTTCAGTTATAGCCAATCGAACACAGCGCAACATCAACTCCCTATACCGGGAGAGACGAAACCCCTCCTATCGCTCATTGCCTCCATGTGATTCGGGACTGTACCCAAAAGCCACCGTTTTGCACGCCCTCTTGGACGTGGTATGATGGAAATCAAAGCACAGTGGGAATCACACAAGACTCTATGACGATCTCGGGTCTACAGACTAACCTGTACCAATGTCACCAGAGAACTGCCATCTGACGTGAGGTATAATACCATCTGGGAGTTCTCGGCAAGTCCGTCCAGTGTACCCAGTCTCCACTGAGCACCCATATACCTTCTCTGATGTCAAACACCAATGAATATGGGATCATCCATCGCCTATCATATGGGTCAAGAAGCGCATACCCTAGTTTACTCTGGAGTATCGATGCCATGTCTCGGTACTCGCACGACTAGGAACATTTGAAGGATGTATTTAGCGACTACACTGTCCCCACTAGTATGATCTGCATCATAGTCCTGGTAGTCAAGTACTCATCCTAAGGGCTTTATCAACATGTAACATAGAGACAATCAGAGTACATGTTAAGATAAAGGGCAACCAGATAGCATACTATTATGTCGAGCAAGAAAGCCCTCCCTATATATGTCCAAGCATCCACTACAATATAAATCGTATATACAGTAATGGCCTCTAGGGCATACATATAACTAACAATCCCCCACTTGCACTAGGGCCATCTGTTGTAGTATCTCATACCCAACAATGAGCTATGGTTGAAGTATCTCATACTCAACCATCCCATTAAAGTCTCTACTGGGAAATAGGCCTTTGTGAGTGGATCCGCGCTGTTGTCCTCTGTATCTACTCTCCTGACCTCAATCTCCCTGGAGATCAACCATCTCCATGATCAGGTGATACTGCCTAAGAATATGTCTAGATCATAGATAGGACGGGGGTTCCTAGGCCTAAGCCACAACTCCATTGTCACACAATGGTAGGAACGAAATTCATCTCATGAACTCATATATATCCAGACTGCCCTTTGGTAGCATCCTTGGTAATGATGTATCTTGCCTTTAATCGTCTAGTAAGTCACGGTATCTAGCTTGGAACTCTTCCAACATACTGTCCCTCCACTGAGGGTAAAGACAATGCCTGTGACTGACATTCAGTCATCCTTATCACCCTGGAACCTTTCCAGTGATTCTCCCCAGGATCGATTGATACCATCTCACTACAACTAGTGAGAATCCTAATATCCAATTAGATCTATCTCATAGATCCATAACCCAGGATTTACGAGGTATCACCTTGATCCTATATGGAGAATCTTTGTGATAAGAGGAGATTGACTGAGTGTAGCATAGGAAACTCCTTTCCTATCAAGAGTATGTCATCCAATTACTATACGATGATCACCACCATACTCTCTACTACCTTTTTGTATATACTTGGTTCATCTACCATTTTGATGAAGTCAAACTCTTTGACTACTACATCAAAACAGACGTTCCATCTCCGCGATGCCTGATTTATCACATAAAACATCTTGCACGCGTTTCCGCTGCTCCCACTGTCTACGAAGCCTTTTGGCTATGTACTTATAGACGCTCTCTTCCAAATCATCATTTAGAAAAGCAGTCATGACACCCAACCGCCAGATATCGTAGTCATGGTATGTAGCAGTGGCAAGTAGGATCTGGATGGACTTAAGCATAGCTTTGAAAGTCTCAACTTTTCCATGTACACCAAGTAATCTTCTCAAGATATACTTGCTCCTGATGGGGATTTAACCCTTCAGATAAAGCAACCAGAGTCTATACTTTGTTGGTGTATAAGGATTCCATCTCAGATCGCTTAGCATCCAGCCATTCTCACAGAGTCCCTACTCCTGATGGCCTGCTCGAAACTAGTCGGGTCATCATCTCATGATGCAATCCTCGCTCCGACTATCATAGAGAAACTGAAGTATCTCTCAGGTGGATGAGGAACCCTACCAGATCGGCGGAGAGGCTGAGGTTCGTTGGAAATTATTGAATCCTCCGGTTCTACCAAATCATCAGCTGCAGTTTGTTTTAGCTAGAACTACTTCCAGTTCTACCTTATGACTACTAATTTCTTCATAAGAAATTCCCTTTCCAAAAGGTGGCATGCTGAGAATCAAAACATCTTTTGTTCCTCGGTTTGGTAGAAAATATTCCCTTGCGAATGCTTGGGATATCCAACAAACTTCCACAGAACTGATCTTGCCTCGAGCTTGTCCGGATTTTGCTTTTGACATAGGCCGGACAACCCCAAATCTTAACTTCCTTAAGAGATGGGCTCTTCCCATACCATATCACATATGGAGTGGTAGGCATCTGATTTGGTTGGAATCCTATTCAATAGGTATGCAACTTCTCAAGTGCATAACCCCAAAAGAAAATAGGCAACTCAGTAGTACTCATCATAGAGCACACCATATCACATAGGGTGCGATTGCTCCGCCCCGATACGTCGACGTGCTGTGGTGTATTCGGAGGAGTAATGCTGAGAGAGAATCTCATTCTCCTTTACAATAGTCCAGGAATTCCGTGCTCAAGTATTCTCCTCCTTGATCTCATCAAAGGACATAATACTTTTACCCGTTTTTGGTTCTCTACTTCTAACTTATATTCTGTGAATATCTCAAAAGTTTCGGACATGTGTTTCAACAGGAATATATGTCTGAATCTTGAGAGATCATCAGTGAATGTAATGAAGTACAAAGAACCGGTCCTGGCATGTGTAGACAGGAGAACTTTACATACATCATCATGTATCAATCCCAAGAGTTCACTAACTCTTTCTCCGTTTCTAATAAACGAAGCTGTGGTCATTTTATCTTTGTGACATGACTGGCAAGTTTTACAAGATGTAAATCCAAACTAATTTAAATATGTATCTTTATGTAACTTCAGCTAGTCGGGTCGCATTGATATGACCTAGTCTACAATGCCTCAAGAAGGATTCGTTCATTTCTGAACTCTTCCTCTTGTGTGTGTTCTGTACGTTAAGAACTGTGGTTTGATTTAGAACGTCTATGCTTTTAGATAACGTGCCTGAACCGATCAACTCTTGATATAGGAAATGTTCAAAACATTATCCAACAATATAAAATTATATCCTTCTTTACTAATAAAGAGACTGATATAGTGTTGTATATCAGGTTCGGTATCTAATAACATTCGTTCAGAATCAATGTATTCTGGTAATACAGGGTGATAACTGCCGACAGACTTGGCTGCAACACTTGCATCATTTCCAACTCTTGAAACTTATCATCCGTTCTCAGTTCTCTACCTATCTGTAGCCCATGTAAAAAATTACATTTGCGGGATCCTGATCTGGTATGTCATACCTAGGACATAAAGGATACTGAGAAACAGTTCTTGGTAATGAACACACCCGAAGAAGATGTATCAGTATGCACTTTCTTCGTTTGGGCGGCACGGGAATTCTGGTAATCCTCTATTTCCTGCTCGGTCTTATAACAATTATAAGTTGGAGCGGGACCAACGTTTCCTAGCTCAGTATAATAAGCGGGTTCGGTCAATACATCCGTATTATTTTCTTGATTAAGGCGTGATATGGTTGCTACCTGGAGAGAGAGAGAGAGAAGAAAACACTCAGCGTATGCTATTGCAAGATTTAGATTGGTTATTAATATATCTAATCAGGATGTCTCCCACTGTTTTAGTCAAATCTTCCTTCAAACCCTTAAAGGAAAGACTAGCCGGGATTAATTACATGCTACAAGTTCGCCAATTTTTCAGCCAGGCCAGTGCCGGTACTTTGAGGGAGGTTCCCCGTGCTTTCGCACGGACCTAATTAAAGTAAACCTCGTTTTCCCAGGGGCGTAACCCCGTTAACACCTTTCTAGACACCTACTTGATCGGCTAATCGTAATGTGTAAAACTCTCCCAGGAGTAACTCTTACTCGCAGTGGGTATCGGGATCCAACTATTTCATAGAAGGTATGCAATCTCATTGCAAATTTCAACACTTGAAATTCCCGATAATATTTTACCCCTAGCAGCTATATGACCTTAACATAGTCAACAAATCATAAGTGCTAGTCAGGTTCAACCCGTCATTTCCCGATTGAATTAAACCCACCCGCACGACCCTTAACATAGTCAACAAAGTTGCACGACTACCCTAATCCAATCGCATCATATGCTTATACAGATAATCACTAATCAGCTACCGCACACTACGCCTTAACATAGTCAACAAACGTAGCACGAATACTAACTAGTATTTATCTGAAATGACGGAGGGCTACGACAGGTTTTTAAGAAAATCCTTTGCGTAATGAACTTGATATCGTCGTAGAATCGAGTGATTTTAAATGGAGTGTTTTTTAGGCTTTTACTAGTTTCTCTAAAGAGGTCACTTCCGGTGAAGGGATCTCGGCTCTTTCCTTATCGAATAAGGTGCAGGATATTTCACAAATACCACTATGCAAAGCAAAAACTATAAAAGCAATCAAAAGACAAAACGTGTTTGTAGCATCTGCTAATTTCGCTAAAGAGGTCACTCCCGGTGAAGGGATCCCGGCTCTTTCCTTATCGACTAAGGTGCTGGATATTCTATAAGGAATACCGCTATGCAAAGTAAGAACTAGAGCTACCAGTTTTTAAACAAGTTTCTACAATATTTTTAGGTTTCTTTTATTTCATTAATCTCATTAATGATGTCCCATTTTGTTATGCTTCACAAGCATCAGATATGAAACGAAATCAACAATATATAATATATATCTCATATATATAATATAAACATTTGTCTCAAGCAGTAATATGATCTCATCACAGAACATTGCAGCAGAAGAACATATATGAAATATTGGATATACTAGGAGGTCCGTGTTTTAATACGAGCCTGTATAAAACACGGATTCCACGGTCGCGATGAATAGCCAATCCCACACCCCTAGACCCCTACGAGAGCGGCAAGCAACACTGCCAATTCTAGAGTTAAGAGACCCAGTCTCAACTCCTCGAGATGGCCTCCCACTGGACCCTAGAACCCGGTTACTTGTGCTCCCCTCCTCGGGTCTATCCTAATGCGGAAAAGTAAATAATATACAATGGTGACAGCATCCTCAACCTGGAAGTGTCCCAATAAAAGAATATTACATACAATGAATTTTACATGAATGAAAATGAAAAACTGTCATCTTACATAAAACCCCCGGCTATTCAAAACGCGACGATCCAATATAACATATTACAGCAACACATAACATCACATGTCATCAACGTAAGTAAATATGCGTATCTCAGTTGTCGTTGATGTATAGCAATGAAACCGGCGATACACCACATATTACACTTACGGTCGCAGAAAAGAAAGTGAAAAACTACAACAGTTGGAATCCGCAACCACCTTAGACATCTCATGCCTAACCATATGAATTTCTTAGTGTAAGTCCATGCTACCTCTCCCGGTACTTACGGGCATGCGGAAATTGATAAAAAACGATTTTTATAGAGGTGGTAACATGGACTTATAACCCGGATCTTGGTTAAACATCTAACTAACAACCTAACTACGAGTTGCTAACTACTCGGTTAGGGGGTTATACCTTGCTTGTCTTGAACTCCTTCGTCTTCAAACTCCAATGGAGGTCCGGATCGGCTTCTTCCCGTCGTCTCCTTACGCCGAAGATAGATCCACCTGAAAGCTCCAACCTTTGGCTCCTTCTTCGTTCTTTGAAGAAACTAGTTCACTTGATTTGCTAAACCTTATGAACTAGAATGAGTAGAGAAGAGTTTGTATGGGATTTTATCTATGGTTCTTGATTCTCAACTCATGAGATATATGAACCATAGAGTCAAGAGAGGGAGCAAGAGGAAGAGGGTGAAAGCAAGAGCAAGAGAGCTCAAGAACAACAGAGAGAATGAGCAAGTGAGAATGAGCCTTTCTTTTGTCTTTCACCCTCTCATAATCCAAAAACCATCATAACTCATTATACCAAATCAAGTGTTATGTGATGGTTGAAGCAACCATAACCATATCATTTCATGCACTCATTTTGCATAAATGAGCAAGCAAGCAAAAGTCTTTGCCATGAAATGATGGCTATGGTTATCATGATGGTCAACTAGTCAAGCCTAGTCAACCGGTCAACAAAGTCAACAAGTCAACAAAAGTCAACAAGTCAACAAAGTCAACAAAAGTCAACAACCATGTCACCATAATACTTAATTAATATAATACTTAATCACATATCATATTCTCATTAGGGTTGAGCAAAAAGTCAATAGTCAACGGTCAACGGTCAACAACCCTAATGAGAATCCTCTGCCTCTGTCTCTCCGTCAACTGTGCATACACACCCGCATCCGCGTTCCGAGGAACACGAACACATACTGGATAAATCCAATCCCAAAAGGTACACTAGGATCTGGCTTAAACCAAAGCTCGCTAGTGTAAACTGTCCGGACACTGCACGTGCACAAGTGCACGGATGTGACCGAACCCTGTCGCAAAACCATGCAACCTGTCGCAAAACCATGCGACCTCTACTCTTTTGCCTAAAGGCGAAAAGCTTTCTGTGTGGGACTCTAAAGACTCGACACTACGCTGGCAGTGGGTTTAACCATAGACCGCAAGCGGCACTAGCTGTGCGTAACGGTCCCCAGGTAGATGCCGACAAGAAGACTGACGAGGTGAAACCCATCTGAACTCCTACTGAGCCTGAATGTGACATTCTCCGTACAGTCCGGTATGTTCGTCTGATACATCGCATGGAGGGCCTAGGGGGCGGTAAACGTCAGTCCCCCAATAGCGGTACAAGTCGTGTCGGAGTGAAGCCCAAAACACCCTGAGATAACACTGGAAGCCTACCAGTATATCTCGATTGCCCTGGCCAGGGACTACTCGTGTAATGGCTCTCCTAGACACAGCGCGATGTCAACCCCCAATACCGGGAGAGACGAATCCTGTCTAACCGTCACTGCCTCCAAGTGCTTCGGGACTGCACCCAACTACTACCTGTTTGCACGACTCCTTTGAGCCGTGGTAGGGTAGTAATCAAAGTGCAGTGGGAACACACTCGAGGCGAAGTGACAGTGTCAAGTCAGCGGACTAAGCTGTACTCATGTCACCTGGGAACTGATAACTGACGATAGGCATAATACTAACTAGTCAGTTCCCGACGAGTCCTGTCCAGTGTACCCGTAACCTAACGAGCACCCGCATACTATCTCAAGTATGACGTACTGACGGCTGTAGGACAGACCGTCTCCTACACTGGGATGAGAAGCGCATGCACTGGTCTACTCCGGAGTATCGATGCCCTGTCTCGATAGTCCTGCGACCAGGGACCTGCATAAGGATATGCTTATAGATTACCCAGCCCCACTAGTGTGACTGCCATCACATCGCTGGTAATCAAGCAAAGATCCTAAGGGCTCCACTAATGTGTATAGGTGATATACTAAAACAAACATATGTACACATTGAAGTAGAAACAAACCAAGTAGCATACTACTATTTTGAGCAAGATTGTACATACAAGGTGAATATCCCAAGCTTCCATTAAGTAATATGCAAACTAGTATGATACAGTAATGGCCTCTAGGGCATATACACTAACAATCTCCCACTTGCACTAAGGCCATGTACTGGCGTATCGAAGACCTATCATCTCGATCAGCCGCTCGAACTGAGTCTGGGGCAGGGCCTTGGTGAATGGATCTGCAGTGTTATCTTCTGAAGCGACTCTCCGAACCTCAATCTCCTGGCGATCCACGATCTCCCTGATCAGGTGATACCGCCTCAAGATGTGCCTGGATCTCTGATGGGACCTGGGTTCCTTCGCTAAAGCTATAGCCCCGTTGTTGTCGCAATACATAGGTATTGGATCAACAATGGACGGAACCACCTGAAGTTCTTTCAAGAACTTCCTCATCCAGACAGCTTCTTTTGCGGCATCAGATGCAGCGATGTATTCCGCTTCCATCGTCGAGTCCGCAACGGTTTCTTGTTTGGAACTCTTCCAACACACCGCCCCTCCATTGAGGGTAAAGACAAAACCCGACATGGACTTGGAATCATCCTTGTCACTCTGGAAGCTGGAGTCAGCAAAGGCCTCGATCTGGAGGTCTTTTCCGCCATACACCAAGAACATCTCCTTAGTCCTTCTCAGATACTTGAGAATGTTCTTTACCGCTATCCAGTGTTTCTCCCCAGGGTTTGACTGATACCGGCTTACCACACTCAATGCATAAGCTACATCCGGTCTGGTACACAACATCGCATACATTATAGAGCCTACCGCAGAAGCGTAGGGTATAATAGACATGCGATCCCTCTCCAAATCAGTCTTGGGAGACATCTCTTTAGAGAGGGTGATCCCGTGACAAGCCGGTAGGTTACCGCGCTTGGAATCTTCCATACTGAATCTCTTCAGTATAGTGTCAATATACCTGGACTGTGAAAGTCCTAATATTCTCTTGGATCTATCACGATGGATCGGATCCCCAGGATGTATGAGGCATCACCCAGGTCTTTCATGGAGAACCTGTGCGACAAGAACCCCTTGACAGATTGTAGCATAGGAATGTCATTTCCTATTAAGAGAATGTCATCCACGTATAAAACGAGGAATACTACAGTTCTCGCTACAAATCTACTATAGATGCATGGTTCATCTGGGTTTTTGATAAAGCCAAATTCTTTGACCGTCTCATCAAAGCAGATGTTCCAACTCCGCGATGCCTGCTTTAGTCCATAAATGGACTTAAGCAACTTGCACACCTTTCCGCTGCTCCCACTCTGAATGAAACCCTCTGGCTGGTCCATATAGACACACTCCTCTAAATTTCCATTTAGAAAAGCTGTCTTTACGTCCATCTGCCAAATCTCATAATCGTGGAAGGCAGCAATGGCAAGAAGGATCCGAATGGATTTCAGCATAGCCACTGGAGAAAAGGTTTCGTCATAGTCCAAGCCAGGTCTTTGACGGAAACCCTTTGCTACAAGTCTAGCTTTATAGGTCTCAACCTGTCCATCTACACCAATCTTGTGTTTGAAGATCCACTTGCATCCTACGGGTTTTACCCCGTCTGGAGCAATGTCCAACGTCCATACTTTGTTGGTGCACATGGACTCCATTTCGGTCCGCATTGCATCCAGCCATTTCACTGAGTCAACGCTCTGAACGGCCTGCTGGAAGCTAGTAGGCTCATCATAATCTATGATGCAATCCTCTCTATCCCCGTCTATGAGAAAACCGTAGTATCTCTCGGGCGGATGAGACTGCCTACTACTCCTGCGGAGCGGCGTAGGAATGTCCTGTTCTTTTGAACCCTCTGGTTCCACTAAGCTTTCAGTAATAGTCTGTGGTTCTGGAATTTCTTCCAGTTCTACTGCGCTCCCACTAATTTCCTTTTCCAAGAACTGGTGTTCTAGAAAGTAGGCATTACGAGAAACAAGGACTTTTTGTTCCTCTGCGTGGTAGAAAAGATACCCTCTGGTGTTCTTTGGGTATCCCACAAACTTGCACAGTACTGAGCGTGCCTCGAGTTTGTCCGCATGCTGCTTTTTGACAAAAGCTGGACATCCCCAGATCTTCAGATATTGAAGATAGGGTTTCTTCCCACTCCATAACTCATAAGGTGTGGTAGGCACAGTCTTAGTAGGAACTCGGTTCAAAAGGTACGCAGCTGATTCTAGCGCATACCCCCAGAATGATCACGGTAACTCAGCGTTACTCATCATGGACCGAACCATATCCAATAGGGTTCGGTTCCGTCTCTCCGATACACCGTTATGTTGCGGAGTGTATGGAGGAGTAAGCTGAGAGAGAATTCCGTTCTCTTTTAAATAGTCCAGGAACTCGGCACTTAAGTATTCTCCACCTCGATCCGATCTTAGAATCTTGATACTTTTGCCGGTTTGTTTTTCTACTTCATTCTTATATTCCTGGAACTTTCCAAAGGCTTCGGACTTATGTTTCATTAAGAAGACATAACCGTACCTTGAAAAATCATCCGTGAAAGTAATGAAGTAAGAATAACCGCTTCGCGCATGTGTAGACATTGGACCGCACACGTCGCTGTGTACGAGTCCCAAGAGCTCGCTCGCTCTTATTCCGTGTCCAGTGAACGGAGTCTTTGTCATCTTTCCTTTGAGACAGGATTGACAAGTGGCATACGATTGATATTCGAACGGATCCAAATATCCTTCTATATGTAACTTAGTCAACCTTCTCTCATTGATGTGACCCAGTCTACAATGCCATAAGAAAGCCTGATTGATTTCTGGAGACTTTCTTTTGTGTGTATTCTGGACATTGAAAATCTGTGGTTGGTTTAATACGTATATACCATTACTCAATGTACCTGACCCAATCAGAACTCGATTAAGGTGAATGTTTACAACATTACTTACAAACGCAAATTCATAACCTTCTTTAGAAACTAAAGATACAGAAATGATATTACAAGTTGTGTTGGGTACAAAAAAGCAATTACGCAAAACCAAAACATGTCCATCTGACATTCCCAGGTGATAGTCCCCCACGGCTTTAGCATCCATGCTAGCTCCGTTCGCAACTCTGAGGGTCATGTCACCTGCCTTCAAAACCCTACGGTTTCTCAACGCCTGCAAAGAATTACAGATATGAGATCCTGATCCGGTATCCAATACCCAGGAAGTAGAGTTTATTGAAAGACAGTTTTCAATAACATACACACCTGAAGCTGAAGCTGCAACCTGCTTCAATTCCTGTGTTCTGGCTTTCCAAGCCCTGCAATCATTCTTCCAGTGACCTTTCTTATGACAATAGAAGCATTCTTCCTTATCCACAAGCTTCCCCGCTTTCTTTGTTGCTTTAGCTTTTCCCTTCGTATCCACTTTACTAACACCGCCCCTTGGTTTGGCGGGGGCTTTCTTCTTCTTTCCCTTGGCTTTCGCCTTGGACCTAGAAGAAGATGATCCTCCTACAAACAAAGTGGATGTTTCCCTACTTTTCTGTAGGGTGCCCTCTGCGCTCCTCAGCATGTTGAGGAGCTCTGAAAGTTCAACCTCTTTTTCTTGTAAGTTGAAGTTCAGTATAAACTGGGCGTAAGTGGAAGGAAGGGACTGGAGAACTATATCCGTATAGAGCTCACTCTCCAATGTGGTCCCTAGGTCCACGAGCTCCTCAATATAGCCGATCATCTTTAGCACGTGCTCGGCTACTGATGATCCGAAGGCCATCTTTGCCGAAAATAACTTTTTCGACGCTTCGTATCTTGCGATACGAGATTGCTCTCCATACAGTTCTTTTGTATGGAGAAATATGGATTCAAGGTCCATATTCTCGTGCCTCCTCTGATGTTCATTGTCCATCGAGGCAAGTACGAGGCACTTGGCCTTCGCGCTATCAATCTCCCAAGTCTTGCGGATTTCCTTATCCGCGACGCTGGAAGTGGGACCAGGGACAGGGGGAGCTTTGGTGGTAAGAAGATACCCCATCTTGTCGTAAGTGATTGCCATCTTGACATTCCTGAGCCAATCTTTGTAGTTTGGCCCTGTCAGTATATTTTTATCTAGAAGTAACTTAAGTCCAGTCATGTCGATTGGTCGCTGCAATTAGGAGAGAGAGAAGAAACACTCAGCACGATGCTCTTGCAAGTTTAGAATGGTTTTTAGTTTGTCTAAACAGGATGGCTCCCACTGTTTCTCGAATCCCTCCTCAAACCATAAAGGAAGAATTAGTCGGGATCAATCCCACCGCACAATACTTGCTTAACCGTTCAGCCAGGCCGGTGTCGGTACTTCGAGGGAGGTTTTCCAACGCTTTCGCGAAGTTCCTTAATTAAATAACCTCTTTTCCCTGGGGGCGTAGCCCCACTAACACCTTTCTAGGCACCTACTAGGTTTATAGCATTGATCGTTTAGTGAGAAATTTCCCGAGGAGTAGCATATACTCACAGTAGGATCGGGATCCAAATATCATTGCGTGACGAAACTGAAGGAATCCTACCAGAATCATCACACTCCAAATGGTATGCAAATCTAGCAAGTTTCAGTACTTATGAAACTCCCGATGTGGATTTTTGCCCCATGCTCTTATGACCTTGGCGTGAGGTCAAAATGTCATAAGTCACATGTCAAGTTCTTCCCATCATTATCTAGGTTAATTTGAATCCACCCGTACCTACCCTTGACGTAGGCCAAAATGGTAGTACGGCTGTCCCAAACCAACGCATTCTATCTATGCAATAGATAAATATCCGGCAGCTACCAATCACTATGCCTTGGCGTGAGGTCAAAATACATAGCTTGAATACTACCGAATATTTAACTGAAATGATGGAGGGCTACGAATGGTTTTGGCTAAACCGTGAACGTAGTGAACTTGATATAGTCGATGGAACGAGATAGCTTTTAAAAGGAGTGGCTCAAGCTCCGCATTTAAAAGTTGGTTTTGAAAAGAACCGAGTGGTTTTTCGAAAGTGTTCCAACGACTTTAACTTGGTTTATTATCTTGCATTAGTTCTTTTAATGCGTGATATTCTTGCATTAGTTCTTTTAATGCGTCCCATCATTTAATCCTACCATTGCAGAAAACAACCAAAATATGACGTACGCTTATGCCATTCGCATTCGCCACGGGGCCCCGTCATTACCCGTTAGGTTACTTAACTAACGACAGAGCGGGGGCTGGGCTAGCGCGTCTGTAAAACATAAGCAACGCCTAAATAATATCATATATAGATATATTGCAATGATAGACATTTCAGATCACAGATGAACACATTGGATATACTAGGAATCCGCAATTCGTACGAGCCTGTAACGAAAAGCAGATTACACGGTCGCGGTGAATAGCCAAAACCCCACCCAAGACCCCTACGGGTGCGGCAAACTACCCGCCAAGTACCCGAAGCGAAGCAACCTCCCTCATCCCCGTGAGTAGGCCACTCGGCACTTCGGCATACCCGGTAGTTTGTGCACCCCCTCCATGGGTCTATCCTAGGAGCAAAAACAGTAAAAAGAAATTATACAATGACGGCTACAACCCCGACCCGGTTGTGTGGTCATACAAATAATATTACATCAATTTACAAATTTACATGAATTGAAAGAAAAGAAAAACTCTCGTCTCACAACCCTCCGGCTATTCACCCGCGACAATCCAACATATTCATATCCACATTCCAGCAACATTACAGATCACAGATTTTTATAACCCCCACTAATCGACATATAGCGATTAGTAGACGTTGAATACAAATATCACATAACAGAAAAACCCGTCAGCTTAAGTCTTTTAGAAGTTCGATCAAAAATACGGATTTTCGAGACCCCAAAAATAAAATTTTCGTTCTGGAAAATCTGGGCAGAAAACACATATTCCAAAAATCCCAAAACAACCCCAGAAATACACTGCACCAAAGATGGACCTCGGTCGAGTCAACTCGGCCGCGGATCCGCGGCGGGAGCGTGCTCCCGCCGCGTTTCCGCGGCGCTTTGACTCGATCGTTGGACCAAATTTGGTGGGTGATCACACAAAAGCCTGAGCCGATTTTAGAGATGAAAATAATCAACTTTTGAACAGTATAAAAATCGACAGAAACTTCGAATTTTGGGGTTCATTTCGGGACTTTTTCTTTGATCGATCTTCTAGTTACTTGCTAACATGTTAGATAGAGTTTAACTAGGCTCTGATACCACTGTAAGTCCATGCTACCTCTCTCGGTACTTACGGGCATGCGGAAATTGATGAAAAATGATTTTTATAGAGGTGGTAACATGGACATATAACCCGGATCTTGGTTAAACATCTAACTAACAACCTAACTACGAGTTGCTAACTACTCGGTTAGGGGGTTATACCTTGCTTGTCTTGAACTCCTTCGTCTTCAAACTCCAATGGAGGTCCGGATCGGCTTCTTCCCGTCGTCTCCTTACGCCGAAGATAGATCCACCTGAAAGCTCCAACCTTTGGCTCCTTCTTCGTTCTTTGAAGAAACTAGTTCACTTAGTTTGCTAAACCTTGTGAACTAGAATGAGTAGAGAAGAGTTTGTATGGGATTTTATCTATGGTTCTTGATTCTCAACTCATGAGATATATGAACCATAGAGTCAAGAGAGGGAGCAAGAGGAAGAGGGTGAAAGCAAGAGCAAGAGAGCTCAAGAACAAGAGAGAGAATGAGCAAGTGAGAATGAGCCTTTCTTTTGTCTTTCACCCTCTCATAATCCAAAAACCATCTTAACTCATTATACCAAATCAAGTGTTATGTGATGGTTGAAGCAACCATAACCATATCATTTCATGCACTCATTTTGCACAAATGAGCAAGCAAGCAAAAGTCTTTGCCATGAAATGATGGCTATGGTTATCATGATGGTCAACTAGTCAAGCCTAGTCAACCGGTCAACAAAGTCAACAAGTCAACAAAAGTCAACAAGTCAACAAAGTCAACAAAAGTCAACAACCATGTCACCATAATACTTAATTAATATAATGCTTAATCACATATCATATTCTCATTAGGGTTGAGCAAAAAGTCAATAGTCAACGGTCAACGGTCAACAACCCTAATGAGAATCCTCTGCCTCTGTCTCTCCGTCAACTGTGCATACACACCCGCATCCGCGTTCCGAGGAACACGAACACATACTGGATAAATCCAATCCCAAAAGGTACACTAGGATCTGGCTTAAACCAAAGCCCGCTAGTGTAAACTGTCCGGACACTGCACGTGCACAAGTGCACGGATGTGACCGAACCCTGTCGCAAAACCATGCGACCTCTACTCTTTTGCCTAAAGGCGAAAAGTTTTCTGTGTGGGACTCTAAAGACTCGACACTACGCTGGCAGTGGGTTTAACCACAGACCGCAAGCGGCACTAGCTGTGCGTAACGGTCCCCAGGAAGATGCCGACAAGAAGACTGACGAGGTGAAACCCATCTGAACTCCTACTGAGCCTGAATGTGACATTCTCCGTACATTCCGGTCTGTTCGTCTGATACATCGCATGGCGGGCCTAGGGGGCGGTAAACGTCAGTCCCCTAATAGCGGTACAAGTCGTGTCGGGGTGAAGCCCAAAACACCCTGAGATAACACTGGAAGCCTACCAGTATATCTCGATTGCCCTGGTCAGGGACTACTCGTGTAATGGCTCTCCTAGACACAGCGCGATGTCAACCCCCAATACCGGGAGAGACGAATCCTGTCTAACCGTCACTGCCTCCAAGTGCTTCGGGACTGCACCCAACCACTACCTGTTTGCACGACTCCTTTGAGCCGTGGTAGGGTAGTAATCAAAGTGCAGTGGGAACACACTCGAGGCGAAGTGACAGTGTCAAGTCAGCGGACTAAGCTGTACTCATGTCACCTGGGAACTGATAACTGACGATAGGCATAATACCAACTAGTCAGTTCCCGACGAGTCCTGTCCAGTGTACCCGTAACCTAACGAGCACCCGCATACTATCTCAAGTACGACGTACCGACGGCTGTGCAGGGTTCCAAGGCACTCAAGTGAGGTCTCCCAAGCCATCGAACATGGCAATTTCAAAAATTATGGGTGCCGAGAGACCCGACTACGGATAGATAACTAGATGTCTAGGCGAACAGAAAGCTAGCTAACAACTTAGCTAATGAGAATACGGAAATACAACCTTTGTAGATCCGGTCCTCCACCTCCACGGCTCCGTAACGAGGTCGTCTCCGCTGTCCAAATCAAATCCGGGCTCTAGAGTCGGCTTCGTCGGAGAATGGGCAAGCTAGGTCGTCGATGTCCATGCCGAAGATGATCTACGTCGAAGCATCGCTAGATCAAGCTCACAACTTCACCAAGTCATGAAACTTGTGAAGTAAACACACTCTACTACTTGGCAAGAGGTAGAGGATGAAGAAATAGGAAGTGGGTTAACTTTAGAATTGGATTTCTCACTCTAATTCATCAATCACCATTGATGGACCTTGCTTTTCTTCACTTGAAGAATGAAGAAGAAGAAGGAAAATAGTTATGATAAGTTATTAGAAAATGAAAAGAAAATGAATTCTTATCATAATTTTAACTAGAGTTAAGTGTAGAGAATGAATCATGGTTAGTGGGAATGGTTAGGGTTAAGGATGAGATAAGGATGGTTGACTTGAACAAAGCTTCATGAAGCTTCAACTAAAGAACAAAAGAAGCCACCATTCTTTTTCTCATTTTCTTTTTATTCATTTATCAAAAATAAATGGATAACAAAATAAGATAAATGAATAACAAATAAGAAACCCTAACCATTTCATTAACCAAGGTTTAATCTTTACACTTGAACCCTAGCATGACATGTATCATCAAACATGATACAATCAAGTGCACAAAAGTATATCGCATATACAATGCGCACATCCGAGTGAGTAAATCCGTCTAAAGTGAACCGATACTAGTTAATGCAAAGTAATATATCAAATATATAATTATACATTAAATCATTAAATCAACACTTGATTCAATGATCCGGTCATGCGCACATAACCGACTGGTATCATTAGTAACATCTTATCGAATCAACACTTGATCCGATAACCCGGCTATATCGCATATAACCGATCAATGTCACACCGCGAGAATAGAATACGGTATCACATACACGTATTATTCTCGGTCCTGCACATATCTCATATGCGCTCCTATTTCGTTTCGCTTGAGCCAGGAAACCTCTGTGTAGGACTCTAAAGACTCGTCAATACGCCGGCAGCAGATGGTGATCATATCAAGCATCCACAAGCCGCAAGCGGTCTGCTAAACGTAACGGCCACCCGGGTATTGAGCGATCTGAAGATCGACGAGCAAGCCCGCTCACACTCCAGTGAATCCGACCAGTAACACTACCATACAGTCCGGTCTGATCGTCTGATATGTCGCATATCTCGCCTAGGGGTGGTAAACGTCAGACCCCAATAGCTCAATAAGTCGTGTCGATATGAGGTCTATAACTGTTCGAGAAACTACTGGTAACACTTACCAGTAAATCTCAGCAACCCTGGCCAGGGATTTCCTGTTATAGCCAATCGAACACAGCGCAACATCAACCCCCATATACCGGGAGAGACGAATCCCCTCCTATCGCTCATTGCCTCCATGTGACTCGGGACTGTACCCAAAAACCACCGTTTTGCATGCCCTCTTGGACGTGGTAAGATGGAAATCAAAGCACAGTGGGAACCACACAAGACTCTATGACGATCTCGGGTCAACAGACTACTCTGTACCAGTGTCACCAGAGAACTGCCATCTGACGTGAGGTATAATACCATCTGGGAGTTCTCGGCGAGTCCGTCCAGTGTACCCAGTCTCTACTGAGCACCCGTATATCTCCTCTGATGTCAAACACCGATGGATATGGGATCATCCATCGCCCATCTGTATGGGTCGAGAAGGTACACGCTAGTCTACTCTGGTATATCGATGCCCCGTCTCGATACACCCACGACTAGGGACTGTGAAGGATGTACTTATAGACTACCATGTCCCCACTAGTATGATCCGCATCATAGTCCAGGTAGTCAAGTACAGATCCTAAGGGCTTTACCAACATGTAATAGAGAGACAATCAGTATACACGTTAAGGTAAAGTTCAACCAGATAGCATACTATCATGTCGAGCAAGAAAATCCTCCCTATATATGTCCCAGCATCCACTACAATATACATCCTATGTATAGTAATGGCCTCTAGGGCATACATATAACTAACAATCTCCCACTTGCACTAGGGCCATCTGATAGCAGTGGTTGTAGTATCTCATACTCAACCATCCCATAAAAGTGTCTCTCTCTGGGATCAGGCCTTTCGTGAGTGGATCCGCTGTGTTTGTCCTCTGAGTCTACTCTCCTAACCTCGATCCCTTGGAGATCAACCATCTCCATGATCAGGTGATACTGCCTTAGAATATGTCTGGATTACTGATGGGACCGGCGTTCCTTGGCATAAGCCACAACTCCATTGTCACACAATGGGAGGAACATAGTTCATCTCATGAACCAATATACACCCAAACAGCCTCTTTGGTAGCATCTTAAGTAGCGATGTATCCTGCCTTTATCATCTAGTATGTCACGGTATCTTGCTTGGAACTCTTCCAACATACCGTCCCTTTACTGAGGGTATAGACAATGCCTGTGACTGACATTCAGTCTTCTTTATCACCCTGGAACCCTTCCAGTGATTCTCCTCAGGATCGATTGACACCACCTCACTACATCTAGTGAGTTTCCTAACATCCATTTAGATCTATCTCATAGATCCAAAATCCAGGATTTAGTAGGTATCACTTTAATCCTATATGGAGAATCTTTGTGATAAGCGGAGATTGATCGAGCGTAGCATAAGAAACTCCTTTCTTATCAAGAGTATGTCATCCACGTACTCTACGAGGATCGTCACCATACTCCCTACTACCTTTTTGTATATACAAGGTTCATCTACCATTTTGATGATGTCAAACTCTTTGACCGCTTCATCAAAACAGATGTTCCAACTCCGCGATGCCTGCTTTATCCTATAAAGCATCTTGCACACGTTTCCGCTGCTCCCACTGTCTACGAAGCCCTCTGGCTGTGTACTTATAGACGCTCTCTTCTAAATTATCATTTAGAAAAGCAGTCAAGACACCCAACCACCAGATATCGCAGTCATGGTATGTAGCCGTGGCAAGTAGGATCTGGATGGACTTAAGCATAGTTACTTGAAAAGGTTTTAACATTATGATCCATATCTGGTCAATGATGCAAACCTTTAACAAGTCTAGCTTTGAAAGTCTCAACTTTTCCATCTACACCAAGTAATCTTCTCAAGATATACTTGCTCCTGATGGGGATTTAACCCTTCAGATATAGCAGCTAAAGTCCATACTTTGCTGGTGTATAAGGATTCCATCTCAGATCGATAAACATCCAGCCATTCTTACAGAGTCTCACTCTTGATGGCCAGCTCGAAACTAGTTGGGTCATCATCTCATGATGTAATCCTCGCTCCCACTGTCATAGAGAAACCGAAGTATCTCTCAGGTGGGTGAGGAACCCTACTAGATCGGCGGAGAGGCTGAGGTTCGTTGGTTACTATTGAATCCTTTGGTTCTATCAAATCATCAGCTGTAGTTAGTATAGCTGGAACCTTTCCAGTTCTACATTACAGACCTTGCCTCGAGTTTGTCCGGATTATGCTTTTAGACAAAGCCCGGACAACCCCAAATCTTAACTAGCTTAAGACATGGGCTCTTCCCTTTCCATATCACATATGAAGTGGTAGGTAACTGATTTGATTCGAACCCTATTCAATAGGTATGCAGCTTCTCAAGTGCATAACTCCCAAAAGGAAAAAGGTAACTCAGCAGTACTCATCATAGAGCACACCACATCATATATGGTGCATCTGCTCCACCCCGATATACCATCGTGCTATGGTGTATTCGGAGGAGTAATGCTGAGAGAGAATCTCATTTTCCTTTAGAATAGTCCAGGAATTCCGTGCTCAAGTATTCTCCTCCTTGATCTCATCATAGGATATAATACTTATACCCGTATTTTGGTTCTCTACTTCTAACTTATATTCTGTGAATATCTCAAAAGGTTCGGACTCATGTTTCAACAGGAACATATGACTGAATCTTGAGAGATTATCAGAGAATATAATGAAGTATAAAGAACCAGTCCTGGCATTTGTAGACTGGGGACCTACATACATCAACATGTATCATCCCAAGAGTTCACTAACTCTTTCTCTGTTTCCAATAAACAAAGCTGTGGTCATCTTATCTTTGTGACATGACTGGCGAGTTTCGCAAGATGTAAATTCAAACTGATTTAAATATGCATCTAAATGTAACTCAGCCAGTCGGGTCGCATTGATATGACCTAGTCTACAATACCTCAAAAAAGATTCGTTCATTTCTGAACTCTTCCTCTTGTGTGTGTTCTGTATACTAAAGAACTGTAGTTTGATTTAGAACGTTAATGCTTTTAGATAACGTGCCTGAACCGATCAACTTTTGATATAGGAAATGTTCAAAACATTATCCAACAATACAAAATTTTATCATTTCTTTACTAATAAAGAGACTGATATGATTTTGTATATCAGGTTCGGTATCTAATAACATTCGTTCAGAATCAATGTATCGGTAATACAGGGTGACAGTGACCAACAGACTTGGCTGCAACACTTGCCCTGTTTTCTGTCTCATGAAACTTATCACCCGTTCTCAGTTTTCTACCTTTCTGTAGCCCTATGTAACAGATTACATATCTGGGATCCTGATCTGGTATCACATACCCAGGACGTAGAGGATACTGAGAAACAGTTCTGTATAATGAACACACCCGAAGATGATGCATCAGCATGCATTCTCTTCGTTTGGGCGGCACGGGAATTCTGGTAATCCCCAATTTCCTGCTCTGTCTTATAACATTTATAAGTTGGAGCGGGACCAACGTTCCCCAGCTCAGTATAACAAGCGGGTTCGGTCAATAATCCGTTTTATTATCTTGATTAAGGCGTGATATGGTCGCTACCAGGAGAGAGAGAGAAGAAAACACTCAGCGTGCGCTCTTGCAAGAATAGATTGGTTATTATTTTATCTAATCAGGATGGCTCCCACTGCTTTTTATCAAATCTTCCTTCAAACCCTAAAAGGAAAGACTAGCCGGGATTAATTACACACTACAAGTTCGCCAATCTTTCAGCCAGGCCAGTGTCGGTACTTTGAGGGAGGTCCCCCGTGCTTTCGCACGAACCTAATTAATGTAAACCTCGTTTTCCCAGAGGCGTAACCTCGTTAACACCTTTCTAGACACCTACTTGATCGGCTAATTGTAATGTATAAAACTCTTCCAGGAGTAACTCTTACTCGCAGCGGGTATCGGGATCCAACTATCTCATAGAAGGTATGCAATCTCATTGCAAATTTCAACACTTGAAATTCCCGATAATATTTTGCCCCTAGCAGCTATATGACCTTAACATAGTCAACAAATCATAAGTGCTAGTCAAGTTCAACCCGTCATTTCCCGATTGAATTAAACCCACCCGCACGACCCTTAACATAGTCAACAAAGTCGCACGACTACCCTAATCCAATCGCATCATATGCTAATACAGATAACCAATAGTTAGCTACCGCACACTACGCCTTAACATAGTCAACAAACGTAGCACGAATACTAACTAGTACTTATCTGAAATGACGGAGGGCTACGACAGGTTTTTCTGAAAACCTATTGCGTAATGAACTTGATATCGTTGTAGGATCGAATGAATTTTGAAATGGAGTGTTTTTGAGGCTTTTCTAGTTTTGCTAAAGGAGTCACTCCCGGTGAAGGGATCGTCGGTCCTTTCCTCGTCGAATGAGGTGCGGGATATATCATATATATCACTGTGCAAAGCAAAAACACTTAAAAGCAATCAAAAAACAAACCGAGTGTGTAGCATCTGCCAGTTATTGCTAAAGGAGTCACTCCCGGTGAAGGGATCTCGGTCCTTTCCTCATCGAATAAGGTGCAGGATATATCACATATACCTCTGTGCAAAGCAAAAACTGTAGCTACCTGTTTTATTTGGAAATTCGATTCTACAACATCTTAGGTTTCTTTTATTTCATTAATCACATTAATGAAGTCCCATCATTTAAGTACCTAATCATCACAGATAAATACGACGTACACTTATGCCATCCGCATTCGCCTCGATGTCCCCTCGTGCACCGTTAGGTTAGGTAACTAACGACAGAGCAGGGCAGGGCTAGCGCGGGTGTAAAACATAAGTAACGTCTATATAATATATCATATATACTATATACTGTATCTATCAAAGAACATCACATGATCACATCACAGATATCGCAGCAGAAGAATCATATGAAATATTGGATATACTAGGACGTCCGTGTTTTCAATACGAGCCAGTATAAAACACGGATTCCACGGTCGTGATGAATAGCCAAACCCACACCCCTAGACCCCTACGAGAGCGGCAAGTAACCCTACCAATTCTAGAGTTAGGAGACCCGGCCTCGACTCCTCGAGTTGGTCTCCCACTGGACTCCAGAACCTGGTTACTTGTGCCCTTCTCCTTGGGTCTATCTTAGTGCGGAAAAGTAAATAATATACAACAGGTGACAACTCCCGCAACCTGGAAGCGCCCCAATAAAAGAATATTACATACAAGTTTTTACATGAATGAAAATGAAAAACACTCATCTCACATAAAAACCCCCGGCTATTCAAACACGACGATCCAATATAACATATCCAGCAACACATAACATCACATGTCATCAACGTAAGTAAATATGTCCATCCCAATTGTCGTTGACATATAGCAACGAAACCGGCGATATCACATATTACACTTACGGTCACAGAAAAGAAAGTGTAAAACTACAACAGTTGGAATCCGCAATCTCTTCAGACATCGCATGCCTGACCAAATGAATTACTTAGACATCGCATGCCTAACAATTATAAACCCCGCATTTTAGTCTCATTATCGAAAACACTTTTCAATATCAAGTCGGGTAATTCAACAAGATTCCCGAAAAACTGATCGAATGCTCGTCGCAAACTTCAGTAGACGGCCGCACCCCTCACGCCGTCGACGAAGTGCACCAAGGCGGAACACCGCTACCGCGAGCACCCGGACGGATGCTTTCGGCGACGGGGTTCTCCTACAGTCACTTGGTCGGGGCTATGGAATGAGGCTGTCTATTAAGTTTACCCGGCGAGTATCCGCGTACGCTACGTGATTGCGACGGACTTTTGATCACATCAAAATTCCGTGGCAACCGATCAAGTGAGACTAAATTGCTACGTTTATAACATTCATTCAGTTATCACATAACTATTGTGAATTCCAATTATTGTATCCCATTCCAGATAAATAGAAAATGTTAAACTTTCCGATCGAACATTCTAACACCCAAGTTTTCCCGATACTGATCAACACATGAAATATAACAACATTCCGTTCGTGCCTCAGTACCAACGATCCAGCCGTAGAAGGGTCAAGCCAACGCCTCACATGTGGCACGCCGTACTGCCCCAAACCCGAAGGTTCAAAGGGCAGTTCAAGACGGTCACATAATCGAGTTAAGGTTTGTGTCTTCTAGAGGGACCATCGCGTTACTTGCACTACTTAGAACGTCGTTAAACTACGGAAAAATCCAACACTTGGAAATTTCCCGACGGGGGAAAAGTTGGGTATTTATATCCGGTCGAACCTTTTAACATATTCTAAAATTTATCCGGAAAGCCACATAGACAAAGTTTGACAATCCGATCGAATATATGAACTCCCAATACAACCCAAAATACTCAACTCTTTATTTCAGATTAAAAATTCCCAGGAAAACCAGCACTGAAAAATAGGAGTTACTGTGCAAAATTGAGTGCCTAATAAGACAAAACGGAGGCGGAAGGGCCGCATTAGCACGCTAATGCCGCGGTTCCGCCGCACTTTTGAGGGATCATTAGGTAATTTTTGCACCGTAATTCTTATATTTCCCTGCTTATTTTTCTGCATATTTTTAATTTGCAAAAATCCACATTTTACAAAAAAGTACAGAGAGCAATTTGGAAATCGGATTTCGGTTCGATCGGACTTCAAACTCCGTCTACGCTTCGCCTAAGGCTCTAGCTAGGCTCTGATACCACTGCAGGGTTCCTAGGCACTCAAGTGAGGTCTCCCAAGCCATCGAACATGGCAATTTCAAAAATTATGGGTGCCGAGAGACCCGACTACGGATAGATAACTAGATGTCTAGGCGAACAGAAAGCTAGCTAACAACTTAGCTAATGAGAATACGGAAATACAACCTTTGTAGATCCGGTCCTCCACCTCCACGGCTCCGTAACGAGGTCGTCTCCGCTGTCCAAATCAAATCCGGGCTCTAGAGTCGGCTTCGTCGGAGAATGGGCAAGCTAGGTCGTCGATGTCCATGCCGAAGATGATCTACGTCGAAGCATCGCTAGATCAAGCTCACAACTTCACCAAGTCATGAAACTTGTGAAGTAAACACACTCTACTACTTGGCAAGAGGTAGAGGATGAAGAAATAGGAAGTGGGTTAACTTTAGAATTGGATTTCTCACTCTAATTCATCAATCACCATTGATGGACCTTGCTTTTCTTCACTTGAAGAATGAAGAAGAAGAAGGAAAATAGTTATGATAAGTTATTAGAAAATGAAAAGAAAATGAATTCTTATCATAATTTTAACTAGAGTTAAGTGTAGAGAATGAATCATGATTAGTGGGAATGGTTAGGGTTAAGGATGAGATAAGGATGGTTGACTTGAACAAAGCTTCATGAAGCTTCAACTAAAGAACAAAAGAAGCCACCATTCTTTTTCTCATTTTCTTTTTATTCATTTATCAAAAATAAATGGATAACAAAATAAGATAAATGAATAACAAATAAGAAACCCTAACCATTTCATTAACCAAGGTTTAATCTTTACACTTGAACCCTAGCATGACATGTATCATCAAACATGATACAATCAAGTGCACAAAAGTATATCGCATATACAATGCGCACATCCGAGTGAGTAAATCCGTCTAAAGTGAATCGATACTAGTTAATGCAAAGTAATATATCAAATATATAATTATACATTAAATCATTAAATCAACACTTGATTCAATGATCCGGTCATGCGCACATAACCGACTGGTATCATTAGTAACATCTTATCGAATCAACACTTGATCCGATAACCCGGCTATATCGCATATAACCGATCAATGTCACACCGCGAGAATAGAATACGGTATCACATACACGTATTATTCTCGGTCCTGCACATATCTCATATGCGCTCCTATTTCGTTTCGCTTGAGCCAGGAAACCTCTGTGTAGGACTCTAAAGACTCGTCAATACGCCGGCAGCAGATGGTGATCATATCAAGCATCCACAAGCCGCAAGCGGTCTGCTAAACGTAACGGCCACCCGGGTATTGAGCGATCTGAAGATCGACGAGCAAGCCCGCTCACACTCCAGTGAATCCGACCAGTAACACTACCATACAGTCCGGTCTGATCGTCTGATATGTCGCATATCTCGCCTAGGGGTGGTAAACGTCAGACCCCAATAGCTCAATAAGTCGTGTCGATATGAGGTCTATAACTGTTCGAGAAACTACTGGTAACACTTACCAGTAAATCTCAGCAACCCTGGCCAGGGATTTCCTGTTATAGCCAATCGAACACAGCGCAACATCAACCCCCATATACCGGGAGAGACGAATCCCCTCCTATCGCTCATTGCCTCCATGTGACTCGGGACTGTACCCAAAAACCACCGTTTTGCATGCCCTCTTGGACGTGGTAAGATGGAAATCAAAGCACAGTGGGAACCACACAAGACTCTATGACGATCTCGGGTCAACAGACTACTCTGTACCAGTGTCACCAGAGAACTGCCATCTGACGTGAGGTATAATACCATCTGGGAGTTCTCGGCGAGTCCGTCCAGTGTACCCAGTCTCTACTGAGCACCCGTATATCTCCTCTGATGTCAAACACCGATGGATATGGGATCATCCATCGCCCATCTGTATGGGTCGAGAAGGTACACGCTAGTCTACTCTGGTATATCGATGCCCCGTCTCGATACACCCACGACTAGGGACTGTGAAGGATGTACTTATAGACTACCATGTCCCCACTAGTATGATCCGCATCATAGTCCAGGTAGTCAAGTACAGATCCTAAGGGCTTTACCAACATGTAATAGAGAGACAATCAGTATACACGTTAAGGTAAAGTTCAACCAGATAGCATACTATCATGTCGAGCAAGAAAATCCTCCCTATATATGTCCCAGCATCCACTACAATATACATCCTATGTATAGTAATGGCCTCTAGGGCATACATATAACTAACAGGCTGTGGGACAGACCGTCTCCTACACTGGGATGAGAAGCGCATGCGCTGGTCTACTCCGGAGTATCGATGCCCTGTCTCGATAGTCCTGCGACCAGGGACCTGCATAAGGATGTGCTTATAGATTACCCAGCCCCACTAGTGTGACTGCCATCACATCGCTGGTAATCAAGCAAAGATCCTAAGGGCTCCACTAATGTGTATAGGTGATATACTAAAACAAACATATGTACACATTGAAGTAGAAACAAACCAAGTAGCATAGTACTATTTTGAGCAAGATTGTACATACAAGGTGAATATCCCAAGCTTCCATTAAGTAATATACAAACTAGTATGATACAGTAATGGCCTCTAGGGCATATACACTAACACTTAGACATCGCATGCCTAACAATTATAAACCCCGCATTTTAGTCTCAATATCGAAAACTCTTTTCAATATCAAGTCGGGCAATTCAACAAGATTCCCGACATCCTGATCGAATACTCGTCGGAAACTTTAGTAGACAGCCGCACCCCCGATGCCGACGACGAAGTGCAATAAGGCGGAACACCGCTGCCGCGAGCACCTGAACGGATGCTTTTGGCGACAGGATTCTCCTACAGTCACTTGGTCGGGGCTATAGGGCGTGGCTATCTATTAAGTTTACTCGGCGAGTATCCGCGTACGCTACTTGATTGCGACGGACTTTTGATCACATCAAAATCCCGTGGCAACCGATCAACTGAGACCAAAGTGCTAGATTTATAACATTCAAATTAGTTATCTCATAACTACTTATGGATTCCAAATATTGTATCACATTCCAGATAAATAGACAATGTTAAACTTTCCGATCGAATAAACAAACACCCAAGATTTCCCTTTAGTTCTCAACACTTGAAATTAGTTTAAAAACATCCATCACATGCCACAGTACCAATGGTCCAGCCGTAGAAGGGTCAAACCAACGCCTTACATGTGGCAACGCCGTACTGCCACAAACCCTAAGGTTTAGAGGCGGTTCAGTTGGTCACATAATCGAGTTAAGGTTTTAGTTCTTCTAGAGGGTCCACCGCGTTACTTGCACGACTGTAAATGTTCTTTAACTTAGAAAAAAATCCAACACTTGGAAATTTTCCGGCAGGGGAAAAAATGAGTTATTGATATCCGTTCGAACCTTTTAACACGTTCTAAATTACCCGGAAAAACTTAAACGAAATTAAACTTTCTGATCAAATCAATGAGTTCCCAATATATCCCAGAAAGCTCAACACTTGAGTAGAATTAAAAATTCCCAGAAACATGAAAAGTACCTAAGAATAAACCCCCGAAGTATTAGCCCCCAACTCCCAAAGTTGGCCGCGGAACCGCCGCCAAACGCATGGTTTGGCCGCGGTTCCGCGGTCTCTTGAGTGAATTATGTCTTCGTACTTCACAGTAATTCTTAGAATTCCCTGCATGATTTTCTGAGTATTTTTAATATGAAAAATTTCAACTTTTGAAAAAATTTCCAGAAACTAAGATTTATCTGGGTTTCGGAGTTCGATCGGACTTCAAACTTCGTCTAAAAAATGCCTAATGCTCTAGTATGGCTTTGATACCACTGTAGGGTTAGTATAGCACCTTGTGAAAGTTTTGGCAAGTATCAATCATGCTACTTTAAAATTTTTGGGGTGCTAAACAAACCCTAACCAAGATCTTAACTAGAGACTTAGGGTTAATATAGCAAGTAAACAACTTTACTTCTAAGAGTTTGGGATTACAACCTTTGTAGTCCATTCCTTCACTTCATAAGCTCCGTGTTGAGGTCCCTTCGCCACGATCATCATGTACCCGGACTCTAGATAGGCTCCATGAAGAGAAAGATGCAAGCTTGCTTCCAATCTTCAACAACTAAAATGATCTACCTTGAAGAATCTCAAACCTAAGCTCATGCTTCACTAATCAAGTATTAGCAAAGCAAACACCCTAATCTAAGTGGATAGAATAGATGAGGATGATGAAGTAGGAATTTGGCTCTCTTTTGTTTTCTTTATCTCACTCAAAATCATCACAAACCCAAAAGCTGGTAAGCTTTTTTAAGAGGAAGAAGAAGAAGAAGAAATCTATTTGTGATGAATAATGAATTATTGTTGTGGTTAAAATTGCAACCATAAGTTAAGAATGAAGGGCTTAACTCATGTAGAGAATAAACCATAGTTAAAAGGTTTGGGTTGGGTTAATAAATATCAACACATAATATTTAAGCAAAAAACAAAAGGAAGCTTCATGAAGCTTCATGAAAAAGCTAACCCAAATGCTAACCCAAATCAAACCCTAACTTGTTTAATCTCCACAAATCATGTTGCATTTGTAACCCTAACATGTTACAATATTATATATCACATATATAATATATTTTGCAACAAAATAAAATAATACAATTAACATATATCACATATATATCCATATATTATCCAAGTGAGAAAAAGAATCTTTAAGTGAGCTTATATTAGTTAATGTAATATAATATATCAAATATATAATTATATATTAAATTATCGAATCAACACTTGATCCGATAATCCGGCTATTTCATAAATAACCGACTAATATAATCTGTATCAGTCATCGAATCAACACTTGATCCGATGACCCGGCTATATCACATATACCCGGCCGATATCACATATCGCGAGAATTTAATACGGTATCGCATACACGTATTATTCTCGGTCATATGTGCCCCTACTCCGTTTTTCCTGAGCCAGGAAACCTCTGTGTAGGACTCTAAAGAATCGTCAATACGCCAGCAGTAGGTGATGATCATATCAAACACCCACAAGCTGCAAGTGGTCAGCTAAACGTAACAGCCACCCAGATATTGAGCAATCAGAAGATCAACAAGCAAGCCTGTACATTCTCCTGCGGGTCCAACCAGTAACACTCCCGTACAGTCCGGTCTCTTCGTCTGATATATCGCATATCTCGCCTGGGGTGGTAAACGTCAGACCCCAGTAGCTTGATAAGTCGTGTCGATATGAGGTCCATAACAGTTCGAGAAACTACTGATAACACTTACCAGTAAATCTCAGCAACCCTGGCCAGGGATTTCCAGTTATAACCAATCGAACACAGCGCAACATCAACTCCCTATACCGGGAGAGACGAAACCCCTCCTATCGCTCATTGCATCCATGTGATTCGGGACTGTACCCAAAAGCCACCGTTTTGCACACCCTCTTGGACGTGGTATGATGGAAATCAAAGCACAGTGGGAATCACACAAGACTCTATGACGATCTCGGATCTACAGACTAACCTGTACCAGTGTCACCAGAGAACTGCCATCTGACGTGAGGTATAATACCATCTGGGAGTTCTCGGCGAGTCCGTCCAGTGTACCCAGTCTCCACTGAGCACCCGTATACCTTCTCTGATGTCAAACACCAATGAATATGGGATCATCCATCGCCCATCATATGGGTCAAGAAGTGCATACGCTAGTCTACTCTGGAGTATCGATGCCCTGTCTCGGTACTCTCACGACTAGGAATATTTGAAGGATGTATTTAGCGACTACACTGTCCCCACTAGTATGATCTGCATCATAGTCCTGGTAGTCAAGTACTCATCCTAAGGGCTTTATCAACATGTAACATAGAGACAGAGTATATGTTAAGATAAAGGGCAACCAGATAGCATACTATCATGTCGAGCAAGAAAGTCCTCCCTATATATGTCCAAGCATCCACTACAATATACATCGTATGTACAGTAACGGCCTCTAGGGCATACATATAACTAACAAGAGATACTACGGTTTTCTCATAGACGGGGATCGAGAGGATTGCATCATTGATAATGATGAGCCAACTAGCTTCCAGTAAGCCATTCAGAGCGGTGACTCGGTAAAATGGCTGGATGCAATACGGATCGAAATGGAGTCCAAGTACACCAACAAAGTATGCACTTTGAACATTGCTCCAGAAGGGGTAAAACCCGTAGGCTACAAATGGATCTTCAGAAAGAAGATTGGTGTAGATGGATAGGTTGAAACCAATAAGGCTAGACTTGTTGCAAAAGGTTTTCGTCAAAGACCTGGTTTGGACCATGATGAAACCTTTTTTCCAGTGTCTATGCTCAAATCCATTTGGATCCTTCTTGCCATTGCTGCCTTCCAAGATTTTGAGATCCGGCAATGAACGTAGAGATAGATTTTCTAAATGGTTATTTGGAAGAGTGCGTCTATATGGATCAGCCAGAGGGTTTCAATCAGAGTGGGAGCAGCGGGTAAGTATGCAAGGTGCTTAAGTCCATTTATGGACTAAAGCAGGCATCGCGGAGTTGGAACATCTGTTTTATTGAGACGGTCAAAAGAATTCGACTTTATTAAAAATCCAGATGAACCATGCATTTATAGTATGATTGTAGCGAGAACTGATGAATTCCTCGTTGAGTATGTGGATGACATTCTCTTGATAGGAAATAACATTCCTATACTACAATCAGTCAAAGGATTCTTGTCACTAAGGTTTTCCATCAAAGACCTGGGTGATACCAACTACATTCTGGGGATGCAGATCTATCGTAATAGATCAAAGAGGATAGTGGGACTTTCACAGTCAAGGTACATCAACACCATACTAAAAATATTTAGTATGGAAGATTCAAAGCGCGGTAGTCTACCGACTTGTCACGGAATCACCCTCTCCAAAGAGATGTCTTCCAAGACTGATTTGAAAAAGGCTCGCATCATATCTATACCCTACGCTTCTGCGGTAGGCTCTATAATGTATGCGATATTGTGTACCAGACCAGATGTTGCTTACGCACTCAGCGTGGTAAGCCAATATCAGTCAAATCTAAGGGAGAAGAACTGGATAGCACTAAAGAACGTTCTCAAAGTACTTGAGAAGGACTAAGAAGATGTTCTTGGTGTATGACAGAAAAGACCTCCAGATCGAGGCCTTTGCTGACTCCAGCTTCCAGAGTGATAAGGATGACTCCAAGTCCATGTCGGGTTATGTCTTTACCCTCAGTGGAGGGGCGGTCTGTTGGAAGAGCTCCAAGCAGGACACCGTGGCAGACTCAACGATGGAAACGGAGTAGTTCACTACAATGAGATGCCGCAAAAGAGGCTGTCTGGATATGGAAGTTCTTAACTAAACTTCAGGTGGTTCCTTCTATTGTTGGTCCAATACATTAGTATTGTGATAACAACAGCGCTATAGCTTTAGGGAAGGAACCCAGGTCCCATCAAAGATCCAGACATATCTTGAGGCGGTACCACCTGATCAGAGAGATCGTTGATCCCCAGGAGATCGAGGTGAGGAGAGTAGATTCGGAGAACAACACCGCAGATCCACTCACAGAGGCCATCCCTCAGACAGTGCTCGAGAGGCTATTCGAGATCTTAGGTCTGGGATATGCCAGTATATGGCCTTAGTGTAAGTAGGAGATTGTTAGTGATATATGCCCTAGAGGCCATTATTGTATCATACTGGATTGTATATTACTTATTGGGAGCTTGGGATATACATGGATATAGTAACAGTCTTGCTCAAAACGGTAGTATACTACATGGTTTCTTTCTACCTCAATATGTGCATGTGTTTTCTTAGCATATCACTTATACATATTGGTAGAGCCCTTAGGATCTTTGCATGATTACCAGCGTTGTGATGGCAGTCACACTTGTGATGGCTGGGTAATCAATAACCACATCCTATACAGGTCCCTAGTTGTAGGATTATCGAGACGGGGCATCGATACTCCAGAGTAGACTAGTGTATACGCTTCTCATCCCAGCAGGGGAAATGGTCTATCCCACAGCCATTAGTACATCGTACTGGGAATAGTATGCAGGTGCTCATTAGGTTATGAGTACACTGGAAATGACTCGTCGGGAACTATTGGTGGGTATTATACCTATCGTCGGGTAGCAGTTCCCAGGTTACATGAGTATAGCTTAGTCCGTCGAATTGACACTGTTGCTTCGCCTCGATTGTGTTCCCATTGTACTTTGATTACTACCCTACGACGGCTCAAAGGAGTCGTGCAAACAGGTAGTAGTTGGGTGCAGTCCTGAAGCACTTGGAGGCAGTGGCGGTTAGATAGGATTCGTCTCTCCCGGTATTGGGGGTTGATATCGCGTTGTGTTCAGAAGTCCATTACACAAAGTCCTTGGCCAAGGCAAGCGAGATTTACTGGTAGGTACTCCAGTAGTTTCTCAGGGTGTTTTGGACTATACTCCGACACGACTTATTGCGCTATTAGGGGTCTGACGATTACCGCCCCTAGGCCCGATAGGCGATACTCTTAGACGAACAGACCGGACTGTACGGAGATTTTCACATACAGGCTCAATAGGAGTTCGGATGAGTTAGCTCATCGTCCTTCTTATCGACACATACCTGGACAGCCGTTACGTGCAGCTACTACCGCTTGCGGCTTGTGGTTAAACCCGCTGCCAACGTAGTATCGAGTCTTTAGAGTCCCACATAGAGAGTTTCCCTGTACCGGGCAAAAGGTGTACAGGCCATATGGTTTTACGGCAGGGCTTCGATCACTTACGTGTACTTATACATATATGATGATCGGATGGATAATACTAGTGGGCTTTAGTTTAAGCCGGATCCTAGTATTATATTGATGGATTATTTTCGTCTCTTTGTATTTGATTGTAATATTTTCTTGATTGGATGTAAAAGTAAATCAAATCAAAATGTCCCCGGCAACGGCGCCATTTTGATTGATCGTTTTTCCCGTTGTGTAGTATATAGAGAAATTTGTAAAGAACTTCACAACCAAAAACTATTTTGACCGCAATCAAACTACGGTGTCGGATGTAGTTAATGAATGAGTGCGGATCGTCCACAGGGATTGCACAATTCAATTGTATTTTGATACGTTTGAAATGAAAAGTTAAGCAACAATAAAAGAAAACAAGATTCAAGAATGATTTGTATTCGAGTGTCACTATTCTTTACTCAAGAATCAAGAAACTATAAACAATCAAGAATCGGTTGTTTTGATAATATTTCCAATCAACAATCAAGAATATAAGAGAGGCTCGTAGGAATCGATAGGATCAATAGACGTGATGTAATCTAAAGATATCGTGTTCTTGTCCTTCGAAGGATTGATACTAGATTGATGATGATCGACGAGAGTTGGGGCTTTCTCGTGAAACTAGGGTTTCATCCTATAACCCTTGTTCTTTCGTCGATATCATTCCTTTTCTAGCCTCTACCAAATTCAAGAAATGATCGTAACTCCCCAATTTCGATCGATGTCAATCAAGAAAGCATCGAAACGAAATGGGTTGTCGTTTCTTGAACTTGCTAGGGTTTACAAAACTCGTAGGACTCAAGAATCGATTAAAGCTATGTTACATCATCATTCTATTATCCGTCTCGACTCCTCGACGAGCGGAGTTTTATTCACACATCACCACACAGATAATATTCAAGAATTGTAAAGATAACATGATGCGGAATTTAAAGAAAACAAGATAAAAGAATATCACCTTTTATTTAATCAACAATTTCAATACATTCTTTCAAGAATCTACAAGAAGAAGAAATCGATCGTTGACTCGGCTTCGCTCGTCTCCGTGGATCGTGGATCTACTTTTGATCTCTTGCCCGATTGAAGATCGGCTCGGCTCATAAGAGGGTTGAAGGCATCTTGCTTGGCTTGCACTCAAGATCTTGAATTGTGGTTGGATTTAGAGTTAGGGTTTCCTACAAGCTCTCTCACTAAACTTGAGGAAGAGGGGATGAAGAAAGAGATTGATTTTTCTAAACTTTCTTAAGGTTGCCAAGATGTAAGATTAGTGAACCTAGGGTCTTATTTATAGAACCCTCAAACCCTAGGTTTAGGTTTGAATTGGAACTTTCCCTCCCAAAGTTTGTTGAAGAGTTTCTAGAAGGAGTTTGTTAGGAGTTAGCTTAGGGTTTAAGCTAGGGTTTAGGGAAAGTTCTAGAAGTATTAGGCTAATGTAATGTAACTCAAGGTGTTTGCTGATCTGGTAGAAGTCTCTGGAGTTTTCTGGAATTTTGTGTGCATTTCTGGAATGTGGGCCCTGTAGAGGAGTTGTACACTGAAAATAAGGAGATGATGTCACCAATGGGCCGCGCTTCCGCGGCATAAGAAGGCTATGGCCGCGGATGCGCGGCCATATGGGGTCCTTAGGATTTGTGTCTTCTGCAGTGCTCTTGTACTTCTGTTTGGGCTTTTCTCTGATGTTTTGAATTGCAGTTTCCCTTCTGTGTTGATACCAGATTTGATTTTAGTGAGTTTACGAGCAATTGTAATGGTCGAGCAATGTAATGATCGAGCAAGCTTCTCTTTTCCTGCACAGACTACGAAACAAGGGTTGCAATATATAGAAAATATGCTATGTAATGCAATGCAGTCAATTTCCCTAGAAATGCCGGTTTTAAGGTCTAGTACATGTAATCTGATAATCTGTGATAGATTTGCTAATATGTAGAATACTGATGCCGAACACTTCTATATGTATGCAGATGATAGGGAAATTGCTGGTTAAAATATGCAATATTTTCGACTGATCAAATACCCCCAAACTTAATTTCGATCGTCTCGAGCGAATGTTTTATTAAAAAGAGAAGGAGAAAATAAAGAAAGAGAAAAAACTAACTAGCACACTTTCGTAGGCAACACGATTGCACTGAGCACGTGCAACAAGCCTTTAAACCTCTAGGTGTCCCTAGTAGGAGGAGTGTTGTCTCCTGAGGGTTTTCAGCGGATTGCACCCACAAAATCCAATAATAAAAGGAAGATCATGAATATTACATTTAAAGAAGAGAATCGTAAAAGAAAGACTTTGAAAATTAGGGTTTCCAACTAAGCTAGCTTTTCGGTTGTCATGAGCCCTATCTTAATGGTCATGAAAAGATGTTAGAAATCAAGTCCTCCCTCAATAAAACACGTCTTTATTCTTCATTCCTATCTTTCTTCCAAACATCTATCATATAACCCTGCGTGTGTGTAAAGACATCCCTACACCCGGAGAATTCAATTCAAGCTATCATACTCTTGCCCATCAACCTCAGTATTATAATTTTTTTTTTCTTTTTTCGATGAACTCACACACTTTCATGCGACCGTTAATACTTCTTGAGGTACTAACCGACCGATTACTCATGTGCTTGCTTATTTGGTGTATTTTCCTAATCTTGCACCACCTTAGGTATAGCAGTGACTCCCAGACCAGTTGGCCTTAGGGCACTAGATGAAGAAGCACCCTCGCTATATATTTTTTTTATTTCCCTCGGTGATAACAAAACCAGTGTCCATTTTTCTCACCATATATTTTTTTTTTCATACTTTTGGCTTTAAGACAAGAGCATTTTAAGGTATCCTCTACTATCCCAGGCTTCAAGACATGTGTAAGTGCGAATAGCAGGGTAGCCACGTTCAAAATGTTTGGCTTCCAGAATAGAAACTATTTTTCAGACTTATTTTTATCCTCAGATTAGTGACGTCCTTCATCTTACTAACCCTTGGGACAACGGCTCATAACTACTTATTACTAGTTCGTATAAGAAAACTTCTAATTTTCTTAGTTTTCTAAAAATTTTCGATTCTCATGGATGTAATTGTTCACTATCTAAACTTTCATTATCTTTATTTATATACAAGAAAGTGTAAATATTAAAATTATTTTTATATTTGAAAATTTTTTAAATTTTTATGGTTTTTGAAAATTTTTCAATTTTTATAGATTTTTTTTAAGGAAATGTTTTGTGCTTATGCAGATGATATGCAAATGATGCAGAAATAAGCACAAACCTCCCCCAAACTTGTTTTCAACAGTGTCCTCACTGTTTGCCGAATGTTATACCTACAAAAATCTGTAAGACTGGGGGGAATTATTAGTGGGGGCAAAATATATAAGTGAAGAACTTCCCCCAAACTTATCTTTCACTCACCTTCATTCAAAAAAATGATGCAATGATATACTGGACATGAAGGTAAGACGGAGGAATTTTAATCCAAATAAACTGGCTCTTGTAAGAACAAGAGCTCCTCCGTGGGGTCAGTGGAAAAATACGGCTTAAGTCTATGTCCATTTACTTTGAAAAAGGTGCCGTTTTTAACATTTTCAACTTCTACTGCCCCGTGCGGGTATACAGACCGCACAACAAAAGGTCCCTTCCATCGAGATCGGAGCTTACCCGCGTGAAGGTGTAATCGTGAATCATAAAGAAGGACTTGTTGACCAGGTAAAAATGTTTTCCTTAAAATGCTTTTATCGTGAAAAACCTTAGTCCTATTCTTTGTGATTACAGCATTATCATAAGCTTCATCGCGGAGTTCGCTTAGCTCGTTAAGTTGCAGCTTCCGAAAGTTGCAAGCAAGGTTTAGATCAAAATTTATTTCTTTTATAGCCCACAATGCTTTATGCTCTATCTCGACAGGTAAATGACATGCTTTACCAAACACTATCCTATATGGAGACATTCCTAGGTCGGTCTTATATGCAGTCCTGAATGCCCAAAGAGCATCCGTCAATTTGGTCGACCAGTCTTTTCTATTTTTAGCAACAGTTTTCTCCAGGATAAGTTTGATTTGTCTGTTTGAGATCTCAGCCTGCCCGCTTGTTTGGGGGTGATAGGGTGTAGAAAGACGATGGTTGATTGAGTATTTTCGCATCAGAGTCTCGAAAGACCTGTTGCAGAAATGTGTCCCATTATCGCTAATGATAGCGCGTGGGTGTCCAAATCGCGAAAAGATATTCTCTTTCAAGAACTTAATGACAACTTTCCTGTCATTAGTGCGACATGGAATGGCTTCTACCCACTTTGAGACATAATCAACCGCCAGCAATATGTACAAATTCCCAAAGGAGTTGGGAAAAGGACCCATAAAATCTATGCCCCAAACATCAAACATTTCAACAACCAAGATGGGTTGCTGAGGCATCTCATTCCTCTGGGATATTCTACCCGTATACTGACATTGTGTACAGGTTTTGCAATACTCAAATGCGTCCTTGAATAAGGTCGGCCAATAAAATCCATATTGCAAAACCTTTTCCGCAGTCTTTCTAGGACCAAAGTGACCCCCACAAGCCTGATCATGACAAAATGAAAGAACACTCTTGAACTCTTCATTTGGGACGCACCGGCGAATGATCTGATCAGGACAATATTTAAACAAATAGGGTTTGTCCCAGTAAAAGTGTTTTACTTGGGAAAGAAAACGATATTTGTCCTGTTTTGACCAATCGCTCGGTATAAGTCCCGTGGCATGATAGTTCACAATATCTCTGAACCATGGTTCAGCTGATATGCTCAAGAGTTGTTCATCAGGGAATGAGTCATTAATCGGTAGGGTCACAGGGGAAGAAACGATGCGTGAAAGGTGGTCAGCTACTACGTTTTCACATCCTTTCTTATCTTTGATAACAAGATCAAATTCTTGTAACAGTAGGATCCAACGTATTAGTCGACCTTTTGCATCTTTCTTCGCCAGAAGATGTTTTAAAGCGGAATGGTCAGTGTATACAACTATAGGTGAGCCGATTAAGTAAGGCCTGAATTTTTCTAAAGCAAATACAACCGCTAAAAGCTCTTTCTCGGTGGTTGTATAATTGATTTGCGCATCATTCAGGGTCTTACTAGCATAGTAAATCACGTGTGGCATCTTTTCGATGTGCTGTCCTAAGACTGCACCTACTGCAAAATCAGATGCGTCACACATCAGCTCAAAGGGGTAATCCCAATTTGGTGATGATAAAACGGGGGCTGAAGTGAGTGAGTGTTTAAGTGAGTCGAAAGCTGTCTCGCAATCCGAGTCAAAATTGAAGGTCGTATCCTTGGCCAGGAGTAGTGTTAAAGGTCTAGCAATTTTGCTAAAGTCCTTTATGAATCTCCTATAAAAGCCTGCATGGCCAAGGAAAGAGCGAATATCTTTGACGCTTTTGGGATGAGGGAGGTTTTGAATGACATCTACTTTAGCTCTGTCAACCTCAATGCCTTTCTGTGAAATGACATGTCCAAGGACAATTCCTTCTTGGACCATAAAGTGGCATTTTTCCCAGTTTAATGTCAAGTTCTTCTCTTTGCAACGAGTAAGAACAGCGTCAAGATTCGCTAGGCAATCAGAAAAAGAGTCTCCAAAAATCGAGAAGTCGTCCATAAAGATCTCCAAAAAATTCTCTACCATATCAAAGAATATCCCCATCATACACCGCTGAAAGGTAGCGGGAGCATTGCATAACCCAAAAGGCATGCGACTGTAAGCAAAGGTACAAAAAGGACAAGTAAAAGTGGTTTTATCTTGATCCTTTTTGGCGATGGGGACCTGATTATAGCCTGAGTAACCGTCCATAAAACAATAAAACTCTCGTCCTGCTAAGCGTTCCAGCATTTGATCAATAAATGGTAGAGGAAAATGGTCTTTCCTCGTAGCAGCGTTGAGTTTTCTATAATCGATGCATACACGCCACCCAGTTTGGGCGCGTGTCTGAATCAACTCATTCGCTTCATTTGTGATAACTGTGATGCCGGATTTCTTAGGAACGACATGTATAGGACTCACCCACTGGCTATCGGAGATGGGGTAGATAATACCATTATCTAAGCATTTGACGATCTCTTTCATGACAGCTTCCTTCATGACGGGATTCAACCGTCTCTGTGGTTCTCGGGTCGGTCTGGCATCATCCATCACATGTATATGATGTTCAACTATCAAGGGACTAATCCCTTTGATGTCCGCCATACTCCAACCAAACGCCTCTTTGTTAGATCTCAATACCGATAAAAGGGCATTCTCTTGCTCTGATGCAAGAGAAGCGGAAATGATAACCGGTAATGACTCGTTCTCACCAAGATAAGCATATTTCAGGTGAGAAGGTAAAACTTTGAGATCTAACTCAGGCGGAGAAATGATAGAAGGAAGGGTCACAGATTGATTTTTGGATCTACAAAGAAGCTCAGAGCCTGTGAAAGATACAGACTCGGGTGGAGAAAAGTCAGAAGTGCAGGACTCATGTGTAGCTAAAGTGTCCTCACTAAGATCTTGTGCAAAGTCAAACAGAGATGTGCTAATGTCATCGAGATCAGTAAAGCAAAGATCCTCAGCTCCACAACTATCGGGAGCGATGTCATGGACAGAGCACACATCTAAAATATGAGCAGAGGGTTCTGACGGCTGACTTCCAACTTTATAGATGTTTAGTTCAATGGTCATATTTCCAAATGATAAGTTCATTGAACCATTTCTACAGTTTATAACAGCGTTGGAAGTGGCAAGGAAAGGACGACCTAGAATCACCGGAATTTGGCCCCGGGGGTTTGCTACAGGATGTGTGTCGAGCACAATGAAGTCTACAGGGAAAACAAATTCCCCGACCTTTATTAACACATCCTCTAATTCACCCCTTGGTTTGGTGATAGATCGGTCTGCCATCTGGAGAGTGCAATGAGCAGGTTTCAGCTCTCCAATCCCTAATTGCTCATAGACAGAATAAGGTAACAGGTTAACACTCGCGCCAAGGTCTAAAAGAGCACGATTTATGTTTTTACCCCCAATCGAAATCGATATTGTAGGACAACCTGGGTCCTTTCTTTTCTTTGGAAGCTGGGGTATAAAAGCAGTGCTGATATTGTTAAACATAAAGACCTTCTTCGGCACTTGGGTCTTCCTCTTCCTAGTGCATAAGTCCTTTAGAATCTTCGCATAAGCGGGGACTTGCTGAATTGCATCTAGGAGAGGGATATTGATGTTAACCTGTTTGAACATCTCTAAAATTTTCTCCATATAAGGACTCGTTCTATTAGCCCTTAGCCGGTTCGGGTAAGGTGCTTTCGCAATAAGCGCAGGGTCCATCATAGGAGAAGGAAAGGGGGGTAGACGAGGTCCCAAAGGAGGTGTGGGGACCGTCTGTGGAGAACTATAAGGGTTGGGTGAAGGTGTCGAGCCTAGATGGAAATGGAGAATAGGCTCGTGCGAAGGTGGTTTGGTAGAAGAAGAAGGATCGGAAGGTGAAGTGTGTGTATGTGGGAAAGACTCAGCCGGGGTGTTGATATGATTTTCAGTATTATCAATCTCTTCCCCGACATGATTGTTCAGCACTCTTCCCGATCTCAACGTTGTAATGGCATTTACATTGTAATGCCCAGGATTCTGTAGGGGTTGAGAGGGAAGTTTCCCTTTTTCTCTCGCACTCATTTCGGCTTTTAAGCGTGCGATTTCAGCTTCCATCGTGCGAATACTCTCAGCTTGGGACGCTGAGTTTTTCTTCATTTCACTGACGGAAGTTCTAACCTCAGTCGAAACATCCATGAAATTTGATAAAAGTGATTTCATGGTTTGAGTGAATTGAGAGAAATCGTCAGAACAGGGCTGCATAGGATTAGACTGTGCATGAGTGTTGCCCTGATTTTGGAAATTTTGTGACGGGTAGGGGTGCTGAGTGAGTTGTAGGGGTTGCTGTTGTGGTGGAGGAAGAGCCCTTTGAAATTGGTTCGTGTTTGGAACCGTGTTTTGAGATTGGTTTTGGTTCCAAGCAAAATTCGGGTGGTTCCTCCAACCCTGATTGTACGTGGAAGAATATGGATCGTTTCGAGGTCGTTGAAATGCGGCATTAGAATGCTCGTGACCTTGAAACGCAGAGTTTAAAGGACATTCTTCCGTTAAATGTGACGGATCAGAACAGCACCCACAAACAGTTTTGGGGAGCGACATTGGGTTTAGGGAGGCTGCTGCAAATTTGTGTTCCATAGCGTCGAGCTTCTTTTGCATTGCTGCCATTTCAGCTCGAACACCTATGGACACATCTATTTGGTGTACACCACCCCTATTCAATGGTTGTGTTCCACTCTCCCAAATTAGTGACTTTTCAGCGAACTCTTCTAAGTATCGCCAAGCTTCCCCGTCATCTTTGGTCATAAAAGTACCTTGACACATGTTTTCAAGGCTCTGTTTAGTGCTAGGGTTACTGCCCTCATATATGATTCGGCAAAGCTCCCATCTCGGGATGCCGTGATGAGGACATTGAACCAATAGATCCTTGAAACGTTCAAAGTATTTTGAAAATGGTTCGGCAGGGAGCTGGGCAAATTGGTTCAGTTCGCTACGGATTCGAGCCGTCTTTTGGATTGGGTAAAATTTCTTAAGGAATGCAGCGACGAATTCTTCCCAATTCGTAATAGAGTGTGCGGTGGTGTTGTATAGCCACTTCTCGGCTATATCGCACAATGTAAATGGAAGAAGTCGTAGACGCATCGCATCCACTGAAAGTTGAGACGTACCCATCATTGCGCATACGTTTTCAAATTTGGTAATGAAAACGTAAGCGTCCTCGGTCTCGAGTCCATGGTATTTGGGTAAAAGATTGATATACTGGGGCTTAATCTCAAAGTTATCCCCATTGGCTGGTGGTGTGGATAAGCAGGTCGAAAGAGGACCTCTATATGGATAGCATCTTTCCTGGAGAGAAATGTGGGGAGGATTTTGCGCACCAACGGACGGTGGCAGATTAGGGTTAAAGAAGTTTGATGGATTCGGATCCATCGGTGTGGGTGTGGTAGTGGGTAAAGAAAAGGTAAATGGAGAAATATCGACTTCGGAGTCGATAAAAGGTACGCGGACTAAACGGGCACTAGAATCCCGTGTCCAGCCTATCTTGTACTAAAAAGGGTTAGTACAAGTGGCAGCGTTGACTTATAATTAGGGGTAAAATGAATGCGGTGCTTGCTTTTGAAAAAGGGACGGATTTTTGAAAAAAATGATGCGACAAAACAAATGCAGCACACAACCCTAGAATCTAGTGGTCACCTAGGTCCGATCTCTAGACCGCTCCTAACTGCCAAAAGACAAGTCGCAGGATAGAATCCTCCACTGCCTCTTTGTCCCCCTGTGGCCGGATAAGTGCCAGGTAAGTGGGAAGGAACCACCACTACAGTGGACCTAATTAATAACCACTAGCCTTAGACACACTCGCCCTAGGCACCACAAGAAAACGCAGATAAGCAATGAATTACCCACGACCTTCTCTTGTCCTATTGAGCGCGACAGTCCTTAGAGTCTTCTCTAGATTTCTTTTAGTTAATGGGGGTAATGCGGATGCAAGTTTGACGATTTTCGGGGCCTAGGAAGGGTAATGAAATCCCCACCTAATTTGGATTTGGCCGTGCCCCTTAAATTTCCGTATTAGAATGCAAATAACCAAGAAATCAAAATCACACACAAATTTTTATTTTGCTTTTGCGCGCTGCGATTTATTTGCAAAGAATCCTGCAGCAAAGGGTTAATTGGAGCTAAAAGAGGAGAGGGGAGAGAGCAAGAAGATACCTGCACTGAAAATTTTTCAGTGATCCTTCCTCCAAGCCGCGGATCCGCCGCGTATGGTAGCTTTGTGCCGCCCTTCCGCGCTCTGGTTGTGAGAACAATGAACAATTTTTCAACAGATGCTTTCTGTTGCCACCCTCAGCTCTCTGGTATATTCCAAATAATTTTTCAGACTTCCAGTAAGCTCCAGATCACCTTGCAATCAATCACAACACACGTGTAAGAGTTTGTACGAATTTTGATTTCAAGAAGTAAAATGTAATAATTCTTTCACTTCAAACTAAAAATGTAAATGAATTAGCGCGATCCCCGGCAACGGCGCCATTTTGATTGTAATATTTTCTTGATTGGATGTAAAAGTAAATCAAATCAAAATGTCCCCGGCAACGGCGCCATTTTGATTGATCGTTTTTCCCGTTGTGTAGTATATAGAGAAATTTGTAAAGAACTTCACAACCAAAAACTATTTTGACCGCAATCAAACTACGGTGTCGGATGTAGTTAATGAATGAGTGCGGATCGTCCACAGGGATTGCACAATTCAATTGTATTTTGATACGTTTGAAATGAAAAGTTAAGCAACAATAAAAGAAAACAAGATTCAAGAATGATTTGTATTCGAGTGTCACTATTCTTTACTCAAGAATCAAGAAACTATAAACAATCAAGAATCGGTTGTTTTGATAATATTTCCAATCAACAATCAAGAATATAAGAGAGGCTTGTAGGAATCGATAGGATCAATAGACGTGATGTAATCTAAAGATATCGTGTTCTTGTCCTTCGAAGGATTGATACTGGATTGATGATGATCGACGAGAGTTGGGGCTTTCTCGTGAAACTAGGGTTTCATCCTATAACCCTTGTTCTTTCGTCGATATCATTCCTTTTCTAGCCTCTACCAAATTCAAGAAATGATCGTAACTCCCCAATTTCGATCGATGTCAATCAAGAAAGCATCGAAACGAAATGGGTTGTCGTTTCTTGAACTTGCTAGGGTTTACAAAACTCGTAGGACTCAAGAATCGATTAAAGCTATGTTACATCATCATTCTATTATCCGTCTCGACTCCTCGACGAGCGGAGTTTTATTCACACATCACCACACAGATAATATTCAAGAATTGTAAAGATAACATGATGCGGAATTTAAAGAAAACAAGATAAAAGAATATCACCTTTTATTTAATCAACAATTTCAATACATTCTTTCAAGAATCTACAAGAAGAAGAAATCGATCGTTGACTCGGCTTCGCTCGTCTCCGTGGATCGTGGATCTACTTTTGATCTCTTGCCCGATTGAAGATCGGCTCGGCTCATAAAAGGGTTGAAGGCATCTTGCTTGGCTTGCACTCAAGATCTTGAATTGTGGTTGGATTTCGGGTTAGGGTTTCCTACAAGCTCTCTCACTAAACTTGAGGAAGAGGGGATGAAGAAAGAGATTGATTTTTCTAAACTTTCTTAAGGTTGCCAAGATGTAAGATTAGTGAACCTAGGGTCTTATTTATAGAACCCTCAAACCCTAGGTTTAGGTTTGAATTGGAACTTTCCCTTCCAAAGTTTGTTGAAGAGTTTCTAGAAGGAGTTTGTTAGGAGTTAGCTTAGGGTTTAAGCTAGGGTTTAGGGAAAGTTCTAGAAGTATTAGGCTAATGTAATGTAACTCAAGGTGTTTGCTGATCTGGTAGAAGTCTCTGGAATTTTCTGGAATTTTGTGTGCATTTCTGGAATGTGGGCCCTGTAGAGGAGTTGTACACTGAAAATAAGGAGATGATGTCACCAATGGGCCGCGCTTCCGCGGCATAAGAAGGCTATGGCCGCGGATGCGCGGCCATGTGGGGTCCTTGGGATTTGTGTCTTCTGCAGTGCTCTTGTACTTCTGTTTGGGCTTTTCTCTGATGTTTTGAATTGCAGTTTCCCTTCTGTGTTGATACCAGATTTGATTTTAGTGAGTTTACGAGCAATTGTAATGGTCGAGCAATGTAATGATCGAGCAAGCTTCTCTTTTCCTGTACAGACTACGAAACAAGGGTTGCAATATATAGAAAATATGCTATGTAATGCAATGCAGTCAATTTCCCTAGAAATGCCGGTTTTAAGGTCTAGTACATGTAATCTGATAATCTGTGATAGATTTGCTAATATGTAGAATACTGATGCCGAACACTTCTATATGTATGCAGATGATAGGGAAATTGCTGGTTAAAATATGCAATATTTTCGACTGATCAAATACCCCCAAACATAATTTCGATCGTCTCGAGCGAATGTTTTATTAAAAAGAGAAGGAGAAAATAAAGAAAGAGAAAAAACTAACTAGCACACTTTCGTAGGCAACACGATTGCACTGAGCACGTGCAACAAGCCTTTAAACCTCTAGGTGTCCCTAGTAGGAGGAGTGTTGTCTCCTGAGGGTTTTCAGCGGATTGCACCCACAAAATCCAATAATAAAAGGAAGATCATGAATATTACATTTAAAGAAGAGAATCGTAAAAGAAAGACTTTGAAAATTAGGGTTTCCAACTAAGCTAGCTTTTCGGTTGTCATGAGCCCTATCTTAATGGTCATGAAAAGATGTTAGAAATCACGTCCTCCCTCAATAAAACATCGTCTTTATTCTTCATTCCTATTTTTCTTCCAAACATCGATCATATAACCCTGCGTGTGTGTAAAGACATCCCTACACCCGGAGAATTCAATTCAAGCTATCATACTCTTGCCCATCAACCTCAGTATTATAATTTTTTTTTTCTTTTTTCGATGAGCTCACACACTTTCATGCGACCGTTAATACTTCTTGAGGTACTAACCGACCGATTACTCATGTGCTTGCTTATTTGGTGTATTTTCCTAATCTTGCACCACCTTAGGTATAGCAGTGACTCCCAGACCAGTTGGCCTTAGGGCACTAGATGAAGAAGCACCCTCGCTATATATTTTTTTTATTTCCCTCGGTGATAACAAAACCAGTGTCCATTTTTCTCACCATATATTTTTTTTTTCATACTTTTGGCTTTAAGACAAGAGCATTTCAAGGTATCCTCTACTATCCCAGGCTTCAAGACATGTGTAAGTGCGAATAGCAGGGTAGCCACGTTCAAAATGTTTGGCTTCCAGAATAGAAACTATTTTTCAGACTTATTTTTATCCTCAGATTAGTGACGTCCTTCATCTTACTAACCCTTAGGACAACGGCTCATAACTACTTATTACTAGTTCGTATAAGAAAACTTCTAATTTTCTTAGTTTTCTAAAATTTTTCTAATCTCATGGATGTAATTGTTCACTATCTAAACTTTCATTATCTTTATTTATATACAAGAAAGTGTAAATATTAAAATTATTTTTATATTTGAAAATTTTTTAAATTTTTATGGTTTTTGAAAATTTTTCAATTTTTATAGATTTTTTTTAAGGAAATGTTTTGTGCTTATGCAGATGATATGCAAATGATGCAGAAATAAGCACAAACCTCCCCCAAACTTGTTTTCAACAGTGTCCTCACTGTTTGCCGAATGTTATACCTACAAAAATCTGTAAGACTGGGGGGAATTATTAGTGGGGGCAAAATATATAAGTGAAGAACTTCCCCCAAACTTATCTTTCACTCACCTTCATTCAAAAAAATGATGCAATGATATACTGGACATGAAGGTAAGACGGAGGAATTTTAATCCAAATAAACTGGCTCTTGTAAGAACAAGAGCTCCTCCGTGGGGTCAGTGGAAAAATACGGCTTAAGTCTATGTCCATTTACTTTGAAAAAGATGCCGTTTTTAACATTTTCAACTTCTACTGCCCCGTGCGGGTATACAGACCGCACAACAAAAGGTCCCTTCTATCGAGATCGGAGCTTACCCGCATGAAGGTGTAATCGTGAATCATAAAGAAGGACTTGTTGACCAGGTAAAAATGTTTTCCTTAAAATGCTTTTATCGTGAAAAACCTTAGTCCTATTCTTTGTGATTACAGCATTATCATAAGCTTCATCGCGGAGTTCGCTTAGCTCGTTAAGTTGCAGCTTCCGAAAGTTGCAAGCAAGGTTTAGATCAAAATTTATTTCTTTTATAGCCCACAATGCTTTATGCTCTATCTCGACAGGTAAATGACATGCTTTACCAAACACTATCCTATATGGAGACATTCCTAGGTCGGTCTTATATGCAGTCCTGAATGCCCAAAGAGCATCCGTCAATTTGGTCGACCAGTCTTTTCTATTTTTAGCAACAGTTTTCTCCAGGATAAGTTTGATTTGTCTGTTTGAGATCTCAGCCTGCCCGCTTGTTTGGGGGTGATAGGGTGTAGAAAGACGATGGTTGATTGAGTATTTTCGCATCAGAGTCTCGAAAGACCTGTTGCAGAAATGTGTCCCATTATCGCTAATGTTAGCGCGTGGGTGTCCAAATCGCGAAAAGATATTCTCTTTCAAGAACTTAATGACAACTTTCCTGTCATTAGTGCGACATGGAATGGCTTCTACCCACTTTGAGACATAATCAACCGCCAGCAATATGTACAAATTCCCAAAGGAGTTGGGAAAAGGACCCATAAAATCTATGCCCCAAACATCAAACATTTCAACAACCAAGATGGATTGCTGAGGCATCTCATTCCTCTGGGATATTCTACCCGTATACTGACATTGTGTACAGGTTTTGCAATACTCAAATGCGTCCTTGAATAAGGTCGGCCAATAAAATCCACATTGCAAAACCTTTTCCACAGTCTTTCTAGGACCAAAGTGACCCCCACAAGCCTGATCATGACAAAATGAAAGAACACTCTTGAACTCTTCATTTGGGACGCACCGGCGAATGATCTGATCCGGACAATATTTAAACAAATAGGGTTTGTCCCAGTAAAAGTGTTTTACTTGGGAAAGAAAACGATATTTGTCCTGTTTTGACCAATCGCTCGGTATAAGTCCCGTGGCATGATAGTTCACAATATCTCTGAACCATGGTTCAGCTGATATGCTCAAGAGTTGTTCATCAGGGAATGAGTCATTAATCGGTAGGGTCACAGGGGAAGAAACGATGCGTGAAAGGTGGTCAGCTACTACGTTTTCACATCCTTTCTTATCTTTGATAACAAGATCAAATTCTTGTAACAGTAGGATCCAACGTATTAGTCGACCTTTTGCATCTTTCTTCGCCAGAAGATGTTTTAAAGCGGAATGGTCAGTGTATACAACTATAGGTGAGCCGATTAAGTAAGGCCTGAATTTTTCTAAAGCAAATACAACCGCTAAAAGCTCTTTCTCGGTGGTTGTATAATTGATTTGCGCATCATTCAGGGTCTTACTAGCATAGTAAATCACGTGTGGCATCTTTTCGATGTGCTGTCCTAAGACTGCACCTACTGCAAAATCAGATGCGTCACACATCAGCTCAAAGGGGTAATCCCAATTTGGTGATGATAAAACGGGGGCTGAAGTGAGTGAGTGTTTAAGTGAGTCGAAAGCTGTCTCGCAATCCGAGTCAAAATGGAAGGTCGTATCCTTGGCCAGGAGTAGTGTTAAAGGTCTAGCAATTTTGCTAAAGTCCTTTATGAATCTCCTATAAAAGCCTGCATGGCTAAGGAAAGAGCGAATATCTTTGACGCTTTTGGGATGAGGGAGGTTTTGAATGACATCTACTTTAGCTCTGTCAACCTCAATGCCTTTCTATGAAATGACATGTCCAAGGACAATTCCTTCTTGGACCATAAAGTGGCATTTTTCCCAGTTTAATGTCAAGTTCTTCTCTTTGCAACGAGTAAGAACAGCGTCAAGATTCGCTAGGCAATCAGAAAAAGAGTCTCCAAAAATCGAGAAGTCGTCCATAAAGATCTCCAAAAAATTCTCTACCATATCAGAGAATATCCCCATCATACACCGCTGAAAGGTAGCGGGAGCATTGCATAACCCAAACGGCATGCGACTGTAAGCAAAGGTACCAAAAGGACAAGTAAAAGTGGTTTTATCTTGATCCTTTTTGGCGATGGGGACCTGATTATAGCCTGAGTAACCGTCCATAAAACAATAAAACTCTCGTCCTGCTAAGCGTTCCAGCATTTGATCAATAAATGGTAGAGGAAAATGGTCTTTCCTCGTAGCAGCGTTGAGTTTTCTATAATCGATGCATACACGCCACCCAGTTTGGGCGCGTGTCTGAATCAACTCATTCGCTTCATTTGTGATAACTGTGATGCCGGATTTCTTAGGAACGACATGTATAGGACTCACCCACTGGCTATCGGAGATGGGGTAGATAATACCATTATCTAAGCATTTGACGATCTCTTTCATGACAGCTTCCTTCATGACGGGATTCAACCGTCTCTGTGGTTCTCGGGTCGGTCTGGCATCATCCATCACATGTATATGATGTTCAACTATCAAGGGACTAATCCCTTTGATGTCCGCCATACTCCAACCAAACGCCTCTTTGTTAGATCTCAATACCGATAAAAGGGCATTCTCTTGCTCTGATGCAAGAGAAGCGGAAATGATAACCGGTAATGACTCGTTCTCACCAAGATAAGCATATTTCAGGTGAGAAGGTAAAACTTTGAGATCTAACTCAGGCGGAGAAATGATAGAAGGAAGGGTCACAGATTGATTTTTGGATCTACAAAGAAGCTCAGAGCCTTTGAAAGATACAGACTCGGGTGGAGAAAAGTCAGAAGTGCAGAACTCATGTGTAGCTAAAGTGTCCTCACTAAGATCTTGTGCAAAGTCAAACAGAGATGTGCTAATGTCATCGAGATCAGTAAAGCAAAGATCCTCAGCTCCACAACTATCGAGAGCGATCTCATGGACAGAGCACACATCTAAAATATGAGCAGAGGGTTCTGACGGCTGACTTCCAACTTTATAGATGTTTAGTTCAATGGTCATATTTCCAAATGATAAGTTCATTGAACCATTTCTACAGTTTATAACAGCGTTGGAAGTGGCAAGGAAAGGACGACCTAGAATCACCGGAATTTGGCCCCGGGGGTTTGCTACAGGATGTGTGTCGAGCACAATGAAGTCTACAGGGAAAACAAATTCCCCGACCTTTATTAACACATCCTCTAATTCACCCCTTGGTTTGGTGATAGATCGGTCTGCCATCTGGAAAGTGCAATGAGCAGGTTTCAGCTCTCCAATCCCTAATTGCTCATAGACAGAATAAGGTAACAGGTTAACACTCGCGCCAAGGTCTAAAAGAGCACGATTTATGTTTTTACCCCCAATCGAAATCGATATTGTAGGACAACCTGGGTCCTTTCTTTTCTTTGGAAGCTGGGGTATAAAAGCAGTGCTGATATTGTTAGACATAAAGACCTTCTTCGGCACTTGGGTCTTCCTCTTCCTAGTGCACAAGTCCTTTAGAATCTTCGCATAAGCGGGGACTTGCTGAATTGCATCTAGGAGAGGGATATTGATGTTAACCTGTTTGAACATCTCTAAAATTTTCTCCATATGAGGACTCGTTCTATTAGCCCTTAGCCGGTTCGGGTAAGGTGCTTTCGCAATAAGCGCAGGGTCCATCATAGGAGAAGGAAAGGGGGGTAGACGAGGTCCCAAAGGAGGTGTGGGGACCGTCTGTGGAGAACTATAAGGGTTGGGTGAAGGTGTCGAGCCTAGAGGGAAATGGAGAATAGGCTCGTGCGAAGGTGGTTTGGTAGAAGAAGAAGGATCAGAAGGTGAAGTGTGTGTATATGGGAAAGACTCAGCCGGGGTGTTGATATGATTTTCAGTATTATCAATCTCTTCCCCGACATGATTGTTCAGCACTCTTCCCGATCTCAACGTTGTAATGGCATTTACATTGTAATGCCCAGGATTCTGTAGGGGTTGAGAGGGAAGTTTCCCTTTTTCTCTCGCACTCATTTCGGCTTTTAAGCGTGCGATTTCAGCTTCCATCGTGCGAATACTCTCAGCTTGGGACGCTGAGTTTTTCTTCATTTCACTGACGGAAGTTCTAACCTCAGTCGAAACATCCATGAAATTTGATAAAAGTGATTTCATGGTTTGAGTGAATTGAGAGAAATCGTCAGAACAGGGCTGCATAGGATTAGACTGTGCATGAGTGTTGCCCTGATTTTGGAAATTTTGTGACGGGTAGGGGTGCTGAGTGAGTTGTAGGGGTTGCTGTTGTGGTGGAGGAAGAGCCCTTTGAAATTGGTTCGTGTTTGGAACCGTGTTTTGAGATTGGTTTTGGTTCCAAGCAAAATTCGGGTGGTTCCTCCAACCCTGATTGTACGTGGAAGAATATGGATCGTTTCGATGTCGTTGAAATGCGGCATTAGAATGCTCGTGACCTTGAAACGCAGAGTTTAAAGGACATTCTTCCGTTAAATGTGACGGATCAGAACAGCACCCACAAACAGTTTTGGGGAGCGACATTGGGTTTAGGGAGGCTGCTGCAAATTTGTGTTCCATAGCGTCGAGCTTCTTTTGCATTGCTGCCATTTCATCTCGAACACCTATGGACACATCTATTTGGTGTACGCCACCCCTATTCAATGGTTGTGTTCCACTCTCCCAAATTAGTGACTTTTCAGCGAACTCTTCTAAGTATCGCCAAGCTTCCCCGTCATCTTTGGTCATAAAAGTACCTTGACACATGTTTTCAAGGCTCTGTTTAGTGCTAGGGTTACTGCCCTCATATATGATTCGGCAAAGCTCCCATCTCGGGATGCCGTGATGAGGACATTGAACCAATAGATCCTTGAAACGTTCAAAGTATTTTGAAAATGGTTCGGCAGGGAGCTGGGCAAATTGGTTCAGTTCGCTACGGATTCGAGCCGTCTTTTGGATTGGGTAAAATTTCTTAAGGAATGCAGCGACGAATTCTTCCCAATTCGTAATAGAGTGTGCGGTGGTGTTGTATAGCCACTTCTCGGCTATATCGCACAATGTAAATGGAAGAAGTCGTAGACGCATCGCATCCACTGAAAGTTGAGACGTACCCATCATTGCGCATACGTTTTCAAATTTGGTAATGAAAACGTAAGCGTCCTCGGTCTCGAGTCCATGGTATTTGGGTAAAAGATTGATATACTGGGGCTTAATCTCAAAGTTATCCCCATTGGCTGGTGGTGTGGATAAGCAGGTCGAAAGAGGACCTCTATGTGGATAGCATCTTTCCTGGAGAGAAATGTGGGGAGGATTTTGCGCACCAACGGACGGTGGCAGATTAGGGTTAAAGAAGTTTGATGGATTCGGATCCATCGGTGTGGGTGTGGTAGTGGGTAAAGAAAAGGTAAATGGAGAAATATCGACTTCGGAGTCGATAAAAGGTACGCGGACTAAACGGGCACTAGAATCCCGTGTCCAGCCTATCTTGTACTAAAAAGGGTTAGTACAAGTGGCAGCGTTGACTTATAATTAGGGGTAAAATGAATGCGGTGCTTGCTTTTGAAAAAGGGACGGATTTTTGAAAAAAATGATGCGACAAAACAAATGCAGCACACAACCCTAGAATCTAGTGGTCACCTAGGTCCGATCTCTAGACCGCTCCTAACTGCCAAAAGACAAGTCGCAGGATAGAATCCTCCACTGCCTCTTTGTCCCCCTGTGGCCGGATAAGTGCCAGGTAAGTGGGAAGGAACCACCACTACAGTGGACCTAATTAATAACCACTAGCCTTAGACACACTCGCCTTAGGCACCACAAGAAAACGCGGATAAGCAATGAATTACCCACGACCTTCTCTTGTCCTATTGAGCGCGACAGTCCTTAGAGTCTTCTCTAGATTTCTTTTAGTTAATGGGGGTAATGCGGATGCAAGTTTGACGATTTTCGGGGCCTAGGAAGGGTAATGAAATCCCCACCTAATTTGGATTTGGCCGTGCCCCTTAAATTTCCGTATTAGAATGCAAACAACCAAGAAATCAAAATCACACACAAATTTTTATTTTGCTTTTGCGCGCTGCGATTTATTTGCAAAGAATCCTGCAGCAAAGGGTTAATTGGAGCTAAAAGAGGAGAGGGGAGAGAGCAAGAAGATACCTGCACTGAAAATTTTTCAGTGATCCTTCCTCCAAGCCGCGGATCCGCCGCGTATGGTAGCTTTGTGCCGCCCTTCCGCGCTCTGGTTGTGAGAACAATGAACAATTTTTCAACAGATGCTTTCTGTTGCCACCCTCAGCTCTCTGGTATATTCCAAATAATTTTTCAGACTTCCAGTAAGCTCCAGATCACCTTGCAATCAATCACAACACACGTGTAAGAGTTTGTACGAATTTTGATTTCAAGAAGTAAAATGTAATAATTCTTTCACTTCAAACTAAAAATGTAAATGAATTAGCGCGATCCCCGGCAACGGCGCCATTTTGATTGTAATATTTTCTTGATTGGATGTAAAAGTAAATCAAATCAAAATGTCCCCGGCAACGGCGCCATTTTGATTGATCGTTTTTCCCGTTGTGTAGTATATAGAGAAATTTGTAAAGAACTTCACAACCAAAAACTATTTTGACCGCAATCAAACTACGGTGTCGGATGTAGTTAATGAATGAGTGCGGATCGTCCACAGGGATTGCACAATTCAATTGTATTTTGATACGTTTGAAATGAAAAGTTAAGCAACAATAAAAGAAAACAAGATTCAAGAATGATTTGTATTCGAGTGTCACTATTCTTTACTCAAGAATCAAGAAACTATAAACAATCAAGAATCGGTTGTTTTGATAATATTTCCAATCAACAATCAAGAATATAAGAGAGGCTCGTAGGAATCGATAGGATCAATAGACGTGATGTAATCTAAAGATATCATGTTCTTGTCCTTCGAAGGATTGATACTAGATTGATGATGATCGACGAGAGTTGGGGCTTTCTCGTGAAACTAGGGTTTCATCCTATAACCCTTGTTCTTTCGTCGATATCATTCATTTTCTAGCCTCTACCAAATTCAAGAAATGATCGTAACTCCCCAATTTCGATCGATGTCAATCAAGAAAGCATCGAAACGAAATGGGTTGTCGTTTCTTGAACTTGCTAGGGTTTACAAAACTCGTAGGACTCAAGAATCGATTAAAGCTATGTTACATCATCATTCTATTATCCGTCTCGACTCCTCGACGAGCGGAGTTTTATTCACACATCACCACACAGATAATATTCAAGAATTGTAAAGATAACATGATGCGGAATTTAAAGAAAACAAGATAAAAGAATATCACCTTTTATTTAATCAACAATTTCAATACATTCTTTCAAGAATCTACAAGAAGAAGAAATCGATCGTTGACTCGGCTTCGCTCTTCTCCGTGGATCGTGGATCTACTTTTGATCTCTTGCCCGATTGAAGATCGGCTCGGCTCATAAAAGGGTTGAAGGCATCTTGCTTGGCTTGCACTCAAGATCTTGAATTGTGGTTGGATTTAGGGTTAGGGTTTCCTACAAGCTCTCTCACTAAACTTGAGGAAGAGGGGATGAAGAAAGAGATTGATTTTTCTAAACTTTCTTAAGGTTGCCAAGATGTAAGATTAGTGAACCTAGGGTCTTATTTATAGAACCCTCAAACCCTAGGTTTAGGTTTGAATTGGAACTTTCCCTCCCAAAGTTTGTTGAAGAGTTTCTAGAAGGAGTTTGTTAGGAGTTAGCTTAGGGTTTAAGCTAGGGTTTAGGGAAAGTTCTAGAAGTATTAGGCTAATGTAATGTAACTCAAGGTGTTTGCTGATCTGGTAGAAGTCTCTGGAGTTTTCTGGAATTTTGTGTGCATTTCTGGAATGTGGGCCCTGTAGAGGAGTTGTACACTGAAAATAAGGAGATGATGTCACCAATGGGCCGCGCTTCCGCGGCATAAGAAGGCTATGGCCGCGGATGCGCGGCCATGTGGGGTCCTTGGGATTTGTGTCTTCTGCAGTGCTCTTGTACTTCTGTTTGGGCTTTTCTCTGATATTTTGAATTGCAGTTTCCCTTCTGTGTTGATACCAGATTTGATTTTAGTGAGTTTACGAGCAATTGTAATGGTCGAGCAATGTAATGATCGAGCAAGCTTCTCTTTTCCTGCACAGACTACGAAACAAGGGTTGCAATATATAGAAAATATGCTATGTAATGCAATGCAGTCAATTTCCCTAGAAATGCCGGTTTTAAGGTCTAGTACATGTAATCTGATAATCTGTGATAGATTTGCTAATATGTAGAATACTGATGCCGAACACTTCTATATGTATGCAGATGATAGGGAAATTGCTGGTTAAAATATGCAATATTTTCGACTTATCAGTATTCATATTCTTTGAAATATGAATGCGGGTATTTATATATGGATGAGGGGCATTCTCGTAATTCTTGCCGGAAAGCTTCTAGAAGAGATACCTCATTTAGGGTTTATTTTCTCTTATGGATTAAACATAATAAGGTGTAGAAAATGAGTGGAGATATTTCTTGGATGGCTATGACTCATCACTTGACAAAATAGATATTTGTGAACTATGCTAGATATTTTATGAGATATTATCTCATCAATTATTATCATGGTTCATTATTCATCACAAATGAGAAGTCATTCTTCATCTAAGCTCTCTTCTCCACTCTCATTTTCCTCAAGTCTCCTTCTTCTTCCTCATAACTCAAAAAGTCTCATGAGTTGAGAAACCTTGGGTTCTAAAAGACAAAGCAACCCATCTTCTTTCTCTATATCACCTAAGCCTTCTAGTTTAGCAAGCTAGTTGCCCTAATTACCTCTTATTAGAGGTTGGAGCTCGGACTATAGACTCTCGGGTGGATCGTCTTTGACTCGAGAAAGCCGACGAGGTAGTTTTGATCCGTTTCGATCCTCGGATCCTACGATGATGAGGAGGACAGTGAGAAGACCCGAAGGACACGATACTACGAGTTATAACATTCAACCGAGTAATTAAACCTCAAGTAGTTTGTTAGCTAGGGTTTATGATCGATCCTTAGTTCTAGTCGTTGTTGCAAAGCCCGTAAAAATCATTTTTTGCAATTTTCACCTCCCCGCGAACACGTGGGGTGCGCGACATCGACTTGCAGTAATATATATATATATATATATATATATATATATTAAATTAACACTTGATTTAATATTCCGGCTTTCTAAAAGACCGAATAGTATTATCAAACATTCGATTAAAATCAGTGTATCTAATACACGTATTTAATCGAACTCATGCATGTATCATAATATGGCCACTACATCGTTTCTCTTGAGCTGAGAAACCCTCTGTGTGGAACTCTAAAGACTCGACAATACGCTGGAAGTGAGTTACTGGATCAAATCCATAACCCACAAGCACGTCGGTGGCACTAGCATAACATAACAGCTACAAGTATCTGTCAAAAAAGGAAGATTGACAAGCAATCTTATCTGAACCCATACAGAGCCTATAAATGACATTCACCGTAGAGTCTAGTCTCTTCATTTGAGAGTGTTATATACCAGGTCTAGGGGTGGATACCATCATACTCCTAATAACCTGATAAGTCGTGTCGATGTCAGACTCATGACCAAACAGAGAAACTACTGATCACCCTATCAGTAAATCTCATCTGCTTGGCCAAGGTCTTATGGTGATGGCCAACCATGCACAGTGCGACATCAACTCACTATACCGGGAGAGACGAATCCTTTCTATCGCTCACTGCCTCCATGCGTTTCAGGACTGTACCCCACTAAAACCTGTTTGCACAACTCTTTAAAGTCTTAGTTGGGTAGTAATCTAAGTATAGTGGGAACACACATGAGACAAACGACGATGTTAGGTCTACAGACTACTCTGTACTTGTGTCATCAGAGAACTTCTATCTGACGATAGGTATAATACCATCTAGAAGTTCTCGGCAAGTCCCTCCTGTGTAACTCATAACCTAATGAGCGTCTGCATTCAATCTTTGGTGCCAAACACCAATGGCTGTGAGACCGGCCATCTCCCCTTTCGGGGTTAAGAAACGTATAAACTAGTCTACTCTGGAATATCGATGCCCAATCTTGATACTCCTATGACTAGGGACATTTAAGGATGTGCTTATTGACAATCCAGCCCCTATAAGTGTAAGCACCATCATAGTGCTAGTAGTCAAGCAAGCATCCTAAGGGCTTTGATTGATCTTCGAATTCCGATGTCGTGTTTAGAAAAGTGTAAAGATCACAACCAAAGAAATTTGTAGACCGCAATCAATAACGGTGTCAATTGTAGGTTCGTTAGCGAGTGCAGATCGTCCACAGGGAAAGTGAAATTTGATCGTAATTGTTTTAGTTAAGTCGAAAATTAAAAGATAAAAGAAATTACAAGAAAATTGATTCAAGATTTATAAGTTTTCATTTCAAGAAACATAAAGAACATAAAGATCTAGAATCAAGAATCAAGAATTATCCCAATCACTTTGATTTATCAAGATTTGAAGAATAGCTTGTAGGATTCGATTGAATTAATAGCTAATGATGAATCTAATAATTCCTAATCTTATCTATTGATAATTTGTAGCTAGATTGATGATTATGATGAAGATTAGGGATCTATTGAAGAAACTAGGGTTTCTCCTTCTATCTCTTGTCTTTTCAATCATGATCATTCGGATCTAACCTCTAGCAAAGAAAATCATCAATCATTTGATCCCTAATTTGCACGAAATTCACAAGAATGCGATCTCGATCCAAATTAGTTCATTGATGATTTTTTTTCCTAGAGTTCACAAATCTCATAAGACTTAAAAATTAATATTAAGATTTGATCATCATTAGATCTATCAATTCTCTCGAATCCTCCACAAGCGGAGTTTTCACTCAAACATCATGACAAAGAAAACAATCAAGAATTGAGAACTCATCATAATGCTCAAATGTAAAGAAAAACAAGATTAAGAGTTTTCACCTTTCATTATTCAACAATTTCGTTACAATTCACTCAATACTACAAGAATTGAGGAGAGAACTCGATCGTCGAATTAGCTTCGCATTGTCTCCGTGAGTCGCGGATCGTCTTGGATCTCTTGCTCGGATAAAGATCGGCGTCGCTTCAAAAAGGCTTGATGGCTTCTTGCTTGATTTTGTACTCGATGATCTTGAATTGGCTTTTGGAATTGGATTAGGGTTAGGGTTTGAATGCACAAGTTGTGTCACTCAACTTGTGGGATTTTTGGCTTAATTTTCAACTACCGAACAACGATGCCCTTGGGTCCCCTTTTATAGTCTTCTCCTTTAGCTTCCCCTAGAAGCTTGATTAGGATTAGCTTCCTTTAGAAGCCAAGCTAAGTTTAGCTTCTCTTGCAAGCTTGGTAGTTATGAAGGAAGCTTCTAGAATGAGTTAGTTAGCTAGCTTCCTTGAGAAGCTTGGAGGTGTTTAGCTTGTACAAGAAGCTTGGCTGTTAGGACAGAAGCTTCTGGAGATTTCTGGAGAAAGAAGTGTCTTGAAGCGGTTTTGAACTTGAGAAGAGAAGCCTCAGGAAGAGCTCTGCTGATGACGCGCTGACGTGGCCGCGGATCCACCGCCAATAGGCCCTTCCGGCCGCGGATCCGCGGCCGTTTGGGACGTTTGGTGCATGGAAACTTCAGGGTGTTTTGTTGATGATGCATAGAACCTTATTTTATGTATGGAATCTTTTAAATCTTTCTTGTTCACTGCCAGATCACAAGCTTTGGACTTGGCATATTTTTCTCAGCACTTTTAGCAGTTCTGGTTCTTTTCCTGGAATTTCCTGTACACAATCTCGAGACAAGTGTTGCAATATACAAAAATCATGCGTGCAATAATAAACACTCAATTTCCCTCAAAATGCCGGTTATAATGTATAATACATGTTATTTGGTATTTTACAGTCAATTTGCTAATATGTGCTATATTTATACCGAACACCTTTAGATAATTGCAAAGTGTAAGGAAATTGATGTGTTAAAAATGCAATATTTTCGACTGATCAAATTCCCCCAAACTTAATTTTGGTCATCTCGAGCAAACTTGTTTTATTAAAAAGAGAAGGAAAAAATAAAGAGAAAGAAAAACTAACTAGCACACTTTCGTAGGCAACATGATTGCACTGAGCACGTGCAACAAGCCTTTAAAGTTCTAGGTGTCCCTAGTAGGAGGAGTGTTGTCTCCTGAGGGTTTTCAGTGGATTGCACCCACAAAATCCAATAATAAAAGGAAGACCGTGAAAGTTACATATAAAGATAAGAATTGTAAAAGAAAGACTTTGAAAATTAGAGTTTCCAACTAATACTAGCTTTTCAGTTGTCATGAGCCCTATCTTAATAGTCATGAAAAGATGTTAGAAATCACATCATCCCTCAATAAAATATCGTCTTTATTCTTCATTCCTATTTTTCTTCCAAACATCGATCATATACCCCTACGTGTGTGTAAAGAACATCCCTACACTTGGAGAATTCAATTCAAGCTATCATACTCTTATCCATCTACCTCAGTACTTTTTAATCGGTGAATATTTAGATGGGAATGTTCACACATTTTTCATGCGACCGTTAATATTTCTTGAGGTACTAACCGACCGATTACTCATGTGCTTACTTATTAGGTGTTTTCCTCGTCTTGCACCACCTAAGGCTTAGCAGCGACTCTCAGACCAGTTGGTCTAAGGCACTAGATGATGAAGCACCCTCGCTATATTTTTTTATTGCTGCCTTGGCGATAACAAAACCAGTGTTCATTTTTCTACACCATTTTATTTTTTTCATTTTTTATTTCCTTCATACTTTGGCTTTTAGACAAGAGCATTTCAAGGTATTCTCTACTATCCCGAGCTTCAAGACTTATGTAAGTGCATATAGTAGGGTATCGGCGTTCAAATGTTTGGCTTTCAGAATAGGAACTATTTTTCAGACTTATTTTTATTCTCAGATTAGTGACTTCTTTCATCTTACTAACCCTTGGGACAACGGCTGATAACTACTTATTACTAGTTTCGTTTAAGAAAACTTCTAACTTTCTAGGTTTTCTTAAATTTTTCCAATCTTTTGGATGTAATTTTTCACTATCTAATCTTTTATTATCTTATTTATATACCAAAAAAAATTATTATTATATGTTTTGTGCTTATGCAAAGTATAATGCAAAGTGATGCGCAAATAAGCGCAAACCTCCCCCAAACTTGTTTTCAACAGTGTCCTCACTGTTGTCTTCTGCTAAAGCTCAAAAACCTGTAAGCCTGGAAGGAAATTATTAATGGGGGCAAAAAATATGATCGTGAAAATCCTCCCCCAAACTTATTCTTTTGGCTCACCATTTTTGAGTAAAAATTTTATTTTCAAGAGCCAGATTATAACCCCCCCCCTAAAAAAAACTTAAGTTAAACAATGTTAATCTTTGAAAATCACAAGAGAGGGTCAAAAATTACTGGTCAATGCCAAGCTTTGCAAAGACCGAAAGTCAACACCAACCATTCAAAGATTTTATCAGTGTAATGCACCGGTTGGTGGAAGAAAAAGTTGAAAGGAGTCAGGAAGAAGTGGGGAAAAGATAAGTGGTGTGAAAGAATGTGTTTGCATCTCGTTTTGGAGAGACGACACAGTGATTGTGATGGATTACTCGCATTCTCTTTATAGTCCAGAAGAAGGGGTGGAAGTTCAATTTCTTTGTATTGAGGGTGATTCATCTCAACACCCGTGTTTGCTAAAAATGCGAGTTCATCAGCGAAAATTTCCTCAAAACTCTCATCGATACCCCGAAGAATAATGTCATCAAAAAGCACGGGGTGATCTTCAGACTCCAAAAATGGTTCATAATCAGTGTTGGTTGTTGACCCGAACAACTCGGCGGAAGAGTCCGTATGTGTATGATCCATAGTTGGGTCAAACAACAACATATGAAAAGAGTCAAGATTAGTATCATGAGGCTGATCAAATTCGCTGCTGTCGGCATCCATTAATTCGACAGAACAGACCTGAGCAGAAGGATCGGAGGGTACACTTCCCAACTTGTAAATGTTCAGCTCAATTGACATCTTCCCGAAGGATAGGGTCATAGAGCCATTACGACAGATGATTATAGCATTAGAAGTGGCCAAAAATGGGTGACCAAGGATCACCGGAATTTGGTTCCGTGGGTTCGCTACAGGTTGTGTATCAAGAACAATAAAGTCCACCGGGAATACAAATTCCCCGATTTTTATCAACACATCCTCAGGTTTACCCCTAGCTTTGGTTATTGATCGGTCGGCCATCTGGAGAGTTATGTTTGAGGGCTTTAACACTCCGATACCTAGTTGCTCATAGACTGAATATGGAAGCAAGTTAACACTAGCGCCAAGGTCAAATAAAGCACGGTTAATGTGTTTATCCCCAATAGAAATCGATATCGTAGGACATCCTGGGTCCTTACGTTTTCTTGGTAATTGTTGGGGAAAAGCCGTGTCTACAGTACTTGACATGAAAACTTTTTTCGGCACTTGAGTCTTCCTCTTTCTAGTGCACAAGTCTTTGAGAATTTTCGCATAAGCGGGGACTTGTTGTATAGCATCTAGGAAAGGGATATTGATGTTAACTTTCTTAAAGATTTCAGTGATCTTCTCCATTTGTGGACTTGGTATGTTTTCCCTTAACCGATCCGGATAAGGAGCTTTAGCAATAAGGTCGGGGTCCAACATTGGAGAAGATCGTGTGGGTAAGAACGATCTAAGAATAGGAGTGGGGATCGTCTCTGGTGGACTAGAAGAGGTTCTCTAAGGTGTCGAGCCTTGGGGAAAACGGAGAATAGGCTCGGAAGAAAATGGTGGGGTAGACGAACTGGGATCAGAAACAGAAGTAGAAGTGGAAGGAAAAGTCTCAGCCGGGGTATCATCGATTGATTCTTCATTATTATCAATCTCCTCACCAACATGATTGTCAAGTACTCTTCCAGATCTCAACGTGATGATAGCATTCACATGATGTGAATAGCCAGGATTGGGTAAAGGTTGATCTGGAAGTTTCCCTTTCTCTCTAGCACTCAATTCGGCATTTATACGAGCAATCTGTGCTTCCATCGATTTAATATTTTCATTTTGAGAGACAATGCTCTTCATCATATTATCGAAGGAAGATTGAAAACTTGTCGTCGCTTGGATGGATTGTTTCATAAAAGCATCCAAGGTTCGTTCGAGTGCAGAGGTATTATCAGTACCGGCCATTTACAAAGGATTTTCATATGGTGCAGAAGTTTTGGCCGGATTTTGAAAGTTTTGTGATTGGTAGGGGTGCTGACTCAATTGAAATGATTGTTGTTGTGGTGGAAAAGCCGTTTGAAAGTTGTTTTGGTTTGGAACCGTGTTTTGATTTTGTGATCGGTTCCAAGGAAAGTTAGGGTGGTTTCTCCAACCCTGGTTATAAGTGGAAGAAAATTGATCGTTTCTAGGTCTTTGTTGGAAAGCAGCATTGATATGCTCATGACTTTGAAACGGAGAATTTAAAGGTCATTCTTGCATAAGATGTGATGGATCAGAACAGCATCCACAGACAGTTTTGGAGAGTGACATCTAATTTAGGGCGGCGGCTAAAAATTTATTTTCCATAGTTTCGAGTTTCTTTTGCATTGCTGACATTTCAGCTCTAACTCCTATGGAAACATCAGATTGGTTATTGCCACCCCTAGACGATGGTTGGTTTACACCCTCCCACTGCAAAGATTTTTCAGCAAAATCTTCTAAGAATCTCCAAACTTCACCATCATCTTTAGTCATGAAGGTGTCTTGACACATAGATTCAAGGGTCTGTTTTGTGGTAGGATTAATGCCCTCATATATGATTCTGCACAGATCCCATCTAGGAATTCCGTGATGTGGACATTGAACTAACAGATCCTTGAAGCGTTCAAAACACTTTGAGAATGGTTCATTTGGAAGCTGGGTGAATTGATTTATTTCGCTACGGACTCGAGCTGTCTTATGATTGGGGTAGAATTTCTTTAGGAATGCTGCAACGAATTCTTCCCAGTTTGAAATTAAATGTGCGGCTGTGTTATAAAGCCACTTCTCGGTTATATCGCATAAGGTAAATGGGAGAAGACGTAGACGCATAGCATCCACATAAAGCTGTGAGGTACCCATCATAGCGCATACATTTTAAAATTTGGTAATAAAGATATATGCGTCTTCAGACTCGAGACCGTGATATTTGGGTAGAAGATTGATGTATTGGGGTTTGATTTCAAAGTTGTCCCCATTGGCTGGTGGAATGGTGGACAGGTCGAAAGAGGACCTCGCATAGGGTAACATCTCTCTTGGAGAGAGATGTGGGGTGGATTCTGCGTACCTGCGAACGGTGGCAAAGTAGTGGTAAAGAAATTCGATGGAGAATCGTCCATCGAAATGGGTGTGGTAGGGGATGAAGAAAAAGTAGACATAGAAATACCGACTTCGGAGTCGATAGGGGGAACGCGGACAAGTCGGGCACTAGAATCCCGTGTCCAGCCGAGCATGCACTAAATGGTTTAGCACAAGTGGCAGCGTTAAGTGATAATTAAGGAAAATGTGGATTGGTGTTTGTTTTGAAAAAGATACGGATTTTTTTTTTAAAATGCAAATCACAAACAATGCACAAGCAACCCTAAATCTAGTGGTCACCTAGGTCAAGTCTCTAGACCGCTCCTAGACTTTCAGAAGACAAGTCGCAAGATAGATCCTCTACTGCCTCTTTGCCTCTCCTGTGGCCAGGTAAGTGCCTGGTAAGTGGGAGGCTCTCCACTACGTAAGTAGTGGGCCTAATTAAGTAACCACTTGCCTTAGACACACTTACCTTAGACACCACAAAAGAAACGCGGATAAGTAATAGATTACCCACGACCTCCTTCTGTCCTAAGTGAGCGTGACGGTCCTTAGAGTCATGTCTAGATATTTTTTAGTTAATGAGGGTAATTCGGATGCAAGTTTCATGATTTTTGGGGCTTAGGAAGGGTAATGAACTCCCCACCTAATCTGAATTTGGTCTTTACCCCTTAATTTCCATATTAAAAATGCAAACAACCAAGATCAAATACGCACAATTTTTATTTTTGCGGCACTGCGAGTTTTTGCAAAGAAACCTGCAGAAATTGGTTAATGGAGCAGAGAAAGAAGGAGATAAGAAAGTTCAAAATATACCAGAGGAGTTTGGAACAGTGATGCCCTAGAAGCGCCGTGGATCCGCCGCGAGATGATGGTATTGGCCGTGGAAACGCGGTCTGTTGGATTGATCACTGCACAAAATTTGCAGCAGATGCTCCTATTCACTCACTGAACTCTCTGGAATGTTCAGAAAATTTTTCCTCTCGCTCCACAGATTCCAGATTTCCTCGCAACAATTCACAACAATTCATTTAGTGTTTGTGCGAATTTTGATCTAAAAGTTCTGATGGATTAATAAATCTTTCAACTCAAATTTCAAAAATGAACAAATTAGCACACGATCCCCGGCAACGGTGCCATTTGATTGATCTTCGAATTCCGATGTCGTGTTTAGAAAAGTGTAAAGATCACAACCAAAGAAATTTGTAAACCGCAATCAATAACGGTGTCAATTATAGGTTCGTTAGTGAGTGCGAATCGTCCACAGGGAAAGTGAGATTTGATCATAATTGTTTTAGTTGAGTCGAAAATTAAAAGATAAAAGAAATTGCAAGAAAATTGATTCAAGATTTATAAGTTTTCATTTCAAAAAACATAAAGAACATAAAGATCTAGAATCAAGAATCAAGAATTATCCCAATCACTTTTATTTATCAAGATTTGAAGAATAGCTTGTAGGATTCGATTGAATTAATAGCTAATGATGAATCTAATAATTCCTAATCTTATCTATTGATAATTTGTAGCTAGATTGATGATTATGATGAAGATTAGGGATCTATTGAAGAAACTAGGGTTTCTCCTTCTATCCCTTGTCTTTTCAATTATGATCATTCGGATCTAACCTCTAGCAAAGAAAATCATCAATCATTTGATCCCTAATTTGCACGAAATTCACAAGCATGCGATCTCGATCCAAATTAGGTCATTGATGATTCTTTTTCCCAGAGTTCACAAATCTCATATGACTTAAAAATTAGTATTAAAATTTGATCATCATTAGATCTATCAATTCTCTCGAATCTTCCACAAGCGGAGTTTTCACTCAAATATCATGACAAAGAAAACAATCAAGAATTGAGAACTCATCATAATTCTCAAATGTAAAGAAAAACAAGATTAAGAGTTTTCGCCTTTCATTATTCAACAATTTCGTTACAATTCACTCAATAGTACAAGAATTGAGGAGAGAACTCGATCGTCGAATTAGCTTCACATCGTCTCCGTGAGTCGCGGATCGTCTTGGATCTCTTGCTCGGATGAAGATCGGCGTCGCTTCAAAAAGGCTTGATGGCTTCTTTTTTGATTTTGTACTCGGTGATCTTGAATTGGCTTTTGGAATTGGATTAGGGTTAGGGTTTGAATGCACAAGTTGTGTCACTCAACTTGTGGGATTTTTGGCTTAATTTTCAACTACCGAACAACGATGCCCTTGGGTCCCCTTTTATAGTCTTCTCCTTTAGCTTCCCCTAGAAGCTTGATTAGGATTAGCTTCCTTTAGAAGCTAAGCTAGGTTTAGCTTCTCTTGCAAGCTTGGTAGTTATGAAGGAAGCTTCTAGAATGAGTTAGTTGGCTAGCTTCCTTGAGAAGCTTGGAGGTGTTTAGCTTGTACAAGAAGCTTGGCTGTTAGGACAGAAGTTTCTGGAGATTTCTGGAGAAAGAAGTGTCTTGAAGCGGTTTTGAACTTGAGAAGAGAAGCCTCGAGAAGAGCTCTGCTGATGATGCGCTGACATGGCCGTGGATCCGCCGCTAATAGGCCCCTCCGGCCGCGGATCCGCGGCCATTTGGGAAGTTTGGTGCATGGAAACTTCAGGGTGTTTTGTTGATGATCCATAGAACCTTATTTTATGTATGGAATCTTTTAAATCTTTCTTGTTCACTGCCAGATCACAAGTCTTGGACTTGGCGTATTTTTCTCAGCACTTTTAGCAGTTCTGGTTCTTTTCCTGGAATTTCCTGCACACAATCTCGAGACAAGTGTTGCGATATACAAAAATCATGCGTGCAATAATAAACACTCAATTTCCCTCAAAATGCCGGTTATAATGTATAACACATGTTATTTGGTATTTTACAGTCAATTTGCTAATATGTGCTATATTTATACCGAACACCTTTAGATGATTGCAAAGTGTAGGGAAATTGATGTGTTAAAAATGCAATATTTTCGACTGATCAGGCTTTATCAATATGTATTAGTGATACATAATAACAAGTAAAAAATATACACATTTTAAGATAAAGACAAACCAAATAACATATTATCATATTGAGCAAGACTATCCTGTACATACATATCCCTAACATCCAATACAATAATGGCATCTAGGGCATACATATCCAACAATCTCCCACTTACATTAAGGCCGGTTATTGGCGTATCGCATACCTAACACCACGAAAAGCCGCTCGAACTAAGCTTGAGGGATGGCCTTGGTGAATGGATATGACATGTTGTCTCTTGTGTCTACTCTCCGAATCTCGATCTCCCGGCGATCAACAATCACCCTGATCAGGTGATATCATCTCAAGATGTGTCTGGTCACTGATGGGATCGTGGTTTCTGTTAGTTATATGTATGCCCTAGAGGCCATTACTATACATAGGATGTATATTGTAGTGGATGCTTGGACATATATAGGGAGGACTTTCTTGCTCGACATGATAGTATGCTATCTGGTTGCTCTTTACCTTAACGTGTACACTGATTGTCTCTCTGTTACATGTTGGTAAAGCCCTTAGGATGTGTACTTGACTACCTGGATTATGATGCGGATCATACTAGTGGGAACATGGTAATCCATAAGTACATCCTTCAAGGTCCCTAGTCGTGGGTGTATCGAGACGGGGCATCGATATACCAGAGTAGACTAGCGTATACCTTCTCGACCCATACAGATGGGCGATGGATGCTCCTATATCCATTGGTGTTTGACATCAGAGATGATATACGGGTGCTCAGTGGAGACTGGGTACACTGGACGGACTCGCCGAGAACTCCCAGATGGTATTATACCTTACGTCAGATGGCAGTTCTCAGGTGACACTGGTACAGAGTAGTCTGTTGACCCGAGATCGTCATAGAGTCTTGTGTGATTCCTACTGTGCTTTGATTTCCACCTTACCACGTCCAAGAGGGCGTGCAAAATGGTGGTTTTTGGGTACAGTCCCGAATCACATGGAGGCAATGAGCGATAGGAGGGGATTCGTCTCTCCCGGTATAGGGAGTTGATGTTGCGCTGTGTTCGATTGGCTATAACCGGAAATCCCTGGCCAGGGTTGCTGAGATTTACTGGTAAGTGTTACCTGTAGTTTCTTGAACTGTTATAGACCTCATATCGACACGACTTATCGAGCTATTGGGGTCTGACGTTTACCACCCCTAGGCGAGATATGCGACATATCAGACGATCAGACCGGACTGTACGGTAAGTGTTACTGGTTGGATTCACAGGAGTGTGAGAGGGCTTGCTCGTCGATCTTCTGATCGCTCAATACCCGGGTGGCCGTTACGTTTAGCAGACCACTTGCGGCTTGTGGGTGTTTGATATGATCATCACCTGCTGCCGGCGTATTGACGAGTCTTTAGAGTCCTACACAGAGGTTTCCTGGCTCAAGCGAAACGAAATAGGAGCGCATATGAGATATGTGCGGGACTGAGAATGATACCAGTATGTGATACTGTATTCGATTCTCACGATATGTAACATTGATCGGTTATATGCGTTATAGCCGGGTTATCGGATCAAGTGTTGATTCGATAAGTTGTTACTATTGATATTAGTCGGTTATATGCGATATGACCGGGTCGTTAAATCAAGTGTTGATTTAATGATTTAATGTATAATTATATATTTGATATATCACTTTACATTAACTAATATAGGTTCACTCAAATGGATTTTCTCACTAGAAATTCACAAGTTGTATATGTGATATACTTTTGTGCACTTGATTGTATCATGTTTGATGATACATGTTTACTTGGTTAAGTGCAAAGAATTAAACCATGGTTAAACTAATGATTAGGGTTTTGTTTATCCATATTTATTTATTCATTTATTTGTTTATTTCATTTAGAAAAGATAATGAGAATGGTGGCTTATTTTGTAGTTTTGTAGAAACTTCATGATATGTTGAAAGCTTGACCATTCTTGTTCTTTTCCTAAACCTAACCATTAACCCTAACCATGGTTTATTCTCTACACCTAACTAAGGTTAAGATTATGATAAGTATCATATTGGTTTTTATTTTAAAACAACTTATCATATCATTATCTTCATCTTCTTCTTCTTCTTCAAGAAGAAGCTTGCCTCCATCAATGGCAACTTGAGAAAATGAGTGAGAAATCCAATTCTAAAGTGAACCCACTTCCTATTTCTTCATCCTCTACCACTTGCCAAGTAGTATAGGGTGTTTTCTTCACAAGTTTCATGACTTGGTGAAGTGGGAGCTTGATCTTGTGATGCCTCGACGTAGATCATCTTCGGCATCGTAGTCGATGACCTAGCCCGCCCATTTCTACGATGAAGCCGACGCTAGAGCCCGGGATTGGATTTGGACAGCAAGGAGACTTCATCATGGAGCTATAGAGGTGGAGAACCGGATCTACAAAGGTTGTATTTCCGTTCTTGTAGTTAAGTTGTTAACTAGTTGCCTGTTTCGCCTAAAATTCTAGTTAACGATCCGTATTAGGGTTTCTCGGCACTTGTAATTTTTGAAATTGGCATGGTTGATGCCTTGTGAGACCTCATTAGTGTGCCCAGGCACCCTACAGTGGTATCAGAGCCTAGCTAGAGCATTAGGCGATGCGTAGACGAAGTTTGAAAGCCGAACGAACCCGAAACCCTAACACAAACATGCTCTCTGGACTTTTTCCAAAATCTGGAGTTTTTCGATATTAAAAATATGCAGAAAAATCAGCAGGAAATTCTAAGGGTTTCTGTAAAATTCGTCTGCCTAATTCCATCAATGCGCCGCGGTTCCGCGGCATGAGCATGGCTCGTGCGGCGGTTCCGCGGCGGTTTTGTCTTTTGTGGCATCGAAATTTGCACAGTAATTCTTAGTTTAAAGTGCTGGTTTTCCTGGGAATTTTTAATATTTTTTCAAGGGTTGAATTTTCTGGATTGTTTTGGGGATTCGAATGTTCGATCGGATTATCAAATTTTGTCTGTGTGGCTTTCCGGATAATTTTAGAATATGTTAAAAAGTTCGACCGGATATAAATACCCAATTTTTCCCCTGTCGGGAAATTTCCAAGTGTTGGATTTTTCCGTAGTTTAACGACGTTCCTAAGTAGTGCAAGTAACGCGATGGTCCCTCTAGAAGACAACAAACCTTAACTCGATTATGTGACCGTCTTGAACTGCCCTTTGAACCTTAGGGTTTGGGGCAGTACGGCGTGCCACATGTGAGGCGTTGGCTTGACCCTTCTACGGCTGGACCGTTGGTACTAAAGGCACGAACTGAATGTTGTTAGACTTATTTCATGTGTTGAGCTGTTTCGGGAAAACTTGGGTGTTCGATTGTTCGATCGGAAAGTTTAAACATTTTCTATCTTATTCGGAATGTGATACAATATTTGGAATTCACAAGTTGTTATGAGATAACTGAATGAATGTTATAAGCATAGCACTTTAGTCTCACTTGATCGGTTGCCACGGAATTTTGATGCGATCAAAAGTCCGTCGCAATCACGTAGCGTACGCAAATACTCACCGGGTAAACTTAATAGACAGCTACACCCCTTAGCCCCAACCAAGTGACTATAGGAGAACCCCGTCGCCGAAAGCATCCGTTCGGGTGCTCGCGGTAGCGGTGTTCCGCCTTGGTGCACTTCGTCGACGGTATCGGGGGTGCGGCCGTCTACTGAAGTTTGCGACGAGCATTCGATCAGGATGTCGGGAATCTTGTTGAATTGCCCGACTTGATATTGAAAAGAGTTTTCGATAATGAGACTAAAATGCGGAGTTTATAATTGTTAGGCATGCGATGTCTAAGGAATTCATTTGATTAGGCATGCGATGTCTATGGAGGTTGCGGATTCCAACTGTTGTAATTTTACACTTTCTTTTCTGTGACTGTAAGTGTAATATGTGGTATCGCCGGTTTCGTTGCTATATGTCAACGACAATTGGGATACGCATGTTTACTTACGTTGATGACATGTGATGTTATGTGTTGCTGGATATGTTATATTGGATCGTCGTGTTTGAATAGCCGGGGGTTTTTATGTGAGACGAGTGTTTTTCATTTTCATTCATGTAAAAACTTGTATGTAATATTCTTTTATTGGGGCACTTCCAGGTTGCGGAAGATGTCACCCTCTGTATATTATTTACTTTTCCGCACTAGGATAGACCCAAGGAGGGGAGCACAAGTAACCGGGTTCTGGAGTCCAGTGGGAGACCAACTCGAGGAGTCAAGTCCGGGTCTCCTAACTCTAGAATTGGTAGGGTTGCTTGCCGCTCTCGTAGGGGTCTAGGAGTGTTGGTTTGGCTATTCATCGCGACCGTGGAATCCGTGTTTTATACTGGCTCGTATTGAAAACACGGACGTCCTAGTATATCCAATGTTTCATATGATTCTTCTGCTGCGATATCTGTGATGTGATCATGTGATATGTTCTGTGATGGATACTGTATATAGTATATATGATATATTATATAGGCGTTACTTATGTTTTACACCCGCGCTAGCCCTGCCCCGCTCTGCCGTTAGTTACCTAACCTAACGGTGCACGAGGGGACATCGAGGCGAATGCGGATGCATAAGTGTACGTCGTATTTATCTGTGATGTTTAGGTACTTAAATGATGGGACTTCATTAATGTGATTAATGAAAGTAAAAGAAACCTAAAGATGTTGTAGGATTGAATTTCAAAAATAAAACAGGTAGCTACAGTTCTTGCTTTGCATAGTGGTATATGAGATATATCCTGCACCTCATTCGATGAGGAAAGGACCGAGATCCCTTCACCGGGAGTGACTCCTTTAGCAATAACTGGCAGATGCTACAACCCTCGGTTTGTCTTTTGATTGCTTTTAAGAGTTTTTGCTTTGCACAGTGATATATATGATATATCCCGCACCTCATTCGACGAGGAAAGGACCGACGATCCCTTCACCGGGAGTGACTCCTTTAGCAAAACTAGAAAAGCCTCAAAAGCACTCCATTTTAAAATCATTTGATTCTACAACGATATCAAGTTCATTACGCAATAGATTTTCAGAAAAACCTGTCGTAGCCCTCCGTCATTTCAGATAAGTCCTACTTAGTATTCGTGCTACGTTTGTTGACCTCCGTCAAGGCGTAGTGTGCGGTAGCTAACTAGTATTTATCTGCTTATGCATATGATACAGATTGGATTAGGGTAGTCGTGCGGCCTTGTTGACCTCCGTCAAGGGTCGTGCGGGTGGGTTTAATTCGATCAAGAAATGACGGGTTGAACTTGACTAGTAGCCTATGGTTTGTTGACCTCCGTCAAGGTCATAGGACGCTAGGGGCAAAATATTATCGGGAATTTCAAGTGTTGAAATTTACAATGAGATTGCATACTTTCTATGAGATAGTTGGATCCCGATACCCGCTGCGAGTAAGAGTTACTCCTGGGAGAGTTTTACACATTACAATTAGCCGATCAAGTAGGTGTCTAGAAAGGTGTCAACGAGGTTACGCCTCTGGGAAAACGAGGTTTACTGTAATTAGGTTCGTGCGAAAGCACGGGGGACCTCCCTCAAAGTACCGACACTTGCCTGGCTGAAAGATTGGCGAACTTGTAGTGTGTAATTAATCCCGGCTAGTCTTTCCTTTTAGGGTTTGAAGGAAGATTTGATAAAAAGCAGTGGGAGCCATCCTGATTAGATAAAATAAAAACCAATCTATTCTTGCAAGAGCGCACGCTGAGTGTTTTCTTCTCTCTCTCTCCAGGTAGCGACCATATCACGCCTTAATCAAGATAATAATACGGATGTATTGACCGAACCCGCTTGTTATACTGAGCTGGGGAACGTTGGTCCCGCTCCAACTTATAATTGTTATAAGACAGAGCAGGAAATTGGGGATTACCAGAATTCCCGTACCACCCAAACGAAGAAAGTGCATATGATGCATCTCCTTCGGGTGTGTTCATTACAAAAAACTGTTTCTCTGTATCCTCTACGTCCTGGGTATTTGATACCAGATCAGGATCCCAGATATGTAATATGTTACATAGGGCTACAGAAAGGTAGAGAACTGAGAACGGGTGATAAGTTTCATGAGGCAGAAAAATGGGGCAAGTGTTGCAGCCAAGTCTGTTGGTCACTGTCACCCTGTATGACCAGTACATTGATTCTGAACGAATGTTATTAGATACCGAACCTAATATACAAAATCATATCAGTCTCTTTACTAGTAAAGAAAGGGTATAATTTTGTATTGTTGGATAATGTTTTGAACATTTCCTATATCAAAAGTTGATCGGTTCAGGCACGTTATCTAAAAGCATTGACGTTCTAAATCAAACTACAGTTCTTAGTATATGGAACACACCCAAGAGGAAAAGTTCAGAAATGAACGGATCCTTCTTGAGGCATTATAGACTGGGTCATATCAATGCAACCCGACTAGCTGAAGTTACATAAAGATGCATATTTAAATCAGTTTGAATTTACATCTTGTGAAACTTGCCAGTCATGTCACAGAGATAAGATGACCATAGCTCCGTTTACTGGAAACAGAGAAAGAGTTAGTGAACTCTTGGGATGATACATGTTGATGTATGTAGGTCCCCTGTCTACACATGCCAAGACCGGTTCTTTGTACTTCATTACATTCTCTGATGATCTCTTTAGATTCAGACATATGTTCCTGTTGAAACACAAGTCCGAACCTTTTGAGATATTCACAGAATATAAGTTAGAAGTAGGGAATCAACACGGGTATAAGTATTATGTCCTTCGATGAGATCGAGGAGGAGAATACTTGAGCACGGAAATCCTGGATTATTCTAAAGGAGAATGAGATTCTCTCTCAGCATTACTCCTCCGAATACACCATAGCACGATGGTATATCGGGGCGGAGCAATAGCACCCTATGTGATAAGGTGTGCTCTATGATGAGTACTACTGAGTTACCTATTTCCTTTTTGGGAGTTATGCACTTGAGAAGCTGCATACCTATTGAATAGGGTTCAAATCAAATCAGTTGCCTACCACTTCATATTTGATATGATAAGGGAAGAGCCCATCTCTTAAGTTAGTTAAGATTTGGGGTTGTCCAGCCTATGTCTGAAAAGCAAAATCCGGACAAGCTCGAGGCAAGATCAGTTATGTAGAACTGGAAAGGTTCCAGCTATACAAACTACAGCAGATAATTTGGTAGAACCAAAGGATTCAATAGCAATACCAACGAACCTCAGCCTCTCCGCCGATCTGGTAGGATTCCTCACCCACCTGAGAGATATTTCGGTTTCTCTATGACAGTGGGAGCGAGGATTGCATCATAAGATGATGACCCAACTAGTTTCGAGCTGGCCATCAGGAGTGGGACTCTGTAAGAATGGCTGGATGCTTAGTGATCTGAGATGGAATCCTTATACACCAACAAAGTATGGACTTTGTTTGCTATATCTGAAGGGTTAAATCCCCATCAGGAGCAAGTATATCTTGAGAAGATTACTTGGTGTACATGGAAAAGTTGAGACTTTCAAAGCTAGACTTGTTAAAGGTTTGCATCATTAACCAGGTATGGATCATGATGAAACCTTTTCTAAGGAGCTATGCTTAAGTCCATTCAGATCCTACTTGCCACGGCTACATACCATGACTACGATATCTGGCGGTTGGGTGCCATGACTGCTTTTCTAAATGATGTTTTAGAAGAGAACGTCTATAAGTACACAGCCGGAGGGCTTCGTAGACAGTGGGAGCAGCGGAAACGTGTGCAAGATGTTTTATAGGATAAAGCAGGCATCGCGGAGTTGGAACGTATGTTTTGATGAAGTAGTCAAACAGTTTGACATCATCAAAATGGTAGATGAACCTTGTATATACAATAAGGTAGTAGGGAGTATAGTGATGATCCTCGTAGAGTACGTGGATGACATACTCCTGATAGGGAAGGAGTTTCCTATGCTACGCTCGATCAATCTCCGCTTATCACAATGATTCTCCAAATAGGATCAAAGTGATACCTACTAAATCCTAGGTTTTGGGTCTATGAAATAGATCTAATTGGATGTTAGGATTCTCACTAGTTGTAGTGAGAAGGTATCAACCGATCCTAGGGAGAATCGCTGGAAGGGTTCCAGGGTGATAAAGACGACTGAAAGTCAGTCACAGGAATTGTCTTTACCCTCAGTAAAGGGACGGTATGTTGGAAGAGTTCCAAGCTAGATACCGTGGCATACTAGACGATAAAGGCTGGATACATCGCTACTTAAGATGCAACCAAAGTGGTTGTCTGGGTGTATATTTGTTCATGAGATGAACTTAGTTCCTCCCGTTGTGTGACAATGGAGTTGTGGCTTATGCCAAGGAACGTCCGTCCCATCAGTGATCCAGACATATTCTAAGGCAGTGTCACCTGATCCTGGAGATGGTTGATCTCCAGGGGATCGAGGATAGGAGAGTAGATTCAGAGGACAGCACGGCGGATCCACTCACAAAGGCCTTTTCCCAGAGAGAGACTTTTATGGGATGGTTGAGTATGAGATACTGCAACCACTGCTATCAGATGGCCCTAGTGCAAGTGGGAGATTGTTAGTTATATGTATGCCCTAGAGGCCATTACTATACATAGGATGTATATTGTAGTGGATGCTTGGACATATATAGGGAGGACTTTCTTGCTCGACATGATAGTATGCTATCTGGTTGCTCTTTACCTTAACGTGTACACTAATTGTCTCTCTGTTACATGTTGGTAAAGCCCTTAGGATGTGTACTTGACTACCTGGATTATGATGCGGATCATACTAGTGGGAACATGGTAGTCCATAAGTACATCCTTCAAGGTCCCTAGTCGTGGGTGTATCGAGACGGGGCATCGATATACCAGAGTAGACTAGCGTATACCTTCTCGACCCATACAGATGGGCGATGGAAGATCCCATATCCATTGGTGTTTGACATCAGAGATGATATACGGGTGCTCAGTGGAGACTAGGTACACTGGACGGACTCGCCGAGAACTCCCAGATGGTATTATACCTTACGTCAGATGGCAGTTCTCAGGTGACACTGGTACAGAGTAGTCTGTTGACCCGAGATCGTTATAGAGTCTTGTGTGATTCCCACTGTGCTTTGATTTCCATCTTACCACGTCCAAGAGGGCGTGCAAAACGGTGGTTTTTGGGTACAGTCCCGAATCACATGGAGGCAATGAGCGATAGGAGGGGATTCGTCTCTCCCGGTATAGGGAGTTAATGTTGCGCTGTGTTCGATTGGCTATAACCGGAAATCCCTGGCCAGGGTTGCTGAGATTTACTGGTAAGTGTTACCTGTAGTTTCTCGATCTGTTATAGACCTCATATCGACACGACTTATCGAGCTATTGGGGTCTGACGTTTACCACCCCTAGGCGAGATATGCGACATATCAGACGATCAGACCGGACTGTAAGGTAAGTGTTACTGGTTGGATTCACAGGAGTGTGAGCGGGCTTGCTCGTCGATCTTCTGATCGCTCTGTTAGTGTATATGCCCTAGAGGCCATTACTGTATCATACTAGTATGTATATTACTTGATGGAAGCTTGGGATATTCACAGTTGTACAGACAATCTTGCTCAATATAGTAGTATGCTACTTGGTTTGTCTCTGCTTTAATGTGTACATGTGTGTTTATTTATTATATCACCTATACGCATTAGTAGAGCCCTTAGGATCTTTGCTTGATTACCGGCGTTGTGATGGCGATCACACTCGTGGGGGCTGGGTAATCTACAAGCACATCCTTATACACGTCCCTAGTCGTGGGAATATCGAGATAGGGCATCGATACTCCGGAGTAGACTAGCGTATGCGCTTCTTATCCCAGCACGGGAGACGGTCTGTCCCGCAGCCGTCAGTACGTCGTACTTGAGATAGTATGCGGGTGCTCGTTAGGTTACGAGTACACTGGACATGACTCGTCGGGAACTGATGGTTGGTATTATACCTATCGTCAGTTATCAGTTCCCAGGTGACATGAGTACAGCTTAGTCCGCTGACTTGACACTGTCACTTCGCCTCGAGTGTGTTCCCACTGTTCTTTGATTACTACCCTACCACGGCTCTACTGAGTCGTGCAAATAGGTAGTAGTTGGGTGCAGTCCCGAAGCACTTGGAGGCAGTGATGGTTAGACAGGATTCGTCTCTCCCGGTATTGGGGGTTGACATCGCGCTGTGTCTAGGAGAGCCATTACATGAGTAGTCCCTGGCCAGGGCAAGCGAGATATACTGGTAGGTTTCCAGTGTTATCTCAGGGTGTTCTGGGCTTCACTCCGACACGACTTGTACCGCTATTAGGGGACTGACGTTTACCGCCCCCTAGGCCCGCCATGCGATGTATTAGACGAACAGACCGGTCTGTACGGCGATTGTCACATACAGGCTCAGTAGGAGTTCGGATGGGTTTACCTCATCGGCCTTCTTATCGACATCTACCTGGGGACCGTTACGTACATCTAGTACCGCTTGCGGTCTGTGGTTAAACCCACAGCCAGCGTAGTGTCAAGTCTTTAGAGTCCCACACAGAGAGTTTCCCTGCACTGAGCGAAACGTGTAGAGGCCGTATGGTTTTACGGCAGGGCTGCGATCACTTACGTACACTTGTGTGCGTATGGTGTTCGGACAGGCAGTACTAGTGGGCTTTGGTTTAAGCCGGATCCTAGTATTGCACGGATGGATTTGTTTTGTCTTCTGCGCATCCACATTCTGCGGAATGCGGATGCAGGTGTGTATGCACAGTTTTCCGGAGTGATGAAGGAGGAGGTGCCTCATTAGGGTTTTGGCAGTTGGTTCGGCCAAAACCGTTATGTGGCGGGCTCATTAGGGTTTTGACAGTTGATTCGGTCAAAACCATTTTGAGGCGGACTCATTAGGGTTTTGACACTTCGTTTGGTCAAAACCATTATGAGCCGGGGACATTATTTACTAATCCTTTCATTGATAATTATGTTATGGCTAATTACATTGACCATTTGACCATCTTGACTTTGTTGACCATTTGACCAAAGTTGACTAAGATCTTCTTGAAAGATCTAAAGTATTCTTTGGTTTTCTTTTTCTTTTGTTATGATAATGTGTTGGAGATAGTGCCCTCAGAGTCAATTATTGGATCACAGGCACGTGATTGCAATGATTGAGGGAGGACCTATCCCGGTAGGACAGTCTTGCTCGAGATGATAGTATGCTATCTGGTTTATCTTTATCATCGTGTACTGCATTAGGTGACCTGACATGTCGCTATTGAACGTTGATAGAGCCCCTGGGATTCTTGCTTGACGACCAGCAGTATGATGGCGATCATATATGTGGGAGCTGGGGTCTATAAGCACATCCTTAAAAGGTCCCTAGTCGTAGGAGTTTCGAGACAGGGTATCGATACTCCATTAGTAGACTAGTGTATACAGTCGAGACCCCGACGAGGGGCGGTGGCCGGTCTCACAAGCCACTGGTGTCAGTTGGTTCACCTAAGATGTATACAGGTGCTCATTGGGTTATGAGTACACCGGACAGGACTCGCCGGGAACCTGCTAGTTGGTCTTATACCAGACGTCAGATAGCAGTTCCCAGGTGACATGTGTACAGGTTAGTTCATCGACCTGAGATCGTCATTTGTCTCGTGTGAGTTCCCACTGTGCTTTGATTACTACCCTACCACGGCTCAAAGGAGTCGTGCAAACAGGTTTTAGTTGGGTACAGTCCCGAGCCACATGGAGGCAGTGAGCGGATCTGCAGGGGTTCGTCTCTCCCGGTATTGGGGGTGAGGTCGCGCTGTGTCTAGGAGAGCCATTACGCAAAGCCCTCGGCCGAGGCAGGAGATTTACTGGTAGGTATTCCAGTAGTATCTCAGGGCGTTCTGGGCTACGCTCCGACACGACTTGTACCGCTTTTGGGGGTCTGACTTTTACCAACCCCCTAGGCCCGCCATGCGATGCTCATAGACGAACGGACCGGACTGTACGGATATTGTCACTGACAGGCTCAGTAGGGTGTCAGGATGAGTTCGCTCATCGACGTCCCTTTTTAGTCAATAGCTGGTGGCCCGTCATGTATTGGCTTATACCTCTGACGTGCCAGTGGTTAAATCCACAGCCATAGTATTGACGAGTCTTTAGAGTCCACCACACTTTCAGTTACTCAGCTTTCGGGCGAAACGCTGTAGAGGCCGTATGGAGATATGGCAGGGTCCGATCAGATACGTGCGGTATTGCATGGATCAGGATCAGACGGTTTGTACTAGTAGCCGTATGGATATATGGCAGGGTTCGATCAGATACGTGCGGTATTGCACGGATCAGGATCGAACGGTTTTTACTAGCCGGCTTTGGTTTAAGCCGGTCCTAGTTTAGTACAGTGTAGATTTTGTCTCTTTGCATTTGTATCCGGTCGGAATACAGATGCGGGTGTGTATGCACAGTGTCGGGGTTTTTCCTGTAATTTATTACGGGACCAGTTTTCTGGAGTTGCCGGTTTGCATTCCGTTCCGGCCGGTTTTCCTTTGTTCTTTCCCGGCCGGACTTTTCTGATGGAGGGGGTAATTTGCAGTTTTGCAAATTACACTTTGTGGGGGGGTTTCTTGCATAAAGTATTGATTATGATAAGCATCTTTTCTTTCATCCATGCTTGCATTTATGTGAGATGAGAAAGGGTATGGGTTTGTAAGAAAAAGCATGGTGTATGTTTTTGATATGGTCACCTCCTTACTTTATCCTACAATAACCTCCCTTCTTGTTTTGCTTTTGGATTTTCCTCCACCATAAAAAGTCTTGGCCGGCCACTTCATTTGGGGATGATGGATCATTTCATTTTTGGTGAGGGTGTGGGAAAATTATTGTTTCATATCATTTTTCATTGCCTCAAAAATCCCCAAGTTCATATCACCTTGATTCCTCCATCATGGCAACAAAAACCCCATTGAGACAAAGCGTATTCTACACTACACTTTCTACAGCAAATCTTGAGCATGTCGAGTTGCCGGCTTCATGCTCGAGTTGCCTCGGTATTGAGGCGGGAGCCCGTAAAAGACGAAGGCGATGTGGTGCCCTTTCCGGCGAGGAGGCGACGATGTGGAGCCAAGACTTTCCGCGGGAGATCGGGATGATGAAGAGAAGACCGGAGGACTCGGATCACTCGGTATACATCTCTTCCCTATCTCTTGATTGCTAGCATTAGGTTAATGGTTAACGATCCGGGTAATTGTCCGCGGTAGCGCCGGTTTCCGAGTAAGGAAAATTTTTGATTCCGCATTTTGGCCTCGAGTAAGAGGCCGGGGCGCTGCCGTGGCGCAACATGGTATCAGAGCCACGCCATTAACCTTACCTAGCTTCGTTTGATGTGTTTGCGTTTCCGATCGACCGAAATTTCCAAAAACCGTATTTTTATTGCACATCAGTTTCTGTCGAATTTTTTTTGAAGTCCAAAAATTTTTCAGGTGATTGCAGAATGATGTAAATGGCATTATAAGACATCTGGGAAATTTTGGTCACGAGTTACTGTAGATCCGCCGCGGAAGCGCGGCTCAACCCTCCTTGGCGCCGCTCTTCCGCGGCGGTTTAGTTTGGTCTCTGGACCAGAATTTTCCAGTGAGGTTTTTACATTAAAATAGGGTATTTGGAATATTAAAATTGGGCCCAGGTTTTCTGTGAGTGCTACAGTTTTGGTTGGGGGCCCACTTGTTAATTTTTGGTCAATCGGAAAATTTTAAACACATTATTTCACAGTATTTACATTATATCTGCGACCGTGAATGTCACTCGATCGGTAAATCCGGTCTAACTGCTATAGCCCGGTTAGACGGATTTGCGAACGTGACTTTCACGTTGATGTTCTATGTTTATGCTGTGATGTTGCGGATCGGTCGTGGGGGATAGCCTGGATGCAATGCTAGTACAGTTTTGGTGTATTATGTACATTTGATATTGCGGGGCGAGCGTCCGACATGTGGACTGCCGTCACTGCCGGTTTGTATTATTCTTTTGGGGCACGACCTGGTTGCGGTCGATGTACCCGGTGTATGTATATTTTACTTTCTGTACTAGGGTTACCCCGCGGTGGGGTGCACGGATAGCCGGGTTCTGGAGGGCAACGGGCCCGCATCTCAGGGCATTGAGACGGAGGGGGCTTCAGTCCAGGATTGGCGGGCTATTCGCCGCACTCGTAGGGGGTACAGGTTGACCCAGGAGGGGTGCCCAAGTTACCGGATTCCGTGAAGTGCTGGGTGGTCCATTCACGGTACTGAAGGGGGCTGCCTCGCTTCAGGTTTTGGCGGGTGACTTGCCGCGCCCGTAGGGGTCTAGGATTTCATTGCACAGGCTATCCACACGACCAGGGGAACGTCGGGTTTCAGCAGCGGCTCTGTGAAACCCGGGGCTTCCAGATATCTGTATTGTTCTGTGATGCTGTACTTTTCTGTGATGTTGCTTTTTATTCACGCCTTGAGCGAAATACTATATATTGGTATATATATTAGTAGATGTTGTATATGTTTTACATCCGCGCTAGTCCAGTCCCCGCTCTGCCGTTAGTTAGCTAACCTAACGGGTGATGACGGGACCCAGTGGCGAATGCGGATGGCATATACGTACGTCAGTATATTTTCGTTCTTTGTGGTGTGATCAATTGATGGGACTGCATTGATTCGGATCATTGCAAGTTTAAACAAACCTATTCTGATGTTGTTGGAACACTTTTCAAAAAGCTGTTATTGCAAGGACGTTCACTTTTGTTTTGCATCGTGGTATTCATTTGGAATATCCTGCTCCTCAGTCGACGAAGCAAGGGCCGAGATCCCTTCACCGGGAGTGACCCCTTGGACAGAAGTTTGCGTCAGGGCATTAACTTCACTATAGCCGATTACTTTTGCTTTGCATCGTGGTATTCAGTTGGAATATCCTGCACCTCATTCTACGGGGAAAGAGCCGAGATCCCTTCACCGGGAGTGACCTCTTTAGTAAAGGTTTTCGTCACTATATTTTCTAAAAAGTTATGCAGTTCCTTCAACGATATCAAGTTCATTACGTTAAAGGTTTTTCGCCAAAAACCAGTCGTAGCCCTCCGTCATTTCAGATTAGTATTACTTAGTATTCGTGCTGCGTATGTCGTGCTCAGCCGAGGCGTAGTGTTCGGTAGCTATGTAGTGCTTTTCTGTTGCATGGATATGTGATTGGTTAGGACAGTCGTACGGTCATTTTGGCTCAGTCAAGGACTCGTGCGGGTGGGTCTAATGCAATCAAGATAATGACGGGTTGAACTTGACTAGGATCCTTTGATATGTTGGCTCAGTCAAGGTCACTTGGGTCCTAGGGGTAAAAATCACATCGGGAGTTTCAAAAGAACTGAAACTTGCCAAGCATGCGCATACCTTCTGGAGTGTGGTGACGTGAGTGGATTCCGTCACGTTATCATGCGATGAGAGTTGGATCCCGATTCCCACTGATGAGTTGGTTTACTCCTCGGGTGATCCCGACTAATTCTTCTTTCAGGTTTGGAGGAGAATTTGAGGTACAGTGGGAGGTTTCCTGATTAGATAAATTGGTAACCATTCTGATCTAGGTTAGAGTGCACGCTGAGTGTTTCTTCTCTCTCTCTTTGGCAGCGACCATTGACCCGACCCTGGACTATGACTCAGTGACCAAGTTGACCGAACCTTCTTAACACTGGCTTTTTGGATTATCAGAGTTGCAGACCTCATTGCCACTCCTACTTTTACCCTTTTCTCCAGGACACCCCGTATTACTACGAACGTCCACTTCCATTGGACAAAACCATCGTATGGTTATATACGAACTCGAAGGACTTCGAGGATGGTTTCTGGTTCTGGAGAAAACGGATAGGATTATTCAGTTGTCTTTTCTTTTCACCTTCTCTCAGGTTGCGAGTACTCCTTGGTTTAGGAGTAGTACACCTATTACGCAAATTGGATAGTCTTCTTCCAAACCTTAGGCTGGTGCCGAACGGTGGGGAATGAAGAAAACCAATTAGCATAACGATGGTGTACAGAAGGTATTAAGTTTAGACAAAGCAAGGGATTAGTAAGAGGGCAAAGTAAGTTGCGACTGCTATTCACGACCAAACCAAGTATTTCTTCGCCAACCCTAAATCACCTTTGTATTTCTCCAGGACACTCCGTATCACTACGAAGATCCACAGTTTATTGGATACTCCATCGTATGGTTATATACGAACTCGAAAGGAACTAGTTCCAGTTCGGGGATGGATTCTGGTTCAGGAGAAATAGGAATAAAGTACATTCAGGTGTCTTTTATCTTCACCTTCTCTCGCGTTGCGAGTGCTCCTAGGATTAGGACAGTACACCCTTTATGCTTTTTGGATAGTCTTCTTCCAAACCATAGGCTGGTGCCGAACGGTAGGGAAGGAAGAAAACCAATTGGCCTAAAGGGGTGTGCAGACGGTAATGACTAAAGACATATAAAGGGATTTGGACAGATGGCAAAGAGATATACGGTTACAGTTGTGAATCTGGATAATGGTAGAGGCATTACTAGGAATACCAGGATACCCCACAGAAACATTTCAATGTTTCAGTTTCACTGTGTAATGTTAAAAGAAAAACTGATTTCCCGATTAGACACTTACTCCAGGGTATGTATTTACCAGGTATGATTCTCACATCTGTATGGTTTTACAGATGAGGAGTGGGAGTAAGTTATTGGGAATTGGGTGATCATCCTCATTATATCGGGATTCGTTGTAATCGGTGATATTTGAGGAAGTCACCTGGGTTGTTTGCCGGTCGGCAAATATTTGGTTATGAATATCCGCTGTTGTGCACCAATTTCAAATTCATATATCTGTACGTCTATTTTCATAGAGTGAGATATACCTTTTGATATTATGTCGATGACATTTACCTATATCAGTGGATGGTTAGGTAAGGAGCATTAAACAGCGGTGTAATTCTTCTTAACCATAAGTACAGTTTTCAACCTACGACACGCAGTGAAAGAGTTGTTAGACTCAGCGGACTTATACAGAGTATTGTATGTTGTCCAGTGTCCATCAGGACAGAGGGGTTGGTCCTCGTACTATATTCGGTTTACTTATGACTTCTCTCGATTTTAGACAGCTGTTTCGTGGAAACACAGGGTCTAAGTTTTGAGGAGTTATAGGTATTTGAATAGAGTAGAGTACCAGGTGTAGCAAGTATCGGGATTCTTCAAAGAGATCGAAGATGTAGATACTTGTGTATGGTATTCAGTTGATAGTAATGATGAAGACAGATTGCTTCTCTTTCAGGTTACTCATAATTGGAAGCATTCCTAAGTTGAGTAACGCTGATCGGCCTCCTTCCATTTAGTTGACATGCACTGGAGACAGCTGCATGATTTGAATCTGGTTCAATTAAATCAGTGCCTCTGGTTCTATATTGGATATAGAACAGTTCATATCTTAACGATGTTAAGGTACGGGGAGTTGTCCGGCTTATGCTTAAAACCAGACTCCGGATAACTCAAGGCACGTTTCTGTAATGGCTGTTTGTGGGTTGACCCAGGCTATGACGAGGGTTGATTTTCTACCATCTGGATGAACAGTAGAAATATTGTTCTAGACTCGCCACAGTTTTATTAAAAATGGATTTTTTCAAAAAAAAACAGTAGTGGGAGTATGGTAGAACTGGAAGTAATTCCAGAACCGCAAACGATTACTGAAGATTTAATAAGGAACCTAAAGATTCAATCTGATTTGACATTCCATTGGCCACTCCGCAGATACGGTGGGTAACTTCAGGCACCCGAGAGGTACTCCGGTAGCCTCAAGGACGGTGACAGGGAAGTTCTTGTTTACCCACACTTGCCATTGTTGTTGTTCCAGGCTGCGAGACCCGGCAGGAGGATGAGTATAGCGTCGTTCTAAACTAGCTTTAGAAGTGCACGTCTATATGACTCTGGCAGAGGGTTGTCGTAGTCAGTGGGAGCAGCGGAAGCATTGGTGGACTTTGTGCTTATGTCTATTTATAGACTAAAGCAGATATAGCGGAGTAAGATCATCTGTTTCTGATGTGACAGTCATGGGTTTGACGTCATCAGAATAGGGGATGGATCTGTTGAGAAGGTAGTAGGAAGTGATATTCCTATACTACGATCGGTTATACTTTGGTCGTCACACAGTGTTTTCTCCACAAGGGACTTGGACATTATATCAGACATACTGGTTACTAGATCTATGGTTTTAGATCTAGATTTGGGTGGTTTCCCAATCAGGGTACTTTGACAGCATTCTAAGAGTATTTAGAATGGACGACTCCTGGCACGGTAGTGTACCTGCAGGTAATGGAGTCACCCTCTCTAAAGGTGTCTTACAGACTAAAGGGGAGAGGGATACGCATGATTGACAGATCACTTGCTTAGGCAATTGAGTCAATCATGAGATGTCAAGTACCACACCAGATATTGTTCTTGCACTAGATGCAATAAGTTGATATTGATCCAATCCTGGAAAAACAGTCGGAAGCAGTTTTAGAACATAAGTGAATGTTCTAGGGATATGATAACGGCTGCCTCTTTTAGGAGACGGTTATCACTCCAGGCTTCCAAGGTGACATGGACGACAAGGAGGTTGTCAGAGTTATAGTTCTCCCTCTGACGAGGGACAGTATTTTGGACAGGTGGTCCAAGGCAATACTGAGGGAGGCATGGCGCAGGATACTGATTAGTTTCAGTTGTTGATACAGTCTAAGAAGTTTGGATTTGGAGTTTATTTATGAGCTAGGTCCCATCAGACATCCAGACATTCTAAGACAGGTATTGCTCATTTCGGGAGATGGCTTTCTCTGCGAACTTGAGATATAGAGAGACATAGAAAGAAACATCACAGCGGATCCACTCACTGAGGCTATTCCTCGAACGCAATAGTTTCACAAACGAGCTTTGTGAGACAGACTAGTAGAGGAGTTGGGTGTTCGGTATCACACGGGCTGTGAGTATGCGACATCGCAATAATTAGCCTTGAGTGCAAGTGGGAGATTGTTGGAGATAGTGCCCTCAGAGTCAATTATTGGATCACAGGCACGTGATTGCAATGATTGAGGGAGGACCTATCCCGGTAGGACAGTCTTGCTCGAGATGATAGTATGCTATCTGGTTTATCTTTATCATCGTGTACTGCTTTAGGTGACCTGACATGTCGCTATTGCACGTTGATAGAGCCCCTGGGATTCTTGCTTGACGACCAGCAGTATGATGGCGATCATATACGTGGGAGCTGGGGTCTATAAGCACATCCTTAAAAGGTCCCTAGTCGTAGGAGTTTCGAGACAGGGTATCGATACTCCATTAGTAGACTAGTGTATACAGTCGAGACCCCGACGAGGGGCGGTGGCCGGTCTCACAAGCCACTGGTGTCAGTTGGTTCACCTAAGATGTATACAGGTGCTCATTGGGTTATGAGTACACCGGACAGGACTCGCCGGGAACCTGCTAGTTGGTCTTATACCAGACGTCAGATAGCAGTTCCCAGGTGACATGTGTACAGGTTAGTTCATCGACCTGAGATCGTCATTTGTCTCGTGTGAGTTCCCACTGTGCTTTGATTACTACCCTACCACGGCTCAAAGGAGTCGTGCAAACAGGTTTTAGTTGGGTACAGTCCCGAGCCACATGGAGGCAGTGAGCGGATCTGCAGGGGTTCGTCTCTCCCGGTATTGGGGGTAAGGTCGCGCTGTGTCTAGGAGAGCCATTACGCAAAGCCCTCGGCCGAGGCAGGAGATTTACTGGTAGGTATTCCAGTAGTATCTCAGGGCGTTCTGGGCTACGCTCCGACACGACTTGTACCGCTTTTGGGGGTCTGACTTTTACCAACCCCCTAGGCCCGCCATGCGATGCTCATAGACGAACGGACCGGACTGTACGGATATTGTCACTGACAGGCTCAGTAGGGTGTCAGGATGAGTTCGCTCATCGACGTCCTTTTTTAGTCAATAGTTGGTGGCCCGTCATGTATTGGCTTATACCTCTGACGTGCCAGTGGTTAAATCCACAGCCATAGTATTGACGAGTCTTTAGAGTCCACCACACTTTCAGTTACTCAGCTTTCGGGCGAAACGCTGTAGAGGCCGTATGGAGATATGGCAGGGTCCGATCAGATACGTGCGGTATTGCATGGATCAGGATCAGACGGTTTGTACTAGTAGCCGTATGGATATATGGCAGGGTTCGATCAGATACGTGCGGTATTGCACGGATCAGGATCGAACGGTTTTTACTAGCCGGCTTTGGTTTAAGCCGGTCCTAGTTTAGTACAGTGTAGATTTTGTCTCTTTGCATTTGTATCCGGTCGGAATACAGATGCGGGTGTGTATGCACAGTGTCGGGGTTTTTCCTGTAATTTATTACGGGACCAGTTTTCTGGAGTTGCCGGTTTGCATTCCGTTCCGGCCGGTTTTCCTTTGTTCTTTCCCGGCCGGACTTTTCTGATGGAGGGGGTAATTTGCAGTTTTGCAAATTACACTTTGTGGGGGGGTTTCTTGCATAAAGTATTGATTATGATAAGCATCTTTTCTTTCATCCATGCTTGCATTTATGTGAGATGAGAAAGGGTATGGGTTTGTAAGAAAAAGCATGGTGTATGTTTTTGATATGGTCACCTCCTTACTTTATCCTACAATAACCTCCCTTCTTGTTTTGCTTTTGGATTTTCCTCCACCATAAAAAGTCTTGGCCGGCCACTTCATTTGGGGATGATGGATCATTTCATTTTTGGTGAGGGTGTGGGAAAATTATTGTTTCATATCATTTTTCATTGCCTCAAAAATCCCCAAGTTCATATCACCTTGATTCCTCCATCATGGCAACAAAAACCCCATTGAGACAAAGCGTATTCTACACTACACTTTCTACAGCAAATCTTGAGCATGTCGAGTTGCCGGCTTCATGCTCGAGTTGCCTCGGTATTGAGGCGGGAGCCCGTAAAAGACGAAGGCGATGTGGTGCCCTTTCCGGCGAGGAGGCGACGATGTGGAGCCAAGACTTTCCGCGGGAGATCGGGATGATGAAGAGAAGACCGGAGGACTCGGATCACTCGGTATACATCTCTTCCCTATCTCTTGATTGCTAGCATTAGGTTAATGGTTAACGATCCGGGTAATTGTCCGCGGTAGCGCCGGTTTCCGAGTAAGGAAAATTTTTGATTCCGCATTTTGGCCTCGAGTAAGAGGCCGGGGCGCTGCCGTGGCGCAACATAATGGTCATGTCATTTGTAGCCATCAACTTTATCTTGATGGGATTAGTAATGATAATGTTTTTGGATTATTGCAACCATGGTTGTGTTTTCTCTTGGTTAAGTTTTTCATTTGCTCATTCTCTTTCTCTCTCATAGAAAAGAAATGAGAAACATTTCCATGGTTGCTTCTCCTTCTTCCTCCTCTTGATTTTTCCTTTGATCTCATGCGTTGAGAGAAAAAGGATTTCACTTGACAAACACATCCATACATCTTCTCTACACATCCTAGGGCTTCTAGATTAGCAATCTCTTTGCCCTAATTACCTCGGCTCGAGGTGGAGCTCGGTGTACATCTCTCGGGTGGATCGTCTTCGACTCAAGGAGGCCGCGGAGGTGACCAAAGTCCGGATCAACCCTCGGAGCAAGCAAGGAGAAGAACAACAAGAAGAGAAGGAGTTCAAGTTGAGGTATAACCCCTAACCGAGTAGATAGATCTCAAGTTAGGTTGCTAGTGTGTTGTTTAGTAAATATCCGGCTTTTACGGTCCATGTTGCCAAGTCCAGAAAAATTTTTGTTTTACCGTTTCCGCAACCCCGAAAGTACCGGGAGAGGTAACGTGGACCTAACAGTGGTATCAGAGCCTAACTAAACACACCCTAGCATGTTAGCAAAGTATTTAGAATATCGACCGGACGAAAAACCGCAAAATCACCCCGAAAAATTCAGTTTCTGCCGATTTTCAGATCTGTTCCAAAATTAAAAAATCATACACTAAAAATCGGCTCAGGCTTTTGTTAGAATACTGAAGAAAAATGATCACCCAACTCGACTAAAGCGCCGCGGTTCCGCGGCATAAGCTTGCTTATGCCGCGGAACCGCCGCCGAGTTGACTCGGTTGGGGATCCTGTTTGCTGCAGTGTTCTTATATGGGTATTTTGGGATTTTTACAATATGACTTTTCTGCCCAGATTTTCCAGAAAGCAAAATTTGTTTTTGGGGCTCAAAAATCCGTATTTTTGGTCGATGTTCTATAGACTTTGGCTAATGGTTATATCTGTAATGTTATATGTGTATTGAACGTCTACTAATCGCTATACGTCGATTAGTGGGGGTTATACACATCTGTGATCTGTGTTGTTGATGGTTTGTGTATATGAACTCATTGGATTGTCGCGGATGAATAGCCGGGGTGGATGTGAGATGAGAGTTTCTTTTTCTTTCATTCATGTAATAAATTTGTAAATTGATGTAATATTATTTGTTTGGCCGCACAACCGGGTCGGGGTTGTAGCCGTCATTGTATAATTCTTTTTACTGTTTTTGCTCCTAGGATAGACCCATGGAGGGGGTGCACAAACTACCGGGTATCTCGAAGTGCCGAGTGGCCTACTCACGGCGTTGAGGGAGGTTGCTTCGCTTCGAGTACTGGCAGGTAGTTTGCCGCACCCGTAGGGGTCTTGGGTGGGGTATTGGCTATTCATCGCGACCGTGTAATCCGCTTTTCGTTGCAGGCTTAAACGAATCGCGGGTTCCTAGTATATCCAAAGTGTTCATCTGTGATCTGGATTGGCTATCATTGCAGTATATCTATATATAATAACTATTTAGGCGTTGCTTATGTTTTACAGCCGCGCTAGCCCAGCCCCCGCTCTGTCGTTAGTTAAGTAACCTAACGGGTGATGACGGGGCCCAGTGGCGAATGCGAATGGCATAAGCGTACGTCATATTTTGGTTGTTTTCTGCAATGGTAGGTTTTAAATGATGGGACACATTAAAAGAACTAATGCAAGAAAATAAACCTAAAAGACGTTGTTGGAACAATTTTTCAAAAAGGTGTTATTGCAAGGACGTTCATTTTTGTTTTGCATCGCGGTATTCGGTTGTGAATGCCCAGCACCTCAGTCGACGAGGCAAGGGCCGAGATCCCTTCATCGGGAGTGATCCCTTGGACAAAAGTTTGCGTCAGGGTAATAACTTCACTATAGTCGATTATTCTTGCTTTGCATCGAGGTATTCAGTTTGGAATATCCTGCACCTCATTCGACGAGGAAAGAGCCGAGATCCCTTCACAGGGAGTGACCTCTTTAGCAAAAGTTTTCGCCACTATATTTTTTCAAAAAGATTACCAGGTTCCTTCAACGACATCAAGTTCATTACGTTAACGGGTTTTTCTCCAAAAACCCAGCCGTAGCCCTCCGTCATTTCCTATAAGTACTACTCAGTATTCGAGCTATGTATTTTGGCATTGTCAAGGCGTAGTGATCGGTAGCTAAGTATTGCTTGTTTGCAGCCTTATTTTTCAGATTATTTAAGACAGTCGCATAGCTATGTTGGCATTGTCAAGAGTTATGCGGGTGGGTCTAAGTTAATCAAGATAATGACGGGCCGAACTTGACTAACGGTTCATGATATGTTGGCATTGTCAAGGTCATAAATCGTTAGGGGCAAAAACCACATCGGGAGTTTCAAAAGAACTGAAACTTGCAGATTTAGCATACCTTCTGGAGTGTGGTGGCTAGAGTGGATTCCATCTAGGTCATCACACAATGACAGTTGGATCCCGATCCCACTGATGAGTTGGATTACTCTCGGGAGATTACTTTCACTTAACGATCAATGCTACAAACCTAGTAGGTGTCTAGAAAGGTGTTAGCGGGGCTACGCCCCCAGGGAAAAGAGGTTCTTAAATTAAGGAACTTCGCGAAAGCGTTGGAAAACCTCCCTCGAAGTACCGACACTAGCCTGGCTGAAAGGTTAAGCAAGTATTGTGACGTGAATTAAATCCCGGCTAGTTCTTCTTTTAAAAGGTTTTAAGAAGAATTTGAGGAAACAGTGGGAGACATCCTGGTTAGATAAATTAATAAACCAATCTAATCTTGCAAGAGCATACGCTGAGTGTTTCTTTTCTCCCTCTCCAGGTAGCAACCATTTCACGCCCTAATCAAGATAATAAAATGTATCGCTTGACCGATCCGAATTCTTATTCGGGGCTGGGGAACGTTGGTTCAGCTATAACTTGTGACAACGGTCATAAGTATGAGAAAGGGAAAGGGGAAAGTAAGGATTCCCAAGATACCCAGTTGAAGAAGAAGCATGGTTTTGCATCTACTTCAGGTGTTCTTGTAATTGAGAACTGTTTTACGGTCAGCCCTACCTCCTGGGTACTTGATACCGGATCAGGATCTCATATCTGTAATTTATTGCAGGGACTGAGAAAAAGTAGGAAAGTTGCACCGGGTGATATGTCGCTCAGAGTAGCGAACGGAGCACAAGTTAATGCGGCAGCCGTCGGTGAATATCACCTAGTATTGCCAAATGGCAAGACTATGATTTTGAACGATTGCTACTATGTACCCTCCATGGTTTGCAACATCATATCAGTTTCTTTACTCGATAAAGATGGATATAGCTTTGTTCTTGAAAAGAATATCATGAACATTTACCTTCATAAGGTACTGGTTGCAGAGGGTACACTGTGTAATGGTATCTACGTTCTAAATCAGAATACAGTTCTCAATATACAAAACACACGCAAGAGGAAGAATTCAGATACGAATGAATCCTACTTGTGGCATTGTAGACTTGGTCATATCGGAGAGAAAAGACTGAGTAAGTTGCATAAAGATGGACTCTTGAATGCGTTCGAGTTTTCATCTTATGAAACTTGTCAGTCTTGTCTCAAAGGGAAGATGACCAAATCTCCGTTCACCGGACATGGAGAAAGAGCAACAGAGCTCTTGGGACTCATACACAGTGATGTGTGTGGTCCGATGTCTATACTTGCAAGGGGTGGGTTCTCGTACTTCATCACATTCACTGACGATCTCTCTAGGTTCGGATATGTGTATCTGATGAAACACAAATCTGAAACTTTTGAGAAATTCAAGGAATTCAGAAACGAAGTAGAGAACCAGACAGGCAAAAGTATCAAGATCCTCCGGTCTGATAGAGGAGGGGAGTACTTAAGCACGGAATTCCGAGATTACTTAAAAGAGAATGGTATTCTCTCTCAGCTTACTCCTCCTTATACACCACAGCACAACGGTATATCGAAGAGAAGGAATCGTACCCTATTGGATATGGTTCGATCCATGATGAGTGATGCTGAGTTATCTCTTTCATTCTGGGGACTTGCGCTAGATACAGCGGCATACTTACTGAATCAGGTTCCGTCTAAATCCGTGCCTAAGACTCCATATGAAATATGGAGTGGTAAGAAACCATATCTAGAACAAATTAAGATATGGGGTTGTCCGGCCTATGTAAAAGTACAAAAACCAGACAAGCTTGAGGCACGGTCAGTTTTATGTAAGTTTGTGGGATATCCTAGAAATTCTCTGGGATATCTGTTCTACCACACTGAGGAACAGAAGGTGTTCGTTGCTCGCCGCGCCACCTTTTTAGAGTGGCAATTTCTTGCAAAAGAAATAAGTGGGAGCACGGTAGAACTGGATGAAATATCTGATCCACAAACTCAAACTGAGGATTTAGCAGAACCAGAAAATTCAGTGACCCCAAACGAACCTCAGCCACTCAGCAGATCTGGTAGGATTTTTCATCCGCCCGAGAGATACTACGGTTTTCTCATAGACGGGGATCGAGAGGATTGCATCTTGGAAGAAGATGACCCTACCAGTTTCAGGCAGGCCATTATCAGTAGGGACTCTGATAAGTGGCAGGAAGCAATGCAATCCGAAATGGAGTCCATGTACGCCAATAAAGTGTGGACCTTGGATATTGCTCCACCTGGGGTAAAACCCGCTGGATGCAAATAGATCTACAAAAGGAAACTTGGTGTAGATGGGCAGGTGGAAACCTATAAAGCTAGACTCGTTGCAAAAGGTTTTCGTCAAAGACCTGGTTTGGACTATGATGAAACTTTTTCTCCGGTGGCTATGCTCAAATCCATTCGAATCCTACTTGCCATTGCTGCCTTCCATGACTATGAAATCTGGCAGATGGATGTTAAAACGGTTTTCCTAAACGGTTGTTTGGAAGAGTGCGTTTACATGGATCAACCAGAAGGTTTCGTAGACAGTGGGAGCAGCGGAAAGGTGTGCAAGTTGCTTAAATCCATTTATGGATTAAAGCAGGCATCGCGGAGCTGGAACATCTGTTTTGATGAGGCAATCAAGGAATTTGATTTCATCAAGAACGAAGATGAACCCTGTGTATATAAGAAGATTGTAGGACGAACTGTCGTATTCCTAGTCTTGTATGTGGACGACATTCTTTTGATAGGAAATGACATTCCTATGCTACAATCGGTCAAGCTATTTTTGTCACAAAGGTTCTCCATGAAGGACCTGGGTGATGCCTCGTACATTCTAGGGATCAAGATCTATAGAGATAGATCCAAGAAACTATTGGGACTTTCACAGTCCAGGTACATAGAGACCGTACTAAAGAGATTTAGTATGGAGGGTTCCAAGAGCGGTAACATACCCGCATTGCACGGAATTACCCTCTCCAAGAAGATGTCTCCTAAGACTGACGAGGAGAGGGTTCGCATGAGCACTATACCCTACGCTTCGGCGGTAGGATCTATAATGTATGCGATGCTATGTACAAGACCAGATGTAGCTTACGCGTTGAGCGCGGTAAGCCGGTATCAGTCAGACCCAGGGGAGGACCACTGGACAGCAGTGAAGAACATTCTCAAGTACCTAAGAAGGACTAAGGAGATGTTCCTGGTTTACGGTAATGGAAACCTCAGGGTCGAGTCCTTTACTGATTCAAGCTTCCAGAGTGACAAAGATGACAGCAAGTCTGTCTCGGGTTTTGTGTTTACCCTCAACGGAGGGGCGGTATGTTGGAGGAGTTCCAAACAGGATACCGTCGCAGACTCGACGATGGAGGCTGAATACATTGCTGCAAGCGATGCCGCAAAAGAGGCGGTCTGGATAAAGAAGTTCATTAGTGAACTTCAGGTGGTTCCGTCCATTGTTGACCCAATACCTTTGTATTGCGATAACAATGGGGCTATAGCTTTAGCAAAGGAACCAAGGTCCCATCAGAAATCCAGGCACATCTTAAGGCGGTATCACCTGATCAGGGAGATCATTGATCGCCAGGAGATCGAGGTGCAGAGAGTGGACACAAAGGACAACACAGCGGACCCATTCACGAAGGCCTTACCCCGGACTCAGTTCGAGCGGCTGATCGAGATGATAGGTCTTCGATACGCCAGTACATGGCCTTAGTGCAAGTGGGAGATTGTTAGTGTATATGCCCTAGAGGCCATTACTGTATCATACTAGTATGTATATTACTTGATGGAAGCTTGGGATATTCACAGTTGTACAGACAATCTTGCTCAATATTGTAGTATGCTACTTGGTTTGTCTCTGCTTTAATGTGTACATGTGTGTTTATTTATTATATCACCTATACGCATTAGTAGAGCCCTTAGGATCTTTGCTTGATTACCGGCGTTGTGATGGCGATCACACTCGTGGGGGCTGGGTAATCTACAAGCACATCCTTATACACGTCCCTAGTCGTGGGAGTATCGAGATAGGGCATCGATACTCCGGAGTAGACTAGCGTATGCGCTTCTTATCCCAGCACGGGAGACGGTATGTCCCGCAACCGTCAGTACGTCGTACTTGAGATAGTATGCGGGTGCTCGTTAGGTTACGAGTACACTGGACATGACTCGTCGGGAACTGATGGTTGGTATTATACCTATCGTCAGTTATCAGTTCCCAGGTGACATGAGTACAGCTTAGTCCGCTGACTTGACACTGTCATTTCGCCTCGAGTGTGTTCCCACTGTTCTTTGATTACTACCCTACCACGGCTCTACTGAGTCGTGCAAATAGGTAGTAGTTGGGTGCAGTCCCGAAGCACTTGGAGGCAGTGATGGTTAGACAGGATTCGTCTCTCCCGGTATTGGGGGTTGACATCGCGCTGTGTCTAGGAGAGCCATTACACGAGTAGTCCCTGGCCAGGGCAAGCGAGATATACTGGTAGGTTTCCAGTGTTATCTCAGGGTGTTCTGGGCTTCACTCCGACACGACTTGTACCGCTATTAGGGGACTGACGTTTACCGCCCCCTAGGCCCGCCATGCGATGTATTAGACGAACAGACCGGACTGTACGGCGATTGTCACATACAGGCTCAGTAGGAGTTCGGATGGGTTTACCTCATCGGCCTTCTTATCGACATCTACCTGGGGACCGTTACGTACAGCTAGTACCGCTTGCGGTCTGTGGTTAAACCCACTGCCAGCGTAGTGTCAAGTCTTTAGAGTCCCACACAGAGAGTTTCCCTGCACTGAGCGAAACGTGTAGAGGCCGTATGGTTTTACGGCAGGGCTGCGATCACTTACGTACACTTGTGTGCGTATGGTGTTCGGGCAGGCAGTACTAGTGGGCTTTGGTTTAAGCCGGATCCTAGTATTGCACGGATGGATTTGTTTTGTCTTCTGCGCATCCACATTCTGCGAAATGCGGATGCAGGTGTGTATGCACAGTTTTCCGGAGTGATGAAGGAGGAGGTGCCTCATTAGGGTTTTGGCAGTTGGTTCGGCCAAAACCGTTATGTGGCGGGCTCATTAGGGTTTTGACAGTTGATTCGGTCAAAACCATTTTGAGGCGGACTCATTAGGGTTTTGACACTTCGTTTGGTCAAAACCATTATGAGCCGGGGACATTATTTACTAATCCTTTCATTGATAATTATGTTATGGCTAATTACATTGACCATTTGACCATCTTGACTTTGTTGACCATTTGACCAAAGTTGACTAGGATCTTCTTGAAAGATCTAAAGTATTCTTTGGTTTTCTTTTTCTTTTGTTATGATAATGGTCATGTCATTTGTAGCCATCAACTTTATCTTGATGGGATTAGTAATGATAATGTTTTTGGATTATTGCAACCATGGTTGTGTTTTCTCTTGGTTAAGTTTTTCATTTGCTCATTCTCTTTCTCTCTCATAGAAAAGAAATGAGAAACATTTCCATGGTTGCTTCTCCTTCTTCCTCCTCTTGATTTTTCCTTTGATCTCATGTGTTGAGAGAAAAAGGATTTCACTTGACAAACACATCCATACATCTTCTCTACACATCCTAGGGCTTCTAGATTAGCAATCTCTTTGCCCTAATTACCTCGGCTCGAGGTGGAGCTCGTTGTACATCTCTCGGGTGGATCGTCTTCGACTCAAGGAGGCCGCGGAGGTGACCAAAGTCCGGATCAACCCTCGGAGCAAGCAAGGAGAAGAACAACAAGAAGAGAAGGAGTTCAAGTTGAGGTATAACCCCTAAACGAGTAGATAGATCTCAAGTTAGGTTGCTAGTGTGTTGTTTAGTAAATATCCGGCTTTTACGGTCCATGTTGCCAAGTCCAGAAAAATTTTTGTTTTACCGTTTCCGCAACCCCGAAAGTACCGGGAGAGGTAACGTGGACCTAACACGCTCAATACCCAGGAGGCCGTTACGTTTAGCAGACCGCTTGCGGCTTGTAGGTGTTTGATATGATCATCACCTGCTGCCGGCGTATTGACGAGTCTTTAGAGTCCTACACAGAGGTTTCCTGGCTCAAGCGAAACGAAATAGGAGCGCATATGAGATATGTGCGGGACCGAGAGTGATACCAGTATGTGATACTGTATTCGATTCTCGCGATATGTAACATTGATCGGTTATATGCGTTATAGCCGGGTTATCGGATCAAGTGTTGATTCGATAAGTTGTTACTATTGATATTAGTCGGTTATATGTTATATGACCGGGTCGTTAAATCAAGTATTGATTTAATGATTTAATGTATAATTATATATTTGATATATCACTTTACATTAACTAATATAGGTTCACTTAAATGGATTTTCTCACTAGAAGTTCACAAGTTGTATATGTGATATACTTTTGTGCACTTGATTGTATCATGTTTGATGATACATGTTTACTTGGTTAAGTGCAAAGAATTAAACCATGGTTAAACTAATGATTAGGGTTTTGTTTATCCATATTTATTTATTCATTTATTTGTTTATTTCATTTAGAAAAGATAATGAGAATGGTGGCTTATTTTGTAGTTTTGTGGAAACTTCATGATATGTTGAAAGCTTGACCATTCTTGTTCTTTTCCTAAACCTAACCATTAACCCTAACCATGGTTTATTCTCTACACCTAACTAAGGTTAAGATTATGATAAGTATCATATTGGTTTTTATTTTAAAACAACTTATCATATCATTATCTTCATCTTCTTCTTCTTCTTTAAGAAGAAGCTTGCCTCCATCAATGGCAACTTGAGAAAATGAGTGAGAAATCAAATTCTAAAGTGAACCCACTTCCTATTTCTTCATCCTCTACCACTTGCCAAGTAGTATAGGGTGTTTTCTTCACAAGTTTCATGACTTGGTGAAGTGGGAGCTTGATCTTGTGATGCCTCGACGTAAATCATCTTCGGCATCGTAGTCGATGACCTAGCCCGCCCATTTCTCCGATGAAGCCGACGCTAGAGCCCGGGATTGGATTTGGACAGCAAGGAGACTTCATCATGGAGCTATGGAGGTGGAGAACAGGATCTACAAAGGTTGTATTTCCGTTCTTGTAGTTAAGTTGTTAACTAGTTGCCTGTTTTGCCTAAAATTCTAGTTGACGATCCGTATTAGGGTTTCTCGGCACTTGTAATTTTTGAAATTGGCATGGTTGATGCCTTGTGAGACCTCATTAGTGTGCCCGGGCACCCTACAGTTTCTTCGCTAACGCTATAGCCCCCTTGTTATCACAATACAAAGGTATTGGATCAACAATGAAAGGAACCACTTCAAGTTCAGAAATTAACTTTCTCATCCAGACTGCTTCTTTTGTGGCATTGTTGGCAGCTATGTATTCATCCCCCATCATCGAGTCTGCTACGGTGTCCTGTTTGGAACTCTTCCAACAGACTGCCCCTCCATTTAAGGTAAACATATAACCCGAGACATACTTGCTTTCATCTTTATCACTTTGGAAGCTTGAATCGGTAAAGGCCTCCATCTGGAGGTCTCCATTACCATACACCAAGAATATCTTCTTAGTCTTTCTTAGGTACTTAAGAATGTTCTTCACAGTTATCCAATGCTTCTCCCCTGGGTTTGATTGATACCTGCTTACCATACTAAGTACATAAGCTACATCTGGTCTAGTACATAACATCGCATATATTGTAGACCCTACCGCCAAAGTATAGGGTATAATGTGTTGGATATATATGCCCTAGAAACCTGTATTGTATATGATGCTAGAGATATCTATGTACAGGACAATCTTGCTCAGTTGTATATAGTATAGTATCTGAGTTATCTTTGTCTTAATATGTGTATTTCTTTCTCTTGCTACTTTATATTGTTTACACATCTTGATAAAGACTCGATACAGTAGTATACTATTTTGGTTTGTCTTTATCTTAACATGTGTATATGTTATACTCGATATCACTTATGGCGGATACATGTTGATAAAACCCGTAGGATTTTGCTTGACTACCAGCGTTATGATGGCGATCAAACTAGTGGGAGCTGGGTAGTAAATAAGCACATCCTTAAAAGTCCCAAGTCGCAGGAATATCGAGAACGGGCATTGATATTTCAGAGTAGACTTGTGTATACGTTTCTAGACCCCGAAGAGGGGCGGTGGTTGGTCCCACAGCCATTGGTGTGATCACCTAAGATTGTATACAGGTGCTCACTGGGGTGAGTACACTGGACGGACTCGCCGAGAACCTCTAGATGGTATTATACCACATGCCTAACAATTATAAATCCCGCATTTTAGTCTCGATATTGAAAACACTTTCCAATAACCATTCGGGTAATTCAACAAGATTCCTGATAACCTGATCGAATGCTCGTCGGAAACTTTAGTAGACGGCCACACCCCCGATGCCGTCGACGAAGTGCACTTTGGTGGAACACCGCGGCCGTGAGCACCCGAACGGATGCTTTTGGAGATGGGGTTCTCCTACAGTCACTTGGTCTGGGCTATGGGGCATGGCTATCTAGTAAGGTTACCCGGCAAGTATCCGTGCACGCTACGTAATTGCGACGGACTTTTGATCCATATCAAAATTCCGTGGCAACCGATCAAATGAGACTAAACTGCTAGATTTATAAAATTCAAACTAGTTATCACATAACTAATTATTGTGGATTCCAAATATTGTATCACAATCACAGATAGCTAGACGATGTTAAACTTTTCGATCGAATAAACAAATACCCAAAATTTCCCAAAGAGTTCAACACTTGAGCGGAGTTAAAAAGGTACCCAGAACATGCCACAGCTCTTATGAACCATACGTAGAAGGGTCGACCCATGCCTCACTCATGTCGCCACAGAACTGCCGCAAACCCTAGGGTATAACCGTTGTTCCGCGATCCAAAAAGTCGAGTTTGGGTATCGTTCTTTTAGAGGGTCCACAGAATCGCTTGCATGATTTTCTGGAGATTTTAAACTTGAAAAAATCCAACTCTTGGAAAATTTCCAGCGAGAAAAAATATGTGTTATTGATATCCGTTCGAACTTTTTAACGTCGTCTAAATAACCCGAATACATATTAGAATTACGACTACAGAACACTCTGAATTGCTTTTGTAGAAAGTTAACATCACATGCAAATTTAGCAAAAACAAGCAACACCTGAAACACCAAAACACAGAGACTGGAACACCCTAAAAATTTGAAGCCATAACTCCTTAAAAGAACTGAGCGGGCCGGTTTTTGTGCCTACGTGGCCGGCCACTTTGAGACCAAATTGCTTCAAATTTCTATGGTGTTCATGTTATATCACATACAACATTCTGCAGTTGCTAAAAAAAATTTTAGAGACCATTTAAAATTCGAAAGAAACTAGGAATGTGTATCGGGTGTTTCGGAGTTGTTTCGGTTTCGTAATCTAACAAATATCGTTTAAATCTCTAGTTTGGCTCTGATACCACGGTTGGGTTCCGTAGGTCGGCAGCAAGGTTTCAGGAGGTATCGTCCATGCCAATTTCAAAAATTGTCGTTCTAAAGAATCCTAACCTAGAATCTTAACTAGAGATTTAAACGAACTAGCAATGCAAACAACTTTACATCCAAAGTGAATGAGGAATACAAGCTTTGTAGACCGGTCCTTCACTTCTAAAGCTCCATGTAGTAGTCCCTTCGCTCCAAGTAGTGAACACCCGAACTCTAGTAGGGGTTCACATGAAGAAATGAATAACCTTGCTCGAAGTCTTCAAGGCCGAAGATGATCTACGTCGAAAAGACTCAAGCTTATTCTACCTCTTTACTAAATTAGGGTTTAGTGAAACAAACACCCTAAACTAAATGGCTAATAGTAGAAGATGATGAAGTAGGAAATGGGCTCACTTTATATTTAATTTTCTCACAATATTTTCTCACTTAGAAAAAAGCTAGCAAGTTTTTTTCTTATGAAGAAGAAGATGAAGTGATGAAGATGAGAAATGAAACTCATGAAGTGAGAATAGCAACCATGGGTGAGTCAGTGTCATACACTAACTCATGTAGAGAATAAACCATGGCTAAACAATAATGGTTGGGTTAATAAATATCTTCAAGTAAAATAAAAAGAGTGGACTTGGTCAATGGTTTCACAAGCTTATACAAGCTTCAACCATGTGACAATTTCCAACTAATTTTGATTTACTTTAAATAAATAAAAACCCTTCATTATTATTTGCATGGTGTGAGTCTCATACACCCATGTAGCATGTGGCATCAAGCATGACACATAAATAATGTACATTATTAATATATATCACATATATACTAAGTGTACACTAGTGAGAAAAAGAAATCTTAAGTGAGCTAATATTAGTTAATATATCAAATATATATAATTATACATTAAATTAATAAATCAACACTTGATTTAGTAATCCGGCTATATCACATACAACCGACTAATATTAAATGTAACAATCTATCGAATCAACACTTGATCCGATAACCCGGCTATATCACATATAACCGACCGATATCACATATCGCGAGAATAGAATGCGGTATCACATACGCGCATTAATCTCAGTCACGCATATATCACATATGTGTTTCTACTTCATTTCGCATGAACCAGGAAACTTCTGTGTAGGACTCTAAAGACTCGTCAATACGCCAGCAGTAGGTGATGATTATATCAAACACCCACAAGCCACAAGCGGTCTTCTAAACGTAACGGCCACCCGGATATTGAGCAATCAGAAAATCAACAAGCAAGCATGCTCATACTCCTACGAATCCAATCAGTAACACTACCATACAGTCCGGTCTATTCGTCAGATATGTCGCATATCTCAGCCTGGGGGTGGTAAACGTCATACCCCAATAGCCCTGATAAGTCATGCCGATGCAAGGTCCATAACAGGTCGAGAAACTACTGATAACACTTACCAGTAAATCTCATCTACTCTGGCCAGGGATTTCCAGTTTTGGCCAATCGAGCATATCGCAACATCAACTCCCAATACCGGGAGAGACAAATCATCTCCTATCGCTCATTTTCTCCATGTGACTTGGGACTGTACCCAAAAACCACCTTTTTGTGCAATCTCTTGACCGCGGTATGGTGGAAATCAAAGCACCGTAGGAATCACATAAGACTGTATAACGGTCTCGGGTCGACAGACTAACCTGTAACGGTGTCACCAGAGAACTGCTATCTGATGATAGGTATAATACCATTTAGAAGTTCTCAGCGAGTCCGTTCAGTATACCCAGTCTCCACTGAGCACCCGTACACCTTCTCTGATATCAAACACCAATGAATATGGGATCATCCATTGCCCATCATATGGGTCAAAAAGCGTATATACTAGTTTACTCTGGAGTATCGATGTCCTGTCTCGATAGTCCCACGACTAGGACCATTTGAAGGATGTACTTACCGACTACCATTGCCCCACTAGTATGATCTGCATCATAATCCTGGTAGTCAAGTACTCATCCTAAAGGCTTTATCAACATGTAATAGAGAGACAATAAGTGTACATGTTAAGATAAAGAGCAACCAAATAGCATACTATCATGTCGAGCAAAAAAGTCCTCCCTATATATGTCCAAGTATCCACTACAATATACATCTCATGTACAATAATGGCCTCTAGGGTATACATATAACTAACAACATCAAAATTAAATGTCTCAAACAATCTATATACACATGTTGAACCAATTGTGAAATATCATACTATTTTCTTTCTGTTTAAAATAATGTTTCAAAATTAGGGTTTCCAACAAAAAAAATTCTTTATAAAACTAAGGTTTTCATTGTTCCAGAAAAAATAACTAAAAGAGGAGATAGAGCAACTTACAATTAAGAAAAATCAATGATTTACCTTAAACGATGAAGAAGATGTCTCGATCTGATCAAGGTGATGAAGACAACGCTTGGAGGAGATCATTGCTTACGCTAGCTAGAACTTCTAGTGTTTGAGAGATGAGTAGTAGGGTGAGAGAAGAAATCAGATAATGGAGAAGAAGGTTCGGATTACGAGAAGACGGCTCATAAGAAAAATAGAATTAGGGTTTTCAGAGGTTTGTATAGACTTCTGGTCTCTCAGGTCAATTTACAAAACTTGAGGTAAAAAAATATAATACCCACAAAGCAATAAGGTCACACAAGAAATATTGTGTGGATTGAGGCCTACAAAACCGCCTGGGGGGGCCAAACCACCGCCTGAGGCGGTCCTATGGTGGTCGATGGCCATGGGTCTGCTTCAGTAGGTCTCACTTGGTCCTATTAAACCTAAAACACACTTTATATTTGATATGATAGTTTCGGGGTTTTTGTGGCACACACGTAAAGCTGTAAATCTGAAAAAGAAATAAAAACGAAAATAAAGAAGATATTACAAGAACCGGGAATCAAACTCGTAACTCATGAGATGGCAATGCAAGCGGATAACCGGTAAGGACTATTAATAATCTTACACCTAAGTTATAAAAATATCAACATATACATATTTGATTAAAAAAAAGATTTTATTAACAAAAGAAATTTTAAAAGAAAAGCATACGAAATTTGTTGTTGTTACACGGGGCCAACAGATTGGACATTTCTCCCTTAGCCCTTTGACTGGCTTCAATCAGTTGGTGAGTGAACCGTTCAACCATTGAGATCATTTGTGTCGTGACCTGACTAAATGCCTTGGCTATAGTCGGCCCCCTTCGAGGCATTAATTTCATTAGTCGGTAGGGGAGGGTTATTCATCGTATCTAGTTTCCTACCCAACGACAAGATATGCTCGGCCTTTGGCCGAGGTTAGGTCGAATATTTGCGTTAGAGTGTCCGCCTTCTGAGTTAAAACCGGTCATTTTTTCTATTCATTTACCTTCCTTTCGAAATACCACGATTTCGTTTCTCAGCAGAAATACAATGCCTCCTCTTGTTTCAATGAAGGCCAAGGTTGCTCAATGGGCTCAGGAATGAACTCCTAGATTAGTTGTTCAAGCTCTTCAGCCCAAGCAGAGGCCGGCTACCTCGTCTCGATCGAGATTAGACCTATACCCACCATGCGGCGAATGCATGACCACATGTTTAGATCATCTGCACCGATAATCTTAAGCCAAATCCGATCATGGGCATATGTTCATATCATATCATTGTATTATATAACCCCCATTCTTTATCATATTGTATATAAATAAAGTACTTTTAACTCTCTCTGCTCCTCTTAGACAGATTACAAGACGGATTTTCAAGATAAAACTGGCAAAATTCTGACATCGTGAATACGCTCTCTGTCCAAGAAATTCAAAGTGCTCCAATAATGATTCAGGGAACAGAAATGGGATCTAAAGGACAATACAAGATCACAGACCAACGTCAATGACATTTAGCTTTACTTTGACCGCAAACTTGCGTCCAAACGAACTAGGTTGGCCGTGATTTGCGGTCGTCTTGGCGCTTCACAAGTTGGGCTTTGGCCTGTTACTTCATCTCATCAAGGATGGCCTATTTAGCTCCTCATAACCGATCTTGGATTCTTATAAATATATGTGAATAGAGAAGAAAAATTCAGCTTTCATATTATTAGGAATTAGATTAGAATAAGGATAATCTTTCATCTTCTTACTTGTTTATTTCACCATAACTCCCAAACTTGAAGATAGAGCCTAGATAGGTTAGTTAGCCTCAATTTTATTCTAGATTGTAGATTCCATTCAAAATTGTAATTGAATTCTCAATTTGATAAATAGAATTTGAATTTTCTTATCTCAATTGTTAGTCTAGTTTGTGATTTGTGATTGGAATTGTCATTATCTGGTGAATTTTTTTGTGAATGTCAGAATTGATTGTAATAGCATTAGATGATGTGTTTTCTTTGATCCATCTCTGTCATTTCTTGATTGTTGCAATGATGCTTAAGTGTTGATATCTTTTCTTTGCAAAAGAGTCCCAATTAGCTGGCAATTCAATCTTTCACCTTGTTGTTTTCATTTATCCCTCTTCTTGATTTCTTTTCTTTTCCCTTAATGAAGTGTGGGTAATTGTATAGCTTGCAATAGGGTAGAGATTGGGTAGTGAAGGATGGTTACTATTCCTTCACTTCTCCTTTGATTTAATCTAATAGAATGAACCCTAACTTGATTTCCATTACGAAATTCTTGATAGGTACATCTACTCTCTAGTCCGAGCTTAGACTGGAAAGGCTAGCATATTTTCATGATCCTATCAAGATTAGTAGTGATAGATGAAATTAGGGGTTAGCAACAAAGTGAAAGAATGGAAGAAACAAGGGGCATGTGTGGGGGTTTAGCGCATGGAAGGCTTTTCCTTGACTCGCACTCACTTTGCCCACGTACCTTAATCCACATTCTTTCAACTTGGTATTAGCACAATTCATTCTAATTAGTTATTAGTTTGGTGTCAAATGAGAGTGGCTTGACAAACATACTCATAAACCTAGAGCAATAACTAGTTAGGTATATAAACTTTGCAAGAAATATATGGGATTGTTAATTTGACGATTATACTTCACCACCCTTTGAAGTGAGTGATTGATAGTCCGTTTTCTTCACAAACCATTTGTGTCTTACAAAGAAAATAATCAAAGGAAAGTAACGAGAGAGAGTAGTCATTCTAAACTATTCGAATCAAGCCCCAGCAAGGTCTTTTCTCCACTAAAAGTTTTCTCCCCCTTTTTCTTAGCGATAATTACACTCTCACCGTTTTCGTCTTAGATACTCGTCTGAAAACAAACCAATCGATAAGTATTCTCCTAGTGAACGACCCGTACTCATCACCTTGTTATCGCAAGATTGTTAGGTGCGGTAATTTAAACGATTCAATCCTTTCTTTCTAAAATATCATTTTCAAAACTTCTTTTGAGACGGATTCGTTAGCATAATCACATAGGAAAAATAACGTTAATTGCATCCTCGGCCTTTCACTATAAGAATTCGGGGCCAAGGAGGACAGCATAGAGATGACGTCCTAAGCCTAGGTCCACAGCTCCTCAAATAGGTCGACAGTCATTGGAGGGCTACGCGCCGATAACGAGGCCCAAGGTTATCCTATCTAGTACTCAACATAGTTGATCGGGGACGAAGGACGCATTACCTATTTGATGAGGGTTGGTCTTCTTGATCGCGAACAGGGCTTCGATGGCAGCGGACGAGATTCGCCAGAGGTCCTAACTTACCATAGGGTTGGCTTTAAAAGCCGCTAGATTTATATAGCACTAAGGTTTCTATTGTTTTTGTTGAAGAGAGATGGATCATTTTCTCTATTCTCTACCCCTACTTTTATAGGGCTGGGGATCAAGCAATGGTCACTCCGCCAAACCCTACCCAGTCCTTCGTTAGCTCCGGTTGGAAGTTACAATATTTAGGTCGGATCCTTTTGATTTCTTTCTTTATTTTTCAAACCCGAACAATTTGCTGGGTCGGGTCTTCTTCGGGCCGAAAAAATATTTTTATTTTGTTCGCAAACACTCCACATATGGAGTCTGAATGATTAATTCGGTATTAGGATGATGTATTTGTATAAATTTTGCTCAAATGTAAAACCAACCCGCTGGCCAATGCATACATTTTGTAATGTGAGTATGCCTTCTGAATGCAGTTTATATGTCTTTGCATATTGAAAATAAATATAAAATGTTTTCCATACATAGGGCCGATATTCGTTAATTGAATGTAAAGCGTAGATTTTCTGGCCAGAAGACATCATGAATAATGATTAACTTGCAAGATTATCTTTTGATCAACTCATTTACATGTTACTAATTACAGCGCCTACTATCAATGAGCAGGAGCTCAATTGGTATGGGTACTTCCCCTCTTGGGTAAAGTGTGAGATTCAAACTTCAGGAAGACCCGGAACACCAGGAGGGAAATTGGCTACAAATTAATACTTTCGGGACAAATTCATAGGTCCCCTGAGTGCGTGTGTATTGTGTGCTTGTGTGTAAGTGGATGCGTTTGGGTGTAGTGTGTGCATAGGTTAGGGCTTACGGACAACCAACAAGGGAAGATCGTTCTCCACTTTCCCTTATCATTATAATTAGGAAGAACCGTGTTGCTTTAAATATGATGATATCTTGTCTCTATCTTTTGTTATAAAGAAATATTTAGAATCAACAATTTTTTTTTAAATCAATCCCTTTAGGAATTGAACTTGCGACGTTTCACATTGGAAAAGTAATTACTACCAACTGAGCTAAGCCCAGTTGGTTAGAAAATTGGTTATTTAGAACCAACGTCCTGTCACATGCTGATCAGTGTTCATTTTCAAAACCAATTTTCTAATAAAAGAAACATGAAAAGCAAAAGAAAAGGATAGAACTATCCCCAAAAAAACTTCTAAATCTAACAAACTATCAACGTAACTGCATGGCTATGTTTTGAATGCCTCTCTTTCATCTTTTTCATGATTCATAATTCATAAGAGATGATGTGAGAGAGAGAGAGAGAGAAGCCAATTAAAGGATGGTCGGTAGGGATCAGAGCCACGTGACAACCCAAAAACAAATAACGTGTCAATAGAAATGAAACGTTAGAGGACAATCACATGCATGCATGTATACATACATTATACATATATATTTTATATGTGTGAGAGAGAGAGATTATGACTTCAATTTGTTAGGGTTAGGGTTAGCGTTTCTAGTTCTCTCCTTCTCTTGTATCCTTATTTTTTCTCCCAGTCAAAAGATTGAATCACATGATATATGACCCTTTTTTTTATCTAAAAAAAATGAAGACACAAACACAGCAAACAAACACCATTGGAGCAAGGAGGGGAGGGGAGAGGGAGAGGGAGAGAAGGGAGAGAAGAGAGAGAGAGGAGCTGTTGTTCTTCACAGTGAGAGTGGTATGCAGACAGGCTGGAATTGGTTCAGAGCATTAAATGAGGCTCTGTTGGGACTAGCTGCCATTGCATTTAATGATCTCTGTCCTTGGAAATGGCTTGTGTTAAGAGCCCGCCTCCCTTCACATTTTGCTTTGCTCCTCAACCACACCCACAAATCTCACACCCATATCGAACCTAGTCCGTCCATATTTCCGACAATCGAGACCCTTCATCTTGATCTATTTCGCGTCAAGATTTGAAAGAGCGCTCCCACATTGTTCCGGCAATATAACATCTGTTAACGATTCAGGAATGAACAAAATTAAAGCATCTCAACGACGAGACTTTTGGTGTCTCCATAGCTTAAGACGTGTAGATCAATATGGAAAGCGTCCACAAAATTTTAGAAATAACATGTGTCCTGATGTGTGATTGACAAAACATTAGAAAACATCCTTGATAGGAGTATAAAATTAGGATATATTATATTGCATGTAACATACTTCATTTTTGTATTTAAGAATTAGTGATGAAAGCTGCATCAATCTAAAATATCAAAATTGACATTGCCGGATATTTTAGAGGTATCATATTAAGAATAGCAAGTCAAGAAGAGGTTACATGCAAACATACATCCAAAATTTGATGAGAATAATAGCTCAGTTGATACGACATAACCCAAAAAGAGAACGGGATTCGAACCCAAAACGAGAAAATGACCACAAATTAACGCGTGTGATTGGATGAATTGGATGAGGCTTAGGCCCGTGCAAACAATATGACAAGAACATGAAACCAGTGAAAACAAGCAATGAAAGGAAATTTTGAAACTTGCGAATAAACTCAACTCAGAAACAACATGAAGCAACAATTAAAAATTGGATACAACACACACACTTGAACGTTACAACAACAGATAGACACATATTACACTTAACACACAGATCATTACACTTAAGTCCCATATTTTATCCTTTTTTGACTTGAAATTTAATTAATAACACAATTAGTCTGGAATCAGGCTAATGCAAATGGAGATTGAGTCAATACCCGAACCACCACCATTGCTCTGTGTTAAGAAACATATTAATCACAAACTTCTTACATTTTGTAACAATATGATTTCTTACCACTTAGCAAAGGTTGCTCTCTCGCAATTTCGACATTTCGGTTGGTTCGTTCTTGACTCAACCCCAAACAACACTCGCCCAACTCAACAGACTCCCACTCTAGTTTACTTAACTTTAACTTAGCTACCCTTATTCCACGAAACAAAACTAAACGGAATTATTCGGTACAGTGCATCTGGGCTTAGGAGAGAGAGACTTTTCATGAGTGGTTTGGTTTAGACTCATGGTGTTATTTCTCTCTCTCGTGACCTGATGCGTGCACCGGCCACCGGCCTGATCAGCCGTCCAGGTTCAGCGCGGCCTTGATCTTTGACACAGTGCAGGTGATCAGATTGTTGACGGTATCGACTGACTCGGCGGTGAGCTTGGAGCTTGGGTGCCCATTGTTGACGAGGATCTGGAACGCGACGGTGAGGAGGGACCCAGAGGGCTGCGGGGAGCCGGTAAGACCGGGGGAGGTGGGTCCATCCGGGACGATGGCGAAGCCGGACGGGAGGAGGGCCACATAGGCAGAGTCGCCGCCATTCATGACGAGGTGCATGGCCGGGATGTCGACGGGGGCATAGACGACGAGGGACCCAGACGCGTCGGTGCATGTCTCTTGCAGGATCAACATGCTGCTGCTTTGGTTTGAATTTCCAGCCTGGAATTTAAAAATAAATACTTTTACTCCATCTAGTAAGGCCCACATTGTTGTCTACATGCCCCATGCTAAAAGGTGGGAAAGTGATTGAGTTGAAAACCCTAGAAAATTTTTTGGTCTAATGAGTGATAGCTTTTCAAAAAGATGCCATCAGTTTCATCTATGAAAAGAATTTGATGACCGAGTCCGGTATCTAAATTGTCAACTCCTATCAGTAGCCTTTTTGTAAACAGAAACAAACCTTTTAGTCAGAATTGGGCTCATTCTATTTCTTTTCCAAACCCTAATTCTAAACCTTGCCCTAACACAAACCTTAGCCCTAACATATATGCTGCAACAATCATTTTGAAGGCAATTAGGACCCAATGTTAGTCTAAATGAGCACAAAACCATTTTAAGTTGTATAATGATTGTTAAGAGATATAGTTTAGGTTACAAGGGGTCATTGCAGGCCTAAAACTGCAGTGTCCAGACTGCAGGCCCTATGGATGGGGCCTGCTGGACACTGCAGTAATGTGCATGGAGTGTCCCACCCCGTTGCATCTATAATTTATCATACTTTTGACATGATAGGAAACGGAAAAAAAAGTTTTTAAGTGCAGAATATTGACATACTTGATAGCAAAAACAAACTAAATGTTGAGGATAGTAAACCCCCAAAAAAATCCTATATTAAATGCTAGTTAATCAAACATATATGGTCTTTAACAAAGCTTATTAATAGAAATAGGAATTATCATGGTCATGATTTTATTGTAGCTAACCTAAACTATCTCATTTCAGAACCGAAACCCTGTAAACAGAACACAAAAATAGAAATCAACAAACTGACATGCACAGCAAAGATAGAAGCCACTTACACTTGCACGAAGGAGCGAAACAGAATTGCCATGATCCTGCCCTTTGGCAATCGGCGCCATCTCCTGCATGGGGCCCCCATTCGACAATATATCCCACTCGCTCCTCAGCCTCTCATCCCTCAAGAAGTCGAAAATCCGCTGCGGGCTCAGTGGGAGCCACACGGACGTGGCTGCGCTGAGCACCACACCGGGCGGCTCACCAGGGTCGTCGAGGCTCTGGCGGGTCATGACGCGCACGTCCTCCCCGATGTTCTCCGGGGAGTCAAGCCTCTTCCACTTGTGTGCGGAGGAGGCACAGACGCCCGCGCAGAAGTTCTGGGTCATGCGCTGGGCGAGTTTCAACATGCTTCGCCTACCGCTCGCGGTTATTACTGCAATGTATTATTTCAAGCAAACATATAAAGTCGTGCGTACGTAAAGGCTGGTCCGCCGAAAAGTAAAGATATGAAAATGGGATAGAGAATTTCTCACAACCAAATTTTTTAAAAATTGCACTTTGCCATTAATCTTAACAAATGTTAGGCCATTTTTTCCTTAATATATATTTATGTTGTGCAAGAATATATATACCACTTTTATCATTCAAAATGGATTATAACTGCATAATTTCAAAAGATAGGATGAATTTCCTTGTTATAAAGGCAAAAGTAAAGAATTGTGCTCTAAAAACTATATATATTTCGAGGAATAAATACCAGACATATCAGGATTATTATAGTACTGGTTAGTTATACATGTGCTGTGCAGGTGCAAATCATATGCATTGAGAAGAAGGGAGTAGGATACATTAGAAAAATTCAAAAAACAATAAAAATATCTTATTTTGTCAAAAATTGTTTGAATTATATTAACACGTTAGAAAAATTCCGAGAGGAAATATGAAGTAAAGTTACCAGTGTGATCGCGAGTGATGACGGTGGAGGACATGAGAATGGCGAGGCACTCGCATTGGCGTTGGAGAGTCGCGATCCACCGCTGTGCGCCAAGACCCATCCCCGACCGGAGCAGGGGCCGGTACAGCTGGTGCACCCTGCTATCATCGTACTCTGCATGCTCCACCCATGTCACCTGCATGTCATCTCATTTTTATAAAATTCTGGAATATTTATTTTTATTGCTTATTTATTTACTTACACTTTATTTACTTATTTTCATAGGAAATTCTAATTTTTCCTAGAACAAAACTCAAGTACTCAATATGGTGATTGATTAGGCATAAGCTTTCGATGACAGATAGTGATAGAGATATGATTAGAATTTTACTTAATCATGCAAATATAGCAATGATATGGTTAGCATACAAACTATTCTTTTGTTTGTAGTTATGATTAACTTGGGGGTTTAGGGTTGAGATTATCAAATTAGGGTTTGGGGGCTACAGTTGTTCTGCAGCTTGTGTTTTTTGGTGGGCCCAAGAGAAAGGCACTGTAGGCAATAGGTTGGAGAATACGCCACCACAAGCAAACAAAAAGTACCAGAATCGAGAGAAAGGAGAAAGAGTACAAGGCATTGACTCTCAAGGATCCAGCTTGAGCACATGATGTATGTGTGAAATCTTGAGACCTGTGAGAGATTTCTGGAGACCTGTGACTTGTGAGAGATTTTCCATCCAGCTAAAAAGCCTAGAATCGATCAATATTTTTATCTAAATTATAATAATGATCCAGGTACAGAACTATTGAAATTTGTTTGTCTGCCTATGCAAGGCATGTTTGTTTATCATGAGGTGGCATTGAAGTACCGGATGTAGGCTTATTTTTGATACTTCAAATGTTTGTTTTGAGAAGGATTAGCTTTTGAAATTACTTTCATATGCTAACATGGATCCTATGTAGAATCACTCTTCAAGATTCCTCTTCATGATCGTCTGGGTTTGGAAATGGAATGGAGCCCAAAAAAGAAAGAAAAATAATATTTTATTCATAACATTAATTAATTCTAAATTTCTAACATTCTCTCTCATAAATTTTTTTTTATAAAACTTTGTTTGGATAAACTAATTGTATTTATTACTTTAATAGAACTACTTTCATAAACTAACAAACAAAAGAAGTGCAAAAATTCACTACTTCCATGAATTTATTTTAGAACTAACTTCAAGTTTACTTCCGACACTTCCGGCACTGTAGTTCATCCAAACGGCTCACACTTGAAATCTCTCTGTTCCAAAATTTCAAAGATGTGACGAGCACTGAAGTCTGATGATGCGAGATGTAATTTTAGTAGAACATCTTTTTTCATAAGACAACCAAAACATTTGCACCGGTATTTTTATAATCCGTGTCCGATGGGATTTAAATCTGGATTGTTCTTAAGAAATCTTAAACTTACGAAGATGTGGTGAGGGAATATTATTTTAGGCACGGATAGGATAAAGATGAATGGTAAAATTATTGCTAAAAATGATGGCAGGTAGAACTTTTATATATGGCATATATATCGAAATCGTATGGAATCTCTTTCTCATTTGGATAAAGATAGAGAGATTACTAAAGTCCGGAAGAAATTGTAAAATATTGCTTAAAACGAGGAATCATTTTGAAAGTGAAGATATTATAAACTACAAAGAAGAATCAAATTCCTAAATAGTAGCATGATGATGGGAATAGAAGCAAGATATCAGGCTATTAATTATGTAAAGTGTATATAATAGAAGACATTAAACAAATGAGGTCTTGCTAAAAACCAAGGCAAGAAACCTGGAACCAAGAGAAGACTTGAGTTAATAAACAATTGAGAAAAACCCCCAAACAAAGACCAAAGAGGCAGATTGCTAGGCTGGAGAAGGTGAGGGTTGAATAAAAATCTTGGTAATCTTAATCTAAGTGAGATTTACAGGTCCAAGGAGAGTAGAAGAAGCATCTAAACAATTTTTTAATAAATCACATTATACAAAATTTGGGGAAGATGGCACATTAAAAACTCTATAATTTAGCACAGAATCAAATCAATCTTATATAATGGAATTGAAGATCACTCCCCCAAAAGCCAAAGTTTTGACTCAAATACATAAAATATTAGCACCTAAAGCCTATTAGTTTTACTACTTTATGAATTAATAAGCATATTTGCTCATGTGTTTGCCTGCTCATGTGTTTGCCTCTAAGACATAAAGATAAGAATAAGCATGCAGATGGATAGATGAAGTGTTTTTTTCGGATGCGCCACCTTCGGAAATTCACTCGGCGACCTCTCATAATGGAAAGGAAAGTTACACCGTATGAACTAAAGCTAATGAAATAGTTTTAATTAAAATGCAATTATTATTTGTGAAGAAGAAATCATTGCAAATAGATAATTATGAGACTTCAATTGATGTATCCATCGGGGCGCGGTTTGAGGATACAAATTGAGTGTAAATATAAATGCATCATTTATATAAATTTGCATCGAAGGAAGAATGGCAGATATGTCGCCCAGCTAAATTCGATATTACGCAATCAAAATTGCAGCATTTGCTGTATCCATACTGGATGCAAACCTAACGGGGAACATGTAAAATCTAACTGCAGAATTTGCTATCACAGCTTCATTTTTATCCAACCAAACAGCTTTTAGAACGCTAAACCATAACCAACTCAAAATGAGAAGTGAATATTATAGCTAAGGTAAGTAGGTACCTTCGAGTAACCATTAGGCATGTCTTGCACCACACAACCCGAAGGTAACCTCCGGCAGTTCATATTATCGTTTGAAGTCAACGGAAACTCACGAATTCCGTCAATAGAAACATCGACGACGGCCCACACCCCCTCGGCATGCTGCTTACAGAACCTAAGGAAGTTCACTTCTCGAATCGGAACCAACGGAGATAAAACTTGAAGCTCCGCATGCATCTATCATATATGGAAAACATCAAACCTAATTACAAGAAATTTCTTTTAAAAAATTAATTGAAGTAAAATAGAAATGTGTTAATTGCTTACTAATTGAAGTGCACCATTTCTTGTTCCGCCCATTCCGTTGGATATGATGTCGGTGGTAGTGGCTCCGGCGATAATACAAGGAAACATATCGGCCCAGCGATGCTGCACAATTAATGGATCCATTTATTCAATTATGGGAATCAATTTCTTTACAAAAATTTTTTTAACACATTGTACAAAACTTTATGAGTGAAAGGTGTTTTAGGAAATTATAATGAGATAAAATAGAAACAATGGTGAGGTGTTGTATGTATTCAATAATTTATTCAACAATGAGTTGTAAAAATACTATACACCATTTTAGGGATCAAGTAATTCTACAGTTTCCTAATATTATTAGTGGCAGAAATTCATTGAAACATGTAAATATGAATGTAGAATCATAAACAACTCATCAATTTTCCTTGGGAAAAGAATTATACTATTAACAAAATGAGGAAGCAAAGGACCAATGAACTTAACCTATAACACATATTTCCACAAATTGGAGACATAATTGATATGCAAACAAGTAATATAACAATCAATATAAGCTAAACAAATGATACACGTAAATTATATCAACTCTAAATTGCAAGTAAATTAAAGATCGATAAGTTTCTTCGCTCACCGCGTCCATGAGAGTCTCGACGAGCGCCATGCTATTAACAATCACCATCCCGGACTCCCTCGTGGCCTCCGTCACGAACCCCGCCGGCTTCCCCCCAATGCATCTCGGGAAAACCCTAACATACTCCTCGTAATTCAGCATCTCTTTTCCGTTCCTCTTCACCCAAATCGGCTCCTCCATCTGCGCCATCTTCACCATCTCCTCCATGGCCGCCAGCGCCAGCTCCAGCAGCATCGACCTCTCCACCGACCGGTCCAACAGGTTGCTACCGCTGCTTGTGTTATTGTTCACCACGCTCCCGAGCGGGCTCGACACATACTGATCCGTCCCCAACGCGGACAATGTGGGGGCCATGGACGGGAACCCGATCCCGACATCGAGCCCCGAGCCCGTAGGCATCGGCCGGCCTAAGAACTTACCAGCCAGGGCACAGACCCTATCAAGCTCATCCTTCAGACGGGCGTTCTCAAGCCTCAAGTGCTGCTCCTCTAGTGACGGCTCGCCGAGGATGGCGGGCCCACCGCAGTTCCCGCAGATGGGGTTCCGCATGGCTTCCTTTATGGTCATGTTCTCCGCCCTCAGCTTGTCGTTCTCGTTCTTCAGGATCGAGTTCTCGTGCCGCTCGATCTGTGTCTGTTTGAGCACAAAAGAATAATAGTCGGTAACCTGATGCAAGCAGAGAGAGGGTTTGAACCCCAGATTATCCGGAGACTGCTGAGAGCAACTTTATACCTTCATTTGAGTGCGGCGATTCTGGAACCAGAACTTGACCTGGCGAGTCTCCAGGGACAGCCTCCTGCTGAGCTCCAGCCTTTGCTTCTCGTCGGGATGAGGGCATTCCTTAAACAGACTGCAATCAAACATGTGAGTCAAAAGAGAATCAAAAAACTTTTATATGAAAGAAACAAATCGACTGTTCTTACGCTTCGAGTTCTTGGATCTGCTGAGGGGTGTGGCGATGGTATCTCTTTCTTTTCCGGGGATTCTCCTGGTCGAGATCGTCGCCGGAGCCGCCTCCGCCGCCGCCGCCGTCTAAGTTGTCGCTGCCTGATCTGCTATCGTTCTCGAGCTCTCGCTTATTGTTGCTATTGATGTTCATGTTGCTGCTGCTGCTGTTATTGTTTCTTGCGATCGAATCTATCTCTCCTCCATTGTTGCCGAGCAGACCCATCTGGCCTTCCACGTTCGTTTGCTTCGAACCAAAACCAATAATTAATTATAGTTTTTTTAGGAAAAAAAATAGGTACAAACAATTTACAGCAAGAAAGGGAAAAAAAATAAATTTTAAAAAAATCGGGGGCTCACCAGGCCAAGAGAGAGGCCGGAGAGGAGCTGGTGCTGAGACATGCCGCCGTCGAATAGACCCCCGAAGCTCATCGTGAATAAATTTCTTCTCGAATTAATTTTTCAAATAAGAAAAAATATGAAGAAAAATATATTTAAATGGGTAGAAAGGAAGAGAAAGAAGGCCAAGCCGAGAGCTATAGCAACCCCTTCTCTAACTCTCTCCTCGCTCAAGCTCTCAAAACCCTAAAACTCATCAACCCAAGAAGCCAAAATTACCAAAAAGCCCAGATCTCATCAATCTCAAGATTTGGGAGCTTATGATGAAGAAGAAAATGGAGAAGATGCTATGAAGATAGAAGAAGGAAGAAGAAGTACATGTGGACCCTAATAGCAACACCACACATGAAATTACACTACACCAAGAACCCAAAAAAAGAGAGAGGTTTTTTACTGACAACCAAAAAAGGGGTTAAGTTGACTATCCGTCTCTTGTTTCTCTCTCCTCTCTTGTCCTCTTCTATCACTTTCTCCCTCTAGAAAAATGATGATGAAATGGGGCAGCAGCTAGAGAGAGAGAGGGGAAAAAGTGTAGAGGGTCCAAATCTCAGGCCGACTTTCCGACGAACCCACGCCTCAGCTGCAACCCAATAGTCAAAACCCCCACCTCCCCCTTTCAAACCGCTGCAAATTTGCCAAAAATAAAAAGTTTCAATTTTTCCATTGTTATGCAAATAATAAAAAGATAAGGGCTGATATAAAAATGTTACCTGGCCTTTAGAATGGATGGAACAGAGCGGCTGTGGGGGAGAGAACGCAAGAAGATTTATAAAAGGTGGGGCCGGAGCGAAAAGACAAATTTGCCCATTTTCCCTTCCTTGTTTGGAGATTTGGCTTTGTGCCAATTAAGGAAAGGGAGGGGGCTGGGTGCAAAGTCCCCAGCATTAAATGAGCGGGAAGGGAGGACGCATATTGGGTGCGAATCTGGGTGCGAATACGGTGAGGATTGCGAGGACCCAATTAATGGCCACCTCCATTGAACCTTGGTGTAGTTACCAAAATGCCCTTAGGTTAGGGGATGGATTTTTTTCCTTTGGGGTATGAATTTCTATGGTTTCCTGCTTTGGTGTAGCATGTGCATTTCCTTTTGTTGATTGATTAATTTTCTGAAGTTTTTGGAATTTTTGGTAGATGGTGCTTTTTATTTGTTGTAAGATTTAATTTTGAATTTCTTGAGAAAATGAATTTTGAAGATTTTGAGACAAATCAATTTCATAGTTTGGATACTACTTTTCTTTTTTTCTTTTTTGTTAGTGGTAGAAGCATGGATTATATTTCAAACCCTTTAATTATGAATGGATAAATATCTATGTATGGATTACCTACATGTTGTCTATTTTTTTTTCCCATTCTGGTGTGATAAATATCTATATATTTATGGAGGGATTTTACTGATAGATATATGAATTGATGTGGATAGAGAAGGAAAGATGTGGCTCTTACAAAATAATTATATATAAAAACATGCAAAGATTTATTGTTTCCGCCGTCCCACCAAAACACTGAAGTTTGATGGGCGTATTTACAGGTTGAGCATTTGCAAGATGAGCATGCTTTTAATGAACCGAAAATGGGGTTTTTGTCGGACATAATTTTTTTAATTAATTCACTTTCGAATTCACTCTTGATTATACTAATTTGGATCCAAATGGTTCCAATAACATCTTATAGTTCATGTTCGCTGAAAGTATGAAAAGTATTTTGAAGTTATGGTAAAAGTTGAGGGTGTGGAAAGACGAAGGCTAAGCGACTATATTATTTCCATCCTAAGAGTCATCCTAAGACTCAGGTTATTTCTCCATTTAAGAGATTTACATACAAAATCTATTTTGGATGTAATAGATGGCGACTGAAAAATTGAATAAATAAAAATGCAGAGAGAACATAGAGTTAAATTAAGAAAAAAGAAACTTATCAATCGAGGCATGTCTGTAAGACGCTATCCTAATCTTAGGATAACTTTCTGCATCTCCCAAGCATTCATCCGGAATGTAGCAATATACCCCCAAGATAAAACGAAACCTCATTCGTGGTGCTTCTTCATCCCTTGTACTGGGTGATCCATCCAGTGGATGCGACCATAGTTTATCCCCGAAAGAGAATAAAAAATATAATGGGGAAGATGGATTCGTGCGAAAGAAAAGCGGAAGAAAAGTTCTATGTTCTCTTTTTTTTCGCTATGTAGACCGCGGCCTTTTATAAATGGATATCAGGACATCGAAAAGAGGAATAACACTCGGAGCAAATTCTCTGTATATCTCGAACGTTATCTTTCTAGATTCGCTTTCACACAAAATCCGCTAAGAATCAAAACAAAAGTTTGGATACGCAATTAAATTCAAAAAGAATAAAACTAATGATTTGTAAGAGAGAACGGGGTCCAACAGATAGGAAAGTTTCATTTTTCAAAAGTACTTTTCTCCTATCTACATTCTATTATCCATATATCTATAGAAGATATGCATTATGACGATGTATACTCGCATGTCTCTTCAATAAGTTGTGAGATCGATCGATAATTTGATCACACTTCTAATATTATATAGTTGAAAGAAAATCAGTTTGGTTCGTTGGCAATTAGAGGAGACAAAATTGAATTAGCCTTAATTTTATCATTATTTCCCTTCTTGAATAAGAAGCATATATACATATACTTGTTATGTTTGTCTCGTATTCATTATCCATAGAAATTCCCATCACATTCGGCGTTTCATGGAGTGTCCTACTTTCAGATACGTCTACAGCAAAGGGACAGACAACTGAAGTCCAAACTTCAGACGTCTGATCCATATTCAAAAACATGCATACAAAGAGTCGAGAGATGTCTCCCCTCTTGTTCTTCTGACGTTAGCCAGCGCTCTGTTTTTTGGCAGACGTCTGCTATGGTCTTCGTCAGACGTCTGCACGCTTTCTGGGATCTGTTGAAGCTTTTGGATAGACGTCTGCCAAATCCTTCTTTAGACATTAGCCGACGTCTTAGACCGAATTTTTGGAAATCTTACTCCTACACTGATTTACCTATACTTTATTTATATAGTTTGTAACTCTAATTGGGTTAACTCTTTTGTAATCAGAATTAAGAGAGAGTATGCTAGGGTTCTTTGTTAGGGATTTTGTGAAAGTTCATCCACCGTTGTAATCCTCCATATTTTTTCGATTAGTAAAGTACTTCTCTTTCATCCGTGGTTTTTCTTGCAAGGGTTTTCTACTTAAATCTTATGCCTTTGGGTTTGTGCTCTATTTTTATTGCATGTGGTTATTTGTTTACTTCTTTTTATCGTTTGTTTATTTCTTCATGATCGTATTTGCCGCAACAAACTGGTATCAGAGCTACGTCGTGTTTGGAAGATTTGGTATTTTGATTGAACCGTTAGATCTTCAATCTCACGATCTAAGTTTACGGTGGGCAAAAACGCTTGTGTCCTCTTTCCTATCTTCTTGTATTGTGTAACGACTCTGAAATCACTGTACAAATATAATTTGCTCAATATATAGAAAGGATATTTCAGCCTGATTGAGAGTTATAAATTAATATTGTTCAATAAAAATATGAAACAACTTATAGCTCACTGGTTAATACTCTAGACTGTTGTGTTATAACCTACGTGTTCAAATCCGAGCAGTCCCAATTATTTTTATATTTTTTTCTGTTTAACTTTTTGGAAGTCCAAGAGTTGCACATGCAATACACGGAGAATCAAAAAGTTTCAAAGAAATCAAACAGGATAAATGAGGAGTTAACACGGTATAAAGCACATGACCCAAACCCCGAGACACATGGCTCCCATTTGACTGCCAGAAATTGCCCAAAAAACGCCACCAGCAGTTGGATGTGCTCCAATCGTCTCCATGCTCGCCCCGTGTAACCCTTTGACTCCCCGCTGCTCTATTTTATTGTTTGTTTTTTTCGATTTCAATCAGTGAGCAGTGCAACATTTCATTTACCCAATTAACACCATTTAATCTTTTTTAATTTATTTTTTTAATTCACACACACATTCTCTCTCTTATTTTTATCCTATAAATACCAGTTCATTCCCTACCTCCCCTCTATTCTGAAAATCTAGCAAAATTCTCTAAAATTCCTAAGTTCAAAAAAATGTTAAGGCTAGTCAAGTGGAGTTAGCTTGAGCTAAGTTCGTTGTGAAGACCAGAGCCATTCTCGACGCTACCAAGATCCGTGAAGACCCCCTCTCTATTTCCCTTCCTTCTCAGCACTTCAAAACCCGTAAGTCCCTTCCTCTCTCTTTCGTTTCATCTCAAAACGATTCTTAAAATAATATCGACAAAAGTGGAGATAACTTTGATATTAATTCTTATTAAAACTTTTAGCATCTTTTGATAGGCCAAATAAGTCACACAAATTCTCTAACATCATTTAAAAATATTATGCACATTATTTACTTTTTGATGTGCTTACAATTTTATGCGAAATAAACACATTTCGAACATTTTTCATATAAATACCATGAACTTTAAAAATACCTCTTTATCGATATCTAGAATATATAACTATAGAAAATTCACAGGGTAACGACCTATACCCTCACATACACAATGGTTCATAGAACGATAATTTAGATACATGTTTGACTCTAAAAGAAACAATTTTTATTAAAATACCATTACTTTACAAAAATGCTTTTAATCGATATTTTTAAATCTTTTGTAATTGCGCCTCTACAACCCTTTTAGGGGAACTCATTTACGAATGGTGTGGGTTATCGCATGTTCTTAGGATAGTAGAGCGGGATACAGAACTTCTCACGGAGAATTCGGTCTCGGAAGGAAATAAAAAATACGATTTTTAAAGAATACGACTTTTTAACAAATTAAATCACTTGAAAATTTTCATAAATTCTAAATCCGTATTTTTCTATGAAAACTAATTTTGAAAAAAAATATATATGTTATTAAAATGAAAAATTAACATTATACAAAAATACCACCAGGTTTTCAAAAGTATAGCTTTCATAAAAATAACATAAACTTTTAAAAACTAGGTTTCATCACTAAAATACCACTAAAAATAAAATATATTTTTATAAAAACTCTTAATATTATAAATCACCCTCGAGATTTATTTTTAAAACTATATTATAACATTTTTTATAAAACCCCCTCGAGAAATACAAACAATAAAATACATAATAAACAACTTGAATGAATCTTTAAGAATCCTAAATTAATATAGTTTTAAGCGGTATCATTTTTCTTGAGCCTCAGAGAGCCGGAGAAAGTGAGTGTTTGCCTATCCAAGTTAGAAAACACTGCAAATTAAATGAATTATCAATGGTAATCGTCTTAGAAAAAAACACAAATCCTGCAGCCCATATGCAGTGATTGTCCTATTATTTCCGAATTTATGAATTTCAAAAGTTAAATCCATTCATAAGATATTGACTATAATCTGAATACAAACTCAAACTCGAATCCAACTCAAACCCAAACTTGAATACTCAATCTTGAACTTGAACTTGAATATCCAAACTTCAAGTTCAACACTTGACTTGATTTGACTAAACCATGAATATAACTTGACATGAATTTGATATGAATTCCTGATACCTGATTATAAGTTGAACCTGAACTTGTACTATTTATATTCATGGATTCGGCCAAGACATGTAAACTTGAATTATACACGACAATATGCGGGGATAAGGGATAGATTGGTACGGAACGTATATCGTGGCATGAGAGATCATTTTAAAAGACACCTAACCTGAATTCATGTGCCGTTGTCCCGTGGATTTTGACGAGAGCTTGTACTACATGTTACCTTAGTCCACGGAGTAAGCTGGACTGCTCCCATATACATAATTAACTTCTTTATCAAACTACAAATAACCACATTATAATAGCTATCTTATACATGTAAATGATCATGCTTAGGTACTCTCATATACAATCTTACATGTTCACATTTACTTGGTATCTATTCACTTTATACACCTTTCAGTTATCTTTATTTACTTCTTTTGGGGACTTACCGAGAGCTAGTTCGCTGACGACATTCCTCTCTGTTTCTTTTTCTTGGAATATTCGTCAGGAAGACCGGACTCTGAGGAGATAGAGCCGAACCAGGAGGACTTGGACCAGTTAGCTACCCAGCCTGACTACCACTTCCTTTTTTGCACTTACTTGTTGTATGACATTGTTTAGGCATTTTAAATCATTGTATCTTTTTATTTCCAACAGTTGTATTTGAAATTTGAATGTAAATAAAATTGTTGTTTATTTTATTACTTTTGTTATTCTTGCACCTTATTATATTGCTTACATACACTTAATGTATTTATTAAGAGAAATGACATTCTCATAGTAAATACGTTACGGGTTTGCCACGTCATCGTCTCCGTCTACTAGGAAGCAGAGCATGACAGATTTTATTAATGGCCCATGCGGATTAGTTCTGCATAAAATCTTAAGCAATATATCACAAAAATTATAAGAATCAACAACTATACATTCCTTACATTTCAAATTCTTGAATCTATCATAACCTGTCATTTCTATCAAGATGATGGATTCTCCAAACAACACCAGGACCAATGTCAATAGCAGCATACCACTACCTACCCTACCACCTCCCCCTACCATTGTAGCGCCAAATCAACGAACAGACGATACTTTTAGAAGCCATCAAAAGCTTTCTGGAGGGTCAGTAGCAGCAGACTGCTATCCTTATGAACCATCCCGAATCCGAAGCACCAGGAGTAAAGCAATTTTGGGCGTTACGTCCAAAGAACTTCTCAGGGAAAGAGAGTCCTCTTGAGGCTGAAGAGTGAGCCCAAAGTATCGAGAACGACCGTACAGCAGCACAGGTACCAGACATAGCTTCAGTTCGTGTGGCAAAATTTCAGTTCACGGAGAACGCAAGAGTCTGGTGGAAGACCGAGAAAAGCCGTCTTGCACAACCAATAGTGTAATGACTCTGAAATCACTGTACAGAAATTTCTTGTTATTTTACAGAAAAGAGTATTATAGCCTGTGTAAGAGTTAAAAGTTAAATTTTGTTTAATAAAGTAAGAAGCAACTTGTAACTCACTGGTAAAGCCTCTACACTGCTGTGACATAGCCGAGCATTCGAATCCCATCATGCCCAATTATTTTTTTAGATTTTTCTTTTTAATTTTTTGAAAGCCCAAGAGTTGCACGTGCAATACACGAAGAAACAAAAAGTTTCAGAAAAATCAAACATGCGCAAGGTGGTGTACACACACAAATTGACATGTTGCACAAATCTCGAGATGGATCACCGAGATCCGACGGCCCGTTTTCACCATATGGCCGATACCGATGGTCATGATGAAGCCAAATCCCTCCGTACTTTGCACACTTGTCCCTTCGACTCTCCTTAACTCTCCTGCACTATTTGATTTTCCTGCAATCAAACAGAGACTCTTCAATTCACCATTTAACGCTTTTTAATGCATTTTAATCCAAAATTTTAATTCCGAAACCCTAATTCTTCATTATAAATACCACCCCATGTCCTATCTCCCCTCTATTCTGAAAATTTCTAGCAAAATTATCCCAAAAGTTCCAAGTGCAAGTGGAGTCAAGTGGAGTTAGCAACCAATCTCCTTCCATCGAAGATCGAAGCCGTTTCCGGAGCTTCCGCGACACCATGAAACCCCCTCCCTTTTTCTTACTCCCTTCTCGATATTATAAAACCGTAAGCCCCTCTTATCTCTTCTTATTTTCATTTCAAATCATCTCCTAAAAATATATCAGTAAAATGGAGTTACATCCGATACATTTTTTAAGAATTCGGAACTCTTTTTTCCTTAATACATAGGTCAAACTAACTTTACCACCCTACTTGTAATTTTGATTACAATCTTTTAGTTTTGAGTTTAACCAAAACTTTCATGTGAAACAATCATAAAACGAACTTTTCATTAAAATACCATTAACTTTAGTATCACCCTCTTATCGATAATTTTTAAAACAATACCTTTAGAAAAATTTCACAGGGTAACTACTTACCCTACACGCACACTATGGTTTTATAGCACAACATTCTAGATATATGACTAATTTAAAGAATAAGCTTTTCATTAAAATACCATACCTTTTCAAAACGGGTTTCTTTTAAATCGCTATTTTATAATCCTTGGTAAATACGCCTCTACAACTCTCGTTAGGAGACCCGCTAATAGATGGTGCGAATTATCGCACATCCTTGAGATAGTAGAGCGAGATACAGAACTTCTCATGGAGTATTCGATCTCGAAAGGAAATAAAATACGGTTTTTAAGAAATGCGACTTTTATAAATAAAACTAATTTTTTTGAAAAAAATTTATATAAAAATATGAATCAATATTTTTAATAACACATATAAACTATATTTTTTAAATGAAAGATTAAACTTTTAATAAAACACCATCAAGTTTCCAAAAGACCTAGTTTTCATAAAAATATCATAAACTTTTAAAATCTAAGTTTTTATCATTAAAATACCCAATAATTAAAATACATGCCCATGAAAACCCTAAATCTTGTAAATCACCCTCGAGGTTATTTTTAAAACAATATTAAGATATTTTTCATAAAACCCACTCGAGATATGCAAGCAATACTTTAAGGACTATAGAATTAACATAGGCTTAAGCGGTATCATTTCTCTTGAGCCACAAGGAATCAAAGAAATTGAGTGCTTGCCTATTCAGGTTAGACAACTTAACGGAGTTATCAATGGCAATTGTTTTCGAAAAAGACACAAATTTTGTTGTCCATGTGCAGCAGCTGCCGATTACTCCCGAACCTAAGAAATTCAAGAGTTAAATCTATTCATAAGTTTCTGACTCCAACAGGAATACACATTCGACCCAGAATACAAAATCAAACACAAACTTGTATACTTGACCATGAACTTGAATATTCTAATTCAAACATCAAACTCAAACTTGCATACTTGACTCGACTTGACCGAACCATGGTTATATCTTGACATGAATACCTAAACACATGCTTATATCTTGAACATGAACCTGTACATTTTATAACCATAGATTCGGCCAAGACCTATAATCTTAATCTATACAATACAATATGTGGGGATAAAGGGGTAGATTGGTACGAAACATATATCGTGGCATGAGGGGTCACTTTAAAAGACGCCTACATGAATTCACGTGCCGTTGTCCCGTGGGTTATGACGGGGTCTTATACTACATGTTACCATAGTCCACGGGGTAAGATGGACTCCTCTCGTATACATGAATACCTTCATTATCAAACTACAAACAACCACGTTAGAATAACTATCTTATACCTGTGAATGATCTTATACAATTTTACATGTTCTCTGTTCATTTGGTTTCTATTCACATTGTATGCCATCTTCCCTTATTTTTGGGACTTACCGAGCGCTTGTTCGCTGACGACATTCATCTCTATTTTCTTTCTTTGGAATGTTCGTCAGGAGGACCGGACTCTAAAGACGTAGAGTCGAGCCAGGAGGACTTGGACCAGTTTGCAGCTCAGCCTGACTACTAGTTCTTTCTCCATTTACTTTCAGTATGCCATTGTTTAGGCATTTGCTTTTCTTATTATATCTTTTATTTTTAAACAGTTGTATGTAAAGATGAATGTAAATAAAGTTGCCGTTTCACTTTTTTACTCTTGTCATTCTTGTTCATTATTATATTACTTAATTACGCTTAACGTATTTATTTTCATAGTAAATACGTTGCGAGCTTGCCATGTCACCGTTTCTGTCTATTGGGAAGCGAGGCGTGACAAATAGAGTGGAAGACATTCCGCGATTTATTCGATGCGAAGTTTTTCCCCGAGACTGCCCGTTTTGATATGGAACAACAGTACATCCACCTGCAGCAAGGCTCTATATGGGTAAAATCAGTAGATGAATATGATACCGAATTCATCATGCTTAGCAGGTAAAGAATTCGTTTCAAATTCTGTTTCGTAAAACACATAACTATTTTGACATCAACATCATATCAGGTTCGCGACACACCTGATCCCTACCGATGATATTCAGGCTAGACGATTCCAACAAGACTTAGATCCCGAGATTCAAGCGGCATTAGCCACATGTGACTATTCGACCCATGAACTCGCCCTGAAGTCATCCCACCGTTATGAAGCTGTAATCAAGAAGAAGGGTAAACCGTAAGCAGCCGGAATCAAACGTCCTGCTATCCAGTTGATCGGAGGATCCTCTTCAAGGCCAACTTTTGCAACCAAGAGGCAAGGAGGATCATTTAACCGATCCAGTACAAAATTCTGTTTCTACTACAAGAGGAATGGACACTTGGCAAAGGACTGCAGACGTGCAAATTGCCTGTGTTTGATTTGTGAAGTATCTACTCACGTTATAGGAGCATGTCCATATCGAAGTAACGCAACACTAGTACCTAGACCCACAATGCTAGCACCACAGAGGCCGGCTATTCAGGCACCTTCACCCCGCTTAGCTCTTCCTGCACCAATTCAACGTGGACCGCTAGCACAACCTCAGCGTCAGTTCCATTAAGCACAAAGAAACGTGCCTCAAGGACAGAGGAATGTGCCTCAGGTAAGGAAGAATGTGCCGAGATGACAGGCTTTTACAATGACGGTCGAAGAGGCCGAATTTACAGGACAAGTCATCACCGGTAAATTCTTCCCATCCTTTCAACCTTTCAATACTAGTACATCGTTATCTTTTCCTATACCTAAACGCAACCTCACACAACTTAGGTACTTTACTGGTAGCCATCTTTCTAGCACTCGCAATTTTCAACACTGGAGCTTCACATTGTTTCATGTCACAACGATTTGAGAGAACGCACACGATACCCGTTAAGCCTCTCGTTTTAAGATGGAATGTCAGTTCTAGAAATGGAGTTTTGAAGGCAACTTTGGGATATGATCAGTGCCCAGTTGTAGTTTGCGACCGAGAATTCTACAAAATTCAAAGAGCTAGACATTCCAAATTTCTATGCTGTGTTGGGAATGGATTGGCTGGGAGTATTTTATGCTACTATTGACTGCTGTTAAAGGAATGTAGTCTTTGAAATACCAGTTCACCTAGTCTTCCATTTCAAAAGTAGAGACAGAACCTTGGAACCAATAAGCTATCGTGCTAAGCCAAAAACTGCAGAAGTGTCCTCCCTATAAGCTGAAGGAGAAAAAGCCCGAAGTAGTTCGGGAGTTCGAGAATGTTTTCCTTAAAGACATATCAGGTTTACCTCCCGATCGAGCTCTTGAATTTAGTATCGATTTACAATCTGGTGCACAACCTATAATAAAAGCTCTATATTGACTAAGTCTGGAAGGATTGAAAAAAATTCGTATCCAGTTAGACGAGCTCCTGAAGAAAGGTTGGATCAGACCCAATACCTCAAGTTAGGGATCACCGGTGTTACTAGTGAAGAAGAAGGAAGGTACCTACCGGATGTGCATAGATTATCGAGCACTGAACGAAGTAACAATTAAAAACAAGTATCTGCTACCTCGCATCGATGACCTTTTCGATCAGCTATGTGGATCTTGTGTCTTCTCAAACTTAGATCTTCGCTCAGGCTATCATCAGGTGAAGGCCAAGGAGTCTGACATTCTGAAGACGGTGTTTAAGACTCGTTATGGACATTATGAATATCTCGTAATACCATTTGGAGTGTCCAGTGTACAAGCCATTTTTATGAACCTGATGAACCAAGTTTTCCGAGAGTACTTAGACAGGTTTGTTATTATCTTCATCGACGACATTTTGGTGTATCCAAAGAATCGGAAGGAACACACCGATCGCTTATACGTTGTCCTGAAGACGCTACGATGGCATCGGCTCTACGCCAAGTACAGCATGTGTGAATTCTGGCTAGACTAGGTCGGATTTTTCGGACATATCGTTTCAGGTGAAAGAATCTTTATGGATCCAGTTAAGGTGTCAGCTGTCAGCGAGTGGCCTACACCAAAGTCCGTCAAAGATATAAGAAGTTTTCTGGGCTTAGCATGATACTACAGATGCTTCATCAAAGGTTTCTCAAAGATCGCAGCACCCCTGACCAAGCTTAACGTGAAGATGAAGCATTTGTGTGATCAGAAGCATATGAGAAGGCTTTCGTAGAACTCAAATCGAGGTTAATCTCTGCTCCTATTCTCATAATACGGGATCGATCTGGCGGATTTGATATACATTGTGATGCGTCCGATAAGGGATTAGGATGTGTTCTGCATCAGCATGGAAAGGTTGTCGCTTTTGCATCAAAACAGTTAAAGATTCATGAGTGCAACTATCCAACTCATGATCTTGATCTGGAAGCTGTTATCTTCGCACTCAAGATTTGGCGTCACTATCTTTTGGGAGAGCGAGTGGATATATGCACCGACCACAAGAGTCTGAAGTATGTATTTACTCAGAAGGAACTCAACATGCGACAGAGAAGATGACTAAAGCTCATGGCAAACTTCGACATCAACCTACAATATCATCCTGAAAAGATGAGCGTAGTTCCCGATTCACTTAGTCGCCAACCTTTAGTAATGAAGCTCACCGCTCAGTGGAAGCTACAGCAAGAATTGCATGGACTTATGATTGAAGTAGTTGTGCCAAATAACACATCATCTTTGATGAACTTACAAGTCCAGTTCACTCTTCTTAATCAGATCAATGCAGCTCAAACAAATGATGCCAAGCTACAAAAGATCAGAGAACAAGTAGAAAGTGGTATTCGAACAGATTTCATCATCTACAAGGATGGATCCTTGCGGTATGAGAGCCGTTTATGTATGCTAGTTGGCCCTGTTCGAGAAGAGTTGATGAAAGAAGCTCATAGCTCTCTGTATTTTATACACCCAGCGGCACGAAGATGTATAAGGATCTACGGCAACACTACTAGTGGCATGGAATGAAGCGAGAGTAGCAAGGAGTATAGCAAAGTATTTAGTATGTCAGAAAGTGAAGGCTGAACATCACAGAACCACTGGTCTACTTCATCCATTACCGATCCCAAAATGGAAATGGTAGCATATTACCATAGACTTCGTGGTTGCACTCTCTCGCAGCACGAAGGGTAACGACGCAGTTTGGGTTATTGTGAATCGACTCACCTGAAGGGTTTCCTACAGCACCACTACAAGGGTTTGGAGGCAACACACATGCCATATTTAAAATTTATATGGTGCTAGAGAAACAAACTTAAGGATCATGCTAGAAAAGCTAGGGTAACATAACTTTTAACATAAACACAAGTAGTAAAACCTAAGGTTTTGAGAGTACAACCTTTGTAGCTCCCTACGCTAAACTCGTTGGCTACTTGAGGGTTGGAAAAAATTTTCACTTAAGATACTCTAGGTCCACGACGATCCACCCGGAATCCTCTTTGTCCAAGCTTGAAACTTCACTAGATCAAGAGAAAAAGTAGAAGCTAACACTCTAGACGAATGGGCAAGATTAGTGTAGAATGGTGATGTGGTTTGTTTTGTCACTTCAAAACCCTAACTTGATGACTCTTTTGCTCACAAGAGAAAACTAGAGAGCAAGAGAGAAAGGAAGAAGAAGATGATGGCTTGTGAAGAGCTCAAGATAATGATAAGCATATGAATAAAAATGAGAAATGAATATATATATATTTCCTCTTTCTCATTCTTAACCATAGTTATAAAATATCTAGATATTTGTTTTGGATAAAAAATGACCATAGAAATTAAATCATGGTTAAACCAAAGGGTTAGTGCAAGAATAAAATATTAAACCATGATAACAATTTCCAATTCCATTTTTCTTTTCCAAAAATAATATCCATATATTTATAAATGGTGTGAGTCTTATATTGCCAACATCCACTATATCAACAATCATGATAGAATTATGTATGCATGTATGTGTGCATGCACATCCATATGTGCATGAATGAGAATAAATGCATACATGCATGCATACAACAAAAAGACAAGAAAAGGTTTAAAGTGAGAAACTAATGGTCAATGATAAATCAACACTTGATTTAGCAAACCGGTCATATCACATACGACCCGACCAAAAGCAAACCGCTCGATTAATATACGGTATCTCATATGCGCATTTTAACCGGGTCTACACGCATATCTCATATGCGCACCACATCGTTTCACCTGCACTAGGTAACTCCATTGTGGGACTCTAAGACTCGTCAATACGCCGGCAGTGGGTGATGATTATATCAAGCACCCCAAGCCGCAAGCGGTCAGCTAAACGTAACGGCCACCCGGGTATTGAGCGATCAGAAGAAAACAAGCGAACCTGTCACAACTCCCGTCGAGCCAACCGGCAACACTACCGTACAGTCCGGTCTCTTCGTCAGATATGCTGCATATCTAGTCTAGGGATGGTAACGTCGACCCCAATAACTCAATAAGTTGTGCCGATGAATGGTCTATAACAGATCGAGAAACTACTGATAACACTTATCAGTAAATCTCAACAGCCCTGGTCAGGGACATACTGATGTAGCCAATCGAGCACAGCACAGCATCAACTCCCAATACCGGGAGAGACGAAACCCCTCCTATCGCTCATCGCCTTCGTGTGTCTCAGGACTGTACCCAACGGCCACCTGTTTGCACGACTTAGTAGAGCCGTGGTAGGGTGGTAATCAAAGTACAGTGGGAGAACACACAAGAATCTATGACGATCTCGGGTCTACAGACTAACCTGTACCAGTGTCACCTGAGAACTGCTATCCGACGATAGAGATAATTCCATATAGGAGTTCTCGGCGAGTCCGTCCAGTGTACCCAGTCACCACTGAGCACCCGTATACGATCTCGATGTCAAACATCGATGAATGTGGGAACATCCATCGCCCATCATATGGGTCTAGTATCATATACGCTAGTCTACTCTGGTATATCGATGCCCCGTCTCGATACACCTACGACTAGGGACTTTTTCAGGATATGCTTATAAACTGCAGATGTCCCACTAGTATGATCTCCATCATAATCACAGTAGTCAAGCCTATATCCTCATGGCTTTATCAACATGTATGAATGAATAAAAACATGATCAAGTCAACATGTCAGATAAAGAAGAACCAGATAGCATACTATCATTTCGAGCAAGGATGTACACTGAATATATATATACATGTATAAATACATCCACTATCATATAATGGCCTCTAGGGCATACATATATCCAACAATCTCCCACTTGCACTAAGGCCAGTTATTGGCGTATCTCATACCAAACATCTCAAAAAGTCGCTCATGCTGCGGCTGAGGGAGGGCCTTGGTGAGTGGATCCGCGGCGTTATTCTTTGTGTCTACTCTCCTAATCTCGATCTCGCGGCGATCTACAATCTCCCGGATCAAATGAAAGCGCCTCAGGATGTGTCTGGACCGCTGATGGTGTAGGGTTCCTAGGCACACTAATGAGGTCTCACAAGGTATCAACCATGCCATTTTCAAAAATTACAAGTGCCGAGAAACCCTAATACGGATCGTTGACTAGAGTTTAGGAGAAAAATGAAACTAGTTAACAACTTAACTAAGTGAACGGAAATACAACCTTTGTAGATCCGGTCCTCCACCTCCATAGCTCCATGATGAAGTCTCCTTGCTGTCCAAATCGAATCCCGGGCTCTAGCGTCGGCTTCATCGGAGAAATGGGCGGGCTTGGTCGTCGGTTTCGATGCCGAAGATGATCTACGTCGAGGCAACACAAGATCAAGCTCCAACTTCACCAAGTCATGAAAACTTGTGAAGAAAACACCCTATACTACTTGGCAAGAGGTAGAGGATGAAGAAATAGGAAGTGGGTTCACTTTAGAATTGGATTTCTCACTCTTTTTCACTAGTTGCCATTGATGGAGGCAAGCTTTCTTCATGTTGAAGAAAGAGAAGAAGAAGAAGATAATATGATAAGTGTTTTTCAAAAAGAAAATAAAATGAATACTTATCATATTTCAACCATGGTCAAGTGTAGAGAAAGAACTATGGTTAGTTTGGATGGTTAGGGTTAAGCATGAAGACAAAATGGTCACCTAGTCAAAGCTTCATGAAGCTTCAACAACAAACAAAGAAAGCCACCATTTTCTCTTTATCATTTCCATAATAAATAAATAAATAGATAAATGAATAAGTAAATCAAATGAAACCCTAACCACTAACTAACCATGGTTTAATTCTTTACACAAACCCAAGCTAGCATGGATCATCAAACATGATACAATCTTGTGCACAAAAATATATCACATATACAATGTGCACATCAAGTGAGAAAAATCTTTTTAAAGTGAACCAATACTAGTTAATGCAAAGTAATATATCAAATATATAATTATACTTAAATCATTAAATCAACACTTGATTCAATGATCCGGTCATATCTCATATAACCGACTAGTATCCAATGTACCGACTTATCGAATCAATCCTTGATTCGATAACTAGGTTATATCACATACAACCATTCGACACATTCATCGCGAGAATGGAATACAGTATCACATACACGCATTATTCTCGGTCCCGCACATATCTCATATGCGCTCCTATTTTGTTTTGCTTGAGCCAGGAAACCTCTGTGTAGGACTCTAAAGACTCGTCAATACGCCGACAGCAGATGATGATCATATCAAGCACCCACAAGCCGCAAGCGGTCTGCTAAACGTAACGGCCACTCGGGTATTGAGCGATCAGAAGATCGACGAGCAAGCCCGCTCACACTCCTGTGAATCCAACCAGTAACACTTACCGTACAGTCCGGTCTCGTCGTCTGATATGTCGCATATCTCGCCTAGGGGTAGTAAACGTCAGACCCCAATAGCTCGATAAGTCGTGTCGATATGAGGTCTATAACAGTTCGAGAAACTACTGATAACACTTACCAGTAAATCTCAGCAACTCTGGCTAGGGATTTCCGGTTATAGCCAATCGAACACAGCGCAACATCAACTCCTTATACCGGGAGAGACGAATCCCCTCCTATCACTCATTGCCTCCATGTGATTCGGGACTGTACCCAAAAACCACCGTTTTGCACGCCCTCTTGGACGTGGTAAGGTGGAAATCAAAGCACAGTGGGAACCACACAAGACTCTATGACGATCTCGGGTCAACAGACTACTCTGTACCAGTGTCACCAGAGAACTGCCATCTGACGTAAGGTATTATACCATCTGGGAGTTCTCGACGAGTCCGTCCAGTGTACCCAGTCTCTACTGAGCACCCGTATATCATCTCTGATGTCAAACACCAATGGATATGGGATCATCCATCGCCCATCTGTATGGGTCGAGAAGGTATACGCTAGTCTACTCTGGTATATCGATGCCCCATCTCGATACACCCACGACTAGGGACCTTGAAGGATGTACTTATGGACTACCATGTCCCCACTAGTATGATCTGCATCATAGTCCAGGTAGTCAAGTACACATCCTAAGGGCTTTACCAACATGTAACAGAGAGACAATCAGTATACACGTTAAGGTAAAGAGTAACCAGATAGCATACTATCATGTCGAGCAAGAAAGTCCTCCCTATATATGTCCAAGCATCCACTACAATATACATCCTATGTATAGTAATGGCCTCTAGGGCATACATATAACTAACAATCTCCCACTTGCACTAGGGCCATCTGATATCAGTGGTTGAAGTATCTCATACTCAACCATCCCATAATAGTCTCTCTCTGGGAAAAGGCCTTTGTGAGTGGATCCGCCGTGTTGTCCTCTGAGTCTACTCTCCTAACCTTGATCCCTTGGAGATCAACCATCTCCATGATCAGGTGACACTGCCTTAGAATATGTCTGGATCACTGATGGGACCGGCGTTCCTTGGCATAAGCCACAACTCCATTGTCTCACAATGGTTGGCACGTAGTTCATCTCATAAACCAATATACACCCAAACATCCTCTTTGGTAGCATCTTAAGTAGCGATGTATCCTGCCTTTATCGTCTAGTTAGCCACGGTATCTAGCTTGGAACTCTTCCAACATACCGTCCCTTTACTGAGGGTAAAGACAATGCCTGTGACTGACATTCAGTCGTCCTTATCACTCTGGAACCCTTCCAGTGATTCTCCCCAGGATCGATTGATACCATCTCACTACAACTAGTGAGAATCCTAACATCCATTTAGATCTATCTCATAGATCCAAAACCCAGGATTTAGGAGGTATCACTTTGATCCTTTATGGAGAATCATTGTGATAAGCGGAGATTGACCGAGCGTAGCATAGGAAACTCCTTCCCTATCAAGAGCATGTCATCTACGTACTCTACGAGGATTGTCACTATACTCCCTACTACCTTTTTGTTTATACAAGGTTCATCTACCATTTCGATGATGTCAAACTCTTTGACTAACTCATCAAAACAGATGTTCCAACTCCGCGATACCTGCTTTATCCTATAAAGCATCTTGTACACGTTTCCGCTGCTCCCACTGTTTACGAAGCCTTCTGACTGTGTACTTACAGACTCTCTTTTCTGAAACATCATTTAAGAAAAGCAGTCATGACACCCAACCGCCAGATATCGTAGTCATGGTATGAAGCCATGGCAAGTAGGATCTGGATGGACTTAAACATAGCCACTTGAAAAGGTTTCATCATTATTCACGAATGGTCGATGACGAAAAGCTTTAACAAGTCTAGCTTTGAAAGTCTCAACTTTTCCATCTACACCAAGTAATCTTCTCAAGATATACTTGCTCCTGATGGGGATTTAACCCTTCAGATATAGCAACCAAAGTCCATACTTTGTTGGTGTTCATGGATTCCATCTCAGATCGCTAAGCATCCAGCCATTCTTACAGAGTCCCACTCCTGATGGCCAGCTCGAAACTAGTTGGGTCATCATCTCATGATGCAATCCTCGCTCCCACTGTCATAGAGTAACCGAAGTATCTCTCAGGAGGGTGAGGAACCTAACTAGATCGGCGGAGAGGCTGAGGTTCGTTGGTAACTATTGAATCCTTTGGTTCTTTCAAATCATCAACTGCAGTTTGTATAGCTGGAACATTTCCAGTTCTACATAACAGATCTTGCCTCGAGCTTGTCCGGATTTTGCTTTTCAGACATAGGCTGGACAATCCCAAATCTTAACTAACTTAAGAGATGGGCTCTTCCCTTATCATATCAAGTATGAAGTGGTAGGCAACTGATTTGATTTGAACCCTATTCAATAGGTGTGCAGCTTCTCAAGTGCATAACTCCCAAAAAGGAAATAGGTAACTCAGTAGTACTCATCATAGAGCACACCATATCAAATAAGGTGTAATTGCTCCGCCCCGATACACCATCGTGCTTTGGTGTATACGGAGGAGTAATCCTGAGAGAGAATCTCATTCTCTTTTAGAATAGTCCAGGAATTCCGTGCTCAAGTATTCTCTTCCCTGATCACATCAAAGGACATAATACTTATACCCTTATTAGTTCCCTACTTCTAACTTATATTCTGTGAATACCTCAAAAGGTTCTGACTTGTGTTTCAATAGGAACATATGTCTGAATCTTGAGAGATCATCAGAGAATGTAATGAAGTACAAAAAACCGGTCTTGGTATGTGTAGACAGTGGACCTTTATACATCAACATGTATCATCCCAAGAGTTCACTAACTCTTTCTCTGTTTCCAATAAACAGAGCTGGTGTCATTATATCTTTGTGACATGACTGGCAAGTTTCACAAGATGTAAATTCAAACTGATTTAAATATGCATCTACAAGTAACTTCAGCTAGTCGGGTCGCATTGATATGACCTAGTCTACAATACCTCAAGAAGGATCTGTTCATTTCTGAACTCTTCCTCTTGTGTGTGTTCTGTATACTAAGAACTGTAGTTTGATTTAGAACATCAATGCTTTTAGATAACGTGCCTGAACCGATCAACTTTTGATATAGGAAATGTTCAAAACATTATCCAACAATACAAAATTTTATCATTTCTTTACTCATAAAGAGAGTGATATGATTTTGTATATCAGGTTCGGTATCTAATAACATTCGTTCAGAATCAATGTACTGGTAATACAGGGTGACAGTGACCAACAGACTTGGCTGCAACACTTGCCCCGTTTTCTGCCTCATGAAACTTATCACCCGTTCTCAGTTCTTTACCTATCTGTAGCCCATGTAACATATTACATATGCGGGATCCTGATCCGGTATCATATACCCAGGACGTAAAGGACACTGAGAAACAGTTCTATATAATGAACACACCCGAAGATGATGCATCAGCATGCACTTACTTCGTTTGGGCGGCACGGGAATTCTGGTAATCCCCAATTTCCTGCTCTGTCTTATAACAATTATAAGTTGGAGCGGGACCAACGTTCCCCAGCTCAGTATAACAAGCGGGTTCGGTCAAATATCCGTATTATTATCTTGATTAAGGCGTGATATGGTCGCTACCTGGAGAGAGAGAGAAGAAAACACTCAGCGTGCGCTCTTGCAAGAATAGATTGGTCATTATTTTATCTAATCAGGATGGCTCCCACTGTTTTTATCAAATCTTCCTTCAAACCGTAAAAGGAAAGACTAGCCGGGATTAATTACACACTACAAGTTCGCCAATCTTTCAGCCAGGCCAGTGTCGGTACTTTGAGGGAGGTCCCCCGTGCTTTCGCACGAACCTAATTACAGTAAATCTCGTTTTCCCAGAGGCGTAACCTCGTTAACACCTTTCTAGACACCTACTTGATCGGCTAATTGTAATGTGTAAAACTCTCCCAGGAGTAACAATTACTCGTAGTGGGTATCGGGATCCAACTATCTCATAGAAGGTATGCAATCTCATTGCAAATTTCAACACTTGAAATTCCCGATAATTTTGCCTCTAGCGTCCTATGACCTTGATGCAGGCCAACAAACCATAGTGCGCTAGTCAAGTTCAACCCGTCATTTCCTGATTGAATTAAACCCATCCGCACGACCCTTGACGCAGGCCAACAAAGTCGCACGACTACCCTAATCCAATCTGCATCATATGCATAAGCAGATAAATACTAGTTAGCTACCGCACACTACGTCTTGACGCAGGCCAACAAACGTAGCACGAATACTAACTACCACTTATCTGAAATGACAGAGGGCTACGACAGGTTTTTCTGAAAACCTATTGCGTAATGAACTTGATATCGTTGTAGAATCAAATGATTTTAATATGGAGTATTTTTGAGGCTTTTTTAGTTTTGCTAAAGGAGTCACTCCCGGTGAAGGGATCGTCGGTCCTTTTCTCGTCGAATGAGATGCGGGATATATCATATATATCACTGTGCAAAGCAAAAACTCTTAAAAGCAATCAAAAGACAAACCGAGTGTGTAGAATCTGCCAGTTATTGCTAAAGGAGTCACTCCCGATGAAGGGATCTCGGTCCTTTCCTCATCGAATAAGGTGCAGGATATATCACATATACCTCTGTGCAAAGCAAGAACTGTAGCTACCCTTTTTTATTTTGAAATTCGATTCTACAACATCTTTAGGTTTCTTTTACTTTCATTAATCACATTAATGAAGTCCCATCATTTAAGTACCTAAACATCACAGATAAATACGACGTACACTTATGTCATCCGCATTCGCCTCGATGTCCCTTCATGCACCGTTAGGTTAGGTAACTAACGGCAGAGCGGGGCAGGGCTAGCGCGGGTGTAAAACATAAGTAACGCCTATATAATATATCATATATACTATATACAGTATCCATCACAGAACATATCACATGATCACATCACAGATATCGCAGCAGAAGAATCATATGAAATATTGGATATACTAGGACGTCCGTGTTTTCAATACGAACCAGTATAAAACACGGATTCCACGGTCGCGATGAATAGCCAAACCCACACCCCTAGACCCCTACGAGAGTGGCAAGCAACCCTACCAATTCTAGAGTTAGGATACCCGGACTCGACTCCTCGAGTTGGTCTCCCACTGGACTCCAGAACCCGGTTACTTGTGCCCTCCTCCTTGGGTCTATCCTAGTGCGGAAAAGTAAATAATATACAAAGGGTGACATCTTCCGCAACCTGGAAGTGCCCCAATAAAAGAATATTACATACAAGTTTTTACATGAATGAAAATGAAAAACACTCATCTCACATAAAAACCCCCAGCTATTCAAACACGACGATCCAATATAACATATTCAGCAACACATAACATCACATGTCATCAACGTAAGTAAATATGCGCATCCCAATTGTCGTTGATATATAGCAACGAAACCGGCGATATCATAAATTACACTTACGGTCACAGAAAAGAAAGTGTAAAACTACAACAGTTGGAATCCGCAACCTCTTTAGACATCGCATGCCTAATCAAATGAAATACTTAGACATCACATGCCTAACAATTATAAACCCCGCATTTCAGTCTCATTATCGAAAACTCTTTTCAATATCAAGTCGGGCAATTCAACAGGATTCCCGACATTCTGATCGAATGCTCGTCGCAAACTTTAGTAGACGGCCGCACCCTCGATACCGTCGACGAAGTGCACCAAGGCGGAACACCGCTACCGCGAGCACCCGAACGGATGCTTTCGGCGACGGGGTTCTCCTACAGTCACTTGGTCGGGGCTATGGGGCGAGGCTGTCTATTAAGTTTACCCGGCGAGTATCCGCGTACGCTACGTGATTGCGACGGAATTTTGATCACATCAAAATTCCGTGGCAACCGATCAAGTGACATTAAACTGCTATGTTTATAACATTCATTCAGTTATCTCATAACTACTTGTGAATTCCAAATGTTGTATCCCATTCCGGATAAATAGAAAATGTTAAACTTTCCGATCGAACATTCAAACACCCAAGTTTTCCCGAAACAGCTCAACACATGAAACAAGTTTAAAAACATTCACTTCATGCCTCAGTACCAACGATCCAGCCGTAGAAGGGTCAAGCCAACGCCTCATATGTGGCACGCCATACTGCCCCAAACCCTAAGGTTCAAAGGGCAGTTCAAGACGGTCACATAATCGAGTTAAGGTTTGTTGTCTTCTAGAGGGACCATCGCGTTACTTGCACTACTTAGAACGTCATTAAACTACGGAAAGATCCAACACTTGGAAATTTCCCGACAGGGGAAAAAGTGGGTATTTATATCCGGTCGAACTTTTTAACATATTCTAAAATTATCCGGAAAAGCACGCAGACAAAATTAGACAATCCGATCGAAACACCGAGTCCCCAATACAACCCAGAAAACTCAACTCTTGAGTAAAAGTTAAAATATCCCAGAAAATACAGCACTAGAATATAGGAATTACTGTGCAAATTTTGTTGGGAGAACCGACCGTACGGCGGCGGAACCGCCGCGAGAGCCAGGCTCCTGCCGCGGTTCCGCGGCGGTTTAATAGAGTTAGTTCCACGAAATCTACAGTAATTCCTATAAAACCCTGCTTAATTTTCTGCATATTTTTAATATGGAAAATTCCCGGTTTTGGAAAAATGTACAGAGAAGGCTATTGTATTAGGATTTCGGGTTCGAACGGACTTCTAACTTCGTCTACACATCGCCTAAGGCTCTAGCTAGGCTCTGATACCACTGTAGGGTTCCTAGGCACACTAATGAGGTCTCACAAGGTATCAACCATGCCATTTTCAAAAATTACAAGTGCCGAGAAACCCTAATACGGATCGTTGACTAGAGTTTAGGAGAAAAATGAAACTAGTTAACAACTTAACTAAGTGAACGGAAATACAACCTTTGTAGATCCGGTCCTCCACCTCCATAGCTCCATGATGAAGTCTCCTTGTTGTCCAAATCGAATCCCGGGCTTTAGCGTCGGCTTCATCGGAGAAATGGGCGGGCTTGGTCGTCGGCTTCGATGCCGAAGATGATCTACGTCGAGGTAACACAAGATCAAGCTCCAACATCACCAAGTCATGAAAACTTGTGAAGAAAACACCCTATACTACTTGGCAAGAGGTAGAGGATGAAGAAATAGGAAGTGGGTTCACTTTAGAATTGGATTTCTCACTCTTTTTCACTAGTTGCCATTGATGGAGGCAAGCTTTCTTCATGTTGAAGAAAGAGAAGAAGAAGAAGATAATATGATAAGTGTTTTTCAAAAAGAAAATAAAATGAATACTTATCATATTTCAACCATGGTCAAGTGTATAGAAAGAACTATGGTTAGTTTGGATGGTTAGGGTTAAGCATGAAGACAAAATGGTCACTTAGTCAAAGCTTCATGAAGCTTCAACAACAAACAAAGAAAGCCACCATTTTCTCTTTATCATTTCCATAATAAATAAATAAATAAATAGATAAATGAATAAGTAAATCAAATGAAACCCTAACCACTAACTAACCATGGTTTAATTCTTTACACAAACCCAAGCTAGCATGGATCATCAAACATGATACAATCTTGTGCACAAAAATATATCACATATACAATGTGCACATCAAGTGAGAAAAATCTTTTTAAAGTGAACCAATACTAGTTAATGCAAAGTAATATATCAAATATATAATTATACATTAAATCATTAAATCAACACTTGATTCAATGATCCGGTCATATCTCATATAACCGACTAGTATCCAATGTATCGACTTATCGAATCAATCCTTGATTCGATAACTAGGTTATATCAAATACAACCATTCGACACATTCATCGCGAGAATGGAATACGGTATCACATACACGCATTATTCTCGGTCCCGCACATATCTCATATGCGCTCCTATTTTGTTTTGCTTGAACCAGGAAATCTCTGTGTAGGACTCTAAAGACTCGTCAATACGCCGGCAGCAGATGATGATCATATCAAGCACCCACAAGCCGCAAGCGGTCTGCTAAACGTAACGGCCACCCGGGTATTGAGCGATCAGAAGATCGACGAGCAAGCCCGCTCACACTCCTGTGAATCCAACCAGTAACACTTACCGTACAGTCCGGTCTCGTCGTCTGATATGTCGCATATCTCGCCTAGGGGTGGTAAACGTCAGACCCCAATAGCTCGATAAGTCGTGTCGATATGAGGTCTATAACAGTTCGAGAAACTACTGATAACACTTACCAGTAAATCTTAGCAACCCTGGCCAGGGATTTCCGGTTATAGCCAATTGAACACAGCGCAACATCAACTCCTTATACCGGGAGAGACGAATCCCCTCCTATCGCTCATTGCCTCCATGTGATTCGGGACTGTACCCAAAAACCACCGTTTTGCACGCCCTCTTGGACGTGGTAAGATGGAAATCAAAGCACAGTGGGAACCACACAAGACTCTATGACGATCTCGGGTCAACAGACTACTCTGTACCAGTGTCACCAGAGAACTGCCATCCGACGTAAGGTATTATACCATCTGGGAGTTCTCGGCAAGTCCGTCCAGTGTACCCAGTGTAGGGTTCCTAGGTACCCTAGTGAGGTCTCACAAGGCATCGAACATGCCAATTTAAAAAAAATGGTGCCGAGAAACCCTAGACTACGGATCTTAGACTAGATGTTTAGGCGAAACTAAAAACTAGTTAACTACTTAACTAGAAGTTAGATGCTACAACCTTTGTAGATCCGGATTTCTACCTCCTTAGCTCCACGTGGTCATGCCCTCGCTGTCCATCATGAATCCTCGACTCATTCGTCGGCTTCATCGGAAAACGGGCGAGCAAGGTCGTCGGCTTCGTGTCAAAGACGATCTACGTCGAGGTTGCACTAGTTCAAGCTCCGACTTCACCAAGTAGTGAAACTTGTGAAGAAAACACCCAAAACAACTTGGCAAGAGGTAGAGGGTGAAGAAATAGGAGGTGGGTTCACTTTAGAATTGGATTTTACTCACTTGATCTCAAGTTGCCATTAATGTAGCAAGCTTGAAGAAGAAGAAGAAGAAGAAGATGATAGAATTATGATAAGTATTTCTAAAAGAAAAAGAAAATCTATACTTATCATAACTCTAACTCAAGTTAGGTGTAGAGAATAAACCATGGTTAGTAGAGTGGGTTAGGGTTAAGCAAGATGACAAGAATGGTTGCTAAAGTCAAGGGTTCATGAAGCTTCATATAAGAAACAAAAATAGCCACCATTCTCATTTAAACTTATCCAAATAAATGAATAAACAAATAAATGAATAAATAAAAATGCAAAACCCTAATTATCATAATAACCATGGTTTAATTCTATTCACTTAACCATATGATCAAGTATCATCAAACATGATACAAAAATGTGCACAAAAGTATATCACATATACAATGTGCAATCCCAGTGAGAAAAATCCGTTTAAAGTGAACCAATACTAGCTAATGCAAAGTAATATATCAAATATATAATTATGCATTAAATCATTAAATCAACATTTGATTCAATGATCCGGTCATGTCGCACATAACCGACTAGAATCCAATGTATCGATTTATCGAATCAATGATTCGATAACTAGGTCATATCGAATATAACCAATCGAAACATATATCGCGAGAATGAAATGCGGTATCACATACACGCATTATTCTCGGTCCTGCACATATCTCATATGCGCTCCTATTTCGTTTCGCTTGAGCCAGGAAACCTCTGTGTAGGACTCTAAAGACTCGTCAATACGCCGGTAGCAGATGATGATCATATCAAGCATCCACAAGCCGCAAGCGGTCTGCTAAACGTAACGGCCACCCGGGTATTGAGCGATCAGAAGATCGACGAGCTAGCCCGCTCACACTCCTGTGAATCCAACCAGTAACACTTACCGTACAGTCCGGTCTCTTCGTCTGATATGTCGCATATCAAGTCTAGGGGTGGTATACGTCAGACCCCAATAACCGATAAGTCGTGCCGATGTAAGGCTCATAACGGGTCGAGAAACTACTGGTAACACTTACCAGCAAATCTCTGATCAGCCCTGGCCAGGGACTTCCCTGTTACGGCCAATCGAGCACAGCGCAACATCAACCCCCAATACCGGGAGAGACGAAACCCCTCCTATCGCTCATTGCCTCCATGTGACTCGGGACTGTACCCAAAGACCACCGTTTTGCACGCCCTCATGGACGTGGTAAGGTGGAGATCAAAGCACAGTGGGAATCACACAAGACTCTATGACGATCTCGGGTCTACAGACTAACCTGTACAAGTGTCACCTGAGAACTGCCATCTGACGTGAGGTATAATACCATCTGGGAGTTCTCGGCGAGTCCGTCCAGTGTACCCAGTCTCCACTGAGCACCCGTATACCATCTCTGATGTCAAACACCAATGGATATGGGATCATCCATCGCCCATCACATGGGTCGAGAAGCGTATACGCTAGTCTACTCTGGTATATCGATGCCCCGTCTCGATATACCCACGACTAGGGACCTTGAAGGATGTACTTATGGACTACCATGTCCCCACTAGTATGATCTGCATCATAGTCCAGGCAGTCAAGTACACATCCTAAGGGCTTTACCAACATGTAACTATAAGACAGTATAAAGAGACTAGTGTACATGTTAAGATAAAGAGTAACCAGATAGCATACTATCATATCGAGCAAGAAAGTCATCTCTATATATGTCCAAGCATCCAATATAATATACATCATCAGTACAATACTGGCCTCTAGGGCATACATACAACTAACAATCTCCCACTTGCACTAGGGCCAGCTGCTGTAGTATCGCATACCGAGAATCCCGAAGAGTCTCTCAAACTGTATCTGGGGAATGGCCTTCGTGAGTGGATCCGCCGTGTTGTCCTTCGTGTCAACTCTCCTAACCTCGATCTCCCGGCGATCAACTATCTCCCGGATCAGGTGATACCGCCTCAGAATATGTCTGGATCGCTGATGGGACCTGGGTTCCTTGGCCAAAGCCACCGCTCCATTGTTATCGCAATACAAAGGTATTGGATGTTCAATGGATGGAACCACACCAAGTTCAGTAATGAACTTCTTGATCTAGACAGCTTCTTTAGCAGCATCGTTGGCAGCGATGTATTCAGCCTCCATCGTCGAGTCTGCCACGGTTTCCTGCTTGGAACTCTTCCAGCTAACCGTCCCTCCGTAAAGGGTAAAGACAAAACCCGACTGCGACTTAGAGTCGTCCTTATCACTCTGGAAGCTGGAATCGGTAAAGGACTCCACTTGGAATTCTCCGTTACCATACACCAAGAACATATCTCTAGTCCTTCGTAAGTACTTGAGAATGCTCTTCACAGCTGTCCAGTGACTCTCTCCAGGATCAGCTTGATACCTGCTCACTACACTTAGTGAGTATGCTACATCGGGTCTGGTACATAGCATCGCATACATGATAGAGCCTACTGCCGAAGCATAGGGTATCCCTTGCATGCGAGCTCTCTCCAAATCAGTCTTGGGAGACATCTCTTTGGAGAGAGTGACTCCAGAGATCGTGGGCAAGTTCCCATGCTTGGACTCTTCCATACTAAACCTCTTTAGTATGGTGTCAATGTACCTGGATTGGGACAATCCCAAAATCCATTTGGATCTATCTCTATAGATCCTAATCCCCAATATGCAGGAGGCATCACCAAGATCTTTCATCGAGAATCTTTGTGATAAGAAGAGCTTGACCGATTGCAGCATAGGAATATCATTTCCTATCAAGAGTATGTCGTCCACGTACAATACGAGGAAGACAACCTTACTCTCTGCCACCTTCTTGTAGATACAAGGTTCATCTGGATTTTTGACGAAATCAAACTCTTTGATAACGACGTCAAAGCAGATGTTCCAACTCCGCGATGCTTGCTTTAATCCATAAATGGATTTAAGCAGCTTGCACACCTTCCTGCTGCTCCCACTGTCTACGAAGCCCTCTGGCTGAGTCATGTACACGCACTCTTCTAAATCACCATTTAGAAAGGCGGTCTTAACATCCATTTGCCAGATTTCGTAATCATGATATGCAGCGATGGCAAGCATGATCCGGATGGATTTAAGCATAGCCACTGGAGAAAAGGTTTCATCATAGTCCACACCTAGTCTTTGACGAAAACCTTTTGCAACAAGTCTAGCTTTGAAAGTCTCCACTTTCCCATCTACACCAAGTTTCTTCTTGAAGATCCACTTGCTCCCAATGGGTTTTACCCCTTCAGGAGCAACTTCCAAAGTCCATACTTTGTTGGTGTACATGGATTCCATCTCAGACCGCATAGCATCCAGCCATTTCACTGAGTCCCCACTCGTGATGGCCTGCTCGAAGCTAGTTGGGTCATCATCCTCCATGATGCAATCCTCGCTCCCACCATCCATGAGAAAACCGTAGTATCTCTCAGGTGGGCGAGGAACCCTACTAGATCGGCGGAGAGGCTGGGGTTCATCAGGAACTACGGAATCCTCTGGTTCAACCAAATCTTCTGTTGTAGTCTGTATTGCTGGAACCTCTTCCAGTTCTACCTCAATGCCACCTATCTGTTTCATAAGAAAACCTTTTTCTAAGAAAGTGGCATGCCGAGAAACAAACACTTTTTGTTCCTCGGAGTGGTAGAAGATATACCCTCGCGAATGTTTGGGATATCCAACAAACTTACATAGAACAGACATTGCCTCGAGCTTGTCCGGATTTTGTATTTTAACATAGGCCGGACAACCCCATATCTGAATAAAATTAAGACATGGTCTCTTGCCATTCCATATCTTATATGGAGTGGTAGGCACTGATTTGGTTGGAACTCTATTCAGTAGGTATGCAGCAGTCTCCAGTGCATATCCCCAGAAGGAGATAGGTAACTCAGCTGTACTCATCATAGAGCGCACCATATCTAATAGGGTGCGATTTCTCCGCTCCGATACACCGTTGTGCTGTGGTGTATATGGAGGAGTCAGCTGAGAGAGAATCCCATTCTCTTTTAGGAAGTCCCGGAATTCATTGCTCAAGTATTCACCTCCTCGATCAGATCGTAGGATTTTAATACTTTTTCCGGTTTGGTTCTCAACTTCTTGTTTATATTCCCTAAATTTCTCAAAAACTTCTGATTTGTGTTTCATCAGGAACACATACCCGAACCTAGAGAGATCGTCAGTGAATGTAATGAAGTATGAAGAACCATCCCTGGCATGTGTAGACATGGGACCGCATACATCACTATGTATCAGTCCCAAGAGTTCGGTAACTCTTTCTCCGTGTCCCGTAAACGGAGTCTTGGTCATCTTGCCTTTGAAACATGACTGGCAAGTGTCATAAGATGAAAATTCGAAAGGTTTCAAATATCCATCTTTATGCAACTTAGCCAGTCGTGTCGCATTGATGTGACCTAGTCTACAATGCCACAAGAAAGAATCGTTCAGTTCTGAACTCTTCCTCTTGTGTGTGTTTGTTATACTCAGAACTGTTGATTGGTTTAGAACATAAATGCCACTGCACAACGTGCCTGATCCAACCAACTTTTGGTTATGGAAAATGTTCATAACATTGTCCTGTAGTACAAAATTATATCCTTCTTTACTTAATAAAGACACCGATATAATGTTGCATATCAGGTTCGGCATGTAATAACATTCGTTCAGAACCAATGTATTACCAGTTGGTAATACAAGGTGATATTCCCCGACAGTCTTAGCTGCAACAATTGCACCATTTCCAACTCTAATGTCTTTATCACCTTCTCCAAGTTCTCTACCTTTCTTAAGCCCATGTAACTGATTACATATATGGGATCCTGACCCGGTATCCAATACCCAGGACGTAGAGCAAATGGAGAAACAGTTCTCAGTAACGAACACACCCGAAGAAAATGCATCAGCATGTACTTTCTTCATTCGGGTGGCATGGGAATCCTGGTATTTCCCTATATCCTGTTCATTCCTATAACTCTTATAGGAAAGAACGGAACCAACGTTCCCCAGCACAGTATAACATGCGGGTTCGGTCAATACATCCATATTATTATCTTCATTAGGGCATGAAATGGTCACTACCTGGAGAGAGAGAGAAGAAAACACTTTAGCGTATGCTCGTGCAAGATCAGATTGGTTATTATCTTATCTAATCAGGATGGCTCCCACTGCTTTTTATCAAATCTTCCTTCAAACCCTAAAAGGAAAGACTAGCCGGGATTAATTACACACTACAAGTTCGCCAATCTTTCAGCCAGGCCAGTGTCGGTACTTTGAGGGAGGTCCCCCGTGCTTTCGCACGAACCTAATTAATGTAAACCTCGTTTTCCCAGAGGCGTAACCCCGTTCACACCTTTCTAGACACCTACTTGATCGGCTAATTGCAATGTGCAAAACTCTCCCAGGAGTAACTCTTACTCGCAGTGGGTATCGGGATCCAACTATCTCATAGAAGGTATGCAATCTCATTGCAAATTTCAACACTTGAAATTCCCGATAATGTTTTGCCCCTAGCGTCCTATGACCTTGACGGAGGCCAAACAACCCATAGTCCGCTAGTCAAGTTCAACCCGTCATTTCCTGATTGAATTAAACCCACCCGCACGACCCTTGACGGAGGCCAAACAACGCCGTACGAATACCCTAATCCAATCGCATCATATGCTAGCAGATAAGCACTAGTTAGCTACCGTACACTGCGTCTTGACGGAGGCCAAACTACCGCAGCACGAATACTAACTAATACTTATCTGAAATGACGGAGGGCTACGCAGGTTTTTCATAAAAACCATGAGCGTAATGAACTTGATATCGTTGTAGAATCAAATGAAGTTTTGAAATGGAGTGATTTTGAGGCTTTTCTAGTTTTGCTAAAGGAGTCACTCCCGGCGAAGGGATCTCGGTCCTTTCCTCGTCGAATGAGGTGCGGGATATATCATATATATCGCTGTGCAAAGCAAAAATCCAAAAAGCAGTCAAAAGCAAACCGAGTGTGTAGCATTTGCCAGTTATTGCTAAAGGAGTCACTCCCGGTGAAGGGATCTCGGTCCTTTCCTCATCGAATAAGGTGCAGGGTATATCATATATACCGCTATGCAAAGCAAGAACTGTAGCTACCTGTTTTGTTTAAAATCTGATTCTACAACATCTTAGGTTTCTTTTCTTTCATTAATCACATTAATGAAGTCCCATCATTTAAATACCTAAACATCACAGATAGATATGACGTACACTTATGCCATCCGCATTCGCCTCGATGTCCCCTCGTGCACCGTTAGGTTAGGTAACTAACGACAGAGCAGGGCAGGGCTAGCGCGGGTGTAAAACATAAGTAACGTCTATATAATATATCATATATACTATATACTATATCCATCACAGAATCACAACACAGATATCGCAGCAGAATAAACATATGAAATATTGGATATACTAGGACGTCCGTGTTTTCAATACGAGCCAGTATAAAACACGGATTCCACGGTCGTGATGAATAGCCAATCCCACACCCCCAGACCCCTACGAGAGCGGCAAGCAACCCTGCCAATTCTAGGGTTAGGAGACCCGGACTCGACTCCTCGAGTTGGTCTCCCACTGGACCCCAGAACCCGGTTACTTGTGCTCCCTTCCTTGGGTCTATCCTAATGCGGAAAAGTAAATAATATACAAAGGGTGACAACTTCCGCTACCTGGAAGTGCCCCAAATAAAAGAATATTACATACAAGTTTTTACATGAATGAAAATGAAAAACACTCATCTCACATAAAAACCCCCGGCTATTCAAACACGACGATCCAATATAACATATCCAGCAACACATAACATCACATGTCATCAACGTAAGTAAGTATGCATACCCCAATTGTCGTTGACGTATAGCAACGAAACCGGCGATATGAACATACTACACTTACGGTCACAGAAAAGAAAGTGTAAAACTACAACAATTGGAATCCGCAACCTCTTTAGACATCATATGCCTAACAGTTACAAACCCCGCATTTTAGTCTCATTATCGAAAACTCTTTTCAATATCATATGGGACTAAATTGCTAGATTTATAACATTCATTCAGTTATCTCATAACTAATTGTGAATTCCAATTATTGTATCACATTCCAGATAAACAGAAAATGTTAAACTTTCCGATCGAACAGTCGAATACCCTAGTTTTCCCGATACAGCTCAACACATGAAATAAGTCTAACAACATTCAGTTCGTGCCTCAGTACCGACGGTCCAGCCGTAGAAGGGTCAAGCCAACGCCTCACATGTGGCACGCCGTACTGCCCCAAACCCAAAGGTTCAAAGGGCAGTTCAAAACTGTCACATAATCGAGTTAAGGTTTGTTGTCTTCTAGAGGGTCCATCGCGTTACTTGCACTACTTAGAACGTTGTTAAACTACGGAAAAATCCAACATTTGGAAATTTCCCGACAGGGAAAAAGTTGGGTATTTATATCCGGTCGAACTTTTTAACATATTCTATAAATTATCCGGAAATACACAAAGACGAAATTTGATAATCCGATCGACCTATAGAAGCTCCAAAGCAACCCCAGAAAGTGCAACTCATGAAAAATATTAAAAACAACCAGAGAACTCAGCACCGTTAAATAAGAGTTACTGTGCACAAATATAGGGATGACGTCATCAAGCCGCCGCGGAACCGCCGCCTAAGCTGGCTTAGGCCGCGGTTCCGCCGCGCCTGTCACTGTTCATGGAATAAAATTTGCGTCGTAACTCTTAGAATTCCCTGCTGAGTTTTCTGCATATTTTTAATTTTGAAAAATCCACGATTTTAGAAAAAGTACAGAGAGCAATTTTTGGGGTTCGGTTTCGGTTCGATCGGAGTTCAAATTCCGTCTAGACTTCGCCTAAGGCTCTAGCTAGGCTCTGATACCACTGTAGGGTTCCTAGGCACCCTAGTGAGGTCTCACAAGGCATCGAACATGCCAATTTAAAAAAAATGGTGCCGAGAAACCCTAGACTACGGATCTTAGACTAGATGTTTAGGCGAAACTAAAAACTAGTTAACTACTTAACTAGAAGTTAGATGCTACAACCTTTGTAGATCCGGATTTCCACCTCCTTAGCTCTACGTGGTCATGCCCTCGCTGTCCATCATGAATCCTCACCTCATTCGTCGGCTTCATCGGAAAACGGGCGAGCAAGGTCGTCGGCTTCGTGTCAAAGACGATCTACGTCGAGGTTGCACTAGTTCAAGCTCCGACTTCACCAAGTAGTGAAACTTGTGAAGAAAACACCCAAAACAACTTGGCAAGAGGTAGAGGGTGAAGAAATAGGAAGTGGGTTCACTTTAGAATTGGATTTTACTCACTTGATCTCAAGTTGCCATTAATGTAGCAAGCTTGAAGAAGAAGAAGAAGATGATAGAATTATGATAAGTATTTCTAAAAGAAAAAGAAAATCTATACTTATCATAACTCTAACTCAAGTTAGGTGTAGAGAATAAACCATGGTTAGTAGAGTGGGTTAGGGTTAAGCAAGATGACAAGAATGGTTGCTAAAGTCAAGAGTTCATGAAGCTTCATATAAGAAACAAAAATAGCCACCATTCTCATTTAAACTTATCCAAATAAATGAATAAACAAATAAATGAATAAATAAAAATGCAAAACCCTAATTATCATAATAACCATGGTTTAATTCTATTCACTTAACCATATGATCAAGTATCATCAAATATGATACAAAAATGTGCACAAAAGTATATCACATATACAATGTGCAATCCCAGTGAGAAAAATCCGTTTAAAGTGAACCAATACTAGCTAATGCAAAGTAATATATCAAATATATAATTATGCATTAAATCATTAAATCAACATTTGATTCAATGATCCGGTCATGTCGCACATAACCGACTAGAATCCAATGTATCGATTTATCGAATCAATGATTCGATAACTAGGTCATATCGAATATAACCAATCGAAACATATATCGCGAGAATGAAATGCGGTATCACATACACGCATTATTCTCGGTCCTGCACATATCTCATATGCGCTCCTATTTCGTTTCGCTTGAGCCAGGAAACCTCTGTGTAGGACTCTAAAGACTCGTCAATACGCCGGTAGCAGATGATGATCATATCAAGCATCCACAAGCCGCAAGCGGTCTGCTAAACGTAACGGCCACCCGGGTATTGAGCGATCAGAAGATCGACGAGCTAGCCCGCTCACACTCCTGTGAATCCAACCAGTAACACTTACCGTATAGTCCGGTCTCTTCGTCTGATATGTCGCATATCAAGTCTAGGGGTGGTATACGTCAGACCCCAATAACCGATAAGTCGTGCCGATGTAAGGCTCATAACGGGTTGAGAAACTACTGGTAACACTTACCAGCAAATCTCTGATCAGCCCTGGCCAGGGACTTCCCTGTTACGGCCAATCGAGCACAGCGCAACATCAACCCCCAATACCGGGAGAGACGAAACCCCTCCTATCGCTCATTGCCTCCATGTGACTCGGGACTGTACCCAAAGACCACCGTTTTGCACGCCCTCATGGACGTGGTAAGGTGGAGATCAAAGCACAGTGGGAATCACACAAGACTCTATGACGATCTCGGGTCTACAGACTAACCTGTACAAGTGTCACCTGAGAACTGCCATCTGACGTGAGGTATAATACCATCTGGGAGTTCTCGGCGAGTCCGTCCAGTGTACCCAGTCTCCACTGAGCACCCGTATACCATCTCTGATGTCAAACACCAATGGATATGGGATCATCCATCGCCCATCACATGGGTCGAGAAGCGTATACGCTAGTCTACTCTGGTATATCGATGCCCCGTCTCGATATACCCACGACTAGGGACCTTGAAGGATGTACTTATGGACTACCATGTCCCCACTAGTATGATCTGCATCATAGTCCAGGCAGTCAAGTACACATCCTAAGGGCTTTACCAACATGTAACTATAAGACAGTATAAAGAGACTAGTGTACATGTTAAGATAAAGAGTAACCAGATAGCATACTATCATATCGAGCAAGAAAGTCATCTCTATATATGTCCAAGCATCCAATATAATATACATCATCAGTACAATACTGGCCTCTAGGGCATACATATAACTAACACCCAGTCTCTACTGAGCACCCGTATATCATCTCTGATGTCAAACACCAATGGATATGGGATCATCCATCGCCCATCTGTATGGGTCGAGAAGGTATACGCTAGTCTACTCTGGTATATCGATGCCCCATCTCGATACACCCACGACTAGGGACCTTGAAGGATGTACTTATGGACTACCATGTCCCCACTAGTATGATCTGCATCATAGTCCAGGTAGTCAAGTACACATCCAAAGGGCTTTACCAACATGTAACAGAGAGACAATCAGTATACACGTTAAGGTAAAGAGTAACCAGATAGCATACTATCATGTCGAGTAAGAAAGTCCTCCCTATATATGTCCAAGCATCCACTACAATATACATCCTATGTATAGTAATGGCCTCTAGGGCATACATATAACTAACAGATAGGACCTGGGCTCTTTGGCTAACGCCATAGCCCCATTATTATCACAACACAATGGTATTGGATCAATAATGGTTGGAACTACTCCTAGCTCCGAGACGAACTTCTTCATCCAGACGACTTCCTTGGCGGCATCATTCGCAGCAATGTACTCAGCATCCATCGTAGAGTCTGCAACGGTATCTTGTTTGGAACTCTTCCAACTTACCGCCCCTTTATTGAGGGTAAATACAAACCCGGAGATAGATTTGCTGTCGTCCTTATTGCTCTGGAAGCTCGAATCGGTAAAGGCCTCCATTTGGAGATCTCCATTACCATACACCAAGAACAATTCTTTAGTCCTTCGCAAGTACTTAAGAATATTCTTCACAGCTATCCAGTGATTCTCCCCTGGGTTGGATTGATACCTGCTTACAAGACTAAGTGCATAAGCTACATCTGGGCGCGTACATAACATCGCATACATTATAGATCCTACTGCCGAAGCATATGGTATAATGCTCATGCGAGCTCTCTCTTCATCGGTCTTTGGGCAAGAGTCCTTAGAGAGAGTGACCCCATGGCAAGCGGGTAAGGCACCCCGCTTGGAGTCTTCCATACTAAACCTTTTTAGGATGGTGTTGATGTACCTGGTTTGTGACAATCCCAATAACCTCTTGGATCTATCCCTATAGATCCTAATGCCCAGAATGTATGTGGCATCACCCAGGTCCTTCATGGAGAACCTTAGTGATAAGAAAGATTTGACCGACTGTAGCATAGGAATATCATTTCTTATCAGAAGAATGTCATCCACATACAATACGAGGAATATGACAGCTCTCCCTACAGCCTTCTTATAAACACAAGGTTCATCTGAATTTTTGATGAACTCAAACTCTTTGATAACATCATCGAAACAGATGTTCCAACTCTGTGATGCCTGCTTTAACCCATAGATGGATTTTAGCAATCTACATGCTTTCCCCCCGCTTCCACTGTCAATGAAGCCCTTTGGTTGATCCATATAAATGCATTCTTCTAAATCTCCATTTAGAAATGGCGTTTTAACGTCCATCTGCCAGATTTCATAGTCATAGTGGCAGCTATAGCAAGTAGGATTCGAATGGATTTAAGCATGGCTACGGGAGAAAAAGTTTCGTCATTGTCCAAACCTGGTCTTTGACGAAAACCCTTCGCCACAAGTCTTGCCTTATAGGTCTCTACCTGCCCATCTACACCAATCTTTCTTTTAAAGATCCATTTGCACCCCACAGGTTTTACCCCAGGGGGTACAACATCCAAAGTCCATACTTTGTTAGTGTACATAGACTCCATTTCGGATCTCATGGCATCCAGCCACTTCACAGAGTGTCCACTCGTGATAGCTTGCTGAAAGCTGGTAGGGTCATCATCCTCCATGATGCAGTCTTCTCTGTCATCATCAATGAGGAAACCGTAGTACCTCTCTGGTGGGCGAGAAGTCCTACCAGACCTACGGAGTGGCCGAGGTTCCTCAGTTTCTGTTGCAACAGTCGGTTCAACCAAGTCGTCATTTGTAATTTGTGTCTCTAGAACCTCTTCTAGATCCACCACATTGCCATCAGTTTCATTTGTGAAAAACTCTTTTTCCAAGAATGTGGTATACTGAGAAACAAACACCTTTTGTTCCTCCTTGTGGTAAAACAGATATCCATAAGAATTCTTTGGATATCCCACAAAATTACACATGACCGACCGTGTCTCAAGTTTGTCCAGATTCTGCTTTTTAACATAGGCCGGGCAACCTCAAATCTTAATTCTCTTAAGAGATGGTCTCTTCCCATGCCATATCTCATATGGTGTGGTAGACACGGTTTTGGTTGGGACCCTATTCAGTAGAAACGCTGCAGTTTCCAATGCATACCCCCAAAATGAGATGGGTAACTCAGTATCACTCATCATGGAACGGACCATATCTAATAGGGTCCGATTCCGTCGTTCTAACACACCGTTGTGCTGTGGTGTGTAAGGAGGAGTGAGCTGAGAGAGAATCCCATTCTCTTTTAGGAAGTTTGCAAACTCTGTACTGAGGTACTCCCCACCTCGATCTGATCGAAGCATTTTGATGCTCAAGCCGGTTTGTTTTTCTACTTCTTGTTTATATTCAGTGAATTTCTCGAAAGCTTCGGATTTGTGCTTTAATAAAAATACATGACCGAATCTTGAGAAATCATCAGTGAAAGTAATGAGTATGAAAAACCGCCTCTAGCCTGTGTAGACATTGGCCCACATACATCACTATGTATGAGGCCTAAGAGCTCAGTAGCTCTTTCTCCGTGTCCGGTAAACGGAGTTTTGGTCATTTTACCCTTGATACAAGACTGGCAAGTCGCATAAGATTTATATTCAAAAGGGTTTAAATATCCATCTTTGTGCAACTTGTTTAGTCTTGTTTCGTTAATATGACCAAGTCTACAGTGCCAAAGAAAAGCTTCATTTATTTCTGAAAGTTTTCTTTTATTAGTGTGTTGTATGCTGAAAACTGTGTGTTGATTTAGAACGTATATCCCGTTATTAAGCGTACCATACCCAACCAACATTTGATTCAGGTGAATGTTCATAACATTGTTCTGCAATACAAAATTATATCCTTCATTGTCTAACAAAGAAACGGATATTATATTACAAAGCATACTAGGTACAAAAAAACATGGGTTCAAAACCAATATACACGGCAACCCCAAATGATACTTTCCCACTGCAACTGTATGTACATTGGAACCATTTCCAACGCGGAGAGTATGGTCACCTATCTTCAAAACCTTGCTATTTCTCAGCCCCTGCATAGAATTGCAAATGTGAGAACCTGAACCGGTATCTAATACCCAGGAAGCAGAGTTTATTGAAAAACAGTTTTCTGTCACAAACACACCTGAAGCGGAAGCATCCCCATGCCTCTTCTTGAGATTTAAGTACTCCGTGCAGTTGCGCTTCCAATGTCCTGTTTTGTGGCAATGATAACATTCCCCTGTCCCCGATTCTCTAGCTTTGGACTTGTCCTTGTAGGGTTCCTAGGCACGCTAATGAGGTTTCACAAGGCATCAACCATGCCAATTTGAAAAGTTACGGGTGCCAAGAAACCCTAATACGGATCGTTAACTAGAATTCTAGGCGAATAAGCAACTAGTTAACAGCTTAACTAAAGGGAAAATGGAAATACAACCTTTGTAGATCCGGTCCTCCACCTCCTTAGCTCCGCAATGAAGTCTCCTCGCTGTCCAAATGGAAACCCGGGCTCTAGCGTCGGCTTCATCGGAGAAATGGGCGGGCAAGGTTGTCGGCTTCGTGCCGAAGATGATCTACGTCGAGGCATCACAAGATCAAGCTCCCACTTCACCAAGTCATGAAACTTGTGAAGAAAACACACTCTACTACTTGGCAAGAGGTAGAGGATGAAGAAATAGGAAGTGGGTTTACTTTAGAATTGGATTTCTCACTCATTTCATCAAGTCACCATTGATGAAGTCTAGGTTTTCTTCTTGAAGAAGAAGAAGAAGAAGAAGCAAAGAATATGATAAGTGTTTTAAAAAGTAAAGTAATATGAATACTTATCATATCCTAACCCTAGTTAAGTGTAGAGAATAGACCATGGTTTGTTTAAATGGTTAGGGTTAAGCATGAAGACAAAATGGTTACAAAGTCAAACCTTCATGAAGATTCAACTACAAACAAAGAAAGCCACCATTTTCTCTTTATTCTTTCCAAAATAAATAAATAAATAAATAAATAAGAAAGAAAAACAAAACCCTAATCATTAACTTAACCATGGTTTAATCTTTACACTTAACCAAGTTAACATGTATCATCAAACATGATACAAACAAGTACACAAAAGTATATCACATATACAACTTGTGCAAAGCATGCGAGAAAATCCATTTAAAGTGAACCAATACTAGTTAATGCAAAGTAATATATCAAATATATAATTATGCATTAAATCATTAAATCAACACTTGATTTAACGATCCGGTCACATCGCATATAACCGACTAATATCCAATGTATCGACTTATCGAATCAATCCTTGATTCGATAACTAGGTTATATCGCATACAACCATATCGATACATTCATCGTGAGAATAGAATACGGTATCACATACACGCATTATTCTCGGTCCCGCACATATCTCATATGCGCTCCTATTTCGTTTCGCTTGAGCCAGGAAACCTCTGTGTAGGACTCTAAAGACTCGTCAATATGCCGGCAGCAGGTGATGATCATATCAAGCACCCACAAGCCGCAAGCGGTCTGCTAAACGTAACGGCCACCCGGGTATTGAGCGATCAGAAGATCGACGAGCAAGCCCGCCCACACTCCTGTGAATCCAACCAGTAACACTTACCGTACAGTCCGGTCTGATCGTCTGATATGTCGCATATCTCGCCTAGGGGTGGTAAACGTCAGACCCCAATAGCTCGATAAGTCGTGTCGATATGAGGTCTATAACAGTTCGAGAAACTACTGGTAACACTTACCAGTAAATCTCAGCAACCCTGGCCAGGGATTTCCGGTTATAGCCAATCGAACACAGCGCAACATCAACTCCCTATACCGGGAGAGATGAATCCCCTCCTATTTCTCATTGCCTCCATGTGATTCGGGACTGTACCCAAAAACCACCGTTTTGCACGCCCTCTTGGACGTGGTAACGTGGAAATCAAAGCACAGTGGGAACCACACAAGACTCTATGACGATCTCGGGTCAACAGACTACTCTGTACCAGTGTCACCTGAGAACTGCCATCTGACGTAAGGTATAATACCATCTGGGAGTTCTCGGCGAGTCCGTCCAGTATACCCAGTCTCCACTGAGCACCCGTATATCATCTCTGATGTCAAACACCAATGGATATGGGATCATCCATCGCCCATCTGCATGGGTCGAGAAGGTATACGCTAGTCTACTCTGGTATATCGATGCCCCGTCTCGATATACCCACGACTAGGGACTTTGAAGGATGTACTTATGGACTACCATGTCCCTACTAGTATGATCCGCATCATAGTCCAGGTAGTCAAGTACACATCCTAAGGGCTTTACCAATATGTAGCAGAGAGACAATCAGTGTACACGTTAAGATAAAGAGCAACCAGATAGCATACTATCATGTCGAGCAAGAAAGTCCTCCCTATATATGTCCCAGCATCCACTACAATATACATCCTATGTATAGCAATGGCCTCTAGGGCATACATATAACTAACAGTCCTTCCCCTTAACCTTTTTAACTCCACCCCTAGGATTGGTGGGCTTCTTCTTTATCTTTCCCTTGGCCTTAGCCTTTGGGCGAGAAGAGGAAGTGTCACGACCCGAAATTTGGCACGTGACGGCCCTAATACTACGCAACGCCTAAAGACGTAACGCGGTAAAAGAAAGCCAAAACCCAGAAATCTAAACCAAGAAAAAAACGGAAAAGATAATATAAGTTTTTGAAACATTTGAAATCGCAACCCAAATTCTTTAAAAGTCCTACTTTCTTTCTTTAAAATTTTGGCAACACCCCCTTTTTGTAAAAACTAGCCAAGATGAATACAACACAAATATACGACGCCGTAGCGAAGAAATAAAGACAATAGAGAGAAAGCTGTATATAAAAGACAACAAATCCACAAATAATATACAATATCGTCCTCACCAAGTCTCTAAGTCAACAACATAATAGTAGATGGAGAGTACAAGATACAACGAATGTACAATATGAAATACAGATAATCATCCAACCCACCTAAGCAAAATAGTATACTGTGAGCCGATGCGGTATCTGTAGCAAAAGATGATAGCTGAATAGCTGAATAGCCTGCCTCGGCTACTCTGGGGAACAACCTGTAACACCTGTGGCACAACGGGGGTGAGTTGCCAACTCGTGAATAGTAGATAACATATGCAGGTAATCGCAGGAATGTACGTACAGCATGAATCTAAGATATACAATTACAGTAGTAACATATCATGTGAATGCAGACTAATGGAAAGTACACTAGCAGGTACAATCAATATGTGAAGCAATAGTAACATGACAGTAGTATGCCATAACTATGCAATAGGGATATGAAAATGTAGATATACAGCAATCATGAAGGATACACTAACAGGTACTCCTAATACATGGAACGGTGCATAAGTGAAAAGGTATGAGGTATGGAGTGAAATATGTCATCCCACGGAATCCTGTCATCGTGGTAGGATCACAATCCATCAAGACACTCAAATTCCAATTCCTCAAATCAGCCCTTATGTTGGGCTCTCACATCATATAAGTCTCACGTCTCCTCAATGTACAATATCGAGTAATCTCCTATATCCCGAATGTACAAATCAATAATCCCATATGTATGTCCAATCTCAATGAATCACCTGATATCCCAAGTCAAAGTCTCAAGTAAGATTCTAGCATCCTAAATATATATATATATGCAGAAATAAATATGATGGGGTCAATACACATATATTAGCGTCCCATTCTACTAATATTGGTGTAAGGGTATATATAACAACGGATAAATCCCCTGTTATATATACAAAGGTGTTTAAAAGAAATATCATGAAAACAATGTGCCAAACATCGACACAGAAATTCTGATAGGTACGTATCATACGCTGTCCCGAAAGCACGAGTGCCTAGCTCTGACCCTCGCCTTTCGATATATGCATACGTGCATGACTCCCAACGGTATCTCCATGATCCCTGCCGAGTCATTAGTACTGTCACCGGTAGGTACTCGCCCGCCTCCAGGCTCAATCGGCAAAGTCCATCGATCATCTTGCAGAGGGGAACCATACCGGGCCCCACCATGTACCCTCATACGGCAACCACACCTCGTATGGAGTATATAATCAGAACCGATAAATCTCATGGTGGCTGCGCAAATATCATATCAAGGAAACCGGGTTTTTCAATGTATGCATAATTTCATGAACTCCCGCGGTTCCCAAATCCAGAAATTATCATGTGAAATCCAAATAACAATGCACAAATCCAGAAATAAATATATATGATATATCTGAAATGCGAGCATATAAATGAGAACATGTGGCTGAAACCAGATGTATGCGAAACCAATAAGGTACAGCTAAGTAACATCAGTAAAGGTAAATATGTAACTGCAACTGAATATGTGTGTAACATACAGGTGTAGCAATGTATAGATATCTACCTATAAGAACCGATGTCGTATACGTCCTGGGTATAAGTAGAATATGTAAGATACCCCCTGGGTATAAATAAAATATGAGCAAGATATACCTGTAGCTGTATCGTAAGGTGTATATGTACCTATCACTAATGGTATGATACACTATAGGTATACCGATAAGCTAAATGTCATGTGTGATAAGCAATATAGTATCTATAATAGTTGGTGTGTGACATGGCAATTATTGACGGCGTGTGTGTAGCATACAATCCGTGCTTGTGCAACATGAACCGTCAATAATATTTGCAGTGCCCTACGGCTACTAGTCACAGTACAACTATATCTAAGTAAATAGGGTAAAGGCGCAATTCTAACAATGACGTAGAATATGCGACAAGTATTTGAATCCTAGCCCAGACGCATAACGCCATGCGGGCGATTCCCCTGTAGATGTTAAATCTACTCACCTATGCTCCACGCTAGGTGAATCCTACCATCTGCTCCCCCTGTAGCAGTGTCCATAGTCCCCGCTTGCAAACCTGCAATTTAGACATGGAAATCATATATAAACCAAATATTCCGCAAAACGCGATATCGAACCCAAACGAGAAACTCGCGTCGCGAACTAAACGCGCGTGTGCACGATACGCTAAAACGTGTGTATACGCGTCTAAAACTATCGCGACACGCCGCGATACGCTGGATCGCAGAACCCACTCACGTATCACGCGTATCGCGCAAACACAACGGACATGCAAAACGATATATTGTCCCAGATTTTCCTACAGGTCAAATCTTACAAAACTAGACATTCCAAAACACTAGAAAACACAGCAGAGAGCCCTACACAAAACCCCAGCACCCTTGCCCCCTACTTGGCCGCAAATTGCGGCCAAACACAATAAATCTGCGGCCTGTTTTGGGAGAGGATGGCTCGTGCTCTGGTGGTGTGTTCTAGACCTAGTGTGCATGTTGCAGTTTCCTTAATTTTAACTTTAAAGGTCCGGGCCAAAAGCAGATCACAGAAAGCTAATATATCGCATAAAAATGCCAATTTTGCACAAAACACAAACCCTATGGTATTTTAGTGTAATTCAGGGTTAAACTCAGTTAAGGTGACCCTAACAACACTTAAATAAGTAGGGTTAACTAACACAATCACCACTTATCCAAAAGTCCACACAAAACACCATAATAAGCACTAAACTCACATTAATCGCAAACCAAAGCTAAACTAACACATAAGCTTAGCAACTAGGGATAGAGTTCAGAAAATATACCCTAAAGAACCCTAGAAAGCAGGTGAAGAAGTGGGACTGAGCTGCTACTGCTGCTGGTGATGCTGGTGCATGTTACTGCTGCTGATATTGCTTGTGCTGCTGATGCTGATGCTGTTGTTTCTGTTGCTGATATTGCTTCTGGTGTTGCTGCTGTTTGCTCCTGGGGCTGCTGCTGCTGTTGCTCTGTTGATGATGTTGTGTGTGTGTGTATGAGAGTGAGAGAACAAAGAAAATGAGTGTAAGGATGAGAATGAGAGGAATTCAAACACCCTCCTCTTCTCACTCTCTCTCACTTCATTAATGAAGCATGGCACAAGCCATGTTGTCCCATGCCCTCTCTCCCAAAGTCAACAAGAAGTCAATTTTTAAATCCTTTTCTTTTTTTTTCATTTTCATTTTATTTTTGAAAAGAACCATATACAAATAAAAACCCCAAAGCACCTAATACAAAATTAAACTAGATTAGGGAATGGTTGGTTCACCATGTTGTTAATCATGATTAACCTCCAAAAGCACCTTAGTTAACATGCACAAGTGTGTGCAAGCCTAGGAAAAATCTAATAAAATATTCATTAAAAAGGATAAAATAATTAAAACCCAATTTGGTAAACTTTTTATTAAAAAACCATATATTAAAATATAATTAGCTACAAACACTTTCTAAGGTGCTACAATCTCCCCCCTTAAAAGAAATTCGTCCCCGAATTAAAAAAATATACTGCTACGCGTACCTTCAAAAAGAAGATTACAACTCTCAAATCTCGCTCGCAGCCTCCCAAGTGATTACCTCACTATACGGCCACGTCCAAGAAAACCCTTCACAGATGGCGAGACCCTTAACCGACGTTCCTCTACCTGCCGAGCCATTATCACAAATGGCTGCCGGTGAGCGAAACGATCGCGTCCAAGCTAAATGGTCCGATACCAATCATGTGAGAAAGGTCATGAAGGTAATTGTAAAGTATCATCATAAGGAATACGGGGTGGAAACTCAATAATCTGGGCGGAAGTGCCAAATTAAAGGCAACGAAACTAACTCGCTTATAGGATCTCAAAAGGACCTAAAATCTTGGAACAAGCTTCCCAAAATCCAACACGCCATTCATCGGAAAAATCCGCAGGAATACATGATGCGCCATTGCGCACTTAAGTCTACGACCAACACAGTCGGCCTAAGACCTCTATTTGCACTGGCCACTCTCATCCTGACCTGAATCAACTAGATCATCTCCGAAGTCTCTAGACTAGCTGGGGTCTAAAATCCTACTTACGCAGAGTCAGTAAACAACAGACTGGTGATCGACATGACCTAAACCCTAAACCTAAAGGTTGCCAATTGGAGCGTCTCCTGATAACAGCTATCGAAGAAGAACCCTAACAATGGCGAGTGACGATCCCCAACTGCTGCCAACAACTAACATAAACACACAACTTAACAAAGAACAATTGAGAAAACTGAGTAAAACCGGACGATAAGAATCCGAATGGAGTCACACCCTGACTAACCCTGGGTAGACACCATAACGAAATTCATGGAGATCTGCTCCCACTCCTACTTCGGAACGGTAAAAGGTTGCAACTCTCCAGCCGGCCTCAGATGCTCGACCCAAGCACACAACAAGACAGACACCTTGAAACGAACCATGAAACTTCTCTTTACATCCCTGCCCACCCGTAACTATCTCACAAGTCACGTCAATGTTGGTGGAACTCGAGTGGAAACAGAGAGTTGGCTGATGTGCCTGTTCTAGGATTTCACGTCTCTACCTGATAATATCAGGTACACAAACGTGTCCCTAACTTAGCACGCCATTGTCACAAATTAAGGACTCTGAATCATTACCCAGCCGAGTATGCTCAAGTATCTCTGACGAACGGGCATCGGCGGGCAGTGTCTCGCGAAAGCGATTTAAGGAAAGTGGTCGGGCGCGGACATGAGCAAGCTGTCCCCTCCGTAGAGACGAACTTAAGCTGTGCTCAACGATCACACAAGAACTGTAAATCTGCAGAAGACTATCACAACAATCAAAATCCGCTGCAAGAAGATATACATTAAGCTCTGGTGGTCCTTGGAAAATCTGGCACGACTCTCGAACAAGTAGTGTCAATCTCCAACGCAAAACCACCGCGGCCATCTCCAGATCATGAGTGGAATATCCTTCTCGTACTTCCTCCAAATGTAGGGAAGCAAAAGCGATAACTCTATAGTGTCACCTCAGCACACACTCGAGCCCCACTCAAGAAACATTACAGTTAAACAACAAGGTCGTCCGAACCAAAGGCAAAGAAAGAACTGATGTAGTTGTTAACTGAATCTTCAACTGCTGAAAACTCCGCACACATACCTCAGTCCACAGAAAGAAACCTCCCTTCCGGTCCATTCAGTCGACAATGCAGCACTACTCTAGCAATCCTGCATGAAACGGCGGTAAAAACTTGCTAAGTCTAACAATCTGCGGATCTCCATCCTGCACACAAGTCTGGGCCTAAGCTGTACGACCACGATCTTCCTCGGAACCATACGAAACCGTCTCCCGTGACTACAAGACCTAGGAGACAACACAAAACAAGCCTGAAGAAACACTTCAAGAATTTAGCAAACTGCTGGTGCTCCCCCAGTATCTGCATAACAAATCCTCAAGTGCTACTACTGTCCCTCAAGACACATTAAATAGACCAGAATGTTGTAAATAACACAACAAAAACTGGTCGAGGAACGGCCTGAAGAAATCTGGTTCATCACATCTACGAATGCTGCTAGGGCATCAGTGAATCCAACGACTCACCAAAACACACAAAGCCCGTAGCACGCACAAGGCAGCTTCGGAATGCCATCATTCCGAACCGCAATAATGATGACCCGATCCCAAACAAACTTAGAAAATGTCTTGCACTGTGGAGCTGATTGAAGAAATCGTCACGGCGAGGTGAAGGATACCTATCCGCACCGTAAGCCGGTTCAATTAACGATCCGTCGATACACAACCTCAAACTGCCGTCCTTCTCCTTGACGAACAGAAATAGGAGCTTCCAAAAGCGAAACATTCAGACGCACAAAACTCCCTAAACCACAACTCTGCAGCTGATCCTTTAGCTCCCAAGCTTCGCCGGCTCATCCGGAACAACGTCGGAAAAACTCTCGTACGAAAGCAACACTGGTCCAACAATCCCAACTGTGGCTACGGTATCACGAATGAACGCCAAGAATCCGCGACATCTCCTCAAAAGCCGACTAGCGAAAAAGGCTGAATTCAAGCTGTGAGAGGCGGCACAACTATCCACCTGCACAACAAGAACTGACCTGCCGGGAAAACAAACCTGACTGTTTCCTCACGGTAGTCCACAGACGCCTAGCACGTAGTTAACCAGTCCGTGCCCAGGACAACGTCAAATCTAACATCTCAAGAAGGACCAAAACGACGGACGAATCTCTATCTCCTATCCGATTGGCACACAACTGAAATACGTGTCGCGCAACAAAAGAATCGCTGACAGATTTTAACACAAAGTACGACTAATCTACCCAACCACGGTACAAGTATGAAAAGCAAATGAGTACATCAAAAGAACAAGCGAATTAAGGATACCTGAAGACTCTGCATTGGACGCCTGCGCGTCCCAATGAGTAGAAGCAAACTCCTGTGTCTGCCCTCTACCCGCAACTGGCTGAACTCCTCTGGTAGACTGATCCCTCTGAGCGAACCTTCCACGTCCACGGCCTCTCTGAGTACGATCATGAAGAGGTGCTAAGGAACAATCTCTGACGAAGTGCTGAAGGCTCCCGCATCGAAAACATCCACGCGCTGACTGCTGACCTTCCTGGGAATGAGAGCTGAACGACTATCCTCGTCCTAAGCCTCTGCTACTCCCGCGACGGCCACGAAATCTGTCTCAATGACTAAACCTCTGTCTCTGGGCTGGTACACTGGTACGAGTTCTCCACTGTCCTGGAACTCTCTAAGCCTCTGGAATATGCGCCTCGTCAACTGGAGCTGCAACCACTGGTGCTATGTAGGTGACGGACTGCTGCATGTTGATCGTAAGTGACAACTGAGCAACAGGGGTGACAACCCCTGTCGTAGCTCTCGAACGACATCAACCAAAGAACTCATCGTCTGGCGGAAGTCCTGCATCTCTGCCAAAAGCCTATCAATAGTATATGTCGTAGGCTGATCCGTCTGCACCTGTGCAACTAGAGTGCCATCCTGGTCAGTACTCGTCTCACCCGAGCCAACTCTGACCTCGGCCTTCGCTGCATCACTCTGAGTCCCCATAGTCATCGGCGGCAAGGCTATAAATAGATATAAGATTCGATGAGAATAAGGAATCAAATCTCACGGATATGAATCATCAAGGAAGGAATTTCAAACAATTTGTACTTAGGTCACTTTAGGCGAAGTACCGCATCGTGGGTATGCTGCAGACATACACACACTACGTTACTCTGCTTAAGCTACCTACTCCATCATACTAAGATCATCCTACACTTCGAAGGTAAAACCTAGCGCTCTGATACCAACTTTGTCACGACCCGAAATTTGGCACGTGACGGCCCTAATACTACGCAACGCCTAAAGACGTAACGCAGTAAAAGAAAGCCAAAACCTAGAAATCTAAACCAAGAAAAAACCGGAAAAGATAATATAAGTTTTTGAAATATTTGAAATCGCAACCCAAATTCTTTAAAAGTCCTACTTTCTTTCTTTAAAATTTTAGCAACACCCCCTTTTTGTAAAAACTAGCCAAGATGAATACAACACAAATATACGACGCCGTAGCGAAGAAATAAAGACAATAGAGAGAAAGCTGTATATAAAAGACAACAAATCCACAAATAATATACAATATCGTCCTCACCAAGTCTCTAAGTCAACAACATAATAGTAGATGGAGAGTACAAGATACAACGAATGTACAATATGAAATACAGATAATCATCCAACCCACCTAAGCAAAATAGTATACTGTGAGCCGATGCGGTATCTGTAGCAAAAGATGATAGCTGAATAGCTGAATAGCCTGTCTCGGCTACTCTGGGGAACAACCTGTAACACCTGTGGCACAACGGGGGTGAATTGCCAACTCGTGAATAGTAGATAACATATGCAGGTAATCGCAGGAATGTACGTACAACATGAATCTAAGATATACAATTACAGTAGTAACATGTCATGTGAATGCAGACTAATGGAAAGTATACTAACAGGTACAATCAATATGTGAAGCAATAGTAACATGACAGTAGTATGCCATAACTATGCAATAGGGATATGGGAATGTAGATATACAGCAATCATGAAGGGTACACTAACAGATACTCCTAATACATGGAACAGTGCATAAGTGAAAAGGTATGAGGTATGGAGTGAAATATGTCATCCCACGGAATCCTGTCATCGTGGTAGGATCACAATCCATCAAGACACTCAAATCCCAATTCCTCAAATCAGCCCCCACGTTGGGCTCTCACATCATATAAGTCTCACGTCTCCTCAATGTACAATATCGAGTAATCTCCTATATCCCGAATGTACAAATCAATAATCCCATATGTATGTCCAATCTCAATGAATCACCTGATATCCCAAGTCAAAGTCTCAAGTAAGATTCTAGCATCCTAAATATATATATATATATATATATATATATATATATATGCAGAAATAAATATGATGGGGTCAATATACATATATTAGCGTCCCATTCTACTAATATTGGTGTAAGTGTATATATAACAACGGCTAAATCCCCTGTTATATATACAAAGGTGTTTAAAAGAAATATCATGAAAACAATGTGCCAAGCATCGACAAAGAAATCCTGATAGGTACGTATCATACGCTGTCCCGAAAACACGAGTGCCTAGCTCTGACAATCGCCTTTCGACGTAAGCATACGTGCATGACTCCCAACGGTATCTCCATGATCCCCGCCGAGTCATTAGTACTGTCACCGGTAGGTACTCGCCCGCCTCCAGGCTCAATCGGCAAAGTCCATCGATCATCTTGCCGAGGGGAACCATACCGGGCACCACCATATACCCTCATACGGCAACCACACCTCATATGGAGTATATAATCAGAACCGATAAATCTCATGGTGGCTGCGCAAATATCATATCAAGGGAACCGGATTTTTCAATGTATGCATAATTTCATGAACTCCCGCGGTTCCCAAATCCAGAAATCATCATGTGAAATCCAAATAACAATGCACAAATCTAAGAATAAATATATGCGATATATCTGAAATGCGAGCATATAAATGAGAACATGTAGCTGAAACCAGATGTATGCGAAACCAATAAGGTACAGCTAAGTAACATCAGTAAAGGTAAATATGTAACTGCAACTGAATATGTGTGTAACATACAGGTGTAGCAATGTATAGTTATCTACCTATAAGAACCGATGTCGTATACCCCCTGGGTATAAGTAGAATATGTAAGATACCCCCTGGGTATAAATAAAACATGAGCAATGTATACCTGTAGCTGTATCGTAAGGTGTATATGTACCTATCACTAATGGTATGATACACTATACGTATACCGATAAGCTAGATGTCATGTGTGATAAGCAATATAGTATCTATAATGGTTGGTGTGTGACATGGCAATTATTGACGGTGTGTGTGTAGCATACAATCCGTACTCGTGCAACATGAACCGTCAATAATATGTGCAGTGCCCTACGGCTACTAGTCACAGTACAACTATATCTAAGTAAATAGGGTAAAGGCGTAATTCTAACAATGACGTAGAATATGCGACAAGTATTTGAATCCTAGCCCAGACGCATAACGCCATGCAGGCGATTCCCCTGTAGATGTTAAATCTACTCACCTACGCTCCACGCTAGGTGAATCCTACCATCTGCTCCCCCTGTAGCAGTGTCCATAGTCCCCACCTGCAAACCTGCAATTTAGACATGGAAATGATATATAAACCAAATATTCCGCAAAACGCGATATCGAACCCAAACGAGAAACTCGCGTCGCGAACTAAACGCGCGTGTGCACGATACGCTAAAACGTGTGTATACGCGTCTAAAACTATCGCGACACGCCGCAATACGCTGGATCGCAGAACCCACTCACGTATCGCGCGTATCGCGCAAACACAACGGACATGCAAAACGATATATTGTCCCAGATTTTCCTACAGGTCAAATCTTACAAAACTAGACATGCCAAAACACTAGAAAACACAGCAGAGAGCCCTACACAAAACCTCAGCACCCTTGCCCCCTACTTGGCTGCAAATTGTGGCCAAACACAATAAATCTGCGGCCTATTTTGGGAGAGGATGGCTCATGCTCTGGTGGTGTGTTCTAGACCTAGTGTGCATGTTGCAGTTTCCTCAATTTTAACCTTAAAGGTCCAGGCCAAAAGCAGATCACAGAAAGCTAATATATCGCATAAAAATGCCAATTTTGCACAAAACACAAACCCTATGGTATTTTAGTGTAATCCAGGGTTAAACTCAGTTAAGGTGACCCTAACAACACTTAAATAAGTAGGGTTAACTAACACAATCACCACTTATCCAAAAGTCCACACAAAACACCATAATAAGCACTAAACTCACATTAATCGCAAACCGAAACTAAACTAACACATAAGCTTAGCAATTAGGGATAGCGTTCAGAAAATATACCCTAAAGAACCCTAGAAAGCAGGTGAAGAAGTGGGGCTGAGCTGCTACTGCTGCTGGTGATGCTGGTGCATGTTGCTGCTGCTGATATTGCTTGTGCTGCTGATGCTGATGCTGTTGTTTCTGTTGCTGATGTTGCTTCTGGTGTTGCTGCTGCTTGCTCCTGGGGCTGCTGTTGCTGTTGCTCTGTTGATGATGTTGTGTGTGTGTATGAGAGTGAGAGAACAAAGAAAATGAGTGTGAGGATGAGAATGAGAGGAATTCAAACACCCCTCTCTTCTCACTCTCTCTCACTTCATTAATGAAGCATGGCACAAGCCATGTTGTCCCATGCCCTCTCTCTCCCAAAGTCAACAAGAAGTCAATTTTTAAATCCTTTTCTTTTTTTTTCATTTTCATTTTATTTTTGAAAAGAACCATATACAAATAAAAACCCAAAAGCACCTAATACAAAATTAAACTAGATTAGGGAATGGTTGGTTCACCATGTTGTTAATCATGATTAACCTCCAAAAGCACCTTACTTAACATGCATAAGTGTGTGCAAGCCTAGGAAAAATCTAATAAAATATTCATTAAAAAGGATAAAATAATTAAAACCCAATTTGGTAAACTTTTTATTAAAAAAACCATATATTAAAATATAATTAGCTACAAACACGTTCTAAGGTATTACAGGAAGACTGCCTAACACTCAAAATGAGAGTTTTCACCGATTTCAGTGTGCTCTCTGCACTCCTTAACATATTAAGGAGTTCAGGTAGTTCCTTCTCCATGTTGTGCATGTTGAAGTTAACTATAAATTGAGCAAAGGTGGAGGGGAGGGACTGCAGAATAATATCCGTATATTGTTCATTGTCCATCGTCCATCCAAGGTCCTCAAGCTCTTCTATGAGAGCTATCATCTTCAGAACATGGTCTCCTACTGGTGTGCCAGGGGCCATTCGCATCTGAAACAGTTTTCTTAATGCTTCGTATCGTAATACGCGGGATTGCTCTCCATACAACTCCTTTGTATGGAGGAATATGGCGTGAACGTCCATATTCTCGTGCTGCTTTTGATGTGTGTTATCCATCAATGCAAGCGCGAGGCATTTGGCCGTGGCACAGTCAGCGTCCCATGTCTTGCGGACTTCAGTATCCGTAACTGAGGATTTTGGACCTGGGACGGGCGGGGCTGGAGCCGTGAGGACATATGATACCTTATCATAAGTCAAGGCAGTGTTAAGATTCCTCAGCCAGTCTTTATAATTGGTCCCATTCAGTTTATTTTTATCTAGTAGAAGCTTGAGTCCTGTCATTGGTATCTGCCATTAAGAGAGAGAAAAGAATACACTCAGCGAAAGCTCTTGCAAAGATCAGATTGGTTATTATCTTATCTAATCGATGTCTCCCATTGCTTTAATCAAGTTTTTCTTTCAAACCTTAAAAAGAAAACTAGTCAGGATTAATTACAGTCTACAACTTCGCTAACCGTTCAGCCAGGCCAGTGTCGGTACTTGAGGGAGGTTCCCCGTGCTTTCGCACGGACCTAATTAATATAAACCTCGTCTTCCCAGAGGCGTATCCCCGTTTAACACCTTTCTAGATACCTAATGGGTTAGCTAATTGTAAACTGCAAAACCCTCCTGGGAGCAACTATTGCCCACAGTGGGATCGGGATCCAACCATCCTATGGAAGGTATGCAATCTTATTGCAAATTTCAACTATTGAAATTCCCGATGTGGTTTTTACGCCTAGTACCCATGACCTTAACTATGGTTAACAAATCATAAGTACCAGTCAAGTTCTACCCGTCATTTCTTGATTAATTAGACCCACTCATATGACCCTTAACTATGGTCAACAAAGTCGCATGAATGTCCTAATTAATCTGCATCATATGCAGTGTAGGAAGACATCACTTAGCTACCGTACACTACGCCTTAACTATAGTCAACAAACGTAGCACGAATACTAAGTACTCTACTTCCTAAAATGACGGAGGGTTGCGGATGATTTTTAAGAAAATCTTTAACGCTTTGAACTTGATATCGTCGTAGAATCAAATGGTTTTCAAAAGGAGTGGCTTGAGCTCCTCTGTTTTAAAATGTAGCTTTTTCATAAAGAGCCGAGTGGTTTTCAAATCCGATTCTACAACATATTTTTAGGTTTATTTTCTTTACATTAATCATATTAATGTAGCCCTATCATTTAAGTCCTTAACCCAATCACAGAAAAGAAACGAAAATACAACGTACACTTATGCCATCCGCATTCGCCACAATGTTCCGTTATGCACCGTTAGGTTACTTAACTAACGGCATACCGGGACGGGACTAGCACAGGTGTAAAACATAAGCAACGTCTACTATATATCTTATATATAATATATCATTCGTCTCAGATATCACATTACAGTATACAGGCAGCAGAAGCACAGATATGATAATATAGGATATACTAGGACGTCCGTATTTAGTATTTAGCCAACAATAGAAAATACGGATTCCACAGTCGTGATGAATAGCCAAGCCCACACCCCTAGACCCCTACGAGAGCGGCAAGCGACCCTACCAATTCTGGAGTTTAGGAGACCCGGTCTTGACTCCTCGAGATGGCCTCCCTCTGAACCCCAGAACCCGGTCACTTGTGCTCCCCTCCTTGGGTCTATCCTAATGCGGAAAAGTAAATGATATACAACACTGGTGACATCAACCTCAACCCGGAAGTGCCCCAAATAAAAGAATATTACATTACATTTGAATTTTACATGAATGAAAAGAAAACTCTCATCTCACATCAAACCCCCCGGCTATTCAATCACGACAATCCTACATGTTAAATCTCAGCAACACATAATATCACATATCATCAACGTAAGTAAGTATGCGTACCCCGATTGTCGTTGATGTATAGCAACGAAACCGGCGATATGCCACATACTACACTTACGGTCACAGAGAAATAAAATGAAAAACTACAACAATTGGAATCGTAACCGCTTTTAGACAACACAAACCCGGAATATCACATATACAAGATTCATTCCTAACAATGTAAAGCTCGCATTTCGGTCTCATCCATGAAAACACCTTTTCAAAATAAGCCGGATAATTCAACAAGATTTCCAATTGTTGCCGAGACCGAACTGCTAGATTTACACGCAACAAATAAATTTGTAGATTCCAATTATTATATCAAATATTAATAAACTAGGCGACGTTAAAACATTCGATCGAACGATTGAACACACAAAGACTTTTCAGAAAGCTCAACACCTGAGCAGTTTTAAAAAATACCAGTAACAGAACAAAATACATACGGGCCTGCACAAGAAACTACGGCCCATAACTCTCCTACTGCGCCGCGGAACCGCCGCATAAAGGCCACTATGGCCGCGGTTCCGCGGCCGTACGGATGAGTCAGGGCTTCGTATTTCTGGTGGGCCCATAAAATACCCTGCTGAATTTTTTAAGTATTTTTAATTTGAAAAAATCCAGGTTTTAGAAAAATTTCCAGAGAGCATCCCCGGGCATCGTGTTTTGTTCGTTCGAGTGTTTTTAACATCGTCTAGGTTACCCTAAGGCTCTAGCTTGGCTCTGATACCATGAAGGGTTTCCTACAGCACCACTACAAGGGTTTGGAGGCAACACACATGCCATATTAAAAATTTATATGGTGCTAGAGAAACAAACTTAAGGATCATGCTAGAAAAGCTAGGGTAACATAACTTTTAACATAAACACAAGTAGTAAAACCTAGGGTTTTGAGAGTACAACCTTTGTAGCTCCCTACGCTAAACTCCTTGGCTACTTGAGGGTTGGATAAAAGGTTCACTTGAGATCCTCTAGGTCCAGGACGATCCACCCGGAGTCCTCTTTGTCCAAGTTTGAAGCTCCACTAGATCAAGAGAAGAAGTAGAAGCTAATACTCTAGACTGATGGGCAAGATTAGTGTAGAATGGTGATGTGGTTTGTTTTCTCACTTTAAAACCCTAACTTGATGACTCTTTTGCTCACAAGAGAAAACTAGAGAGCAAGAGAGAAAGGAGGAAGAAGATGATGGCTTGTGAAGAGCTCAAGATAATGATAAGCATATGAATAAAAATGAGAAATGAAAATATATATATTTTCTTTTTCTCATTCTTAACCATAGTTATAAAATATCTAGATATTTGTTTTGGATCAAAAATGGCCATAGAAATTAAATCATGGTTAAACCAAAGGGTTAGTGCAAGAATAAAATATTAAACCATGATAACAATTTCCATTTTCATTTTTCTTTTCCAAAAATAATATCCATATATTTATAAATGGTGTGAGTCTTATATTGCCACTATCCACTATATCAACAACCATGATAGAATTATGTTTGCATGTATGTGTGCATGCATATCTATATGTGCATGAATGAGAATAAATGCATACATGCATGCATACAACAAAAAGACAAGAAAGGGTTTAAAGTGAGAAACTAATGGTCAATGATAAATCAACACTTGATTTAGCAAACCGGTCATATCACATACGCCCCGACCAAAAGCAAACCGACCGATTAATATACGGTATCTCATACGCGCATTTTAACCGGGTCCACGCGCATATCTCATATGCGCACCATATCGTTTCACGTGGACTAGGTAACTCCATTGTGGGACTCTAAGACTCGTTAATACGTCGGTAGTGGGTGCGATCATATCAAGCACCCCCAAGCCGCAAGCGGTCAGCTAAACGTAACGGCCACCCGGGTATTGAGCGATCAGAAGAAAACAAGTGAACCTGTCACAACTCCCGTCGAGCCAACCGACAACACTACCGTACAGTACGGTCTCTTCGTCAGATATGCTGCATATCGAGTTTAGGGATGGTAACGTCGACCCTAATAACTCAATAAGTCGTGCCGATGAATGGTCTATAACAAATCGAGAAACTACTGATAACACTTATCAGTAAATCTCAACAGCCCTGGCCAGGGACTTACTGATATAGCCAATCGAGCACAGCACAACATCAACTCCCAATACCGGGAGAGACGAAACCCCTCCTATCGCTCATCGCCTTCGTGTGTCTCGGAAATGTACCCAACGGCCACCTGTTTGCACGAATCAGTAGAGCCGTGGTAGGGTGGTAATCAAAGTACAGTGGGAGAACACACAAGACTGTATGACGATCTCGGGTCTACAGACTAACCTATACCAGTGTCACCCGAGAACTGCTATCCGACGGTAGAGATAATTCCATATAGGAGTTCTCGGCGAGTCCGTCCAGTGTACCCAGTCACCACTGAGCACCCGTATACGATCTCGATGTCAAACATCGATGAATGTGGGAACATCCATCGCCCATCATATGGGTCTAGTATCATATACGCTAGTCTACTCTGGTATATCGATGCCCCGTCTCGATACACCTATGACTAGGGAATTTTTCAGGATATGCTTATAAACTACAGATGTCCCACTAGTATGATCTCCATCATAATCACAGTAGTCAAGCCTATATCCTCAGGGCTTTATCAATATGTATGAATGAATAAAAACATGATCAAGTCAACATGTCAGATAAAGAAGAACCAGATAGCATACTATCATGTCGAGCAAGAATGTACACTGAATATATATATATATATATATATATATATATACATGTATAAATACATCCACTATCATATAATGGCCTCTAGGGCATACATATATCCAACATCACCAAGTCGGCTCACTTTATTCCATTCAGAGTTGGCCAATTAACCAAGACGTTGGTAAGAAAGTATATGGAGGTGAGTAAAAATCTGAAGTAATATTTAAACCTTCAAGATGTACCATACTTGTCTTGATGCCTATATACTCATGCAGGAGATTGTGAGATTACATGGGGTACCCTTTTGCATCGTCTCTGACCGAGATACTATATTCTGATCCCAGTTTTGGCAGAGTCTTCAAGCTAACATGGGAACGAATCTGAACATCAGCATGGTGTATCATCCATAAACGGACAAACAGTCCGAACGAACAATTCAGATCCTGGAAGACATGCTGAGAGCCTGTATGCTAGACTTCGGAAGTTCGTGGGAAGATCATCTAACCTTGTGGAGTTTTCCTATAACAACAGCTACCAGGAAATGATTGAGATGGCACCATTCGCAGCACTCTATGGACATAAGTATCGTTCTCCGCTGAGTTAGGACGACGTTGGAGATCAAGAACTCCTTGGGCCAGAGATGATCATGGCAATTGTGGATGTAGTTCGCACGATCCGGGAGAAGATGCGCATAGCCCAGGACCAACAAAAACATTGGGCAGATGTAAAGCGTCGACACTTGGAGTTCCAAACCCGGAGAGCATGTGTTTATGAAGATTTCTCCAAATAGAAGAGTGATACAATTTAGCAAACCTGGTAAACTCAGTCCAAGGTACATCGGACAGTTCAACATATTTGAAAGAGTTGGAGAAGTGGTGTATTGCTTGGTACTACCACCCTTATTGGAAGGAGTGCACAATATGTTCCACATATCCCAGTTATGATGATATGTAAGCGAACTCAATCACATACTTGATCACTCAGAGCTCACCGTACAGACCGATCTGACTTGCGAGAAGCAACCGGTCGAGATCTTGGATCGAAAGGTGAAGACATTACAGAATAAGGAAGTGAATTTGGTTCGAGTGATGTGGAGAAGGGATTCGCCAGGAGAATCAACCTGGGAGCGAGAAGACGATATGCGTGCACGACTCACCTATTTGAAAATTAGTCTTTATGTAAATTTCGAGAACGAAATTTTTATAAGAAGGGTAGAATGTAACGATTCTGAAATCTTTGTATAAATATAACTTGCTTAATGTATAAAAAGATTATTTCAGCCTGATTAAGAGTTATAAGTTAATATTGTTCAATAAAAACAAGAAATAACTTATAGCTCATTGGTTAATACTCTCAACTGCTGTAGCATAGCTTGCGTATTCGAATCCCATCAGTCCCAATTATTTTTATATTTTTTTCTATTTAAATTTTCGGAAGCCCAAAAGTTGCACGTGCAATCACGTAGAATCAAAAAGTTTCAGAGAAATCAAACAGGATAAATGAGGAGTAACGCTGTATAAAGCAGACAACCTAAATCTCGAGACAGATGGCTTCCATCTGACCGCCAGAAATTGTCCAAAAACCACCACCAACGGTCAGATGTGCTCCAGTCATCTCCGTTCACGCGCTGTATGACCTTTTGACTCCCCTCTACTCTATTTTATTATTTGTTTTCTCTGATTTCAACTAGAGAGCGGTGCAACTTTTCATCTACCCATTTAACACTATTTAATCTTTTTTAATTCACACACTCTCTTCTTTTTACCCTATAAATACCACCCAATTCCTTAGCTCCTCCAATTCTAAAAATCTAGCAAAAATCTCTAAATTTCCTAAGTTCAAGAAGACCAGTCAAGTGGAGTTAGCTAAAGCTAAGTTCGTTATGAAGACCGGAGCCAGCCTCGACACTACCAAGATCCACGAAGATCCCCTCTCTCTTTTCCGCCCATCTCAACTCTCCAAAACCCGTAAGTTCCTTCCTTTCTCTTTCGTTTCATCTCAAAACGATTCTTAAAACAATATCGATAAAAGTGGAGTTAAGTTTGATATTAATTCATTTTAAAACTTTTAGCATCTTTTGATAGGCTGAATAAGTCACACAGATCATTTAACACCGCTTTACAATATTATGCACATTATTTACTTTTTGATGTGTTTACAATTTTATGCGAAATAAACACATATCGAATATTTTTCATATAAATACCATGAACTTTAAAGGTACCTCTTTATCGATATCTAGAATATATAATTATAGAAAATTCACGGGGGAAATGACCCTCCCCCCCCCCACACATACATAATGGTGCATAACACGATAATTTGGATACATGTTTCATTTTAAAAGAAACAATTTTCATTAAAATATCATTACTTTACAAAAATGCTTTTAATCAAAAAATTTAAATCCTTTGCAATTAGCCTCTACAAGTTTTTTAGGGAAACCCATTTACGAATAGTACGGGTTATCGCACGTCCTTGGGATAGTAGAGCGGGATGAAGAACTCCTCACGGAGAATTCGGTCTCGAAAGAAAATAAAAAATTCGATTTTTAAAGAATATGACTTTTTAATAAATGAAAACACTTGAAAATTTTTATAAATCCTAAATCCGTATTTTTCTATGAAAAATAATTTTGAAAAAAATATATATATTATTAAAATGAAAAATTAACATTACAGAAAAATACATCCAAGTTTCCAAAACCATAGTTTTCATAAAAATACCAAAAACTTTTAAAATCTAGCTTTTATCACTAAAATAACACTAAAACTAAAATACATATTTATAAAAACTCTTAATATTATTAATCACCCTTGAGATTTATTTTTAAAACAATATTATAACATTTTTTATAAAATCCCCTCGAGAAATGCAAACAATGAAAATATATAATAAACAACTTGAATGAATTTTAAGGACCCTAGAGTAATATAAGTTTAAACTGTATCATTTCTCTTGACCCTCAGGGAGTCGGAGAAAGTGAGTGTTTGACTCTCCAGGTTAGATAACACTGCAAATTAAAGAAATTATCAATGGAAATCTGTAACATTTCAGAAAAATAAAATATTATTTTTTGGAATTTTTATAATTAAATAATAAATATTATGAATATTTTATTTATGCTTTATAATTAAATACCGGTAAATCGGAAAATATTTTAAAAATTATAGGAATTTCTGAAATGAGGGTGTTTTATTTGATTTAGGCAAATTATGAAATTTTATAATTAATTATATACAATTTTAATGCTAATCGTGCATTAAGCTAGTTTTGTGCATGCGACATGCACCAAGTCATTTTTTACACTTGTTACATTTTCCTCCATGGCTTTTCTTTGTTTTGGGTTGGTTTTTAAATGAGAAAAGAGAAGAGAAAGGAAACAAAAGAAAAGAAAAAGAAAAGAAAAAATGATAAAGAAAAGAGGTATGGGCATGAGAGAGAAGAGAGAGAGAGAGAGGTGAGGGGTTAAACTTGACCATGGCTCATTATTTCCTTCAATTATTTTCCTTCACCTTTTCTCCTCCCCTTCACTCATGGCGGTCCCATCTCCCTCCTCCACTACAACCCTCACAACACATCCAAAAACAACTCTAAACATCATCCCCCTTTCACAAAAAAACATGCACAAGCTTCCTACAAACACTTTGGACCAAGAAAAATCGGATTTTGAAGACTTGGGGGCAACTCAAGAAAATTCTTGAGTTGCCAAATGAGATAATTTATGCACCATTAGTGTAGTATTTCCATTCCTTAAGCATCCATACATGTTTAGTATCAATATTGAGTGGTTTTGTGAACTTAGAAAATTCCTAGTTAGGGTTTGGGGGATTTTTGAGTTGCTATGGTGTAATTGAGGTTAGTAGAGACTATACAATCCCTTTAAGGTGTGATTAGAGACTTAAACCATAGACTTAAACCCTGCAACACGAACCTATAAACCCCGATACCGTATTTTTCTGGAAATTGTCAAGGGAAATTGATATCTGCTAACACCCGGGGACACTAGGATTTATTTTGCAAACACTGTGAGTCATGCAGGCATCCAGGAAGCTACCACAGAGACCCGAACCCTAATGCCCTCTACTTGGCCGCAATTTTATTCATCCTGGCCACAAATTATGACCAGGTTAGGATGGTTTGGCCCTTTGTTTCTTCTGTTGCTCCTACATCAGTTAATTAGACCCTTTACATATGCAAAATTGGCAAATTTTAGCTAGGGTAAAATTTGGGACCATTTTCCTAAGTTGCTGCTGTAAGTCTATGTTACCCACCCCGGTACTTACGGGGAGGCGGAAAGAGTAAAAATCAAATTTTAATCAAAAGAAAATATAGACTAACCATGAAGGATCTTTCCTAAACAAAAACTAACAAACATACAAGGAGCTTTAACTACTAGGTTAAGAGGTTATACCAAAAGCTTGAACTCCTTCTCTTCTTGTGTTGCTTTCTTTTCTTGTATGCTCCTTTGAGTGGTGTAGACGGCTCCTCCTCTTCGTCTTCTCTTTCCCAAAGAAAGATCCACCCAAAGGCCTCTACCTTGAGCTCCTACCTCAACAATGAAGTAACTAGAGTGCTTGGCTTGCTAGACTAAGAACCCTAGAGTGAGTAGAGAGGTGTCTTGGTGGTTTAGTCTCAAAACCTTATGATTTTCAACACATGAAACACTTAAGCTTTGAGAGAGGAAGAAGGAGAGCTAACTATGAGAGAGAAAGAGAATGAATAGAATGAAATGAACCATGCTCTCATATGATAAATATATGATAATAATAATAATAATTAAGAAAATTGTGAAGGTGAATTGATTTGACCACTATCATTTCATATTTAATGCTGAGCATGCTTCAAGAAGCATCTTATGCTTAACAAAAACAAAAAGAAAAATATCTAGGTCAAAGTATATCAACAAGTCAAATGGTCAAATCAATTCTAACCATGATACAATTATACCTAATTAATATTATTAATCATATTTCTCATTTTCATTAGGGTTTTGATCAGGTCAATGGTCAAAAACCCTAATGAGGTGTCTCCCTCTCCGCCTCAGTCAACTGTACGTACGTACCCGCATTCGTGTTCCGAAGAAACACGAATAAAATGAGACAAGACCAATCCCAAAACAAATACTAGGATCTGGCTTAAACCAAAGCCTACTAGTAATGTCTGTCCGAACACCGAACACGCACAAGTACGCATATATGAACGAACCCTGTCATAAAACCATACGGCCTCTACTCTGTTTTGCCCAAAGGTGAACAACCCTCTGTGTGGGACTCTAAAGACTCGATACTACGCTGGCAGTGGGTTTAACCACAGGCCGTAAACGGTACTAGCTGTACATAACGGTCCCCAGGTAGATGTCGATAAGAAGACCGATGAGGTGAACCTATCCGAACTCCTACTGAGTTTGAATGTGACAATCTCCGTACAGTCCAGTCTATTCGTCTAAGAGTATCGCATGTCGGGCCTAGCGGGCGGTAAACGTCAGTCCCCTAATAGCGGTACAAGTCATGTCGGAGTGTAGCCCAGAATACTCTGAGAAACTATTAGAAACACTACCAGTAAATCTCGCTTGCCCTGGCTAGAGACTTTGTGTAATAGCTCTCCTAGACGCAGCGCGATATCAACTCCCAATACCGGGAGAGACAAATCCTGTCTAACCGTCACTGCCTCCAAGTGCTTCGGGACTGCACCCAACTACTACCTGTTTGCACGACTCAATAGAGCCATGGTAGGATAGTAATCTAAGAACAGTGGGAACACACTCGAGGCGAAGTGACAGTGTCAAGTCAACGGACTAAGCTGTACTCATGTCACCTGGGAACTGATAACTGATGATAGGTATAATACTAACCAACAGTTCCCAGCGAGTCCTGTCCAGTGTACTCGTAACCTAACGAGCACCTGCATACTATCTCCAGTACGACGTACTGATGGCTGTAGGACAGACCACCTCCCCTCCTAGGATGAGAAGCGTATACACTAGTCTACTCTGTGTTAGTGTATATGCCCTAGGGGCCATTATTGTATCATACTAAATTGTATATTACTTAATGGAAGCTTGGGATATTCATAGTTGTATATACAGTCTTGTTAAAAATGGTAGTATGCTACTTGGTTTGTGTCTACTTTAATATGTGCATATGTTTCTTGTAACGTATCACTTATACATATTAGTAGAGCCCATAGGTTTTTTGCTTGATTACCAGCGTTGTGATAGCAGTCACACTAGTGGGGGCTGGGTAGTCTATAAGCAACATCCTATACAGGTCCTTAGTCATAGGATTATCGAGATAGGGCATCGATACTCCAGAGTAGACTAGTGTGTACGCTTCTCATCCCAGTTGGGGAGATGGTCTGTCCCATAGCCATCAGTACGTTGTACTGGAGATAGTATACAGGTGCTCGTTAGGTTACGGGTACACCGGACAGGACTCGCAGGGGAACTGATTGGTTGGTATTATACCCGTCGTCAGTTAACAGTTCCCAGGTGACATGAGTACAGCATAGTCCGCAGACTTGACACTGCTACTTCGCCTCGAGTGTGTCCCACTGTTCTTAGATTGCTACCCTACCACGGCTCAAAGGAGTCGTGCAAACAGGTAGCAGTTGGGTGCAGTCCCGAGCACTTGGAGGCAGTGGCGGTTAGACAGGATTCGTCTCTCCCGGTATTGGGAGTCGATATCGCGCTGTGTCAGAGAGCCATTACGCAAAGTCCCTGGCCAGAGCAAGCGAGATTTACTGGTAGGTTCCAGTAGTTTCTCAGGGTGTAATGGGCTACGCTCCGACACGACTTATACAGCTATTAGGGGACTGACGCTTGCCGCCCCCTAGGTTCGATATGCGATAGTCTTAGATGAGCAGACTGGACTGTACGGAGATTGTCATATCAGGCTCAGTAGGAGTTCGAATGGTTTTTCTCATCGGCCTTCTTATCGACATTTACCTGGGGACCGTTACGTACAGTTAGTGCTGCTTGCGGTCTGTGGTTAAACCCACTGCCAGCGTAGTGTCGAGTCTTTTGAGTCCCGCACAGAGAGTTTCCCTGCTCCAGGCGAAATGATATAGAGGTCGTATGGTTTTACGACAAGGGTTCGGACGCGTACGTGTGTTTACGCACGTACGACTTTTCGGACAGTTTTTACTAGCCGGCTTTGGTTTAAGCCAGATTCTAGTATCAGGTTATTGGATTTATACAGTCTAAAGTTTTTCCGTGTTTTCACGGATTGGAGGGGCGTTCTCGTAATTTGTCGGGAAGCTTCTGGAAGAGTGGTGACTTGGGGGGGTAAGGTGGCATTGCATTAAATGAGATTAGTGACTCATTTGTGTGATTCATCCATGTTATTAATGCATCATAAATGCTTAATGACTCATGGAGATGAATCACTCATAGATATTTATGAAGCATGGCTGTTAAATCATTTATTTATTTATTTGATAAATAATAATGCTTCATATATATTATGATAGATCATTATCTCATTCTTATTCTTATGCTCACCTTCTCTCTCCTCAAGCTCTTCTTCTCTTGAAACCCTAATCCTCCCCTCTCATGTGTTGAGATCAAGGATTAGATAGACTAATACATCCATAACCTTACTCTATATCCCCTAGGTAGCTTAGATTAGCACTTTAAGCAACCTAGTTATCTCAAGTTAGAGATAAAGCTTGGCGTAGGAGCTCTCGGGTGGATCATCTTTGATTCGAGGAGGCTGTTGAGGTGCCGATGTTCCAAGGAGCCTACGAGGAGTGGAGGACCGCGATGAAGACCCGAAGGACATGTAACGTGAGGTATAACTTCATATCCAAGTAGTTAAATCTCTAGTAGATAGTTAGCAATGGTTTAGATACGATTCATGTGCTCAAGTCCGTGTTACGAAGCTTTGATAATCGTTTTTAATATATTCCGCCTCCTCGCAAGTTCGTGGGGTGCTTGACATGGACTTACACTCTGGAGTATCGATGCCCTGTCTCGATAATCCTACGACCAGGGACCTGTAAAAGGATGTGCTTATAGACTACCCAGCCCCCACTAGTGGTACTGCCATCACAACGCTGGTAGTCAAGCAAAAGATCCTAAGGGCTCTATCAATATGTACTAGCGATATATCAAAAGAATTATATACACATATTTAGATAGATACAAACCAAGTAGCATACTACCATATTGAGCAAGACTGTTATAAATCTGTGTATATATCCCAAGCTTCCAAAATATAATATACAAACCAGTACTATACAATAATGGCCTCTAGGGCATATCACACTAACAATCTCCCACTTGCACAAAGGCCATGTGCTGGCATATCGTAGACCTATCATCTTGAATAGCCTCTCGAACTGCGTCTGAGGAATGGCCTTTGTGAATGGATCTGCAGTGTTATCCTCTGTAGCAACCCTATGAACCTCGATCTCCTGGCGATTCTGAAGGGTTACGGCAGCGCCTCGGCCATCAAAATGCGGCCAAAATGCGGAACAAAAATGTAATGACCCCAAAATCTTTATACATTTGTATTATCCCTCTTCAAAAATATACCGTATTTATTTGTACTTGGTATTTTCCTCTTTCTATTAAATTTATTATTATTTTATTCCTCAATCTATTATGTATTTTTTTTCTAGGTACAATTTCTTTTTCTTATATTTAAGTTTTTAACTTCTCATTCTTATTTTTCCTTTCATAAATATTTAACCCAAATCCATTATTCTTATTCTCCACAGCCCATCTAAAAAGCCCATTTTCTTTTTAAGCAACATCATATATTTAATTCTAATTAAATATATGCATGAACAACCTTATAGCTCATTGGTTAAGTCCTTGCATTGTTATTCCATAAGTCACATGTTCAAATCCCCATTCTTGCAATTATTTTTTTTTTATCATTTTTTATTTTTCTCATAACCTACAAATGAGACCTTTCATTTCCAAAAAGAATGGTGACCTTTCATTTCTCTTTTAATTCTCATGTTAAATGCATATATTATAATTCACCATTACACCATCTTTATTGTCCTCTATCTTTTCCTTCCTCATATTTTTCCATCTCTCACTTCTCCCTCTTCACCTAAAGTTCAAGAAGAAGAATATGAAGAAGTCTTCAAGAAGGTCTCGCTAGTAACGCGAGACTATCGGCGGATAGACAAGCCCGGTGACAATACCGGCTTGTGTATGTAAGTCCCTTCTCTCTCCTTTTCCCCCACCTCTTATTTTCCTCTTGTCATGCATCGTGAACCCTCTATTCTTTTCATATCATAATCCATAAGAGAAGATACACATAAACATATACATATACATATACATAAGTTTAGATATATATGATTCTATATGGTTTAATAATATCTTATTATCTCTTGTTCAAATTAAAGTATTTTTAATTCTTTCATCATGATTATGAATGTTTATTACAAGTTGTGAGAACATAGATTTCAATCCATAATATATCTACGATATCTCATGGAATCGGTTTGGTTATTAAAAGAAAGGATAAAGCTTGCATAAAAATACTAGTTAATCTTTTTGCCGATTTTAGTATACACATCAATACCTTTAGGTTTAAAATAATTTTTAGAAATTAATTTTTACTTCTGAAAATTTCATGGAATTTACATATGATAGATTATATTATTTTATACATGCTGTAAAAATTTTAGATCGATCCGCATAACGGTTTATGAATTACATCGTATTTATTCACTGATCGTAAAACAGAAAACTGCAGTTATCGGTCAATTTCTAGGACATATAACTTGGTATACCGATATCCAAATTGGGCAAACTCAGGTGTTTTTGATATCTACATCAATTGATATAGATTTTCTTAGTTTTATAGTTTTACTGAAAACCCATCTAAGATAAAGAAAACTGCGTTACAATATTAAGTGACGGATCTGGACAGAATCTGTTCCGATTCGCACACTGTTTTTAAATTGGACATAACTCGAGCACCCGATGTCCGTTTGTGACAAAATTTAGATGTGTAGATGCACCATTGATAGAACTAAAATTTTCTATATATTATATTACTTAGGAATGCATGAAACAACCTGATATAGGCTTTGCAATAGAATATATAGTTGCTGTCCAGAAATCTGAATTTCTGTTTTAAATGCTGATATTAAAATGATCATAACTAGAGCTTCAGAAATCCAAATCATGTGAATCTTGGTGTTTTCGATAAGTACATCTAAATACCTACAATTTTCTAATAATTTTCGTAACCTGAAACCTGAAACAAATTAACTCAAACTGCGTTTTAAAAATATGTGACGGTGCCGAATAGATTCTGATATGTTTTGCGCGACGATACGAAAACATATATATCTCTCAAACCGGTAGTCATATTTAGGTAAAACTGGAACTCACGCATGCAAAAACATTTAGAGCCATATTTCTGTTTATATTTCGTATTCGTTCAACTTGATTAATTAGTCGTACATAATATTTCTTTACAGCATTGTTTATGGTAGTTACTCGAATAATATACTTGACTCATTTCATGCTATTCGAACATGTATACATATTTATCTTGATCATTAAATTGTTGTATGTACTTAAAGACGATAATTAAATACTTGAGTTATATTTTGAAAACTATACAAAAATATTTTTACATAAAACCCCCTCAAGTTTATAAATTACCCTAAGGACCCTAACAATTATAAGACCACGATTCATAATTCTGATTGTCTGACTCGGGTTTGAGTCTGATTAATTTGACTTGAATCTGATTCAAGTCAATCTATATTCTTTTATATTCCAACTCAAGATGAATACATGAATTCCAGATTCCAGTTAACAATCTATATAACTTGACCGAACCGAACCATGGATATTCCTTTTACATGATTCTCAGTATTCCATTTACATGACTCTACGGTTACAACCGTTTCCTGATATCATGGTTTCGGTCAGTCAGTCAATCAATCTACAATTACTACAATTTACAAGATAACAATACAAATAAGACTTCGCGGGGTTTAAGGGGTAGATTGGTACGGAAGGTGTTAAAGGTGGCACGAGGTGGTCAGATTTAATACACCTAACATGAATCCAGTTGCTGTTGTACCGTGGCATAAACGGTTCCTTGTACTATACGTGCCCTTAGTCTCTGGCATATAGAGACTCCTCTCGTATACACTGGCATCCTTCTGTACCAAGCTACAAAACTTGAATATGTTTCAAGTCAATCTATATTCTTTTATATTCCAACTCAAGATGAATACATGAATTCCAGATTCCAGTTAACAATCTATATAACTTGACCGAACCGAACCATGGATATTCCTTTTACATGATTCCCAGTATTCCATTTACATGACTCTACGGTTATAACCGTTTCCTGATATCATGGTTTCGGTCAGTCAATCAAGTCAATCAAGCAATCATTACAAGTTTACAAGATAACAATACAAATATGACATCGCGGGGTTTAAAGGGGTAGATTGGTACGGAAGATGTTAAAAGTGGAATGAGGTGGTCAGATTAAGACACCTAACCTATATTCAGTTGCTGTTGTACCGTGGCATAAACGGTTCCTTGTACTATACGTGCCCTTAGTCTCTGGCATATAGAGACTCCCCTCGTATACACTGGCATCTTTCTGTACCAAGCTACAAACAACATCGTTAAACAATATTCCACAATTTACTACAATACAATACTTTAGAAAATACTATACTCTGTCACTCTTATTCTTCATTCTTCTTTGGGACTTACCGAGCGACCTGTTCGCTGACGACATTCTATTTCTCTCTTCTTGGAATGTCGTCAGGTGCGTTGGACCAAGTTGAGACCGAGCCTACAAGTGAAGATTTGGAGAAATTCCAGGAAGACCCAGAGCTCTAGACTTTGTACTTGTTCTTTCCAGTATTTCCTTTTATTATTATGCCACTGTTTAGGCATTGCTTTTTCATTTCAGTTGTATTTTCATTTCATGCATTGTACAAAGAATGTTATTAATAAAAGTTGCTGTTATCTCAATCTCATTTGTCTCTTGTGATTATTTTATATTGCTTAGTTACGCTTAGCGTATGTACTTCTGAGTACATACGTAGCGGGCCTCGTCACGACCACTTCGCCGTACATTGGGAAGCGGGGCGTGACAGGTTTTGTTGGTGGCCCATGCAGGTCAGAGCTGTATGAATCCCTATCATGCAGTTCTGGTCTGCGTGAACAACCTAAGCAATATAACACAAGAAACAGCAACTAAAACATTCTTTACAATCATGTTCCTTGAATCTTACCATTTCATATTCCTTGAATCTTATCATCCGTTGAATTTATCCTAACCCTATTCTTTCACTCACAATCACCAAATTGTTTTGAAACTGTTACACTTTCCTTTTACAAATTTCGAGGACGAAATTATTTTTAAGGAGGGTAGATTGTAATGACCCCAAAATCTTTATACATTTGTATTATCTCTCTTCAAAAATATACCGTATTTATTTGTACTTGGTATTTTCCTCTTTCTATTAAATTTATTATTATTTTATTCCTCAATCTATTATGTATTTGTTTTCTAGGTACAATTTCTTTTTCTTATATTTAAGTTTTTAACTTCTCATTCTTATTTTTCCTTTCATAAATATTTAACCCAAATCCATTATTCTTATTCTCCACAGCCCATCTAAAAAGCCCATTTTCTTTTTAAGCAACATCATATATTTAATTCTAATTAAATATATGTATGAACAACCTTATAGCTCATTGGTTAAGTCCTTGCATTGTTATTCCATAAGTCACATGTTCAAATCCTCATTCTTGCAATTATTTTTTTTTTATCATTTTTTATTTTTCTCATAACCTACAAATGAGACCTTTCATTTCCAAAAAGAATGGTGACATTTCATTTCTCTTTTAATTCTCATGTTAAATGCATATATTATAATTCACCATTACACCATCTTTATTGTCCTCTATCTTTTCCTTCCTCATATTTTTCCATCTCTCACTTCTCCCTCTTCACCTAAAGTTCAAGAAGAAGAACATGAAGAAGTCTTCAAGAAGGTCTCGCTAGTAACGCGAGATTATCGGCGGATAGACAAGCCCGGTGACAATACCGGCTTGTGTATGTAAGTCCCTTCTCTCTCCTTTTCCCCCACCTCTTATTTTTCTCTTGTCATGCATCGTGAACCCTCTATTCTTTTCATATCATAATCCATAAGAGAAGATACACATAAACATATACATATACATATACATAAGTTTAGATATATATGATTCTATATGGTTTAATAATATCTTATTATCTCTTGTTCAAATTAAAGTATTTTTAATTCTTTCATCATGATTATGAATGTTTATTACAAGTTGTGAGAACATAGATTTCAATCCATAATATATCTACGATATCTCATGGAATCGGTTTGGTTATTAAAAGAAAGGATAAAGCTTGCATAAAAATACTAGTTAATCTTTTTGCCGATTTTAGTATACACATCAATACCTTTAGGTTTAAAATAATTTTTAGAAATTAATTTTTACTTCTGAAAATTTCATGGAATTTACATATGATAGATTATATTATTTTATACATGCTTTAAAAATTTTAGATCGATCCGCATAACGGTTTATGAATTACATCGTATTTATTCACTGATCGTAAAACAGAAAACTGCAGTTATCGGTCAATTTCTAGGACATATAACTTGGTATACCGATATCCAAATTGGGCAAACTCAGGTGTTTTTGATATCTACATCGAATGATATAGATTTTCTTAGTTTTATAGTTTTACTGAAAACCCATCTAAGATAAAGAAAACTGCGTTACAATATTAAGTGACGGATCTGGACAGAATCTGTTCCGATTCGCACACTGTTTTTAAATTGGACATAACTCGAGCACCCGATGTCCGTTTGTGACAAAATTTAGATGTGTAGATGCACCATTGATAGAACTATAATTTTATATATATTATATTACTTAGGAATGCATGAAACAACCTGATATAGGCTTTGCAATAGAATATATAGTTGCTGTCCAGAAATCTGAATTTCTGTTTTAAATGCTGATATTAAAATGATCATAACTAGAGCTTCAGAAATCCAAATCATGTGAATCTTGGTGTTTTCGATAAGTACATTGAAATACCTACAATTTTCTAATAATTTTTGTAACCTGAAACCTGAAACAAATTAACTCAAACTGCGTTTTAAAAATATGTGACGGTGCCGAATAGATTCTGATATGTTTTGCGCGACGATACGAAAACATATATATCTCTCAAACCGGTAGTCATATTTAGGTAAAACTGGAACTCACGCATGCAAAACATTTAGAGCCATATTTCTGTTTATATTTCGTATTCGTTCAACTTGATTAATTAGTCGTACATAATATTTCTTTACAGCATTGTTTATGGTAGTTACTCGAATAATATACTTGACTCATTTCATGCTATTCGAACATGTATACATATTTATCTTGATCATTAAATTGTTGTATGTACTTAAAGACGATAATTAAATACTTGAGTTATATTTTGAAAACTATACAAAAATATTTTTACATAAAACCCCCTCAAGTTTATAAATTACCCTAAGGACCCTAACAATTATAAGACCACGATTCATAATTCTGATTGTCTGACTCGGGTTTGAGTCTGATTAATTTGACTTGAATCTGATTCAAGTCAACCTATAATCTACAAGATTCCAATTCAAAATGAACACATGAATCCATGAATACAATTATCAATTTATACAATTTGGCTGAACTGAACCATGGATATATTCCTTTTACATGATTCTCAGTATTCCATTTACATGACTCTACGGTTACAACCGTTTCCTGATATCATGGTTTCGGTCAGTCAGTCAATCAATCTACAATTACTACAATTTACAAGATAACAATACAAATAAGACTTCGCGGGGTTTAAGGGGTAGATTGGTACGGAAGGTGTTAAAGGTGGCACGAGGTGGTCAGATTTAATACACCTAACATGAATCCAGTTGCTGTTGTACCGTGGCATAAACGGTTCCTTATACTATACGTGCCCTTAGTCTCTGGCATATAGAGACTCCTCTCGTATACACTGGCATCCTTCTGTACCAAGCTACAAAACTTGAATATGTTTCAAGTCAATCTATATTCTTTTATATTCCAACTCAAGATGAATACATGAATTCCAGATTCCAGTTAACAATCTATATAACTTGACCGAACCGAACCATGGATATTCCTTTTACATGATTCCCAGTATTCCATTTACATGACTCTACGGTTATAACCGTTTCCTGATATCATGGTTTCGGTCAGTCAATCAAGTCAATCAAGCAATCATTACAAGTTTACAAGATAACAATACAAATATGACATCGCGGGGTTTAAAGGGGTAGATTGGTACGGAAGATGTTAAAAGTGGAATGAGGTGGTCAGATTAAGACACCTAACCTATATTCAGTTGCTGTTGTACCGTGGCATAAACGGTTCCTTGTACTATACGTGCCCTTAGTCTCTGGCATATAGAGACTCCCCTCGTATACACTGGCATCTTTCTGTACCAAGCTACAAACAACATCGTTAAACAATATTCCACAATTTACTACAATACAATACTTTAGAAAATACTATACTCTGTCACTCTTATTCTTCATTCTTCTTTGGGACTTACCGAGCGACCTGTTCGCTGACGACATTCTATTTCTCTCTTCTTGGAATGTCGTCAGGTGCGTTGGACCAAGTTGAGACCGAGCCTACAAGTGAAGATTTGGAGAAATTCCAAGAAGACCCAGAGCTCTAGACTTTGTACTTGTTCTTTCCAGTATTTCCTTTTATTATTATGCCACTGTTTAGGCATTGCTTTTTCATTCCAGTTGTATTTTCATTTCAAGCATTGTACAAAGAATGTTATTAATAAAAGTTGCTGTTATCTCAATCTCATTTGTCTCTTGTGATTATTTTATATTGCTTAGTTATGCTTAGCGTATGTACTTCTGAGTACATACGTAGCGGGCCTCGTCACGACCACTTCGCCGTACATTGGGAAGCGGGGCGTGACAAAAAATTTCTAAACTGGCGCTACCGTTACCCGATTTACAGATCGACTTTAAACCCTAAACTAGCAATCTAAACTAAGAGTTAGAATAGTTATACCGAGTTGATCCGTGTCCTTCGGTCTTCATTCCAAGCTCCTAGTTATTCTTTGATGATGTTTGGTTGCCGGTCTTCCTCCATCTCCGATGATCCACCCGAGGGAAACGGCGCAAGCTCCAGCCTCGTCGAACGAGACAACCGACGCTCCAAAGTTGCTAGCGATAGAGAGTGGGGGTGTATGAAAGTGTCACTATAATTTTCTCTCAACTAAAAAATGCTCATGGAGCCACTATAGAAGATGAATGGAATGAGGAAACTATGGCATGGAGAACAAAGAAAATGGCTAAGTCTTTTTGATGAACTTGAGAGAGTGGGAGTTTTTTGCAAGTGTAAAAAAAAAATCTCTACAAAATGAAATCAATCACCACACAAATGTGGCCGGCCCCCCTCTCTCATTCCCACCAAAAAAAGTCTTACCAATTAATGAATAAACAAATCCAACCATAACTTGAACCATGTGTAAGACCATGCCTTTGCCACCTCACACCCTCCACATCATTTGTTAAACAAATGAATTTCCATAAATGGAAATTCATACAAATGATGTGGCACCTTCTAGAAGCTATTCCGTAGAAAATACGGAATACTTTCCGATACATGTATCGAAATACATATACGCGTATTCGTATAAAAATACGAATAGCCAAGAGAGAAAACGAATAGTGAACAATAATACTAGAATACGTATATACAAACACATATATAAATTATTAAATGAAAACCCGATTTAATAATCCGGCTTAATCCTAAGCCGCTAGTATTATCAACCGTCCGATTAAAGTCTACGCAGTATGTGCACATATTTAATCGGACACCTGTATGTATCAACATACCTCATGTACACCATATCGCCTGAACCGTGAAAACCCTCTGTGTGGGACTCTAAAGACTCGTCAATACACTGGCAGTGGGTTTAACCACAAGTACGTCAGCGGCACTAGCTGTACGTAACGGCTACCCAGGTATTGAGCGAAATAGAGGCCGACGAGAAAACTCATCCTGAACCCCTACTGAGCCTGACAGTGACAATATCCGTACAGTCCGGTCTGTTCATCTAAGAGTATCGCATATCGAGTCTAAAGGGGTGGATAAAGTCAGACCCCTAACAACGCGATATTTAGTGTCGGTATGAAACCCCATCACCACCTGAGAAACTATCGATCCTGCATCGATAATTCTCGTCCACCGTGGCTATGGATTTTTGGTGATGGCCATCCGTACACAACGCGACATCAACCCCCAATACCGGGAGAGACGAATCCCCGACGATCCGATCACTGCCTCCATGTGGCTCGGGACTGTACCCAACTAAAACCAGTTTGCACGACTCCTTTGAGCCGTGGTAGGGTAGTAATCAAAGCACAGTGGGAACTCATATGAGACAAATGACGATCTCAGGTCGACAGAATAACCTGTACACATGTCACCTGGGAACTGCTATATGACAATATGTATAATACCAACTAGCAGGTTCCCGGTGAGTCCGTCCAGTGTACTCATATCCCAATGAGCACCTGTATACTATCTTAGGTGAACAAATTAACACCAATGGCTTGTGAGACCTGGCCACCGCCTCTCGTCGGGGTCTCGATCAGTATACACTAGTCTACACTGGAGTATCGATGCCCGGTCTCGATACTCCTACGACTAGGGACATTTAAGGATATGCTTATTGACCCCAGTTCCCACATATATGATCGCCATCATAATGCTGACAGTCAAGCAAGAATCCTATGGGCTCTATCAACATGATGATAAAAACAAACCAGATAGTATACTATCATCTTGAGTAAGATTGTTTTATCGGTATAGGTCCTGCTTCAATCATCATAATCACAAGTCCGCGACTATGATAATTGCCTTGAGGGCACTATAGCCAATAATCTCCCACTTGCATTTAAGGCCAATTATTGCGATGTCGCATACTCACAGCCCGTGTGATACCGAACACCTAACTTCTCTACTAATTAGTTTCGCAAAGCCTGTTTGTGAAAATGATTGCGTTCGAGAAATAGCCTCAGTAAGTGGATCCGCTCTAATGTTTCTTTCTGTATCTCTCTTAATCTCAACTCCGCCGAGAAAACTATCTCCCGAAATGAGCAATACTTGTCTTAGAAGTTGTCTAGATATCTGATGGGACCCAGTTCACAAATTAACTCCAAATCCAGCAAACTACTTAGACTGTATCGTCCACTGAATTTAATCAGTATCCCGCGCCTTGCCTTTCCTAAGTATCCGCTTGGACCACCTGTCCAACATACTGTCCCTCAAAAGAGGGAAAACTATAACTCTGACAGTCACTCTGTCATCCAGGTCACCTTAGAAGCCTGATATGATAACCGTCCCCAGAAGGAGGCTGCCGTTACCATATCCTAAGAACTTTCACTTATGTTCATAAACTCTTCCCAATGTTTCTCTAGGATTGGATATGTTTATTGCAGTTAGTGCAAAAACAACATCTGGTGTGGTACTTGACATTTCATGATTAACTCAATTGCCTAAGCAAGTGATATGCTAATCATGCAGATCCCTCTCCCCTTTAGTCTGTAAGACACCTTTAGAGAGGGTGACTCCATCATCTGCAGGTTCACCACCATGCCAGGAGTCGTCCATTCTAAAATACCTTTTAGAATAATGTCAAAGTACCCAGATTAGGATACTTCCCAAATCCAGATCTAAAACCATAGATCTAGTAACCAGAATACCTGATATTATATCCATATCCTATGTGGAGAAACAACTTTGTGACAACCACAGTATAACCGATCGTAGTATAGGAATATCTATTCCTATTAAGTGCATGTCATCCAAATACCTGGACATCACTCTCTACTACCTTCTTACCGATCCATCTCCTATTCTGATGAGGTCAAGACCTATGACTGTCATATCAAAAATAGATGATCTATTTCTGCTATACTTGCTTTAGTCTATAAATAGACATAAGCTACTTGTCCTCTATACTTCCGCTGCTCCAACTGACTACAACAACCCTCTGGTAGAGTCATATATACGTGCACTTCCAAAACTAGTTTAGAACAACGCTATACTCATCCTTCTGCCGGGTCTTATAGTCTAGAACAACAGCAATGGTAAGTCTGGGTAAACAAGAACCTCCCTGTCACCGTCTCTGAGAAGACCAAAGTACCTCTCGGGTGCTTGAGGTTACCTACTAAATCTGCGGAGTGGCTAATGGAACGTCGAAAACAATTGAATCCTCAGGTTGTATTAAATCTTCAGTAATCGTTTGTGGTTCTGGAATCACTTCCAGTTCTATTATACTCCCACTACTATTTTCTGAAAAAGTCTATTTTACTAAAACTGTGGCGAGTCAAGAACAATATAAATATTGATCTTCCCGATGGTAGAAAGTTAACCCTCGTCAATGTTAGATATGTATGCCCTAGAGGCCTGTATTGTATAGGATGCTGAGCATGTATATGTGCAGAAACAATCTTTGTTCGAAATAATAGTATGCTATCTGGTTTATCTTCATCTTGTGTTATATTTCATATCTTTATATGCATGTTGATGAAGCCCTTAGGATTATACTTGACTACCAGGATTATGATGAGATCATACTAGTAGGGCCTGGATAGTCTATAAGCATATCCTTTAATAGTTCCTAGTCGAGGGTATATCGAGACAGGGCATCGGTATTATCAAGTTAGACTAGTGTGTACGTTTCCTGACCCTATGGGGCGATGGTTGATTCCACAACCATTGGTGTTTGACATCAAAGATTGTACACAGGTGTTCATTGCAGAATGGGTACACCGAACAGGACTCGCAGAGAACTCCTAGATGGTATATATACCTATTGTCAGATAGCAGTTCTCTGGTGACACTTGTAGAGGTTAGTCTGTAGATCCGAGATCGTCATGGAGTCTTGTGTGGTTCCTACTGTACTTTGATTTCCATCCTACCACGGCTCTATTGAGTCATGCAAACAGGTGGACTTTGGGTATAGTCCCGAATCACATGGAGATAGTGAGCGATAGGAGGTGTTTCGTCTCTCCCGGTATAGGGAGTTGATGTCGCGCTATGTTTGATCGGCTATAACACCTAAATCCCTGGCCAGGGTTCTCGAGGTTTACTGATAAGTGTTATCAGTAGTTCCTCGAAATGTTATGAGGCGTAAATCAGCATGACTTATAAAGTTACTGGGGTCTGACATTTACCACCCCTAGACTTCATATGCGACGTATCAGACGAAGAGACCGGATTGTACGGTAAGTGTTGCTTGCAGGCTCGTTGGGGTTGTGATGAGTTCGCTCGTCGGCCACATTTTCGTCATGTACATGGGTAGCCGTTACGCACAGCTAGTGCCGCTGACGGGCTTGTGGTTAAACCCACTGCCAGCGTACTGTCGAGTCTTTAGAGTCCCACACAGAAGGTTCCCTCATTCAGGCGAAAGATGTAGAGTCCGTAAGTTGTTACGGCAGCCGTAAGGTGTTGCGGCAGGATTTCGATTATGTTTGTGTAATTGTTACAGGAATAATAATCGGAACGATAATACTGGTAGGTTTTGGTTTAAGCCGGATACCGGTATTATATTATTGGATTATTGGTATTCGTATTTTTCGGAATTCGGATACGGGTATACGGTATACGGGATACGGTATACGGAGGAGGGGTATTCTTGTAATTATTACAAGAATACCTTCTAGAAGATGCCACCTCATAATACATTATTTATTTTATGAAAATGAATAAATGAGGTGGAAATTAGAAAGTCCAAGCATGGTTGAAAGAATGGGTTAATTTATTTTATATTGTTTCGGAGTTACTATTGAAGCATGGTGCTAATTTTATAATGCATGCTTCAATTATTTCACTTGAGCCATATCTAATTTCCATGCTTAAATTTTTCTCATTATGAAAAACTCTTTCTCTCTCCTTCTTCTCTCCTCCTCCTTCTTCATTGCTTTAACACTCACATGAGATGTGAATCAAAAGCCAAGGATCAACGATAATCCAATACACTAATCTCTACATCATCCTAGTGACCATTTTTAGCAAACTTGATCTCTAGGTTTAGCTCTTGAGAAGGGTTTTAGCTTGCATGACAACTCTTGTGTGGATCATCTTGGTCTTGGGGTGGCCGGAGATCGAGCACACCGACAATATCCAAGGAGCCAAGGGGATCATCAAAGAAGACCCGAAAGATCGGATCATCAAGGTATAACCCCTAATATAGTAGATAAGACCTCTAGTTAGGGTTTTCTAGTTGTGGTTTAGACAAGATCTTTGGAAAAGTGCATGTTATATGCAAAGAAAATTTTCGTTCACCGCTTCCGCCGCCTCACAAGAGTTGTGGGAGTATGCAACATGCACTAACATGGTATCAGAGTCTAACTAAACCATAATTAGATTGTTAGCCAAAAGTTAGAATCTCGATCGACAATTTTTCTCCCGAAAACATGTTTTCTGCCCCTGCTGCTGTCAATTTTTTAAAGTGTTCAAAAAATCTTTTCAGAGGCCTTAAAAATACATGCAGGGTTTTCTAAGAACACTGTAGAAAAACGAGACTCTAACTCGCCAGGAACGCCACGGATCCGCGGCCAAACTCAGTGTTTGGCTGCCGATCCACGGCCGAGTCGTGGCCGAGTTGACTCGTTTATCAGCAGTTTGCTTAGATTAAGGAAATAGTGTTTCTGCGACATCTGTAATTTTCAGAAAGTTGTTTGTGCACTGGAAGATGACATGTGTTGTCATGGTTTAAAATTATCGATCGAAATTCTGAAGTGCTTGGCTAATCGGGTTTTCAGTTATTTGTTATGTGTGTTTGAAACGTCGACTAATTGCTATAAGTCGATTAGTCAGGGTTGCACACTTATGTAATGATTTATGAGATGGTATGTGTATATGAATGTGTTGGTTTGTCGTGATGAATGGCCGGGGGGTGTGAGAAGAGTGTTTTTCTTTTCTTTCATTCAATGTAATTTGGAAAAAGCAATGTAATATTATTTTGCGGGGCACATCCGGGATGAGCTTGTAGCCACCGTTGTATAATTTCTTTTTACTGTTTTTGCTCCTAGGATAGACCCAAGGTGGGGTGCACAAACTACCGGGTTTTTGAAGTGCCGAGTGGCCTACTCACTTTGTTAAGGGAGGTTGCTTCACTTCGGGAATTTGGCGGGTAGTTTGCCGCACCCGTAGGGGTCTAGGGTGGGGTTTTGGCTATTCATCACGACCGTGGAACCCGTCTTTCATTAAGGGCTTGAATGAAATATGGAATTCCTAGTATATCCAATATATTCATCTGTGATCTAAAATGGCTATATTTATATATGAGATATATAATAAACGTTGCTTATGTTTTGCACCTGCGCTAGTCCAGCCCCCGCTCTGCCACCAGTTAAGTAACCTAACGGTGCATGACGGGACCCCCTGGCGAATGCGGATGGCATAAGCATACGTTCTATTTTCATTTCTTTTCTGTGATGTTTAGGAAACGTAAATGATGGGACAACATTAATGTGATTAATGTTAAGAAAAAGAAACCTAAAGATGTTGCAGAATCAAATTTTTTAAATGGGTAACTCTAGTTTTTGCTTTGCATAGTGGTATTCTTGAATATCCTGCAGCTCATTTGATGAGGAAAGGGCCGAGATCCCTTCACTGGGGGTGACCCCTTTAGCGAAACTAACAAATGTTACAAAGAACTCGATTGTTTTTATAGTTGATCTAACTTTTGCTTTGCATCATGGTATTTACATATCCAGCACATTATTCGATAAGGAAAGAGCCGAGATCCCATCACCGGGAGTGACCTCTTTAGCAAAATTAGAAAGATACTACAAAACCATTCGATTTTTAAACTGGAGCTTAAACCTCTCTTTTCACTCGATTCTACAATAATATCAAGTTCAAAACGTCAAAGGTTTTCACGAAAACCATCCGTTGCCCTCCACCATTTTAGGAAGCAGAGTACTTAGTATTCGTGCCACATTTGTTGACTATAGTTAAGGCGTGGTGTACGGTTGCTAAGTGATGTCTTCCTACAAAGCATTTGATGCGATCGATTATTCGCATGACTTTGTTGACCATAGTTAAGGGACGTGCAGGTAGGTCTAAATAAATCTCGAAATGGCGGGTAGAACTTGACTAGTGCTTATGATTTGTTGACCATAGTTAAGGTCATAAGACACTAGGGGTAAAAATCATATCGGGAATTTCAAGAGTCGAAATTTGCAATGAGATTGCATCCTTCTATATGATAGTTGGATCCCGATCCCACTGTGAGTAAAGGTTACTCCCGGGAGAGTTTTGCACTTTACAATTAGCTAATCCAGTAGGTGTCTAGAAAGGTGTCAACGGGGTTACGCCTCTAGGAAAACGAGGTTTACTTTAATTAGGTCCGTGCGAATGTTAGTTATATATATGCCTTAGAGGCCATTGTTCTACATATGATGTATATTATAGTGGATGCTTGGATATATATAGAGAGGACTTTCTTGCTCAACATGATAGTATGCTATTTGGTTTCACTTTGTCTTAACATGTTAACTTATATTAGTTTACTTTCTTGCTCTCACATGTTGAGAAAGCCCTTACGATATGTACTCGACTACTGGGACTATGATGGGATCATACTAGTGGGGCCACGGTAGTCTATGAGTACATCCTATAATTGTTCCTAATCGAGGGTGTATCGAGACAGGGCATCGATACACCAGAGTAGACTAGCGTATACGCATCTTGACCCATATGATGGGCGATGGATGATCCCATATCCATCGGTGTTTGACATCAAAGATGGTGTACGGGTGCTCAGTGGAGACTGGGTACACTGAACGGACACGCCGAGAACTCCCAGATGGTATTATATCTCACGTCAGATGGCAGTTCTCTAGTGAAAATGGTACAGGGTAGTCTGTAGACCCGAGATCGTCATATAGTCTTGTGTGATTCCCACTGTGCTTTGATTTCCACCTTACCACGTCCAAGAGAGCGTGCAAAACGGTGGCTTTTGGGTACAGTCCCGAATCACATGGAGGCAATGAGCGATAGGAGGGGTTTCGTCTCTCCCTGTATAGGGAGTTGATGTTGTACTGTGTTCGATTGGCTATAACTGGAAGTCCCTGGCCAGGGCTGATATAGAGTGCTACTGGTAAGTGTTATCAGTAGTTTCTTGACCTGTTATTGTAGGGTGGTTTTCGTCACCCTATTGAGATGGGAATATGCGCGCGCATTTCAGACGCATTACAGATTCCCCCTGCCTAGGGTAGGCCGGGGTTTAATGATTGTGGGGATCCGAATCTCCGGCAGCCGCGGACTAAGCTGCTGTTAATTACCCCTCGCCTTTGGAGCGAGGGAACCTTCGTTTGACGGGTTAAACTGGTCATGCGAACTCAATGTGCAGTGTACGTGTGTTTTTGTTTTGGAGGGGTTTTTTGGATATATCGGGGGCCCCGCAGAATTTTTACGGGGGTCCCGCTACCCGGTTAGCGGGCTGGGGGTCAAGGAGGCTAGCAGCCCCCTTGCAGGGTGCGGGGCAGCGCCCCGGCCCAAATTTTTTTTGGGAAGGACAGTGTTGTAGAGTATGCGTGCGTGTACATTGTAAGTCGATGTACAACACCCCAATACTTGTGGGGAGGCGGAATTTTCAAAAACGAACTTGTTTAGTGAACAAACATCGACTAACCGCTTGAATCGAAGCTAAACGATAACTAACTTAAAACATAGAGTTTCTATGCTACTATGTTTAGGGATTATACCTAACGAATCGTGTCCTTCGTCTTTGCGAACTCCACCTCCTCCTCGGCCTTCTCGAAGTAGTAGACGATCCACCCGAGAGCTTTACTCCAAGCTTAGCCTCTAAACTTGAGGCAACTAACCTTCTTTAAGTGCTAATCAAAGAAGCTAGGTGATATAGAGTGAGGGTTATGGTTTAATTAGTCTAACTAATCCTTGTACTCAACACATGAGAGGGGAGGATTAGGGTTTGAAGAGGGAGAGCTTGAGGAGAGAGAAGGTGAAGATAATAGTGAAGTGAGAAGAATGAGTTATCATAATATATATCAAGCATTTCTTTTTATCAAGAAAAGAAAAGAAATCATTTTACAACCATGCTTGATAAATATCTTGTGGTGATTCATCTCCATGAGTCATTAAGCAATTATGAAGTATTAATGACATGGATGAATCATCTATATGACTCACTAATCTCATTCAATGTATATGCCACCTAAACCTCCTTAGTCACCATCTTCTAGAAGCTTCTCACGCAATTACGAGAACGCCCCTCCTTTCCGCAAAAATACGGAAAAACTTTAGACTGTATAAATCCAATAACCGGATACCAGTAACTGGCTTAAACCAAAGCCGACTGGTAAAAACTGTCCGAAAGTCGTACGTGCGTAAACACACGTATGCGTCCGAACCCTTGTCGTAAAACCATACGACCTCTATATCGTTTCGCCTGGAGTAGGGAAACTCTCTGTGTGGGACTCTAGAGACTCGACTACTACGCTGGCAGTGGTTTAACCACAGACCGCAAGCGGCACTAGCTGTACGTAACGGTCCCCAGGTAGATGTCGATAAGAAGGCCGATGAGTAAAGCCATCCGAACTCTTACTGAGCCTGATGTGACAATCTCCATACAGTCCGGTCCGTTCGTCTTAGACTATCGCATATCGGGCCTAAGGGGCGGCAAGCGTCAGTCTCCTAATAGCGGTATAAGTCGTGTTGGAGCGAAGCCCATTACACCCTGAGAAACTACTGGAACCTACCAGCAAATCTCGCTTGCCCTGGCCAGGGACTTTGCGTAATGGCTCTCTGACACAGCGCGATATCAACCCCCAATACCGGGAGAGACGAATCCTGTCTAACCGCCACTGCCTCCAAGTGCTCGGGACTGCACCCAACTGCTACCTGTTTGCACGACTCCTTTGAGCCGTGGTAGGGTAGCAATCTAAGAACAGTGGGACACACTCGAGGCGAAGTAGCAGTGTCAAGTCTGCGGACTATGCTGTACTCATGTTACCTGGGAACTGTTCACTGACGACTGGTATAAAACCAACCAACAGTTCCCTGTGAGTCCTGTCCAGTGTACCCGTAACCTAACGAGCACCTGCATACTATCTCCAGTACAACGTACTGACGGCTGTGGGACAGACCATCTCCCCAACTGGGATGAGAAGCGTACACACTAGTCTACTCCGGAGTATCGATGCCCTGTCTCGATAATCCAACGACTAGGGACCTGAATAAGGATGTGCTTGTAGACTACCCAGCCCCCACTAGTGTGACTGCCATCACGACGCCGGTAGTCAAGCAAGATCCTAAGAGCTCTATCAATACGTATACTCACATATTAAGATAGAAAAACCAAGTAGCATACTACCATGTTTAGCAAGACTACATGTGAATATCCCAAGCTTCCATTAAGTAATATACAAACTAGTATGATACAGTAATGGCCTTCTAGGGCATAAACACTAACAATCTCCCACTTGCACTAGGGCCATGTACTGGCGTATCGATGACCGATGATCTCGAGTAGCCTCTCGAACTGAATCTGAGGTAGGGCCTTCGTGAATGGATCAGCAATGTTCTCTTCAGAAGCAACTCTCCGAACCTCGATCTCCTGACGATCAATGATCTCCCTGATCAGGTGATACCGCCTTAAGATATGTCTGGACTTCTGATGGGACCTTGGTTCCTTCGCTAAAGCTATAGCTCCGTTGTTGTCGCAATACAGAGGTATTGGATCAACTATGGTAGGAACCACCTGAAGTTCTGTTAGGAACTTCTTCATCCAGACTGCTTCTTTTGCGGCATCGCAAGCAGCTATATACTCCGCTTCCATCGTCGAGTCAGCAACGGTGTCCTGCTTGGAGCTCTTCCAGCACACCGCCCCTCTATTGAGGGTAAAGACATAACCTGACATGGACTTGGAATCGTCCTTATCACTCTGGAAGCCGGAATCAGCAAAGGCCTCCAACCTGAGGTGTTTTCCGCCGTAAACCAAGAACATCTCTTTAGTCCTTCTCAGGTACTTGAGAATGTTCTTTACTGCTATCCAGTGCTTCTCCCCTGGGTCTGACTGATACCGGCTTACCACGCTCAGTGCGTAAGCTACATCTGGTCTGGTGCACAACATCGCATACATTATAGAGCCTACCGCAGAAGCGTAGGGTATAATAGACATGCGTTCCCTTTCCAAATCAGTCTTGGGAGACATCTCTTTGGAGAGGGTGATTCCGTGACAAGCCGGTAGATTACCGCGCTTAGAATCTTCCATACTGAATCTTTTCAGTACAGTGTCGATATACCTGGACTGCGAAAGTCCCAACATCCTGTTGGATCTATCACGATAGATCCGGATCCCCAGAATGTAAGAGGCATCACCCAGGTCTTTCATGGAGAACCTGTGTGACAAGAATCCTTTGACAGATTGTAGCATAGGAATGTCATTTCCTATCAATAGAATGTCATCCACATACAAGACGAGGAATACGACACTTCTGGATACAACTTTACTATATATGCACGGTTCATCTGGATTTTTGATAAAGTCATATTCTTTGACTGTCTCATCAAAATAGATGTTCCAACTCCGCGATGCCTGCTTTAGTCCATAAATGGACTTAAGCAGCTTGCATACTTTCCCGCTGCTCCCACTCTGATTGAAACCCTCTGGCTGATCCATATAGACGCTCTTTTCTAAATTTCCATTCAGAAAAGCCGTCTTTACGTCCATCTGCCAGATTTCATAATCATGGAAGGCAGCAATAGCAAGAAGGACCCGAATGGATTTGAGCATAGCCACTGGAGAAAAAGTTTCGTCATAGTCCAAACCAGGTCTTTGACGAAAACCCTTTGCAACAAATCTAGCCTTATAGGTTTCCACCTGTCCATCTACACCAATCTTTTTCTTGAAGATCCATTTGCATCCTATGGGTTTTACCCCATCTGGAGCAAAGTCCAAAGTCCATACTTTGTTGGTGTACATGGACTCCATTTCGGTCCGCATTGCATCTAGCCATCGTACCGAGTTGCCGCTCTGGATGGCCTGCTGGAAGTCAGTAGGTTCATCATCATCTATGATGCAATCCTCTCTATCCCCATCTATGAGAAAACCGTAGTATCTCTCAGGCGGATGAGACGGCCTACTACTCCTGCGGAGGGGTGCGGGAATGTCTTGTTCTTTTTGAACTACCGGTTCTACCAAACTTTCAGTATTAGTTTGTGGTTCTGGAATTTCTTCCAGTTCTATTTCGCTCCCACTTGATTCCTTTTCTAAAAACTGATGTTCTAGAAAATGGGCATTACGAGAAACAAATACCTTTTGTTCCTCTGCGTAATAGAATAGATATCCCCTGGAGTTCTTTGGATATCCCACAAACATACACTTTACTGATCGTGCCTCGAGCTTGTCCACATGCTGCTTTTTAACAAAAGCTGGACATCCCCAAATCTTTATATACTGTAGATGGGGTTTCTTCCCGCTCCACATCTGATATGGAGTGGTAGGCACAGTCTTGGTAGGAACTATATTCAAAAGATATGCCGCTGATTCCAGCGCATAACCCCAGAAAGATCGCGGTAACTCAGCATTACTCATCATGGATCGTACCATATCTAATAGGGTTCGATTCCGTCTCTCCGATACACCGTTATGCTGTGGAGTGTATGGAGGAGTAAGCTGAGAGAGAATTCCTTTCTCTTTTAGGTAACCTAGGAACTCGGCACTCAAGTATTCACCACCTCGATCAGATCTAAGTGTCTTGATACTTTTGCCGGTTTGGTTTTCTACTTCATTCTTATACTCTCGGAATTTCTCAAAAGCCTCGGATTTATGTTTCATCAGATAAATGAATCCGTATCTTGAGTAATCATCCGTGAAAGTAATGAAATAGGAAAAACCACCTCTTGCATATGTAGACATCGGACCGCATACATCGCTGTGTATGAGTCCTAAGAGCTCGCTCGCTCTTACTCCATGTCCAGTAAATGGAGTCTTTGTCATCTTTCCTTTGAGACAAGATTGACAAGTGTCATAAGTTTGATATTCGAACGAGTCCAAATATCCTTCTCTATGCAACTTAGTCAACCTTCTCTCATTGATGTGACCCAGTCTACAATGCCATAAGAAAGCTTTATTTAAATCTGGAGACTTTCTTTTTAGTGTGTTCTGGACATTGAAAATTTGGAGTTGGTTTAAAACATATATACCGTTATTTAGGGTACCGGACCCAATCAAACCATGATTAAGGTGAATGTTAACAACATCTCTTACAAAAGTGAAATCATAACCTTTATTTGATAACAAGGAAACTGATATGATATTACACGTTAAGCTTGGTACAAAATAACAGTTATGTAAAACCAAAATGTGTCCACTCGTCAATCCTAGGTGATAATCCCCGACGGACGCAGCTCCCACGCTAGCTCCGTTAGCAACCTTTAGGGTCATATCACGTTCTTTCAGCACTCTACGGTTTCTCAGTGCCTGCAATGAATTGCAAATATGAGATCCTGATCCGGTATCCAATAACCAGGAAGTAGAGTTGATCGACAGACAATTCTCAATTACAAACACACCTGAAGTCGAAGCCACAGCTTGCTTCGGTTCCTGGTTCTTGGCGTTCCACGCCTTACAATCCTTCTTCCAGTGCCCTTTCCTGTGACAATGGAAGCACTCATCCTGGCCAACTACCGGTACCGCAAACTTTTTCTTTGCCTTCCCTCCCACCTTACTAACACCTCCTCTAGGTTTGGTGGCGGCCTTCTTCTTCCTTCCTTTGGCCTTAGCCTTGGACCCGGAAGAAGATGCACCGCTAACAAACATAGCGGGTGTTTCCCTTGTTTTTTGCAAGGTGCCCTCTGCACTCCTTAACATGTTCAGGAGTTCCGGAAGTTCAACTTCTTTTCTTTGAAGGTTGAAGTTCAGGATAAACTGGGCGTAGGTGTGAGGAAGGGACTGGAGAATAAGGTCTGTATAAAGCTCATTATCCAAAGTCGTCCCAAGGTCTGCGAGCTCTTCAATATAGCCGATCATCTTTAGGACATGTTCTCCTACCGATGACCCGACAGCCAACCTCGCTCGAAACAAGTTCTTAGAGGTCTCGTATCTTGCTATACGAGATTGCTCTCCATAAAGTTCCTTTGTATGGAGAAATATGCCATCTAGGGTCATATCCTCGTGCCTCCTCTGATGTTCATTGTTCATTGAGGCAAGCACGATACACTTGGCTTTCGCGCAATCTAAATCCCAGGTTTTGCGGATTTCCTTATCCGCATTGCTGGATTTGGGACCAGGGGCAGCAGGTGCCGTAGCGGTGAGGACGCACCCCAATTTGTCATAGGTCAAAGCCATTTTGACATTCCGCAGCCAATCTTTATAGTTTGGCCCTGTCAGTATATTTTTCTCTAAAAGTAACTTAAGTCCAGTCATTTTCAGGGTCGCTGCAATTAGGAGAGAGAGAAGAAAACTCTTTAGCATGATGCTCTTGCAAGTTTAGAGTGGTTTTTAGTTTATCTAAACTGGATGGCTCCCACTGTTTCTCGAATCCTTCCTCAAACCATAAAAGAAGAATTAGCCAGGACTATTCTCACTGTACAATACTTGCTTAACCGTTCAGCCAGGCTAGTGTCGATACTTCGAGGGAGGTTTTCCAACGCTTTCGCGAAGTTCCTTAATTAAATAACCTCTTTTCTCTGGGGGCGTAACCCCGCTGACACCTTTCTGGACACCTACTTGGTTTATAGCATTGATCGTTAAGTGACGAATCTCCTGATAAGTAGCATATACTCACAGTAGGATCGGGATCCAAATATCATTGTATGATAAGGTTGAAGGAATCCTACCAACATTCATCAAACTCCAAATGGTATGCAACTCTTTGCAAATTTCAGTTTCTTTAGAAATTCCCGATATATATTTCTGCCCCATGCTCTTATGACCTTGGCGTTAGGTCAAAATGTCATAAGTCACATGTCAAGTTCTACCCATCATTATCTTGTCAATTTGAACCCATCCGTATATATCCTTGACGTTCGGCCAAAATGATAATACGACTGTCCCAAACTAACTCATCTATCTATGCAACAAATGAATACCCAGTAGCTACCAAACACTATGCCTTGGCGTTAGGTCAAAATACATAGCTTGAATACTACTGAATACCCAGATGAAATGACGGAGGGCTACGAATGGTTTTGGCGAAACCGTGAACGTAGTGAACTTGATATAACCGAAGGAACCTGATAGCTTTTTAAAAGGAGTGGTTAAAGCTCCGCATTTAAAAATATCTGTTTTTAAAATTAACCGAGTGGTTTCTTTTAAATTGTTCCAACGATTAAACTTTTTGGTTTATTTTCTTTGCATTATAAATAATGCGTCCCATCATTAACCTATCATTGCAGAAAACAACGAAAATACAACGTCCTCTTATGCCATCCGCATTCGCCACAGGGTCCCGTCATCACCCGTTAGGTTACTTAACTAACGACAGAGCGGGGGCTGGGCTAGCACGGGTGTAAAACATAAGTGACGTCTAAATAGCTATCATATATAGATATTGTACATTCGTCAGACGCAATAATAGGCATTCCAGATCACAGATGAACTTTATTGGATTTGCAAGCAATCCGTGTTTGTTTTGAGCCTGCAACAAAATACGGATTACACAGTTGTGATGAATAGCCATTACCCCACCCAAGACCCCTACGGGTGCGGCAAACTACCCGCCCGGCAGTTTGTGCACCCCACCTTGGGTCTGTCCTAGGAGCAAAAACAGTAAAATGAAATAATACAACGGTGGCTACAACCGCAACCTGGATGTGCCCCGCAAAATAATATTACAACAAATTACATTTACATCAAATGAATTAAATAATAACCCATCACATAACCCCGGCTATACATCACAACAGTCCAACACAGTTCATATGCACAAACAGATAAAAAAACCATTACAGAAATGTGCAACCCCTGCCAACCGACATACTAGCAGTTAGGGGAGGTTTACGAACACATTACACAAACACAGGTATAATCCAATAAGCAAATACTGTATAATTTCGATCGATTAAACACATTTAATATTGCTCCAATACTTCTCTGTAAACTTGAAACCTGAGCAAAATTAAAAAATACCAGAAAATCTCAAATATCACTGAGAACCATCACAAGAAAAATGGGTCCCTGAATCGTCAACTCGGCGGCGGAAGCGCGGCGGATCGGTGCTATCCGCCGCGGTTCCGCGGCGCCGTAGGCGATTCAGGGGACCAAATTTTTTCTGTGTTCTACTACTGTCATTTTAAGCTTTCTGAACATCCCTGAAAAATTTTTGGACTTCATTTATAAATCGACAGAAACTTGATATTTTAGGGTTTTCCGGTTTCGTTTTTTCCGTTCGAAATTCATACAAATTTGCAAAAAAGTTATTTATTGTTTAGCGAGGCTCTGATACCATTGTAAGTCGATGTACAACACCCCAATACTTGTGGGGAGGCGGAATTTTCAAAAACGAACTTGTTTAGTGAACAAACATCGACTAACCGCTTGAATCGAAGCTAAACGATAACTAACTTAATACATAGAGTTTCTATGCTACTATGTTTAGGGATTATACCTAACGAATCATGTCCTTCGTCTTTGCGAACTCCACCTCCTCCTCGGCCTTCTCGAAGTAGTAGACGATCCACCCGAGAGCTTTACTCCAAGCTTAGCCTCTAAACTTGAGGCAACTAACCTTCTTTAAGTGCTAATCAAAGAAGCTAGGTGATATAGAGTGAGGGTTATGGTTTAATTAGTCTAACTAATCCTTGTACTCAACACATGAGAGTGGAGGATTAGGGTTTGAAGAGGGAGAGCTTGAGGAGAGAGAATGTGAAGATAATAGTGAAGTGAGAAGAATGAGTTATCATAATATATATCAAGCATTTCTTTTTATCAAGAAAAGAAAAGAAATCACTTTACAACCATGCTTGATAAATATCTTGTGGTGATTCATCTCCATGAGTCATTAAGCAATTATGAAGCATTAATGACATGGATGAATCATCCATATGACTCACTAATCTCATTCAATGTATATGCCACCTAAACCTCCTTAGTCACCATCTTCTAGAAGCTTCTCGCGCAATTATGAGAACGCCCCTCCTTTCCGCAAAAATACGGAAAAACTTTAGACTGTATAAATCCAATAACCGGATACCAGTAACTGGCTTAAACCAAAGCCGACTGGTAAAAACTGTCCAAAAGTTGTACGTGCGTAAACACACGTATGCGTCCGAACCCTTATCGTAAAACCATACGACCTCTATATCGTTTCGCCTGGAGTAGGGAAACTCTCTGTGTGGGACTCTAGAGACTCGACTACTACGCTGGCAGTGGGTTTAACTACAGACCGCAAGCGGCACTAGCTGTACGTAACGGTCCCCAGGTAGATGTCGATAAGAAGGCCGATGAGGAAACCCATCCGAACTCCTACTGAGCCTGATGTGACAATCTCCATACAGTCCGGTCCGTTCGTCTTAGACTATCGCATATCGGGCCTAGGGGGGCGGCAAGCGTCAGTCCCCTAATAGCGGTATAAGTCGTGTCGGAGCGAAGCCCATTATACCCTGAGAAACTACTGGAACCTACCAGCAAATCTCGCTTGCCCTGGCCAGGGACTTTGCGTAATGGCTCTCTGACACAGCGCGATATCAACCCCCAATACCGGGAGAGACGAATCCTGTCTAACCGCCACTGCCTCCAAGTGCTTGGGACTGCACCCAACTGCTACCTGTTTGCACGACTCCTTTGAGCCGTGGTAGGGTAGCAATCTAAGAACAGTGGGACACACTCGAGGCGAAGTAGCAGTGTCAAGTCTGCGGACTATGCTGTACTCATGTCACCTGGGAACTGTTCACTGACGACTGGTATAAAACCAACCAACAGTTCCCTGTGAGTCCTGTCCGGTGTACCCGTAACCTAACGAGCACCTGCATACTATCTCCAGTACGACGTACTGACGGCTGTGGGACAGACCATCTCCCCAACTGGGATGAGAAGCGTACACACTAGTCTACTCCGGAGTATCGATGCCTTGTCTCGATAATCCAACGACTAGGGACCTGAATAAGGATGTGCTTGTAGACTACCCAGCCCCCAATAGTGTGACTGCCATCACAACGCCGGTAGTCAAGCAAGATCCTAAGAGCTCTATCAATACGTATACTCACATATTAAGATAGAAAAACCAAGTAGCATACTACCATGTTTAGCAAGACTGTTATATACATGTGAATATCCCAAGCTTCCATTAAGTAATATACAAACTAGTATGATACAGTAATGGCCTTCTAGGGCATAAACACTAACATACATATGTATACATGTATACATACATAAAAAAAGGAAAAAGTGCCCAAAAGACGCGTGGGGTCAGCGCCTTGAGCGCTGTGCGCTTAGGCGCTAGCGCGCCATGTGTCGGCACGTGGGCGCTTTGCGCTTGAGCGCAGGGCGCTGGAGCGCAGGCTCGCCACGTGTCGGCACGTGGGCACTTTGCGCTTGAGCGCAGGGCGCTTGAGCGCTAAGCGTGCCACGTATCGGCACGTGGGCGCTTTGCGCTTGAGAGCAGGGCGCGCCACGTGTCGGCACGTGGGCGCTTTGCGCTTGAGCGCAAGGCGCTGGAGCGCAGGCACGTCACGTGTTGGCACGTGGGCGCTTTGCGCTTGAGCACTAAACGCTCGAGTGCTAGCGCGCCACGTGTCGGCACGTGGGCGCTTGGCGTTTGAGCGCTGGGCGCTTGAGCGCTTTGGTGCCGGCGAGAAAAAGAGGCTTTTAGCCCCAGAAATTCTCGAAAGAGAAATCAGAGTGGAGTTAAACTCCTAAGATGTTTTGGGGTTGATGAAAGGGGTTCTTCTTCTTTCTCCTCTGGTTGCTGGATCTTGAAGATCAAGAGATATGAGATTTTAAAAATCTCTTCTTTTTGAGATCTGATGGTAGATCCAAGTTCCCCTTTGTGGGTTTTGTGGTGAAAAACTATTTAGCTTTGAAAAAAGAAGAGTAAAACTCTTGATTTAATTAAAAAGAAAGAAAAAGGTTTGAGACCTTCAGAAAGGGGAAAGAGGCACAAACCCTAGGTTTTTTGAGAGAATGAAAAGTCTATTGCTTTATTCATCATCATGCTGCCTTATATAGGCTTACATATTTACATATAGCCTCTTAGGCTCTACAAAATGGCATTTTGCCCATCTCATGGCTCATGCGCCATTTCTTTTTTGCACATAAGCCATGGGCTTACAAAATATTGGCTTTATGCCCATTTTGCATACATTCATGTATAAAAAAATTACATAAAAATTATTTATTACATGATCTATATTTTAGCATGGAGGAGGCTGGCCACGGGCTCAACTTGGGCATGGGCCTGCTTGACCTGGGCTTGGGCCCACCTGGCTTGGGGTTGACCTTGACTTTGACTCGGTCAACCGGTGTGCAAATTTTTACCCCTATAAAGTGCCCCCCATCAATAAATGCACACCGCACATTTGGGTTGTGTGCATGAAATTGATGGATCTTGAAGTTGGATTTCGAGGCGGAACATCATTCCAGGGGCGGAGCATCATCCCGGGGAGCATGATTACCGGGGATCGGAGTATCATTCCGATTCGTGGAGCATAATTCCAAGGTCGGAGCATCATTTCGAAGAGTCGAAGCATAATTCTGAAGAGTAGAGGCATGATTCCAAGGATCGGAGCATCATTCCGAAAAGCGGAGCATGATTCTAGGGATCAGAGCATGATTCCAGGGATCAGAGCATCATTCCGATGAGCGGAGCATCATTCCAGGGATCGGAGCATCATTCCGAAGAGCGGAGCATGATTCCAAGGATCGGAGCATCATTCCGATGAGCGGAGCATCATTCCAGGGATCGGAGCATCATTCCGATGAGCGGAGTATCATTCCAGGGATCGGAGCATCATTCCGAAGAAAGGAGCATGATTCCAAGGATCGGAGCATCATTCTGATGAGCGGAGCATCATTCCAGGGATCAGAGCATCATTCCGATGAGCGGAGCATGATTCCAGGGATCAGAGCATCATTCCGAAGAGCGGAGCATGATTCCAAGGATCGGAGCATCATTCCGATGAGCGGAGCATGATTCCAGGGATCGGAGCATCATTCCGAAGAGCGGAGCATGATTCCAGGGATCGGAGCATCATTCCGAAGAGCGGAGCATCATTCCAGGGATCAGAGCATCATTCCGAAGAGCGGAGCATGATTCCAGGGATCAGAGCATCATTCCGAAGAGCGGAGCATGATTCCAGGGATCAGAGCATCATTCCGAAGAGCGGAGCATGATTCCAGGGATCGGAGCATCATTCCGACAAGCGGCAGACATTCTGACCGAAGCATAATTTCGATGCAGAGGTTGTTTACCAGGCGAAGCATAATTCTGACGGGGAAGGCAAATACTTCGAGGCGAAGCATGATTTCGACACGGGGTACATTCTGAGATGGAGCATGATTCCGGCGCAGAGCTTGTTAGCCGACTTGATTCTGAGACGATAATTTCGACAGGGAAGGCAGATACACCGAGGCGAAGCATGATTTCGACATGGGGTGCACATTCTGAGATGAAGCATGATTCCGACGCAGAGCTTGTTGGTTTACTTGATTCCGAGGCGGAGCATAATTCCGACGAGGAGGTCGTTGGTTGATTCCGAGCCAAAGCATAATTCCGACAGGAAAGGCAGATACACCGAGGTGAAGCTTGATTTCGACGCGGGGTACACTCTGAGACGGAGCATGACTCCGACGCAGAGCTGGTTAGTTGATTTGATTCTGAGGTGGAGCATAATTCCGGCAGGGAAGGTAGATATCCCGAGGCGAAGCATGATTTCGACACGGGGTAAATTCTGGGACGGAGCATGATTCCGCTGCAGAGATTGTTGGTTTGATTTGATTTGGGTTGACATCAGCATCACTACACTGGAATATGGTACCAGGAGCGAATCATCATTTGCCATGAGAAGATTTGGGGATTTTTTTTTGTCGGCATTTGCATCGCTGCACTGGAATAATGCCAGGAGCATCTCATCATTTGCCCCGGGAGGATTTGGGAATTGGTTTTTGCTTGGCATCAGTATCGCTATACTGGAATATGGTACCAGGAGCGAATCATCATTTGCGCTTGCTTATCAGGAAGCGATGGCTTAGGAGACAGGTTTTAGGTCCCTATCACCTAAGACTTTTCAATTTTGTGAGCTGTAAGGGTCTCACAAAGCATTTTCTCCCTACGAGTCGTAAGGATCCCGTAGGTGTATTTTCTCCTTAGGAGTCGTGGGGACTCCTAAGTGTGTTGCTCCTTTGTGAGTCGTAAGGATCTCACGCGGGAATTTTCTCCTCACAAAGTCGAGAGGACTTTGCGAGTGCATTTCATCTCTTTTTCACGAGTTTGCGCCCTTTCGGGTTTTCACAAACTCGCCGGCAGTCCTGCTGTTTTTACTCACGGAGCCCTTTCGGGTTTTCATCCGTGCCCATTTTGCTTGTGGACATACCCTTTTTTAAATTTTTATTTTTATTTTATTATTTTTGGTGGGACTTTGAATATGGTCTCGCCGGTAGGACTTGGGAGAGATTGGGGTTGTTTTACGCCCGTGGATTGTATATGGTTTTGCAGGATGTATGATTCAGACCGTAGGGCCATAAAAATTTTGGGACTTTGTTGGCGTCTGCATCGCTGCACTGGAATATGGTACCAGGAGCGACTCATCATTCGCCACTTGGGGATTTGGATTTGGAATTTGGCTGGCATCTGCATCGCTGCACTGGAATATGGTACCAGGAGCGACTCATCATTCGCCATTGGGGTATGGGATTTGGAATTTGGTTGGCGTCTGCATCGCTACACTGGAATGTGGTACCAGGAGCGACTCATCATTCGCCACTTAGGGGTTGGGGAGTGATAGCTTAGGAGACAGGTTTAGATCCCTACCACCTTAGACTTTTCAATTTTATGGGCCGTGAGGGTCCCATAAAAGCATTTTCTCCCTGCGAGTCGTAAGGATCTCGCAGATGTATTTTATCCTTAGGAGTCGTAGGGACTCCTAAGTGTGCTTTTCCTTCGTGAGTCGTAAGGATCCCACAAAGGTTTGTTCTCCTCATGTATCGTGAGGACACATGAGTGGGTCTTCTCAATGGAGCATAATTCCAAAGGCGGAGACCAGCCGCGTAACCGGTGATTACAGTGGGGCATGAGGGTGATGAGAATTATTTGAGCCCGTGGATTGTATACGGTAGTCAATTTGGGGACTGGCCGTAGGGCTGGCAGAATTTTGGAAATTTGAATTTTTGTTGGCGTCTGCATCGCTGCACTGGAATATGGTATCAGGAGCGACTCATCATTCGCCTTTGTTTTGTTTGTTTTTTGTTTTGATTCATTTTTGTTTTACCGTGATTGTTCTATCATTTCAGCTTTTCTTATCGCGAAGATCGCGATTGCCCTATCATTTTGGCTATTTATTCGCGGTTGCCCCATCATTTCGGCTTTATTTTCATTTTTATTTTCACTCGCTGATTTTTATTGCGAGTTGCTCCATCATTTCGGCTTTTCTTTATTTTTCTTTTATTTACACATTTTTTGTTTATTTACATTTTTTTTACATTCCCAGTTTAACGACTTAGAGGTCGACTGTTCCCAGTTTAATGACGTGGTGGTCGAATGTTTCCAGTTTAATGACGTGGTGGTCGATTGTTTTCAGAGAAAGGCAGATGTCTGAGAGAATCGGTTTCACGAAGAACTTCGGTCTCCGTTTGTATAAAATTGGTGGTTGCGACTTGACTGTTTATTAACACGCCTTTGGATAGTTCTCTCTCTCCTGCTTTGTATTGCATTTCGACCCAATCTTTGAAGACGAAGCAGTCCTCAATGGCATGACCTATCACTCTGTGATAGGGGCAGTATTTGGGGTCGTCGGTCATATTCGCTTCCTGCGGTCTTTTTGACTCTGGCAGTTGTAGACCGTTCCTCAGGGCGTCTTTGAATATTTTACGGATTTTGTCCCTTCTGAAGGAATAGACCTTGTCCAGCTTCTCTTTCAGTGGAGATTCTCCTCCCTCTCCGAACACTGGCTTCCAAGGCTGGTTGCTACTAGGCCCGCTTATCCCTCGCTTATTTCAGTTAGCCAAAGTGTTGAAAGACTCAGAATCGTCGGGATTTCCGCCTTTGCGATTATCGTCCTTTCGGTTTCTCCAGGACCTATTGTTATTTTTAGAGTCAGAGGAGGACTCCTTCTTTGAGCGTTCTAACATCTGGACTTTCCTGGTCAGCCCTTGGAATATTTTGAGACCCGCGGTGCATAGAAATGGGGCCATCCAATTATTGAGATTTCCGACAAGGAGACTGACAGATTGGTCCTGCTCTATCGGCGGTTCATATTTGACGGAGAGATTGCGCCATCGGGTTATAAAATCCGTGCTGCTTTCGTTGTTCTTTGGCTTGGTCCTTACGGGATCGGCAATGGTGATCTTATCGCTGACGCTCATGAACCTCTGCCGAAACAGAGACTCCATTTGGACGAAAGTTATGACGGAGCCATCCGGTATGCTTGCGTACCAGTCGAAAGCAACATCGGCCAGGCTATTAACGAATTGGCGGAGGAGAAGCGCATCATTGCCCCCAGTATTCCCGCATAAGGCTTTAAAGTAGGCGATGTGCTGATTCGCATTTCCTGTCCCATTGAATCTTCCGAATTTGGGGATGACATAGCCGCTAGGAAATTCTACCAGATCATACTGAGCAGGATATGGTCTCCCACTACTGCTGATCTCCTTTTGCGCTTCGGCTTCGGCTACCAATGTTTTGACTTTGCTGGCAACCAAATCCATGATTTGATCTTGAGTTAGAGGGCTACTGTCATCGGTAGCCAAGACATTTCCCGAGATAGGATGCGACTGATTTTCATGCGGTTCACCCACTTTTGGATTTTAGGGAACGGGCGTCGGCTGTTTCGGGACACCGTTTCCCGGTTCATGAGAGCCCTGCGCCTGATTGGGCGGCTGAGAAGCGAGTTGGGCCGTGAGCTGTAAGACGACGTTTGTCAAGTCGTCAATTTTTGAGTAGAGCTTGGCCATCTCCCTATCTTTGTTTCTGAGCTGCTTTCGGAGCTCTTGGAGAAGTTGCTGCTCTGCATTCTTGGGACGGAAAGTGGCTCATCTTCGCTTTCCGAGCCCGACTCCTTATGAACTGAGGGCTCTCTCCGCCTATCAGCTTCACTGGGAGGATTTTCATCACCCTTCGGCGGATGCTGGTTTTGAGAAGTGACAGCTATATTCACACCAGGTTGGATTTGAGATGTGGTGGCCCCATCCTTGCTTTTGCTGCGAAGGTTGTCGCTGGGACGCGTGCCCACCATGTAGACGGTGTGGATAACATATTCAGCCATCCTTTCATCATTGGCAGCTGGTCTCAAGAAGCGGTCCGGGCTTTGCAAATTCATAAATTTTAACATGGCCGGAGCCCTAGCCCGTTTGTTGGCTCTGTATCTGAGCCGCTTCTGCCTCAGCTTCTCTGTCTTGAGCACTTGGCAGGCTTCTGCTCTTTGGGAAGCCGCCATAGGCTGAGTGATGGGGAGGCTTGAGAAGACACCCAATAGAGCAGTTGTCGGAGGCGCCGCGGGAGCTTGACTAAGATGCCTTGTTGCTTTGTTGGTGTTGATGTCCTTGTCCCCAGCTGGGGCCAAGGAAAGTCGCTCAAACACCGACTTGTAGTTTGAGTTGGGGCACCTTCGAGACCACTACATTTGGCCTCTTGCCTTTTGAGACCGGTTTGTCTGTCACCGGGGCTTGAGGAGCTGGGATGACGTTAGCTGACACGAACAGGATAGAGCCGAATGGTAGCGGCGGCTCTTCTTATTGTTGCCCGAGACTGGCCGGAAGGACCGTCCTGGCGTCTATCTTCATCGTGTAGGAGATGGGAGCTGTGTCGAGAGCTGAGTTCATCTTTGGAGACATTGCTGAAAAGTGATTGCTTGAAAACCTGCATGAAAGAGCATTATTTTAGTATAAATATAGATATGTATGTTGATTGAGTTCGCAAGAACGTTTAACCCGAAATATGGGAGGGTCCCACCGGGCGTGCAAGAATCCGTAGGGTGTTTTTCGTCGCCCCATTGAGATGGGAATACGCGCGCGCTTGTCAGGCGCATTACAGATTCCCTCTGCCTAGGGTAGGCCGGGTTTAATGATTGTGGGGATCCGAATCTCTGGCAGCCGCGGACTAAGTTGCCGTTAATTACCCCCCGCCTTTGGAGCGAGGGATCCTCTGATTGACGGGTTAAACTGGTCATGCGAACTCAATGTGCAGTGTACGTGTGTTTTTGTTTTGGAGGGGGTTTTGGATATATCGGGGGCCCCGCAGAGTTTTTACGGGGGTCCCGCTACCAGTTAGTAGGCTGTCAAGGGGGCTAGCAGCCCCCTTGTGGGGTGCGGGGCAGCGCCCCGGCCCAATTTTTTTTTGGGAAGGACAGTGTTGTAGAGTATGCGTGTGTGTATATATGTATACATGTATACATACATAAAAAAGGAAAAAGCGCACAAAGGACGCGTGGGGTCAGCGCCTTGAGCGCTGTGCCCTTAGGTGCTGTGCGCTTAGGCGCTAGCGCGCCTCGTGTCGGCATATGGGCGCTTTGCGCTTGAGCGCAACGGCGCCACATGTCGGCACGTGGGCGCAGGGTGCTGGAGCGCAGGCGCGCCACGTGTTGGCACGTGGGCGCTTTGCGCTAGAGCGCAGGGCGCTTGTGTAGGGTTGCTAGACACGCGCACAAGGGTCTACGAGGCATCAACCATACCCGATTAAAAATTTAGCCGTGCCGAACAACCCGAATATGGAACTTTAAACTAGAGATTAGGCGAAAACTAACATGCTAAACATTTTAACACTAAGTGAGAGGGATTACAACCTTTGTAGATCCGGTCCTTCACTTCATATGCTCCGTGTTGTGGTCCCTTCGCTGCGATCATCGGGATCCGGACTCTCGAGAGGTTCCACGAAGAGAAAGACGCAACCTTTGCTTCCGATCTTCGATACTAAGATGATCTACTTTGAAGTTTCTTTAACACAAGCTAACACTCATGAAATGATGTGAACACCCTCATCTAAATGGCAAGGGAAGATGAGGATGATGAAGTAGGATTTTTGCTCTCTTTATTTATCTTTTTCTCATATTTATTCATCACCTTTTGAAAAACTAGTAAGCTTTTTATGAAAGAATGAAGGAGGAAGAAGATGAACAATATTAGTTGTGATGAATAAAAAATGTTATCATAATTATTTATGCAACCATGGTTGTAGTAACCATTGTAGAGAGTTTACTAGGGTTAGGGTTTGGGTTAGGTCAAAGGGTGAGTCACTTACAAATATCTATCATAATATCTTAACAAAGACAAAGTAAAGCTTCTAGAATCAACTAGAAGGTTTAACCCTAATCCAAACCCTAATCATGTTTAAACTCCTCTAAACATGTTGCATTAATAATTATAATATGTTACAATATTATATATCACATATACAATATTTATTGTAACAAAATAAAATAATACATTTAACATATATCGCATATATATCAATGTATTACCCGAGTGAGAAAAAGAATCTTTTAGTGAGCAAATATTAGTTAATGCAATTTAATATATCAAATATATTATTATACATTAAATTATCGAATCAACACTTGATCCGACAATCCGGCTATATCTCATATAACCGACTAATATTTATCCGTACCGATTCATCGAATCAACACTTGATCCGATGACCCGGCTGATATCAAATATCGCGAGAATATAATACGGTATCACATATCGCATTATCCTCGGTCCCGCACATATCACATATGTGCTCCTACCCCGTTTTGCCTGAGCCAAGAAACCTCTGTGCAGGACTCTAAAGAATCGTCAATACGCCGGCAGTAGGTGATGATCATATCAATCACGCACAAGCTGCAAGCGGTCAGCTAAACGTAACAGCTACCCAGGTATTGAGCGCTCAGAAGATCAACAAGCAAGCCTGTACATTCTCCTGTGAATCCAAACAGTAACACTCCCGTACAGTCCGGTCTCGTCGTCTGATATGTCGCATATCTCGCCTAGGGGTGGTAAACGTCAGACCCCAGTAGCTCGATAAGTCGTGTCGATATGAGGTCTATAACAGTTCGAGAAACTACTGATAACACTTACCAGTAAATCTCAGCAACCCTGGCCAGGGATTTCCGGTTATAGCCAATCGAGCACAGCACAACATCAACTCCCTATACCGGAAGAGACGAATCCCCTCCTATCGCTCATTGCCTCCATGTGATTCGGGACTGTACCCAAAAGCCACCTTTTTGCACGCCCTCTTGGACGTGGTATGATGGAAATCAAAGCACAGTGGGAATCATACAAGACTCTATGACGATCTCGGGTCGACAGACTACTCTGTACCAGTGTCACCGGAGAACTGCCATCTGACGTATGGTATAATACCATCTGGGAGTTCTCGGCGAGTCCGTCCAGTGTACCCAGTCTCCACTGAGCACCCGTACACCATCCTTGATGTCAAACACCGATGGATATGGGATCATCCATCGCCCATCATATGGGTCAAGATGCGTATACGCTAGTCTACTCTGGTGTATCGATGCCCTGTCTCGATACACCCTCGACTAGGAACAGTTATAGGATGTACTCGTCGACTACCGTGGCCCCACTAGTATGATCTCATCATAGTCCCAGTAGTCGAGTACATATCCTAAGGGCTTTATCAACATGTAATATAGAGACAATCAGAGTACATGTTAAGATAAAGTACAACCAGATAGCATACTATCATGTCGAGCAAGAAAGTCCTCCCTATATATGTCCTAGCATCCACTACAATATACATCGTATGTACAGTAATGGCCTCTAGGGCATACATATAACTAACAATCTCCCACTTGCACTAGGGCCATCTGTTATGGTATCGCATACCCAACAATTAGCTGCGGTTGAAGTATCTCATACTCAACCATCCCATAAAAGTCTCTACTGGGAAAAAGGCCTTTGTGAATGGATCCGCGCTGTCGTCCTCTGTGTCTGCTCTCCTAACCTCGATCTCCCTAGAGATCAACCATCTCCATGATTAGGTGATACTGCCTAAGAATTATATCTGGATTTCTGATGGGACGGTAGTTCCTTGGCTAAAGTCACAACTCCATTGTCACACAATGGCAGGAACGAAGTTCATCTTATGAACTTATATATATCCAGACTGCTTCTTTGGTAGCATCCTTGGCAACGATATATCTTGCCTTTAATCATCTAGTAAGTCACGGTATCTAGCTTGGAACTCTTCCAACATACCGTCCCTCCTCTGAGGGTAAAGACATTGCCTGCGACTGACATTCAGTCGTCCTTATCACCCTGGAACCTTTCCAGTGATTCTCCCCAAGATCGATTGATACCATCTCACTACAACTAGTGAGTATCCTAACATCCAATTAGATCTATCTCATAGATCCAAAACCCAGGATTTAGGAGGTATCACTTTGATCCTATATGGAGAATCCTTGTGATGAGCGGAGATTGACCGAGCGTAGCATAGGAAATTCCTTCCCTATCAAGAGTATGTCATCCACGTACTCTACGAGGATCACCACCATACTCTTTACTACCTTTTCGTATATACAAGGTTCATCTACCATTTTGATGAAGTCAAACTCTTTGACTACCACATCAAAACAGATGTTCCAACTCCGCGATGCCTGTTTTATCATATAAAACATCTTGCACACGTTTCCGCTGCTCCCACTATTTACGAAGCCCTCTGGCTGTGTACTTATAGACGTTCTCTTCTAAAACATCACTTAGAAAAGCGGTCATGACATCCAACCACCAGATATCGTAGTCATGGTATGTAGCCGTGGCAAGTAGGATCTGGATGGACTTAAGCATAGCTTTGAAAGTCTCAACTTTTCCATGTACACCAAGTAATCTTCTCAAGATATACTCGCTCCTGATGGGGATTTAACCCTTCAGATAAAGCAACCAAAGTCCATACTTTGTTGGTGTATAAGGATTCCATCTCAGATCGATAAGCACCCAGCCATTCTTACAGAGTCCCACTCCTGATGGCCAGCTCGAAACTAGTTGGGTCATCATCTCATGATGCACTCCTCGCTCCCACTGTCATAGAGAAACCGAAGTATCTCTCAGGTGGATGAGGAACCCTACTAGATCGGCGGAGAGGCTGAGGTTCGTTGGAAACTATTGAATCCTTTGGTTCTACCAAATCATCAGCTGCATTTTGTATAGCTGGAACCTTTCCAGTTGTACATAACAGACCTTGCCTCGAGCTTGTCCGGATTTTGCTTTTAGACATAGGCCGGACAACCCCAAATCTTAACAAACTTAAGATATGGGCTCTTCCCATTCCATATCACATATGAAGTGGTAGGCTGCTGATTTGATTTGAACCCTATTCAATAGGTATGCAACTTCACAAGTACATAACTCCCTAAAGGAAATAGGAAACTCAGTAGTACTCATCATAGAGCACACCATATCACATAGGGTGCTCTGGCTCCACCCCGATACACCGACGTGCTGTGGTGTATACGTAGGAGTAATGCTGAGAGAGAATCTCATTCTCCTTTAGAATATTCCAGGAATTCCGTGCTTAAGTATTCTCCTCCTTGATCACATCATAGGACATAATACTTATACCCGTATTTTGGTTCTCTACTTCTAATTTATATTCCGTGAATATCTCAAAAGGTTCGGACTTGTGTTTCAACAGGAACATATGTCTGAATCTTGAGAGATTATCAGAGAATGTAATGAAGTACAAAGAACCGATCTTGGCATGTGTAGACAGGGGACTTTCATACATCAGCATGTATCAATCCCAAGAGTTCACTAACTCTTTCTCTGTTTCCAATAAACAGAGCTGTGGTCATCTTATCTTTGTGACATGACAGGCAAGTTTCACAAGATGTAAATTCAAACTAATTTAAATATGCATCTAAATGTAACTTCAGCCAGTCGGGTCGCATTGATATGACCTAGTCTACAATGCCTCAAGAAGGATTTGTTCATTTCTGAACTCTTCCTCTTGTGTGTGTTCTGTATACTAAGAACTGTAGTTTGATTTAGAACGTCAATGCTTTTAGATAACGTGCCTGAACCGATCAACTCTTGATATAGGAAATGTTCAAAACATTATCCAACAATACAAAATTATATCACTTCTTTACTAATAAAGAGACTGATATGATTTTGTATATCAGGTTCGGTATCTAATAACATTCGTTCAGAATCAATGTATTCAGGTAATACAGGGTGATAGTGACCAACAGACTTGGCTGCAACACTTGCACCGTTTTCTGTCTCATGAAACATATCACCCGTTCTCAGTTCTTTACCTATCTGTAGCCCATGTAACAGATTACATATGCGGGATCCTGATCCGGTATCACATACTCAGGACGTAAAGGATACTGAGAAACAGTTCTCTATAATGAACACACCCGAAGAAGATGCATCAGCATGCACTTTCTTCGTTTGGGCGGCACGGGAAATCTGGTATTCCCTAATTTCCTGCTCTGTCTTATAACAATTATAAGTTGGAGCGGGACCAACGTTCCCCAGCTCAGTATAACAAGCGGGTTCGGTCAATATATCCGTATTATTATCTTGATTAAGGCGTGATATGGTCGCTACCTGGAGAGAGAGAGAAGAAAACACTCAGCGTATGCTCTTGCAAGATTAGATTGGTTATCTAATATATCTAATCAGGATGTCTCCCACTGTTTTAGTCAAATCTTCCTTCAAACCCTAAAAGGAAAGACTAGCCGGGATTAATTACACGCTACAAGTTCGCCAATCTTTCAGCCAGGCCAGTGTCGGTACTTTGAGGGAGGTCCCCTGTGCTTTCGCACGAACCTAATTAAAGTAAACCTCGTTTTCCTAGAGGCGTAACCCCGTTAACACCTTTCTAGACACCTACTTGATCGGCTAATTGTAATGTGTAAAACTCTCCCAGGAGTAACTCTTACTCACAGCGGGTATCGGGATCCAACTATCTTATAGAAGGTATGCAATCTCATTGCAAATTTCAACACTTGAAATTCCCAATAATATTTTGCCCCTAGCGTCCTATGACCTTGACGGAGGTCAACAAACCATAGGCTACTAGTCAAGTTCAACCCGTCATTTCCTGATTGAATTAAACCCACCCGCACGACCCTTGACGGAGGTCAACAAGGCCGCACGACTACCCTAATCCAATCTGCATCATATGCATAAGCAGATAAATACTAGTCAGCTACCGCACACTACGTCTTGACGGAGGTCAACAAACGTAGCACGAATACTAAGTAGGACTTATCTGAAATGACGGAGGGCTACGACAGGTTTTTAAGAAAACCTATTGCGTAATGAACTTGATATCGTCGTAGAATCGAGTGATTTTAAATGGAGTGTTTTTGAGGCTTTTCTAGTTTTGCTAAAGGGGTCACTCCCGGTGAAGGGATCGTCGGCCCTTTCCTCATCGAATAAGGTGCAGGATATATCATATATACCACTATGCAAAGCAGAAACTATAGAAGCAATCAAAAGACAAACCGAGGGTTGTAGCATCTGCCAGTTATTGCTAAAGGAGTCACTGAAGGGATCTCGGTCCTTTCCCTATCGAATAAGGTGCAGGATGTTCTACAAGGAACACCGCGATGCAAAGCAAGAACTGTAGCTACCAGTTTTTATTAAACAAGTTTCTACAACATCTTAGGTTTCTTTTATTTCATTAATCTTATTAATGAAGTCCCATTTTATTATGCTTCACAAGCATCTCTTTTGAAACGAAATCTGCAATATAACATATATCTCATATATATATAATATAAACATTCGTCACAGGCAGTAATATGATCTCATCACAGAACATGGCAGCAGAAGAACATATATGAAATATTGGATATACTAGGACGTCCGTGTTTTCAATACGAGCCAGTATAAAACACGGATTCCACGGTCGCGATGAATAGCCAAACCCACATCCCTAGACCTCTACGAGAGCGGCAAGTAACACTGCCAATTCTAGGGTTAGGAGACCCGGTCCCGACTCCTCGAGATGGTCTCCCACTGGACCCTAGAACCCGGTTACTTGTGCTCCCCGCCTTGGGTCTACCTAATGCGGAAAAGTAAATAATATACAACGGTGACATCTTCCGCTACCTGGAAGTGCCCCAATAAAAGAATATTACATACAAATGAATTTTACATGAATGAAAAAGAAAAACTCTCATCTCACATAAAACCCCCGGCTATTCAAAACGCGACGATCCAATATAACATATCACAGCAACACATAATATCTCATATCATCAACGTAAACAAGTATGCGTATCCCGATTGTCGTTGATGTATAGCAACGAAGCCGGCGATACACCACATACTACGCTTACGGTCACAGAAAAGAAAGTGTAAAACTACAACAGTTGGAATCCGCAACCACCTCAGACATCGCATGCCTGACCAAATGAATTCCTTAGACATCACATGCCTAACAATTATAAACCCCGCATTTTAGTCTCATTATCGAAAACACTTTTCAATATCAAGTCGGGCAATTCAACAAGATTCCCGAAAAACTGATCGAATGCTCGTCGCAAACTTTAGTAGACGGCCGCACCCCCGATACCGTCGACGAAGTGCACCAAGGCGGAACACCGCTACCGCGAGCACCCGAACGGATGCTTTCGGTGACGGGGTTCTCCTACAGTCACTTGGTCGGGGCTATGGGGCGTAGCTGTCTATTAAGTTTACCCGGTGAGTATCCGCGTACGCTACGTGATTGCGACGGACTTTTGATCACATCAAAATTCCGTGGCAACCGATCATCTGAGACTAAACTGCTATGTTTATAATATTCAAATCAGTTATCTTATAACTACCTGTGGATTCCAAATATTGTATCACATTCCAGATAAATAGAAAAAAGTTAAACTTTCCGATCGAATCATCAAACACCCAAGATTTCCCCAGTATATCTCAACACTTGAAAACAGTTTAAAAACATCCATCACATGCCACAGTACCAATGGTCCAGCCGTAGAAGGGTCAAGCCAACGCCTCACATGTGGCACGCCGTACTGCACCAAACCCTAAGGTTCAAAAGGCAGTTCAAGACGGTCACATAATCGAGTTAAGGTTTGTTGTCTTCTAGAGGGTCCACCGAGTTACTTGCATGACTTAGAACATTCTTAAACACGAGAAAAAATCCAACTTTTGAAAAATTTTCCGACAGGGGAAAAAGTGAGTTATTGATATCCGTTCGAACTTTTTAACAGTTTCTTAAATTTATCCGGAAAGCCACATAGACAAAATCTAATACTCCGATCGAAACATTGAATCCCCAAAACAACCCCAGAAAACTCAACTGTAGAATAAAAATTAAAAATTCCCAGAAAATCCAGCATAATAAAATAGGAGTTACTGTGCAAACAGGAGATGCTGACGTCATCATGTCGCCGCGGAACCGCCGCATAAGGCATGCTTCTGCCGCGGTTCCGCCGCGCTTTATACTGTTCATCGAAAACATTTTGCACCGTAATTCTTATAATTCCCTGCTGAATTTTTTAAGCAATTTTAATGTGGAAAAATCCCAGTTTTTAGAAAAAGTCCAGAGAGCGGGTTTTATCGGGGTTTCGGGTTTCGATCGGACTTTAAACTTCGTCTAGACTTCGCCTAAAGCTCTAGCTTGGCTCTGATACCACTGTAGGGTTGCTAGGCACGCGCACAAGGGTCTATGAGGCATCAACCATGCCCGATTAAAAATTTAGCCGTGCCGAACAACCCGAATACGGAACTTTAAACTAGAGATTAGGCGAAAACTAACATGCTAAACATTTTAACACTAAGTGAGAGGGATTACAACCTTTGTAGATCCGGTCCTTCACTTCATATGCTCCGTGTTGTGGTCCCTTCGCTGCGATCATCGGGATCCGGACTCTCGAGAGGTTCCACGAAGAGAAAGACGCAACCTTTGCTTCCGATCTTCGATACTAAGATGATCTACCTTGAAGTTTCTTTAACACAAGCTAACACTCATGAAATGATGTGAACACCCTCATCTAAATGGCAAGGGAAGATGAGGATGATGAAGTAGGATTTTTGCTCTCTTTATTTATCTTTTTCTCATATTTATTCATCACCTTTTGAAAAACTAGTAAGCTTTTTATGAAAGAATGAAGGAGGAAGAAGATGAACAATATTAGTTGTGATGAATAAAAAATGTTATCATAATTATTTATGCAACCATGGTTGTAGTAACCATTGTAGAGAGTTTACTAGGGTTAGGGTTTGGGTTAGGTCAAAGGGTGAGTCACTTACAAATATCTATCATAATATCTTAACAAAGACAAAGTAAAGCTTCTAGAATCAACTAGAAGGTTTAACCCTAATCCAAACCCTAATCATGTTTAAACTCCTCTAAACATGTTGCATTAATAATTATAATATGTTACAATATTATATATCACATATACAATATTTATTGTAACAAAATAAAATAATACATTTAACATATATCGCATATATATCAATGTATTACCCGAGTGAGAAAAAGAATCTTTTAGTGAGAAAATATTAGTTAATGCAATTTAATATATCAAATATATTATTATACATTAAATTATCGAATCAACACTTGATCCGACAATCCGGCTATATCGCATATAACCGACTAATATTTATCCGTACCGATTCATCGAATCAACACTTGAACCGATGACCCGGCTGATATCAAATATCGCGAGAATATAATACGGTATCACATATCGCATTATCCTCGGTCCCGCACATATCACATATGTGCTCCTACCCCGTTTTGCCTGAGCCAAGAAACCTCTGTGTAGGACTCTAAAGAATCGTCAATACGCCGGCAGTAGGTGATGATCATATCAATCACCCACAAGCTGCAAGCGGTCAGCTAAACGTAACAGCTACCCAGGTATTGAGCGCTCAGAAGATCAACAAGCAAGCCTGTACATTCTCCTGTGAATCCAAACAGTAACACTCCCGTACAGTCCGGTCTCGTCGTCTGATATGTCGCATATCTCGCCTAGGGGTGGTAAACGTCAGACCCCAGTAGCTCGATAAGTCGTGACGATATGAGGTCTATAACAGTTCGAGAAACTACTGATAACACTTACCAGTAAATCTCAGCAACCTTGTCCAGGGATTTCCGGTTATAGCCAATCGAACACAGCACAACATCAACTCCCTATACCGGGAGAGACGAATCCCCTCCTATCGCTCATTGCCTCCATGTGATTCGGGACTGTACCCAAAAGCCACCTTTTTGCACGCCCACTTGGATGTGGTATGATGGAAATCAAAGCACAGTGGGAATCATACAAGACTCTATGACGATCTCGGGTCGACAGACTACTCTGTACCAGTGTCACCGGAGAACTGCCATCTGACGTATGGTATAATACCATCTGGGAGTTCTCGGCGAGTCCGTCCAGTGTACCCAGTCTCCACTGAGCACCCGTACACCATCCTTGATGTCAAACACCGATGGATATGGGATCATCCATCGCCCATCATATGGGTCAAGATGCGTATACGCTAGTCTACTCTGGTGTATCGATGCCCTGTCTCGATACACCCTCGACTAGGAACAGTTATAGGATGTACTCGTCGACTACCGTGGCCCCACTAGTATGATCTCATCATAGTCCCAGTAGTCGAGTACATATCCTAAGGGCTTTATCAACATGTAATATAGAGACAATCAGAGTACATGTTAAGATAAAGTACAACCAGATAGCATACTATCATGTCGAGCAAGAAAGTCCTCCCTATATATGTCCTAGCATCCACTACAATATACATCGTATGTACAGTAATAGCCTCTAGGGCATACATATAACTAACAATCTCCCACTTGCACTAGGGCCATCTGTTATGGTATCGCATACCCAACAATTAGCTGCGGTTGAAGTATCTCATACTCAACCATCCCATAAAAGTCTCTACTGGGAAAAAGGCCTTTGTGAATGGATCCGCGCTGTCGTCCTCTGTGTCTGCTCTCCTAACCTCGATCTCCCTAGAGATCAACTATCTCCATGATTAGGTGATACTGCCTAAGAATTATATCTGGATTTCTGATGGGACGGTAGTTCCTTGGCTAAAGCCACAACTCCATTGTCACACAATGGCAGGAACGAAGTTCATCTTATGAACTTATATATATCCAGACTGCTTCTTTGGTAGCATCCTTGGCAACGATATATCTTGCCTTTAATCATCTAGTAAGTCACGGTATCTAGCTTGGAACTCTTCCAACATACCGTCCCTCCTCTGAGGGTAAAGACATTGCCTGCGACTGACATTCAGTCGTCCTTATCACCCTGGAACCTTTCCAGTGATTCTCCCCAATATCGATTGATACCATCTCACTACAACTAGTGAGTATCCTAACATCCAATTAGATCTATCTCATAGATCCAAAACCCAGGATTTAGGAGGTATCACTTTGATCCTATATGAAGAATCCTTGTGATGAGCGGAGATTGACCGAGCGTAGCATAGGAAACTCCTTCCCTATCAAGAGTATGTCATCCACGTACTCTACGAGGATCACTACCATACTCTTTACTACCTTTTCGTATATACAAGGTTCATCTACCATTTTGATGAAGTCAAACTCTTTGACTACCACATCAAAACAGATGTTCCAACTCCGCGATGCCTGTTTTATCATATAAAACATCTTGCACACGTTTCCGCTGCTCCCACTATTTACGAAGCCCTCTGGCTGTGTACTTATAGACGTTCTCTTCTAAAACATCACTTAGAAAAGCGGTCATGACATCCAACCACCAGATATCGTAGTCATGGTATGTAGCCGTGGCAAGTAGGATCTGGATGGACTTATGCATAGTTTTGAAAGTCTCAACTTTTCCATGTACACCAAGTAATCTTCTCAAGATATACTCGCTCCTGATGGGGATTTAACCCTTCAGATAAAGCAACCAAAGTCCATACTTTGTTGGTGTATAAGGATTCCATCTCAGATCGATAAGCACCCAGCCATTCTTACAGAGTCCCACTCCTGATGGCCAGCTCGAAACTAGTTGGGTCATAATCTCATGATGCAATCCTCGCTCCCACTGTCATAGAGAAACCGAAGTATCTCTCAGGTGGGTGAGGAACCCTACTAGATCGGCGGAGAGGCTGAGGTTCGTGGGCGCTTTGCGCTTGAGCGCAAGGTGCGCCACGTATCGGCACGTGGGCGCTTGGCGCTTGAGCGCTTGGGCGCCGGCGAGAAAAAGAGGCTTTTAGCCCCAGAAATTCTCGAAAGAGAAATCAGAGTGGAGTTAAACTCCTAAGATGTTTTGGGATTTATGAAAGGGGTTCTTCTTCTTTCTCCTCTGGTTACTGGATCTTGAAGATCAAGAGATATGAGATTTTAAAAATCTCTTCTTTTTGAGATCTGATGGTAGATCTAAGTTCCTCTTTGTGGGTTTTGTGGTGAAAAACTATTTAGTTTTGAAAAAAGAAGAGTAAAACTCTTGATTTAATTAAAAAGAAAGAAGAAGGTTTGAGACCTTCAGAAAGGAGAAAGAGGCACAAACCCTACGTTTTTTGAGAGAATGAAAAGTCTATTGCTTTATTCATCATCATGCTGCCTTATTTATGCTTACATATTTACATATAGCCCCTTACGCTCTACAAAATGGCATTTTGCCCATCCCATGGCTCATGTGACATTTTTTTTTGCACATAAGCCATGGGCTTACAAAATATTGGCTTTATGCCCATTTTGCATACATTCATGTATAAAAAAATTACATAAAAATTATTTATTACATGATCTATATTTTGGCATGGAGGAGGCTGGCCGCGGGCTCGACTTGGGCATGGGCCTGCTTGACCTGGACTTGGGGTTGACCTTGACTTTGACTCGGTCAACCGGTGTGCAAATTTTTAGCCCAACAGTTATGAGCCTCACATCGACACGACTTGTCGGTTACTGGGGTCTGACGTATACCGCCCCTAGACTAGATATGCGACATATCAGACGAAGAGACCGGACTGTACGGTAGTGTTACCGATTGAATTCACAGGAGAATGTTCAGGCTTGCTTGTTGATCTTCTGATCGCTCAATACCTAGGTGGCTGTTACGTTTAGCTGACCGCTTGCAGCTTGTGGGTGTTTGATATGATCATCACCTACTGCCGGTGTATTGATGATTCTTTAGAGTCCTACACAGATATTTCTTGACTTAGGTAAAACGGAGTAGGAGCACATATGTGATATGTGCAAGATCGAGAATATTACGATATGAGATACCGTATTCTATTCTCGCGATATTTGATATCAGCCGGGTCATCGGATCAAGTGTTGATTCGATGAATCGGTACATGATATATTAGTCGGTTATATGCGATATAGCCGGATTGTCGGATCAAGTGTTGATTCGATAATTTAATGTATAATTATATATGTGATATATTACATTACATTATCTAATATAGGCTCGCTTTATTGATTCATTTTCTCACCGGATAATACATTGATATATATGCGATATATGTTAATTGTATTATTTTCTTTTGTTACAAAAACATATTATATATGTGATATATAATATTGTAACAAGTTATGATTACTAATGCAACATGATTAGTGGAGATTAAACATGATTAGGGTTTGATTTGGGTTAGCTTTTTCATGAAGCTTCTAGAAACTTTTGTTTTGTTTTAAGCTAAGATATTATGTGTTGATATTTGTGGAGATATTTCCTAACCCAACCCAAACCCTTTACCCTAATTAAATCTCTACAATGGTTAGCCATTTCATTATTAACCATGGGTTGCATTTGTAATGATAAAAACAATTCATTATTCATCACAAAAGACATCATCTTCTTCTTCCTCCTTGTAAAGCTTTCTAGGTTTTGGTTTTGTGATGAATTAGTGTGAGATTTTGAAAATAAAAGAGAGCTAAATTCCTACTTCATCATCCTCATCTATTCTAGCCACTTAGATTAGGGTGTTCACTTCTCTAATACTTAATTAGAGAAGTGAGAGCTTGAGTTAAAGATTCTTCAAGGTAGATCATTTTCGAAAAGGAAGACTACAAGCAAGCATGGATCGTTCGGCTTGTGAAGACTCTCTTGAGTCCGGGAGATCATGGATCGCGGCGAAGGGACTACTACTCGGAGCTTATGAAGCGAATGAGCGGACTACAAAGGTTGTAATCCCTCTCTCTTGGATGTAAAGATGTTTACATGCATGTTTAACCCTAATTATCTAGCAAAGATCCTTGCTTTATGTTGTTCGGCACTTCTAAATTTTAAATCGGGCATGGTTGATGCCTTATAGACCCTTGTGACAGTGCCTAGTAACCCAACAGTGGTATCAGAGCCTAGCTAGAGCATTAGGCGACGTGTATACGAAGTTAAAAGTCCGATCGAACCCCGAAACGTCGATTTTGACCCTCTCTCTGGAAATTTTTTAAAAATATGATTTTTTTCCATATTAAAAATACTCAGAAAATTCAGCAGGTGATTCTAAGGATAACTGTGAAATACGAGCTCCTAACTCCCTCAAGTCGCCACGGAACCGCGGCAAGAACATGCTTTGTGCGGCGGTTCCGCGGCCGTACTTAGGATTTAGGGACTCTTATTTGTAGGGTTCATCCGTAGGTATCAGTATATACTTATGGGAATTTTTAATATTACTCAAGTGTTGAGTGTTCTGGAGATCTTTTGTATTCGTTGATTCGATCGGAAAGTTTAACTTCGTTTAGTTTTCCGGATTATTTAGAACGTGTTAAAATGTTCGAACGGATATCAATAACTCACTTTTTCCCGACACGAAAAACTTTCAAGTGTTGAATTTTTCTTGAGTTTAAAACTTTTGGAAAAACATGCAAGAATATCTGTGGACCCTCTAGAAGAACATAACCTTAACTCGATTATGTGACTGTCAAAACTGCCACTGAACCCTAGGGTTTGTGGTAGTTTAGCGTTGCCACATGTGAGGCGTTGGTTTGACTCTTCTACGGCTGGTTCATTGGGGCGGTGACATATTCTGGGATTTTTGAACTCCGCTCAAGTGTTGAGCTATTTGGGAATTCTTGGGTGTTTGATTATTCGATCGAAAAGTTTAACTTTGTCTATTTATCTGGAATGTGATACAATATGTGGAATTCATATAGTTAGGCATGAAATGCGAAATATGTGATATTTCGGATTTATGATGTCTAAAGTAATTGTGGATTCCAAATGTTGTAGTTTTACACTTTCTTTTCAGTGACCGTAAGTGTAGTATGTGGTGTATCACCGGCTTCGTTGCTATACATCAACGACAATCGGGATACGCATACTTGCTTACGTTGATGATATGAGATATTATGTGTTGCTGTGATATGTTATATTGGATCGTCGTGTTCTGAATAGCCGGGGGTTTTATGTGAGATGAGGGTTTTAATTTTCATTCATGTAAAATTCATTTGTATGTAATATTCTTTTATTGGGGCACTTCCGGGCTGAGGATGATGTCACCATTGTATATTATTTACTTTTCCGCATTAGGTAGACCCAAGGAGGGGAGCACAAGTAACCGGGTTCTAGGGTCCAGTGGGAGGCCATCTCGAGGAGTTGAGACCGGGTCTCCTAACCCTAGAATTGGTAGTGTTGCTTGCCGCTCTCGTAGGGGTCTAGGGATGTGGGTTTGGCTCTTCAACGCGACCGTGGAATCCGTGTTTTATACAGGCTCGAAATAAAACACGGACGTCCTAGTATATCCAATATTTCATATGTTATCTTCTGCTGCAATGTTCTGTGATGAGATCATATTACTGCCTGAGACGAATGCTTATACTATATATATATGTTGATATATAAATATTACTGCTTTCGTTTCTTCTGTGATTCTTAGGAAGCATTAACTGATGGGATTTATTAATGAGATTAATAAATGAAAAGAAATCTAAAAAGATATTGTAGAATCAAAACTTTATAAAAAAGGGTAGCTACAGTCTTGCTTTGCACAGCGGTATATATGATATACGCCGCACCTTATTCGATGAGGAAAGAGCCGAGATCCCTTCACCGGGAGTGACCTCTTTAGCAGAACCGGCAGATACTACAAACTCACGGATTAATTTTTGATTATTTCTATAGTTCTTGCTTTGCACAGCGGTATATATGATATATCCTGCACCTTATTCAATGAGGAAAGAGCCGAGATCCCTTCACCGGGAGTGACCTCTTTAGCGAAACTAGAAAAGCCTAAAAAAACACTCCTTTTCAAAATCACTTGTTTCAAAAACGATATCAAGTTCATTACGCAATAGGTTTTCAGAAAAACCTGTCGTACCCCTCCGTCATTTCAGATAAATAATATTTAGTATTCGTGCTATGTTTGTTAACTTGGTCAAGGCGTAGTGTATGGTAGCTAAATAGTGTTTATCTGCTAAAGCATGAGATGCGATTGGATTAGGGTAGTCGTACGGCCTTGTTGACTTAGTCAAGGGTCGTACGGGTGGGTTTAATTCAATCGGGAAATGTACGGGTTGAACTTGACTTACGATTTATGGTTTGTTGACTTAGTCAAGGTCATAGATCGCTAGGGGCAGAATATTATCGGGAATTTCAAGTGTTGTAATTTGCAATGAGATTGCATACCTTCTATGAGATAGATAGATCCTGATACCCACTGCGAGTAAGAGTTACTTCTGGGAGAATTTTACACAGGATAATTAGCCGATCAAGTAGGTGTCTAGAAAGGTGTTAACGGGGTTAAGCCTATAGGAAAACGAGGTTTATTTGAATTAGGTCCGTGCGAAAGCACGGGGAACCTCCCTCAAAGCACCACACTGATCTGGCTGAAAGACCGACGAAATTGTAGGGTGTAATTAATCCCGGCTAATCTTACCTTTTAGGGTTTGAAGGAAGATTTGATAAAAACAGTGGGAGACATCCTGATTAGATAAGATAATAACCAATCTAATCTTGCAAGAGCATACGCTAAAGTGTTTTCTTCTCTCTCTCTCTCCAGGTAGCGACCATGTCAGGCCATAATCAAGATAATAATATTGATGTATTGACTGAACCCGATTATTATACTGAGCAGGGAAACGTTGGTCCCGTTCTTTCTTATAAGTGTTATAAGACTGAGTAGGAAATAGGAGTATATCTGGATTCTAACACCGCCCAAATGAAGAACAAGCATGCTAATGCATCTTCTTCAGAAGTGTTAGTTATTGAGAATTGTTTCTCAGTTTACTCTACGTCCTGGGTATTAGATACCGGATCAGGATCCCACATATGTAATACGTTACGTGGGCTACGCAAAGGTAAAGAACTGGGAATGGGTGATCATTCCGTAAGAGTAGGGAATGGTGCAAATGTTGCAGCCAAGGCTGTTGGCGAATATCACCCTGTATTACCAAGTAGTAATATATTGATTCTGAACGAGTGCTATTATATACCGAACATGATGTGCAACATTATATCAGTTTCTTTATTAAGTAAAGAAGGATATAATTTTGTAATACAGGATAATGTTATGAACATCTTCCTAAATCAAAAGTTGGTTGGATCAGGCTCGTTACATAATGGCATATACGTTCTCAATCAAAATACAGTCCTTAATATACAAAACACACATAAGAGGAAGAGTTCAGAAATGAATGAATCCTTCTTATGGCATTGTAGACTTGGTCATATCAATGCGACACGGCTAGCTAAGTTGCATAAGGATGGATATTTGAATTCGTTCGAATTATCATCTTATGAAACTTGCCATTCATATCTCAAAGGCAAAATGACCAAAACTCCGTTTAGTGAACACGAAGAAAGAGTTGAGGAACTCTTAGGACTGATACATAGTGATGTATGTGGTCCCATGTCTATACATGCCAGGAACGGTTCTTCCTACTTCATTACATTCACTGACGATCTCTAAAGATACAGACATGTGTTCCTGATGAAACACAAGTCTGAAGCTTTTGAGAAATTCAGAGAATATAAGCACGAAGTAGAGAACCAAACGAGCAAAAGTATTAAGATCCTTCGATCTGATCGAGGAGGAGAATACTTGAGCAATGATTTTCTGGATTATCTAACAGAGAATGGGATTCACTCTCAGCTTACTCCTCCTTATACACCACAGCACAACGGTGTATCGGAGCGGAGAAATCGCACCCTATTAGATATGGTACACTCTATGATGAGTAATGCTGAGTTGCCTATTTCCTTTTGGGGGTATGCGCTTGAGACAGCCATATACCTATTGAATCTAGTTCCATCTAAATCTGTACCCACCACACCATATGAGATATGAAGTGGGAAGAGACCATATTTTAAACGAGTTAAGATATGGGGCTGTCCGTGTTAGTTATATGTATGCCCTAGGGCCATTACTATACATGAGATGTATATTGCAGTGGATGCTTGGACATATATAGGAAAGACTTTCTTGCTCGACATGATAGTATGCTATCTGGTTACTCTTTACCTTAACGTGTACACTGATTGTCTCTCTGTTACATGTTGGTAAAGCCCTTAGGATGTGTACTTGACTACCTGGACTATGATGCGGATCATACTAGTGGGGACATGGTAGTCCATAAGTACATCCTTCAAGGTCCCTAGTCGTGGGTGTATCGAGACGGGCATCGATATACCAGAGTAGACTAGCGCATACCTTCTCGACCCATGTAGATGGGCGATGGATGATCCCATATCCATTAGTGTTTGACATCAGAGATGATATACGGGTGCTCAGTGGAGACTGGGTACACTGGACGGACTCGCTGAGAACTCCCAGATGGTATTATACCTTACGTCAGATGGCAGTTCTCTGGTGACACTAGTACAGTTTAGTCTGTAGACCCGAGATCGTCATAGAGTCTTGGGTGATTCCCACTATGCTTTGATTTCCACCTTACCACGTCCAAGAGGGCGTGCAAAACGGTGGTTTTTAGGTACAATCCCGAGTCACATGGAGGCAATGAGCGATAGGAGGGGTTTCGTCTCTCCCGGTATTGGGGGTTGATGTTGCGCTATGCTCGATTGGCCATAATAGGGAAGTCCCTGGCCAGGGCTGGTTTAGAGATTTACTGGTAAGTGTTACCAGTAGTTTCTCGACCCGTTATGAGCCTCATATCGGCATGACTTATCGGTTATTGGGGTCTGACGTTTACCACCCCTAGACTTGATATGCGACATATCAGACGAGGAGACCGGACTGTACGGTAGTGTCACTGTCAGGCTTTTTACAGGAGTTGGAGCAGGCTAGCTTGCTGATCTTCTGATCGCTCAATACCCGGGTAGCCGTTACGTCCAGCTAGTACCGCTGACGGCTTGTGGGTGCTTGATATGATCATCATCTACTGCCGGCGTATTGACGAGTCTTTAGAGTCCTACATAGAGGTTTTACTGGCTCAGGCAAAACGAAATAGGAGCGCATATGTGATATGTGCGGGACCGAGAATAATGCGTGTATGTGATACCGTATTCTATTCTCGCGATATTTGTATCGATCGGTTATATGCGATATAACCAGGTTATCGAATTAAGGGTTGATTCGATAAGTCGATACATTGGATGTTAGTCGGTTATATGTGATATAACCAGATTATTAAGTCAAGTGTTGATTTAATAATTTAGTGTATAATTGTATATGTGATATACTAATTTACATTAACTAACATTGGTTCACTTAAGCATTTATTTTTCTCACTTGTGCACAACTTAATATATATGTGATATATATTTAAATGTGTTCATTTTGTATCATGGTTGTTGACACAACTTACATGGGTGTATAAGACTTATACCATACTAATTATAGTGTTAGGTTTTTATATTTAAAGTAATTCTAAAATTAGTGGATGATGAGCTCACATGCATGAAGCTTCATGAAGCTTATGGTTGCATTGACTTAGTCTACTAGTTTTGGATTACTTAAGATATTAATTAACCTAACCATTATAATGTAGCCATGGTTATGTCTATACATGAGTTAGTATATGATACTCACTCACCATGGTTAGCTCTCTCTCTCTCTTGATTAGTTTTCATTCTCATTTTGAGCTCATCTTCTTCCTCCTTCAATTTCTTGCTAGGGTTTGAAAAAGAGAGAGAAACATTGTGAGAAAAGAAATTCTAAAGTGTACCCATTTCCTATTTCATCATTCTCTACTAGACTAGCACTTTAGTTTAGGGTGTTTGTTTCACTAATTCTTTAGTTGGTGAAGTAGAAGCTTAAGTTCGTATTCCCTCGACGCAGATCATCTTCGGCCTTGAAGACTTCAAGCAAAACCGTTGCCCTCTTCTCATGGAGCCGTCCGAGAGTCCGGGAGCATCGTGATCGCAGCGAAGGGACTACTACAAGGAGCTTAAGAAGTGAAGGACCGATCTACAAAGGTTGTATTTCGTATTCACTAAGTGTTAAAGTGTTTAACATGCTTGTTTTCGCCTAATCTCTAGTTTAAAGATCTAGTTTAGGGTTGTTCGGCACGGTTAAAATTTTAATCCGGCATGGTTGATGCCTTGTAGAACCTTACAAGAGTGCCTAGTAACCCTACAGTGGTATCAGAGCCAAGCTAGAGCTTTAGGTGAAGTCTAGACGAAATTTAAAGTCCGATCGAACCCGGAATCCCTCGATTTTACCCCTCGTTGGACATTTTTGAAAATGTTGGTTTTTTCTGGATTAAAAATGTTAAAAAAATCAGCAGGCAATTATATGGAAAATTGTGCAAAACGACAACATTTGGCGCCCAAAGAGCCGCGGAACCGCGACACGAGCATGGCTCCCGCGGCGGTTCCGCGGCCATAACGTGACGTCATGCTTATCTTTTTGCACAGTAATGTTCCTATTTAATTTTCTGATGTTTCTGAGTATTTTTAATTTATACTCAAGTGTTGAGTTTTCTGGGTTGTATTGGGAGCTAATTGATTCGATCGGAAAGTTTAACTTCGTCTATGTGTTTTTCCAGATATTTTTTAGAACGTGTTAAAAAGTTCGAACAGATATCAATAACTCACTTTTTCCCTTGCCGAAAATTTCCAAGTGTTGGATTTTTCCATTGTTTAAGAACGTCTAAATCGTGCAAGTTACGCAATGGACTCTTTATAAGACAACAAAGCTTAACTCGATTATATGACCACCTTGAACTACCTTTTGAACCTTAGGGTTTGGGGTAGTACGTCGTTGTCACATGTGAGGCGTTGGCTTGACCCTTCTACGGCTGGACCATTGGTACTGTGGCATGTGATGGATTTTTTTAAACTCCCCTCAAGTGTTGAGAACTATTTAGGAAAACTTGGGTGTTTGATCATTCGATCGGAAAGTTTAACATTGTCTATTTATCTGGAATGTGATACAATATTTGGAATCCACAAGTAGTTATGAGATAACTAATTTGAATGTTATAAACATAGCAGTTTAGTCTCAAATGATCGGTTGCCACGGAATTTTGATGCGATCAAAAGTCCATCGCAATCACGTAGCGTACGCGGATACTCGCCGAATAAACTTAATAGACAGCCATGCCCCATAGCCCCGACCAAGTGACTGTAGGAGAACCCCGTTGCCAAAAGCATCCGTTCAGGTGCTCGCGGCAGCGGTGTTCCGTGTAATACCCAGCCCTTTTATACCAAAATTTGTATTATGCTACCTTTAATTCTATTTATTTCTTAATTATGAATTAGTTATCTTTTATTTCATTTTATAAATTTATTATTTATATTTTCAAAACCCAGACCCTATTATATCTTTTCCAACAAATTCCCTTAGCCAATACCATTCGTTTTTAATAGAACCCCAATCTCATTCTTTAAATGAATTCATTTCCTTTAGCCCAAATCCCGCAGCCCAAAGCCAACCTCTGTTTTCTTTTCTTATCTATTCCAGCCAGCCCATGTTTTACTCCTTTATTTTATAAAACCCCGAGCCCACCCATTCTTTTCTTTAACAAATCCCCTCGGCCCGGCCTTTTGCAATTTCCCTTTTTTTTGTATATATATTTCTCGGCCATAAATTCCAGCAGCCTACTAAATTTTTCCCTAATAAATCCTTATTATTCCCAGCCTGGCCCGTTCCCTCTCCCCTTTAAATTCTTTCATTTTTATTTCAACCCTAACAGCCCAACTCCTCAACCCTTTATAATTTATAAGGGATTCCTTGTCGCGGCCCGGCCCACTCTTTACTGCCCACACCCGTGACCCACTTCTCAACCGACCCGACCCGCTTTCCCTATTCACTTTCTTCCTCCAACGGCTCTCCCTCTTTCCCGCTCGCGAACGTCTCCTCCGCCGCAGCTCGCGCCCACGCCCACGCCCGTTTTGCGACGTTACGCCCACGACGTCAACCCTCGTTCTCTTCCTCACATCCTCACCTCTCTCGTCTCTACCGTTTGCAAAATTTTCTCCACTCCTCTCCACTCACCCAAACTCACGAGCGCCATTGTTTTCCCCCAACTCCGTTCGTCGCCCCGACGACGACAACCACCATCATCGACCACCTCATCCCTCTATCCACCTTCCCACTCGCCGACACACCCTCCCTCACCGGAGCTCAAACTCGAGACGACCCCTCTCTCGAGCTCCAACTCTCCCGACTACGCCTTCTCTTCCTCCGGCCACCTCCCTCCATCACCATCGCACTCGCCGACTCCCCGCATCATCATCACCACCGTCGCAACCATCTCTCTCTCCCTCTCTTGATCACTCGTCCACAACCTTCGTCATGAGTACCAACACCGCCAAGCTCGAGCACTGCGTACCCGCTCACTGCCGACCCGAGCACACCCCTGCAAGCCACTCGCCGATGCCTCCGTCGTGGCCAGGCCCCTGCGCGACACTCATCGTCTTCTTCCCCGTGACACCATCAATGGCGAGAACTCCATCAACCCGAGACCCATTCGACAACCTCAGCCGAATACCTTCACCTAGATCCAACCACCGGAACCCCGACGTGCCACTGCCTTAGCTGCACCGGTGACCTTCAGCTCCTCCGTGCATCACCGGCCACCTGAACTCTCTGCAGCCCCGCCATCAAAAGCTTCGATCACCGCAAACACCCCGACGACGCCGAAGAGCCCCACTGCCCGAGCTCACCCGGAGCCGCTGCCGTTGCCGTGCCAGTTCGTCGCGCGCCCGTGCTGTACTTCGCTGCCGTGCGGGTCCAGGCAAGTTTTTACTTGCTTACATGCTATGTTACTTAAGTTATAATCGTTAAATTCATAGATTATTAAAGTACAAGTTTAACTAATTATGTGTCATAACCTGTTCGACGTGTGTTCCCAAAGCAAATCATTATCAATTTTGGCGGAACTAAATAGTTTTGCTTGGCCCGTAAGGTTTCGAACTTAGTGTATGAATTTCGCTGTATGATTTGATCGTTAAAGGTTAAAACAACTACCCCCGAGTTTAACCGTAAAACTGAAATTCTATTGTACCTGAAAACCGTTAAATTCACCATAAATCCTATACACACTAGAATGGTGCGTTCGAGGGCTCAATTCGAAGCCGACTCGACGAACTTTAACCCTATATCAGTTTCCGGACATTCCTGTACTTAAATTGTAAAGATAATCAGATCGGAGTGCGACTCTGGACTGCAGTCCGGAGCGACTCCAGTTACCGCTAGCTGTTCCGTAATGGTTACCTCAGGATTTCCTTAACTTATAAGTTGCGGAACTCCATTGTTATTTATAGGTGAATCTGTTAGCTAGAGAACACAATTAGTTTCATTCTATTTCGTTATCATTTACTATTTAATCTGTAAATTAAAAGATCGGGACGCATAACAGTCCCAACAGAATCAGAATTGACATGTTAATATTAAACCAATTATAACTCCTAATGTACAGACGCGATTGAAGATCCGTTTGTTGCGTTGAAAACTTTACTGAAAACCCTAGAATTCATCCAACTGTAGCATCACTAAAATCCGAACCCCACTAGGATTAAAATGCGTTGCGAAATGGATTTATGATTCTGAAACTGGATTTCCAGCCGTGAGCGCTTAAAATGAAATGGTTATAACAAGTTATTCTGGAACCCGATTGGCTTGAAACAAAATTCTATGGATGGATAACTGAACATATTATTTACTACCTGTTTATCATTTCGCTAAATTATATACATATGTTTCATGATAAATCGTGCAAGTGATAGACTGTTGTTTTTATGATATCTTAGTTGTGCTTCTTATACTGATTCATGCATTATATCATACTTATATCATTGTAGTGATAACCTAGTGACATCGTGCATTTACCCAGTGTTAGATTTTAGTGGTGATTGTGGCAAGTACGTCATGTAAGTCCATATTGCGACCCCCGGTGCTTACGGGGAGGCGGAAACGGTATAAAAAACGAATTTTTATCGCAAGAGGCAACATGGACTAAACTAGGTCGGGATCGTTGCTAAACTAAACTAGCAAATACGCTAAAGAGAGTTAGCTACTCGGATGAAGGTTATACCTAAACTTGAACTCCTTCTTCTTGAGATCTTGTAGAGGTTGATGGTTCTCTTTTCGTCGCCTTCTTCCGTCGAAGATGGATCCACCTCGAAGGTTCGACCTTTGGGCTCTTCCTCGATCTTTGAGTGAACTAGGGTTCCCGGCTTGCTAAACCTTGAACCTAGAATGAGTAGAGAGTAACTAGGGTTTGCTTTTCCTTTTTAAAGAGAAGGATTCTCAACACATGAGAAGGTTTCTCTTTGCTAGAGGAAGAAGAAGATGAAAATGAGGAGAGAGAGAGGTTATGATAGAATGAGCTATATTTCTCTTTCTTGCAACCATAATGCAAAAGAAAAGAATTATCTAAATGATAATAATTGAAATAAGAATAGTTGATGGTAATTTTGGAATGACCACTATCATGCTTCTTTAAATGAAGTGTAAGCATGAATCAAGGAGGATCTTTCAAAGCATGATGGTGGTCAATGGTCAACAAGTCAACCATGGTCAACAAGTCAACAAAAAAACAACCATAACATAATTCTCATTTAATTACTATTAGATAATATATAAATCCATTAGGGTTTGGAAAATGAAGACTGTTAACTGTGCATACGCACCCGTTCCGAAACCCTAATGAAAAACCTCATCCTCCGCCTCAAGCAACTGTGCATACACACCTGTATTCTCGTTCCGAGGAACAAGAATACCAAGAGATAAAAGCAACCCCAAAACATATACCGGTATCTGGCTCAAACCAGAGCCTGCCAGTATAATCCGTCCGGACTCCAAACGTGCACAAGTGCGCGGATGAGAACGAACCCTGTCGCAAAACCATGCGACCTCTACTCTGTTTTGCCCAGAGGCGAATACCCTCTGTGTGGGACTCTAAAGACTCGACACTACGCTGGCAGTGGGTTTAACCACAGACCGCAAGCGGCACTAGCTGTGCGTAACGGTCCCCAGGTAGATGCCGACAAGAAGGCTGACGAGGTGAAACCCCATCTGAACTCCTACTGAGTCTGAATGTGACATTCTCCGTACAGTCCGGTCTGTTCGTCTGATACATCGCATGTCGGGCCTAGGGGGCGGTAAAACGTCAGTCCCCCAATAGCGGTACAAGTCGTGTCGGAGTGAAGCCCAAAACACCCTGAGATAACACTGGAACCTACCAGTATATCTCGCTTGCCCTGGCCAGGGACTACTCGTGTAATGGCTCTACTAGACACAGCGCGATGTCAACCCCCAATACCGGGAGAGACGAATCCTGTCTAACCGTCACTGCCTCCAAGTGTTTCGGGACTGCACCCAACCACCACCTGTTTGCACGACTCCTTTGAGCCGTGGTAGGGTAGTGATCAAAGTGCAGTGGGAACACACTCGAGGCGAAGTGCCAGTGTCAAGTCAGCGGACTAAGCTGTACTCATGTCACCTGGGAACTGATAACTGACGATAGGTATAATACCAACCTGTCAGTTCCCGACGAGTCCTGTCCAGTGTACTCGTAACCCAACGAGCACCCGTATACTATCTCCAGTACGACGTACTGATGGCTGTGGGACAGACCATCTCCCATACTGGGATGAGAAGCGCATACGCTAGTCTACTCCGGAGTATCGATGCCCTGTCTCGATAGTCCTACGACTAGGGACCTGTATAAGGATGTGCCTATAGATTACCCAGCCCCCACTAGTGTGACTGCCATCACAACGCTGGTAATCAAGCAAAGATCCTAAGGGCTCCACTAATGCGTATAAGTGATATACTGAAATAAACACAAGTACACATTAAAGTAGAAACAAACCAAGTAGCATACTACTATATTGAGCAAGATTGTTTATACAAGGTGAATATCCCAAGCTTCCATCAAGTAATATACAAACTAGTATGATACAGTAATGGCCTCTAGGGCATATACACTAACAATCTCCCACTTGCACTAAGGCCATGAACTGGCGTATCGAAGACCTATCATCTCGATCAGCCGCTCGAACTGAGTCTGGGGTAGGGCCTTGGTGAATGGATCTGCAGTGTTCTCTTCTGAAGCAACCCTCCGAACCTCGATCTCCTTGCGATCCACGATCTCCCTGATCAGGTGATACCGCCTCAAGATGTGCCTGGATCTCTGATGGGACCTGGGTTCCTTTGCTAAAGCTATAGCCCCGTTGTTGTCGCAATACAGAGGTACTGGGTCAACAATGGATGGAACCACCTGAAGTTCTTTTAAGAACTTCCTTATCCAGACAGCTTCTTTTGCGGCATCAGATGCAGCGATGTATTCCGCTTCCATAGTCGAGTCTGCAACGGTTTCCTGTTTGGAACTCTTCCAACACACCGCCCCTCCATTGAGGGTAAAGACAAAACCCGACATGGACTTGGAATCATCCTTGTCACTCTGGAAGCTGGAGTCAGCAAAGGCCTCAATCTGGAGGTCTTTTCCGCCATACACCAAGAACATCTCCTTAGTCCTCCTCAGGTACTTGAGAATGTTCTTTACCGCTATCCAATGTTTCTCCCCAGGGTTTGACTGATACCGGCTTACTACACTCAGTGCATAAGCTACATCCGGTCTGGTACACAACATCGCATACATTATAGAGCCTACCGCAGAAGCGTAGGGTATAATAGACATGCGATCCCTCTCCAAATCAGTCTTGGGAGACATCTCTTTAGAGAGGGTGATCCCGTGACAAGCCGGTAGGTTACCGCGCTTGGAATCTTCCATGCTGAATCTTTTCAGTACGGTGTCGATGTACCTGGACTGTGAAAGTCCTAATATCCTCTTGGATCTATCACGATGGATCCGGATCCCCAGGATGTAAGAGGCATCACCCAGGTCTTTCATGGAGAACCTTTGTGACAAGAAACCCTTGACAGATTGTAGCATAGGAATGTCATTTCCTATTAAGAGAATGTCATCCACGTATAAAACAAGGATTACTACAGTTTTCGCTACAAATCTACTATAGATGCATGGTTCATCTGGATTTTTGATAAAGTCAAATTCCTTGACCGTCTCATCAAAACAGATGTTCCAACTCCGCGATGCCTGCTTTAGTCCATAGATGGACTTAAGCAACTTGCACACCTTTCCGCTGCTCCCACTCTGAATGAAACCCTCTGGCTGATCCATATAGACACACTCCTCTAAATTTCCATTTAGAAAAGCGGTTTTTACGTCCATCTGCCAAATTTCATAATCGTGGAAGGCAGCAATGGCAAGAAGGATCCGAATGGATTTCAGCATAGCCACTGGAGAAAAGGTTTCGTCATAGTCCAAGCCAGGTCTTTGACGGAAACCCTTTGCTACAAGTCTAGCTTTATAGGTCTCAACCTGTCCATCTACACCAATCTTCCTTTTGAAGATCCACTTGCATCCTACGGGTTTTACCCCGTCTGGAGCAATGTCCAACGTCCATACTTTGTTGGTGTACATGGACTCCATTTCGGTCCGCATTGCATCCAGCCATTTTACCGAGTCAACGCTCTGAACGGCCTGCTGGAAGCTAGTAGGCTCATCATAGTCTATGATGCAATCCTCTCTATCCCCGTCTATGAGAAAACCGTAGTATCTCTCGGGCGGATGAGACTGCCTACTACTCCTGCGGAGCGGCGTAGGAATGTCCTGTTCATTTGAACCCTCTGGTTCCACTAAGCTTTCAGTAATAGTCTGTGGTTCTGGAATTTCTTCCAGTTCTACTGCGCTCCCACTTAATTCTTTTTCTAAGAACTGATGTTCTAGAAAGTGGGCATGACGAGAAACAAGAACTTTTTGTTCCTCTTCGTAGTAGAAGAGATATCCCTTGGAATTCTTTGGATATCCCACAAACTTACACAGTACTGAGCGTGCCTCGAGCTTGTCCGCATGCTGCTTTTTAACAAAAGCTGGACTTCCCCAAGTCTTAATGTGACTGAGATGGGGTCTCTTCCCACACCACATCTCATATGGTGTAGTAGGCACAGTCTTAGTAGGAACTCGGTTCAAAAGGTACGCAGCTGATTCTAGCGCATACCCCCAGAATGATCGCGGTAACTCAGCGTTACTCATCATGGACCGTACCATATCCAATAGGGTTCGGTTCCGTCTCTCCGATACACCGTTATTTTGCGGGGTGTATGGAGGAGTAAGCTGAGAGAGAATCCCATTCTCTTTTAAGTAATTCAGGAACTCGGCACTTAAGTATTCTCCACCTCGATCCGATCTTAGAATCTTGATACTTTTGCCGGTTTGTTTTTCTACTTCATTCTTAAATTCCTGGAATTTTTCAAAAGCTTCGGACTTATGTTTCATTAAGAAGACATAACCGTATCTTGAAAAATCATCCGTAAAAGTAATGAAGTAAGAATAACCGCTTCGCGCATGTGTAGACATTGGACCGCACACGTCGCTGTGTACGAGTCCCAAGAGCTCGCTCGCTCTTACTCCGTGTCCAGTGAACGGAGTCTTTGTCATCTTTCCTTTGAGACAGGATTGACAAGTGGCATACTATTGATATTCGAACGGATCCAAATATCCTTCTGTATGTAACTTAGTCAACCTTCTCTCATTGATGTGACCCAGTCTACAATGCCATAAGAAAGTCTGATTGATATCTGGAGACTTTCTTTTGTGTGTATTCTGGACATTGAAAATCTGTGGTTGGTTTAGTACGTATATACCATTGCTCAATGTACCTGACCCAATCAGAACTTGATTAAGGTGAATGTTAACAACATTACTTACAAACGCAAATTCATAACCTTCTTTAGAAACCAAAGATACAGAAATGATATTACAAGTTGCGTTGGGTACAAAAAAGCAATTACGCAAAACCAAAACATGCCCATCTGACATTCCCAGGTGATAGTCCCCCACGGCTTTAGCATCCATGCTAGCTCCGTTCGCAACTCTGAGGGTCATGTCACCTGCCTTCAAAACCCTACGGTTTCTCAACGCCTGCAAAGAATTACAGATATGAGATCCTGATCCGGTATCCAATACCCAGGAAGTAGAGTTTATAGAAAGACAGTTTTCAATAACATACACACCTGAAGCTGAAGCCGCAACCTGCTTCAGTTCCTGTGTCCTGGCTTTCCAAGCCCTGCAATCTTTCTTCCAGTGTCCACTCTTGTGACAATAGAAGCACTCTTCCTTTCCAACAAGCTTCCCCGCAATCTTTGTTGCCTTTTCCTTTCCCTTCGTACCCACTTTACTAACACCGCCTCTTGGTTTGGCGGGGGCTTTCTTCCTCTTTCCCTTGGCTTTCGCCTTGGACCTAGAGAAAGAAGATCCTCCTACAAACAAAGCGGGTGTTTCCCTACCCTTCTGTAGGGTGCCCTCTGCGCTCCTCAGCAGGTTGAGGAGTTCTGAAAGTTCAACTTCCTTTTCTTGCAAGTTGAAATTCAGTATGAACTGGGCGTAAGTGGATGGAAGGGACTGGAGAATTATATCCGTATAGAGTTCACTGTCCAACGTGGTCCCAAGTTCCGCGAGCTCCTCAGTGTAGCCAATCATCTTAAGCACGTGGTCCGCTACCGATGATCCGACGGCCAACTTTGTCGAAAATAACTTCTTCGACACTTCGTATCTTGCGATACGAGACTGCTCTCCATACAGTTCTTTTGTATGAAGAAATATGGATTCCAAATCCATATTCTCATGCCTCCTCTGATGGTCGTTGTCCATCGAGGCAAGTACGAGGCATCTGGCCTTCGCGCTGTCAATCTCCCAAGTCTTACGGATTTCCTTATCCGCGACGCTGGAGGTGGGACCTGGGACGGGGGGAGCTTTGGTGGTAAGAAGATACCCCAGCTTGTCGTAAGAGATTGCCAATTTGACATTCCTGAGCCAATCTTTGTAGTTTGGCCCTGTCAATATGTTTTTATCTAGAAGTAACTTAAGTCCAGTCATTTCGATTTGGTCGCTGCAGGGGGAGAGAAGAAACACTTAGCACGATGCTCTTGCAAGTTTAGAATGGTTTTTAATTTGTCTAAACAGGATGGCTCCCACTGTCTCTCGAATCCCTCCTCAAACCACAAAGGAAGAATTAGCCGGGATCAATCCCACCGTACAATACTTGCTTAACCGTTCAGCCAGGCCAGTGTCGGTACTTCGAGGGAGGTTTTCCAACGCTTTCGCGAAGTTCCTTAATTTAAGAACCTCTTTTCCCTGGGGGCGTAGCCCCGCTAACACCTTTCTAGGCACCTACTAGGTTTATAGCATTGATCGTTTAGTGAGAAATTTCCCGAGGAGTAGCATATACTCACAGTAGGATCGGGATCCAAATATCATCGCGTGACGAAAATGAAGGAATCCTACCATAATCATCACACTCCAAATGGTATGCAAATCTAGCAAGTTTCAGTACTTATGAAACTCCCGATGTGGATTTTTGCCCCATGCTCTTATGACCTTGACTTTGGCCAAAATATCATAAGTCACATGTCAAGTTCTACCCGTCACTTTCCAGGTTAATTTGGATCCATCCGTACATACCCTTGACTTTGGCCAAAATGGCAGCACGACTGTCCCAAACCAACGCATCTATCTATGCTACACATGAACACCCAATAGCTACCAATCACTGTGCCTTGACTTTGGCCAAAATACACAGCTTGAATACTATTGCCTATTCATGCGAAACGACGGAGGGCTACGAATGGTTTTGGTAAAACCGTGAACGTAGTGAACTTGATATAATCGATGGAACGAGATAGCTTTTAGAAGGAGTGGCTCAAGCTCCGCATTTAAAAGTTAGTTTTTGAAAAGAACCGAGTGGTTTTTCGAAAGTGTTCCAACGACTTTAGCTTGGTTTATTATCTTGCATTAGTTCTTTTAATGCGTGATATTCTTGCATTAGTTCTTTTAATGCGTCCCATCATTTAATCCTACCATTGCAGAAAACAACCAAAATATGACGTACGCTTATGCCATTCGCATTCGCCACGGGGTCCCGTCATCACTCGTTAGGTTACTTAACTAACGACAGAGCGGGGGCTGGGCTAGCGCGGCTGTAAAACATAAGCAACGCCTAAATAGAAAGCAATGATAGACATTACAGATCACAGATGAATACATTGGATATACTAGCAATCCGCAATCCTTTCGAGCCTGCAACGAAAAGCGGATTACACGGTCGCGGTGAATAGCAAATACCCCACCCAAGACCCCTACGGGTGCGGCAAACTACCCGCCAAGAACCCGGTAGTTTGTGCACCCCTCCATGGGTCTATCCTAGGAGCAAAAACAGTAAAAAGAATTATACAATGACGGCTACAACCCCGACCCGGTTGTGCGGCCAAACAAATAAAATTATTACATCAATTTACATTTACAATGAATGAAAGAAAAACAAAAGCTCATCTCACATCCACCCCGGCTATTCACCCGCGACAGTCCAACACATTCATATACACATTCTAATATCAAACACAGATCATGTATAACCCCGACTAATTGGCTTATAGCGATTAGCCGACGTTCAATACATGCAAGCATCACAGATATAACCAACATAGCCAAAGTGCAGTGAAGTTCGGAAAAAAATACGGAATTATAGGACCCCAAAAGTGAATTTCTGTTCTGGAAAATCTGGGCACATATAATATATCTGAAAAATCCCAAAACCAACACAGAAGAACACTGCACAAAAAACGATGCAGAGAGGACACCAAACAGCGGCGGTTCCGCGGCCTGATGAACAGGTGAGGCCGCGGAAGGGCGGCGCTTTGAAGGAATCATGCTATCGTTTTTGGTGGGTGTTCTTAGAAAACCCTGAGACGATTTTTAGAGTATAAAGTTTTTCATTTAGAGCAGAAAAAATTTCAACAGAAAGTTAGGGTTTTGGTTTTTCCGGTTTTGTGATTTTTCGGTTTCGAACTTCCATACACTTCGCTACCAAGCTAGTTTAAGTTTAGTTAGGCTCTGATACCACTGTAAGTCCATATTGCGACCCCCGGTGCTTACGGGGAGGCGGAAACGGTATAAAAAAACGAATTTTTATCGCAAGAGGCAACATGGACTAAACTAGGTCGGGATCGTTGCTAAACTAAACTAGCAAATACGCTAAAGAGAGTTAGCTACTCGGATGAAGGTTATACCTAAACTTGAACTCCTTCTTCTTGAGATCTTGTAGAGGTTGATGGTTCTCTTTTCGTCGCCTTCTTCCGTCGAAGATGGATCCACCTCGAAGGTTCGACCTTTGGGCTCTTCCTCGATCTTTGAGTGAACTAGGGTTCCCGGCTTGCTAAACCTTGAACCTAGAATGAGTAGAGAGTAACTAGGGTTTGCTTTTCCTTTTTAAAGAGAAGGATTCTCAACACATGAGAAGGTTTCTCTTTGCTAGAGGAAGAAGAAGATGAAAATGAGGAGAGAGAGAGGTTATGATAGAATGAGCTATATTTCTCTTTCTTGCAACCATAATGCAAAAGAAAAGAATTATCTAAATGATAATAATTGAAATAAGAATAGTTGATGGTAATTTTGGAATGACCACTATCATGCTTCTTTAAATGAAGTGTAAGCATGAATCAAGGAGGATCTTCAAAGCATGATGGTGGTCAATGGTCAACAAGTCAACCATGGTCAACAAGTCAACAAAAAAACAACCATAACATAATTCTCATTTAATTACTATTAGATAATATATAAATCCATTAGGGTTTGGAAAATGAAGACTGTTAACTGTGCATACGCACCCGTTCCGAAACCCTAATGAAAAACCTCATCCTCCGCCTCAAGCAACTGTGCATACACACCTGTATTCTCGTTCCGAGGAACAAGAATACCAAGAGATAAAAGCAACCCCAAAACATATACCGGTATCTGGCTCAAACCAGAGCCTGCCAGTATAATCCGTCCGGACTCCAAACGTGCACAAGTGCGCGGATGAGAACGAACCCTGTCGCAAAACCATGCGACCTCTACTCTGTTTTGCCCAGAGGCGAATACCCTCTGTGTGGGACTCTAAAGACTCGACACTACGCTGGCAGTGGGTTTAACCACAGACCGCAAGCGGCACTAGCTGTGCGTAACGGTCCCCAGGTAAATGCCGACAAGAAGGCTGACGAGGTGAAACCCCATCTGAACTCCTACTGAGTCTGAATGTGACATTCTCCGTACAGTCCGGTCTGTTCGTCTGATACATCGCATGTCGGGCCTAGGGGGCGGTAAAACGTCAGTCCCCCAATAGCGGTACAAGTCGTGTCGGAGTGAAGCCCAAAACACCCTGAGATAACACTGGAACCTACCAGTATATCTCGCTTGCCCTGGCCAGGGACTACTCGTGTAATGGCTCTCCTAGACACAGCGCGATGTCAACCCCCAATACCGGGAGAGACGAATCCTGTCTAACCGTCACTGCCTCCAAGTGTTTCGGGACTGCACCCAACCACCACCTGTTTGCACGACTCCTTTGAGCCGTGGTAGGGTAGTGATCAAAGTGCAGTGGGAACACACTCGAGGCGAAGTGCCAGTGTCAAGTCAGCGGACTAAGCTGTACTCATGTCACCTGGGAACTGATAACTGACGATAGGTATAATACCAACCTGTCAGTTCCCGACGAGTCCTGTCCAGTGTACTCGTAACCCAACGAGCACCCGTATACTATCTCCAGTACGACGTACTGATGGCTGTGGGACAGACCATCTCCCATACTGGGATGAGAAGCGCATACGCTAGTCTACTCCGGAGTATCGATGCCCTGTCTCGATAGTCCTACGACTAGGGACCTGTATAAGGATGTGCCTATAGATTACCCAGCCCCCACTAGTGTGACTGCCATCACAACGCTGGTAATCAAGCAAAGATCCTAAGGGCTCCACTAATGCGTATAAGTGATATACTGAAATAAACACAAGTACACATTAAAGTAGAAACAAACCAAGTAGCATACTACTATATTGAGCAAGATTGTTTATACAAGGTGAATATCCCAAGCTTCCATCAAGTAATATACAAACTAGTATGATACAGTAATGGCCTCTAGGGCATATACACTAACACGTCAGTGTTCGTGTATCCGTGATTAAGTGAAAGTGATACGTACTGGTACACAATCAGCGATCCTATTATTTCATTGTATTGTCGACGTCTGTGAGATGCGTGCACGTGTGACTATAAGTGGAATGGGACATTTATGGAAGCGTTGCACGGGTGTCACAGATAAGACACCAGACACTGCCGTTTATCTTAGGTATTAGTCGGGACGTGCTTGATGGAGGTCCTGCCTCCAGTTCTCGTGCAGACTTATCACGGATCGATTAGTATTTAGGTAGATGGTTAGCGTTTGATGTAGACCATGGAGTGTGGGGTAGTTTAAGTGTGAGTTCAACAGAATCTCGGGAGTCCCATGCCGGCTTATATATTTAGGGAGTTATATGGAGTTTTACAGGGTATGTGATATATATACACCATGATATTCTCGTTACATGTTGGGCCCGTGGTCCCTTGCCCTTGGGTTCTACCCTTGGGTGGAAGGCACTCACGAGTGGTTGACTCTCACACTTGGACTGACGATAGGCTTAGTGACCTGTACAGTGAGACTTAGAGACTGATAGGGATACTGGCATTTTATTCATGATATACTGTGTGGCATACGTGACATATTGTTATACTGCTTTACTGTTCCGCTGCGTTGATTACTGCACATGCATATTCATGATGCCATTTATTTACTGCTTCACATACCTATTATTACCGTTAGAATTGTCACTTGATTTTATACATATTATATTGCTATTGTGTCACTCTGACGACCTGAGTATGCATGCTCAGTGTGAGGAGAGGATTTAGCCTGGACCAGTGCATCACAGACTTCTTGACTTCTTTCCGAGTTACATACGTTTGTTCCACTTCAGGTCAGTTCTTTACTTTGTTCCTTTTAGTTACCGCATTTCTCATTACCTGCGCATTATTTACTGTTTACCATGATAAACTAAAAGCCGAAGTGTGACTACGGCAGGACATTTCCTTGACCGTAGGAGCATGGCTGGCCTTGTCTACCCCTCGTATTCCGTATTTTGGGAAGCGGGGCGTGACATGGTTTAGTTGGTATCAGAGCCAGGTTTTGCATCGATTGGGATTGCAGTTTTCCGTGTATAGTTGGTAATCTAAGATATCCTTCAGTCTAAATTGTAAACTTGATATTCTTGATCCATATTCACATCGTGCGTTCAGCTATCCATTCACTATGGTTTCGGATGACTTGACAAGGGTACGTGGTGGCAATTGCACTACCGTACTCTATTCAAGTGACTTAAAGTGATACAGTTGATTCCCCACGTGTAATGATATTCATCATCTCTGATATTCTTGAATCCTTGTTCTATCCATATTATATTTTGATTCATTTAGCTTGTGACTTATATCATCCTCAAATTGTTGTTTCAGGATCATGTCTTCCAACGACTCTTCATCTTTGTCCGCTCCCCAGAATCAGACTGTTGAGATTCTTAGTGTACTACAAGGTTTAAAGGAAGCCCAGGAGCGAACAAACGACCTATTAGCTGAAGGGCTGAGAAGACAGGTGAGTCAGACCCCAGCGGGAGTCTCCTATCATACAGGGATCTCTATTGGACGAGGAAAAGAGAAGAAGATGAAACGCCAATTTGTTTCCCCGCAACAGAAGTATCAGAAGAACCCCTGGTGTGGATATTGTAAGAGGCCAGGACACCTTCAGAGGGATTGTCGCCGTGCTCAAGGGAAATGTCTGATATGCGGTTCCGACAAACATCTCATCAACGGTTGTCCAGAAAGGAAAGAACTGCAAGGAGGAAACTCGTCCACACTCCCCACTTCTACCAAGTGAGGATCATCGCGTAGTTTGAACTTCGACCATAAGGAGGATCTAACGCAGGATTCAACTCGCGTAACGATGATGCAGCGTTCTGACAATCGAAGAAGAATTCTATGATCTCCAATTTCAGTAATAATGTTGTCATCTTTTATGAATGTTTCTTTCCGTTTGAATCCTTGTATCCGTCGAACTTTTAATTGAATGAAATAAAAATTTGAATCATAATATATATATCATTCTCATGCTTTCTCTATGTCAAATTCTATTCATTATCATAGTATTTCATTTTGATCTTTCAGTTCCTGCAACCGCATATTTTCCTATGTTTCGTACCCTGAGCTTCCCTTGATGTATTCCACTATCTAATCATGACTTCTCTTTTCAGGCCATGGCCCACCCTGGAGCAGCGCAGCATCTAGACGAGGATGCACAGTCATGCATTTCCTTAGATCACGCACTGACGAGTTCCGATGATGAGGTCAATGGTCCACAGGTCAACTTCGAAACAATGATTCAGAGGACGAAGGAGCAGACGCCCCAGAGTTCGACATGATAGTTGATTCTGACGAAGAATAAGGAGATCTTGAAGAGAATCTGGTGGAGGAAGACCCCATGGAAGAGAACCCAGAAGGAGAAGATCACATGGAATCAGATCTCGATGAAGAAGCCCTATCTGAGGAAGAAGAACCAGAAGATCAAGATCCTGTGGTGGAAGGACTTCCAATAGAGATACCTGCGAGGCGCTATGGAAATGGACGCCCCTACCTGAGTGCGCGAGCCTACCGCAACCTACTGAATCTCCACAACCGCGGCTGACGGAATTTCTTTTGATGTTGTCTTTCTGGACAAATAAAATGTGTATAGTTTAGGGCCACTTTCCGTCTTTGAGAACGCTTTGTTTCAAATTTTCTTGAATAAAGTAAATCTTCTGGATTCGTAAACCTTTGATTATGGGTCCGCTTGATACTTGTTTCTCGCCCATATTCATTTATTTTTTCTGCCGAGTTCCCTGACTGTTCACCCCTACTCATTGTATGGTTTCACCCTCGTTTCAATTGGAAAGTACCGCACTCTGATCCTTGGAATGAGCCACCATTCATCCTTCGTCTGTACCCTGTTTGAGATCCTTCTGGGAGGAGAATAGTTCCTGTGAAACTTCCGAATTCATTAACTCTTCAAATTTTGATTCGTGTGTTGTACCAATTATTGTTTCCCCCACACTTTTCCTTTTGTATTCTTTTGTTGCTCATCCTTACATCCTGTGCTGACCCGATCCCAATCTCCTTGATCTTCAGCCTAAAGCAAACACACTTCAACCTTCTGATTGAGCCACACTTCCTTATAATCATTACACTATCTAACCCTATACCTATTTGTGTTTTTCCTATTACCCTAAATATATTTAGGGACACTGTTGTTCAAAAATTTAGTTTTCGGTACTTTAAATTTATCAAAGAGTACGTGTTATTGACTACTCCATTTTTTGTATTTAAGTACAACTATTATATTTTTTTTTTCTTTTCATTTTCAGTAGCGCAACCTTACACCGTGCATACTTTTTGTCCATGTTTCTTGATTTCACTATACAAGTTTTCTAAATTATTTTAAACATATTGTATCGATACAGTATCTTAAAATGTTTTAACCTACTGACTACTTTTCGCTACTTTATTCTCGTTATTTTATTTTCGGGTTTTGTGCCTATGTTTACTATTATAGATGGTCGTGCCTTATACTTATTATTTTTGTTGTGCTACTTTTGATTTATTGATATGTGCATATACCGAGTACTCCTCGAATATCATTATTCGTTGTTGTTGTTATTGCTATTTTGTATACATGTAGTTGCCCTTATAATTATTCTTGCCTTATACCTATGTAGACCTATCTTTCCGTATGTGGTTCTTACTTATATATATTTCAAATTTATTCGTCCACGTACTGTTAATAAATCTTTGGTGTTAGTGTGCAATCTAATAGTTTTCACTTATGTTGTATAACTTATCGCTTATTTTAAATTTCGAGGACGAAATTTTTGTAAGGGTGGTATGATGTAATACCCAGCCCTTTTATACCAAAATTTGTATTATGCTACCTTTAATTCTATTTATTTCTTAATTATGAATTAGTTATCTTTTATTTCATTTTATAAATTTATTATTTATATTTTCAAAACCCAGACCCTATTATATCTTTTCCAACAAATTCCCTTAGCCAATACCATTCGTCTTTAATAGAACCCCAATCTCATTCTTTAAATGAATTCATTTCCTTTAGCCCAAATCCCGCAGCCCAAAGCCAACCTCTGTTTTCTTTTCTTATCTATTCCAGCCAGCCCATGTTTTACTCCTTTATTTTATAAAACCCCGAGCCCACCCATTCTTTTCTTTAACAAATCCCCTCGGCCCGGCCTTTTGCAATTTCCCTTTTTTTTGTATATATATTTCTCGGCCATAAATTCCAGCAGCCCACTAAATTTTTCCCTAATAAATCCTTATTATTCCCAGCCTGGCCCGTTCCCTCTCCCCTTTAAATTCTTTCATTTTTATTTCAACCCTAACAGCCCAACTCCTCAACCCTTTTTAATTTATAAGGGATTCCTTGTCGCGGCCCGGCCCACTCTTTCCTGCCCACACCCGTGACCCACTTCTCAACCGACCCGACCCGCTTTCCCTATTCACTTTCTTCCTCCAACGGCTCTCCCCCTTTCCCGCTCGCGAACGTCTCCTCCGCCGCAGCTCACGCCCACGCCCACGCCCGTTTTGCGACGTTGCGCCCACGACGTCAACCCTCGTTCTCTTCCTCACATCCTCACCTCTCTCGTCTCTACCGTTTGCAAAATTTTTTCCACTCCTCTCCACTCACCCAAACTCACGAGCGCCATTGTTTTCCCCCCAACTCCGTTCGTCGCCCCGACGACGACAACCACCATCATCGACCACCTCATCCCTCTATCCACCTCCCCACTCGCCGACACACCCTCCCTCACCGGAGCTCAAACTCGAGACGACCCCTCGCTCGAGCTCCAACTCTCCCGACTACGCCTTCTCCGCCTCCGGCCACCTCCCTCCATCACCATCGCACTCGCCGACTCCCCGCATCATCATCACCACCGTCGCAACCATTTCTCTCTCCCTCTCTTGATCACTCGTCCATAACCTTCGTCACGAGTACCAACACCGCCAAGCTCGAGAACTGCGCACCCGCTCACTGCCGACCCGAGCACACCCCTGCAAGCCACTCGCCGGTGCCTCCGTCGTGGCCAGGCCCCTGCGCGACACTCATCGTCTTCTTCCCCGTGACACCATCAACGGCGAGAACTCCATCAACCCGAGACCCATTCGACAACCTCAGCCGAATACCTTCACCTAGCTCCAACCACCGGAACCCCGACGTGCCACCGCCTGAGCTGCACCGGTGACCTTCAGCTCCTCCATGCATCACCGACCACCCGAACTCTCTGCAGCCCCGCCATCAAAAGCTTCGATCACCGCAAACACCCCGACGACGCCGAAGAGCCCCACTGCCCGAGCTCACCCGGAGCCGCTGCCGTCGCCGTGCTAGTTCGTCGCGCGTCCGTGCTGTACTTCGCTGCCGTACGGGTCCAGGCAAGTTTTTACTTGCTTACATGCTATGTTACTTAAGTTATAATCGTTAAATGCATAGATTATTAAAGTACAAGTTTAACTAATTATGTGCCATAACCTGTTCGACGTGTGTTCCCAAAGGAAATCATTATCAATTTTAGCGGAACTAAATAGTTTTGCTTGGCCCGTAAGGCTTCTAACTTAGTGTATGAATTTCGCTGTATGATTTGATCGTTAAAGGTTAAAACAACTACCCCCGAGTTTAACCGTAAAACTGAAATTCTATTGTACCTGAAAACCGTTAAATTCACCATAAATCCTATACACACTAGAATGGTGCGTTCGAGGGCTCAATTCGAAGCCGACTCGACGAACTTTAACCCTATATCAGTTTCCGGACATTCCTGTACTTAAATTGTAAAGATAATCAGATCGGAGTGCGATTCTGGACTGCAGTCCGGAGCGACTCCAGTTACCGCTAGCTGTTCCGTAATGGTTACCTCAGGATTTCCTTAACTTATAAGTTTTGGAACTCCGTTGTTATTTATAGGTGAATCTGTTAGCTAGAGAACACAATTAGTTTCATTCTATTTCGTTATCATTTACTATTTAATCTGTAAATTAAAAGATCGGGACGCATAACAGTCCCAACAGAATCAGAATTGACATGTTAATATTAAACTGATTATAACTCCTAACGTACAGACGCGATTGAAGATCCGTTTGTTGCGTTGAAAACTTTACTGAAAACCATAGAATTCATCCAACTTTATCGTCACTAAAATCCGATCCCCACTGGGATTAAAATGCGTTGCGAAATGGATTTCTGATTCTGAAACTGGATTTCCAGCCGTGAGCGCTTAAAATGAAATGGTTATAACAAGTTGTTCTGGAACCCGATTGGCTTGAAACAAAATTCTATGGATGGATAACTGAACATATTATTTACTACCTGTTTATCATTTCGCTAAATTATATACATATGTTTCATGATAAATCGTGCAAGTGATAGACTGTTGTTTTTATGATACCTTAGTTGTGCTTCTTATACTGATTCATGCATTATATCATACTTATATCATTGTAGTGATAACCTAGTGACATCGTGCATTTACCCAGTGTTAGATTTTAGTGGTGATTGTGGCAAGTACGTCAGTGTTCGTGTATCCGTGATTAAGTGAAAGTGATACGTACTGGTACACAATCAGCGATCCTATTATTTCATTGCATTGTCGACGTCTGTGAGATGCGTGCACGTGTGACTATAAGTGGAATGGGACATTTATGGAAGCGTTGCACGGGTGTCACAGATAAGACACCAGACACTGCCGTTTATCATAGGTATTAGTCGGGACGTGCTTGATGGAGGTCCTGCCTCCAGTTCTCGCGCAGACTTGTCACGTATCGATTAGTATTTAGGTAGATGGTTAGCGTTTGATATAGACCATGGGGTGTGGGGTAGTTTAAGTGTGAGTTCAACAGAATCTCGGGAGTCCCATGCCGGCTTATATATTTAGGGAGTTATATGGAGTTTTACAGGGTATGTGATATATATACACCGTGATATTCTCGTTACATGTTGGGCCCGTGGTCCCTTGCCCTTGGGTTCTACCCTTGGGTGGAGGACACTCACGAGTGGTTGACTCTCACACTTGGACTGACGATAGGCTTAGTGACCTGTACAGTGAGACTTAGAGACTGATAGGGATACTGGCATTTTATTCATGATATACTGTGTGGCATACGTGACATATTGTTATACTGCTTTACTGTTCCGCTGCGTTGATTACTGCACATGCATATTCATGATGCCATTTATTTACTGCTTCACATACCTATTATTACCGTTAGAATTGTCACTTGATTTTATACATATTATATTGCTATTGTGTCGCTCTGACGACCTGAGTATGCATGCTCAGTGTGAGGAGAGGATTTAGCCTGGACCAGTGCATCACAGACTTCTTGACTTCTTTCCGAGTTACATACGTTTGTTCCACTTCAGGTCAGTTCTTTACTTTGTTCCTTTTAGTTACCGCATTTCTCATTACCTGCGCATTATTTACTGTTTACCATGATAAACTAGAAGCCGAAGTGTGACTACGGCAGGACATTTCCTTGACCGTAGGAGCATGGCTGGCCTTGTCTACCCCTCATATTCCGTATTTTGGGAAGCGGGGCATGACATTCCGCCTTAGTGCACTTCGTCGACGGCATCCTTGGGTGCGGCCGTCTACTAAAGCTTGCGACGAGCATTCGATCAGCATGTCGGGAATCTCGTTGAATTGCCCGACTTGGTATTGAAAAGAGTTTTCAATAAAGAGACTGAAATGCGGGGTTTATAATAGTTAGGCATGTGATGTCTAAGAAATTCATTTGGTTAGGCATGCGATGTCTAAGGAGGTTGCGGATTCCAACTGTTGTAATTTTACACTTTCTTTTCTGCGACCGTAAGTGTAATATGTGATATCGCCGGTTTCGTTGGTATATGTCAACGACAATTGGGATGCGCATATTTACTTACGTTGATGACATGTGATGTTATGTGTTGCTGGATATATTATATTGGATCGTCGCGTTTTTGAATAGCCGGGGGTTTTATGTGAGATGAGGGTTTTTATTTTCATTCATGTAAAATTCATTGTATGTAATATTCTTTTATTGGGGCACTTCCGGGATGAGGTTGATGTCACCATTGTATATTATTTACTTTTCCGCATTAGGTAGACCCAAGGAGGGGAGCACAAGTAACCGGGTTCTAGGGTCCAGTGGGAGACCAACTCGAGGAGTTGAGTCCGGGTCACCTAACTCTAGAATTGGAAGGGTTGCTTGCCGCTCTCGTAGGGGTCTAGGAGTGTGGGTTTGGCTATTCATCGCGACCGTGGAATCCATGTTTTATAGTGGCTCAAAATAAAACACGGACCTCCTAATATATCCATTATTTCATATGTTTCTTCTGCTGCGATATCTGTGATGTGATCATTTGATATGTTGTGATAGATACTGTATATATTATATATGATATATTATATAGACGTTACTTATGTTTTACACCCGCGCTAGCCCTGCCCCGCTCTGCTGTTAGTTACCTAACCTAATGGTGCACAAGGGGACATCAGGGTGAATGTGGATGGCATAAGTGTACGTCGTATTTATCTGTGATGTTTAGGTGACTTAAATGATGTGACTTCATTAATGTGATTAATGAAAGTAAAGAAACCTAAAAGATGTTGTGGAATCAAATTTTCAAAAACAGGTAGCTACAGTTCTTGCTTTGCATCGCGGTGTTCCTTATAGAACATCTCGCACCTTATTCGATAAGGAAAGGGCCGAGATCCTTTCACCGGGAGTGACCCCTTTAGCAATAACTGGCAGATGCTACACCCCTCGGTTTTGTCTTTTGATTGCTTTTCTAGTTCTTGCTTTGCACAGTGATATATATGATATATCCTGCACCTCATTCGACGAGGAAAGAGCCGAGATCCCTTCACCGGGAGTGACCTCTTTAGCGAAACTAGCAAAAGCCTCAAAAACACTCCATTTTAAAATCATTTGATTCTACAACGATATCAAGTTCATTACGCAATAGGTTTTCAGAAAAACCTGTCGTAGCCCTCCGTCATTTCAGATAAGTCCTGCTTAGTATTCGTGCTGCGTTTGTTGACCTTGTCAAGGCGTAGTGTGCGGTAGCTGACCAGTATTTGTCTGCTTATGCATATGATGCAGATTGGATTAGGGTAGTCGTACGGCCTTGTTGACCTTGTCAAGGGTCGTGCGGGTGAGTTTAATTCAATCAAGAAATGACGGGTTGAACTTGACTTACGGTCTATGGTTTGTTGACCTTGTCAAGATCATAGATCGTTTGGGGCAAAATATTTTCGGGAATTTCAAGTGTTGAAATTTGCAATGAGATTGCATACCTTCTATGAGATAGTTGGATCCCGATACCCACTGCGAGTAATTGTTACTCCTGGGAGAGTTTTACACATTACAATTAGCCGATCAAGTAGGTGTCTAGAAAGGTGTCAACGGGGTTACGTCTCTGAGAAAACGAGGTTTATTTTAATTAGGTCCGTGCGAAAGCACGGGGAACCTCCCTCAAAGTACCGACACTGGCCTGGCTGAAAGATTGGCGAAATTGTAGGGTGTAATTAATCCCGGCTAGTCTTTCCTTTTAGGGTTTGAAGGAAGATTTGATAAAAACAGTGGGAGCCATCCTGATTAGATAAAATAATAACCAATCTAATCTTGCAAGAGCGCACGCAGAGTGTTTTCTTCTCTCTCTCTCCAGGTAGCGACCAGATCATGCCTTAATCAAGATAATAATAAGGATGTATTGACCAAACCCGCTTAGTATACTGAGCTGGGGAACGTTGGTCCTGCTCCAACTTATAATTGTTATAAGACAGAGCAGGAAATAGGGGATTACCAGGATTCCCGTGCCGCCCAAACGAAGAAAGTGCATGATGATGCATCTTCTTCGGGTGTGTTCATTACAGAGAACTGTTTCTCAGTATCCTTTACGTCCTGGGTATGAGATACCGGATCAGGATCCCACATGTGTAATTTGTTACATGGGCTAAAGATAGGTAGAGAACTGAAAACGGGTGATAAGTTTCATAAGATAGAAATGGTGCAGGTGTTGCAGCCAAATCTGTTGGTAGTTATCACCCTGTATTACCAGAATACATTGATTCTGAACGAATGTTATTAGATACCGAACCTGGTATACAACATCATATCAGTCTCTTTATAAGTAAAGAAAGGATATAATTTTGTATTGTTGGATAATGTTTTGAACATTTCCTATATCTAGAGTTGATCGGTTCAGGCACGTGATCTAAAAGCATTGATGTTCTAAATCAAACTACAGTTCTTAGTATACAGAACACACACAAGAGGAAGAGTTCAGAAATGAACGAATCCTTCTTGAGGTATTGTAGACTAGGTTATATCAATATGACCCGACTAGCTGAAGTTATATAAAGATGCATATTTAAATTAGTTTGAATTTACATCTTATGAAACTTGCCGGTCATGTCACAGAGATAAGATGATCATAGCTCTGTTTTTAGGAAGCAGAGAAAGAGTTAGTGAACTCTTGGGATGATACATGTTGATGTATAAAGGTCCCCTGTCTACACATGCCAAGACCGGTTCTTTGTACTTCATTACATTCTCTGATGATCTCTCAAGATCCAGACATATGTTCCTGTTGAAACACAAGTTCGAAGCTTTTGAGATATTCACAGAATATAAGTTAGAAGTAGAGAACCAAAACGGGTATAAGTATTATGTCCTTTGATGTGATCAAGGAGGAGAATACTTGAGCACGGAATTCCTGTATTATTCTAAAGGAAAATGAGATTCTCTCTCAGCATTATTCCTCCGCATACACCACAACACGTCGGTGTATCGGGGTGGAGCAATCACACCCTATTTGATATGGTGCGCTCTATGATGAGTACTACTGAGTTTCCTATTTCCTTTTAGGGAGTTATGCACTTGTGAAGTTGCATACCTATTGAATAGAGTTCCGATCAAATCAGTTGCCTACCACTTCATATGAAATATAGAAAGGGAAGAGCCCATATCTTAAGTTTGTTAAGATTTGGGGTTGTCCAGCCTATGTCTAAAAGCATAATCCGGACAAGCTCGAGGCAAAGTCAGATCTGTGGAAGTTTGTTGGATATCCCAAGTATATGCAAGGGAATATCTTCTACCTAACCGAGGGATAAAAGATGTTTTATTTCTCAGCATGCCACCTTTGTGAAAAGGAATTTCTTGTGAAGAAATTAGTGGACATGATGTAGAACTGGAAGGAGTTCCAGCTATATAAACTGCGGCTGATGATTTGGTAGAACCAAAGGATTCAATAGTAACCGACGAACCTCAACCTCTCCGCCGATCTAGTAGGGTTCCTCACCCACCTGAGAGATACTTCGAGTTTCTCTATGATAGTGGGAGCGAGGAATGCATCATGAGATGATGACCCAACTAGTTTCGAGCTGGCCATCAGGAGTGAGACTCTGTAAGAATGGCTGGATGCTTAACGATCTGAGATGGAATCCTTATACACTAACAAAGTATGGACTTTGGTTGCCTTATCTGCAGGGTTAAATCCCCATCAGGAGCAAGTATATCTTGAGAAGATTACTTGGTGTACATGGAAAAGTTGAGACTTTCAAAGCTATGCTTAAGTCCATCCAGATCCTACTTGCCACGGCTACATACCATGACTACGATATCTGGCGGTTGGGTGTCATGACTGCTTTTCTAAATGATGTTTTAGAAGAGAGAGTCTATAAGTACACAGTCAGAGGGCTTCGTAGACAGTGGGAGCAGCGGAAACGTGTGCAAGATGTTTTATTTGATAAAGCAGGCATCGCGGAGTTGAAACGTCTGTTTTGATGTGTTAGTCAAAGAGTTTGACATCATCAAAATGGTAGATGAACCTTGTATATACAAAAAAGGTAGTAGAGAGTTTAGTGGAGATCCTCATAGAGTACGTGGATAACATACTCTTGATAGGAAAGGAGTTTCCTATGCTATGCTCGGTCAATCTCCACTTATCACAATGATTCTCCATATAGGATCAAAGTGATACCTACTAAATCCTGGGTTTTGAATCTATGAGATAGTTCTAATTGGATGTTAGGATACTCACTAGTTGTAGTGAGATGGTATCAATTGATCTTGGGGAGAATCACTGGAAAGGTTCCAGAGTGATAAGGACGACTGAAAGTCAGTCACAGGCATTGCCTTTACCGTCAGTAAAGGGACGATATGTTGGAAGAGTTCCAAGCTAGATACCGTGGCATACTAGACAATAAAGGCTAGATACATCGCTACCAAAGATGCTACCAAAGAGGCAGTCTGGGTGTATATTAGTTCATGAGATGAACTTCGTTCCTACCATTGTGTGACAATGGAGTTGTGGCTTATGCCTAGGAACGCCCGTCCCATCAGTGATCCAGACATATTCTACGGCAGTGTCACCTCATCATGGAGATGGTTGATCTCCAGGGGATCGAGGTTAGGAGAGTAGACTCAGAGGACAACACGGCGGATCCATTCACAAAGGCCTTTTCCCAGAGAGAGACTATTAAGGGATGGTTGAGTATGAGATACTACAACCACTGTTATCAGATGGCCCTAGTGCAAGTGGGAGATTGTTAGTTATATGTATGCCCTAAAGGCCATTACTATACATGAGATGTATATTGTAGCGGATGCTTGGACATATATAGGGAGGACTTTCTTTCTCGACATGATAGTATTCTATCTGGTTACTCTTTACCTTAACGTGTACACTGATTGTCTCTCTGTTACATGTTGGTAAAGCCCTTAGGATGTGTACTTTACTACCTGGACTATGATGCGGATCATACTAGTGGGGACATGGTAGTCCATAAGTACATCCTTCAAGATCCCTAGTCATGGGTGTATCGAGATGGGGCATCGATATACCAGAGTAGACTAGCGTATACCTTCTCGACCCATGTAGATGGGCGATGGATGATCCCATATCCATTGGTGTTTGACATCAGAGATGATATACGGGTGCTCAGTGGAGACTGGGTACACTGGACGGACTCGCCGAGAACTCCCAGATGGTATTATACCTTACGTCAGATGGCAGTTCTCTGGTGACACTGGTACAGGTTAGTCTGTAGACCCGAGATCGTCATAGAGTCTTGTGTGATTCCCACTGTGCTTTGATTTCCACCTTACCACATCCAAGAAGGCGTGCAAAACGGTGGTTTTTGGGTACAGTCCAGAGTCACATGGAGGCAATGAGCGATAGGAGGGGTTTCGTCTCTCCCGGTATTGGGGGTTGATATTGCGCTATGCTCGATTGGCCATAACAGGGAAGTCCCTGTCCAGGGCTGGTTTAGAGATTTACGGGTAAGTGTTACCAGTAGTTTCTCGACCCGTTATGAGCCTCATATCGGCATGACTTATCGGTTATTGGGGTCTGACGTTTACCACCCCTAGACTTGATATGCGACATATCAGACGAGGAGACTGGACTGTACGGTAGTGTCACTGTCAGGCTTTTTGCAGGAGTTGGAGCGGGCTAGCTTGCTGATCTTCTGATCGCTCAATACCCGGGCAGCCGTTACGTCCAGCTAGTACCGCTGACGGCTTGTGGGTGCTTGATATGATCATCACCTACTGCCGGCATATCAACGAGTCTTTAGAGTCCTACATAAAGGTTTTACTGGCTCAGGCAAAACGAAATAGGAGCGCATATGTGATATGTGCGGGACCGAGAATAATGCGTGTATGTGATACCGTATTCTATTCTCACGATGTTTGTATCGATCGGTTATATGCGATATAACCAGGTTATCGAATCAAGGGTTGATTCGATAAGTCGATACATTGGATGTTAGTCGGTTATATGTGATATAACCGGATTATTAAGTCAAGTGTTGATTTAATAATTTAGTGTATAATTGTATATGCGATATACTAATTTACATTAACTAACATTAGTTCACTTAAGCATTTATTTTTCTCACTTGTGCACAACTTAATATATATGTGATATATATTTAAATGTGTTCATTTTGTATCATGGTTGTTGATACAACTTACATGGGTGTATAAGACTTATACCATACTAATTATAGTGTTAGGTTTTTATATTTAAAGTAATTCTAAAATTAGTGGATGATGAGCTCACATGCATGAAGCTTCATGAAGCTTATGGTTGCATTGACTTAGTCTACTAGTTTTTGATTACTTAAGATATTAATTAACCTAACCATTATAATGTAGCCATGGTTATGTCTATACATGAGTTAGTATATGATACTCACTCACCATGGTTAGCTCTCTCTCTCTCTTGATTAGTTTTCATTCTCATTTGGAGCTCATCTTCTTCCTCCTTCAATTTCTTGCTAGGGTTTGAAAAAGAGAGAGAAACATTGTGAGAAAAGAAATTCTAAAGTGTACCCATTTCCTATTTCATCATCCTCTACTAGACTCGCACTTTAGTTTAGGATGTTTGCTTCACTAATTCTTTAGTTGGTGAAGTAGAAGCTTGAGTTCGTATTCTCTCGACGTAGATCATCTTCGGCCTCAAAGACTTCAAGCAAAACCGTTGCCCTCTTTTCATGGAGCCGTCCGAGAGTCCGGGAGCATCGTGATCGCAGCGAAGAGACTACTACAAGGAGCTTAAGAAGTGAAGGACCGATCTACAAAGGTTGTATTTCGTATTCACTAAGTGTTAAAGTGTTTAACATGCTTGTTTTCGCCTAATCTCTAGTTTAAAGATCTAGTTTAGGGTTGTTCGGCACGGCTAAAATTTTAATCCGGCATGGTTGATGCCTTGTAGAACCTTACAAGAGTGCCTAGTAACCCTACAGTCCGGCCTATGTCAAAAGGAAAAATCCGGACAAACTCGAGGCACGATCTGTTGTTTGCAAGTTTGTGGGATATCCAAAGAATTCTCAAGTATATTTTTTCTACCACGCTGAGGAATAAAAGTTATTTGTTGCTCAACATGCCACCTTTTTAGAAAAGAAATTTCTTGCAAAAGAAATTAGTGGCAAAGAGGTAGAGCTGGAAGAGGTTCCAGCACCACAAACTATAACTCAAGATTTAGTTGAACCAGATGATTCAGTAGTTCCCAACGAACCTCAGCCTCTCCACCGATCTAGTAGGGTTTCTCATCCACCTGAGAGATACTACGGTTTTCTTGTTGATGGTGGGAGCGAGGATTGCATCATGGAAGATGATGACCCGACTAGTTTCGAGTAGGCCATCATGAGTGGTGACTCTGTGAAATGGCTGGATGCAATTTGATCTGAGATGGAATCCATGTACACCAACAAAGTATGGACTTTAGAAGTTGCTCCTGAAGGGGTAAAACCCATTGGGAGCAAATGGATTTTTAAAAGGAAACTTGGTGTAGATGGAAAAGTGGAGACTTTCAAAGCTAGACTTGTTGCAAAGGGTTTTCGTCAATGACCAGGTGTGGATTATGACGAAACCTTTTCTCCAGTGGCTATGCTTAAGTCCATCCGGATCTTACTTGCCATTGCTGCATACCATGACTACGAAATCTGGCAGATAGATGTTAAGACCACCTTTCTAAATGGTGATTTAGAAGAATGCGTGTACATGACTCAGCCAGAGGGCTTCATAGATAGTGGGAGCAGCGGAAAGGTGTGCAAGCTACTTAAATCCATTTATGGGTTAAAGCAAGCATCGCGGAGTTGGAACATCTGCTTTGATATTGTAGTCAAAGAGTTTGACTTCATCAAAAACGTAGATGAACCTTGTATCTATAAGAAGGATGCAGAGAGTAAGGTTGTCTTCCTCGTATTGTACGTGGATGATATACTCTTGATAGGAAATGATATTCCTATGCTGCAATCAGTCAAGCTCTTCTTATGTAACATTTTGGAAAATCGTTATGCGAAATTTTCCGTTTTGGGTAAAATTGTCGGTATTCTCCGTTTTTATCCGACCGTGATCAAACGACCATATTGACTTGCCAGCACCTAGTTTAGGTAAAATAAAGCTAGTGCGCAAGCTTTGGGGGTATATGAGACGTTTTGGTTCAATTTGAATTTTTCCCAATTTTAATATTATTTTAATGCGGTATTCGCGTTTTGGGAAATTTCTCTTTAAGCGATCTTCTCATCAATTAAGTTGAGTTAATCCAAAACCTTCTCACATATCTAGATATTTGTGGTGCAATGGATTTAGGATTTAAAGAAAAAGAAAAGAAAATGATTAGATGCATGCATGTGTGCATGTATAGTGTGAATGCATTAACATGGCATTTATTGTTGGCAATTGCTAGGAAACCCTCACAAAACTCTCCCTTCCTCCCCTTGGCCGAGATCCTCACTCCCTCTACTGCCCTTAATCTTTTTTCTTTCATTTCTCTTCAATCCTAACTCAAAACTTCTCCAAAAATCCCAAATATATCACAAAATATCCAAAAGTTCTTGATTTTTGCTCTTGGATCACTTGGAGCTAGGGAAAGCATAGATCTTTTGAGCAAGATTGTTAGGTATAATCCCTACACTGTTAATTAGGAGTTTTTATGTTGTTTTGCTCGTTGGTTGTAGCGTAGAACACTTTTTATATCGATTAGTGCGATATCGGGTTTTTAGTGTCTTTTAGGACTTCTATACCTGCTGTGACCTGGAGTTTTTAGTGTTTGTCAAAACAAAATTTTAGAGATGTGCTAGTGAACCTGAGACACCACCTGAGTGACGGGGACCACCTCATTGGCCGGGGCCGGCGACCCCTATTGCGCGATTCGGCGACGCCGGCTGGGTAGGAATGGGTTGGGGTTGGTCTTCTGTGGGTTGTTGTCTGCTGTTGGTTAGGGGTGTTTGGTACTGTTTACTTTTTTAGTAAATTCAGTATGCAAAATCTGGGATTGATTACCTATAATCTAGTGTTTTGTGCCCGCGCGATACGTTATACGACACGGACCGTGCACTTTGTGTGTTTTTGCTCTTAGATTGTTTTCGTCGTGTCGCTACACACGTTAGCCACAATACGAACACTCGGGAGTAAGTTTAGGGTTGGTGTGTCGTTAAAACGTAGTTTGTGCATGATTTTGGTCGTTTGCTAATATATACTTGCTTTGTCGTGTTATGCTTTAGGTTCGTAGGCGGGGACTTCGGACGCTGCGACGAAGGGGGAAACAGGTGGTTGGCTTTGCTTAGCCAGGATGGTTGGTGAGTAGATTTAACATCTACAGGGGAATCGCCCGCATGGCGTTATGCGTCTGGGCTAGAGTTGTTATGTTTTGTCGCATATTTTATTGCATATATAGAATTACGCATACACATATTACTACTTGGTTAGTGTTGTGCTTGGACTAGTATCCTTAGGACACTGCACTATTATCGACGGCTTATGTTGCACGAGCACTGATTGTATGCCACACACACCGTCAATAATCGCCATGACACGCACAACACCTCTATAGATATGATATTGTTGCTTAGGGAGGTTGGGACATGGTCCTTATTTATATTATGCTTATGACATATAGCATACCTATATACTTACATGCTAGTTACCCATATACCTATATGGTATTGTACCATGGTGATAGGTATATACACATATGAGACATAGCTACCTATACATCTGGCATATATACATACATATACCTGGAGGGTATTATGGATAGGTATAGACACATACCTTGCTATAGCTATTTTGACATCATACATACTTACATATGGACACACATATCTTGCTATACCGACATGGTTACGCATACCTTGTTATAGCTACATGTTCACCTGTTTATGATGTTGCATATGATTTCGGGGAAATCAGGAACCGCGTGATATATTTAGTAAATTGTTGCAGTTAAATAGCTGTTTTCCTTTATATGCTCATATTATTGTTTCATGTTGCATAAATTACATTCATGGATTTCATGTGATGTCTCTGATATTTTTACTCTGTATATATAACAGTGGAATGGGACGCTGTTATATATGCATTTACACCAATATTAGTGGAATGGGATGCTAATATATGTGTATTGATTCATGCATTCATACGTATTCATTACTTGATGTTTTCTGGATTTGAGGACCTTGGTGGTTCATGGAATTTTGCAAGTATTCTATTTCTTTACTTGACATTGGTTGGATCCACTTGAGATTTGTTTTATACCGATACGGGGATCGAGAGTGTCGGTGTTTGGCACTTAAGATTCGAGGACGTATATTACCGATACGGGGATCGAGAGTGTCGGTGTTGGGCACTTAAGATTCGAGCACGTATATTACCGATACGAGGATCGAGAGTGTCGGTGTTGGGCACTTAAGATTCGAGGACGTATATTACTGATACGGGGATCGAGAGTGTCGGTGTTTGGCACTTAAGATTCGAGGACGTATATTACCGATACGGGGATTGAGAGTGTCGGTGTTGGGCACTTAAGATTCGAGGACGTATAAACATGATATTTTTGGGTGTCGTTACGGTACATTCACCTTATATTGGACATACAGGATATGTGAGATGTGTTGATATTGGAAATACATGATATGTGAGATGTATTGATATTGGACATACAGGATATGTGAGATATATTGATATTGGACATACAGGATATGTGAGATATACTGATACTGGATATACAGGATATGTGAGATATACTGATGTTGTACATACAGGATATACGAGACTTACAAGATATGAGAGCCAATTTGGGGGCTGATTGTGGAAATTGGGAATTTGATTGTCTTGTTGGATTTTGGTCCTACCACGAGGTTAGGATTTCCGTGGGAATGACATGTTTTATTCCATACTCCACATTTATTGTTTATGCACTGCTTCATGTATTATTTATATCGGATATAGCACTTTCCATGACTGTTGCATTTACATACTATTATGCGTTGCTTCATGTATTAGTTATACCTGATAGAGTACCTTATATGATTATTGCATACAGATCGTCATATTATTGCTTCATGTATTAGTAGTACCTGCTAGTGTACCTTCATGACTGATGCATTACATATGACCATTTACTGCTGATAGTTTGCATATGTTAGATTAGCGCTATACGTGCATACTTGCGATTACCTACATATGTTATTTACTATTCACGAGTTGGCAACTCACCCCCGTTGTGCCACAGTGTGTTGCAGGTGTTCTTCAGGATAGTCAGAGGCAGGGCTATTTCCATCCATCGTATCATCTTTTGCTACGGATACCGCTTCGTCTGACAGTGTGCAGTTTTGCTTAGGTAGGTCTTGCGGTTATCCGATATTGCTTGTTATATATTCGTTGTATCCTGTACTCTCCATCTATCATTGTATTGTATGACTTAGAGACGTGATGTGAGGACGATATTGTACATTATTTGTGACTTGGCGGTTTTTATGCAGTTTTATTTATATCGTCTCTTTCTTCGCTATGCGTCGTATATCTGTTGTGGTGATTTTTTTCCGCCGTTGGGCGTGGATTTTGCTCCCGTTTGGGATGCTTTTATTTATATTATGTTGTACCCATTTTAGGGGCTTGTTTTACAAAGGGGGTGTTGCCAAAATTTTAAGGAATAAAAGAAGACTTTAAAGAATTTGGGTTGTGATATTCAAAGGTTTTGAAAATACTATTCTCACTTTCTTGCTACTTTTGATGGTTTAGATTGCCGGGTTTTGGCTTTCTTTTACTACGTTACGCCTGTAGACGCTACGTAGTATCAGGGCCGTCACGTGCCAATTTCGGGTCGTGACATCTTATCACAAAGATTCTCAATGAAAGATCTAGGTGATGCCTCCTGCATACTGGAAATTATGATCTATAGAGATAGATCTAAACGGATATTGGGATTGTCCTAATCCAGGTACATTGACACCATACTAAAGAGGTTTAGTATGAAAGAATCCAAGCGTGGGAACCTACCCACAATCTCTGGACTCACTCTCTCCAAAGAGATGTCTCTCAAGACTGATTTGGAGAGAGCTCGCATGCAAGGGATACCCTATGCTTCGGCAGTAGGCTCTATCATGTATGCGATACTATGTACCAGACCCGATGTAGCATACTCACTAAGTGTAGTGAGTCGGTATCAAGCAGATCCTGGAGAGAGTCACTGGATAGCTATGAAGAACATTCTCAAGTACTTGAGAAGAACTAAGGAGATGTTCTTGGTGTATGGTAACGGAGAACTCCAGGTGGAGTCCTTTACCGATTCAAGCTTCCAAAGTGATACGGACGACTCCAAGTCGCACTCGGAATTTGTCTTTACCCTCAATGGAGGGGCGGTGTATTGGAAGAGTTCCAAACAGGAAACCGTTGCAGACTCGACGATGGAGGCTGAATACATCGCTGCCAACGATGCTGTAAAAGAGGCTGTCTGGATAAAGAAGTTCATTACTGAACTTGGTGTGGTTCCATCCATTGTGCATCCAATACCTTTGTATTGTGATAACAATGGAACTGTGGCTTTAGCCAAGGAACCTAGGTCCCATCAGAAGTCCAGACATATTCTGAGGCGGTATCACCTGATCCGGGAGATAGTTTATCGCCGGGAGATCTAGGTTAGGAGAGTTGATACGAAGGACAACACTGCGGATCCACTCACGAAGGCCATTCCCCAGACACAGTTTGAGAGACTCTTCGGGATGCTGGGTATGAGATACTACAACAGCTGGCCTTAGTGCAAGTGGGAGATTGTTAGTTATATATATGCCCTAGAGGCCATTGTTGTACATTTGATGTATATTATAGTGGATGCTTGGATATATATAGAGAGGACTTTCTTGCTTGACATGATAGTATGCTATTTGGTTTCACTTTGTCTTAACATGTTGACTTATATTAGTTTACTGTCTTGCTCTCACATGTTGATAAAGCCCTTAGGATATGTACTCGACTACTGGGACTATGATGAGATCATACTAGTGGGGCCACGGTAGTCGATGAGTACATCCTATAATTGTTCCTAGTCGAGGGTGTATCGAGACAGGGCATCGATACACCAGAGTAGACTAGCGTATACGCATCTTGACTCATATGATGGGCGATGGATGATCCTATATCCATCGGTGTTTGACATCAAAGATGGTGTACGGGTGCTCAGTGGAGACTGGGTACACTGAACGGACTCGCCGAGAACTTCCAGATGGTATTATACCTCACGTCAGATGGCAGTTCTCTGGTGACACTCGTACAGGGTAGTCTGTAGACCCGAGATCGTTATAGAGTCTTGTGTGATTCCCACCGTGCTTTGATTTCTACCTTACCATGTCTAAGTGGGCGTGCAAAACGGTGGCTTTTGGGTACAGTCCCGAATCATATAGAGGCAATGAGCGATAGGAGGGGTTTCGTCTCTCCCGGTATAGGGAGTTGATGTTGTGCTGTGTTCGATTGGCTATAACTGGAAGTCCCTGGCCAGGGCTGATATAGAGTGCTACTGGTAAGTGTTATCAGTAGTTTCTCGACCTGTTATGAGCCTCACATCAACACGACTTATCGGTTACTGGGGTCTGACGTATACCGCCCCTAGACTAGATATGCGACATATCAGACGAAGAGACCGGACTGTACGGTAGTATTACTGATGGATTCACAGGAGAATGTACAGGCTTGCTTGTTGATCTTCTGATCGCTCAATACCTGGGTGGCTGTTACGTTTAGCTGACTGCTTGCAGCTTGTGGGTGTTTGATATGATCATCACCTACTGCCGGCGTATTGACGATTCTTTAGTCCTACACAGAGGTTTCTTGACTTGGGCAAAACGGAGTAGGAGCACATATGTGATATGTGCGGGATCGAGAATATTACGATACCGTATTCTATTCTCGCGATATTTGATATCAGCCGGGTCATCGGATCAAGTGTTGATTCGATGAATCGTTACATGATATATTAGTCGGTTATATGCGATATAGCCGGATTGTCGGATCAAGTGTTGATTCGATAATTTAATGTATAATTATATATGTGATATATTACATTACATTATCTAATATAGGCTCGCTTTATTGATTCATTTTCTCACCGGATAATACATTGATATATATGCGATATATGTTAATTGTATTATTTTCTTTTGTTACAAAAACATATTATATATGTGATATATAATATTGTAACAAGTTATGATTACTAATGCAACATGATTAGTGGAGATTAAACATGATTAGGGTTTGATTTGGGTTAGCATTTTCATAAAACTTCTAGAAGCTTTTATTTTGTTTTAAGCTAAGATATTATGTGTTGATATTTGTGGAGATATTTCCTAACCCAACCCAAACCCTTTACCCTAGTTCAATCTCTACAATGGTTAGCCCTTTCATTATTAACCATGGGTTGCATTTGTAATGATAATAACAATTCATTATTCATCACAAAAGACATCATCTTCTTCTTCCTCCTTGAAAAGCTTCTAGCCTTTTGTTTTGTGATGAATTAGTGTGAGATTTTGAAAATAAAAGAGAGCTAAATTCCTACTTTATCATCCTCATCTATTCTAGCCACTTAGATTAGGGTGTTCACTTCTCTAATACTTGATTAGAGAAGTGAGACCTTGAGTTAAAGATTCTTTAAGGTAGATCATCTTCGAAAAGGTAGACTACAAGCAAGCATGGATCGTTCGGCTTGTGAAGACTCTCTTGAGTCCGGGATATCATGGATCGCGGCGAAGGGACCACTACTCAGAGCTTATGAAGCAAAAGAGCGGACTACAAAGGTTATAATCCCTCTCTCTTAGATGTAAAGATGTTTACATGCATGTTTAACCCTAATTATCTAGCAAAGATCCTTGCTTTAGGTTGTTCGGCACTTCTAAATTTTAAATCGGGCATAGTTGATACCTTATAGACCCTTGCGATAGTGCCTAGTAACCCAACAGTGAAAGCACGGGGAACCTCCCTCGGAGTACCGACACTGGCCTGGCCGACCGGTTAGCGAAATTGTAGATTGCAATTAATCCTGGCTAGTTTTCCTTTTAAAAGGTTTGAAGGAAAATTTGATAAAAAGCAGTGGGAGACATCAGTTAGATAAGATTAATAAACGATCTAATTATGCAAGAGCAATCGCTGAGTGTCTTCTTTTCTCTCTCCTAATGGCAGATACCTATGATGGGACTTAAGCTTTTATTAGACAAAAATAAACTCACGGGTCCGAATTACAAAGATTGGCTAAGGAACGTGAATATTTCCCTGACCTATGATAAGGTCGGATACGTCCTGACTACTCCAGCCCCTCCTATCCCAGGCCCCGATTCTTCAGTTACGGATAAAGAAATCCGCAAGACATGGGATATAGACTGCGCCACAGCCAAGTTCCTCGCGCTTGCTTCTATGAACAATGAACATCAGAAGCAGCACGAGAAGATGGGTGTTCAATCCATCTTTCTCCATACAAAGGAGTTGTATGGAGAGCAATCTCGTACTCTTCGATACGAGGCATCTCGAAAGTTGTTTCAGATGCGAATGGCTGCTGGCACGTCTGTAAGTGACCATATATTGAAGATGATTGGACTTATCGAAGAACTTGAGGACGTGGGTTGGACCATGGAGAACGAGCAGTATGTTGATATTGTTCTACAGTCCCTTTCCCCTGCCTTTGCTCAATTCATTGTAAACTTCACATGCACAACATGGAGAAGTCTTTGCCTAAACTTCTCAATATGTTGAGGAGTGCAGAGAGCACACTAAAGGTAGCAAAAACTCCCGCTCTTATTGCTGGGCCATCTTCTTCCTCCGTCCCAAAAGCCAAATCCAAGGGAAAGGGAAAGAAGAAGAAGAATCCCATCAAACAGAGAGGTGGAGTGAAAAAGGCACCGGGAAGGGACAAGAAAGGGGCTGCTGCGACAGGACGAGGGGAATGTTTCCACTGCCACCAGACTGGGCATTGGAAGAGAAACTGCGTTGGATACTTGGCCGACCTCAAGAAGAAGAAGCAGGGTGAAGCTTCCACTTCAGGTGTGTTTGTAATAGAAAACTGTTTTTCAATTAACTCTACTTCCTGGGTATTAGATATTGGGTCAGGATCTCACATCTATAACTCGCAGGGGCTGAGAAATAGCAAGTTTTTGAAGAAAGGTGATCACACTCTCCGGGTTGGGAATGGTTCCTCAGTACATGCTACAGCAGTGGGTGAGTATCACCTTGGTTTGCCGTCGGGTTGTATATTGGTTTTGAACCCGTGTTATTTTGTATCCTCTATGTTATGTAATATTATATCTGTATCGGTGTTGGACAATGCAGGATATATTTTTTTTTATTGCAATCTAATGTTATGAACATTAACCTTAATCAAGAGTTGATTGGGTCTGGTACATTAAATAACGGGATATACGTCCTAAACCAACATACAGTTTTTAACGTACAACACACAAACAAAAGGAAAGTTTCAGACATAAATGAAGCTTTCATTTGGCATTGTAGACTTGGTCATATTAACGAAACAAGACTAACCAAGCTACATAAAGATGGATATTTAAACTCGTTTGAATATAAATCTTATGCGACTTGCCAGTCTTGCATCAAAGGTAAAATGACCAAAACTCCGTTTACTGGACACGGAGAGAGAGCTAATGAACTCTTAGGCCTCATACATAGTGATGTATGTGGACCAATGTCTACACATGCAAGAGGTGGTTTTTCATACTTCATAACCTTTAATGATGACTTCTCAAGATTTGGACATGTGTTCTTAATGAAACACAAGTCTGAAGCCTTCGAAAAGTTCAAGGAGTATAAGTCTGAAGTAGAAAAACAAACAGGCCTAAGTATCAAGAAACTTCGATCAGATCGAGGAGGTGAGTATCTAAGCCCAGAGTTTCTAGATTTCGTAAAAGAGAATAGGATTCTCTCTCAGCCCACTCCTCCATACACACCACAGCACAATGGAGTATCGGAAAGGAAGAATCGCACCCTATTAGATATGGTACGATCTATGATGAGTGATGCTGAGTTACTAATATCATTCTGGGAGCACGCATTAGAGACTGCGATTCATCTTTTGAACAGGGTGCCAACCAAAACCGTGTCTACCACTCCATACGAGATATGGTATGGGAAGAGACCGTCTCTTAAAAGATTTAGGATATGGGGTTGTCCGGCTTATGTGAAAAAGCAGAATCCAGAAAAACTCGAGACACGATCGGTTTTGTGTAGATTTGTGGGATATCCAAAACACTCGTATGGATATCTCTTCTACCACAAGGAGGAACAAATGGTGTTTTTTTCTCAGTATGCCACATTTTTAGAAAATGAATTTTTTGCAAATGATACTATTGGTAATGCGGTAGAACTGGAAGAAATTCTAGATACACAAACAATTACCGATGATTTGGTTGAACCTGAGATTTCAATAGAACCTGACAAACCTCAGCCACTCCGTAGATCTAGTAGGACTTCTCGCCCACCTGATAGATACTACGGTTTTCTAATTGATGGTGATAGAGAAGATTGCATCATGGATGATGATGACCCTACTAGTTTTCAGCAAGCTATCATGAGTAGTGACTCAGTGAAGTGGCTGGATGCCATGAGATCCGAAATGGAATCCATACACACCAACAAAGTATGGACTTTGGAGGTTGCACCTTCTGGAGTAAAACCCATAGGGTGCAAATGGATCTTTAAAAGAAAGATCGGTATGGATGGTCAGGTGGAGACCTATAAAGCTAGGCTGGTAGCAAAAGGATTTCGTCAAAGACCAGGACTGGACTATGATGAAACCTTTTCACCAGTCGCGATGCTCAAATCCATTCGGATCCTGCTTGCTATAGCTGCTCAGTATGATTATGAGATCTGGCAGATGGATGTTAAAATGGCATTCCTAAGTGGTGATTTAGAAGAATGCGTTTTTATGGATCAGCCAGAAGGCTTCATTGATAGTGGGAGCAGCGGAAAAGCATGCAGGCTGCTTAAATCCATCTATGGATTAAAACAGGCATCACGGAGTTGGAACATCTGTTTTGATGATACAATCAAAGAGTTTGATTTTATCAAAAATGTGGATGAACCATGCATTTATAAAAGGATTGTAGAGAGTACAGTTACATTCCTCGTATTGTACGTGGATGGCATTCTCTTAATAGGAAATGATATTCCTATGCTACAATCGGTCAAACTATTCTTATCGCAAAGGTTCTCCATGAAAGACCTGGGCGATGCCTCATACATTCTGGGGATTAAGATCTATAGAGATAGATCTAAGAAATTATTGGGATTGTACCAATCGAGATACATTGACACCATACTAAAGAGGTTTAGTATGGAAGATTCCAAGAGGGGTAATTTACCTGCTTATCATGGGATCACCCTCTCCAAAGAGATGTCTCCAAAGACCGATGAAGAGAAGGCTCGCATGAGCATTATTCCCTACGCTTCAGCAGTAGCATCTATAATATATACGATGTTGTGTACTCGCCCAGATGTAGCTTATGCACTAAGTGTAGTAAGCAGGTATCAATCCAACCCAGGAGAGAAACACTGGACTGCTGTGAAGAACATTTTGAAGTACTTGAGAAGAACTAAAGAAATGTTCTTGGTGTATGGTAACGGAGATCTCCAAATGGAGGGATTTACCGACTCCATCTTCCAGAGCGACAAGGATGATAGTAAGTCCATCTCAGGGTTTGTATTTACCTTAAACGGAGGGGCGGTATGTTGGAAGAGTTCCAAACAAGATACCGTCGCTGACTCCACGATGGAAGCTGAGTATATTGCTGCTAATGATGCCGCAAAAGAGGCAGTCTGGATGAGGAAGTTCATTTCCGAACTTCAAGTGGTTCCATCCATTGCTAATCCAATACCTTTATATTGCGATAACAATGGAGCCATGGCTTTGGCAAAGGAACCGAGGTCCCATCATAAATCCAGACATATCTTGAGGCGGTATCACCTCATCAGGGAGATAGTGGATCGCCAGGACATCAAGGTACGGAGAGTAGACACAAAGGACAACACAGCAGATCCATTCACCAAAGCCATCCCTCAAGTTCAGTTTGAGAAACTGTTCGAGCTGTTGGGCATGCGGTACGCAGGCAACTGGTTCTAGTACAGACAGTTGGTACTTATTGCATCAACTAAAGGCCTTAGTGCAAGTGGGAGATTGTTAGATATGTATGCCCTAAAGGCCTGTATTGTATAGGATGTTGAGCATGTATATGTGTAGAAACAATCTTTGCTCGAAATAATAGTATGCTATCTGGTTTATCTTCATCTTGTGTTATATTTCATATTTTTATATGCATGTTGATGAAGCCCTTAGGATTATACTTGACTACCAGGATTATGATGAGATCATACTAGTGGGGCCTGGATAGTCTATAAGCATATCCTTTAATAGTTCTTAGTCGAGGGTATATCGAGACAGGGCATCGGTATTACCAAGTTAGACTAGTGTATACGTTTCCTGACCCTGTGGGGCGATGGTTGATTCCATAACCATTGGTGTTTGACATCAAAGATTGTACACAGGTGCTCATTGCAGAATGGGTACACCGAACAGGACTCGCCGAGAACTCCTAGATGGTATATATACCTATTGTCAGATAGCAGTTCTCTGGTGACACTTGTACAGGTTAGTCTGTAGACCCGAGATCGTCATGGAGTCTTGTGTGGTTCCCATTGTACTTTGATTTCCACCCTACCACGGCTCTATTGAGTCGTGCAAACAGGTGGACTTTGGGTACAGTCCCGAATCACATGGAGACAGCGAACGATAGGAGGGATTTCGTCTCTCCCGGTATAGAGAGTTGATGTCGTGCTATGTTTGATCGGCTATAACACCTAAATCCCTGGCCAGGGTTCTCGAGGTTTACTGATAAGTGTTATCAGTAGTTCCTCGAAATGTTATGAGGTGTAAATCAGCATGACTTATAAAGTTACTGGGGTCTGACATTTACCACCCCTAGATTTCATATGCGACGTATCAGACGAAGAGACCGGACTGTACGGTAAGTGTTGCTTGCAGGCTCGTTGGGGTTGTGATGAGTTCGCTCGTCGGCCACCTTTTCGTTATGTACTTGGGTAGCCGTTACGCACAGCTAGTTCCGCTGACGGGCTTGTGGTTAAACCCACTGCCAGCGTACTGTCGAGTCTTTAGAGTCCCATACAGAGGGTTCTTTCGTTCAGGCGAAAGATGTAGAGGCCGTAAGTTGTTACGGCAGCCGTAAGGTGTTGCGGCACGGTTTCGATTATGTTCGTGTAATTGTTATAGGAATAATAATTGGAACGATAATACTGGTAGGCTTTGGTTTAAGCCGGATACCGGTATTATATTATTGGATTATTGGTATTCGTATTTTTCGGAATTCGGATACGGGTATACGGTATACGGGATACGGTATACGGAGGAGGGGTATTCTTGTAATTGTTATAAGAATACCTTCTAGAAGATGCCAACTCATAATACATTATTTATTTTATGAAAATAAATAAATGAGGTGGAAATTAGAAAGTCCAAGCATGGTTGAAAGAATGGGTTATTTTATTTTATATTGTTTTGGAGTTACTATTGAAGCATGGTGCTAATTTTATAATGCATGCTTCAATTATTTCACTTGAGCCATATCTAATTTCCATGCTTAAATTTTTCTCATTATGAAAAACTCTTTCTCTCTCCTTCTTCTCTCCTCTTTCTTCTTCCTTGCTTTAACACTCACATGAGATGTGAATCAAAAGCCAAGGATCAAAGATAATCCAATACACTAATCTCTACATCATCCTATTGACCATTTTTAGCAAACTTGATCTCTAAGTTTAGCTCTTGAGAAGGGTTTTAGCTTGCATGACAACTCTCGCGTGGATCATCTAGGTCTTAGGGTGGCCGGAGATCGAGCACACCGACAACATCCAAGGAGCCAAGGGGATCATCAAAGAAGACCCGAAGGACCGGATCATCAAGGTATAACCCCTAACATAGTAGATAAGACCTTTAGTTAGGGTTTTCTAGTTGTGGTTTAAACAAGATCTTTGGAAAAGTGCGTGTTGTATGCAAAGAAAATTTTCGTTCACCGCTTCCGCCGCCTCACATGAGTTGTGGGAGCATGCAACATGCATTAACAGTCAAAGCCCGGGATAACCCACAAACAGCCATTACTGAAACGTGCCTTGAGTTTATCCGGATTCTGATTTTAAGCATCAGCCGGTCAACTCCCTATACCTTAATATCGTCAAGATATAAATTGATTCTATATATATCGAATATAGAAACAAAAGCACTAATTTAATTAGAACCAGATTCAAAATCTTGCAGCTGTCTCCAGTGCATATCAATCAAATGGAAAGAGGTCAATCAGCATTACTTATCTAGGAGTGCATCCATATATGAGTAACCCAAAAGAGAAGCAAGTTCTCAAAACCATTACTATCAACGGAATACCAAACACAAGTATCTACATCTTCGACTTCCTCGAAGAATCCTGATACTTACAATAAATGGTTCTCTACTTTATTCTTATACATATAACTTCTCAAAATCTGAACCTTGCATTTCAACGAAATACATGTCTAGAATTAGAGAAGTTATGAGTAAACAGAATATAGTGCGAGTACCAACCCCATTGTCCTAATGGACACTGGACAACATACAATACTTTGTATAAGTCCCCTGAGTTCAACAACTCAAACCCTGTGCATCGTAGGTTGAAAAACTGTAGTATGGTTAAGAAGAATTACACTGCTGTTGAATGCACCTTACCTAATCACCAACTGATATAGGTAAATGTCACAGACATAATATCAAAAAGTTATATCTCACTTAATAAATTAAATGTACAGATATATTAGTTTGAAATTGGTGCATACCAACGGATATTCAAAACCAAATATTTGCTGTCCGGCAAAATCCAGATGATTTCCTCAAATATCACCAATTACAACGAATTCCGATATAATGAGGAACTAATCACCCAATTCCCAATATCTTACTCCCACTCATCATCCGTAATAACATACAAATGTGAGAAACTGATCTGGTAAATACATACCCTGGAGTTAGATTCTAATTGGGAAAACAGTTTTCAATTAATATTGCACAGTGAAACTGAAACATGAAAATGTTTCAAAAGGGTTAACTGGTATTCCTAGTAACGCGTCTTCCATTATCCTGAATCATGACAGTAACCATATACTTATCTGCCCTCACTCCAATCCCTTTATTATGTCTTTACTTATTACCTTCTGTACATCTTCTTTATGCTAATTGGTTTTCTTCATTCCCTACCCTTCGGCACCAGCTTAAGGTTTGGAAGAAGACTATCCAATAAGCGTAATAGGTGTACTCTCCTAATCCTAGGAGCCCTCGCAACCTGAGAGAAGGTAAAGAGAAAAGACATCTGAATAATCTTATCCAATTTCTCTTGAACCGGAAACCATCCCCGAATCTGGAACGAATTCCTTCGAGTTCGTATGTAACTATATGATGGCATATCCAATGGAAGTGGATATCCGTAGTGATACGGAGTATTCTAGAGAAAAGCAAAGTGGATGTAGGAGTGGCAGGGGTACATACGGTCTTTGTCATGAGTGATGGTGATCGCAATTTTCTTTGCCATTATTCTAATCCCTTTATATGTCTTTACTTATTATCTTCTGTACACCACAGTTAAGCTCAATAGGTATACTCTCTCTTAATCTTAGGAGCCCTCACAACCTGAGAGAAGGTAAAGAGAAAAGACAACCGAATAATCCTATTCAATCTCTCCAGAACCAGAATCCATCCTCGAAAAAGTTCCTTCGAGTTCGTATGTAACTATACGATGGATTTATCCAATGGAAGTGGATGTTCGTAGTGATACAGGGTGTTCTGGAGAAATGCAAAGGTGATATAGAAGTGGCAATGATATATGCGACACCATGACATTCCAGAAGCCAAAGTGTTATAAGAAGGTTCGGTAAACTTGGTTTCATGAGTTTCAGTCAAAGGTCGGGTCATAGTCGCAGCCAGAGAGAGAGAGAGAGAGAGAGGTAACACTCAGCGTGCACTCTAACCTAGATCAGAATGGTTAATCATTTTATCTAATCTGGATGGTTCCCACTGTATCCTCGAATTCTCCTCCAAACCCAAAAGGAGAATTAGTCGGAATCACCCGAGGAGTAATCCTACTCATAAGTGGGAATCGGGATCCAACTATCATCGCATGATAACCTGATGGAAGCCACTCAAGTCACCACATTCCAGAAGGTATGCGCATGCCTGGCAAGTTTCATGTATGTTTGAAACTCCCGATGTGATTTTACCCCTAGGACCCAAGTGACCTTGACGGAGTCAACAAATCAAAGAGTCCCAGTCAAGTTCAACCCGTCATTATCTTGATTGCGTAAAACCCACCCGCACGAGCCCTTAACGGAGTCAACAAGGCCGCACGACTGTCCTAACCAATCACATATCCATGCTACAAACAAGCACCACTCAGCTACCGCACACTGCTCCTTGACGGAGTCAACAAACGCAGCACGAATACTAAGTACTACTTGTAGGAAATGACGGAGGGCTATGGCTGGTTTTTGGTGAAAAACCTTTAATGTAATGACCTTAATATCGTTGTAGGAATCCAAGTGGTTTTATAAATATATAGTGGCGAAAACGTTTGCTAAAGAGGTCACTCCCGGTGAAGGGATCTCGGCTCTTTCCCCGTCGAATGGGGTGCAGGATATCCCGAACTGAATACCACGATGCAAAGAAAAAGTAATCGACTATAGTGAAGTTATTACGTTGACGTAAACTTTTACTCAAGGGGTCACTCCCGATGAAGGGATCTCGGCCCTTGCCTCGTCGAATAAGGTGCAGGATATTCCAAACTGAATACCACTGTGCAAAGCAAAAGAGAACGTCTGTAATGTCAGTTTTTAAAAACTTGGTTCCAACAACATCATATATAGGTTTGTTTTATCCTTGCATTGATAAGAATCAATGCAGCCCATCAATAAATCACACCAAAAAAGAACGAAAATAAAATGTACGTATATGCCATCCGCATTCGCCACTGGGTCCCGTCATCACCCGTTAGGTTACTTAACTAACGACAGAGCGGGGACTGGGCTAGCGCGGGTGCAAAACATATACAATATCTACTAGTATATATATATATTTATATATATATATATATATATAACAATCGTCCCAGGCATGATAAAACCAACATCACAGAAGTATCACAGAAACAACACAGAATGGTGGATAATCTGGAGCCCCGGGTTTCACTTGAGCCGCAAGTGAGATCCGACGTTCCCTGTCGTGTGGATAGCCTGTGCAATGAAAACCTAGACCCCCTACGAGTGCGGCGAATAGCCCGCCAATTCTAGAGTACGGTCCCCTCCGTCTCAACGCCTTGAGATGCGGACCCCTTGCTCTCTAGAATCCGGCTATTCGTGCACCCCACCGCGGGGTAATCCTAGTACAGAAAAGAAAATAATATACAAGGGTGACATCGACCTCAACCGGGCCGTGCCCCAAAAGAATAATATACAAACTGGCAGTGACGGCAGTCCACACGTCGGACGCTCGCCCGCAATATCAAATGTATAAATGAAATTAAACTGTACTAACATTGCACTATAGCTATCCACCACGACGATCCAACCAACATCACAGCACAACACAGGACATCAACGTGAATATCACGTTCGCAAACCCGTCTAAAAGAACATATAGCAGTTAGACGGGTTTACCGATCAAATGACATTCACGGTCACAAATAGAAATGTATGTACTGTTAAACGCACACTTAAAATATCGATCGACTAAATTCCAATTTGGCCCCAATAGCAAAAACAACACTTCACTGAAATCTGGGCCAAGACAGTATATATCAAAAATCACAATTCCAAGTAACTGACCTACAGAGAAAATTTGGAAACTCGTCGCCGCTAAATGGCCGAGGAATCGCCGCTAATAGGGGGTAAGTGCGGCGGTTCCGCGGCGACTTGGAGGCTTCAGGAGCTCAAATTTTTTCTGTCCCCTTAAAATTGCCTGCACGGATTTTTAAGCCTCTGGAAATAATTTTTTGAACACTTTTGAAAATCGACAGCAAACACAAAAACGAAATCGTGATTTTGGCAATTTCCGTCGATCGATCTTTTAAGCACGTTTAAACAAGCTGGTAAGGGGTTTAAAGGGTGGCTCTGATACCATGAAGGGTTACGGCAGCGCCCCGGCCATCAAAACGCGGCCAAAATGCGGAACAAAAATTTCTAAACTGGCGCTACCGTTACCCGATTTACGGATCGACCTTAAACCCTAAACTAGCAATCTAAACTAAGAGTTAGAATCGTTATACCGAGTTGATCCGTGTCCTTCGGTCTTCATTCCAAGCTCCTAGTGATTCTTTGATGATGTTTAGTTGCCGGTCTTCCTCCATCTCCGATGATCCACCCGAGGGAAACGGCGCAAGCTCCAGCCTCGTCGAACGAGACAACCGGCGCTCTAAAGTTGCCAGCGATGGAGAGTGGGGGTGTATGAAAGTGTCACTACAATTTTCTCTCAACTAAAGAATGCTCATGGAGCAACCATAGAAGATGAATGGAATGAAGAAACTATGGCATGAAGAACAAAGAAAATGGCTAAGTCTTTTTGATGAACTTGAGAGAGTGGGAGTTTTTTGCAAGTGTAAAAAAAAATCTCTACAAAATGAAATCAATCACCATACAAATGTGGCCGGCCCCCCCTCTTTCATTCCCACTAAAAAAAGTCTTACCAATTAATGAACAAACAAATCCAACCATAACTTGAACCATGTCCAAGACCATTCCTTTGCCACCTCACACCCTCCACATCATTTGTTAAACAAATGAATTTCTATAAATGGAAATTCATACAAATGATGTGGCACCTTCTAGAAGCTATTCCGTAGAAAATACGGAATACTTCCCGGTACATGTATCGAAATACATATACGCGTATTCGTACAAAAGTACGAATAGCCAAGAGAGAAAACGAATAGTGAACAATAATACTAGAATACATATATACAAATACATATATAAATTATTAAATCAAAACCCGATTTAATAATTCGGCTTAATCCTAAGCCGCTAGTATTATCAACCGTCCGATTAAAGTCTGCGCAGTATGTGCATATATTTAATCAGACACCTGTATGTATCAACATACCTCATGTACACCATATCGCCTGAACCGTGAAAACCTTCTGTGTGGGACTCTAAAGACTCGTCAATACGCTGGCAGTGGGTTTAACCACAAGCACGTCAGCAGCACTAGTTGTACGCAACGGCTACCCAGGTATTGAGCGAAAGGGAGGCCGATGAGCAAACTCATCCTAAACCCCTACTGAGCCTGACAGTGACAATATCCGTACATTCCGGTCTGTTCGTCTAAGAGTATCGCATATCGAGTCTAAGGGGGTGGATAAAGTCAGACCCCTAACAACACGACATTTAGTGTCGGTATGAAACTCCATCACCACCTGAGAAACTATCGATCCTGGATCGATAATTCTCGTCCACCGTGGCCACGGATTTTTGGTGATGGCCATCCATACACAACGCGACATCAACCCCCAATACCGGGAGAGACGAATCCCCGACGATCTGATCACTGTCTCCTTGTGGCTCGGGACTGTACCCAACTAAAACCAGTTTGCATGACTCCTTTGAGCCATGGTAGGGTAGTAATCAAAGCACAGTGGGAACTCACACGAGACAAATGACGATCTCAGGTCGACAGACTAACCTGTACACATGTCACCTGGGAACTGCTATCTGACAATAGGTATAATACCAACTAGCAGGTTCCCGGCGAGTCCGTCCAGTGTACTCATATCCCAATGAGCACCTGTATACTATCTTAAGTGAACAAACTAACACCAATGGCTTGTGAGACCTGGCTACCGCCCCTCGTCGGGGTCTCGATCAGTATACACTAGTCTACACTGGAGTATCGATGCCCGGTTTCGATACTCCTATGACTAGGGACATTTAAGGATATGCTTATAGAACCCAACTCCCACATATATGATCGCCATCATAATGCTGGCAGTCAAGCAAGAATCCTATGGGCTCTATCAACAAGTATATGATGATAAAGACAAACCAGATAGCATACTATCATCTTGAGTAAGATTGTTTTATCGGTATAGGTCCTGCCTCAATCATCATAATCATAAGTCCGCGACTATGATAATTGCCTTGAGGGCACTATAGCCAACAGATCAACGATCTCCCTGATCAGGTGATACCGCCTCGAGATGTGTCTGGACTTCTGATGGGAGCTGGGTTCCTTTGCTAAAGCTATAGCCCCGTTGTTGTCACAATACAGAGGTATTGGATCAACAATGGACGGAACCACCTGAAGTTCTGTTAAAAACTTCCTCATCCAGACGGCTTCTTTTGCGGCATCAGATGCTGCAATATACTCCGCTTCCATCGTCGAGTCAGCAACGGTTTCCTGTTTGGAACTCTTCCAACACACCGCCCCTCCATTGAGAGTAAAGACATAACCCGACATGGATTTGGAGTCATCCTTGTCACTTTGGAAGATGGAGTCAGCAAAGGCCTCGATCTGGAGGTATTTTCCACCGTAAAACAAAAACATATCCTTAGTCCTTCTCAGGTACTTCAGAATGTTCTTTACCGCTATCCAGTGCTTCACCCCAGGGTTTGACTGATACCGGCTTACTACACTCAGTGCATAAGCTACATCTGGTTTGGTACACAACATCGCATACATTATAAAGCCTACCGCAGAAGCGTAGGGTATAATAGACATGCGATCCTTTTCCAAATCAGTCTTGGGAGACATCTCTTTGGAGATAGTGATTCCGTGACAAGCCGGTAAATTACCGCGCTTTGAATCTTCCATACTGAATCTTTTCAGTATGGTGTCGATGTACCTGGACTGTGAAAGTCCCAACATCCTCTTAGATTTATCACGATAGATTTGGATCCCTAGAATGTAAGAGGTATCACCCAGGTCTTTCATGGAAATCTTTGTGACAAGAACTCTTTGACAGATTGTAGCATAGGAATATCATTTCCTATCAAGAGAATGTCATCCACGTATAAAACGAGAAATACGAAAGTTCGTGCTACAATCTTACTATAAATGCATGGTTCATCTGGATTTTTGATAAAACCAAATTCTTTGACCGTCTCATCAAAACAGATGTTCCAACTCCGCGATGCCTGCTTCAGTCCATAAATGGACTTCAGCAACTTGCGCACTTTTCCGCTGCTCCCACTCTGAATGAATCCCTCTGGCTGGTCCATATAGACACACTCCTCTAAATTTCCATTTAGAAAAGCGGTCTTTACGTCCATCTGCCAAATTTCATAATCATGGAAGGCAGCAATGGCAAGAAGGATCCGAATGGATTTGAGCATAACCACTGGAGAAAAAGTTTCGTCATAGTCCAAACCAGGCCTTTGACGAAAACCCTTTGCAAAAAGTCTAGCCTTATAGGTTTCAACTTGTCCATCTGCACCAATCTTCCTTTTGATGATCTATTTGCAGCCTACAGGTTTTACCCTTTCTGGAGCAAAGTCCAAAGTCCATACTTTGTTGGTGTACATGGACTCCATCTCGGTCCGCATTGCATCCAACCATCTTACCGAGTCAGTGCTCTGAATGGCCTGCTGAAAGCTAGTGGGCTCATCATTATTAATGATGCAATCCTCTCTATCCCCGTCTATGAGAAAACCGCAGTATCTCTCAGGTGGATGAGAAATCCTACTACTCCTGCGGAGCGGTGTAGGAATGTCCTGTCCTTTCGAACCTTCTGGTTCTACTAAGCTTTCAGTAATAGCTTGTGGTTCTGGAATTTCTTCCAGTTCTATTGCGCTCCCACTTATCTGATTTTCTACAAATTTAGTTTCCAAGAAGCAAGCATGACGAGAAACAAATATCTTTTGTTCTTCTGCATAATAGAAGAAATATCCCTTGGAGTTCTTTGGATATCCTACAAACTTGCACTGTACTGAGCGTTCCTCGAGTTTGTCCGTATGCTGCTTTTTGATAAAAGCTGGACATCCCCATGTCTTAATGTGTTTAAGATAGGGTTTCTTCCCGCGCCATATCTGATATGGTGTGGTAGGCACTGACTTAGTTGGAACCCGGTTCAAAAGATATGCAGCTGATTCTAGTGCATATCCCCAGAAAGATCACGGTAACTCAGCGTTACTTATCATGGAACGTACCATATCCAATAGGGTTCGGTTCCGTCTCTCTGATACACCATTGTGTTGTGGTGTGTATGGAGGAGTAAGTTGAGAGAGAATTCCTTTCTCTTTTAGGTAATCCAGGAACTCGGCACTCAAGTATTCACCACCTCGATCAGATCTCAGTGTCTTGATACTCTTGCCTGTTTGTTTTTCTATTTCATTCTTGTATTCCTGGAATTTTTCAAAGGCTTCAGATTTATGCTTCATTAAGAAGACATACCCGTACCTTGAAAAATCATCCGTAAAAGTAATGAAGTAAGAATGACCACTTTGCGCATGTGTAGACATTGGACCACATACATCGCTGTGTATGAGTCCCAAGAGCTCGCTCGCTCTTACTCCGTGTCTAGTAAACGGAGACTTTGTCATCTTTCCCATGAGACAAGATTGACAGGTTGCATAAGACTGATATTCGAATAGATCAAAATATCCCTCTTTATGTAATTTAGTCAATCGTGTTTCATTGATGTGACCCAGTCTACAATGCCAAAAGAAAGCATGATTTAATTCTGGAGATTTTCTTTTGTGTGTATTCTGGATATTGAAAATCTGCGGTTGGTTTAATACGTATATCCCGTTGCTTAATATACCTGACCCAATCAAAACACGATTAAGGTGAATGTTTACAGCATTGCTTACAAATACAAAATCATAACCTTCTTTAGACATTAAAGATACAGATATGATATTATAAGTCGAACTGGGTACAAAATAACAGTTGCGTAAAACCAAAACATGTCCATCTGTCAACCCTAAGTGATAGTCCCCCACGGACTCAGCATCCATGCTTGCTCCGTTTGCAACTCTAAGGGTCATATTACCTTCCTTCAAAACTCTACGCCTTCTCAGTGCCTGCAAAGAATTACAGATATGAGATCCTGATCCGATATCCAATACCTAGGAAGTAGAATTGATTGACAGACAGTTTTCAATAACATACACACATGAAGCCGAAGCTACAACTTGCTTCGGGTCCTGGTTCTTGGCCTTCCAAGCCCTGCAATCTTTCTTTCAGTGTCTTTTCTTATGACAATAAAAGCATTCTTCCTTTCCCACAATCTGTCCCGCTACTTTTGCTTTTCCCTTGGCTTCCACCTTACTAACACCGCCCCTTGCTTTGGTGGGGGCCTTCTTCTTCTTTCATTTGGCTTTCGCCTTGGACCTAGAAGAAGAAGCTCCTCTAACAAACATAGCGGGTGTTTTCCTGACTTTTTGTAGGGTGCCCTCTGCACTCCTCAACATGTTGAGGAGTTCCGGAAGTTCAAATTCTTTTCCTTGCATGTTGAAATTCAGGATAAACTGGACGTAGGTGGAAGGAAGGGACTGGAGAATCAAGTCAATGTAGAGCTCGTTCTCTAACGTGGTCCCGAGGTCCGCGAGCTCCTCAATGTAGCCAATCATCTTAAGCACGTGTTCCGCTACAGATGATCCGACGGCCAATCTCGCTGAAAATAGCTTCTTCGAGGTCTCGTATCTTGCGATACGGGATTGCTCTCCATATAGTTCCTTAGTATGGAGAAATATGGATTCAAGATCCATATTCTCGTGCCTCCTCTGATGTTCATTGTCCATAGAGGAAAGCACGGGGCACTTGGCCTTCGCGCAGTCAATCTCCCAGGTCTTACGGATTTCCTTATCCACGATAGTGGATTCTGGACCTGGGACGGCGGGGGCTTTAGTGGTAAGGAGATACCCTAACTTGTCATAAGTGATTGCCATTTTGATATTCCTGAACCAATCTTTGTAGTTTGGCCCTGTCAATATATTTTTATTTAATAGTAGCTTAAGGCCCGTCATGATGTTTGGTTGCTGCAAATAGGAGAGAGAGAAGAAACACTTTAGCATGATACTCTTGCAAGTTTAGAGTGGTTTTTAGTTTGTCTAAACAGGATGGCTCCCACTGTTTCTCGAATCCTTCCTCAAACCATAAAAGAAGAACTAGTCGGGATTGATCTCACCGTACAATACTTGCTTAACCGTTCAGCCAGGCCAGTGTCGGTACTTCGAGGGAGGTTTTACGACGCTTTTGCGAAGTTCCTTAATTAAATAACCTCTTTTCCCTGTGGGAGTAGCTCCGCTAACACCTTTCTAGTCACCTACTTGGCTTATAGCATTGATCGTTAACTGAAAAAATCTCCCGAGAAAAAATCTCCCGAGGAGTAGCATAAACTCACAGTAGGATCGGGATCCAAATATCATCGTGTGATAAAACTGAAGGAATCCTACCAAAATCATCACACTCCAAATGGTATGCAACATTAGCAAGTTTCAGTTTCCTTAGAAACTCCCGATGTGGATTTTTGCCCCATGCTCTTATGACCTTGACTTTGGCCAACAAATCATAAGTCACATGTCAAGTTTTACCCATCATTTTTCAGGTTAATTTGAACCCACCCGTACCTACCCTTGACTTTGGCCAACAAAGCAGTACGACTGTCCCAAACCAACGCATCTATCTATACTTCATATGAATATCCAACAGCTACCAATCACTATGCTTTGACTTTGGCCAACAAACATAGCTTGAATACTATTGACTATCCATACGAAATGACGGAGGGCTACGAATGGTTTTGGCGAAACCGTGAACGTAGTGAACTTGATATAATTGAAGAAACGTGATAGCTTTTAAAAGGAGTGGTTTAAGCTCCGCATTTAAAAAGTTTTGTTGTTTTGAAAAAACCGAGTGGGTTTTGAAATTGTTCTAACAATTTAACTTTGGTTTGTTTTCTTTGCATTAATATAATGCGTCCCATCAATTAATCCTACAATTGCAGAAAATAACGAAAATATGGCGTACGCTTATGCCATCCGCATTCGCCACTGGGCCCCGTCATCACCCGTTAGGTTACTTAACTAACGACAGAGCGGGGGCTGGGCTAGCGTGGATGCAAAACATGAGCAACGCCTTCTAGATGTCATATATAGATATAAACATTCGTCAGATGCAATGATAGCCATTCCAGATCACAGATGAACACATTGGATAAGCTAGGAATCCGCGTTTCGTTCGAGCCTGTAACGAAAGACGGATTACACGGTCGCGATGAATATCCAAACCCCACCCTAGACCCCTACGGGTGCGGCACACTACCCGCCAAATACCCGAAGTGAAGCAGCCTCTCTCAACAACGTGAGTAGGCCACTCAGCAGTTCAAAGTACCCGGTAGTTTGTGCACCCCACCTTGGGTCTATCCTAGGAGCAAAAAACAGTAAAAGAAAAAATATACAATGGTGGCTACAACCTCAACTGGGATGTGCGACCATGAAATAATATTACATCAAATTACAAATTACATCAAATGAAAGATAAATAAACACTCATCTCACATCCCCGGCTATTCATCTACGACGATCCAACAAGTTCATATACACAATCCAACATCACAGATCACAGATATGTACAACTCCCACTAATCGACGCATAGCGATTAGTAGACGTTCAATACATATATCAAATTACAGATATAATCCAATTAGCTAAAGTTTATAGAATTTCGATCAATATTCTAATTTGAAACTACCCGAAATACAACACTGTACTCAAAAGAATCTGGGCAGAAACAAAGTATCTGAAAAATCACAAAACATCAAGCTGGACAATCTGCAGGAAAAACGAGTTGACTCCGAGTCGACTCGGCCGCGGATCCGCGGCGAAACCCATGGTTTCGCCGCGCTTCCGCGGCAGTCTGACCGAGTCACGAGCTCGTTTTTCTTGGGTGTCCCTAAAAAAGCCTGCATGTATTTTTATGGGCTCTGAAAAATATTTTTAGACCTATTTTAAAAATCGGCAGAAAACACAAATTTTAGATGTATTTTGTGATTTTTCCGGGATCGAAGTTCTAAAGACTTTGCCAACATGTTAGTTGTTGTTTAGCTAGGCTCTGAAACCACTGTAAGTCTATGTTACCCACCCCGGTACTTACGGGGAGGCGGAAAGAGTAAAAATCAAATTTTTATCACAAGAAAATATAGACTAACCATGAAGGATCTTTGCTAAACAAAAACTAGCAAACATACAAGGAGCTTTAACTACTAGGTTAAGAGGTTATACCAAAAGCTTGAACTCCTTCTCTTCTTGTATTGCTTTCTTTTCTTGTGTGCTCCTTTGAGTGGTGTAGACGGCTCCTCCTCTTCGTCTTCTCTTTGCCAAAGAAAGATCCGTCCGAAGGCCTCTACCTTGAGCTCCTACCTCAACAATGAAGTAACTAGAGTGCTTGGCTTGCTAGACTAAGAACCCTAGAGTGAGTAGAGAGGTGTCTTCGTGGTTTATTCTTAAAAGCTTATGATTTTCAACACATGAAACACTTAAGCTTTGAGAGAGGAAGAAGGAGAGCTAACTATGAGAGAGAAAGAGAATGAATAGAATGAAATGAACCTTGCTCTCATATGATAAATATATGATAATAATAATAATAATTAAGAAAATTGTGATGGTGAATTGATTTGACCACTATCATTTCATATTTAATGCTAAGCATACTTCAAGAAGCATCTTATGCTTAACAAAAACAAAAAGAAAAATATCTAGGTCAAAGTAAGTTAACAAGTCAAATGGTCAAACCAATTCTAACCATGATACAATTATACCTAATTAATATTATTAATCATATTTCTCATTCTCATTAGGGTTTTGATCAGGTCAATGGTCAAAAACCCTAATGAGGTGTCTCCCTCTCCGCCTCAGTCAACTGTACGTACGTACCCGCATTCGTGTTCCGAAGAAACACGAATACAATGAGACAAGACTAATCCTAAAATAAATACTAGGATCTGGCTTAAACCAAAGGCCACTAGTAATGTTTGTCCGAACACCGACCACGCACAAGTACGCATATGTGAACGAACCCTGTCGTAAAACTATACGACCTCTACTCTGTTTTGCCCAAAGGTGAACAACCCTCTGTGTGGGACTCTAAAGACTCGACACTACGCTGGCAGTGGGTTTAGCCACAGGCCGCAAGCGGTACTAGCTGTACATAACGGTCCCCGGGTAGATGTCGATAAGAAGACCGATGAGGTGAACCCATCTGAACTCCTACTGAGCCTGAATGTGACAATCTCCGTACAGTCTGGTCTGTTCGTCTAAGAGTATCGCATGTCGGGACTAGGGGCGGTAAACGTCAGTCCCCTAATAGCGGTACAAGTCATGTCGGAGTGTAGCCCAGAACACCCTGAGAAACTACTGGAAACACTACCAGTAAATCTCGCTTGCCCTGGCAAGGGACTTTGTGTAATGGCTCTCCTAGACACAGCACGATATCAACTCCCAATACCGAGAGAGACGAATCCTGTCTAACCGTCACTGCCTCCAAGTGCTTCGGGACTGCACCCAACTACTACCTGTTTGCACGACTCAATAGAGCCGTGGTAGGGTAGTAATCTAAGTACAGTGGAAACACACTCGAGGCGAAGTGACAGTGTCAAGTCAACGGACTAAGCTGTACTCATGTCACCTGGGAACTGATAACTAACGATAAGTATAATACCAACCAACTGAAGGGTCCCGGCAGCGCCCCGGCCGTCAAAACGCGGCCAAAATGCGGAACGAAAATTTTCTAAACCGGCGCTACCGCTACCCGATTTACGGATCGACCTTAAACCCTAAACTAGCAAACTAACTAAGAGTTAGAATCATTATAATGAGTTAATCCGTATCCTTCGGTCTTCATTCCAAGCTCCTAGCGATTCCTTGATGTGGTTTGGTTGCCGGTCTTCCTTCATCTCCGATGATCCACCCGAGGGAAACGGCGCAAGCTCCAACCTCGTCGAACAAGGTAACCGACGCTCCAAAGTCGCTAGCGATGGAGAGTGGGGGTGTATGAAAATGTCACTATAATTTTTCTCTTAACCATGAGCTCCATGGAGCAACTCAAGAAGAAGATGATGGAGGTGAAAGCTTTAGCATGAGCAAGAATAATGCTAAGTGTTTGTGTTCTTTTCGTTTGAGTGAATGAGAGAGGAGAGTTTTTTCAAGTGTGTAATCTAGCAAATGAAATTAACCCCACTCCAAATATGTGGCCGGCCCCCCTTCTCTCTCCTTCACACTAAAAAAACATTTTCTTTTAATCAAATAAAATATACACAACCATACCATGCACTATGCTTGACTCATGCCCATGCTTTTGCCTTGTCACCCTCCACCTCATCATTAAAAAAAATGAATTTTCATAAATGAAAAGTCAAATAATGAGGTGGCAAAACTTCTAGAAGCTATTCCGTACAAAATACGGAATACTTCCCGGTACATGTTCCGAAATACATATACGCGTATTCGTACCAAAATACGAATAGCCGAGAGAGAAAACGAATAGTGAACAATAATACTAGAATACATATATACAAATACATATATAAATTATTAAATCAAAACCTGATTTAATAAACTGGCTTAATCCTAAGCCGCTAGTATTATCAACCGTCCAATTAAAATCTGCGCAGCAAGTGCACATATTTAATCGGACATCTGTATGTATCAACATACCTCATGTACACCATATCGCTTGAACCGTGAAAACTCTCTGTGTGGGACTCTAAAGACTCGTCAATACGCTGGCAGTGGGTTTAACCACAAGCACGTCAGCGGCACTAGCTGTACGTAACGGCTACCCAGGTATTGAGCGAAAGGGAGGCCGACGAGCAAACTCATGCAGAACCCCTACTGAGCCTGACAGTGACAATATCAGTCCGGTCTGTTCGTTTAAGAGTATCGCATATCGAGTCTAAGGGGGTGGATGAAGTCAGATCCCCAACAACGCGATATTTAGTGTCGGTATGAAACCTATCACCGCCTAAGAAAATATCGATCCTGGATCGGTAATTCTCGTCTACCGTGGCCACGGATTTATGGTGATGGCCATCCGTACACAACGCGACATCAACCCCCAATACCAGGAGAGACGAATCCCCGACGATTCGATCACTGCCTCCATGTGGCTCGGGACTGTACCCAACTAAAACCTGTTTGCACGACTCCTTTGAGCCGTGGTAGGGTAGTAATCAAAGCACAGTGGGAACTCACACGAGACAAATGCCGATCTCAGGTCGACAGACTAACCTGTACACATGTCACCAGGGAACTGCTATCTGACAATAGGTATAATACCAACTAGTAGGTTCCCGGCGAGTCCGTCCAGTATACTCATAACCCAATGAGCACCTGTATACTATCTTAGGTGAACAAACTAACACCCATAGCTTGTGAGACCTGGCCACCGCCCCTCGTCAGGGTCCCGATCAGTATACACTAGTCTACACTGGAGTATCGATACCCGGTCTCGATACTCCTACGACTAGATACATTTAAGGATGTGCTTATAGACCCCAGCTCCCACATATATGATCGCCATCATAATGCCGGCAGTCAAGCAAGAATCTTATGGGCTCTATCAACAAGTATATGATGATAAAGACAAACCAGATAGCATACTATCATCTTGAGTAAGATTGTTTTATCGGTATAGGTCCTCACTCATTCATCATAATCACAAGTCTATGACTATGATAATTGCCTTGAGGGCATTATAGCCAACACCAACAGTTCCCAGCGAGTCCTGTCCAGTGTACTCGTAACCTAACGAGCACCTGCATACTATCTCCAGTATGACGTACTGTTGGCTGTGGGACAGACCACCTCCTTTCCTGGGATGAAAAGCGTATACACTAGTCTACTCTGGAGTATCGATGCCCTGTCTCGATAATCCTAAGACCAGGGACCTGTAAAATGATGTGCTTATAGACTACCCAGCCCCCACTAGTGTGACTGCCATCACAACGCTGGTAGTCAAGCAAAAGATCCTAAGGGCTCTATCAATATGTACTAGCGATATATCAAAAGAAATATATACACATATTAAGATAGATACAAACCAAGTAGCATACTACCATATTGAGCAAGACTGTTATAAATCTATGTATATATCGCAAGCTTCTAAAATGAAATATACAAACTAGTACTATACAATAATGGCCTCTAGGGCATATCACACTAACAACTGCATTGTTTTACGACTTCGTTTTAACATGGATTTTGGTATTTGTGTTTCAGCTCGATCACTTGACGTTTGCACGTCAATCTCGAGGGTTGTTGGGTCATTCTTGTTAGTTATATGTATGCCCTAGAGGCCATTACTGTACATAGGATGTATATTGTAGTGGATGCTGGGACATATATAGGGAGGACTTTCTTGTTCGACATGATAGTATGCTATCTAGTTGCTCTTTACTTTAACGTGTATACTGATTATCTCTCTGTTACATGTTGGTAAAGCCCTTAGGATGTGTACTTGACTACCTGGACTATGATGCGGATCATACTAGTGGGGACATGGTAGTCCATAAGTACATCCTTCAAAGTCCCTAGTCGTGGGTGTATCGAGACGGGGCATCGATATACCAGAGTAGACTAGCGTATACCTTCTCGACCCATACAGATGGGCGATGGATGATCCCATATCCATTGGTGTTTGAAATCAGAGATGATATACGGGTGCTCAGTGGAGACTGGGTACACTGGACGGACTCGCCGAGAACTCACAGATGGTATTATACCTTACGTCAGATGGCAGTTCTCTGGTGACACTGGTACAGAGTAGTCTGTTGACCCGAGATCGTCATAGAGTCTTGTGTGGTTCCCACTGTGCTTTGATTTCCACCTTACCACGTCCAAGAGGGCATGCAAAATGGTGGTTTTTAGGTACAGTCCCGAATCACATGGAGGCAATGAGCGATAGGAGGGGATTCGTCTCTCCCGGTATAGGGAGTTGATGTTGCGCTGTGTTCGATTGGCTATAACCGGAAATCCCTGGCCAGGGTTGCTGAGATTTACTGGTAAGTGTTACCAGTAGTTTCTTGAACTGTTATAGACCTCATATCGACACGACTTATCGGGCTATTGGGGTCTGACGTTTACCACCCCTAGGCGAGATATGCGACATATCAGACGATCAGACCGGACTGTACGGTAAGTGTTACTGGTTGGATTCACAGGAGTATGAGCGGGCTTGCTCGTCGATCTTCTGATCGATCAATACCCGGATGGCCGTTACGTTTAGCAGACCGCTTGCGGCTTGTGGGTGCTTGATATGATCATCATCTGCTACCGGCATATTGACGAGTCTTTAGAGTCCTACACAGAGGTTTCCTGGCTCAAGCGAAACGAAATAGGAGCGCATATGAGATATGTGCGGGACCGAGAATAATGCGTGTATGTGATACCGTATTTCATTCTCGCGATGAATGTGTCGAATGGTTGTATGCGATATAACCTAGTTATCGAATCAAGGATTGATTCGATAAATCGATACATTGTATACTAGTCGGTTGTGTGCGACATGACCGGATCATTGAATCAAGAGTTGATTTAATGATTTAATGCATAACTATATATTTGATATATTACTTTGCATTAACTAGTATTGGTTCATTTTAAATGGATTTTCTCACTCGGATGTGCACATTGTATATGTGATATATTTTTGTGCACTTGATTGTATCATGTTTGATGATACATGTTTGCTAGGGTTTTTGTGTAAAGAATTAAACCATGGTTATTTAAATGGTTAGGGTTTTGATTATCTTAACTAATTATTTAGGTTATTTCCTTTTTAGGCATGTAAAGAGAAAATGGTTTCTTTTCATTCATGAAGCTTGATGAAGCTTCATGAAGACTTTGACCAAGTGACCATTTTGTCTCATGCTTAACCCTAACCATTCCATTTAACCATGATTAACTCTCTACACATTACCATGGTTAATATTATGATAAGAATAATTTTATTATTCTTTTTATGATAACTTATCATATTATTCATCTTCTTCTTCTTCTTCTTCGCATGAAGAAAGCTTGCCTCATCAATGGCAAGTGAAGAAATCAAGTGAGAAATCCAATTCTAAAGTGAACCCACTTCCTATTTCTTCATCCTCTACCTCTTGCCAAGTAGTATAGGGTGTTTTCTTCACAAGTTTCTTGACTTGGTGAAGTTGGAGCTTGATCTAGTGATGCCTCGACGTAGATCATCTTCGGCATCGAAGCCGACGACCAAGCCCGCTCATTTCTCCGATGAAGCCGACGCTAGAGCCCGGAATTCGATTTGGACAGCGAGGAGACTTCATTGCGGAGCTATGGAGGTGGAGAACCAGATCTACAAAGGTTGTATTTCCGTTCACTTAGTTAAGTTGTTAACTTGTTGCTTGTTTCGCCTAAATATCTAGTTAACGATCCGTATTAGGGTTTCTCGGCACTTGTAATTTTTGAAATTGGCATGGTTGATGCCTTGTGAGACCTCATTAGTGTGCCTAGGAACCCTACAGTGGTATCAGAGCCTGGCTAGAGCCTTAGACGATGAGTAGACGAAGTTTGAAACCCGAACGAACTCGAAACCCTAAAATTTCTTGCTCTCTGGACTTTTTTCAAAAACTGGGATTTTTCCAGATTAAAAATTGCTAAAAAATTCTGCAGGGAATTATAAGAATTACGGTGCAAAATTTTACTCATGATATGTTAATAGTGCGGCGGAACCGCGGCAGAATCTTGGCTTCTGCGGCGGTTCCGCGGCCAAATGATGAGTGTTGCCTGTAATGTTTGCACAGTAATTCATCTTTTCTGGTGCTGTATTTTCTGGGAATTTTTAATATTTATTCAAGAGTTGAATTTTCTGGGTTGCTTTGGGGCTTCGATGATTCGATCGGATTTTTCTAATTTCGTCTATGTGTCTTTCCGGATGATTTTTGAATATGTTAAAAAGTTCGACTGGATGTAAATACCCAATCTTTCCCCTGCCGGAAAATATCCAAGTGTTGCATTTTTCCGTAGTATAATGACGTTCTAAGTTGTGCAAGTAATGCGATGGTCCCTCTAGAAGACAACAAACCTTAACTCGATTATGTGACCGTCTTGAACTGCCCTTTGAACCTTAGGGTTTGGGGCAGTACGGCGTGCCACATGTGAGGCGTTGGCTTGACCCTTCTACGGCTGGACCGTTGGTACTGAGGCATGAACTGAATGTTTTTAGACTTATTTCATGTGTTGAGCTGTATCGGGAAAACTTGGGTGTTCGATTGTTCGATCGGAAAGTTTAACATTTTCTATTTATCCGGAATGTGATACAATAATTGGAATTCACAAGTAGTTATGAGATAACTGAATGAATGTTATAAACATAGCACTTTAGTCTCACTTGACCGGTTGCCACGGAATTTTGATGTGATCAAAAGTCCGTCGCAATCACGTAGCGTACGCGGATACTCGCCGGGTAAACTTAATAGACAGCCTCACTCTATAGCCCCAACCAAGTGACTGTAGGAGAACCCCGTCGCCGAAAGCATCCGTCCGGGTGCTCGCGGCAGCGGTGTTCCGCCTTGGTGCATTTCGTCGACGGTATCGGGGGTGCGGCCGTCTACTAAAGTTTGCGACGAGCATTCGATCAGGATGTCGGGAATCTTGTTGAATTGCCCGACTTGGTATTGAAAAGTGTTTTCGATAATGAGACTGAAATGCGGGGTTTATAATTGTTAGGCATGCGATGTCTAAGGAATTCATTTGATTAGGCATGCGATGTCTATGCAGGTTGCGGATTCCAACTGTTGTAGTTTTACACTTTCTTTTCTGTGACCGTAAGTGTAATATGTGATATCACCGGTTTCGTTGCTATATGTCAACGACAATTGGGATGGGCATATTTACTTACGTTGATGACATGTGATGTTATGTGTTGCTGGATATGTTATATTGGATCGTCGTGTTTGAATAGCCGGGTTTTTTTTATGTGAGATGAGTGTTTTTCATTTTCATTCATGTAAAAACTTGTATGTAATATTCTTTTATTGGGGCACTTCCAGGTTGCGGATGATGTCACCATTTGTATATTATTTACTTTTCCGCACTAGGATAGACCCAAGAAGGGGAGCACAAGTAACCGGGTTCTGGAGTCCAGTGGGAGACCAACTCGAGGAGTCGAGTCCGGGTCTCCTAACTCTAGAATTGGTAGGGTTGCTTGCCGCTCTCGTAGGGGTCTAGGGGTGTGGGTTTGGCTATTCATCGCGACCGTGGAATCCGTGTTTTATACTGGCTCGTATTGAAAACACGGACGTCCTAGTATATCCAATATTTCATATGATTCTTCTGCTGCGATATCTGTGATGTGATCATGTGATGTTCTGTGATAGATACTGTATATAGTATATATGATATATTATATAGGCGTTACTTATGTTTTACACCCGCGCTAGCCCTGCCCCGCTCTGCCGTTAGTTACCTAACCTAACGGTGCACGAGGGGACATCGAGGCGAATGCGGATGGCATAAGTGTACGTCGTATTTATCTGTGATGTTTAGGTACTTAAATGATGGGACTTCATTAATGTGATTAATGAAAGAAAAGAAACCTAAGATGTTGTAGAATCGAATTTCAAAATAAAACAGGTAGCTACAGTTCTTGCTTTGCACAGCGGTATATATGATATATCCTGCACCTTATTCGATGAGGAAAGGACCGAGATCCCTTCACCGGGAGTGACTCCTTTAGCAATAACTGGCAGATGCTACACACTCGGTTTGTCTTTTGATTTCTTTTAAGAGTTTTTGCTTTGCACAGTGATATATATGATATATCCCGCACCTCATTCGACGAGGAAAGGACCGACGATCCCTTCACCGGGAGTGACTCCTTTAGCAAAACTAGAAAAGCCTAAAAAACACTCCATTTTAAAAATCATTTGATTCTACAACGATATCAAGTTCATTACGCAATAGGTTTTCAGAAAAACCTGTCGTAGCCCTCCGTCATTTTAGATAAGTACTAGTTAGTATTCGTGCTGCGGTTGTTTGGCATGCGTCAAGGCGTAGTGTACGGTAGCTAACTAGTGCTTATCTGCTAGCATACGATGCGATTGGATTAGGGTATTCATACGGCGTTGTTTGGCATGCGTCAAGGGTCGTACGGGTGGGTTTAATTCAATCAAGAAATGTACGGGTTGAACTTGACTAGCGGACTATGGGTTGTTTGGCATGCGTCAAGGTCATAGCACGCTAGGGGCAAAATATTATCGGGAATTTCAAGTGTTGAAATTTGCAATGAGATTGCATACCTTCTATGAGATAGTTGGATCCCGATACCCGCTGCGAGTAATTGTTACTCCTGGGAGAGTTTTACACATTACAATTAGCCGATCAAGTAGGTGTCTAGAAAGGTGTTAACGAGGTTACGCCTCTGGGAAAATGAGGTTTACATTAATTAGGTTCGTGCGAAAGCACGGGGGACCTCCCTCAAAATACCGACACTGGCCTGGCTGAAAGATTAGTGAACTTGTAGCGTGTAATTAATCCCGGCTAGTCTTTCCTTTTAGGGTTTGAAGGAAGATTTGATGAAAAGCAGTGGGAGCCATCCTGATTAGATAAAATAATAACCAATCTATTCTTGCAAGAGCGCACGCTGAGTGTTTTCTTCTCTCTCTCTCCAGGTAGCGACCATATCACGCCTTAATCAAGATAATAATACGGAATATTGACCGAACCCGCTTGTTATACTGAGCTGGCGAACGTTGGTCCCGCTCCAACTTATAATTGTTATAAGACAGAGCAGGAAATTGGGGATTACCAGAATTCCCGTGCCGCCCAAACGAAGAGAGTGCATGCTGATGCATCATCTTCGGGTGTGTTCGTTACAAAGAACTGTTTCTCTGTATCCTCTACGTCCTGGGTATGTGATACCAGATCAGGATCCCAGATATGTAATCTGTTACATAGGGCTACAGCTAGGTAGAGAACTGAGAACGGGTGATAAGTTTCATGAGGCAGAAAACGGGGCAAGTGTTGCAGCCAAGTCTGTTGGTCACTATCACCCTGTATTACCAATACATTGATTCTGAACGAATGTTATTAGATACCGAACCTGATATACAAAATCATATCAGTCTCTTTATCAGTAAAGAAATGATATAATTTTGTATTGATGGATAATGTTTTGAACATTTCCTATATCAAAAGTTGATCGGTTCATGCACGTTATCTAAAAGCATTAATGTTCTAAATCAAACTACAGTTCTTAGTATACAGAACATACACAAGTGGAAGAGTTCAGAACTGAACGAATCCTTCTTGAGGCATTGCAGATTAGGTCATATCAATGCGACCCGACTAGCTTAAGTTCCATATAGATGCATATTTAAATTAGTTTGAATTTACATCTTCTGAAACTTGCCAGTCATGTCACAGAGATAAGATGACCATAGCTCCGTTTACTGGAAACAGAGAAAGAGTTAGTGAACTCTTGGGATGATACATGTTGATGTATGAAGGTCCCCTGTCTACACATGCCAAGACCGGTTCTTTATACTTCATTACATTCTCTGATGATCTTTCGACATTCAGACCTGCGTTCTTGTTGAAACACAAGTCCGAACCTTTTGAGATATTCACAGAATATAAGTTAGAAGTAAAGAACCAAAACGGGTAAAAGTATTATGTCCTTTAATGTGATCAAGGAGGAGAATACTTGAGCACGGAATTCCTGGACTATTCTAAAGGAGAATGAGATTCTCTCTCAGCATTACTCCTCCGTATACACCATAGCACGATGGTATATCGGGATGGAGCAATCACACCCTATATGATAAGGTGTGCTCTATGATGAGTACTGCTGAGTTACCTATTTTCTTTTGGGAGTTATGCACTTGAGAAGCTGCATACCTATTGAATAGGGTTCCAATCAAATCAGTTGCCTACCACTTCATATTTGATATGGAAAGGGAAGAGCCCATATCTTAAGTTGGTTAAGATTTGGGGTTGTCTGGCTTATGTCTAAAAGCAAAATCCGGACAAGCTCGAGGCAAGGTCTGTGATGTAGAACTGGAAATGTTCCAGCTATACAAACTACGGCTGATGATTTGAAAGAACCAAAGGATTCAATAGTTACCAACGAACCTCAGCCTCTCCGCCGATCTAGTAAGGATCCTCACCTGCCTGAGAGATACTTCGGTTTCTCTATGACAGTGGGAGCGAGGATTTCATCATGAGATGATGACCCAACTAGTTTCGAGCTGGCCATCAGGAGTGGGACTCTGTAAGAATAGCTGGATGCTTAGTGATCTGAGATGGAATCCATGTACACCAACAAAGTATGGACTTTGGTTGCTATATCTGATGGGTTAAATCCCCATCAGGAGCAAGTATATCTTGAGAAGATTACTTGGTGTACATGGAAAGGTTGAGACTTTCAAAGCTAGACTTGTTAAAGGTTTTCGTCATCGACCAGGCGTGGAGAATGATGAAACCTTTTCCAGGGGCCTATGCTTAAGTCCATCCAGATCCTACTTGCCACGGCTACATACCATGACTACGATATCTGGTGGTTGGGTGTCATGACAGCTTTTCTAAATGATGTTTTAGAATAGAGCGTCTATAAGTACACAGCCAGAGTGCTTCGTAGACAGTGGGAGCAGCGGAAACGTGTACAAGATGCTTTATAGGATAAAGCAGGTATCGCGGAGTTGGAACATCTGTTTTGATGTGTTAGTCAAAGAGTTTGACATCATCAAAATGGTAGATGAACCTTGTATATACAAAAAGGTAGTAGGGAGTATGGTGGCGATCCTCGTAGAGTACGTGGATGACTCACTCTTGATAGGGAAGGCGTTTCCTATGCTACGCTCGGTCAATCTCCGCTTATCACCAGAATTCTCCATATAGGATCAAAGAAATACCTCTTAAATCCTGGGTTTTGGATCTATGAGATAGATCTAATTGGATGTTAGGATTCTCACTAGTTATAGTGAGATGGTATCAACCGATCCTGGGGAGAATCACTGGAAGGGTTCCAGGGTGATAAGGACGACTGAATGTCAGTCACAGGCATTGTCTTTACCCTCAGTAAAGGGACGGTATGTTGGAAGGGTTCCAAGCTAGATACCGTGGCATACTAGACGATAAAGGCTCGATACATCGCTACTTGACATGCTACCAAAGAGGCGGTCTGGATGTATATTTGTTCATGAGATGAACTTAGTTCCTCCCATTGTGTGACAATGGAGTTGTGGCTTAAGCCAAGAAACGTCCGTCCCATCAGCGATCCAGACATATTCTAAGGCAGTATCACCTGATCATGGAGATGGTTGATCTCCAGGATGATCGAGGTTAGGAGAGTAGACTCAGAGGACAGCACGGCGGATCCACTCACAAAGGCCTATTCCCAGAGAGAGATTTTTATGGGATGGTTGAGTATGAGATACTACAACCACTGCTACAGATGGCCCTAGTGCAAGTGGGAGATTGTTAGTTATATGTATGCCCTAGAGGCCATTACTGTACATAGGATGTATATTGTAGTGGATGCTGGGACATATATAGGGAGGACTTTCTTGCTCGACATGATAGTATGCTATCTGGTTGCTCTTTACCTTAACGTGTATACTGATTGTCTCTCTGTTACATGTTGGTAAAGCCCTTAGGATGTGTACTTGACTACCTGGACTATGATGCGGATCATACTAGTGGGGACATGGTAGTCCATAAGTACATCCTTCAAAGTCCCTAGTCGTGGGTGTATCGAGACGGGGCATCGATATACCAGAGTAGACTAGCGTATACCTTCTCGACCCATACAGATGGGCGATGGATGATCCCATATCCATTGGTGTTTGACATCAGAGATGATATACGGGTACTCAGTAGAGACTGGGTACACTGGACGGACTCGCCGAGAACTCCCAGATGGTATTATACCTTACGTCAGATGGCAGTTCTCTGGTGACACTGGTACAGAGTAGTCTGTTGACCCGAGATTGTCATAGAGTCTTGTGTGGTTCCCACTGTGCTTTGATTTCCACCTTACCACGTCCAAGAGGGCGTGCAAAACGGTGGTTTTTGGATACAGTCCCGAATCACATGGAGGCAATGAGCGATAGGAGGGGATTCGTCTCTCCCGGTATAGGGAGTTGATGTTGCGCTGTGTTCGATTGGCTATAACCTGAAATCCCTGGCCAGGGTTGCTGAGATTTACTGGTAAGTGTTACCAGTAGTTTCTTGAACTGTTATAGACCTCATATCGACACGACTTATCGAGCTATTGGGGTCTGACGTTTACCACCCCTAGGCGAGATATGCGACATATCAGATGATCATACCGGACTGTACGGTAAGTGTTACTGGTTGGATTCACAGGAGTATGAGCGGGCTTGCTCGTCGATCTTCTGATCGATCAATACCCGGGTGGCCGTTACGTTTAGCAGACCGCTTGCGGCTTGTGGGTGCTTGATATGATCATCATCTGCTACCGGCGTATTGACGAGTCTTTAGAGTCCTACACAGAGGTTTCCTGGCTCAAGCGAAACGAAATAGGAGCGCATATGAGATATGTGCGGGACCGAGAATAATGCGTGTATGTGATACCGTATTTCATTCTCGCGATGAATGTGTCGAATGGTTGTGTGCGATATAACCTAGTTATCGAATCAAGGATTGATTCGATAAATCGATACATTGTATACTAGTCGGTTGTGTGCGACATGACCGGATCATTGAATCAAGAGTTGATTTAATGATTTAATGGATAACTATATATTTGATATATTACTTTGCATTAACTAGTACTGGTTCACTTTAAATGGATTTTCTCACTCGGATGTGCACATTGTATATGTGATATATTTTTGTGCACTTGATTGTATCATGTTTGATGATACATGTTTGCTAGGGTTTTTGTGTAAAGAATTAAACCATGGTTATTTAAATGGTTAGGGTTTTGATTATCTTAACTAATTATTTAGGTTATTTCCTTTTTAGGCATGTAAAGAGAAAATGGTTTCTTTTCATTCATGAAGCTTGATGAAGCTTCATGAAGACTTTGACCAAGTGACCATTTTGTCTCATGCTTAACCCTAACCATTCCATTTAACCATGATTAACTCTCTACACATTACCATGGTTAATATTATGATAAGAATGATTTTATTATTCTTTTTGATGATAACTTATCATATTATTCATCTTCTTCTTCTTCTTCTTCACATGAAGAAAGCTTGCCTCATCAATGGCAAGTGAAGAAATCAAGTGAGAAATCCAATTCTAAAGTGAACCCACTTCCTATTTCTTCATCCTCTACCTCTTGCCAAGTAGTATAGGGTGTTTTCTTCACAAGTTTCTTGACTTGGTGAAGTTGGAGCTTGATCTAGTGATGCCTCGACGTAGATCATCTTCGGCATCGAAGCCGACGACCAAGCCCGCCCATTTCTCCGATGAAGCCGATGCTAGAGCCCGGGATTCGATTTGGACAGTGAGGAGACTTCATTGCGGAGCTATGGAGGTGGAGAACCGGATCTACAAAGGTTGAATTTCCGTTCACTTAGTTAAGTTGTTAACTTGTTGCTTGTTTCGCCTAAATATCTAGTTAACGATCCGTATTAGGGTTTCTCGGCACTTGTAATTTTTGAAATTGGCATGGTTGATACCTTGTGAGACCTCATTAGTGTGCCTAGGAACCCTACAATTCTTGCATGCGTAAGCTATAGGTTTTGACCTAGGTGTGATTCATGCGACGTTTTGGTTTTCGTGCATGATTTCTGTTTGCAATACTATATGTGATATGTAGGTACCCCCACGTGGACTTCGAGACGAAGAGGATGAGCATGGCGTCATCGACTCTAGCAAGCGAAGATCAGGTAAGTAGATATATATCTATGGGGGAAGTCGGGTGGATGGCATATAGCACCCCCGCAGTTCGTAGTGTAGTATACGATATATATACTATATTATGATTATGTGTCGTGAAACTTGGATGATTAGTAAGTATGATATTTAGATGTTCATGGGTTAGTTTTAGTGTATTAGAAGTAACTTAGTTATTTTCATAGTCGCGAACCCTAGTATAAGGTTTGCATACACTCACACCCACACACTCGCATGCATTTTATTATTTGTGCGTATATGGGGATATGTATACACACACAGGGGTATGGGACTATGCATATATATATATATATACGTATACATATAATTAGATGATGAGGATAGTACATGGTATTTGGAGATGAGTCGATGAGATTGGGCATGGTGCCATGAGATCGGTGATGTGATATGGTTCGTATTATGAGATACAACATGATGTGATAGCGGGTCCTTTGGCGATGTGTTTTCAGACACACGCATATATATTATTGATGGTATCAGTATGTACTAGACGTTGATCAGCACCAAGCTCATGATATATGATGATAAGGATACCGGTTGAATAATGAGATAAAAGTGATATTTGACCAATACCCAGATTTGGGATGCCGTACGATAGATTTACCGTACGAGCTATATTGATGATAGATCTGCACTCTTGACTGGAGGATATCATATTATATATATTGTATCGTATATGATACTATTGAGGCGGCATCACCGACTATTGTGTGTGTGTGTGTATCGACTCAGACTTAGGTGGTTTTCCTTACCCTTTCGATCAGTCTGTTAATTTAGTCTAGTAGTTTACTTATAGATGTTAGACTAGACTCGAGTCGTACCTATTTCAAAACTAACGAATCATGAGTATTTTAAAGACAAGCCAAGTGATTCTACGGATATTTCAAAGGACGTACCTTTTCTTAAAAACACCGTAGCCCTATTTTCTAAACACTACGATTCGTGTTATTTCAAATGGCAAAACTGTATGACTCATATTTATATAAATGCAGATTCTTTATTATTGTGTTATTATTCATGTTCCGCATATTTTTATTATTCGCATCGCATTGCATGCTTATTTGCGTTTTTGTAATTATTATGAAACCCATGTTTTCAGGACACCAGTACCATTACCGATGATGCGTATGCTCCACATACACCTGCTTGCCGGCTCACACACATCATCATCGGTAATTGGCATGTTATGTACACTTTAGAGAATATTAATTCATTGATATCGCTTGTTAGCTAATAGTTCCGACATGATACTAGTGAGCCTGCCATTATATAATAGCATAAACATTGCATTTATTTATTGCGTTATTTCATGCATATATATTCATATATTCATTGCCATACAATAATTTTGGGGTCTGTCCGGATCGCCGGAGTCTAGTATTCCTCATTTATTTACATATTGCGTTCGGATTTCCATGAGATTTCTGGATTTAGAGAAACCGTAAAGATTTTATAAACTGATTATCACTTTCAAGAGATAAAAGTACGGTTTTCTCGTGATATGATTTGTGATATGTCCACCATGAGTTTTCTCGGCTCTTGAGCGATATCATACACCCGATTCGAGGAGGAGGAGGAACCGTCTGTGGGTCCATGGTTGTCTCGATACGGTACCCCGAGAAGAGAAGGTCGCAGATGATGGCATTGAGCCTGTAACAGGGGAGCACTATTGACCGGTGATTTTAGTGTGACTCGACGGATATCCAAAGGATACCGATCAGAGTTGGGCCAGTCCGGATAGCCGGAACCTAAGGCCAGTCCGGATAGCCGGAGCCCGAGATATTGGATATTGGGATATATGTTTTGTGTCGATGTTAGACACCGATTTATGTTGATTTCATTGATGATACCTCGTTTTAAATATACAGAAATCTCACTATATTACGAAAACAGTTTTCCTTTCATGATGTATTCTGTTTTCGTTATATTGCATTCATATCTCATATTTATGATATGTTATTATCTGAGGCATTGGCACGAGCACATGGTATTACACTTATGTATAGATGTTTACCCTTGCCACCTTATCATAATTCAGACTTTATCATTTTGTGGATATATATATATATATTATGATCGTATTGATCTAGGATTGAGTCATACATACGATTTTTGCTCTGTGATGTTTTCTACTCACGAGTTGTCAACTCACCCCGTTATGGCACAGTTTCTTGCAGGTTTTGCTGTACAGGTTTCGTTGCGGCTTTGCTGGCTCACTGCTTTCATTCCGGGTGATTGCCTTGGTAGGTGGGTTCACTCGCATCGTGACCACCATTGTACCTTTATTTATATTTCTGTTGTATCTAGTAAACTCCATCAACCAGACTGTATTATTTATTAACCTTAGAAGACCAGTTGTATATTCTTTCGACCTTAGAGTCGCGTTTTGTATTATTATGGTTTTCATGTTGATTTTGAGTTTCCTTTTGCGTTTTGATCCCCGCCCTTCGGCGTTGTATATTATACTGCTTGATTGATTGTGACCGTCAATTGACGAAGAGCTAGTTCCCGCTTGGGGATGCCTTTATTCATATTATTCATGTTGTACCCCTTTTAGGGCCAGTATTTATAAAGGAAACTCTGCCGAAATTTTCAGAAAAGACTTGAAATTTAAAAAATGCATATTTCGGCTTATGTTATTAAAACTACTTGCTTTTAAATAAGTTTTCTTCACTTTTTCCTTAAAATGGTTTAGATTTCTGGGATTTTTTGGCTTGCAAGAATTAGATGGGGTCCTATAGACTTCATATGATTCATGTGCCAGTCACGTGCCATTTTAGGTCGTGACAAAATTGGTATCAGAGCGCTAGGTTAACCTTGGTTCGAGTCTATGTTTGACTATGCGGAGCCTAGAGCGTTTATATATACGGAATCTAGGCTTGACCTTAGGAAACTTAGACTTGGTCGAGGGAGTATTAGACTCGAAATTTCGTCGCGTAGGTTGACCTTGGTTGATGGAGTAAGTGACTTTAGGAGAGTGACGTACCGTGTGTATGTTCCACGGCATACTTACGATACGCTACTCCGCTTAAGAAGCCTTAGGATTTACATTTTCTTGCACAGCATTATATTCATTCCTATGATCTATCCTCATCGATATTGGTTTATGGTTTTGCTGCCACGATTACACGGGCATAGAGAGCTACGGCTAGAGTTGCGGTCAGCACGAGCTCATCACGGACGAGGACTGACCAGGGTATGATTCCAGGGACACACGATTGCATATATGTATCGTCCTATTGTGTTTTCGCGCCATGAGCGTTTGATGGATCGCTTTTACAAGATTTCTTGGACGTGCAGATCAGCACTAGAGGATTGGGCCACTACTAGAGGCCAGCCAGAATGTGATGACCGTCGATGCACCGATTATACTTGATGATTGAGGTACTGTTCAGCATGCGGACAGATGAGCCAGTTGTTGCTGTGAATAACGAGATATCGCCCCAAATGTTTGAAGCTATTGCCGCATGAGTTGTACTTAGAGATATGATAGAAGATCGCTAGTCACCCAAGGAAGAATGACTAGGACATGTGATTCGTTGCCTACCCTGATGCTAGGTCATCAGATTGATTGATTCCAGCTAGAGAAGACTTCACGCAGGTACGTTGGAAGTCGAGAGAAAACGATCGAATGTCAGAAACCCATTTTTCCAAGTTTAAAGTATTCCGAAAAACATGCAAGTAAATCCGTGGACCCTCTAGAAGAATGAAACCCTAACTCGATATAATGACCATGGGAACGCTTTTGAACCTTAGGGTTTGCAGTAGTTCAGCGGTGCCATTAATAAGGCTTAGGTTTGCCCTTCTACGGCTGGTCCATAGGTACTGTGGCATGTACTAGAATACTATTAAACTGTACTCAAGATGTTGAGCTCTTGGGGGACTATGGAACCTTGACAAATCAATCGAAAGGTTCGACGTCATCTGGATATCATGTGATGGGATACATTGCTTGGGAGACTCCAGATACGAGTATAGCTATTGGAGTACAGTCCATGCAGCCACGAAGAGACGAGTCCGAATCATTCGACATTTGAGAAAAGTTGAGCAAGAGGTTCGTACGAGATCTTGATGAGATGACGTTCTATTTCACTAACATCAGAGATGGGATACGCATGCAGAGGCATTGTATATGGATATATCTTCCAGAAGGAGTCGCGATGAGTATGCAGCTGTTCCGGAACAAGAAACAGATTTAGTAAAAGATGATAATTTCCGGGCAGTTCGGCAGAAACGAGATTCGGGAGAGATCCCGGCAAGATCTTTCTGGAATACAATACGAGAAGACTTTGACCCAGGATCGGTCATAGTACGCACACCTAGTAGGCCAGAGTTCGGCACCGTCGACGAGACATGTTATGAGTGATCATGATAGTTGGCCAGAGATATTTAGAGGATGTGCTAGAGTGGGACTGTTTCCGCCATCTTTGATTTCGGTATTTTGGGCGATTTATTTGGATGATTGAGATTTTGTGCACCACAGTTGCACTTGACTTCGATTTGATGTCATTCGAGATGTTGATTTGATTTCATACCTATGGTATGCATGTGATTTGACTTATGCTTTCAGCATAGTTTTCATGCACTTTTAGTATTTTGATTCGATTTTGTGCACGCTGATGCACATGGTTGTGAGATTATATACTACGGTATAACTGATTTGGATTTAGATTGAGATGTGTTGTATACCGTCGTTTTTGATTGTGATACTCGATTTTTTTTTTCGTGCACCTTGTGCACTTGATTTGGATTTTGCGCAGACTTGACGCGCTTGATGCGATTTTGGTGTACATCAGATCCACTAAATCGAGATTCTTCGTGCATATCAGATGCACCTGGTATTGCTGTCAGGCACACAACGTTGCCCTCGACAGGTGTTTCGTGCACACCCGTTGCACTTAGATTTTTTTTCCTGTGCACATGTATGGCACATTCATGGATTTCAATTTTCGTGCGCACCAGACGCACGTGGCATTCTTATATACATTTTGGGATTGATTTCTTTTGGAGCAATACGTTTTATGGTATTTACTATTTGATATAGTAGCTGAGCAAGGCTAGTCCAAGGACAGTACCTGAATATATTTTGCATGCATTGATAGTTATCGAAGGGATTTCCAAAAAGGAGCTATAGTCTCAGTATTTACCTACGTGTCCGAGATGACACGAAAAATGTTACAAGGAAACCCTTCTAAATTATTTTTCAAAACGGTGTGACGTGTATATTAAACAAAAGGTGTGTATATATATATATATATACAAGAAACGTCCGCCACTGTGCCGCGATATGCGCATCGCATAGCAACTTGAAAAGGGTTTGGCATGCATTTCTTTTAGATGTTTTAACGATGTTTACATGTATAGTTGATGTATATTATTTTGGTTTTTGTATTGGGCTTTGACATTGGTGTCTTCGCCATAACTCCAATGATTGCGGGATGCTTGACGGAGTTTTGATTTTGGATTATATGCTCATTTTTCATGCGCATGCATTGCACTACAACGTGTTTTATGTATTTATGATTTTGGAGCCCTGACGACTTGGTTATTTTACTGAATTGTTTTACTATTTGAGGGGTTTAAATTTAAATTTGGGGACCGAATTTCTTTAAGGGGGAAGACTGTAACATTTCAGAAAAATAAAATATTATTTTTGGGAATTTTTATAATTAAATAATAAATATTTTGAATATTTTATTTATGCGGTATAATTAAATACCGATAAATCGGGAAATATTTGGAAAATTATAAGAATTTTTGAAATGAGGGTGTTTTATTTGATTTAAGCAAATTATGAAATTTTATAATTAATTATATACAATTTTAATGCTAATCGTGATTAAATATTGCTAATCGTGCATTAAGCTAGTTTTGTGCATGCGTCATGCACCAAGTCATTTTTCACACTTGTTACATTTTCCTTCATGGCTTTTCTTTGTTTTGGGTTGGTTTTTAAATGAGAAAAGAGAAGAGAAAAGGAAACAAATGAAAAGAAAAAGAAACGGAAAAATGATAAAGAAAATAGGTATGAGCATGAAAGAGAAGAGAGAGAGAGAGAGGTGAGGGGTCAAACTTGACCATGGCTCATTATTTCCCTCCATTATTTTTCTTCATCTTTTCTCCTCCCCTTCACTCATGGCAGTCCCATCTCCCTCCTCCACTACAACCCTCACAACACACCCAAAAACAACTCTAAACATTATCCCCCTTTCACAAAAAACATGCACAAGCTTCCTACAAACACTTTGGACCACGAAAAATCGGATTTTGAAGACTTGGGCCAACTCAAGAAAATTTTTGAGTTGCTAAATGAGGTAATTTCTGCACCATTAGTATAGTATTTCAATTCCTTAAGAATCCATACATGTTTAGTATCGATATTGAGTGGTTTTGGGAACTTAGAAAATTCCTAGTTAGGGTTTGAGGGATTCTTGAGTTGTTATAGTGTAATTGAGATTAGTAGAGACCATACAACCCCTTTAAGGTGTGATTAGAGACTTAAACCATAGACTTAAACCCTGCAGCACGAACCTAGAAACCCCGATACCGTATTTTTCTGGAAATTGTGAGGGGAAATTGATATCTGCTAACACCCGGAGACACTAGGATTTATTTTGCAAACACTGTGAGTCAGGCACCCAGGAAGCTACCACAGAGACCCGAACCCCAATGCCCTCCACTTGGCCGCAATTTTATTCATCCTGGCTGCAAATTGCAGCCAGGTTAGGATTGTTTGGCCCCTTGTTTCTTCTGTAGCTCCTATATCAGTTAACTAGACCCTTTACATATGCAAAATTGGCTAATTTCAGCTAGGGTAAAATCTGGGACCATTTTTCTAAGTTGCTGCATTGTTTTACGACTTCGTTTTAACATGAATTTTGGTATTTGTGTTTCATCTCGATCACTTGACGTTTGCACGTCAATCTCGAGGGTTGTTGGGTCATTCTTGCATGCGTAAGCTATAGGTTTTGACCTATGTGTGATTCGTGCGACGTTTTGGTTTTCATGCATGATTTCTGTTTACAATGCTATATGTGATATGTAGGTACCCCCACGTGGACTTCGAGACGACGAGGATGAGCATGGCATCATCGACTCTAGCAAGCGAAGATCAGGTGAATAGATATATATCTACAGGGGAAGTCGGGTGGATGGCGTATAGCACCCCCGCAGTTCATAGTATAGTATACGATATATATGCTATATTATGATTATGTGTCGTGAAACATGGATGATTAGTAAGTATGATATTTAGATGTTCATGGGTTAGTTTTAGTACATTAGAAGTAACTTAGTTATTTTCTTAGTCGCGAACCCTAGTATAAGGTTTGCATACACTCACACACACACACACTCGCATGCATTTTATTATTTTTGCGTACATGAGGATATATGTGTGTACACACACACACACATGGGTATGGTACTATATATATATATATATACATATACATATACTTGGATGATGAGGATAGTACATGGTATTTGGAGATGAGTCGATGAGATTGGGCATGGTGCCATGAGATCGGTGATGTGATATGGTTCGTATTATGAGATACGACATGATGTGATACCGGGTCCTTTGGTGATGTGTTTTCAGACACACGCATATATATTATTGATGGTATCGGTATGTACTAGACGTAGATCAGTATCCAGCTCATGATATATGATGATAATGATACCAGTTGAATAATGAGATAAAGGTGATATTTGACCAGTACCCAGATTTAGGATGCCGTACGATAGATTTATCGTACGAGCTATATTGATGATAGATTCACACTCTTGACTGGAGGATGTCATATTATATATATTGTATCGTATGTGATACTATTGAGGCGTGATCACCGACTATTGTATGTGTATGTGTGTATGTGTGTGTATTGACTCAGACTTAGGTGGTTTTTCTTACCCTTTCGATTAGTCTGTTAGTTTAGTCCAGTAGTTTTCTTGCAGATGTTAGACTAGACTCGAGTCACACCTATTTCAAAACTAACGAATCGTGAGTATTTTAAAGATAGGCCAAGGGATTCTACGGATATTTCAAAGGACATACTTTTTCTTAAAAACACCGTAGCCCTATTTTCTAAACACTATGATTCGTGTTATTTCAAATGGTAAAACTGTATGACTCATATTTATATAAATGCAGATTCTTTAATATTGTGTTATTATTCATGTTCCGCATATTCTTATTATTCGCATCGCATCGCATGCTTATTTGCATTTTTGTAATTATTATGAAACCCATGCTGTCTGGACACCAGCACCATTACCGATGATGCGTATGCTCCACGTACACCTGCTTGCCGGCTCATATACACCATCATCGGTAATTGCCATGTCACGTACACTTTAGAGAATATTAATTTATTGATATCGCTTGTTAACTAACAGTTCCGACATGATACTAGTGAGCCTGCCATTATATGATAGCTTAGACATTGCATTTATTTACTGCGTTATTTCGTGCATATATATTCATATATTCATTGCTATACAATAATTTTAGGGTCATTCCAGATTGCCGGAGCCCAGTATTCCTCATTTATTTACATATTGCGTTATGATTTCGGATTTCCATGAGATTTCTGTATTTAGAGAAACCACAAAGATTTTATAAACTGATTATCACTTTCAAGAGATAAAAGTGCGGTTTTCTCATGAAATGATTTGAGATATGTCCACCATGAGTTTTCTCGGCCCTTGAGCGATATCATACACCTGATTCGAGGAGGAGGAGGAACCGTCTGTGGGTGCATGGTGGACCCGGTACGGTACCCCGGGACGAGAAGGTCACAGATGATGGCGTTGAGCCTGTGACAGGGGAGCACTACTGACCGGTGATTTTAGTGTGACTCGACGGATATCCGGAGGATACTGATCGGAGTTGGGCCAGTCTGGATAGCTGGAGCCCAGGGGCCAGTCCGGATAGCCGGAGCCCTAGATATTGAGATTTGAGGTATTTGGGATTTTATGATATGGGTCAGTCCTGATAGCCTGAGCCCGAGATATTGGATATTGGGATATATGTTTTGTGTTGATGTTAGAAACCGATTTATGTTGATTTCATTGATGATATCTCGTTTTAAATATACAGAAATCTCACTATATTCTGTTTTCCTTTCATGATGTATTCTGTTTTCATTATATTGCATTCATATCTCATATTTATGATAAGTTGTTATTTGAAGCACTGGCACGAGCACATGGTATTACACTTATGTATAGATGTTTACCCTTGCCACCTTATCATACTTCAGACTTTATCATTTTGAGGATATATATATGTACATATATATATATATATACATATATATATATATACATTTATATATATATATATATACATTTATATATATATATATATATATATTATGATCGTATTGACCTAGGATTGAGTCATATATACGATTTCTGCTCTGTGATGTTTTCTACTCACGAGTTGGCAACTCACCCCCGTTGTGCCACAGTTTCTTGCAGGTTTTGCTGTACAGGTTTCGTTATGGCTTTTCTGGCACACTGCTTTCATTCTGGGTGATTGCCTTGGTAGCTGGGTTCACTCGCATCGTGATCACCATTGTACCTTTATTTATATTTCTGTTGTATCTAATAAACTCCATCAACCAGACTGTATTATTTATTAACCTTAGAAGACCAGTTGTATATATTCTTTCGACCTTAGAGTCGTGCATTGTATTATTATGATTTTCATGTTGATTTTGAGTTTCCTTTTGCGTTTTGATCTTCGCCTTTCAGCGTTGTATATTATATTGCTTGCGTGATTGTGACCGTCAATTGACGAAGAGCCAGCTCCCGCTTGGCGATGCCTTTATTCATATTATTCATGTTGTACCCCTTTTGGGGCCAGTATTTACAAAGGAAAATCTGCCGAAATTTTCAGAAAAGACTTGAGATTTTAAAAATGCATACTTCGGCTTATGTTATTAAAACCACTTGCTTTTAAATAAGTTTTCTTAACTTTTTCCTTAAAATGATTTAGATTTCTGGGATTTTTTGGCTTACTTGAATTAGACGGGGTCCTATAGATTTCATATGATTCAAGTGCCAGTCACGTGCCATTTCAGGTCGTGATACAATCGTCTTGGAAAAAGACACAAATTCTGCTATTCATGTGCAGCGGTTGTTCGATTATTCCCGAACTTAAGAATTTCAAAAGTTAAATCTGTAAGGATTGTCTAGCACCCTATAATGAGTTTTGAAGCATCACATGTCCAAAAGTTTGAATTTTGATGGTGCTAAACAAGCATGCAAAGGAATCGATCCTAGAAAATTAGGGTTTCGAAATATAAAGCGAACAAAACTAGGGTTTCGAGACTACAACCTTTGTAGCTCCCTTTCACTGGACTCCTTGGTCTCTAGGGTGTTGAATGGAGGTCCTCTTGAAGTCCTCTTGCGTCTACGACGATCCACCCGGAGTTCCCCGTCCAAGCTCGCAACTTCGCAAAACCGAAGAGAACACTCTAAACAAGTAGGCTAAACTTGCATAGAATGATGTTATGGTTTAGAATCTCACTTCAAAAACCTTTCTTTAAGTGTGTTTTACTCACAAGAAAAACCTAGAGAGCAAATGGTGAAGGAGGATGAAGATGGTGGTTTTTCTTTTTAGCAAGTGTAAAAGATAAAAGATGACCACTCAAAAAAGAAATGAAATATAACCTTTTATATTTTATTCCTTTTTACATCCAACCATGGTTAAGTGATGGAGAGTTTATTTAATTTGAGTTTTAAATGATAAAGAGAAGGATAACCCAAGGTTAGAGGTAGGTGAGCTTGGTTAGGTTAGAAGAAGAATGTAGAAGCTAGTAAAGATTATCCTTTTCTTTTTAATTTTGTTTTAAATACAAAATCAAATAAAAAACCATTACTTAATCCATGGTGTGAGTCTTATATTGCCACCATTTCCATGTGCTAACAACCATGATAGATGGGTGTATGTACGTATGCATGTATGCACATCCACATGTGCATGAAACTAGAATGAAAGAAAGAAACACATGCATGCATGCATACATCCATCAAATTCTAGAAAGGTTTCAAGTGAGAAAACTAATGGTTAGATGATAAATCAACACTTGATTTATCAATCCGGTCATATCTCATATGACCCCACCAAAAGCAGGCCACCCGATCAATGTTCGGTATCATATACGCACATTTTAATGGGGTGCATGCGCATATCGCATACGCGCACCACAACGTTTCACCTGGACTGGGTAACTCCTTTATGGGACTCTAAGACTCGTCAATACGCCGGCAGAGGGTGATGATCATATCAGGTACCCCCAAGCCGCAAGCGGTCAGCTAAACGTAACGGCCACCCGGGTATTGAGCGATCAGAAGACAACAAGCGAACCTGCTACAACTCCCGTCGAGCCAACCGGCAACACTACCGTACAGTCCGGTCTCTTCGTCAGATATGCCGCATATCGAGCCTAGGGATGGTAACGTCGACCCTAATAACTCAATAAGTCATGCCGGTGAATGGTCTATAACAGATCGAGAAACTACTGATAACACTTATCAGCAATTCTCAGCAGCCCTGGCCAGGGACTTACTGATATAACCAGTCGGGCACAGTACAACATCAACTCCCAATACCGGGAGAGACGAAACCTCTCCTATCGCTCATTGCCTTCGTGTGTCTCGGGACTGTACCCAACGGCCACCTGTTTGCACGACTCAGTAGAGCCGTGGTAGGGTGGTAATCAAAGTACAGTAGGAGAACACACAAGACTCCATGACGATCTCGGGTCTACAGACTAACCTGTACCAGTGTCACCTGAGAACTGCTATCCGACGATAGATATAATTCCATATAGGAGTTCTCGGTGAGTCCGTCCAGTGTACTCAGTCAGCACTGAGCACCCGTATATGATCTTGATGTCAAACATCGATGAATGTGGGAACATCCATCGCCCATCATATGGGTCTAGTATCATATACGCTAGTCTACTCTGGTATATCAATGCCCCGTCTCGATATACCTACGACTAGGAACTTTCCAGGATATGCTTATAGACTACAGATGTCCCACTAGTATGATCTCCATCATAATCAGAGCAGTCAAGCCAATATCCTCAGGGCTTTATCAGCATGTATGAGTGAATAATAAGCATGATCAAATCAACATGTCAGATAAAGAAGAACCAGATAGCATACTATCATGTCGAGCAAGAATGCATACTGAATATATATACATGTATAGATACATCCACTATCACATAATGGCCTCTAGGGCATACATATATCCAACAATCTCCCACTTGCACTAAGGCCAGTTATTGGCGTATCTCATACCCAACATCTCAAAAAGTCGCTCATGCTGCGGCTGAGGGAGGGCCTTGGTGAATGGATCCGCGGCGTTATTCTTTGTGTCTACCCTCATAATCTCGATCTCGCGGCGATCTACAATCTCCCGGATCAAATGAAAACGCCTCAGGATGTGTCTGGACCGCTGATGGGATCTGGGCTCCTTGGCTAACGCCATAGCCCTATTATTGTCACAATACAAAGGTATTGGATCAATAATGGTTGGAACTACTCCTAGCTCCGAGACGAACTTCTTCATCCAGACGGCTTCCTTGGCGGCATCATTTGCAGCAATGTACTCAGCTTCCATCGTAGAATCTGCAACGGTATCTTGTTTGGAACTCTTCCAACTCACCGCCCCTCCATTGAGGGTAAATAAAAACCCAGAGATAGATTTGCTGTCGTCCTTATCGCTCTGGAAGCTCGAATCGGTAAAGGCCTCCATTTGGAGATCTCCATTACCATACACCAAGAACAATTCTTTAGTCCTTCGCAAGTACTTAAGAATGTTCTTCACAGCTGTCCAGTGATTCTTTTCTGGGTTGGATTGATACCTGCTTACAACACTAAGTGCATAAGCTACATCTGGGCGTGTACATAACATCGCATACATTATAGATCCTACTACCGAAGCATAGGGTATAATACTCATGCGAGCTCTCTCTTCATCGGTCTTTGGTCAAGAATCCTTGGAGAGAGTGACCCCATGGCAAGCAGGTAAGGCACCCCGCTTGGAGTCTTCCATACTAAACCTTTTTAGGATGGTGTCAATGTACCTGGTTTGGGACAATCCCAATAACCTTTTGGATCTATCCCTATAGATCCTTATGCCCAGAATGTATGTGGCATCACCCAGGTCCTTCATGGAGAACCTTAGTGACAAGAAAGATTTGACCGACTGTTGCATAGGAATATCATTTCCTATCAGAAGAATATCATCCACATACAATACGAGAAATGTGACAGCTCTTCCTACAGCCTTCTTATAAACACAAGGTTCATCTGGATTTTTGATGAAATCAAACTCTTTGATGACATCATCGAAACAGATGTTCCAACTCCGTGATCCCTGCTTTAACCCATATATGGATTTAAGCAATTTACATGCTTTCCCGCTGCTCCAACTGTCAATAAAGCCCTCTGGCTGATCCATATAAACTCATTCTTCTAAATTTCCATTCAGAAATGCGGTTTTAACGTCCATCTGCCAGATTTCATAGTCGTAGTGAGCAGCAATAGCAAGCAGGATCCGAATGGATTTAAGCATGGCTACGGGAGAAAATGTCTCGTTATAGTCCAAACCTGGTCTTTGACGAAAACCGTGTTAGTGTATATGCCCTAGAGGCCATTACTGTATCATACTAGTTTGTATATTACTTGATGGAAGCTTGGGATATTCACAGTTGTATATACAATCTTGCTCGAAATGGTAGTATGCTACTTGGTTTGTCTCTGCTTTAATATGTGCATGTGTTTCTTTTAGCATATCGCTGATATACATATTAGTAGAGCCCTTAGGATCTTTGCTTGATTACCAGCGTTGTGATGGCGCTCACACTCATGGGAGCTGGGTGATCTATAAGCACATCCTTATACAGGTCCCTAGTCGTTGGACTATCGAGACAGGGCATCGATACTCCGGAGTAGACTAGCGTATGTGCTTCTCATCCCAGCATGGGAGACGGTCTGTCCCACAGCCGTCAGTACGTCGTACTTGAGATAGTATGCGGGTGCTCGTTAGGTTACGCGTACACTGGACAGGACTCGTCGGGAACTGTTGGTTGGTATTATACCTATCGTCAGTTATCAGTTCCCAGGTGACATGAGTACAGCTTAGTCCGCTGACTTGACACTGTCACTTCGCCTCGAGTGTGTTCCCACTGCACTTTGATTACTACCCTACCACGGCTCAAAGGAGTCGTGCAAACAGGTAGTTTTTGGGTGCAGTCCCGAAGCACTTGGAGGCAGTGACGGTTAGACAGGATTCATCTCTCCCGGTATTGGGGGTTGACATCGCGCTGTGTCCAGGAGAGCCATTACACGAGTAGTCCCTGGCCAGGGCAAGCGAGATATACTGGTAGGTTTCCAGTGTTATCTCAGGGTGTTCTGGGCTACACTCCGACACGACTTGTACCGCTATTAGGGGACTGACGTTCACCGCCTCCCTAGGCCCGCCATGCGATGTATCAGACGAACAGACCGGACTGTGCGGAGATTGTCACATACAGGCTCAGTAGGAGTTCAGATGGGGTTCACCTCGTCAGTCTTCTTATCGACATCTACCTGGGGACCGTTACGTACAGCTAGTGCCGCTTGCGGTCTGTGGTTAAACCCACTGCCAGCGTAGTATCGAGTCTTTAGAGTCCCACACAGAGAGCTATTCGCCTTTAGGCAAAATGAGTAGAGGTTGCATGGTTTTGCGACAGGGTTCGTTCACATCCGCGCACTTGTGCACGTTTGCTGTCCGGACAGCTTATACTAGCGGGCTTTGGTTTAAGCCAGATCCTAGTATAGATTTGGGATTGGTTTTTTCTCTTTGTATTCGTGTTCCTCGGATCACGAATACGGGTGCGTATGCACAGTTGCTTGAGACAGAGGGAGAGGACTTTGATTAGGGTTAATGACTATTGTCATTTTATTAACCCTAATGCTTATGTGTGTATTATTGTTAATTGATATTAGTTTAATAATTGTGCATGGTTATGGTTGTTGACCATTTGACCTATCTTGACTTGTTGACCTTGTTGACACTTTGACCATCATCATTTCATTTGGAAGATGCTCTTTGATCCTTGCAATTTACATTAAAAATGAAATGATAATGGTCATGTCTTGATTAACCATGACAATTATCTAGCTAATTATCTAATTACAATAATTCACACATATATGTGAGAATGGTTCATATTATTCTCATTCTATCATTTACTTTCTCTCTCTTGTTCTTCCTCTCCCTCAAGCTCTCCCCTCTCATGTGTTGAGAAACACTTGAGCTTGAGAAAAACCCTCTCTTGATAATCTCTACTCTCATCTAGGGTTCAAGGATTAGCACTTCTTGCACCCTAGTTACTTCTAGCTTGGAGTTGAAACCAAAGGTCGAGGCTTTCGGGTGGATCTTTCTTCGACGTGAGAAGACGACTAAGGTGACCTCTTTCCACCACTCCAAGGAGCAAGGAGAGAAGGACATAAAGCCCAAGGTATAACCTTTCTAGCACTTAGCTAGTTTCTAGTTAGCTTTAGCTTGTTTTTGTTTAGCAAAGATCCTTCATAGTCAAGTCCATGTTGCCTAAGCTCATAAAAATTCGATTTTTATTCCGTTTTCCGCCTTCCCGAAAGCATCGGGGTGGGCAACGTGGACTTACAGTGGTATCAGAGCCTAACTAAACATAAACTAGCTAGGTAGTAGAGTGTATCGAAGTTCGAATCGGAAAAATCGAAAAACCGAGTTTTCAAAACCCTAAGTTTCTGTTAAATTTTTTTCTGTTCAAAACAAAATAAATCATACTCCAAAAATCATCTCAGGATTTTGTGAAGAAAGCCACCAAAAACGATCCAAAGATTCGACCAAAGAGCCGCGATTCCGCGGCAATAGCAAGCTATTGCCGCGCAACCGCGGCCATCTTGGCTCTTCTCTGGGTCGAGTTTGGTGCAGTGTATTTCTGGCTTGGTTTTAGGATTTTTAAGATGGTTTATATGTGCCCAGATTTTCCAGAATAGAAATTTGTTTTTGGGGGCCTATAAATCCGTATTTTTTTCGAACTTCAATACACTTTGACTAAAAGGTTATATCTGTGATGTTTATATGTATTGAACATTGGCTAATCGCTATATGTCGATTAGTCGGGGTTATACATATCTGTGATCTGTGATTGATGATGGTATGTGTATATGAATGGGTTGGATTATCGCGGATGAATAGCCGGGGTGGGTGTGAGATGAGTGTTGCTTTTTCTTTCATTCATTGTAATATGTAAATTGATGTAATATTATTATTTGTTTGGCCGCACAACCGGGTCGGGGTTGTAGCCGTCATTGTATAATTCTTTTTACTGTTTTTGCTTCTAGGAAAGACCCATGGAGGGGGTGCACAAACTACCGGGTATCTCGAAGTGTCGAGTGGCCTACTCACGGTGGTGAGGGAGGTTGCTTCACTTCGGGTACTTGGCGGGTAGTTTGCCGCACCCGTAGGGGTCTTGGGTGGGGTATTGGCTATTCACCGCGACCGTGTAATCCGCTTTTCGTTGCAGGCTCGAACGGATTGCGGATTCCTAGTATATCCAATGTATTCATCTGTGATCTGTAATGTCTATCATTGCTATATATTTATATATGATAACTATTTAGGCGTTGCTTATGTTTTACAGCCGCGCTAGCCCAGCCCCCGCTCAGTCGTTAGTTAAGTAACCTAACGGGTGATGACGATGCCCCGTGGCGAATGCGAATGGCATAAGCGTACGTCATATTTTGGTTGTTTTCTGCAATGGTAGGCTTAAATGATGGGACGCATTAAAAGAACTAATGCAAGAAAATAAACCAAGTAAAAGTCGTTGGAACACTTTGAAAACCACTCGGTTCTTTTCAAAAACCAGCATTTTAAATGCGGAGCTTGAACCACTCTTTTTTAAAAGCTATCTCGTTCCATCGATCATATCAAGTTCACTACGTTCACGGTTTCGCCAAAACCATTCGTAGCCCTCCGTCATTTCGGTTAAATATTCAGTAGTATTCAAGCTATGTATTTTGACCTTCGCCAAGGCATAGTGATTGGTAGCTGCTGAATATTTATCTGTAGCATAGATAGATGCGTTGGTTTGGGACAGTTGTACTACTATTTTGGCCTTCGTCAAGGGTATGTACGGGTGGGTTCAAATTAACCTGGATAATGACGGGTAGAACTTGACATGTGACTTATGATATGTTGGCCTTCGTCAAGGTCATAAGAGCATGGGGCAAAAATCCACATCGAGAGTTTCTTAAGTACTGAAACTTCCTAGCGCTGCATACCATTTGGAGTGTGATGATTCTGGTAGGATTCCTTCAGTTTTATCACGCGATGATATTTGGATCCCGATCCTACTGTGAGTATATGCTACTCCTCGGGAACTTTCTCACTTAACGATCAATGCTATAAACCAAGTAGGTGTCTAGAAAGGTGTTAGCGGGGCTATGCCCACAGGGAAAAGAGGTTACTTAATTAAGGAACTTCACGAAAGCGTTGGAAAACCTCCCTCGAAGTACCGACACTGGCCTGGCTGAACGGTTAAGCAAGTATTGTACGGTGAGAAAGATCCCGACTAATTCTTCCTTTGTGGTTTGAGGAGGGATTCGAGAGACAGTGGGAACCATCCTGTTTAGATAAATTAAAAACCAATCTAAACTAGCAAGAGCATCATGCTAAGTGTTTTCTTCTCTCTCTCTTAATTGCAGCGACCCTGTGACCACACCTAGGTTACATCTAGATAATAAAATGACTGAATCTGACTGTTATGACTGGCAAAGGTCTGTCCAGATGTCCATTGCCCAGGACAAGCTGGAACACCTCTTGACTGATCCAACCCCTGCCGTCTCAGGTCCAGTTTCCCCTGTCACGGATATTGATATTCGTAGGACATCGGAAGAAGACTGTGCGAAAGCCAAGTGCCTCGTGTTAGCCTCAGTTGATGGTATATACCAGAGGCAGCATGAGAAGATGGACTCAGCTTCTATCTTCCTCCATAATAAAGATTTATATGGAGAGCAATCTCGTATCGCAAGATATGAGACCTCGAACGAATTGCTTCCAGCGAGGTTGGCTATCGGGTCATCTGTAAGGGGCAACGTCCTTACAGAGACTAGCTCTTTTGAGCTCTCGGACCTGAAGACCACGTTGAAGAACGGGTCAGATGCTGACTCAGTTCAACAGTCTCTACCTACTACCCTAAAGGAAACTAGGGAAGTAGAAAGAAAGGGAAGGGCAAAAGTTTTAGGAACAGATGTAGTAAAAGAAGGATGTTCCTATTGTTACGGGAATGAACATGGGCAGAAGGATTGCAGGGCTAGTAAAGCCAGTAGCCAGAATTCGAAGCATGTTGTGGCTTCGGCTTCGGGTGTGTTTGTGATAGAGAATTGTATGTCAGTTAACCCTACTTCCTGGGTATTGGATACCGGATCAGGATCTCATATCTGTAATTCGTTACAGCCTTTGAGAAACCGTAGGGTTATCAGGAAAGGTGATATGACTCTCAGGGTTGCTAACGGAATGAGCATGTATACTGAATCCGTAGGGGAATATCATCTAGTACTGACAACTGGGCAGATATTGATTCTGCGTGACTGTTTTTATGTACCAGGTGCGACTTGTAACATCATATCTGTATCCTTACTTTCTAAGGAAGGATATGATTTTACTTTTGTAAGCGATGTAGTAAACATCCACCTAAATCAAGTGCTGATTGGGTCAGGTATATTGAAATACGGTATATACGTTTTGAATCAAGCTCAGGTCTTCAGTGTCCAGAACACACTTAAAAGAAAGTCTCCGGAATTAAATCAGGCTTTCTTATGGCATTGTAGACTGGGTCACATTAATGAGACACAGTTGACAAAGTTACATAAAGAAGGATACTTAGATCCGTTCGAGTACCAGTCTTATGCCACTTATGAATCTTGTCTCATGGGAAAGATGACAAAGATTCCGTTCACTGGACACGGAGAAAGAGCGAGCGAGCTCTTGGGACTCATACACAGTGATGTGTGTGGTCCAATGTCTACACATGCGCGAAGTGGTTATTCATACTTCATTACTTTCACAGATGATTTCTCTAAGTATGGGCATGTCTTCTTAATGAAGCACAAATCCGAGGCCTTTGAGAAATTTCAGGAATACAAGAATGAAGTTGAAAAATAAATAGGCAAAAGTATCAAGGCACTGAGATCTGATCGAGGTGGCGAATACTTGAGTGCCGAGTTTCTGGGCTTCTTAAAAGAGAATGGAATTCTCTCTCAACTTACTCCCCCATACACACCACAACACAACGGTGTATCGGAAAGAAGGAATCGAACCCTATTGGATATGGTTCGATCCATGATGAGTAAGGATGAGTTGCCGCGATCCTTTTGGGGTTATGCACTAGAATCAGCTGCATATCTTTTGAACAAGGTTCCCTCCAAGACTGTGCCTACCACACTATATCAGATGTGGTGTGGGAAGAAACCCTGTCTTAAGTACCTGAAGATATGGGGATGTCCAGCTTTTGTAAAAAAGCAGCATGCGGAGAAGCTCGAGGCACGCTCAGTACTGTGTAAGTTTGTGGGATACCCAAAGAACTCCAGGGGGTATTTTTTCTATTACGCAGAGGAACAAAAGGTTTTTGTTTCTCGTCATGCCCACTTTCTAGAACATCAGTTTTTAGAAAAAGAAGCAAGTGGGAGCGTAGTAGAACTGGAAGAGATTCCAGAACCACAAGCTATTACTGAAAGCTTGGAAGAACCAGAGGTTTCAAGAGAACAGGACATCCCAGCGCCACTCCGCAGGAGTAGTAGGCAGTCTCATCCGCCCGAGAGATACTACGGTTTTCTCATAGACGGGGATAGAGAGGATTGCACCATGGATTATGGTGAGCCTACTAGCTTCCAGCAAGCCATTCAGAGCGGCGACTCGGTAAAATGGCTGGATGCAATGCGGGCCGAGATGGAGTCCATGTACACCAACAAAGTTTGGACTTTGGACTTTGCTCCAGAAGGGGTGAAACCCGTAGGATGCAAATGGATCTTCAGAAAGAAGATTGGTGTAGATGGGAAGGTTGAGACCTATAAAGCTAGACTTGTTGCAAAAGGTTTTCGTCAAAGACCTGGTTTGGACTATGACGAGACCTTTTCTCCAGTGGCTATGCTGAAATCCATTCGGATCCTTCTTGCCATTGCTGCCTTCCACGATTATGAAATCTGGTAGATGGACGTAAAGACGGCTTTCCTAAATGGAAATTTGGAAGAGTGCGACTATATGGATCAGCCGGAGGGATTCATTCAGAGTGGGAGCAGCGGTAGAGTGTGCAAGTTGCTCATGTCCATTTATGGACTTAAGCAGGCATCGCGGAGTTGGAACATCTGCTTTGATGATACTGTCAAAGAATTCGACTTTATCAAAAACCCAGATGAACCATGCATTTACAGTAAGATTGTAGGGAGAACTGTGGTATTCCTCGTCTTGTACGTAGATGACATTCTCCTAATAGGAAATGATATTCCTATGCTACAGTCAGTCAAAGGATTCTTGTCGCAGAGGTTCTCCATGAAGGACCTGGGCGATGCCAACTACATTCTGGGGATCCAGATCTATCGTGATAGATCTAAGAGGATGTTGGGACTTTCACAGTCAAGGTACATCGACACCATACTGAAAAGGTTCAGTATGGAAGATTCCAAGCGCGGTAATCTACCGGCTTGTCACGGGATCACCCTCTCCAAAGAGATGTCTCCCAAGACTGATTTGGAAAGGGATCGCATGTCTATTATACCCTACGCTTCTGCGGTAGGCTCTATAATGTATGCGATGTTGTGTACCAGACCAGATGTAGCATACGCATTGAGCGTTGTAAGCCGGTATCAGTCGAACCGAGGGAAGAAACACTGGATAGCGGTAAAGAACATTCTCAAGTACCTGAGAAGGACTAAGGAGATGTTCTTGGTGTATGGCGAAAAAGACCTCCAGCTTGAGGCCTTTGCTGACTCCAGCTTCCAGAGTGACAAGGATGACTCCAAGTCCATGTCGGGTTATGTCTTTACCCTCAATGGAGGGGCGGTTTGCTGGAAGAGTCCCAAGCAGGAGACCGTTGCAGACTCAACTATGGAAGCGGAGTACATAGCTGCTTGCGATGCCGCAAAGGAAGCTGTCTGGATGAAGAAGTTCCTTACGGAGCTTCAGGTGGTTCCTACCATTGTTGATCCAATACCGCTGTATTGCGACAACAACGGAGCTATAGCTTTAGCGAAGGAACCCAGGTCCCATCAGAAGTCTAGGCACATTTTGAGGCGGTACCACCTGATCAGAGAGATCGTAGATCGCCAGGAGATCGAGGTGAAGAGAGTAAATACGAAGAACAACACTGCAGATCCACTCACGAAGGCCCTACCCCAGACTCAGTTCGAGCGGCTGATCGAGATGATAGGTCTTCGATACGCCTGTACATGGCCTTAGTGTAAGTGGGAGATTGTTAGTGTATATGCCCTAGAGGCCATTACTGTATCATATTAGTTTGTATATTACTTGATGGAAGCTTGGGATATTCACAGTTGTATATACAATCTTGCTCGAAATGGTAGTATGCTACTTGGTTTGTCTCTGCTTTAATATGTGCATGTGTTTCTTTTAGCATATCGCTGATATACATATTAGTAGAGCCCTTAGGATCTTTGCTTGATTACCAGCGTTGTGATGGCGCTCACACTCGTGGGAGCTGGGTGATCTATAAGCACATCCTTATACAGGTCCCTAGTCGTTGGACTATCGAGACAGGGCATCGATACTCCGGAGTAGACTAGCGTATGCGCTTCTCATCCCAGCGTGGGAGACGGTCTGTCCCACAGCCGTCAGTACGTCGTACTTGAGATAGTATGCGGGTGCTCGTTAGGTTACGAGTACACTGGACAGGACTCATCGGGAACTGTTGGTTGGTATTATACCTATCGTCAGTTATCGGTTCCCAGGTGACATGAGTACAGCTTAGTCCGCTGACTTGACACTGTCACTTCGCCTCGAGTGTGTTCCCACTGCACTTTGATTACTACCCTACCACGGCTCAAAGGAGTCGTGCAAACAGGTAGTTTTTGGGTGCAGTCCCGAAGCACTTGGAGGCAGTGACGGTTAGACATGATTCGTCTCTCTCGGTATTGGGGGTTGACATCGCGCTATGTCAAGGAGAGCCATTACATAAGTAGTCCCTGGCCAGGGCAAGCGAGATATACTGGTAGGTTTTCAGTGTTATCTCAGGGTGTTCTGGGCTACACTCCGACACGACTTGTACCGCTATTAGGGGACTGACGTTCACCGCCTCCTAGGCCCGCTATGAGATGTATCAGACGAACAGACCGGACTGTGCGGAGATTGTCACATACAGGCTCAGTAGGAGTTCAGATGGGGTTCACCTCGTCAGTCTTCTTATCGACATCTACCTGGGGACCGTTACGTACAGCTAGTGCCGCTTGCGGTCTGTGGTTAAACCCACTGCCAGTATAGTGTCGAGTCTTTAGAGTCCCACACAGAGAGCTATTCGCCTTTAGGCAAAATGAGTAGAGGTCGCATGGTTTTGCGACAGGGTTCGTTCACATCCGCGCACTTGTGCACGTTTGCTGTCCGGACAGCTTATACTAGCGGGCTTTGGTTTAAGCCAGATCCTAGTATAGATTTGGGATTGGTTTTTTCTCTTTGTATTCGTGTTCCTCGGATCAAGAATACGGGTGCGTATGCACAGTTGCTTGAGACAGAGGGAGAGGACTTTGATTAGGGTTAATGACTATTGTCATTTTATTAACCCTAATGCTTATGTGTGTATTGTTGTTAATTGATATTAGTTTAATAATTGTGCATGGTTATGGTTGTTGACCATTTGACCTATCTTGACTTGTTGACCTTGTTGACACTTTGACCATCATCATTTCATTTGGAAGATGCTCTTTGATCCTTGCAATTTGCATTAAAAATGAAATGATAATGGTCATGTCTTGATTAACCATGACAATTATCTAGCTAATTATCTAATTACAATAATTCACACATATATGTGAGAATGGTTCATATTATTCCCATTCTATCATTTACTTTCTCTCTCTTGTTCTTCCTCTCCCTCAAGCTCTCCCCTCTCATGTATTGAGAAACACTTGAGCTTGAGAAAAACCCTCTCTTGATAATCTCTACTCTCATCTAGGGTTCAAGGATTAGCACTTCTTGCACCCTAGTTACTTCTAGCTTGGAGTTGAAGCCAAAGGTCGAGGCTTTCGGGTGGATCTTTCTTCGACGTGAGAAGACGACTAAGGTGACCTCTTTCCACCACTCCAAGGAGCAAGAAGAGAAGGACATAAAGCCCAAGGTATAACCTTTCTAGCACTTAGCTAGTTTCTAGTTAGCTTTAGCTTGTTTTTGTTTAGCAAAGATACTTCATAGTCAAGTCCATGTTGCCTAAGCTCATAAAAATTCGTTTTTTATTCCGTTTTCCGCCTCCCCGAAAGCACCGGGGTGGGCAACGTGGACTTACAAACCCTTCGCCACAAGTCTTGCCTTATAGGTCTCCACCTGCCCATCTACACCAATCTTTCTTTTAAAGATCCATTTGCACCCCCACAGGTTTCACCCCAGGGGGTACAACGTCCAAAGTCCACACTTTGTTGGTGTACATAGACTCCATTTCGGATCTCATGGCATCCAGCCACTTCACAGAGTCTTTACTCGTGATAGCTTGCTGAAAACTGGTAGGATATCATCATCCATGATGCAATCTTCTCCATTACCATCAATGAGGAAACCATAGTACCTCTCCGGTGGGCGAGAAGTCCTACCGGACCTACGGAGTGGCCGAGGTTCTTCAGTTTCTGCTGCAACAGCTGGTTCAACCAAATCGTCATTTGTAGTTTGTGTCTCTAGAACCTCTTCTAGATCTACCACCTTACCATTATCTTTATCTGTGAAAAACTCTTTTTCCAAGAATGTGGCATACTGAGAAACAAACACTTTTTGTTCCTCTTTGTGGTAGAATAGATACCCATAAGAATTCTTTGGATATCCTACAAAGTTACATAAGACTGACCGTGTCTCGAGTTTGTCCGGATTCTGCTTTTTAACATAGGCCGGGTAACCCCAAATCTTAATTCTCTTAAGAGATGGTCTCTTCCCATGCCATATCTCATATGGTGTGGTAGACACGGCTTTGGTTGGAACCCTATTTAGTAGAAACGCTGCAGTCTCCAATCCATGCCCCCAAAACGAGACGGGTAACTCAGCGTCACTCATCATGGACCGGACCATATCTAATAGGGTCATATTCCTTCGTTCTAACACACCGTTGTGCTGTGGTGTGTAAGGAGGAGTGAGCTGAGAGAGAATCCCATTCTCTTTCAAGAAGTTTGCAAATTCTGCACTGAGATACTCACCTCCTCGATCTGATCGAAGTATCTTGATACTCAAGCCGGTTTGTTTTTCTACTTCTTGTTTATATTCAATGAATTTCTCAAAAGCTTCGGACTTGTGTTTTAATAAAAATACATGACCGAATCTTGAGAAATCATCAGTGAATGTAATGAAGTATGAAAAACCGCCTCTAGCCTGTGTAGACATAGGCCCACATACATCACTATGTATGAGGCCCAGGAGCTGAGTAGCTCTTTCTCCGTGTCCGGTAAACGGAGTTTTGGTCATTTTACCCTTGATACAAGACTGGCAAGTCGCATAAGATTTATATTCAAAAGAATTTAAATATCCATCTTTGTGTAACTTATTTAGTCTTGTTTCGTTAATATGACCAAGTCTACAGTGCCAAAGAAAAGCTTCATTTAATTCTGAAAGTTTTCTTTTATTAGTGTGTTGTATACTGAAAACTATGTGTTGATTTAGGACATATATTTCCTTGTTAAGCGTACCATACCCAACCAACATTTGATTCAGGTTAATATTCATAACATTGTTCTGCAATACAAAATTATACCCTTCATTGTCCAACAAAGAAACGGATATTATATTACATAGCATACTTGGTACAAAATAACATGGATTTAAAACCAAAATACATCCAGATGGCAAACCCAAGTGATACTCTCCCACTGCGACTGTATTTACATTGGAACCATTTCCAACGCAGAGAGTATGGACACATGTCCTCAAAACCTTGCTATTTCTCAGCCCCTGCATAGAATTGCAAATGTGAGAACCTGAACCGGTATCCAATACCCAGGAAGCAGAGTTTATAGAAAAACAGTTTTCAGTCACAAACGCACCTGAAGCAGAAGCATCACCATGCTTCTTCTTGAGACTTAAGTACTCCGTGCAATTGCGCTTCCAATGTCCTGTCTTGTGGCAATAAAAACATTCGCCTTTCCCCGGGTCTCCAGCTTTGGACTTTCCCTTTCCCTTCACCTTTTTAACTCCACCCTTAGGATTAGTGGGTTTCTTCTTTTTCTTTCCCTTGGCCTTAGCTTTCGGGCGAGAAGAAGAAGACTGTCCAATAGTCATAACGGGAGTTTTTGCTAACTTCATAGCGCTCTCTGCACTCCTTAACATATTAAGGAGTTCAGGGAGTTCCTTCTCCATGCCATGCATGTTAAAGTTCACTATGAACTGAGCAAAGGTGGAGGGCAGGGACTGCAGAATAATATCTATATATTGTTCATTGTCCATCGTCCATCCAAGGTCCTCAAGCTCTTCTATAAGAGCTATCATCTTCAGAACATGGTCTCCTACTGGTATGCCAGGGGCCATCCGCATCTGAAACAATTTCTTTGATGTTTCGTATCGTAATACGCGGGATTGCTCCCCATACAACTCCTTTGTATGGAGCAATATACCATGAATATCCATGTCCTCGTGCTGCTTTTGATGTGTGTTGTCCATCGATGCAAGCGCGAGGCATTTGGCCGTGGCACAGTCAGCGTCCCATGTCTTGCGGACTTCAATGTCCGCAACTGAGGATTTTGGACCAGGGACGGGCGGGGCTAAAGCCGTGAGGACATATGATACTTTATCATAAGTCAAGGCGATTTTCAGATTCCTTAGCCAGTCTTTATAGTTGGTCCCATTCAGTTTGTTTTTATCTAGTAGAAGCTTGAGTCCAGTCATGGGTATCTGCCATTAAGAGAGAGAAAAGAATACACTCAGTGAAAGCTCTTGCATAGATTAGATTGGTTATTATCTTGTCTAATCGATGTTTCCCACTGCTTTTTATCGAGTTTTCCTTTCAAACCTTAAAAAGAAAAACTAGTCAGGATTAATTACAGTCTACAACTTCGCTAACCGTTCAGCCAGGCCAGTGTCGGTACTTGAGGGAGGTTCCCCGTGCTTTCGCACGGACCTTATTAGAGTAAACCTCGTTTTTCCAGAGGCGGAGCCCCGTTAACACCTTTCTAGACACCTAATGAGTTAGCTAATTGTAAACTGTAAAACTCTCCTAGGAGCAACTCTTGCCCACAGTGGGATCGGGATCCAACTATCATATGGAAGGTATGCAATCTCATTGCAAATTTCAACTATTGAAATTCCCGATGTGGTTTTTACCCCTAGCACATATGACCTTAACTAAGGTCAACAAATCATAAGTACCAGTCAAGTTCTACCCGTCATTTCTTGATTAATCAGACCCACTCATATGACCCTTAACTAAGGTCAACAAAGTCATAAGAATGTCTTAATTAATCTGCATCATATGCAATGTAGGAAGACATCACTTAGCTACCATACACTACGCCTTAACTAAAGTCAACAAACGTAGCACGAATACTAAGTACTCTACTTTCTAAAATGACGGAGGGTTGCGAATGATTTTTAAGAAAATTTTTAACGCTTTGAACTTGATATCGTTGTAGAATCAACTGGTTTTCAAAAGGAGTGGCTTAGGCTCCGCAGTTTTGAAATATAGCTTTTTCATAAATAGCCGAGTAGTTTTCAAATCCGATTCTACAACATCTTTTAGGTTTATTTTCTTTACATTAATCACATTAATGTAATCCCATCATTTAAGTCCTTAAGCCAATCACAGAAAAGAAACGAAAATAACACGTACGCTTATGCCATCCGCATTCGCCGCAATGTTCCGTTATGCACCGTTAGGTTACTTAACTAACGGCATACCGGGACGGGACTAGCGCGGGTGTAAAACATAAGCAACGTCTACTATATATCATATATATAATATGTCATTCGTCTCAGATATCACAGAACACAGGCAGCAGAAATATAGATATAACGTGGGATATACTAGGACGTCTGTATTTAGTATTTAGCCAGAATAGAAAATACGGATTCCATAGTCGCGATGAATAGCCAAGCCCACACCCTGGACCCCTACGAGAGCGGCAAGTGACCCTACCAATTCTGGAGTTTAGGAGACCCGGTCCCGACTCCTCGAGATGGCCTCCCACTGAACCCCAGAACCCGGTCACCTGTGCTCCCCTCCTTGGGTCCATCCTAATGCGGAAAAGTAAATAATATACAACACTGGTGGCAGCAACCTCAACCTGGAAGTGCCCCAAATAAAAGAATATTACATTACATTTGAATTTACATGAATGAAAATATAAAAACTCTCATCTCACATAAAACCCCCCGGCTATTCAATCGCGACAATCCTGCACATCATATCTCAGCAACACATAATATCTCATATCATCAACGTAAGTAAGTATGCATACACCGATTGTCGTCGACGTATAGTAACGACAATCGGCAATATCACTACATACTACACTTACGGTCACAGAAAAGAAAGTGTAAAACTGCAATATCTGGAATCCACATCCTCTTTAGACATCGCAAATGCGAAATATCACATATTCCGTATTTCATGTCTAGTAATATGAATTCCACACATTGCATCACATTCCGGATAAACAGACAGTATTGAAGTTTTCGAACGAACGATCAAATACCCAGGATTCACTAAAGCTCAACACTTGAGCAGAGTTCAAAAACCCGGACTGTGTCACAGTAGTAGCGGTCCAGCCGTAGAAGGGTCAAGCCAACGCCTCACATGTGGCACGCCGTACTGCCCCAAACCCTAAGGTTCAAAGGGCAGTTCAAGACGGTCACATAATCGAGTTAAGGTTTGTTGTCTTCTAGAGGGACCACCACAAAAAGACTTGCACGTATCTCCAAAGCATTTAAACCCCGTGAATAGTGAGCAAATGATATTCGTTCAAACACTTCAATACTTTCTAATTTACCCGGAAAAGCTACGAAATGAAAATAACGATCAAAACTACGCGTCCAAAACCATCTCCAGAAAATATAGTACTATATTCAGATTAAACATACCTAAAACAGTATACTAGCAGACCTAGGAATTATGGTGCAATTTTCATAGCATGATGCCACTGTACGGCCGCGGATCCGTGGCCTAAGCAAGGAATTGCCGCGGTTCCACGGCCATATGAACAGTTCACTGTACCGTATTTCACCAATATTCTTAGTTTTCCCTGCTGTATTTTTTAAGTATTTTTAATTCTGAAAAATGTCAGATTTTAAAATTTGTCCAGAGAGGGTCCAAAAAATCGTATTTTTTGTCCGATCGGGATTTTTACTTCGTAAAAGCGTCGCCTAATATTCTAGGTCGGCTCTGATACCAATGTAAGGATTGTCTAGCACCCTATAATGAGTTTTGAAGCATCACATGTCCAAAAGTTTGAATTTTGATGGTGGTAAACAAGCATGCAAAGGAATCGATCCTAGAAAATTAGGGTTTCGAAATATAAAGCGAACAAAACTAGGGTTTCGAGACTACAACCTTTGTAGCTCCCTTTCGCTGGACTCCTTGGTCTCTAGGGTGTTGAATGGAGGTCCTCTTGAAGTCCTCTTGCGTCTACGACGATCCACCTGGAGTTCCCCGTCCAAGCTCGCAACTTCGCAAAACCGAAGAGAACACTCTAAACATGTTGGCTAAACTTGCATAGAATGATGTTGTGGTTTAGAATCTCACTTCAAAAAGCTTTCTTTAAGTGTGTTTTACTCACTAGAAAAACCTAGAGAGCAAATGGTGAAGGAGGATGAAGATGGTGGTTTTTCTTTTTAGCAAGTGTAAAAGATAAAAGATGACCTCTCAAAAAAGAAATGAAATATAACCTTTTATATTTTATTCCTTCTTACATCCAACCATGGTTAAGTGATGGAGAGTTTATTTAACTTGAGTTTTAAATAATAAAGAGAAGGATAACCCAAGGTTAGAGGTAGGTGAGCTTGGTTAGGTTAGAAGAAGAATGTAGAAGGTAGTAAAGATTATCCTTTTCTTTTCAATTTTGTTTTAAATACAAAATCAAATAAAAAACCATTACTTAATCCATGGTGTGAGTCTTATATTGCCACCATTTCCATGTGCTGACAACCATGATAGATGGGTGTATGTATGTATGCATGTATACACATCCACATGTGCATGAAACTAGAATGAAAGAAAGAAACACATGCATGCATGCATACATCCATCAAATTCTAGAAACGTTTCAAGTGAGAAAACTAATGGTTAGATGATAAATCAACACTTGATTTATCAATCCGGTCATATCTCATATGACCCCACCAAAAGCAGGCCACCCGATCAATGTTCGGTATCATATACGCACATTTTAATCGGGTGCATGTGCATATCGCATACGCGCACCACAACGTTTCGCCTGGACTGGGTAACTCCTTTGTGGGACTCTAAGACTCGTCAATACGCCGGCAGAGGGTGATGATCATATCAGGTACCCCCAAGCCGCAAGCGGTCAGCTAAACGTAACGGCCACCCAGGTATTGAGCGATCAGAAGACAACAAGCGAACCTGCTACAACTCCCGTCGAGCCAACCGGCAACACTACTGTACAGTCCGGTCTCTTCGTCAGATATGCCGCATATCGAGCCTAGGGATGGTAATGTCGACCCTAATAACTCAATAAGTCATGCCGGTGAATGGTCTATAACAGATCGAGAAACTACTGATAACACTTATCAGCAATTCTCAGCAGCCCTGGCCAGGGACTTACTGATATAACCAGTCGGGCACAGTACAGCATCAACTCCCAATACCGGGAGAGACGAAACCCCTCCTATCGCTCATTGCCTTCGTGTGTCTCGGGACTGTACCCAACGGCCACCTGTTTGCACGACTCAGTAGAGCCGTGGTAGGGTGGTAATCAAAGTACAGTGGGAGAACACACAAGACTCCATGACGATCTCGGGTCTACAGACTAACCTGTACTAGTGTCACCTGAGAACTGCTATCCGACGATAGATATAATTCAATATAGGAGTTCTCGGTGAGTCCGTCCAGTGTACTCAGTCAGCACTGAGCACCCGTATATGATCTTGATGTCAAACATCGATGAATGTGGGAACATCCATCGCCCATCATATGGGTCTAGTATCATATACGCTAGTCTACTCTGGTATATCAATGCCCCGTCTCGATATACCTACGACTAGGGACTTTCCAGGATATGCTTATAGACTACAGATGTCCCACTAGTATGATCTCCATCATAATCAGAGCAGTCAAGCCAATATTGTCAGGGCTTTATCAGCATGTATGAGTGAATAATAAGCATGATCAAATCAACATGTCAGATAAAGAAGAACCAGATAGCATACTATCATGTCGAGCAAAAATGCATACTGAATATATATACATGTATAGATACATCCACTATCACATAATGGCCTCTAGGGCATACATATATCCAACAAAATCCATTTATAAGGTATTGACTATAATCTGAATACAAACTCAAACTCGAATCCAACTCAAACCCAAATTTAAATACTTGATCTTGAACTTGAACACTTGAACTTGAATATCCAAATTTGAACTTGAACATTTAAATTGACTTGACTGAACCATGAATATAACTTGACATGAACTTCACATGAACACTTGATTACAACTTGAACCTGAACTTGTTCTCTTTATATTCATGGATTCGGCCAAGACCTGTAAATTTGAACTATACACGACAATACGCGGGGATAAGGGGTAGATTGGTATGGAATGTATATCGTGGCACGAGATGTTATTTTAAAAGATACCTAATCTGAATTCATGTGTCGTTGTCCTATGGGTTTTGACGGGGCCTTGTACTACATGTTTCCTTAGTTCACGGGGTAAGTTGGACTCCTCTCGTATACATGAATACTTTCTTTATCAAACTACAAACAACCGCGTTAGAATAGCTATCTTATACATGTAAATGATCATACTTAGATACTCTCATATACAACCTTACCTGTTCACATTTATTTGGTTTCTATTCACTTTATACATATTTCAGTCATCTTTATTTACTTCTTTAGAGACTTACCGAGCGCTAGTTTACTGACGACATTCTTTTCTATTTCTTTCCCTTGGAATGTTCGTCAGGAGGACCGGACTCTGAGGAGATAGAGCCGAACCAGAAGGACTTGGACCAATTCGCTATCCATCCTAACTACTAGTTCCTTTTCTGCACTTACTTGTTGTATGCCATTGTTTAGACATTTTAAATCATTATATCTTTTTGTTTCCGGCGGTTGTATTTAAAATTTAAATGTAAATAAAGTTGCTGTTTATTTTTAGTACTCTTTTTATTCTTGCATCTTGTTATATTGCTTACATACGCTTAATGTATTTATTAAGGGACATGCCATTCTCATAGTAAAAACGTTGCGGGCTTAACATGTCACCGTCTCCGTCTACTGGGAAGCTGGACGTGACAGATTATGATCTTGAAGTTTTAGGGTTTTTAAGCATTCATGGTGACTTCTTTAGATCCTGTTGTTCACTGCCGAAAGACTGGACCGAGACGCCGGGACGTCTGGCCTGAATGGAAGGCGGAAGAAAGCCGTCTTGTACCGCCTATTGAATGGAAGACTTTTCACGAGAAGTTCAACACGAAATACTTCCCTGTGATTGCCAGGTTTGCCATGGAGCAGCAGTTCATTCATCTACAACAAGGTTCAATGTGGGACAAGTCAGTGGATGAATATGACGCTGAATTCACCATGCTAAGCCGGTAAGATATGTCACAATAGTTTAATTTTTATCACATACTACACAACTAACACAAGACCGTAACAGATTTGCGGCACACCTGATACCGACGGATGAGATCAGAGCCCGTCGATTTCAACAAGGTTTGGACATGGAAATCCAGGCTGCACTAGCCACAGGGAAATTTCCGACTCACGAGGATGCACTGGAAGCTGCCCGCCGTTATGAGGCAGTGATAAAGGCAAGGGGCAGACCTCAATCTGCAGGAGTGAAACGCCCTGCCACTCAAATGGCAGGAGGGGCCTCTTCAAGGCCAGTTGTTAAACTCAGAAGTCTGGAAGATGTCAAGGATCGTCCAAGACCCGATTTTTGCTTTTATTGCAAGAGGGAAGGACACTTGTGGAAGGACTGTAGGCGCGCAAAAGGCCTATGCTTGGTTTGTGGCGCGTCCAATCATGAAATTGGAAACTGTCCTTATAGACGCAACCCAGCACACACACCCGTCAACTACCCGCAGCAGCCAGCTATCCAGGCTCCTGCAACTCATCCTGCACTCCCAGCACCACCTCCACGTGGATTCCCTGCTCAGCCAAATCACCAATTCCACCAGGCACTGAGAAACATGACTCGGGTACAGGGGAATATGCTTCCAGCTAGGAGAAACGTGTCGAGACGCCAGGCTTACAATTTGGCGGCCGTAGAAGCTGATACGGTTGGTCAGGATAACCCTGGTAATTCTCTTCAACCTTTTCACACCCTTGCATCATTTTGTCATTCTTCACACACTCTCACCAAAATTTCCTTGAATCTGTTACACTTTCCTTTTACAAATTTCGAGGACGAAATTTTTATAAGGAGGGTAGAATGTAACAACCCTAATTTTTTTATATACTTTTTCCTATACAAATTTTTAAATTAATTTTTTTCAAAAATCCATAAAGGGTTATTTATTGCCTGAGCACAAGACTTAAATAATTAATTAGCAATTTAATTACAAGAAGGAGCTTGTGGCTCATTGGTAATACCTTGCACTGCTGAATCAAGCCACCAGAGTTCAAATTCCATACCCCACATTATTTTTAATATTATTTTGTTTTAAATTCTTTGGAAGCCCAACAGTTCATACAGCATAACTCCCAAAACTTGAACTGAACTTTAAAATCTAAATATACCAGTGCTTACCCCACGAGACCCCCAATCTCCTCGACCCCCGACTCGGCCGGGAGCGGCCGAGTTGGCCGGCGGACCGGCCGACTCGGGCTGGCGCCGCCGGCCGAACTCGGCCGGACGGCAGAGTCCCCAACATGAAAGTTGGGGCTCTTCGTCTCCTGTACCCCCTGTATACTTTAAATGTCTGAATCGGTTCCAGAAACATAATTATACCTCATTTACTCCATTTTTTATTACTTTTTCCTATATTTTTACATTTTTTATATTAAAAACCCTTCACCTACCCTACCCTATAAATACACCCCCTACCCCTACCCTCTCATCCTAAAATCCTGAGCCCACTCTCTCAAAACCTTCTCAAGAGTTGTGTACTTTGAAAACAAGTTCGCGGCGAAGCTCCGACGAAATTCCGGCAGAAATTCCGGCGACGTTTTTAGGAACAACCGGTGACGAAGCAACGCCTCAGCAACCCCTTTAGTCCCCCCTCACTCCCTTGCTTAATCGAAACCCGTAAGTCCCATTCTATCTCTCTTTCTTATTCTCTAAAATACGAAATTACAAAACCCGACGGAATCGGGACAAATCCGATTTCCGATTCGGTTTTCTATAAAATTTCACTTCTCACCAATACATTTATGTTTAAACATCTTTATGTGGATTATTAAATATTTAACAAATAATTTGAACAAGTTTCATCACATGAAATGATAGCCTTTCAATTTATCGTATTTTTCACTTAAATACCATAATGTTTCGATTTCACATTTAACACCCTTAACCTTGCTATACATTTAAAGTAGAACACGAGGTAATGACCTACATCCACACACACGTATATACAACCTAAAACGATATCATCAAAAACTTAGAATACGATAAAACAATACTTTCATTTAAATACCATATTTTTAATAAAACCATTTCTAAAAGTTTTAGCTTTGATACACTTTTAAATAAATACCTCTTATTAGGAAAACACGATAAATTGTGGACATCGATCGTTTATCTAGACCTGACTTTGTGGTGTCTAGGCTAGGCAAGCGAGAAAGGTAACTTTAAAAGGTCCGTCTCACGGTGATTCGTGAGCGGATCCCTCGTTTCCTCATTTGTGCTTACCTGGCCACAATTGGCGGTGAAGAGGCGATTTGAGGCATCTAACGACTTGTCGTTTAGACCATTTAGAAATAGGCTAGTTGACTTAGGAAAACCTAGAATCTAAAATACGGAAAATTGACATTTTTACAAATAAATACCTTTTACTTTATAAAACCGTTTTCTAAAGGATTAGTATTTTACAATCTTTGCAAAGCGCCGCTACAACCCATTTTTGGGGAACCCGTTCAGGATGGTGTGGATTATCGCACATTCTCGGGCTTAGTAGTGCGAGATTCAGACCTCCGCAAGGAGCATTCGGTCTCGAAAGGTTTAAAATACGATATCTTAAGAAAAATGATATTTTTGGAATATAAAATATTTATTAAAATTATAAATATATGTATATTTATCATTTAAATATCTATTTTATTATAATATAAATATTCCACCTTTTTCTAAAAATCACAAGAATAAATTTTACATTAAAATACCATGAACTTCAAATAAATCAATATTATAGATAAATACCTTTATTTATAAAAAAACTAGGATATTTTCACTAGAAATGTCACAATATAAAATCCACCCTCATTACAACTCTACAGACGAGTAATAAATACTTGAGGTGTATTTTGAAAAGTGTATAAAAGTGTTTTTACATAAAACCCCTTGTTCCCCTCCGAAAGACGGCGACGACGTGAAGACGTCTTGCCTGAAGTTCGGGGCAGATGCTATTTAGTTTTATCCGTCTATCTCTCCGAAGATGCCGAGTTGATTTACGGCACCGTATATCGGAGGTTTAGACGGTGCGATCGATGTAGCAGACTTCGTCAGATTCCCCCTCAGGGTGAGGGGTTTTTGATTGTGGGGACGCTCTTCCCTGCAGGCGCAAGCCCCTGTAGTTAATTACGCTACCGCATCGCGGTAACAACTTTCTCCTTCTCCAGAATTTCACTTCGTGTCGTGTGTGTTTGTTTTGTTTGTGGTTGCCCGTGGATTGTATACGGAGACTGAGTAATGCCGTCGCCCGTAGGATGTGGATTAGTCCAAATCCGTATTTACTTAGATTTGGGTTTGGTGTTTTCAGTTTAAGGATGCATTAGTCGCGTTGCGGCTAAGATCAACTTAAACGTTCATTAAGGTTACGTTAGTCCTGTTTTAGACTAAGATCAACTTAACGTAGTGATTGATTTAATTATCTGGCTGTCGGGACTCGTCACCTCTCTGACGTCGTTGAGGGATTACAACGACAAACGTCTGAGGAGTTCAGAGATGTACCCTTGAACCAAAGTTGATTTTGGGTTTTATTGTTTATTTAAAGATCTAAGGACACATTAACCGTATTTGGGGCTAAGATCAACTTAGACGGGACCGTTTGGATCCGACGAAAGAGCATTCGGGCTCAATTGTGCCAGTTTAGGGACGTGGTGGTCCGTCGCCAGTTTAGGGACGTGGTGGTCCATCATTAGTTTAAGGACGTTTCGGTCCGTCGCCAGTTTAAGGACGTAGTGGTCCATCAATAGTTTAGGGACGTTTCGGTCCGATATTAGTTTAAGGACGTCTCGGTCCAATATTAGTTTAGGGACGTCTCGGTCCAATATTAGTTTAAGGACGTCTCGGTCCGATATTAGTTTAAGGACGTCTCGGTCCGATATTAGTTTAGGGACGTCTCGGTCCACGAGTTTAAGGACCCCGCAGTCCATATTCATGTGTGGTCATTGGGACCCGTCGCTTCTCTGACGTCGTTGAAGGATTACAACGATAGATGTCAGAGGAGTTCTGAGATGTACCCTCGAACCGGAGATAAATTGATTTAGGAGAGCAATTTTGCTCAGTCAATTTAATTTGAGGACTTACGGCCAAAATTGGGTTAAGTCCAGTTGAGGATATTCAACATTTTTCTTGATCTTTGGCCTATTAGGCCTGTGCTAGGGCTTTGCCCAAATTTAACAATGCACTGCATTCTATTCTGGCTTGCTAGGCTTTTGATTTGGGCTCTGTCCCTTTATTTATGATGCAGAGCATCTGTTTTGGTCCATTGGACCTTTCAATTAGGCTCTGCCCTTTCAAACAATGCACAGCATTTTATTTATTAGGCCTGTTAAGCCTTTTATTTGGACTTGGCCCCTGTTGTAAGCAAGGCAGTGCATTTGTTTGGCACTTTGCGCCGAGTAATGAACGCAAGCTCATATGGTGATGACACGTGTCATGCTCTGGTGAGCGCAAGCGCGCTAGCGCAGCGCGCTGCGCTAGCGCGCTGCGCTAGCGCGCTCTCAGCGAGTTGCGCCAATTCCAGAGAGCAAATCTCTATCTCAAGAGCGCTTAGCGCAAGTGGTTCTATAGTTGACACGTGGCGCTCTCTTAAGAGCGCAACGGCGCAGTTTGGAAGTGCAAAGAAATAAGAATCTTTTAGTGCAAAGCACTATTTAATTTCTTGATCTAAATTAGATCAAAGAAAAATAAATTTTTCTTTTGTTTGAAGAACCAGAGGTTCATAAAAGTGCAAAGCACTATTTTTTATTTTTATTGTTTTAAAGAACCAGAGGTTCACAAGAAGTGCAAAGCACTGTTTTCTTTTTTTTTATATAAAGATCATTGATCTTATATATATATATATTTTTTTTTAGACTAATGGTCTTTTAGAAGGAATTTCTTCTAATCCACGAAGGTTCTTTACCTCTTTCTTGAAATCTTCTCGGAGTTCTTTCTGTTTAAGGTTCTTGAATTCTCAAGAAAAAACTCCATGCTTTGAATTGAGGCCTAAGGTCCTTTTTATAGTGCTCACAAATTAGTTAAATTTGTTAAAGAGATCATCCTCTGAGTGATTTGGGGAATTTTCCCTACCGTTGGATCTTTAATCCAAGGGCTTCTGCTTCGCAGAAGAAAATCTTCTTGTTTCAACAAGAACAGAAAAGATTTCTTAAAAATCTTAATTTAATTTGGCGCAGATGCCCCAGCGCGTGACGCGTGTCACGCAGCGCAGAGCGCAGCGCAACTGCGCTAGCGCATCTGCGCTGACACGTGTCGCGCAGCGCAGAGCGCAGCGCAACTGAAGCGTTGCTTCAGGCAAATAGAGCTCTGCTCTGATTGGGCGCGTCTTCTTGGGCGCAGCGCTGATACATCTGCGCCTGACACGTGGCGCGTTGCGCTCAGCGCAAAGGATCTGAAGCGTTGCTTCATTTATTAAATTTTTGAGAATCAGAAGCGCCGCTTCATCTCCTCTTTTCAAGTCAAACTTGTATTCCCAAAATTCTGATTTCCCGGGCCTTGGCAACGATTTCATTGTGCACAGAATTTTCTGTGCTTGGGTCTATATATATAACTCAAGGCTGAGCCTTTTCTTCTCTCATTTTCAGAGAACTCCTTCGATCATGGCTTGCAACCGCCCTCATGCCCGCCGACAACCATGGGAGGTGCCGATCCGGGACATCGTTCCTCGTTTTGCTGCACGTCTGGTGGACCCTTCTCTTTCGGACGAGCAATGCGACGCTGCAATGCACGAGCTTCTGACTCGTGTGGGGTCTCCTCTCCCTCTAAATTCCATTTGGCTTCGGATGATCCTTGCCTCGGCGCTTGCCGACATTCCCCCTTCTCCAGCAGAGATGTCCTCAGCAATGCTGGATGCCGCCGAAGATAAGATTAAGTGCTTTCTCGAAGCGCACTTGATCACCAAACCTTTGAGGGACTGCTCTTTCCACTTGCTGAGCCAGATACGGGCTCGTCGAGTCGTTATCGCCACTCTTTCCCAGGAATGCGGCGTCGACCATTGGATGGCTACTCCTCGGGAAGATCGCCGCTTCAACGCGATGGAGAAGGCGGAGAGGGAGCTGAATAATTTTCTTTTCGTTTTTGTGAACCCTTGTCTCTCTGATCCCGTATTCGGTGATCTTTTTTAAATTTAATAATAAATAAATGTTTTGATTAAGTATTCTATTATCTGTTAAGTGTTCCTTTATTTGAACTCTTTGTTGTGCTTGTGCATCGTATTTTAATTTGTTGTTATCAAGTGCATGTAATTTTGCATGGCTAAATTGCCTTTGGCACTTAGCCCCTTTTTCTGCGCTAGCGCATCTGCGCTGACACGTATCGCGCAGCGCAACTGTGTTGCCACGTGTCGCACAGCGCAGAGCGCAGCGCGGCGCTTCCTTTAACAGAGCTTTGCTCTAATTGGGCGCGATGCGCTAATGTATCTGCGCTGGACACGTGGCGTAGAGCGCTAGCGCAAAGGATCTGAAGCGTTGCTTCCTTTAAACAGAGCTTTGCTCTGATTGGGTGCGCTGCGCTAATGTATCTGCGCTGGACACGTGGCGCAGAGCGCGCAGCGCAAAGGATCTGAAGCGTTGCTTCAAATATTTAAATTTTGAATTCAAACAGAGCTTTGCTCTGATTGGGCGAAACAAATGCCCCCCCGCCGTTGCGCTCACGTGGCGCACACGTGAGTGCAACGGTGGCAACCCTTCCTGACCGTTGGATTGAGGGGGAATTCCAAGAGGCGCAAGCGCCTTATAAATAGGGCCTTTTAACCCTTAGAAAATCTCACCATTTTTCTTGGATTTAGATTTTCAGAGCTCTGCTCTTTGCTTAAGAATTTCAGAGCTTTGCTCTTATTTTCAGAACTCTAGAGCTTTGCTCTTATTTCCCAAAGTTTAGAAAACTTTAGGTAATAATTAATTTTAAAATTAAGTTAAGTTAATTTAAATTAATTTTAACCAATAGAGCTCTGCTCTCATGGATCTTTTGATCTGAAGAAATTCCCTTTAGGGTTTCATTAACAGAGCTTTGCTCTCACAAATTCATAGATCTACAGAGATCTTATTCATGGGTTCTAACCCATGAATCAGAGCTTTGCTCTTTGAATCAAATGTAGATCTTTTAGATCTGAAACAAATGAAGAATTTTTCTATAAGCTTTCATGGATCTTCTTTTTTTTTTTTTTTTATTTCAGAAATTTTAATTTTAAATTTCTTTTCAAAGACTTTCTTTTTGATGGAATATTATAGAGCTAAGCTCTTTCTTAAGGAATTTTAATTCTTTTGAGACCAGATTTTGACAAGTGTCACTCTGTGACAGAGCTTTGCTCTGAAAGAGGAGATTCTCTCCTTGTCTCTAGGGATTCTTTCCCCCCTTTTTATTATGGGAATGTTCCCCCTAAGGGCCAACTGACAATCTCATCCAATGATGAGTTTGTCTCCTTAATTGACGTATTGTCATTTAAATTTTGTGGGTCCCTCTTTGGTCCCCTACTCACTGCACTGGGGTGCGGTGTAATTAATTAATTTTGATTTTAATTTAATTAACGCATTTTCTTTTTTTTTTTAAATGTGAAACGTTGGGATTACAACACTGACGGCTACATTGCTCTTTTTGCAGCGATCATGTCTGAAGACACTTCATTCCCGTTTGTCCGCTCGGAGGAAGGATTCCCAGAGGCGCCTTTGGATCGTGAGGTCCTGACCATGATCAAGGCATACGACCCTGAGCATAAGAGTCTCCACCTTTGGGGGTCGTGGTACAATCAGATCATTATGGGCCGACGGAGCTTCACATGCGCGGTGCCGTCGGAACCCATAACGGCGATTCATTATGATACCCCACCCTCGGTGCAGTATGCCGTGGAGCTGGCAGACTGGACATCAAAAGGTTTTCTACATCCCGCTATAGATGCGATACCGGTTCAGCGTCCTATGGTTTTGGACATCCTAGGACGTCGTATCTGTCAAGGTGAAGCGCGGCCTTGGGGGCAATCGTATAACCTTGGTCTGATTCCTCGCCACCCGATTGGCTATCTGCCGTGGGCCCGGTATATCCTGTCGACGAAGAAGTCACAGTTGATAAGACTAGGATTGTACACCGCAGTCTACGTCTCTCTCTTCCAATATCCTACGCTCCCCACCTGGTGGCTCAAGGCCTTCTTGGAGCAATGGAATATTCCCACCCACACTATCCTTGCCATGGATCGGGAAGTGTCAATTTCTCTGGAGGAATTTGCGGAGGTATCCGGCTTACCGGTGATGGGGGAACATTATGAGGAGCTGCTCCCAACAGACGTGTACGTTTTCGGAGCTAGGCCAATGGTAAGGGGGGTCACTCCGGATACTGCTGTTCAACACCAGTTCCCAAGCTTAATTAACGTGTTGAACATATATGAGTCTCTCTTCGTTGAACATGGGAGTCGAGGAGTTAACTTTGAGGATTTCATTGCTCGGTTCCTTCATCCCAACGCCCTCTCTGCGGCCACTGCCAAGTCTGCCACCCTTGAGGATCCTTTCGGTTTAGGTTTGGATAACCTGCCGGCGAGCGAAATAGGTCAAAAGGATTTTTTTCTTCCTAACTTTCCAACCGTGTCTCTTGCAGAAGTAGCGGCCCCTGGGATGGATAAGGAGACCTTTTTCTTAGGGTTTCTCGGGTTATGGTTGAGTTGGTTCGCTATCCCGATGCACTCTCATCGAATGCGACCCTCTGTCTTTTATCCAGCACATCGGATGGTCATCGGGGTGAAGGTAGCTGTTGGGATCGCCGGCCTGGCACACTTATACCACGGTCTCAGTCGAGCGGCGGATGCCAGTGAGCCCGGGGTTTTGCATGTGGTCTTCCCGATGCATTACTTCGCGTCGTGGCTCGAGTTACACACAGCGGGTGTCTTCGGGATGCATAAGAGGCCCTCGTTCTTTGACAAGAGCGGTTTTCCTCGCATTATACAACTGATCGGTGCATCAATTGTAAACCCCTCACAACGGAACGCTAGGGGCTTGCTCCTTCGCCCCCATACCGTCAAAGCCGGGATGTCCTTTGTCGATAAGGTGTTGACCGTTGGAAAGGTGTCTACCACCGTGACACGGCCATTACAGGATATCTTTAAGGACGGAGCTTCTGTATTAACGGCCCGGGAGACCCTCCACCTATATTCCATTAGACCGGGCTTTTTAGTTTTTAGGCAGAATGATGTGGCAATTTTTATGAGGTATAACCCACATCGTTTTGCTCAACAACTGGGCTACGATCAAGGGGTCCCCTTGGAAGCCTTTTTGGTGGAACCAGCTGCCACTGAAGAGGGGATGGAGAACGCCTTGCACCATTTCATGCGCGTGAATACGACCTCTCGTTTTTTTATTAATGCGCCGACTTACGCTCCGAGACTCCTCAATGTGTACAAAGACTGGTACAATCATGCGACAGGGGCAGTCATAAAGGAGGAAAGGCGACTGTTGGTCGATCGTAAGGGTGCACCTCCAGGTACCGATCGCAACGCTCCCTTGGTTCCTAGGACCCCAGTAATCGCTCCCTTAAAAGATGCCGGGGGCAGACCATCACGTGCGCAAAGTCCTCCACGTGAACTATCACTTCCTGATATCGCGGAAGTACCTCCTGCACCCTGTGCTCAGGTGGAAGCAGTGGTTGTACCCTCGCCGGAGTCTGGCGTGGGTGCGGACATCGGGACTCGTCGTCCTAGAGCAGCTGCTAAACGGAAGTCGATCCCTCGCGGGCCCAGGGTCGGAGGGCAAAAGAAAAAGAAGTCGCTCTTTGCAGCGGACATTGCGTTCGGCCAGGAACCCCACGCTCCTTATTCCGAGGGTCTGCTCGAATATAGGACTAACGCGGGATTAGTGATGCCGCCGCCGGACGATACAGACTTGGAAGCTGCTCTCAGAGCTTCAGCATGGCTGGTGAAGCGTGATGCGTGGCTGGCTAAGCTTGCGCAATCAGGTAACTAGTAGTCACTTTTTCTTTATTGCAACGTATTTTCTTCGTCATTTCATTATATATATATATATTTATTTTTATTTTTTTTAACTAACGCTTTTCTTTCTTTTCTTTCAACAGGCATTACCGATGAAGAAGCCATTGCCGCTTCTCTGAAGACTTTCCAGGAGGAGGAACGTCTCAGAGAATCTATGGGTCTGAGTAAGTTTCGATTCATCGAATTTTTCATTTTCCTTGCGTTATGGTCGATCTAACCTTTCCATCTTAATTGCAGGGACTTCAATGCCGCTCCCTCCTAGCGACGTAGATGTTCTACCAGCGGCCGATGTTCCTGTTTCCTCTGGGACACCGTAGGAGGCTCATCTCGGAGAACCGATGAGAGATGCCTTAAAGGCTTTGGAGGCATCCCTGAATGAAGATGATGATGCCTTGAAGGAGGCATCACGGAGGTCCCTCATGACCGCTCGGGAGGAGAGGAAACGGTTGAGGCGTGAGTCGAAGGCGCGTAGGGCTGCCTTGGCTATGGGAGCAGGCCCTAGCACCGTTCCTCGAGCTGATACTCCCTCTGAAGAGGCCCCTGTCGCCCTGTCCACTGCCCGCAGAGGGGTGGCACGTGCAGCTCGGAGCGCGAACGGTAAATCCGCCTCAGGTAATGTTTCTCTTGGAGTTTTTGTTATAAGTATCTTAATGTCGTTTGTCCTTACATCTCTCATCTTGCAGGACCAAGTCCGATCGAAGGGGAGGCGGAAACCGTCAATCTCGAAGGGACAGAGGGGGCAGTACCTGCCGAACTCGAGCCGACGGTGGGCAACGTCGTTGTGGCTTTGGAGCTTGGGGTAGAGGTTGAGGGGCCTGCAGCCGATAAGGTCACAGATGCCGAACCCGAAGTGGTGGCAGATGACGTGATCATTATAACTGAGCCCAGAGTGGCGGTGAATGAGGCGCTCGAGACCGGTGATCCCCCGGCGATGGTGGACGATACAACCGCCACTATTGAGCCTGAGATGGTAGTGGGCGAGGTGGCCACGATTCCTGAAGACGAGCCAACCGCTCCTTCTCTGGAATCTGGCAATACTCCAGTCATAGCTCTTCCCGTCTACGGTCCTCCGCCGTCTCCCGGGCTTGCGAGCACGACGACGGTCCCTATTGAATCGGGCGATGAGGCCACAGGCGGTGGTCTCATGTCGATAGAGGAGGGAGTCGTCTCTGTTTCCGCCGGGAGCTCCTCAGGTACACCTTAAGTTGTTGTTTTTTATTTGCTTTACAATCTTTTCTGACAGGTTCATTTTTCGTAATGCAGGTGCAGCTAGTGTTGATGCCCCACTACTTGAGGGAGCTCCTTCCACGACTGCCTTGGCGATGGTTACCCCTCAGCCTTCTCTTACACCGTCAAAGATGTTGGAAGGTATGGGCTTATAACTTATTAATCCTATTTTTGAGATATACTGTTTATGTACTGAAGTCACACTGTTGTATCTTTCAGGAGTGCTTTTTGATCATCTCTATCAAGTGTTGCTCCCACACTTCTCCTTCCCATCTGAATTCGCCTCCCCGTCTGGTGGCGCTGGTGAGTACTTGTTCCCGATTGGTAGCTTTGTCTTTTTAGCGGTAGAATTATTTCCAACTCTCTCTTGTTGTGACTGCAGCGTTGCAAATCGAAGGGGGAGCAGGAAGATCGGCTGTGCCACCAGCCCTTCCGGACTTGCCACCTGTCTCCACTGGTATAGTAAACCATCTTATCAATGACTTCCTTCATATCTATTGAATCATCATCTAATCGCGTTTCGTCTTTTTCCAGCCGTCGTTCCAGTCTCGGTGCCTTTCGAGTCTCGCATTACAATACCGGGCGGCCCTTCCCAGCGGCGTCCGTCCTCAAAAGGTGCCGCGAATAGTTTGCGCATGTTGAGCGACTACATTGAGGAACTCGACATCGAGGCTCCTGTATCTGCTGAGGACTTCGCCATGACGGTTAACCCAATGTTGGCGATATTTGCCACTTTCCATGACGAGGGTATTGTTGCCTCCTGGGTTAACTATTGTCGGGAGGTCGAGGCTCGCCTTCATCAGCTGGAGTCAATGCGCCCGTCCCCCGAGACTTTGGCCTTGAGCACTCAACGGGGAGCATGGCTCGAGCAAAGCGCTTCTCGTTTCCGTCATCTGGAACAAGAAGTGGCTTTGAGGCTGAAGGAGTGCCAAGATTCTTCGAGCAGAACTGCTCGGTTGCGTGCCGAAGTTGAGGCGAACGCTGCTGAGGTAAAGACCGTGTTCGAGGGTCTTCTGGAGCGCATGTCGAATGGGCTGAGACTAAAGCGGGCACTTGATGTCGCCGAGCATGACACTCCAGGCCGTGAAGCTGCTTATCAAGCCGTTAGGGATCAGCTTGCCTCCGTCGCACAGCAACGGGCCCAGGTGGAGGCGGAGCTGGCAATCGCATCCAATCGGGAAAAGGCATGGAAGGAGGTGTACGAACAACTGATAGAGCTATTTAAGACGCTTCCTTCCCAATAGCTGCCTTTGTATCAATGTATTTGTAAAAATTTTCTTTTCTGAGTAACGTGTACCCTTTCTTCGCTCTTTTGTATGATTCACCATGTATTTGATTGAGGTCAATGAATAAAGATACACACTTTCTTTTGCAATATCTTGTATGTTCTTTTGTTTTCTGCCTTTACACCATGATGTTGTCGATGAACTTTATTGGCATACAACTTAATTTCTCCAAGAGGCAGCGATGGCTTAGGCCGCAGGTTCAGATCTGCCGCCTAAGACTTTTCAATTCTATGAGCCGTGAGGGTCTCATAGAGATTTTTCTCCCTACGGATCGAGAGGATCTCATAGGTGGATTTTCTCCTTAGGAATCGTGAGGATTCCTAAGTGTGGTTTTCTCTTATAAGTCGTAAGGATCCTATAAGAGCATTTCTCCCTCTTACGAGTCGAGAGGACTCGTAAGCGGTTGTTTCCCTCTTTGTCGAGAATCGACTTCAGAGAGTGAGATCCGTGAATAGTATGCAAGAGACCATTTAGGATTGACTTGCAGGATCCCATTGCCCTTCTTACGAGTCGAGAGGGCTCGTAAGCGGTTGTTTCCCTCTTTGTCGAAAATCGACTTCAGAGAGTGAGACCCGTGAATAGTATGCAAGAGACCATTTAGGATTAACTTGCAGGATCCCATTGTTCAGGAAGCAGGTTTTTGAATCCTTACTGCCCGAAATGTGAGTCAAAGAAGATCTCGTCACGGAGTGTTTGTATCCGCGAGTTGAGAAATTTTGCGAGGGATTATTTGTTTCCCAAGCGCCAAGGATTATTTGTGTCCTTGGGGTTTGAAACGAGTCGATGGTTCCCACGGAGGCGCTGGTGGCTCTGCGAGTCGACGCGGATCAGAAGGCTCTCGTCAAGGAGTGTTTGTATCCGTGAGTTGAGAAGTTTTGCGAGGGATTATTTGTTTCCCGAGCGCCAAGGATTATTTGTGTCCTTGGGGTTTGAAACGAGTCGATGGTTCCCACGGAGGCGCTGGTGGCTCTGCGAGTCGACGCGGATCAGAAGGCTCTCGTCAAGGAGTGTTTGTATCCGTGAGTTGAGAAGTTTTGCGAGGGATTATTTGTTTCCCAAGCGCCAGGGATTATTTGTGTCCTTGGGGTTTGAAACGAGTCGATGGTTCCCACGGAGGCGCTGGTGGCTCTGCGAGTCAACGCGGATCAGAAGGCTCTCGTCAAGGAGTGTTTGTATCCGTGAGTTGAGAAGTTTTGCGAGGGATTATTTGTTTCCCAAGCGCCAAGGATTATTTGTGTCCTTGGGGTTTGAAACGAGTCGATGGTTCCCACGGAGGCGCTGGTGGCTCTGCGAGTCGACGCGGATCAGAAGGCTCTCGTCAAGGAGTGTTTGTATCCGTGAGTTGAGAAGTTTTGCTGAAGTCGTTAGTTTCTTCGGTTGAAATGAACCGTTGGGGTTTGGCTTCGTCGTTTGACGGAATCCGTTGGGGAAGTATAGTTCCTTCTTTGTTTACGCCCTTGGATTGTATACAGGGATCGATGTGATCTTAACTGTAGGGCCAGAATTTTATCATTATCATTATTATTTTTTTTTTGTATTTCCGCGATGCTCTATCATTTCAGCTTTTATATCGCGAAGGTCGCGATTGCCCAAACATTTCGGCTATTTTTCGCGGTGCCCAATCATTTCGGCTATTTATTTTATTTTTACTCGCTGCTTTTTATTGCGAGTTGCCCAATCATTTCGGCTATTTTCCATGCGTACATTTTTTATACTTGCTATTTTTTTATTGCAAGTTGCCCTATCATTTCGGCTATTTTGTATGCATGTGCGGTCTATTGGCTTTCTCCGTAGACCTAAGATTGGACACCGATTTCGGCATCAGCACCGCTGCAACTGGGATACTACCAGGAGCGAATCATTATTTGTCTCTGTCGTTGTCGAACAAAGGAGGCTTAGCGACCAGGGTTAAGATCTTGTCGGCTAAGGCTTTGGACTCCATGAGCCGTAAGGGTCTCGTGAAGGTATTTCTCCCTACAAGTCGTGAGGATCTTGTAGGTGTATTTTCTCCTTAGGAACCGCGAGGGTTCCTAAGTGTTTTGTTCTTCTGTAAGTCGTAAGGATCCTACAGGAGGGTTTTCTTCTCATAAATCGAGAGGACTTACAAGGGTTATGCAAACATATTCCCAGTCACGGATGGACCTTGGTTAGGGAAACGTTTATTCGCGCCCGTGGATTGTATACAAGGGTCAATATTGAACCGTCTGTAGGGCAATATTGGAAGTTTGTGAGGGTTTGCTTAAGCACAGGTTTAGGTTTCTGTAACTTAAGACTTTCAAATCCTATGAGCCGTGAGGGTCCCATAAGAGAGTTCTCCTTACGAGTCGTGAGGATCTCGCAAGTGTATTTTCTCCTTAGGCATCGTGGGGATCCCTAAGTGTGTTGCTCCTTTGTGAGTCGTAAGGATCTCACGAAGGTGGTCTCTCCTTACAAGGTTGAGAGGACCCTATAAGCGTCTTTTAACGAGGTTGCGCCCTTTCGGGTTTTCACAAACACTCGCCGGCAGTCCTGCTGTTTTACTCACGGAGCCCTTTCGGGTTTTCATCCGTGCCCTTTTTGCTTATGGACATACCGTTTTTTTTTTGTTTTTTTTTTTTTTTTTTTTTTAACGTCAGCCTGAAGATACTGCGGGTTGGGAGTAGTTTAACGACGTTTCGGTCATTTGCAAGTTTTAGGACATAGTGGTCCGTTGTTTGAGAGGACTGGCTACTGCTTATAAAGCTTGAGCTTAGGAAGATAGCGAGTGGACATAGTCGTCGTCATCTATCATTGACCTAAACTAAGACTAGTTAAGCGTAGTATTTCTTTAGGAAGCGACCGTTTATCGGTCTAAAAGGCCTTTCACCGTGCATGTCCATGAGTAGATAGGCCCCGCCCTGGTAGACCTTATCAATAATGTACGGTCCTTCATAGTTTGGCTCAAACTTTCCCCGCTTGGCGCGATTGGGGATCATGGGCCTTTTGACCACTAGCACGAGTTCGCCTTGGTGGAATGTCCTCGGGCGGCTCAATCTTTCATATGAGCGCGTCATCTTTGCTTTATAAGCTTCCAGATTTTGCTGTGCTAGAAGCCGGATTTCATCAAGGGCGTCAAGCTCTTCGAACCGAAGGTGAGCGTTTTCTTCGTCCGTCAGCTCGTAATGGACTGCCACTCGTAGAGAGGGTAATTCTATCTCGAGGGGGAGTACTGCTTCCGTCCCAAATACCAACGCGTACGGCGTTGTGTTTGTGGCTGTTTTAAATGTAGTTCAATATGCCCAAAGAGCCTCTTGCAATCTTTCGTGCCAGTCTCTCTTATTTCGTGACACCGTTTTCTTCATGATCTTCGTCAAGGTCTTGTTGAAGGCCTCAGCTAGACCGTTAGCTTGCGGATTATAAACTGAGGAATATCTCCAGTCTATATTGTGCTGCTGTGCGAAGCGGCTAATCTTATGACTTCGGTAGGCTGGCCCATTATCAGAGATGATTCTTCTCGGGGTTCCAAACCGATATATGACGTGCGTTCTGAAGAAATGGAGGATGTTTTCCGTTTTCACTTCCCTCAACGGTACCGCTTCTGCCCATTTGGAGAAGTAATCAGTCGTCGCCAAGATGAAACGATGTCCCTTTGACGATGCTGGTTCGATGGGACCGACTATGTCAGTTCCCCACATTTCGAAAGGCCAACTAGCCACTGTTGGGTGCAGTGGATTGGGATGCTGATGGATGAAGTCTCCATGAATTTGGCATGAATGACATTGCCTCGCGTATTCTAGGCAATCCTGCATCATCGTGGGCCAGTAGTAGCCCATCCGCTTTATCTTTAACTTCATCTTAGGGCCTGCTTGGTGGGAACCACAGAGTCCGTCATGAACTTCTTGGATGACCCTTCTCGCTTCGTCAGGTCCTAAGCATCTCAACCACAGAGAATCGAATGACCTTTTGTACAAAGTATCATTGACGAAGGCGAAAGACAGAGCTCGTTTCGTAAGCTGATGTCTTGTGGATGCTTCTTCAGGTATTCGGTGGAACTTGAAGTAATCTATGAAGATTTCTCTCCAGTCCCCGGTATTTTCCCAGTCTTTTATTTGCAGGGTTGTCTCCTCTTTCGCTCCTTTTTCTTCAGACGATTCCGGAGATATTTCTGTTGGGGCGAGCACTCGACGGCTTTGTACCACGATTCTAACGTTGTCGAGGTTCTCGTTAGCCAGTTCTTTAGCAAGTTTGGCTAGTGCATCTGCTTTGCTGTTTTCCGCGCGTGGTATGCTTTCCAACGTGTAGGAGGGAATTTGGGTTAGCAGTTGTTGCACTTTTTCACCGTATTTTACCAATTCCGGTTTACATGTTTGGTAATCGCCGTTCACTTGACTGACGACCAGTTGGGAGTCCCCGTATATGAGGAGGCTCTCAATTCCCATATCAATGGCGATCTCAAGGCCTGCTATCAGAGCTTCATATTCAGCTTCATTATTCGTCCTCGGCTCCGTTAAGGAGAAGGCGAAGCGCATTATTCCTCCTTGGGGAGTCACAAAGATGAGTCCCACCCCCGATTTGATCGTTGGCATACTTTGTTTGTGCTTTTTCATGGAAGATGCTCCATCGAAATAAAGCTCCCACCGGGTATCACCACTGTCGATTGCATCAAACGCATGTCTGTCTGGCAAATCGCAATTTAAAGGAGAATCGGCAGGGATGGGATGCTCAGCAAGGAAGTCGGCGATGGCCTGGCCTTTTACTGCCCTGAGAGGTTGATATGTTATCGAAAATTCCATCAATAGCAGAGCCCATTTAGCGAGTCGTCCCGTCAATATGGCCTTTGACATTAGGTATTTAAGGGGGTCCACTTTTGAAATCAGACGGACTTCGTGTGCTAATGCATAGTGCCTAAGCTTTGTTATTGCGAAGATCAACGCTAGGCAGTGCTTTTCAATGGGAGAGTAATTGCTTTCTGCCCCCAGCAGAACTCGACTTAGGTAGTAGAGTGCTCTTTCTTTCCCTTGATCGTTCTCTTGTGCCCATAATGCGCCTAAGGAACCTTCGAGGGCGGTTGTATAAAGAATGAGAGGCTTCCCCTTAACCGGAGCAGCCAGCACTGGTGGGTTCTGCAGGTATTGCTTGATCTCATCCAGTGCGCTTTGGCATTTTTGATCCCAAACGAATGGGGTTCCTTTCTTCATCAGGTGACTATATGGCCGGCATTTTCCTGAGAGGTTGGCTATAAATCGCCGTATGTATGCGAGTTTCCCTTGGAGAGACCGCAGCTGTTTGAGAGTCCTCGGCGGAGGCATTTCCATGATTGCTTTAATCTTTGACGGATCTATTTCAATACCTCGGTGTCGAACAACGAATCCCAGGAATTTGCCCGAGGAAACCCCGAACGCACATTTAAGAGGATTCATCTTCAGGTTGTACTGCCGAAGGCGTTGAAATACAGTCTTCAGATGCTCGAGATGTTCCTCGTATGATTTGCTTTTAACCACGAGATCGTCGATATAGCATTCAACGATTTCGTGTATAAGGTCATCGAAGATCTTTGTCATGGCCCTCTGATAAGTAGCACCGGCGTTCTTCAAACCGAAGGGCATCACTTTATAACAAAATATACCAAGAGGAGTCCTGAAGGCTGTGTGCTTCTGGTCTTCGGGATGCATTTTTATCTGGTTATACCCCGACGAGCCGTCCATGAAGGAGAAAACCTCATGAGTGGATGTATTGTCTATCATAAGTTCAGTGACTGGCACTGGGAAATCATCTTTTGGGCAGGCTTTATTAAGATCCCGAAAGTCTACGCATATGCGCACTGTCCCATTTTTCTTCATCATTGGGACGATGTTGGCGATCCATTCAGGGTACTGAACTTCCTGAATGAAGCCAGAGTCGATTAACTTTTTGACTTCGGTGTTTATGCTCATCTCAAGCTCGAGTCGCATTCTTCTTGGCGCCTGTTTGACTGGCTTGATGTCCGGGGATATCGCCAATTTGTGTACAGCAATTTCTGGATCTAATCCCGGCATTTCGGAATAGTTCCACGCGAAGCAATCTTTGTGCTGTAGAAGCACATCCTTTAACGCGGCCACCCTTTCTTCAGATAGCAGCTCGCTGATGAATGTCGGTCGCGGGTCATTTGCCGTCCCCAACTCGATTTTCTTGAGGTTATCTGCAGTAGTGTGGATTCCATCCTCCAGTTCTTTCGGAGCTGGGGGGAATTCTGAGATTACCTCATCGCTGTCGTTTTCAAAGCACCAAGGGAGGTTGTTCATATCCTCGGACCCTTCTTTTAATATTGTTATCATATGGCAGGTGCGAGTTTCCTGCCAATCCCAATGCGGGGTTAGTTTTATTCTTGTGTTTTTGGGTTCGTGCTTTTGCGGCGGCGCTACCTTCCAACTGTCAGACAATGCGAATTTGCCAAGCTGATATTGGTCCTCAACCCAATTCTTAAAGGTGAAACAATCTTCAAGCGGATGCCCTACTACTCGATGGTAAGAGCAATAATTTGGGTTGGAGACTTCGCCCGCTTGCTCAGGGTGTTTAGACTCTGGCAGAGTAAGCATTTGATGTTTTAGAGCAAGATCAAGTATTTTTCGTGTTTTGTTCCGAGGAAATGAGTATGCTCGACCCATTTTCTTCATAAAGGCTTGGTCAATAACGCTCGACTCTCGGATGCGTGGCTTCTTAGCTCTGTCTTGTGGTTGTCGAGCACCTTTTTGGCCCCTCGACTTGTTTTTGCTTTCGCATCGAACCCTTTTTGTAGCAGGCTGACGTGGGGCAACATCTTCGTTTTTTACTGTCTGTCGAAGGAGACGCTGTGTCTTGGCTTTCTCATAGATTGCCATTTCACGATCGTGATCATCTCGGGCTTTTTGACTCGCATCCTTTATAAGTTTGCTCGTTTGGTCTTCAGACGATGGACTGGGAGGTCTTGCATCAGGAACTCTTGCTGATTCAGGATTAGCGTCTTCCCATTGAGCGTCCGCTTCTTCATCAAAGTTATACATGGCATAACAGCTATTTATTAGCTCCCGTTTCTTTGAGCGAACATACCCGAGCCCTTTCGTTTCCGTTCTCCCGTTAGGCAGTTTGCATTGAGTTCCAGGAACGTTCCAGACCTTGTCATAGAATTTGGCTTTTCTGACGGTCTGTGTGAAGGACATCCCTTGGCGTTTCAGCAGTTTCTTCAAACCTTCGGTATAATATCTGGGAAGACGGATAGGCTGAAGCCTGTCGAGCATGGGATCCGCGCCATGCCAAATTTCTTTTTCTACCTTGTTTTCTTCAGAACGGTAGAATAGGATTGCCTTCTCGCTTTTTCTTCCGGGAGGGATATAGAATGTCTGCAATTCTTCTACGCTGTTGGTGTCGAGTGCATCCAGTTCTTTGTAATGTTCAAGCGGCACCATGGTTACCTGCAGACTTCGCTCTTCATCAGTGGAAATCTGTATTGAGGGCCGAGCGGGGAATACAGCATGAACTTCATCCTCTGAATCACTACCGAAGATCAATGAAGGAACAGATGGTCCTGGCCTGGTGGACTGGGATGGACCTGAATAAATTATATCCTCCTCCTCCTCGGTGTCACTGCCGAAGACAGGGATGGTTGCGTTAGTTTTGTTCTCCGGTTTGTGACACCTTTCCGTGTCTGCGAAACTCGGTAAGAAGTATTTGGCATCTTCATACTTGCGAACTTCGTTCACGGAAAACGGATTCAACTCTCCTGCTACTGTGTACTCGAGGCCGTCCCTAGAATACTTCATGCACTGATGCTGTGTAGAAGGGATGATATTGTATTCGTGTAGCCATGGTCGGCCGAGCAGAGCATTGTAGCACGTCTTGGCGTCTATAACGTGGAATTTGATGTCTGTGACGAGCACCCCGAAGCGTAGCGTCAATATCACAGATCCAAGAGTCTTTGAGGATTGAGAGTCGAAACCGAAAATGGTGATTTTGTCTCGGGCGAGGTGTTGGACACTCATGCAAATCTCTTTTAACACTCGCACATTGAGTAAATTGACAGACGATCCGTTATCGACTAAGATTTTTCCTATCTTTATGTCATGGCAGTATCCTGAGACATAAAGTGGGCGATTGTGTTCACACGTTCCGAGGAGAAGGTCTTCATCACCAAAAGCAACGTCGGCTGTGTGCACCTCTTCCAATTCATCCTTCATCTTTTGTTCGGCTAGGAAGGCTTGGAACTGGTCCGGATCTTGTAGGGCCTTAATCAAAGAATCCCTCGCCTCTTTTGATAGCAATAGGGCATCGAGAATGCTGAGTTGTGAGGGTAGCTTTCTCAGATGCGCCAAGACATTGTAATCTACTTTATTCCTTTTTGGGGGATTCTTGGCGGTTAACTCTTCCGCAACTTGGTCATCCAAAGTGATGTCTTCAGAGACCTTCTCTTTCCCTTTGTTTTTCTTATTCAAGGGTCCGAGGTTCTTTTCGGGTAATGTTCGATTGCGCAGCTGTATATTCTCGCAGGCCTTCGGTTCTTTTTCTTTTCCCGAAGTGGATTCTTCGAAGAGGGGGCCAAGCTCTAGCTCTTCATCGGAGTCGCTCCCAAATGTAGGCACTTGTGACCCGGTAGTGTCAACCATGTGACAATTGCCGGCAGTTCTTTCAAGTTCTTTAGTCGTATTTCTTTGCTCTCGGCGAATTCTACGTTTTTCTTGTTTAAATCGTTGTCGATTAGCGACGTATCCTTGCCACCATCCATTGAAAGCTCTGCAATCTTGGGTGGAATGCGAGACCTTCTGATGGTATAAGCAATAAGAGGGGTGCATTTCTACCGCGCCAGTAACTTTTTCTTCAGAGGGTGGTAGCTTCATGCCCATCGATGTGGCCTTAGCAAATTTCTTTTTTATCTTGAATTGGCTTTTGTCAGTGGTGGAGGCATTTTGCTCCAACGGGATCATTTCAGCTCCTTCCTCAAGTCGCTGACGCTTAGCCCTTTCGAATATAGCCGTCTCGCGTTCTCGATCAGCCTTGCTTTTCAACCGAGCTTCATTAAGAAACGCGCTAATCATTTCAACCGGTAACCCTAGGGTTCCTGATTCGGCATTTGCCCCCAGCGTTTCAGTGCCAGAAGTTCCTTCATCGTTCGTGGTCGAATGAGAGATCATATGACAGCTTGCCACATATTCGTTAGATTCATCCGATGAACTTTCTCCTTCATCTTCTTTTTGGAAGACGTGATCAAGGAAATCTTGGAGCGTAATGGGAGTTCGCGCCTTTTGGTTATATTCATCCAGCGCGTCGATTTGCTTTTGTAAGTCCGTGCGCTTGTCACCAGGCTTCACGGGCTTCTTAGATTTCTTCTTCTTCTTTTTAGAAGATTTTGACGGCTGACCATGAGTGCTTGAACTGCCACCATCGGTCTTCGGAATCGGTCGTGGCTTCAACATCCCTTCAATAACCTGCGGTTCCAAGGGGTTCTTCCACTTGACCGCTGGACAGGTCTGAAGATCATTTAGCATTCTCCTCGTTTTGGCTGATAATACAACCTCCCAGGGAGTTTCTTCAATAACGGAGCATGTTGCCCCCGGCGTATTCGTCCCCTTATAGGTGTGGGGCTGCGGAGGGTTCACCTTCCATTTGTCAGACAGCGCAAATTTGCCCTGACGGTATTGATTCTCAAGCCAATTTTTGAAAACGTAACAGTCTTCGATTGGATGTCCCAACACTCTATGATAAGGGCAGTAATTAGGATCGTTGACGTCACTTGGTTGCGACGGACGTTTTGGATCTGGCAGATTTATGAGCCTGTTGCGCAATGCCAGCTCGAATAACCTCCTTGTTTTATCACGGGGGAAGGAGTAAGCACGTCCCATCCTGTCCTCAAGGGGTACGTATGGGCGCGTATTATTTGGACGAGCAACCGGCTTCGAATCGTTCGGTTGTTGTTGGGCATTAGCGACGACGATCGCTTTTCCCTTTCCTTTGTCGTTTCGGGAATCCGGTTTCGGGAGAGGGGGTTTATGGCCCATCTGGTCCATCTGCGCCAATTTGTCGATCAAAGCCTGGAAGGAAGTCGGCTTGAAGAACATCATAAATTGTGAAATAGTTGCTTGTGGATCAAGGGTTCCAACAAACATTCCCACCGCAGGGGCTTCTTCTATGCGCTGTTCACATTTAGACCATAGATTACGCCACCGTATAGCGTACTGAACCCACGTCTCGCCGGGTTTTACCCTGGCGTTAATCAATGCCGTCATTGGGGTACGCTCGCTGGCACTTGCAAAACGTTGGGTGAAGAGCAGCTCCATCTCCGCAAAGGTTTTAATAGAGTCGTTGGGGAGCTCGGAATACCACTCGAAAGCCGTATCTGATAAGCTTCCAACAAATTGGCGCAGCAAGAGCTTGTCGTCGCCTCCAGTGTTACCACAAAGCGCCCTGAATTGGGCAACATGTTGATGGGGATTGCCGGTCCCCTTGTAGACATGAAACTTAGGAATTGTGTAACCTGGCGGGTACTTGATTTGGTCATACCAGCCGGGATATGGCCGCCCCGTTTTCACGATCTGACCGGCTGCTTCAGTCGCCTGATGCACCCGTATTTGTTGGGCAATATATTCATCCAAATCAGCTTTTGATATGGTATCCTCTTTAGCTGCGGATAGAGCCGGTGGAGGATTCGATGTCTCTCCCCTATCATCTTCAAGAATGATCGGGGGATCTCCGGCAGGTGGATCTGGTTGAATCATCATACCCACCATATCCTGGAACAGGAGGGCCATTTTCTTTATGTTGGCTGCCTGTTCCGCAGCCTCTTTATCTTTCTTGTCTAGCACGCGCCGAAGGAATTCGGCGTCCGTCTCTTGTTCTTGACGTTCCTCTGAGGATGTTTCTGGGGTTTCTTTCGGCCCAGTGAGTGCAGCCATTGTGGTCATCATCTCCTGGAGCTTTTTTTGCTGCTCCTGAGCCTTGGTCACTGATCGGGTGAGTGGTCGGTGACCCGTAGATATACGGCTTTCTTCTTTTCCAGAAGCCATATAAACTGTATGAACAATTATGCCCCCTGACTTGGGGCATTTAGGTTCGCCGCTTTCAAACTTTGCCGGTGTCATGGGAGCTTTTTCTGGCCTCTTCCTTTTATGGACCTTTGAGGTTGAAGGAGCCGTTGAAGCGGGCATTCTAGCATTTGTTACCCCCTGCTGTTTAATGGGGCAGTCTTTGTTATTTTCCACCTTCGCCCTTTTCTGGTGACGCAAGTGGTCTGGATCGATCACAGAGTCTTGAACCCTGTGCCATACTTTATAAACTTTTGAGGATAGCCGTTGAGGGGGCTGTTCCTGCTTCGTCTCCGGAGCTTTTTCCATGGGCGGAGGAGACCTTTTCAATGTAGCCACCGGAGAGTTCTTTCTCACCTTCCTCAGCAATTCGAAGCTGTTCCCAGTTGGAACAGCAGCATTGACCTCCACTGCTGGAGCAGGTAGGGTTAGCCCTGAGGGGGAGTTGCCCCCTGCTTTCCTTACTCGCTGCCAATGGCGGCGTCGCGCACGACGAGCCGTTGGGACTGGCTCAGAAATCGAGATAGTTTCTTGTTGCCCCCTGTTTGGGTGTGGGGTAACTGCCGATGTCAGCCTATCAAAGACTGATGCTTTTTGACCAGCTGGAGGAGGAGTAGGAACCGTCAATCTTGTGAAGAACGACTTTTTGATAGGAGAAGCCGCTTCAGCGACTTCCGAAGCAGTGGCCGTTGCCCTCTTTGGGACAACCACTTTATGATCCTGACCTAGCCTGGTGAAAACAGAGGCTGTCAGCTTAGTAGCGGGCGACCCGTTGACAGGGGTCGTGGTAGCAGTGAGCCGGTCAAATACCGACTTCTTGTTCGCTTCTGGTACGGATATCGGCATAGAGAAGCTTGCAGGGGGGACCATGGTCCCGAAAAATAGGCCGGTGGTTGCCTGGGTCACCTGCTCTACCGGCAGAGTAAGGAAAAAGGTCGCTTGGGGCCCATATGTTACACCTCTCGGTGAGGTGGAGCGTCCGTTGCAGTGGTGCTTCGCTCATTTGGTGCAGTGAGAATCCATGGATGCTTGAGTTCTGCGCCAGACAAAAGACCAAATCTTAGCAATTTGAAATCCGAAGGCAACCATTTACAAACCGCGATGGGTTCGCGAAGACGACACACGAAGTGTGGAGTGGAAAGAGGAAAAGGTCCCACCGGGCATGCCAGAATCTGTTCCCCTCCGAAAGACGGCGACGACGTGAAGACGTCTTGCCAGAAGTTCGGGGCAGATGCTTTTTAGTTTTATCCGTCTATCTCTCCGAAGATGCCGAGTTGATTTACGGCACCGTATATCGGAGGTTTAGACGGATGCGACCGATGTAGTAGACTTCGTCAGATTCCCCCTCAGGATGAGGGGTTTTTGATTGTGGGGACGCTCTTCCCTGCAGGCGCAAGCCCCTGCAGTTAATTACGCTACCGCATCGCGGTAACAACTTTCTCCTTCTCCAGAATTTCACTTCGTGTCGTGTGTGTTTGTTTTGTTTGTGGTTGCCCTTGGATTGTATACGGAGACTGAGTAATGCCGTCGCCCGTAGGACGTGGATTAGTCCAAATCCGTATTTACTTAGATTTGGGTTTGGTGTTTTCAGTTTAAGGATGCATTAGTCGCGTTGCGGCTAAGATCAACTTAAACGTTCATTAAGGATACGTTAGTCCTGTTTTAGACTAAGATCAACTTAACGTAGTGATTGATTTAATTATCTGGCTGTCGGGACTCGTCACCTCTCTGACGTCGTTGAGGGATTACAACGACAAACGTCTGAGGAGTTCAGAGATGTACCCTTGAACCAAAGTTGATTTTGGGTTTTATTGTTTATTTAAAGATCTAAGGACACATTAACCGTATTTGGGGCTAAGATCAACTTAGACGGGACCGTTTGGATCCGACGAAAGAGCATTCGGGCTCTATTGTGCCAGTTTAGGGACGTGGTGGTCCGTCGCCAGTTTAGGGACGAGGTGGTCCATCATTAGTTTAAGGACGTTTCGGTCCGTCGCCAGTTTAAGGACGTAGTGGTCCATCATTAGTTTAAGGACGTTTCGGTCCGATATTAGTTTAAGGACGTCTCGGTCCAATATTAGTTTAGGGACGTCTCGGTCCAATATTAGTTTAAGGACGTCTCGGTCTGATATTAGTTTAAGGACGTCTCGGTCCGATATTAGTTTAGGGACGTCTCGGTCCAATATTAGTTTAGGGACGTCTCGGTCCACGAGTTTAAGGACCCCGCAGTCCATATTCATGTGTGGTCGTTGGGACCCGTCGCTTCTCTGACGTCGTTGAAGGATTACAATGATAGATGTCAGAGGAGTTCTGAGATGTACCCTCGAACCGGAGATAAATTGATTTAGGAGAGCAATTTTGCTCAGTCAATTTAATTTGAGGACTTACGGCCAAAATTGGGTTAAGTCCAGTTGAGGATATGCAACATTTTTCTTGATCTTTGGCCTATTAGGCTTGTGCTAGGGCTTTGCCTAAATTTAACAATGCACTGCATTCTATTCTGGCTTGCTAGGCTTTTGATTTGGGCTCTGTCCCTTTATTTATGATGCAGAGCATCTGTTTTGGTCCATTGGACCTTTCAATTGGGCTCTGCCCTTTCAAACAATGCACATCATTTTATTTATTAGGCCTGTTAAGCCTTTTAATTGGGCTTGGCCCCTGTTGTAAGCAAGGCAGTGCATTTGTTTGGCACTTTGTGCCGAGTAATGAACGCAAGCTCATATGGTGATGACACGTGTCATGCTCTGGTGAGCGCAAGCGCACTAGCGCAGTGCGCTGCGCTAGCGCGCTGCGCTAGCGCGCTGCTGACACGTGGCGCGCTCTCAGCGAGTTGCGCCAATTCCAGAGAGCAAAGCTCTATCTCAAGAGCGCTTAGCGCAAGTGGTTCTATAGCTGACACGTGGCGCTCTCTTAAGAGCGCAACGGCGCAGTTTGGAAGTGCAAAGCAATAAGAATCTTTTAGTGCAAAGCACTATTTAATTTCTTGATCTAAATTAGATCAAAGAAAAATAAATTTTTCTTTTGTTTGAAGAACCAGAGGTTCATAAAAGTGCAAAGCACTATTTTTTATTTTTATTGTTTTAAAGAACCAGAGGTTCACAAGAAGTGCAAAGCACTGTTTTCTTTTTTTTTATATAAAGATCATTGATCTTATATATATATATATATTTTTTTAGACTAATGGTCTTTTAGAAGGAATTTCTTCTAATCCACGAAGGTTCTTTACCTCTTTCTTGAAATCTTCTCGGAGTTCTTTCTGTTTAAGGTTCTTGAATTCTCAAGAAAAAACTCCATGCTTTGAATTGAGGCCTAAGGTCCTTTTTATAGTGCTCACAAATTAGTTAAATTTGTTAAAGAGATCATCCTCTGAGTGATTTGGGGAATTTTCCCTACCGTTGGATCTTTAATCCAAGGGCTTCTGCTTCGCAGAAGAAAATCTTCTTGTTTCAACAAGAACAGAAAAGATTTCTTAAAAATCTTAATTTAATTTAGCGCAGATGCCCCAGCGCGTGACGCGTGTCGCGTAGCGCAGAGCGCAGCGCAACTGCGCTAGCGCATCTGCGCTGACACGTGTCGCGCAGCGCAGAGCGCAGCGCAACTACGCTAGCGCATCTGCGCTGACACGTGTCGTGCAGCGCAGAGCGCAGCGCAACTGAAGCGTTGCTTCAGGCAAATAGAGCTCTGCTCTGATTGGGCGCGTCTTCTTGGGCGCAGCGCTGATACATCTGCGCCTGACACGTGGCGCGTTGCGCTCAGCGCAAAGGATCTGAAGCGTTGCTTCATTTATTAAATTTTTGAGAATCAGAAGCGCCGCTTCATCTCCTCTTTTCAAGTCAAACTTGTATTCCCAAAATTCTGATTTCCTGGGCCTTGGCAACGATTTCATTGTTCACAGAATTTTCTGTGCTTGGGTCTATATATATAACTCAAGGCTGAGCCTTTTCTTCTCTCATTTTCAGAGAACTCCTTCGATCATGGCTTGCAACCGCCCTCATGCCCGCCGACAACCATGGGAGGTGCCGATCCGGGACATCGTTCCTCGTTTTGCTGCACGTCTGGTGGACCCTTCTCTCTCGGACGAGCAATGCGACGCTGCAATGCACGAGCTTCTGACTCATGTGGGGTCTCCTCTCCCTCCAAATTCCATTTGGCTTCGGATGATCCTTGCCTCGGCGCTTGCCGACATTCCCCCTCCTCCAGCAGAGATGTCCTCAGCAATGCTGGATGCCGCCGAAGATAAGATTGAGTGCTTTCTCGAAGCGCACTTGATCACCAAACCTTTGAGGGACTGCTCTTTCCACTTGCTGAGCCAGATACGGGCTCGTCGAGTCGTTATCGCCACTCTCTCCCAGGAATGCGGCGTCGACCGTTGGATGGCTACTCCTAGGGAAGATCGCCGCTTCGACGCGATGGAGAAGGCGGAGAGGGAGCTGAATAATTTTCTTTTCGTTTTTGTGAACCCTTGTCTCTCTGATCCCGTATTCGGTGATCTTTTTTAAATTTAATAATAAATAAATGTTTTGATTAAGTATTCTATTATCTGTTAAGTGTTCCTTTATTTGAACTCTTTGTTGTGCTTGTGCATCGTATTTTAATTTGTTGTTATCAAGTGCATGTAATTTTGCATGGCTAAATTGCCTTTAGCACTTAGCCTCTTTTTCTGCGCTAGCGCATCTGCGCTGACACGTGTCGCGCAGCGCAACTGTGTTGCCACGTGTCGCACAGCGCAGAGCGCAGCGCGGCGCTTCCTTTAACAGAGCTTTGCTCTAATTGGGCGCGCTGCGCTAATGTATCTGCGCTGGACACGTGGCGCAGAGCGCTAGCGCAAAGGATCTGAAGCGTTGCTTCCTTTAAACAGAGCTTTGCTCTGATTGGGTGCGCTGCGCTAATGTATCTGCGCTGGACACGTGGCGCAGAGCGCGCAGCGCAAAGGATCTGAAGCGTTGCTTCAAATATTTAAATTTTGAATTCAAACAGAGCTTTGCTCTGATTGGGCGAAACACCCCTCAAGTTTTATAAATTACCCTAAGGACCATAGCAATTATAGGACTTCGATTTACACTTCTAACTGTCTGACTCGGGTTTGAGTCTGATCATCTGACTTGAATATGATTCAAGTCAATCTGCAATCAACAATATTCCAATTCAATATGAACACATGAATCCATGAATTCAATTATCAATTTATACAATTTGACTGAACCGAACCATGAATATATTCCTTTTACATGATTCTCAGTTATTCCATTTAGATGACTCTACAGTTATATCCGTTTACCGATATCATGGTTTCGGTCAGTCAATCAATTATACAATCAATACAATTTACAAGATAAACAATACAATCAAAACACTGCGGGGTTTAAGGGGTAGACTGGTACGGAATATGTTAAAGGTGGCACGAGGTGGTCACTTAAGACGTAATTACATCCATGCCGTCGTTCCGTGGTATTATCGATGGAGCCTTGTACTACAGGTTACCAAGGTCCCCGGTGTAAGTGGGACTCCCCTCGTATACACTGGTATCTTCTGTACCAGGCTACAAACAACAGCATTAACATAACATTACAACAATGATATACAACTTTAAAAGATATCTTCTTATTCTGTCTATTCTACTTTCCTCTTATCTTTGGGACTTACCGAGCGACCTGTTCGCTGAAGACATTCTATTTCTTTCTTCTTTGAATGTCGTCAGGTGATTCGGACCCGGCAGAGATCGAGCCATCTGTAGAAGACTTGGAGCAATTTACCGAAGATCCAGCACTTTAGTTCATTGTACACTTTTCCATTCAGTATTTTACATTTCCTGTTATGCCACTGTTTAGGCATCTTTTTATTTCAGTTGTATTTTCTTTCATGCATTGTACAAAGAATGTTAATAAATAAAAGTTGCTGTTCTTTTTATATCTTGTCTCTTGTGTATTTATTTATATTTCTTAGATATGCTTAGCGTATGTACTTCTGAGTATATACGTAGAAGATCTCGTCGCGTCCCCTTCGCCGTACACTGGGAAGCGGGGCGTGACAATTATGTTATCGCGTTGCGATAACCACTTTCTCCTGCTCCAGTAGTTCACCTCGTGTCGTGAGTATTTTTATTTATTTTGGTTGCTCGTGGATTGTGTACGGAGACTAGTTTAAGTCGTCGCCCATAGGGCGCGGATCAGTCCAAATATGTATATTTTTAGATTTGGATTTTTGAATATTTTGTTTGATTTAAGGACCGTTAATCTAGCTTGAGATTAAAATCAACTTAAACGTATAAGCATTTGGGCCCAATTTATTTTAACTAAGGATACGTTAGTCCTGTTTGAGTCTAAGATCAACTTAGCAATATTTTAAGGATCACTTTTTTAAGATCCAACAATAGAGCTTTTTGGCTCAGATGCTAGAAATTTCAGAGAGAGACTTTTAGCCAATTTGGGCTTGGTATGCTCAGTCTTTTCTTCTTTTCTTTATTCAAAAATGCTAAACACTTATTTGGGTTCTGTTTGTTCAGTCCCCATTCTCCCTTTTTGTGCAAAAGTGCTAAGTACTTGTTTGGAGTTTTGGCGCTCATATGTGTATCATGTGAAGCGCTCAGTCATAAGCGCTGCCTAATCCATGCTAAGCACTTTAGTCATTTTGACTGAATATATATAGTGCTAAGCACTTCTCTTTTTATATACGGCGTTGATGTGAGGAGCACGTGCGTCGCTGGGCGCTATCCAATTAGTGCTAAGTACTCAGCCGTTTTGGCTGTATATGAAGTGATAAGCACTTTTGTATGGCGTCCACGTGAGGAACACGTGAGGCGCTGGGCGCTGCCCAATCAATGCTAAGTAATTGACCGTTTTGGCTGTATATGAAGTGCTAAGCACTTTTGTATGGCGTCCACGTGAAGAGCACGTGAGGTGCTGGGCACTGCCCAGTCAGTGCTAAGCACTTAGCTGGTTTGGCTGAATATGAAGTGCTAAGCACTTTTATTCAGCGCCCACGTGTATTTCACGTGAGGCACTGGCCTTTTGTTTTAGATTCCCATGTGTTTTTCACGTGAGGCGCTGGGCGCTGTTGGGAAGGCGCCTACATAGGAAACACGTGGGGTGCTAAGCTCTTTTCTTTTTCAGAGATTGAATCTCTGTTAATGACATTTTGACCATTAATGATCACCAAGATCTTTGTTTTGAAGATTTGGGATCATGTTTTTCTTTAAGAACTAAGTTCTTTTATAAGAACTAAGTTTCTTTTAAGGTTAAATCCTATTTTCTGAGGAATTAAATTCTTAGAACATATGTTCTTTTCCTTTTTTCTTTCTTTTTTTTAACCTAGTTCTTTTTTGAATTTTTGATTCTCAAGAACAAGATCTTTCCGATGAGAATTAAATTCTCAACTTGTAGGAGACTTATCTTGTGGATCTCTGATTCAGAGAAAGAACTAAGTTCTTTGAGAAGGGTTAAACCGTTAGATAGGTAGAAGTAGATATTGTGATCTCTGTGTTTTCTTTACCTAGGGTTTTGAGGAAGGAAGTCTTCTTCTTTTATTGAGAATTAAATTCTCTGTTGTTTTAAAAACTTTCTGTATTTTTCAGAAGGTTATGGGGGGTTCCTTCTATATGAGACTTGAAGTCTCGGGTCCTTTATATAGTGGAGGCAAATTATTAATTAGTTTTGAGAAAATCTCTCATTGAGAGATTCCAATTGATTTAATTGGTCTCAAAATTTATTTGGGGAATTTTACCCACCGTTGGATCTTTGATCTAAGAATTTCTGTTTTATAGAATTCGTTTTCTTGTTTTTAACAAGATTAGGGAAATATTTTCTTATATACAAAATTTATTCTGTAAAACGGTGACTTTTAATCACAATTAGATTTTTTAATCCAAGGGCTTTCTGTTTTACAGAGAACAATCTTTTTTGTTTGTAAAGATTGAGGAAAAATATTCCTCATAATAGAATTTAATTCTATTGTTTGATGATTTATCATCACCATTGGATTTTTGATCCAACAGCTCTATTTAACAGAGAGTATTCTAATTTTTTTAGGGAAATATTCTCATGTAGAATTTAATTCTACTGATATAAATTTGGACGCCGGTGCTCACGTGTTGTGCACGTGGGCGCCACTTAAGAATTTAATTCTTATTTATGATAGCTCCTGTGCTTTGAACATTGGCGCCTATGTGAGATTCATGTGCAGCGCCACCATAGAATTTAATCCTAAGGGATCGGCGCTGGCGCACTCGTGGAGAGCACGTGAGGCGCTGCCTCATTAAAATTTAACAAAACATAGCTCTTTTTATTATATTTAAATATTGGGGGAACAAATGCTCCCCACCGTTGTTTTCAGGTGGCTCATACGTGAGTGCAACTGTGTCACTTTTTCCACCGTTTGATCCTCTAGGGGGTTGAACCGTCCCTTCAAATCCTATAAATAGGGTCTTTGGCCCTTGATATGACCGCCGTCTCATCATCTTTCTTAAATTTTCTTCTTCCTTAAGAATTCAATTCTCATCTCAAAGCTTAGATTTCTGCCTATAGAACCTTTTTAGAGTTAAACTTTGTTAAAAAAATTGGCAAGGATCATGACCAAAATTCAACTCTTAAAAGAGCCTTCTTTTTTGTTTCATATTTTTAACCCATTAACAGAGCTTGGCTCTTTTTTTTATGAAATGATCTCTCAGAGATCTTAAGAAGAACTTCTCACCCCTTTTTGAGTAGACCGTGGGTCTCAAATTCCTGAGAATCGTTAGTTCTCTTCTTAGGGTTTTACCCTATCATTGATCTTGATCATTGAGGGTTTCTAAAATTCAATTCCATTATATTTCCCATCTGTCTCCCAACATGGGGGATTTCTAGGATTTAGTTTCATTATTTGAGGAATTTTAATTTCATTCTGTCTTACAGAGCTTAGCTCTGAGAAATTTTTGAACTTTTTGGGAATTTTATTCTCTTTCCTATTCCCTTTTTTTATATATAGGGTTCTAATACCATTTTTTACAGATTTGAATCTGTTGTAGGGCTCGTTTTTCGAGAACATTTGGAGTTTTTAACTCCACTGCTTAATAGGATTATTCATTTAATGAGAATCCTTTTGGATTCTCACAATGGATGCATGTCTCATTATTGATGAGCCATCACCTTAATTTTGTGGGGCCCACTGCTATTTTCTTGTAGATTGCAATGATTTTATTATGCCATAATGGAGTACAGATTTGGGTGTACTAAAAATGCTAAGGCCCTTAGTTGCAGTTAATTACATTATGCCAATCACTAACTCTCTGCGGTTTTTTTCCAGGTACAATGGCTTCCGATTTCTTTTTTCCTTATGTCCGTTCGGAGAGTGCTTTTGCCGACACGCCTACAGATTGGGAAGTCTTTGCTTTAATCCGGGACTTTCTGGGGTGGGATGATCTCCAACGGTCTTTAGGTTTTATATGAGTTGCCGTTAAGACCCGAAACTAGGAATATGCCATCACTTCGTTTTTTGCTTTGAGAATGTCACGCCAATTCTTTGCTGAAGTAGGGTAGACATCTGTAGGACCTCTATACTGTATGTATTGCATTTGAAGTCCGGATGTAAGAATATGCCATTACTTGAATTTCATATAATGGTTGTGTCCACAACCTTCTGAAATGAGGGGGGGTAACACCAGGACAGTCCCTAGGTAGTTGTTTATAAACCATCAAGACTTGGAGCTAGGATTTTGCCATGGCTCTATTTTTGCTTGGCCCTTGTGTCTTTTGTTGACGTTGGGTTTGCATCCTGCTGGCATGAGAAGCACGTCAAGCTGGAGTTAGGATTTTGCCATTACTCTTCTTTTATTTGACCCTTAGATCTTTGTTGACGTTGCATCTGCACTCTGCTGGCATGAGAAGCTGGTCGAGTCGATCTTTAGACTGTAGATGTTGCCATCAAGATCTGGCTCTCCCTTTGACGGAGCCTGGTGGGAAAATACGGTTCCCTTTCTTTCATTTGTGCCCATGGATCGTATACAAGAGTCACTGTGGACATACTTGCAGGGCAGAAAGTTTCATTTTTATTATATTTTTTTATTTCTTCCCACGATGCTCTATCTTTTCAGCCTTTTTTATATATCGCGAAAGTCGCGATTGCCCAATCATTTTAGCTATTTATCGCGGTGCCCAATCATTTCGGCCCTTTTTTTGCTGCGACTTGCTGAGTTTTATTACGAATTAGGAACTTGAGATCCGATACCAATTTTGGTATCAATATTGCTGCAGCTGGAATGCTGTCAGGAGCATATCATCTTTTGCCTTGAGAGGACTTAGAGTTTGACATTTATTTAGGCATCAGCATCGCTGCAACTGGAATGTTGCCAGGAGCGAATCATCATTTGCCTTTGTCGATTTGAATAAAGATGTCTTAGTAAACATGGTTAGGATCCTGTCGACTAAGGCTTTTGACTTCATGAGCCGTAAGGGTCTTATAAAGGTATTTCTCCCTATGAGTCGTGAGGATCTCGTAGGTGTATTTTATCCTTAGGAATCATGGGGATTCTTAAGTGCGTTTTATATTGTAAGTCGTAAGGATCTTCCAAGAGTGTTTTATCCTTATAAGTCGAAAGGACTTACAAGTGTCGTTCACCATATGGGTACATTTCTTGTCATTGGTGGAACTTGGTAGGGGACATATTTATTTATTCCCGTGGATTGTATACAAGGGTCAATATAAAACCGACTGTTGGGCAACATTAAGGGAATATGACGGCTTAAGAACAGGTTTAGATCCCTGTAGCTTAAGGCTTTTGAATCTTACGAGCCGTGAGGGTCTCATAGGGGGAATTCTCCTTTACGAGTCGTGAGGATCTCGCAAGTGTAATTTTTCCATAGGAATCATGGGGATTCTTAAGTGTGTTGCTCCTTTGTGAGTCATAAGGATCTCACACAGGTATTTTCTTCTCACAAGGTCGAGAGAACCTTTCAAGTGCACATGAAATTTTTTTTACGAGTTTGCGCCCTTTTTGAGTTTTCACAACTCGCCGGCAGTCCTGCTGTTTTTACTCATAGCGCCCTTTCGGGTTTTCATCCGTGCCCATTTCGCTTATGGACATAACCATTTTTACTTTTTTTTAAACGAGATTGCGTCCTTTCGGGTTTTCACAAATTCGCCGGCAATTCTGCTGTTTTTACTCACGGTGCCCTTTTGGGTTTTCATCCGTGCCCATTTCGCTTATGGACATACCCTTTTTTTTTGCGAGATGAAATTCTCGAGAATAGTTTCGTCATAGGTGACTCACCTGTTTGAGGGTGGCTTCATTACTGGAGTAGCTGTGTAGCTGGTGGGACTTGAGTTGCAACCTTTGCTGCTAGAACTTCGATTGCAATATAGATCTCAGGGGAGCATATCGCCGTATTTGGGGCGATGTGCTAATTTTAGGACGTTCCGGTCTATTATCGCTATGTTTGAGGCGGTTTTTAGTTTAAGGACTTTTTTGGTCCAGCATTCCCATCTTGGGGACGAACGTTAGTTTAGGGACATCTCAGTCTATTGTTAGTTTAAGTACATCTTGGTCCATTGTCACCGTTTTTTGAGGCGACGGAGCTTTTTGGATACCACTCTCAGAGTTCTGACTCGGGAAGATAGCGAGCGGACACAAGCGTCATCATCGATCATTGAACTAAGTCGTAACTTGTCAAGGGTAGTATTTTTTTAGGAATTGTCCATTGATTGGCCGGAAGGGTCTTTCGCCATGCATATCGATGAGCAACTAGGCTCCACCTTAGTAGACTTTGTCTATAATGTACAGGCCTTTATAGTTTGGTTCGGGTTTTCCCCGTTTTGCATGATTAGGGATATTGGTCTTTTGACGACTAGTACGAGTTTGCCTTGGCGGAATGTTCTCGGCCTGCAGTTTTTCGTATGACCGTGCCATCCTTGCCTTATAAGCCTCCAGATTTTGCTATGCTATAAGGCAAGTTTCGTTGAAGGCATCGAGCTCCTCAAGCCTAAGATGAGCGTTTTCTTCATCTGTTAGTTCGTATCAAACCGCTACTCGTAGAGAAACGAGTTCTACCTCCAGAGGGAGCACTGCTTCTGTGCCAAACACCAACGCATATGGTGTTGTATTCATGGCCATTTTGAACGTTATTCTGTATGCCCAGAGAGCTTCGTGCAGCCTTTCGTGCCAGTCTTTTTTTGTTTCTAGACACCGTTTTCTTTATAATCTTTATCAAGGTCTTATTGAAAACTTCAGCTAGACCGTTGGCCCGAGAATTATAGACTGAAGAGTATCTCCAATCTATTTTATATTGTTGTGCGAAGCGGCTTATTTTATAGTTTCTATAAGCTGGCTCATTAACCGAGATAATTCATCGCGAAATGCCGAACCGATAGATGACAAGGGTTCTGAAGAAATTGAGGATATTCTCCGTCTCCACCTCTCTTAGTGGTATTGCTTCTGCCTACTTAGAGAAGTAGTTGGTCATTTCCAGTATTAACCGATGTCCTTGGATAATGCCGGTTCAATGGGGCCAGTTATATCGGTTCCCGCATTTCGAACGACCAGCTAGCCACTGTCGGGTGTAGAGGATTTGGATGTTGATAGATGAAATCCACGTGAATTTAGCACTAGTGACATTGCTTCGCATATTCGAGGCAATCCCGAATCATTGTGGGCCAATAATAACTCATTCTTTTTATCTTCAGCTTCATCTTTGGTCCAGCCCGATGGGAACCGCAGAGTTTGTCATGAGTTTCTTGGACGAATTTTTTCGCTTCCTCCTGCCACAGGCATCTTAGCCATAAACATTCGAACAATCTCTTATATAGAGTTTCATTGACGAAGGCGAAAGACCAAGCTCGTTTCATGAGCTGATATCTAGACGACGCATTTTTGGGCGTTCATTGGAATTTGAAGTGGTCTATGAAGACTTCCCTCCAATCCTTGACCTTTTTTTCGTCCTCTATTTGAAGGGTTGCTTATTTGGTCATTTCTTTTCCTTCAGATGGCTCTATCAGGTCTTCCGAAGATATATTTTTCGGTGCGAGAATCCTGTGGCTTTGCACAATGAACCTTACATCATCGAGGTCTTCATCGGCCAGTTCCTTAGCCAATTTGGCCAACACGTCCGCCTTACTGTTTTCTGCACGCGGTATACTCTCCAGGATATAGGAAGGGATTTTTGTTAGAAGTTGCTGTACTCTTTCGCCATACTTTATCAGCTCTGATTTGCATGTCTGATAGTTGCCATTTACTTGGCTAACGATCAGCTGGAAATCTCCATATATAAGGAGGTCTTTGATTCCCATGTCTATAGCGATCTTTAGACCTACTATCAAAGTTTCGTATTTAGCCTCGTTATTAGTCCTTAGCTCTGTTGAAGGGTTGCACGTGCACTACACGTAATAGGGTAAGTTACAGAATAATCTAACAGGTGCAATAGGCTAGTTGAAACGTCGTGGACACGTGGCCCCAGTCCAAGCCTCCCCCACCGGAGTTGGACCGGCGCCACCGGTTTGGGTACAACCAAATGCAATTTTTTTAAAACCCTAATACCTCTTAGACTCCCCCCATAACCCCAGTATTGTTTATTCTCTACACATTTACAGAGAATAATAAAATCCCTGAAAATCCCATTTTAATGCAAATTTAAATGCATTTTTATCACACACTAACCCAAATTTGTCCTATAAATACCCACTCTATTTTTACACCCCTTCACACTGAAATTTCCTGCAAAAACTCAAGATAATTCCAAGTTCTTTTTGTGTACAAGTGGAGTTAGCAAAGGGCGAAGCTCCGACGAACTTCCGGCGACAACTCAAGGAGTTTCCGACAACGAAACGATGCACTGGAAACTCCCACCTCTTCCTCTTTCTCTCCTCTAGCCAATCATCCAGTAAGTCCCTACCTCTCCTTCTTTTCTCTATTCTAAAAACATTCAAAACTAAAACCCGACAGAAGTGGAGTTAATCCGATTTCCGATTCGTTTTTTTCTTAAAAAGTTCTATTTTTCTTAAACATAATAATACCAAACTCTTATGTCATGAACATTAAACATGAACAAAAGCAATAGAACAAGTTTGACATCAAAATAATAACCGTAGCAAGTTTTATTCCACTTTTACATTAAAATACCTTCATGTTTCATTTCGACATGCTTGAAATTTTAAAACCATATTACCTTAGAAAACTCACGAGGTAATGACGTACCTCCTCACAACACACATATCTAATATAGCATAATGGATTTTGGGAACATACATTTAGGATAAAATGACTTTACATATAACTACTTTGAACTTATAAAACCTTTTTCTATAAGAAGTGTATTTAACAAATCTTTGCAATTGCGCCTCTACAATCCATTTTGGGGAATCCGTTCGGTATGGTGCGGATTATTGCACATCCTTAGGCCTAGTAGAGTGAGATGCAGACCTCCTCAAGGAGCATACGATCTCGAAAGATTTTTAATACATTTTTCTTTAGAAAATGTGATTTCTATTATCAATAACACTTATATTTTAATAAATAAATATATATTTAATTAATATCAAAATATCTATTTTTAATATTTATAATATTCCACATTTCCAAAAATTCAAGAAAAACATTCCATTTACAAATAAATACCATACAATTCAAATATTTCAAATAAATACCTTACACTTTAAAAACTAGGTCATATTCACTAGAAATTTCACATTGAATAAAAGAAATATCTATGAAAACTCTAAAGATGATAATTAAATACTTGAGGTATATTCTGAAAGTATAACAAAACTATTTTACATAAACCCCCCTCAAGTTATACTAAATTACAATAAGGACCCTAGTAAACATAGGTTTAAGCGGGACCAGTCTCTTGAGCCTCAGGGAGCCAGAGATATGGTTGCTTGCCTATTTAAGGTAGACAATCTAACAAACGGTGTTATCAATACGGTAATTGTCTTTAAAAAAGACACAAATCCTGCCGTCCATGTACAGGAGTTACCGATAATATCAAAACGATCAGGATTTCAAGTTCTTTTTAAAAGTGTTAGACTCAGATTGAGTCTCAATATAATCAATCTGACTTGAATGTGATTCAAGTATAAAATCACAATTCAATATGAATTCATATACTCAATCTATTCAATCTATACAACTTGACCGAACCGAACCATGAATATACTCCATTTACATATTCATCCATTATATCCGTTCCATACTGATATCATGATTTTGGCAAGTCATCCATCTATACAATTTATAATACAAGACAAGACAATACAATCCATACGATCAATACAATCAATACATAATCACTACGGGGTTATAAAGAAGTAGACTGGTATGGAACATGTTAAAGGTGGCACAAGTTGGTCACTTAAGACGTAATTACATCCATGGCGTTGTTCCGTGGTATTATCGATGGAGCTTTGTACTGCGGGTTACCAAAGTCTCCGGTGTAAGTGGGGCTCCTCTCGTATACACTGGCATTTTCTGTACCAAGCTACAAACAACTGCGCTAACATTATAATAAAACATTATAAAACTATACTCTCTCTCTGTCTATTCTACTTCTCCCTCATCTTTGGGACTTACCGAGCGATTGTTCGCTGACGACATTCCTATTTCTCTTCTTCTTTGGAATGTTGTCAGGAGGACCCGACGCTGAGGAGGTATGAGACCAGTCAGGAGCATTTGGAGTAAGCCCCTGAGCAGTACACCGAAGACCCAGAGCTGTAGCCACTTGTACTTATTCCATTTTCATTCTGTTATGCCATTGTTTATGCATTGCTTTCATTCCATGTATTTACTTTTTATTGTATTGTAAAAAGAATGTTAATAAATAAAGTTGTTGTTCATTTACATTTGTCTCTTGTGTACATTTACTTTTATATTGCTTAGATATGCTTAGCTTGTTTACTTCTGAGTAAATACGTAGCGGCCTCGTCACGTCCTCTGCCCATACAATGGGAAGCGGGGCGTGACAGAGAGACCGCAGTTGTTTGAGATTCCTTGGTGTGGGCATTTCCATAATCGCCTTGATCTTTGAGGGATCGATTTCGATACCCAGTGACGTATGATGAATCCTAGGAATTTCACCTGAGAAGACTCCAAACGCGTATTTTAGAGAATTCATCTTCAGATTATACTTCCGAAGCCGTCGGAACACTATTTTTAGATGTTCCCAATGTTCCTTATGAGATTTGATATTCACCACAAGGTCATCGATGTAGCATTCGACGATCTCGTGTCTGAGGTCATTGAAGATCTTTGTCATGGCCTTCTAGAAGGTAGCGCTAGCGTTCTTCAAACCAAAGGGCATCACTTTATAGCAGAATATACCCAATTGGGTTCGGAAGGCAGTATGCTTTTGATCTTCAGGATGCAGTTTTATTTGATTGTATCCTGAAGTTCAATCCATGAAGGAGAAGAGCTCATCTGTAAACGTGTTACCGATCATCAGCTCGGTAACAGGTACTGGGAAATCATCTTTCGAGCAAACTTGGTTGAGGTCCCGAAAGTCCACGCAGTGCGCACCATCACATTTTTCTTCATCATCGGAACGATGTTAGCAATCCAGTCGGGATATTGAACTTTTTGGATGAAACCGGAGTCGATTAGTTTCCTGACTTCAGCGTTGATGCTCATCTCAAGTTCGAGTCGCATCCTTCTCGGTGCCTGTTTGATTGACTTTATTTCCGGTGATATAGCCGGTTTATGTACTGCCACCTTTGGATCTAGACCCGACATTTCAGAGTAGTTCCAGGCGAAGCAGTCTTTATACTGCATGAGAACATCTTTTAGCATGGTCACCTGTTTTTCAGATAGCAGTTCACTAACGAACGGTGGTCTCGGATCATTTTCCGTCCCTAAGTTAATTTTTCTTAGGTTGTCCGCCATGCTGTGTATCCTATCTTCCAGCTCTTTTTGTGCTGGTGAAAACTTTAAGATCAGCTCTTCTTCGTCTTCATTTGCGAAGTACATGTGGAGGTTGTTCAGTTGAAAATATTGCGCATTTGATATGACATTTTCCTTACTATTTTTATATAATAAAAGGTGTTTATTATAAATATGACACATATGAGGGTTTATCCGTAAAAATACTATTTTCATGTGTTTATATATTATAATTAACATTGTGAAGGAAAATGTAAGCATAAAATATCTATGTAATATTGGTCCATTTAAATATGCTTACCTTATTAAATATCTTTGACCAATTCTCTTAAAACTATAATATCATGTCAAATGGTTAAAATAATATCTCAATAAAACAAATTCTACTAACATTATTTATTGAGATAATTGTGCAGAAATTATATCAGGACCGAAATCAAGGAAATTCGAGTTATCGAGATCAAATCTGCCGAAATCTTAAAGTAAATCGAAGAAATCAATTTTGGCAGTGATTTAGAGAAGATTTTCAGATTCCAGATATCAAAATAGTCTACATGTGTCACCAGAAGAGACCTAACCCACCGCGGATCCGCAGCCAAACCCACCAAATGGCTGCGGTTCCGCCGCAATATTGAGAAGTTAGAGCTCTGGATTTTCTGGTTGGGATCCTAACAACTAGTTACCATATTAGGAAACTAGGGTTCTGGCTCTGTGACTATAAATAAGGACCGAGAGCCTCTTGGAAAAATCATCACATTGACTCGATCATGAAGTCCACGACGGCTCAAGAATCCTGGTTGATCATCGACAGTTCATCTACCTCCTTAAGAAGAGATCGAGAAGCAAATTAGGGTTTTACAATCATTTTCTAAAAGAACAAAGTGTACTTAATCTTATTGATTAATAAAGGTAGTTTTATTCTATTGCATTTTATTTTCTTCATGATTTCTATCTTTTCTTTTCCCAGCATGCGTGAGTAATTCTCCACTTGTTAGGGTTCGTAGGATTAGAGTAGATTAATTGATGATGAAGATCCTTAAACTCTTTTTACGTCCTATAAAGTTTATAAACTTTATCAAAAGAATAGTTAACATCCTAATCGGGCGCGCTATCAATTCATTGATATTCACGACCACGATTAGAGATTAGATTAATAATTGTTTTGGTAAAGGCTAGATATGAACGGAGATCCATGTCAAGATAGGGGTTAAGAGTGGGAACCCTTTTTCGTCTAAAAACCCTAATCTACATACATCATTGTCGATCTAGTTTTCAATCTATTAAAGGATAAGAGGAGTAATCTTTAATTAATCATCCATGACTACTAAATCTTAACGAACCCTACAAGCCCCCTTCTAATATAAAACCTACATCCGTATTAATCTAGATCTATATTCTACATCCATGTTTAACGTAGATCTAGAAACTATTTCCACTATTCATTATTCTTCCTCTTTTCCTAATCAACACGCCTAAAGTAAGATTAAAAGATTCAACATTTTCCTAAGGACGACCCGTACTCATCTCGGTCTAGCTACACCCGACACCATTATTGATTGTGATTATTCTACAAACACTTGTTTAAAAAAGATCAATCAAATGGCGCCGTTGCAGGGGACACGTATGTTATTTTTTTATTCTTACTATTTGTGTTGAATTCTTATTCGATCTATATCATAAAACAAAACAAACTGCATCTTGCATATTTAATAATAAGTGTGCGATTTTTGCGAGGGAATCTGGAGTCACAGACCTGAGGAAATAGAGATTCAGAGACATTCATCAAGATCCAGAGGAGGATGGGAGGACACATAGAAAAAATCTTCATCAGATCTTCCTATTCAGTGGCGGAACCACGGCAAGAAGGCCTATTCGGCGGCAGGATCGCAGCGCAATTGAGGACTTAGGGTTCCAAACTTCTCTGGTAAATTTCTCAACTCCTTCTCTCTCCTCTGAAATCCAATAAAATATCTTTTCTGTAGGATTGTTTGCAAAATATCGCCGCTCAAAAATCTTTTTGCGTGCTTTGTTTTGCGGGTTGTTTTTGCATATGTTAATACGGACTTTAAGGGCCAAGACCACAATTCCGATTAGGTGGGGATTTCATCACCCTTCCTAGGCCCCACAAATCACAAAACAAGCATCCGCATCAACCCTATATTAATTTAAAAAATATCTAGACCAAGACTCTAAGGACTGTCGTGCTCAATAAGAACAGAGGAAGGTCGTGGGTAATCTATCGCTTATCCGCATTTCTTTTGTGGTGCCTAGGCAAGTGTGTCTAAGGAAAGTGGTTATTTAATTAAGCCCGCTATTTTCGGTGATTCGTATAGCGGATACCTCCCACTTACCTGGCATTTATCTGGCCACAAGAGTGATAAAGAGATGGTAGAGGATTTATCCTATGGCTTGTCCTTTGGAAGTTTAGGAGCGGTCTAGAGCTTGTCCTAGGCAACCATAGTTCTAGGGTTGTTTGTGCATTTTTTGTGATTTTGTGAGTCAACCCCCAAGTCCACTTTTAAAGAAAAGCAATCCAATTTTTTTCTTTTCCTTTTTACCCTTCCCTTCTCTTTTCTTTTTATAATGGGTAATCCAAACAGACGAACTCTTGCTAAGATTTGCTATCCACAACCAGATATTTCTTGTCTTCGTAATCGCTTCGGTATACCATCCGACTCTCCCATGTCTTTAAGAGATCGGATAGAACAAACGAAAAGAAACAGTTGGCCACCTCACTCTAGGTCATATCAACCGCATCCAAATTCTACATCTTCTTATGTTGATACTCTGAGTGAGGATACTCCTAGATCCATGTCCATTGCTGAGCATATAGCGAGGGCTAACGGCCAAAGTTTCAATCCGGACCAACATCAACCATCACCACCACTTTCTAAAGAAGAATTTCATAATCGGTTTGTGGCATATATGATGTCTATTGAAAATAGCCAACCAACCAACCCATATCAATATTCTTCTTATCATAATGTTGATCCTACTCCTGCCCCATTTTCATAACCATTCAATTCCTATCAATCCTGCCCGACTTTTACACCTTCTCTAGACAGTCCTTCTAATCAGTCATTTGGGAGTTTTACTTATCCACAAGAATTTCAATCTTATGCTGAAACCCCTTATCGACCCAAGTCTAGTCTTGAGCGGAAATTAGAAGAAGGTGTGGAATCGATGCACCGCCTCAGAAAGGAATTGGCAGAAAGCATGGCTGAGTATAAATGAGCAACTAGTTTTGAACCAGTTCAAAAATTTTCAGTGTATAATACGGCCATAGGACAAAGTGAGAATTTGGGTAGTGAGAGAGAACTGTACATCCTTCCGAATCAAACTTCCCCATTCCAAACTGAAATCCACAACTCCAGTTTCACAGATTCATCGAGTACACCAAATGATTCAACAATTGAAGATAGAATTTGATAAGTTGTGTGACTTTGTAGTGTTTGATTTACCCGATTGTGAAGGTTCCATTTCAAGTGAAACCTTACCCAACCCTTGTGATCTCTATACCTCCACTCTTGAAAAAAAATTGATTGAAAACCATTATTTTAATAAGGTATTTGAGAATTCTAACCTTCACTTGAATGAGGAGATTGACGTTGGGGATATATTGAATGATGAACCCGAAATTTTGGATGAGTTTGTCCCACCAATTCATCAGGTCCTTTCACTTCCTTGTGGTCATCATCTCGAGCCTTTAATTATTCTTCCCGAATCCCATACTCGTCTTGAAGTTGATGATAATTGTATAACCGAACAGCAGACCAAAATTCAACCTTCATCTCCCACATCTGGTTCAGCGATACTCGACACACCAATTTGTTTACCCATTTCAACTTCTACTTTCTTAGGTTCTTCTTCTATTCTTCATATAATTTCAGTGAGTGTTGATGAATCATAATCCGATAATTCAAGTTTGATAATTCCAGAAAGCCAACTTGATTTGGATACTTTTGAAAATGAGGTAGATGAGTTTTCGAGTCTCCTACCTCCATAATTTTTGACAAATCAAGTATGATAAATTCTGGCACAAAACTTACTGACAGCAAAATGTTCAATTACACCATTGATGATAGTTTTGAAGAACTTTTTAGTGACGAACTTGCATTCCTAAACAACATGGATTTTGTGATTAATCAACCTCCACCTATAGAAGTTGAACCACCATCCTTTCTTCTTATAAAATATGAGAATGCCAATATTCCACTCATTTCTGATCATTCACATTCTCGTTTTTATTTATCATCACCTCTTATCTCTTCACATTCACGTTCACGCAAATCCTTTCCATACCACCACTTATCTCTTCCCCACTTTTTCTTGGCTCTATATAACATGTTCTTCCACCGATCTATACGTTACATTGATAAAATCTTTGAATGGTTGGTATTAACTTTTGGTCTTTGTAAGGCTTTACTTTGACCAATAACTTTAACCCCCTAATAATTTTAATTGCTTAAAACTATTTTACTTAAGTTTGGGGGGGGGATATTTTGGCTCTTGAAAGAAAATGATTTTTACAAAATTATGAGCCAAATATAAGTTTGGGGGAGAATTTTACTTTCACTATTTCATGTCCCCGTTACTAACTTTTCCTCCTAAGTCTACAGTTTTTTTTAAGCTTAACAGATGACATCAGTGAGGATACTGCTGTAAATAGGTTTGGGGGAGCTTTGTGCTTATTTACGCATTATTTTGCATTATACTTTATATAAGCACAAAAAAAATTCGATAATGGAAGTTAGAAAGTGAAAAATTATATATGAAAGATATGAATAGTTTGAGAAAAACAAGAATATTAGAGGTTTTCTTAAACAAAACTAGTAATAAATAGTTATGAGTTGTTGTCCCAAGGGTTAGTAAGATGAAGGAAATTGCTAATCTGAGGATATAAATAAGTCTGAAAAATAGTCTCTATTCTTGAGGCCAAATATTTGAATATTGATACGCTACTATACGCACTTACACACATCTTGAAATATGGGATAGTAGAGAATACCTTAAAATGCTCTTGTCTAAAAACCTTAATATGAAGGGAAAAAACGTATAAGTGGTGAAGAAAGGAAAAAAAATGAATGAACACTGGTTTTGTAATTGCTTAAGGCAGCATAAAAAAATATAGCGAGGGTGTTTTATCACCCAGTGCCTTAGGCCAACTGGTTTGGGAGCCACTGCTAAGCCTTAAGTGTTGCGAAACGAGGAATTACGCCTAAATGCGCGAGCACATTTTATAATCGGTTGGTTAGTACCTCAAGAAGTATTAACGGTCGCATGAAGGTTGTGTGAGCAATTTCATAAAAAAAAATTCACCGACTAAAATGTACTTTAGAAGATGGACAAGAGAATGAAAGCTTGAATTGAATTCTCTTAGTGTAGGAATGTCTTTTACATACACGTAGGGGTATATGATCGATATTTGGATAAAAGGTAGGGGGAAGACTAAAGGCGATGTTTTATTGAGGGATGATGTGATTTCTAATATTTTTTCACAACCATTAAGATAGGGCTCATAGCAACCGAAAAGCTGGTATAGTTGGAAACTCTTATTTTCAAGTTCTTTCTTTTATAAGTTTTTATCTTTATATGTAACCTTCACCATCTTTCTTTTATTATAGGATTTTGTGGGTGTAATCCGCTGAAAACCCTCAGAAGACAACACTCCACCTACTAAGGATACCTAGAGGTTTAACGGCTTGTTGCACATGCTCAGTGCAATCGTGTTGCCTACGAAAGTTTGTTTCTTTTTCCTTTTCTCCTTCTCTTGAATAACTAGTTTGCTCGGGATGATCAAAGTTATGTTTGGGGGTATTTGTTCAGTTGAAAATATTGCGCATTTGATATGACATTTTCCTTACTATTTTTATATAATAAAAGGTGTTTATTATAAATATGACACATATAAGGGTTTATCCGTAAAAATACTATTTTCATGTGTTTATATATTATAATTAACTGTAGGGTTACTAGGCACTCTAATAAGGTTCTACAATGCATCAACCATGCCCGTTTAAAAGTTTAGCCGTGCCGAATAACCCTAAGGAAGATCGTTGCTAGAAAATTAGGGTTTCATATGCTAGTAAACTATATTTACGACTAAGTGAATACGAAATACAACTTTTGTAGATCGGTCCTTCACTTCTTTAGCTCCTTGTTGAAGTCCCTTCGCTGCGATCGTGGTTCTCCCGGACCCTTGCATGGCTTCACGAGGCGAAAGACGCGTCCTTGCTTGAAGTCTTCAAGGCCGAAGATGATCTACGTCGAGGGGATGCAAACTCAAGCTTCTACTTCACTAACTTGAGAATTAGTGAAGCAAACACCCTAAACTAAAGTGCTAGTCTGGTAGAGGATGGAGAAATAGGAAGTGGGTTCTCTTTAGAATTTTATTTCTCACAATCTTTCTCACTTTGGATCAAACCCTAGTAAGCTTTTTCTTTTTCACAAATGAAGAAGAAGAAGAAGAACAAAAGAAAGAGATGAGGATAATGATCAAGTGAGAAGGCTAACCATGGTGAGTGAGTATCATATACTAACTCTTGTAGAGCCATAGCCATAGCTAATTGAAAATGGTTAGGTTAATAAAAATCTAAAGTAAAACAAATTTAGTGGACTTTGTCAAAGCATCCACAAGCTTCTACAAGCTTCATGCTTATGACCTAAGCACCACTAATTTGTAATTACCTTAAATAAATATTAACCACCATCTAATATAGTATGGTGTATGTCTTACACACCCATGTTTAGTGTATCATCAACCATGATACAAAAGAAAACACTTTCAATATATATATCACATATATATATTCAAGTGTACATATGAGAAAATACCTAAAGAGAACAAATGTTAGTTAATGTAAACTAGTATATCAAATATACAATTATACAATAAATTATTAAATCAATACTTGACTTAATAATCCGGTCATATCACATATAACCGACTAACATCCAATACATCGACTTATCGAATCAACACTTGATTCAATAACTCGGCTATATCATATATAACCGACCGATACAAAAAGTCATGAGAATAGAATACGGTATCACATATATGCATTATTCTCGGTCCCGCACATATCACATATGCGCTCCTATTTCGTTTTGCCTGAGCCAGTAAAACCTCTATGTAGGACTCTAAAGACTCGTCAATACGCCGGTAATAGGTGATGATCACATCAAGCACCTACAAGCCATCAGCGGTACTAGCTAGACGTAACGGCTACCCGAGTATTGAGCGATCAGAAGATCAGCAGGAAAGCCCGCTCCAACTCCTGTAAAAGCCTGCCGGTAACACTTCCCGTACAGTCCGGTCTCCTCGTCTGATATATCGCATATCAAGTCTAGGGGTGGTAAACGTCAGACCCCAATAACCGATAAGTCGTACCGATGTGAGGCTCATAACGGGTCGAGAAACTATTGGTAACATTTACCAGTAAATCTCTAAATCAACCCTGGCCAGGGACTTCCCTGTTATGGCCAATCGAGCACAGTGCAACATCAACCCCCAATACCGGGAGAGACGAAACCCCTCCTATCGCTCATTGCCTCCATGTGACTCGGGACAGTACCCAAAAACCACCGTTTTGCATGCCCTCATGGACGTGGTAAGGTGGAAATCAAAGCACAGTAAGAATCACACAAGACTCTATGACGATCTCGGCTCTACAGACTAACCTGCACAAGTGTCACCAGAGAACTGCCATCTGACGTGAGGTATAATACCATCTGGGAGTTCTCGGCGAGTCCGTCCAGTATACCCAGTCTCCACTGAGCACCCGTATACCATCTCTGATGTCAAACACCAATGGATATGGGATCATCCATCGCCCATCTCATGGGTTGAGAAGCGTATACGCTAGTCTACTCTGGTATATCGATGCCCCGTCTCGATACACCCACGACTAGAGACCTTGAAGGATGTACTTATGGACTACCATGTCCCCACTAGTATGATCCGCATCATAGTCCAGGTAGTCAAGTACTCATCCTAAGGGCTTTACCAATATGTAACTATAAGACAGTATAAAGAGAAAAGTATACATGTTAAGATAAAGAGCAACCAGATAGCATACTATCATATCGAGCAAGAAAGTCCTCTCTATATATGTCCAAGCATCCAATATAATATACATCATCTGTACAATACTGGCCTCTAGGGCATACATACAACTAATAATCTCCCACTTGCACTAGGGTCAGCTGCTGTAGTATCGCATACCAAGCATCCCGAAGAGTCTCTCAAACTGTATCTGGGGAATGGCCTTCGTGAGTTGATCCACAGTGTTGTTCTTCATGTCAACCCTCCTGACCTCGATCTCCCGGCGATCAACTATCTCCCGGATCAGGTGATATCGCCTCAGAATATGCCTGGATCGCTGATGGGACCTGGGTTCCTTGGCCAAAGCCACCGCTCCATTGTTATCACAATACAAAGGTATTGGATGCTCAATGGATGGAACCACTCCAAGTTCAGTAATGAACTTCTTGATCCAGACAGCCTCTTTGGCAGCATTGTTGGCAGCGATGTATTCAGCCTCCATCGTCGAGTCTGCCACGGTTTCCTGCTTGGAATTCTTCCAGCTAACCGCCCCTCCGTAAAGGGTAAAGACAAATCCCGACCGCGTCTTAGAGTCGTCCTTATCACTCTGGAAGCTCGAATCGGTAAAGGACTCCACTTGGAGTTCTCCGTTACCATACACCAAGAGCATCTCTTTAGTCCTTCGTAAGTACTTGAGAATGCTCTTCACAGCTGTCCAGTGACTATCTCCAGGATCAGCTTGATACCCACTCACTACACTTAGTGAGTATGCTACATCGGGTCTGGTACATAGCATCGCGTACATGATAGAGCCTACAGCCGAAGCATAGGGTATCCCTTACATGCGAACTCTCTCCAAATCAGTCTTGGGAGACATCTCTTTGGAGAGAGTGAGCCCTGAGATCATGGGTAAAAACCCACGTTTGGACTCTTCCATACTAAACCTCTTTAGTATGATGTCAATGTACCTGGATTGGGACAATCCCAATATCCGTTTAGATCTATCTCTATAGATCATAATTCCCAATATGCAGGAGGCATCACCAAGATCTGTCATTGAGAATCTTTGTGATAAGAAGAGCTTGACCGATTGCTGCATAGGAATGTCATTTCATATCAAGAGTATGTCGTCTACGTACAATACGAGGAAGACAACCGTACTCTCTGCCACCTTCTTGTAGATACAAGGTTCATCTACGTTTTTGACGAAATCAAACTCTTTGATAACAACGTCAAAGCAGATGTTCCAACTCCGCGATGCTTGCTTTAATCCATAAATGGATTTAAGCAGCTTGCATCCCTTCCCGCTGCTCCCACTATCTACGAAGCCCTCTGGATGAGTCATGTACACGCACTCTTCTAAATCACCGTTTAGAAAGGCGGTCTTAACATCCATTTGCCAGATTTTGTAGTCATGATATGCAGCGATGGCAAGCATGATCCGGATGGATTTAAGCATAGCCACTGGAGAAAAGGTTTCGTCATAGTCCACACCTGGTCTTTGACGAAAACCTTTTGCAACAAGTCTAGCTTTGAAAGTCTCCACTTTCCCATCTACACCAAGTTTTTTCTTGAAGATCCACTTGCTCCCAATGGGTTTTACCCCTTCAGGAGCATCTTCCAAAGTCCACACTTTGTTAGTGTACATGGATTCCATCTCGGACCGTATTGCATCCAGCCATTTCACTGAGTCCCCACTCGTCATGGCCTGCTCGAAACTAGTTGGGTCCTCATCAACCATGTTGCAATCCTCGCTCGCACCATCCATGAGAAAACCGTAGTATCTCTTAGGTGGGTGAGGAACCCTACTAGATCGGCGGAGAGGCTGAGGTTCGTTGGGAACTACTGAATCCTCTGGTTCCACTAAATCTTCGGTTGCAGTTTGCGTATCTGGAACCTCTTCCAGCTCTACCATTTTGCCACTAATTTCTTTTACAAGAAATTCCTTTTCTAAAACGGTGGCATGTTGAGCAACAAACACTTTTTGTTCCTCACTGTGGTAGAAAAAATACCCATATGAGTTCTTTGGATATCCCACAAACTTGCAAAGAACGGACCGTGCCTCGAGTTTGTCCGGATTTTGTCTTTTGACATAGGCTGGACAACCCCATATCTTAACTCGTTTAAGATATGGTCTCTTCCCACTCCATATCTCATATGGTGTGGTAGGTACAGATTTAGATGGAACTTGATTCAATAGGTATGCTGCTGTCTCCAGCGCATACCCCCAGAAGGAAATAGGTAACTCAGCTGTGCTCATCATAGAGCGCACCATATCTAATAGGGTGCGGTTCCTTTGTTCCGATACACCGTTGTGCTGTGGTGTATATGGAGGAGTTAGCTGAGAGAGGATCCCATTCTCTTTTAGGAAGTCCAGGAATTCATTGCTCAAGTATTCACCTCCTCGATCAGATCGAAGGATTTTAATACTTTTCCCGGTTTGGTTCTCGACTTCTTGTTTATATTCTCTAAATTTATCAGAAGCTTCTGATTTGTGTTTCATCAGGAACATATATCCGAATCTAGAGAGATCGTCAGTGAATGTAATGAAGTACGCAGAACCATTCCTGGCATGTGTAGACATGGGGCAGCATACATCACTATGTACCAGTCCCAAGAGTTCCGTAACTCTCTCTCCGTGTCCCGTAAACGGAGTTTTGGTCATCTTGCCTTTGAGACATGACTGGCAAGTGTCATAAGATGAAAATTCAAATGGATTCAAATATCTATCTTTATGCAACTTAGCTAGTCGTGTCGCATTGATGTGACCTAGTCTACAATGCCACAAGAAGGATTCGTTCATTTCTGAACTCTTCCTCTTGTGTGTGTTTGTTATGCTTAGAACTGTTGATTGATTTAGAACATAAATGCCATTGCACATCGTGCCTGATCCAACCAACTTTTAGTTTAGAAAAATGTTCATAACATTATCCTGTAATACAAAATTATATCCTTCTTTACTCAACAAAGAAACCGATATAATGTTGCATATCAGGTTCGGCATGTAATAGCATTCATTCAGAATCAATATATTACCAGTTGGTAATAAAAGGTGATATTCCCCGACGGTTTTAGCTGCAACAATTGCACCATTTACAACCCTTATGTCTTTATCACCTTCTCCAAGTTCTCTACCTTTCCTAAGCCCATGTAACTGATTACATATATAGGATCCTGACCCGGTATCTAATACCCAGAACGTAGAGGAAATGGAGAAACAGTTCTCTGTAACGAACACACCCGAAAAAATGCATCAACATGTACTTTCTTCATTTGGGTGGCATGGGAATCCTGGTATTCCCCTATATCCTGTTCAGTCCTATAACTCTTATAAGAAAGAACAGAACCAACGTTTTCCAGCACAGTATAACATGTGGGTTCGGTCAATACATCCATATTATTATCTTTATTAAGGTATGATATGGTCGCTACCTGGAGAGAGAGAGAAGAAAACACTTTAGCGTATGCTCTTGCAAGATCAGATTGGTTATTATTTTATCTAATCAGGATGGCTCCCACTGTTTTTATCAAATCTTCCTTCAAACCCTAAAAGGAAAGACTAGCCGGGATTAATTACACCCTACAATTTCGCCAATCTTTTAGCCATGCCAGTGTCGGTACTTTGAGGGAGGTTCCCCGTGCTTTCGCACAGACCTAATTAAAGTAAACCTCGATTTCCCAGAGGCGTAACCCCGTTGACACCTTTCTAGACACCTACTTGATCGGCTAATTGTTCTGTGTAAAACTCTCCCGGGAGTAACAATTACTCGCAGTGGGTATCGAGATCCAACTATCTCATAGAAGGTATGCAATCTCATTGCAAATTTCAACACTTGAAATTCCCGATAATATTTTGCCCCAAACGATCTATGACCTTGACAAGGTCAACAAACCATAGACCGTAAGTCAAGTTCAACCCGTTATTTCTTGATTGAATTAAACCCACTCGCACGACCCTTGACAAGGTCAACAAGGCCGTACGACCACCCTAAAACAATCTGCATCATATGCATAAACAGATAAATACTGGTCAGCTACCGCACACTACGCCTTGACAAGGTCAAAAAACGCAGCACGAATACTGAGCAGGACTTATCTGAAATGACGGAGGGCTACGACAGGTTTTTCTGAAAAGCTATTGCTTAATGAACTTGATATCGTTGTAGAATCGAGTGAATTTTGAAATGGAGTGATTTTGAGGCTTTCATTAGTTTTGCTAAAGTGGTCACTCCCGGTGAAGGGATCTCGACTCTTTCCTCATCGAATAAGATGCAAGACATATCATATATATCACTATGCAAAGAAAAACTCCAAAAGCAATCAAAAGCAAACCGAGTGTTGTAGCATCTGCCAGTTTTGCTAAAGAGGTCACTCCCGGTGAAGGGATCTCGGCTCTTTCTTTATCGAATAAGGTGCTGGATATATCATATATATCGCTATGCAAAGCAAAACTGTAGCTACCCTTTTTGAAAAATTTGATTCTACAATATCTTTTAGGTTTCTTTTCTTTCATTAATCACATTAATGAAGTCCCATCATTTAAGTCACCTAAACTGCACAGATAAATACGACGTACACTTATGCCATCCGCATTCGCCTCGATGTCCCCTCGTGCACCGTTAGGTTAGGTAACTAATGGCAGAGCGGGGCAGGGCTAGCACGGGTGTAAAACATAAGTAACGCCTATATAATATATCATATATACTATATACAGTATTTATTACAGCACATCAAATAATCACATCATAGATATCGCAGAAGAAGAAACATATGAAACATTGGATATACTAGGACGCCCGTGTTTTATTTTGAGCCTCTATAAAACACGGATTCCACGGTCGCGATGAATAGCAAAACCCACACCCCTAGACCCCTACGAGAGCGGCAAGCAACCCTACCAATTCTAGAGTTAGGAGACCCGGATTCGACTCCTCGAGTTGGTCTCCCACTGGACTCCAGAACCCGGTTACTTGTGCTCTCCTCCTTGGGTCTATCCTAGTGCGGAAAAGTAAATAATATACAAATGGTGATATCGACCTCATCCCGGAAGTGCCCCAATAAAAGAATATTACATACATTTTATTTTACATGAATGAAAATAAAAACTCTCAGCTCACCTAAAACCCCCGGCTATTCAGAACGCGACGATCCAATATAACATATCCAGCAACACATAACATCACATGTCATCAACGTAAGTAAATATGCGCATCCCAATTGTCGTTGACATATAGCAACAAAACCGGCGATATCACATATTACACTTACGGTCGTAGAAATGAAAGTGTAAAACTACAACATTTGGAATCCACAATCTCTTTAGACATCGTAAATCCGAAATATCACATACTTCGTATTTCTTGTCTAACTGTATGAATTCCACATACTGTATCACATTCCAGATAAATAGACAGTATTAAACATTCCGATCGAATAATCAAATACCCGAGATTTCCAAAATAGCTCAACACTTGAGCGGAGTTCAAAAATTTCAGAATACGTCACAGTAGCAACGGTCCAGCCGTAGAAGGGTCAAGCCAACGCCTCACATGTGGCACACCATACTGGCTCAAACCCTAAGGTTCAAAAGGCAGTTCAAGACAGTTACATAATCGAGTTAAGGTTTGTTGTCTTCTAGAGGGTCCATCGCGTCACATGCACGTATTTCTGAAAGATTTAAACCCGAGAAAAATTCAACACTTGAATGTTTTTCGTGCCGGGAAAAATTGAGTTAATGATATCCGTTCGAACATTTTAATACTTTCTAAATTATCCGGAAAAACTATACGAAATTAAATCTTCCGATCGAATTAACGAATACAAATGGATCCCCAGAATACTCAACACTTGAGTCAGTTTAAAAATACCCATAAAATAGCACTATCAGATAAAAGTATTACTGTGCAAACCCCAAAGACAATGCTCACTGTACGGCCGCGGTTCCGCGGCCATCCGTATGATCTACTTTGTCATTTTTCACAGTAATTTCTAAAATTCCCTGCTGAATTTTTTAGGTATTTTTAATACTGAAAAATCACAGATTTTGAAAAAAGTCCAGAGTGGGGAAAGTTTTGACGTTTCCGGGTTCGATCGGGGTTTTAATTTCGTTAACACATCGCCTAATGCTCTAGGTAGGCTCTGATACCACTGTAGGGTTACTAGGCACTCTAATAAAGTTCTACAATGCATCAACCATGCCCGTTTAAAATTTTAGCCGTGTCGAATAACCCTAAGCAAGATCGTTGCTAGAAAATTAGGGTTTCATATGCTAGTAAACTATGTTTACGACTAAGTGAATACGAAATACAACCTTTGTAGATCGGTCCTTCACTTCTTTAGCTCCTTGTTGAAGTCTCTTCGCTGCGATCGTGGTTCTCCCGGACCCTTGCATGGCTTCACGAGGCGAAAGACGCATCCTTGCTTGAAGTCTTCGAGGCCGAAGATGATCTACGTCGAGGGGATGCCAACTCAAGCTTCTACTTCACTAACTTGAGAATTAGTGAAGCAAACACCCTAAACTAAAGTGCTAGTCTAGTAGAGGATGGAGAAATAGGAAGTGGGTTCTCTTTAGAATTTTATTTCTCACAATCTTTCTCACTTTGGATCAAACCCTAGTAAGTTTTTTCTTTTTCACAAATGAAGAAGAAGAACAAAAGAAAGAGATGAGGATAATGATCAAGTGAGAAGGCTAACCATGGTGAGTGAGTATCATATACTAACTCTTGTAGAGCCATAACCATAGCTAATTGAAAATGGTTAGGTTAATAAAAATCTAAAGTAAAACAAATTTAGTAGACTTTGTCAAAGCATCCACAAGTTTCTACAAGCTTCATGCTTAAGACCTAAGCACCACTAATTTGTAATTACCTTAAATAAATATTAACCACCATCTAATATAGTATGGTGTATGTCTTACACACCCATGTTTAGTGTATCATCAACCATGATACAAAAGAAACACTTTCAATATATATATCACATATATATATTCAAGTGTACATATGAGAAAATACCTAAAGAGAACAAGTGTTAGTTAATGTAAACTAGTATATCAAATATACAATTATACAATAAATTATTAAATCAATACTTGACTTAATAATCTGGTCATATCACGTATAACCGACTAACATCCAATATATCGACTTATCGAATCAACACTTGATTCGATAACTCGGCTATATCATATATAACCGACCGATACAAAAAGTCACGAGAAAAGAATACGGTATCACATACACGCATTATTCTCGATCCTGCACATATCACATATGCGCTCCTATTTCGTTTTGCCTGAGCCAGTAAAACCACTATGTAGGACTCTAAAGACTCGTCAATACGCCGGTAGTAGGTGATGATCACATCAAGCACCCACAAGCCGTCAGCGGTACTAGCTGGACGTAACGGCTACCCGGGTTTTGAGCGATCAGAAGATCAGCAAGCAAGCCCGCTCCAACTCCTGTAAAAGCCTGCCGGTAACACTTCCCGTACAGTCCGGTCTCCTCGTCTGATATGTCGCATATAGAGTCTAGGGGTGGTAAACATCAGACCCTAATAACCGATAAGTCGTGCCAATGTGAGGCTCATAACGGGTCAAGAAACTACTGGTAACACTTACCAGTAAATCTCTAAATCAGCCTTGGCCAGGGACTTCCCTGTTACGGCTAATCGAGCACAGCGCAACATCAACCCCCAATACCGAGAGAGACGAAACCCTTCCTATCGCTCATTGCCTCCATGTAACTCGGGACTGTACCCAAAAACTACCGTTTTGCACGCCCTCATGGACGTGGTAAGGTGGAAATCAAAGCACAGTGGGAATCACACAAGACTCTATGACGATCTCGGGTCTACAGACTAACCTGCACAAGTGTCACCAGAGAACTGCCATCTGACGTGAGGTATAATACCATATGGGAGTTCTCGGCGAGTCCGTCCAGTGTAACCAGTCTCCACTGAGCACCCATATACCATCTCTGATGTCAAACACCAATGGATATGGGATCATCCATCGCCCATCTCATGTGTTGAGAAGCGTATACGCTAGTCTACTCTTGTATATTGATGCCCCGTCTCGATACACCCACGACTAGGGACCTTGAAGGATGTACTTATGGACTACCATGTCCCCACTAGTATGATCCGCATCATAGTCCAGGTAGTCAAGTACTCATCCTAAGGGCTTTACCAACATGTAACTATAAGACAGTATAAAGAGAAAAGTATACATGTTAAGATAAAGAGCAACCAGATAGCATACTATCATATCGAGCAAGAAAGTCCTCTCTATATATGTCCAAGCATCCAATATAATATACATCATTTGTACAATACTGGCCTCTAGGGCATACATACAACTAACATTAACATTATGAAGGAAAATGTAAGCATATAATATCTATGTAATATTTGGTACATTTAAATATACTTACCTTATTAAATATCTTTGACCAATTCTCTTAAAACTATAATATCATGTCAAATGGTTAAGATAATATCTCAATAAAAACAAATTCTACTAATATTATTTATTGAGATAATTGTGCTGAAATTATATCAAGACTGGAATCAAGGAAATCCGAGTTATCGAGATCAAATCTGTCGAAATCTTAAAGTAAATCGAAGAAATCAATTCTGGCAGAGATTTAGTGAAGATTTTCAGATTCCAGATATCAAAATAGTCTACATGTATCACCAGAAGAGGCCACAAGATATTTGAAGCAAAGAACCCCCTAACCCACCGCGGATCCGCGGCCAAACCCACCAAATGGCCGCGGTTCCGCCGCAATATTGAGAAGTTAGGGCTCTGGATTTTCTGGTTGGGATCCTAACAGTTAGTTACCATATTAGGAAACTAGGGTTCTGGCTCTATTACTATAAATAAGGACCGAGAGCCTCTTGGAAAAATCATCACACCGATACGATCACGAAATCTACGATGGCTCAAGAATCTTGGTTGATCATCGACAGTTCATCCACCTCCTTAAGAAGAGATCGAGAAGCAAACTATGGTTTTGTAATCATTTTCTAAAGAAACAAAGTGTACTTGATCTTGTTGATTAATAAAGATAGTTTTATTCTATTGCATTTTATTTTCTTCATGATTTCTATCTTTTTTTTCCCAACATGCGTGAGTAATTCTCCACTTGTTAGGGTTCATAGGATTAAGGTAGATTAATGGATGATGAAGATCCTTAAACTCTTTTTACGTCCTATAAAGTTTATAAACTTTATCAAAAGAATAGTTAACATCCTAATCGGGCGCACTATTAATTCATTGATATTCAAGACCACGATTAGAGATTAGATTAACAGTTGTTTTGGTAAAGGTTAGACATGAACGGAGATCCATGTCAAGATAGGGGTTAAGAGTGAGAACCCTTTTTCCTCCAGAAACCCTAATCTACATGCATCATTGTCGATCTAGTTTTAAATCTATTAAAGGATAAGAGGAGTAATCTTTAATTAATCATCCATGACTACTAAATCTTAACGAACCCTTCAAGTCCCCTTCTAATACAAAACCTACATCCGTAGTTAATCTAGATCTATATTCTACATCCGTATTTAATGTAGATCTAGAAACTATTTCCACTATTCATTATTCTTCCTCTTTTCCTAATCAACACGCCTAAAGTAAGATTAAAAGATTCAACATTTTCCTGAGTACGACCCATACTCATCTCGGTCTAGCTACACGCGATACCGTTATTGATTGCGGTTATTCTACAAACATTTCTTTAAAACAGATCAATCTGAGGTCATCCATAGTCTCGTGCCTTCCCTATTTTGAGAGGGTTATCATATGGCAGGTACGAGCATACTTCACTTTTTGTTGTCTAGTCGGTCCTAACCTGACGTTGTAGGTTCTTTTCGGCTCATGCTTTTATGGCGGGGTTACCCTCCAGCTGTCGGATAACATAAACCTATCATGTCGATACTGGCCTTCTACCCAATCTTTCAACGTAAAGCGGTCTACAAGGGGATGACCTATTACTCGGTGATAGGAGCAATAATCCAGGTGCTGGATCTCACTTATTTGTTCGGGGTGCCGAGACTCTGGAAGCATCATCATTTAGTGCTTCATGACAAGGTTAACTATTTTCCTTATCTTGTCTTGAGGGAAAGAGTATTCCCGACCCATCTTCTTTATAAAGGACGGGCTCCAATCGAGTTTTTCTCGATTACACAGCATATTGGATCCGCTTTGTTGTCTTCGAACGTTGTTTGCACTCTTTGCCCTGTTTTTTCCTCTATTTCGGGATTTTCCCCTTTCGCGAGAACATATAATGGGCCGGGAATGAAGAGAATTATAGTCTACCTTCTCCATAAATTGCTGACTGAGACGCTGCGTCCGGGCCTTTTCATAAATGGCCATTTCGCGGCTGTGATTGTCCCGGCTCATTTGACAAGTTTCTTTTATTAACCTGTCAATTTGTTCTTCCATCGACGGACATAACGTTTTTAGAGCAGGATCTCGCTCCTATTTGACGTTACGGCTATTTGGAAGAGCGTCTTTCGCTTCACTTGAGATGTTTACGACATGGCAGCTGTGGATCTGCTCCCGTTTCTTGGACCGAACGTATCCAAGCCTGGATGTCTCCATTTTCCCATTGGGCATCTTTTTCTGAGTCCCGGGTGTTAGGAATATGTATGCCCTAGAGGCCATTATTTTATGATTTAGTAGATGCTTGGATATATATATAGAGGACTTTCTTTCTCGACATGATATCATGCTATCTGGTTGCTCTTTATCTTAACATGTACACTTGTATTATTATACTGACTCTCTGATACATGTTAATAAAGCTCTTAGGATGTTTGCTTGACTATCAGGACTATGATGCAGATCATACTACGGGGACTTGTGTAGTCCACAAGCACATCCTTTAAATGTTCCTAGTCGAGGGAGTATCAAGACAGGGCATCGATATTCCAGAGTAGACTAGTGTGTACGTTTCTTGACACAATATGGGGCGATGGTTGATCCCATAATCATTGGTGTTTGTGTTAGTGTATATGCCCTAGAGGCCATTACTGTATTATACTAGTTTGTATATTACTTAATGGAAGCTTGGGATATTCACCTTGTATATACAATCTTGCTCAAAATAGTAGTATGCTACTTGGTTTGTTTCTACTTCAATGTGTACATGTGTTTATTTTATTATATCACCTATACGCATTAGTGGAGCCCTTAGGATCTTTGCTTGATTACCAGCGTTGTGATGGCAGTCACACTAGTGGGGGTTGGGTAATCTATAAGCACATCCTTATGCAGGTCCCTAGTCGCAGGACTATCGAGACAGGGCATCGATACTCCGGAGTAGACTAGCGCATGCGCTTCTCATCCCAGTGTGGGAGATGGTCTGTCCCACAGCCATCAGTACGTCGTACTGGAGATAGTATGCGGGTGCTCGTTAGGTTACGAGTACACTGGACAGGACTCGTCGGGAACTGACCGGTTGGTATTATACCTATCGTCAGTTATCAGTTCCCAGGTGACATGAGTACAGCTTAGTCCGCTGACTTGACACTGTCACTTCGCCTCGAGTGTGTTCCCACTGTACTTTGATTACTACCCTACCACGGCTCAAAGGAGTCGTGCAAACAGGTAGTAGTTGGGTGCAGTCCCGAAGCACTTGGAGGCAGTGATGGTTAGACAGGATTCGTCTCTCCCGGTATTGGGGGTTGATATCGCGCTGTGTCTAGGAGAGCCATTACACGAGTAGTCCTTGGCCAGGGCAAGCGAGATATACTGGTAGGCTTCCAGTGTTATCTCAGGGTGTATTGGGCTTCACTCCGACATGACTTGTACCGCTATTATGGGACTGACGTTTACCGCCCCTAGGCCCGCCATGCGATGTATCAGACGAACAGACCGGACTGTACGGAGATTGTCACATTCAGGCTCAGTAGGAGTTCAGATGGGTTTCACCTCGTCAGTCTTCTTGTCGGCATCTACCTGGGGACCGTTACGCACAGCTAGTGCCGCTTGCGGTCTGTGGTTAAACCCACTGCCAGCGTAGTGTCGAGTCTTTAGAGTCCCGCACAGAAAGCTATTCGCCTTTAGGCAAAAGAGTAGAGGTCGCATGGTTTTGCGACAGGTCGCATGGTTTTGCGACAGGGTTCAGTCACATCCGTGCACTTGTGCACGTTTAGTGTCCGGACAGTTTACACTAGCGGGCTTTGGTTTAAGCCAGATCCTAGTGTACGTATTGGGATTGGTTTTATTCAGTTTGTATTCGTGTTCCTCGGAACGCGGATGCGGGTGTGTATGCACAGTTGACGGAGAGACAGAGGCAGAGGATTCTCATTAGGGTTGTTGACTGTTGACTATTGACTATTGACTTTTTGCTCAACCCTAATGAGAATATGATATATGATTAACAGTAATATTAATTAAGTATTGTGGTGACATGGTTGTTGAGGGGTTGACTTTGTTGACTTGTTGACTTTGTTGACCGGTTGACTAGGTTGGACTAGTTGACCATCATGATGACAATGGCTATCATTTCATGGCAAAGACTTTTCACTTGCTTGTTCTCTTGTGCAATATGAGTGCATGAAATGATATAGCCATTTTGACTTAAACCATTTACACAATACTTGATTACTATTTTTGTGATGATGGTTTTGGATTATGAGAGCCAAGTGAGAAAAGTCTTGCTCATTCTATCATTTTCATTCTCTCTCTTGTGTTCTTGAGCTCTCATCTCCTTCCTCTTGCTCTCCCTCTCTTTAGTCTATGGTTCACTTGTCTCATGTGTTGAGAACCAAGAACCATAGAGAAAATCCCAACACACTCTCCTCTACTCACTCTAGTTCACAAGGTTTAGCAAACCGAGTGAACTAGTTTCTTCAAAGTACGAAGAAGAAGCCAAAGGTAGAAGCTTTCAGGTGGATCGATCTTCGGCGCAAGGAGACGACGGGGTGAAGCCGATCCGGACAACCATCGAGGCTTGAAGACGAAGGAGTTCAAGAAAGAAAGGTATAACCCCCTAACCGAGTAGTTAACAACTCCTAGTTAGTTTGTTAGTTAGATATTTAACAAAGATCCAGTTTTGAGTCCATGTTACCGCCTCTAGAAAATTGTTTTTCACCAAATTCCGCATGCCCGAAAGTACCGGGAAAGGTAGCATGGACTTACAGTGGTATCAGAGCCTAGTTAAACTCTATCTAACATGTTAGCATAGTAGCTAGAAATTCGATCGGAGAAAAAGTCCCGAAATAAACCCGAAATTCAAACTTTCTGTCGATTTTCAAAGTGCTGCAAAAATTATTTGAGATATACCAAAAATCGACTTAGGGTTTTTAGAAGAAACTGCAAAAATTCGATCCACTGAATCGATCAACGCGCCGCGTTTCCGCGGCGGGAGCTTGCTCTCGCCGCGGAACCGCCGCCGAGTTGACTCGGTCGTGGGGTTTTATTTTTGCAGTTTGTTCATAGGGGTATTTTGGGATTTTTGGAATATGTATTTTCTGCCCAGATTTTCCAGAACGAAAATTTTGTGTTTGGGGCCTGAAAATCCATATTTTTGATCAAACTTCTAAAAGACTTAAGCTGACGGGTTTTTCTGTGATGTGATATTTGTATTGAACGTCTGCTAATCGCTATATGTCGATTAGTGGGGGTTATACAAATCTGTGATCTGTAATGTTATTGGAATGTGTATATGAATTCATTGGATTGTCGCGGGTTAATAGCCGGGGGTTGTGAGACGAGAGTTTTCTTTTCTTTCAATTCATGTAAATTTGTAAATTGATGTAATAATTATTTGTATGGCCGCACAACCGGGTCGGGGTTGTAGCCGTCATTGTATAATTTCTTTTTACTGTTTTTGCTCCTAGGATAGAGCCATGGAGGGGGTGCACAAACTACCGGGTATGCCGAAGTGCCAAGTGGCCTACTCACGGGGTTGAGGGAGGTTGCTTCGCTTCGGGTACTTGGCGGGTGGTTTGCCGCACCCGTAGGGGTCTTGGGTGGGGTATTGGCTATTCACCGCGACCGTGTAATCTGCTTTTCGTTACAGGCTCATACGAATTGCGGGTTCCTAGTATATCCAATGTGTTCATCTGTGATCTGAAATGGCTATCATTGCAATATATCTATATATGATATTATTTAGGCGTTGCTTATATTTTACAGCCGCGCTAGCCCAGCCCCCGCTCTGTCGTTAGTTAAGTAACCTAACGGGTAATGACGGGGCCCCGTGGCGAATGCGAATGGCATAAGCGTACGTCATATTTTGGTTGTTTTCTGCAATGGTAGGATTAAATGATGGGATGCATTAAAAGAACTAATGCAAGAATATCACGCATTAAAAGAACTAATGCAAGAAAATAAACCAAGTAAAAGTCGTTGGAACACTTTCGAAAAACCACTCGGTTCTTTTCAAAACCAACTTTTAAATGCGGAGTTTGAGCCACTCTTTTTAAAAGCTATCTCGTTCCATCGATTATATCAAGTTCACTACGTTCACGGTTTAGCCAAAACCATTCGTAGCCCTCCGTCGTTTCACATGTATGGTCAATAGTATTCAAGCTATGTTTGTTGGCCAAAGTCAAGGCATAGTGATTGGTAGCTATTGGGTATTCATGTGCAGCATAGATAGATGCGTTAGTTTGGAACAGTCGTACTGCCTTGTTGGCCAAAGTCAAGGGTAGGTGCGGGTGGATTCAAATTAACCTGGAGAACGATGGGTAGAACTTGACATGTGACTTATGATTTGTTGGCCAAAGTCAAGGTCATAAGAGCATGGGGCAAAAATCCACATCGGGAGTTTCAAAAGAACTGAAACTTGCTAGTATTGCATACCATTTGGAGTGTGATGATTCTGGTAGGATTCCTTCAGTTTCGTCACACGATAATATTTGGATCCCGATCCTACTGTGAGTATATGCTACTCCTCGGGAAATTTCTCACTTAACGATCAATGCTATAAACCAAGTAGGTGTCTAGAAAGGTGTTAGCGGGGCTACGCCCCCAGGGAAAAGAGGTTATTTAATTAAGGAACTTCGCGAAAGCGTTGGAAAACCTCCCTCGAAGTACCAACACTGGCCTGGCTGAACGGTTAAGCGAGTATTGTACGGTGAGATTGATCCTGACTAATTCTTCCTTTTTGGTTTGAGGAGGGATTCGAGAAACAGTGGGAGCCATCCTGTTTAGACAAACTAAAAACCATTCTAAACTTGCAAGAGCATCATGCTGAGTGTTTCTTCTCTCTCCTAATTGCAGCGACCAATCGACATGACTGGACTTAAGTTACTTCTAGATAAAAACATACTGACAGGGCCAAACTACAAAGATTGGCTCAGGAATGTCAAGATGGCAATCACTTACGACAAGCTGGGGTATCTTCTTACCACCAAAGCTCCCCCTGTCCCAGGTCCCAAAACCAGCGTCGCGGATAAGGAAATCCGTAAGACCTGGGAACTAGATTGCGCGAAGGCCAAGTGCCTCGTGCTTGCCTCTATGGACAACGAACATCAGAGGAGGCACGAGAATATAGACCTGGAATCCATATTTCTTCATACAAAAGAACTGTATGGAGAGCAATCTCGTATCGCAAGATACGAAGTGTCGAAAAAGTTATTTTCGGCAAGATTGGTCGTCGGATCATCGGTAGCGGAACACGTGCTTAAGATGATTGGCTATATTGAGGAGCTCGCGGACCTTGGGACTACGTTGGAGAATGAGCTCTATACGGACTTGATTCTCCAGTCCCTTCCTTCCACTTACGCCCAGTTCATACTGAACTTCAACTTACAAGAAAAGGAAGTTGAACTTTCAGAACTCCTCAACATGCTGAGGAGCGCAGAGGGCACCGTACAGAAAGGTAGGGAAACATCCACTTTGTTTGTAGGAGGATCTTCTTCTTCTAAGTCCAAGGCGAAAGCCAAGGGAAAGAAGAAGAAAACCCCCGCCAAACCAAGGGGCGGTGTTAGTAAAGTGGATACGAAGGGAAAGGCAAAAGCAACAAAGAAAGTAGGAAAGCTTGTGGATAAGGAAGAATGCTTCAATTGTCATAAGAAGGGACACCGGAAGAATGATTGCAGGGCTTGGAAAGCCAGAACACAGGAACTGAAGCAGGTTGCGGCTTCAGCTTCAGGTGTGTATGTTATTGAAAACTGTCTTTCAATAAACTCTACTTCCTAGGTATTGGATACCGAATCAGGATCTCATATCTGTAATTCTTTGCAGGCGTTGAGAAACCGTAGGGTTTTGAAGGCAGGTGAGATGACCCTCAAAGTTGCAAACGGAGCTAGCATGGATGCTAAGGCCGTGGGGGACTATCACCTGGGAATGTCAGATGGACATGTTTTGGTTTTGCGTGATTGCTTTTTTGTACCCAACGCAACTTGTAATATCATTTCTGTATCTTTGGTTTCTAAAGAAGGTTATGAATTTGCATTTGTAAGCAATGTTGTAAACATTCACCTTAATCAAGTTCTGATTGGGTCAGGTACATTGAGCAATGGTATATACGTATTAAACCAACCACAGATTTTCAATGTCCAGAATACACACAAAAGAAAGTCTCCGGAAATCAATCAGATTTTCTTATGGCATTGTAGACTGGGTCACATCAATGAGAGAAGGTTGACGAAGTTACATACAGAAGGATATTTGAATCCGTTCGAATATCAATCGTATGCCACTTGTCAATCCTGTCTCAAAGGAAAGATGACAAAGACTCCGTTTACTGGACACGGAGTAAGGGCGAGCGAGCTCTTGGGACTCGTACACAGCGACGTGTGCGGTCCAATGTCTACACATGCGCGAAGCGGTTATTCTTACTTCATTACTTTTACGGATGACTTTTCAAGGTACGGTTATGTCTTCTTAATGAAACATAAGTCCGAAGCCTTTGGAAAATTCCAGGAATATAAGAATGAAGTAGAAAAACAAACCGGCAAAAGTATCAAGATCCTAAGATCGGATCGAGGTGGTGAATACTTAAGTACCGAGTTCCTGGACTATTTAAAAGAGAACGGAATTCTCTCTCAGCTTACTCCTCCATACACTCCATAACATAACGGTGTATCGGAGAGACGAAACCGAACCCTATTGGATATGGTACGGTCCATGATGAGTAACGCTGAGTTACCGCGATCATTCTGGGGGTATGCGCTAGAATCAGCTGCATACCTTTAGAATCGAGTTCCCACTAAGACTGTGCCCACTACACCATATGAGATGTGGTATGGGAAGAGACCCTATCTTAATCACATTAAGACATGGGGATGTCCAGCTTTTGTCAAAAAGCAGCATGCGGACAAGCTCGAGGCACGCTCAGTACAGTGCAAGTTCGTGGGATATCCAAAGAACTCCAAGGGATATTTCTTCTACTGCGAAGAGGAACAAAAGGTTTTTGTTTCTCGGCATGCCTACTTCTTGGAAACTGAGTTTTTGGAAACCCAGATAAGTGGGAGCACAGTAGAACTGGAAGAAATTCCAGAACCACGAGCTATTACTGAAAGCTTAGTGGAACCAGAGGGTTCAAAAGAACAGGACATTCCTACGCCGCTCCGCAGGAGTAGTAGGCAGTCTCATCCGCCCGAGAGATACTACGGTTTTCTCATAGACGGGGATAGAGAGGATTGCATCATAGATTATGATGAGCCTACTAGCTTCCAGCAGGCCGTTCAGAGCGTTGACTCGATAAAATAGCTGGATGCAATGCGGACCGAAATGGAGTCCATGTACACCAACAAGGTATGGACGTTGGACATTGCTCCAGACGGGGTAAAACCCGTAGGATGCAAGTGGATCTTCAAAAGGAAGATTGGTGTAGATGGACAGGTTGAGACCTATAAAGCTAGACTTGTTGCGAAGGGTTTTCGTCAAAGACCTAGTTTGGACTATGACGAAACCTTTTCTCCAGTGGCTATGCTGAAATCCATTCGGATCCTTCTTGCCATTGCTGCCTTCCACGATTATGAGATCTGGCAGATGGACGTAAAGACCGCTTTTCTAAATGGAAATTTAGAGGAGTGTGTCTATATGGACCAACCAGAGGGTTTCATTCAGAGTGGGACCAGCGGAAAGGTGTGCAAGTTGCTTAAGTCCATCTATGGACTAAAGAAGGCATCGCGGAGTTGGAACATCTGTTTTGATGAGACGGTCAAGGAATTTGGCTTTATCAAAAATCCAGATGAACCATGCATCTATAGTAGATTTGTAGCGAGAACTGTAGTATTCCTCGTTTTATACGTGGATGGCATTCTCTTAATAGGAAATGACATTCCTATGCTACAATCTGTCAAGGGGTTCTTGTCACACAGGTTCTCCATGAAAGACCTGGGTGATGCCTCTTACATCCTGGGGATCCGGATCCATCGTGATAGATCCAAGAGGATATTAGGACTTTCACAGTCCAGGTACATCGACACCATACTGAAGAGATTCAGTATGGAAGATTCCAAGGGCGGTAACCTACCGGCTTGTCACGGGATCACCCTCTCTAAAGAGATGTCTCCCAAGACTGATTTGGAGAGGGATCGCATGTCTATTATACCCTACGCTTCTGCGGTAGGCTCCATAATGTATGCGATGTTGTGTACCAGACCGGATGTAGCTTATGCACTGAGTGTGGTAAGCCGGTATCAGTCAAACCCTGGGGAGAAACACTGGATAGCGGTAAAGAACATTCTCAAGTACCTGAGAAGGACTAAGGAGATGTTCTTGGTGTATGGAGGAAAAGACCTCCAGATCGAGGCCTTTGCTGACTCCAGCTTCCAGAGTGACAAGGATGATTCTAAGTCCATGTCGGGTTTTGTCTTTACCCTCAATGGAGGGGCGGTGTGTTGGAAGAGTTCCAAACAGGAAACCGTTGCAGACTCGACGATGGAAGCGGAATACATCGCTGCATCTGATGCCGCAAAGGAAGCTGTCTGGATGAGGAAGTTCTTGAAAGAACTTCAGGTGGTTCCGTCCATTGTTGATCCAATACCTCTGTATTGCGACAACAACGGGGATATAGCTTTAGCGAAGGAACCCAGGTCCCATCAGAGATCCAGACACATCTTGAGGCGGTATCACCGGATCAGGGAGATCGTGGATCGCCAGGAGATCGAGGTTCGGAGGGTTGCTTTAGAAGATAACACTGCAGATCCATTCACCAAGGCCTTGCCCCAGACTCAGTTCGAGCGGCTGATCGAGATGATAGATCTTCGATACGCCAGTACATGGCCTTAGTGCAAGTGGGAGATTGTTAGTGTATATGCCCTAGAGGCCATTACTGTATCATACTAGTTTGTATATTACTTAATGGAAGCTTAGGATATTCACCTTGTATATACAATCTTGCTCAAAATAGTAGTATGCTACTTGGTTTGTTTCTACTTCAATGTGTACATGTGTTTATTTTATTATATCACCTATACGCATTAGTGGAGCCCTTAGGATCTTTGCTTGATTACCAGCGTTGTGATGGCAGTCACACTAGTGGGGGCTGGGTAATCTATAAGCACATCCATATGCAGGTCCCTAGTCGCAGGACTATCGAGACAGGGCATCGATACTCCGGAGTAGACTAGCGCATGCGCTTCTCATCCCAGTATGGGAGATGGTCTGTCCCACAGCCATCAGTACGTCGTACTGGAGATAGTATGCGGGTGCTCGTTAGGTTACGAGTACACTGGACAGGACTCGTCGGGAACTGACCGGTTGGTATTATACCTATCGTCAGTTATCAGTTCCCAGGTGATATGAGTACAGCTTAGTCCGCTGACTTGACACTGTCACTTCGCCTCGAGTGTGTTCCCATTGTACTTTGATTACTACCCTACCACGGCTCAAAGGAGTCGTGCAAACAGGTAGTAGTTGGGTGCAGTCCCGAAGCACTTGGAGGCAGTGACGGTTAGACAGGATTCGACTCTCCCGGTATTGGGGGTTGACATCGCGCTGTGTCTAGGAGAGCCATTACACGAGTAGTCCCTGGCCAGGGCAAGCGAGATATACTGGTAGGCTTCCAGTGTTATCTCAGGGTGTATTGGGCTTCACTCCGACACGAATTGTACCGCTATTAGGGGACTGACGTTTACCGCCCCCTAGGCCCGCCATGCGATGTATCAGACGAACAGACCGGAGTGTACGGAGATTGTCACATTCAGGCTCAGTAGGAGTTCAGATGGGTTTCACCTCGTCGGTCTTCTTGTCGGTATCTACCTGGGGACCGTTACGCACAGCTAGTGCCGCTTGCGGTCTGTGGTTAAACCTACTGCCAGCGTAGTGTCGAGTCTTTAGAGTCCCGCACAGAAAGCTATTCGCCTTTAGGCAAAAGAGTAGAGGTCGCATGGTTTTGCGACAGGTCGCATGGTTTTGCGACAGGGTTCAGTCACATCCATGCACTTGTGCACGTTTAGTGTTCGGACAGTTTACACTAGCGGGCTTTGGTTTAAGCCAGATCCTAGTGTACGTATTGGGATTGGTTTTATCCAGTTTGTATTCGTGTTCCTCGGAACGCGGATGCGGGTGTGTATGTACTGTTGACGGAGAGACAGAGGCAGAGGATTCTCATTAGGGTTGTTGACCGTTGACTGTTGACTATTGACTTTTTGCTCAACCCTAATGAGAATATGATATATGATTAACAGTAATATTAATTAAGTATTGTGGTGACATGGTTGTTGAGGGGTTGACTTTGTTGACCGGTTGACTATGTTGGACTAGTTGACCATCATGATGACAATGGCTATCATTTCATGGCAAAGACTTTTCACTTTCTTGTTCTCTTATGCAATATAAGTGCATGAAATGATATAGCCATTTTGACTTAAACCATTTACACAATACTTGATTACTATTTTTGTGATGATGGTTTTGGATTATGAGAGCCAAGTGAGAAAAGTCTTGCGCATTCTATCATTTTCATTCTCTCTCTTGTGTTCTTGAGCTCTCATCTCCTTCCTCTTGCTCTCCCTCTCTTTAGTCTATGGTTCACTTGTCTCATGTGTTGAGAACCAAGAACCATAGAGAAAATCCCAACACACTCTCCTCTACTCACTCTAGTTCACAAGGTTTAGCAAACCGAGTGAACTAGTTTCTTCAAAGTACGAAGAAGAAGCCAAAGGTAGAAGCTTTCAGGTGGATCGATCTTCGGCGCAAGGAGACGACGGGGTGAAGCCGATCCGGACAACCATCGAGGCTTGAAGACGAAGGAGTTCAAGAAAGAAAGGTATAACCCCCTAACCGAGTAGTTAACAACTCCTAGTTAGGTTGTTAGTTAGATGTTTAAAAAAGATCCGGTTTTGAGTCCATGTTACCGTCTCTAGAAAATTGTTTTTCACCAAATTCCGCATGCCCGAAAGTACCGGGAAAGGTAGCATGGACTTACAGTTTGACATCAAAGATTGTACACAGGTGTTCATTAGAGAATGGGTACACCGATCAGGACTCGCCGAGAACTCCTAGATGGTACCACACTTATCGTTAGATAGCAGTTCTCTGGTGACACTGGTACATGTTAGTCTGTAGACCCGAGATCGTCCGAGTGTCTTGTGTGGTTCCCACTGTGCTTTGATTTCCTCCCTACCATGGCTCAAAGAAGTCATGCAAACAAGTGAATTTTGGGTATAGTCCCGAGTCACATGGAGGCTGCAAGCGATAGGAGGGGTTTCGTCTCTCCCGGTATAGGGAGTTGATATTGCGCTATGCTCGATTGGCTATAACAGAAAGTCCCCGAACATGGCTGATAAGATTTCTCGGTAAGAGTTATCAGTAGTTTCTCGAACCGTTATGAGCCATACATCGGCATGACTTATCAAGTTACTGGGGTCTGACGATTCCACCCGTAGACTCGATATGCGACATATCAGATGAAGAGACCGGACTGTACGGTAAGTGTTACTTATAGGCCTCATGAGAGTTTGGACAAGCTTGCTTATTGATCTTCTAACCGCTCAATACTTGGGTAGCCATTACGTCCAGCTAGTACCGTTGACGGCTTGTGGGTAACTGATGTAATCATTACCTACTGCTGACGTATTGATGAGTCTTTAGAGTCCCACACAAAGGTTTCATAGTTCAAGCGAAACGATGTAGGGCACATATACTGATATGTGCGGGAGCCTGAATAATTATGAGTATATGATACCGTATTCTAATCTGACAATATTTGATATCGGTTAGGTTATATGTGATATAACCGTATTATTGAATCAAGTGTTGATTTGATAATATGAAATACATATAGATGATATTAGTTTATGATATAACCGGATTATTAAATCAAGTGTTGATTTAATAATTTGATATATATTTATATTTGATATAATTATATATTAACTAATATTATTTCTCCCTAATTATATTCTCTTAATATATATATATATATATATATATATATATATATAGGGTTAAAGGGTCCTGTGTTCGAACTCAGGAAATATTCCTGAGCTCGTAACCCAAAAACCCCTCACCCTCGCGTTCTCATCATCACGCAGTTAAAAAAATGAACCGAGCAAAGCCTCTCGAACTTGCCGCCTCTCCTGCCTCGAGCACCTCGCTGCGCCTCCCTCCCCCACAGACCTCGAGCGCTTCCATCCCTCGCCTTCTCGAGCGCCTACATCCCTCGCCTTCTCGAACGCCTCCTCGAGCGCATTCGCCTTCGCCTCACCTCGCCCTCGCCGTGCCTTTCTCCAGTGATGAGTTCCCTCCTCCAACGTTGATCTCCCTCTTCCCCTCATTTTCCTCGGTTCTTTTTTTTGTCCAACGTCGAGCTAGGGTTCTGGCATTTCATGGATCCAACGACGAGTTAGGTTTCCGCTCCTCCTCTTCTAATTCTTTGCTATGATGTTTAAAACCTGAGCAAATTTTGGTTAACATGTAGGTTTTGCATTGAATTTGGAAGAGTTTATCTTCTCTCAAAATTTGCTCAGAACTTATTTGGATGTCAAGGGAAAACAAAATCTCTCTTTTAGGATATCTGACCCTAGCTCAAATATGATATTCTTGTTTTAATTGCTCAGGACTCATGGCAGTTGATACATGACATTTATGTTTGTTTGAGGCTAAGTTGCATTAGATAACCAATGTTTCATGATTTTAATGTAGAAATACCTTAACATCGAAATCCGACACATATAACTTATAGTGTGATGACTAACACCATCAACAACAGAAACGTAAAAACCAGAAGAAGGAAAGAGATGTTTTTTGATCATTCATTTTGGCTTCAAAATTTGCTCAAAACATTAGGTGATGGTATTATGAATTTGGCTTCAAATATGACATTCTTGTTTTAATTTTTAGGATATGTGCCATTATTTTTCAAATTCAGGCCAAATTAATTGCTTTGGCTATAAAATTACTCACAAATATTTCTTTCTCCTCGGCTTTTGATTAATGTTGGCTTGTTCGCTGCACATAGAAAGCTAATGATGGATTGATGATAGATGGATGACTGCCCTTGCGAAGTTCATGAGTTTGAAGTAGTGGGATCAGATCAACATACATAGGAATTTGCGGGTTCAACATAATGGTGGTGCAATTCTCATCTTCAGGACCAAGACCATTTAACATAGCAAAAACTTTATCTTGATCAGCAACAGGTTTTCCACTGGCATTAAGTTAATCGCATAAAGTTTAAACTGACGTAATATTCAGAGAGAGAAGATATACTCTCTTGGAGATATCGCGGTATTGTGACAATAATTCAAACTCTTGTACGTGAGAATCCAGCATTTGGTGATGGTATCATGAATTTGGCTTTAAATATGATATTCTTGTTTTAATTTTTGGGATATCTATCATTATATTTCAATTTCGGGCTAAATTAATTGCTTTTGCTATAAAATTACTCATGGCAGTGACTCTGAATCGGTTAGGGCATACCTCAAAACCTCTCTTCTATGCTCATGAACCGATTAGAAAATCGTATGTTGTTTATTCTTTGGTGCTCAGGTGCCTCTTTTAGCAAGGGCTTTTGTACTTGGATATCCTTGAGCCATGATCTCTAAATCTCTTATTATTTGCTTCAATTCAAGAAAATTATCTATTTGCTTCAATTCAAGAAAATTATCAATTTTCTAAGGTTGTGGGTTATTTTTATTTGATTTTCTAATTTTTTGCTATGTTATTTAAAACCTGAGCAAATTTTGATTAATATGAAGGTTTTTCATCGAATTAGGAAGGATTTATCTTATTATCTCAAAATTGTGCAATACTTATTGGTTTGGTTGCAAATTGATGAGATTTGAATGTAAGTGATCAAATGGATTGCCTTTTTAGTCTCAAGGTTCCAACTTTTGGTGATGGTATCATGAATTTGGTTTCAAATATGAAATTCTTGTTTTATATTTTTAGATATCTGTCATTATTTTTGAATTTTATGCCAAATTAATTGCTCTTGCTATAAAATTACTCATTGGCAGTAACGATTTTAGTCCTTATAAAATGCTTTACTTGAGCTTTCTGTTCCATGTAAGATTAATTCGATGGCGATGATGATTTGCCAGGAAGGTCCAAATTTATTGATATGGCGAGGCAAGATTGGGCTGCGTGGAAGTATTGCATCAACCATTTTGCAGCCATCTTGTTATATGTTATCCAAGCTCCAAACTCAAACAAGGCCACGTTGTTAGAAGCCGGCATATCTGAGCCTTATCATCTGTATGCATCTCTATACCACAAACCTGGGGTTTGCAAACTGTGCATGTTAAACTTTCAGTTCTGAAATGGTTGTTTCCAAAAGAAGCTAATGGGACCGGTAAAGAACTCAACAAAAACTTTACTACATATGTTGATGGCACATCGGAGATTCATTTTTACTGGGCCGGGAAAGGGATGCACTCTGTTCCAACGAGAGGCGTATACGAGCCTCTAATTTCAGCTATCTCGGTTATACCAAGTAAGCTCACACTTGCTTCTTCTTTACTCTTCTCCTTTCTTCTTTGTCTTCTTGGCAATGATAGTTTACCATTACCCTTGAAGACTTCAAGCCTGACTCTGGCGACCACGCTGGCAACTATAAACGCTCACTAAAGACTATCTTGGGGATTTCTGCTGCTTGTGCAATTATATTGTTTATGCCGTTTTTAGTTTGGGCTTTCCGGAGAAGGAATAAAGATGCAGATAGTGGTAAGATAATGGCTCCACTTTGGGTTCACTGGAGAAGGAAAAATGATGTATATAATGGTAAGATAATGACTCCACATTATTTTATTTATTATTTTATGTCGAAGCTTTGCTGCACTGGTAAAGAATTGTATTTATTTTTTTTCATATTTGTTGTCATGCAGAACTCAGAGGACCAGAGTTGCGCACTACAGCCTTCAGTTTGAAACAAATTAAAACTGCAACCAATAATTTTGATCCTGCAAATAAGATAGGTGAAGGAGGTTTCGGTCCAGTTTACAAGGTAGAATAACCTCACAACTCATTAAGCCAGTTTTAGTCCTGCTCTTCTCTACCTGTTTCTTTATAATTTTGAAATTTTGACCATAAATTAATATTGTTTTGTTAGGGTGTGCTGCTAAATGGTTTTTTGATTGCTATCAAGCAGCTATCTTCAAAATCTAAGCAAAGAGAGCCGTGAATTTGTCATTAGGTCTTGAAAAAGGCCGACTAAAATTGGACTGGCAGACGATGCATAAGATTTGCTTAGGGGTACCAAGGGGTTTGGCATATCTACACGAAGAGTCAAGTAATTATCACAGCAACTGTGGCTGCTGCTTCAGCCGGTGCTTTAGTTGGTGGTGGCGGTTATGCTGGTGGTGGTTATGGTGGTAGCGACGGTTGTGGTATAGTGATGTTTACTTGGATCTTGACTTTGCTTAAAACTTAATAGGTTACAACTCTAAACAATATAAATATGCTTTGATCATGGAGTTCTATGATACAAGACTGATTAAACAAATTAATTAACTCTCTCTCTCTCTCACACAGTGCGTGTGTGTGATTTTCAGGTGCTACACATAAGGAAACAAAAATTGTACATGAGTAAGGCCAAGAATGGCAGGATACTAAAGCAGATCCAAAATACTTATGCATATATTTCGTGTTCGAGGCCACATAAAGTTGCAGCATGACCAAATACTTGAACACAAGCAATAGGTAGAGAATTGAATAAGGGAGTTGAAGCTAGGAAGCTAAGCACAAGAAAGAATTAACTCTCTATGATTTCGTTGCTAAGTTTAGAGTTAGAATGATGTATAGACTTTGCTAATTTCTTTGTAATTCTGATACAATTTCTTTTAATAATATTTTGCATGAGACTGGTTCATTTTGAACTCAACTCTTTCGTCAATTGTAAGAAATTCGATTCGACAATTGTAATTTCAAATGCTTTGAACTAAATGCAGTCTTTTGGGTTATTGTATATGCCATATCTTTTGTGTTATTGTACATACCGTATCCAACAAGTTGAATAGGTTAAAATGTTAAGGGATTAACTTATTACTTTATATTCATCGATGTTAATGAAATGGTAGGTATGTGTTGGTTTATTTTTATTTCCATTTTCTTCACCTTTTTTCCCAGTAAGTATTTTCCTGGTAAAAATCAGAAGAAAAAAATTCAACTTTACAATAATTTTTTATCTACATGTTTAGCCATTTCTCAACAAAATAAATTATAAACTCAGACAAACTACTAATGATATTTCAAACCAACACTATATAAATACCAATATTAATATCCAAGTACATAGAAGGCATAACAATAAAAAATACTAACACAACATAAATGCTAGTATAAATCTCCAAATACATCCAAGTCATAACAATAAAAATACTAATAATTACTAAACAAGCTCCAAAAAAAGTCAACAAAAATCTTCTATTCTGCTCTAAGCAACACCAAAATATCATCACTCCTTTCCGTTATAAGCATCCTATGCCTAAAAATAACTCATATTAGATATCGACCATCATTTATAAAAAAATTAAGGACAACAATAAGAACAAACAAGAATAGAATATAAATACCTTTAAAAGCGGACAAGTTCTTATGTCATGGCCCTTCTCGTGACAATTACTACAAGTGCGAGACCTATATTGAGATTTTGATTGCGATACTTCTATTCCGGATGGAATTCGAGATGCAATAGTAGGACGGCCCTTATGGATATTTTTCGAAGGATCTTTGATCGTTATATGAGATAGGTAAAAGGTGTCGTTGGAACAGAGTGCGTCCCTTTCCTGGCCCAGTAAAAATGAATATCCGATGTGCCATCAACATATGTAGTAAAGTTCTTGATGAGTTCCTTACCGGTCCCATTAGCTTCTTTTCGATAACATATAACAAGATGGCTGCAAAATGGTTGATGCAATACTTTCACGTAATCCACTCTTGCCTCGCCATATCAACCCAAATAGATAATTTTCTTGAATTGAAGAAATTAATAAGAGATTTAGAGATCATGGCTCAAGGATATCCAGGTACAAAAGCCATTGCTAAGAGAGACACCTGAGCACCAAAGAATAAACAACATACGATTTTCCAATCGGTTCATGAGCAGAGAAGAGAGGTTGGAGGTATGCTCTAACCGATTCAGAGTCACTGCCATGAGTAATTTTATAGCAAGAGCAATTAATTTAGCCCGAAATTGAAATATAATGATAGATATCCCAAAAATTAAAACAAGAATATCATATTTGAAGCCAAATTCATGATACCATCACCAAATGCTGGATTCTCACGTACAAGAGTTTGAATTATTGTCACAATACCGTGATATCTCCAAGATAGTACATCTTCTCTCTCTGAATATCACGTCAGTTTAAACTTTATGCGATTAACTTAATGCCAGTGGAAAACTTGTTGCTGATCAAGATTAAGTTTTTGCTCTGTTAAATGGTCTTGGTCTTGAAGATGAGAATTGCACCACCATTATGTTGAACCCGCTGATTCCTATGTATGTTGATCTGATCCCACTACTTCAAACTCATGAACTTCGCAAGGGCAGTCATTCATCTATCATCAATCCATCATTAGCTTTCTATGTGCAGCGAACAAGCCAACATTAATCAAGTGCCGAGAAGAAAGAAATATTTGTGAGTAATTTTATAGCCAAAGCAATTAATTTGGCCTGAATTTGAAAAATAATGACATATATCCCAAAAATTAAAACAAGAATGTCATATTTGAAGCCCAATTCATGATACCATCACCAAATGTTTTGAGCAAATTTTGAAGCCAAAATGAATGAACAAAAAACATCTCTTTCCTTCTTCTGGTTTTTACGTTTCTGTTGTTGATGGTGTTAGTCATCACACTATAAGTTATATGTGTCGGATTTTGATGTTAAGATATTTCTACATTAAAATCATGAAACGTCTAATGCAACTTAGCCTCAAACAAATGTATATGTCATGTATCAACTGCTATGAGTCCTGAGCAATTAAAACAAGAATATCATATTTGAGCTAGGGTCAGATATCCCAAAAGAGAGATTTTGTTTTCCGGGCCCACCGGACAGTTTTACTTGACATCTAAATAAGTTCTGAGCAAATTTTGAGAGAAGATAAACTCTTCCAAATTCAATGTAAAACCTAAATGTTAACCAAAATTTGCTCAGGTTTTAAACATCATAGCAAAGAATTAGAAGAGGAGGAGCGGAAACCTAACTCGTCGTCGAATCCATGAAAGGCCATAACCCTAGCTCGGCGTTGGACAAAAAAAAGAACCAAGGAAAATAAGGGGAGGAGGGAGATCAACGTTGGAGGAGGGAACTCGTCACTGGAGAAAGGCACGGCGAGGGCGAGGTGAGGCGAAGGCGAATGCGCTCGAGGAGGCACTCGAGAAGGCGAGGGATGGAAGCGCTTGAGGTCTGTAGGGGAGGGAGGCGCTCGAGGCAGGAGAGGAAGCAAGTTCGAGAGGCTTTGCTCGGTTCTTTTTTTTAACTGCGTGATGATGAGAACGCGAGGGTGAAGGGGTTTTTGGGTTACGAGCTCAGGAATATTTCCTGAGTTCGAACACAGAACCCTTTAACCCATATATATATATTTGGATTTTCTATTTTGAAAAATAGAAATATGAGGTGGAAATTGGAGAGATATTTGTGGAATGGGTGAGGCATGGCTTTTTCTATTTGTTTATTCATTTGCTTTCACTATAGAAGCATGATTGCAATATATTATTTGATAATATTTCATGCTTCAATAAGTGAGAAAAAAAAAGCCATTCTTCAGGTGCTAGCATACTTAGCTTATTCTCTTACTCTCTCCATTATCTTCTTCTTCCTCCACCAAGCCTTAACCCTCACATGAGCTATTAACCCTAGGGTTTTAAAGATTTCTAAGTGAGCTAAAACACCTACTTCATAATCCTACTCTAGATTATCCATTTAGATTAGGGTGTTTCCTTCACTAATTCATGATTAGTGAAGGGATAGATTGACCTAGAGAAGCTTCAAGGTGGATCATCTTTGGCTTGGAAGATCAAGGAGCAAGCTCGATTCTTCTTCAAGTGGAGCTAAGAGGAGTCATAGGGACTACTATTTGGAGCTTTAGAAGAGAAGGACTTGGTCTACAATGGTTGTAGTCTCCATCACTTAACATAGAACTAGTTATGCCATGCTTTAAATCCTGATATTCTAGTTAGATCCTAGGATAGTGTAGCTTAGCACCCAAGAATTTTTAAAATTGCATGCTTGATACTAGTTAAAACATAGTGGTGGTGCTAAGAAACACTTTCACCGGGAATATCCGAAATCTTTTTCTAGAATTAGGCTTGTCGAATAGTTTGTTCGGGGGATACACCTTGGCATCTTATCAGCCTTTTCAATCTCTCCGTGTAGCATCTAGGCAGACGGATTGGTTGAAGCCTGTCGAGTGCAAAATCGGCACCATGCCAGACTTCTTTTTCTACTTTATTTTCCATGGATTAGTAGAATAGGATCGCTTTTTCACCTCTTCATCTAGGAGGTACGTAGAAAGTTTGCAGTTCTTGTATGCTGTGTGTATGGAGTGCATCAAGTTTCTTATAATGTCGAGTCGGAGCCATTATAATTTATAGACTCTGATCTGTTCCGGCAAAAATTTGCATTGACGGGCGAACGGAGAACATTGCATTGGCCTATTCCTCAGTGTCGCTGCCAAAGACCAAGATAGGAGTAGATGGTCTAAGCTTATTATTTCCTTTTGGGGCTGCCTCGAGTAGACTATTTCTTCATCTTCCTCAATATCGCTCCCGAAGATTGGGATAGTGGCGACGGACTTCTGTTTATTCTCCGGCTTGTGGAACCTTTCAGCATCCTCGAAGCCTGGTAGGAAGTACTTTGTGCCTTCATATTTCCAGACTTCATTTACCGAGAACGGGTTTAGCTCTCCCGTGACGGTGTACTCCGAGTTATCCTTAAAATACTTCATACACTGATGTTGTGTAGAAGGGATGACGTTGTACTCGTGCAACTAAGGTCTGCCGAGAAAAGCGTTATAGTAAGTCTTGGCATCAATGATATGAAATTTGATGTCAGTGACGAGAAGCCCGAAGCGTAGCGTCAGTATTATAGACCCAAGCGTTCGTGACGACTGTGAATCGAACCCGGAGATGGTAATTTTATTTCGGGTGAGGTGCTGAACGTTCATGCAAATCTCCTTCAGCATTCTTACATTGTCACGCCCCGATTCCCGGTATACGGATAAGGAGATTTGACTAGCCCGCAACGTATTTACTCAGAAGTAAACACGCTAAGCGTAAATAAGCAATATAATGTAATTATGCACAAGAAAGACATGAGATGTAAAAGAACAACAACTTTTTATTTATTAAATATTTTTTACAATACAATTGAAAAGTAAATACAATATGGAAAGCTATGCCTAAATAATTGTATGAACTGAAAGTAAAGTATATACAAATGACCTAAAGCTCAAGGTCCTCGATGAACTACTCCAAGTCTTTTGAGTTGGGCTTGATCTCCAGATAATCGGGTCCTCCTAACAACATTCCAAAGAAAGAATAGAAAAGGAATGTCGTCAACGAACAATCGCTCGGTAAGTCCCAAAGAGAGATAAAAATAGAATAGACAGATTGAGAGTATAACTGATATAATGTATGTTTGTTATGTTATTGCTGTTATTTACAGCTTGGTACAGAATATGCCAGTGTATACGAGAGGAGTCCAACTATTCCGTAGACTAAGGTATACGGAGCACAAGGAACCGTTAACCATGGAACAACAACAGCGGATATTCAGGTTAGGTGTATTAAAGTGACCATCATCGTGCCACTTTTAACACATTCCGTACCAATCTACCCCTTTTAAACCCCGTAATGTTTATTGTATTGTTATGTAGTGATTTGTGGATATAAGACTTGCCGAAACCATGATATCAATTGTTCATGTAAATGGATAAGGATATAAACGGATAGTCATGTAGACAAGTCTCTGTATATCCATGGTTCGGTCAAATCAAGTCATGTTAATATAGATGGATTCATGTTGTAATGGAATTATATCAAGTATGGATTGTATTCGGATTAAATTGAGACTCTGTCTGAGTCAGACACTTAAACAGAATTGTGGTTATTAAGTTTTGGAGTTATCGGTAACTGCTGCACATGGACGGAAGGATTTGTGTCTTTTTCCAAGATAATTACCGTATTGATAACCCCGTTTTAGTTGTCGACCTTTGATTGCACGCTTTTGGCGTGTCGTGTATTTGATGTTCTAAAGTTAACCACAATCAAGATGGTATCGCTTAATTTGCATCTAGCCGTGATGAGTACGGGTCGTCTGCAGGGAGACAGAGCATTTCACGTTCTTGTTTTCGTGAGTTAATGCGCGTGGTGGAATGTTTGTATCTACCTTAAGTGTATATATATGCCAGTATAAATTTGTTAGGAATAAATAGGTCAGTGTAAGTTAAGGAAATCCGTACACAATCCTTTGAGCCGAGCTTGACCACTAAAGTTAGAGCAATCAGCAACAACGTGGATTAGGGTGCTTAAGCATGGTATAGTGAAATCTGGCTTATTGACCCTTGTCTGTCCGTTCTTGTCGCTTGCTTTTGCCTCCGGTCAATCCGAACGCAACCGGTCACAGTTAGGAATCACCGATACCTTGGTAGGGTAGGGTGCCTAACGGAACGCTTGAATAAGGTTGGGCGGAGTTTAATAGAAAAGATCGGGAAAAGAAAATGAGAAGGGAAATCTTAACTTACAAAATCGGTTTCTTTCCTAACAATAATCAATATTCACAACCAATCAAACAACAAACAAGAAGAGCAAAGAAAAGATAAACAAAGAAAAGCAAAGACATTACAAGAAAGTAAGTGCAAGATAATAAATTGCAAGAAAGTAAATGGCATGGAAATAACTTGCAAGAATGTAAAGCAAGAAATGAAGATACTAGGAACCATAGACACATTACAAACCATGGGTTCAATAGCCTAAACTTAAACTTGCAAGCTCAATGAAGAGGTTGCAAGATCAAGAGAAGGCTAAGAACACAAGGCAAATGAAAGTAAGAAGAAAGCTTTATTGATTCCAATATGAAGATACAAACCCTTGAGATCAATAACCAAAACTTAAACTTGCAAACTCAATGAAGATGTTTCAAGATCAAGAGAAGGCTAAGAACTCAATGGGGACTAAGCTATGTACAAGAACAAAAGAGAAAAGAAAACTTGAGTGTAACAAAATGTGAGGTAATCTAAGACAAAGAATGACCCCTATCCCTTACTCACTGGTTCTGCTTTTATAGGCATCAAAGAAAAATAAACAAGCAATAAAATTAAGATGACTTGGTAGCAAGGGAGGGACCACAGAAATTTAGTGCATATTAGGGCAAGGGGGGCTGGCCTGCTCGGCTAGAATGGGGATGTGGCCGGTCCTATTAGTGATTCTTGGGCTCGTGCTAGGTGTGTGGTCTTGTGTGCTTCCCAATATCACTCTGGTACTGCTAGATTTATCTGTAAAGGCCTTGGATGCACTCAGGGATTTGGAGGGAAACTTGATGCTACACATCACATCATATCTCTTTGCATTAACTCACACATCACTTCTCATGCCCACTTGTGCCACCATGTGCCATGGGCAGCCCCTTCTCTAGGTCCAAGTGCCAAAGAGCATGTGCACACTTGCTATGTGTTGGACCAAAATGTGTGTGCACTTGTTTATTTGCAAAAACTCTTTTGATATCGATCGGTTTTCAGTTCCGGATGCAGTGTCGGCTCACAAATGATATATCCGTGATTTTAAGTGTATTTCCAGTATTTTTTCATGGATACCTGTAATCTGTATTACTGAGTATACACTGGTTAATAGTACCGATATATAACAAAATAGATAATGAATGAGCGGTATTAAAATGCAGTTTAATGAGATGATCAAATACCCCCAAACTTATCTTTTGCTCGTCCTGAGCAAAAAAAAATTCTAGACTCACTTTCGCAGGGAATGCGATTGCACTGAGCACGTGCAACAAGCCGTTAAACCTCTATGTGTCCTTAGTAGGAGGAGTGTTGTCTCCTGAGGGTTTTCAGCGGATTACACCCACGAAATCTCGTCAAGCTAGTTTCATAAGTTAACGTCGATTCTATTCCTACAGTTTTGTATCTAGATTAGAAATTCTATTAACCTAAGTTAGAAATATCCAATCCTTATGTTTTACGCCTCCTATCTATTTAACCTTAGATCCTATACGTTTTACAGTTTAGAAAGATCTCAGTATCTCTTGAGTTTTCCTTCTAAAGTGCGGTCTCCAATAAGGGATTTTTTATCATCTTTATGGAAAACATAAGTCTTATTCTTTATTCCTATCTTTCCTCTAAACATCGATTGTATACCCCTACGTGTGTGTAAATTTTTCACCCCTACACTCAAGAATTCAATTCAAGCTATAATACCCTTGCCATAATACCTAATACTACTTCATTTCATTAATGATGGACGGTGCTGCTCACACACCTTTCATGCGACTATTAATGCTTCTTGTGGCACTAACAACCGATTACTGAATGAGTGGGCTTAAAGCGTAAATAGCAGTTCCCAGGTCTTGACTTTATTTATTTATTTTTCTTTTCTTTATTTTTCTTTTTCAAGACCGGATATATTTTTCAATGATGCTCTTTTGGTGTTTAGCTTTAAATACCGTTTTTTTCTTTCATACTAGGTTTTCAGGCAAGAGTATTTCTAGGTATCCTTTTCTATCCCATGTTTCAAGGTGCGTGTATGTGCAGTTTGTAGGGTATATACTTTTAAATTTGGACTCAAGAATAATAACTATTTTTCAGAATTATCCTTCAGTAAAGCTTCAATACTTTCATTTCATCTTGTCTTAACTCAAGAACTTAACTCAAGATTACCTACTTCTATAAAAAAAAACTGTAAGGACGTATAATTACCAAGGTTAAACAGAAGGATGGTTATTTTTAGGGTTTTCAATTCCTAAGCCTAGGATTTATTATTTCTAACATATCAACTAAACTTTCGGAATAAAAATCTAAGTTAATCTATTAGCTAACTTGACGACAATGTTTTTATATTTTTGTAAAAATTTTCGATTTTTATGGGTTTTTAACTGAGTATGCAAATGCAAAATATACATATGAATGCGAAGGTAGAAGCTCACCGAGCACACCCCCAAACATAAACTTAACAGTGCCCTCACTGTTAGGCTACACCAAGAGGGTCAAAATTGTCGGCGCTTCCTAAATTATATACAAAACAAAAAGAAAACCAAAAATATATATACAAAAAGATCCCCCCAAACTTAAGTGAAATAGTGTTTCCACTGTTTAAGCGGTGAAGTTCAGGATTAGGGGTGAGAGAACAATATCAATCTATATAAGGCCTTACACAGACCAAAAGTTAACACCAACCATTCAAAATTTTTATCGGGATAAGGCCCGGGCTGGTGAAAGAATGCGGAAAGGAAAGAAATGGAGAATACGCGAGACCGTATAGGGATAGAAGTAGGATACGGTCTCGGTATACGAGGAGAAGAATGGCCGAAGGGAAAAAGAAGTGGAATACGAACTTGAGGGTGAAAATGGAGTGAATAGATTAGCACAATTTGTGATGACCGATGTGTAACTAGCGATTGTACTAATCTATTAACCCATCGAGAAATGGGGTCAAATTCCTCAAGATTCGTGAGAAAACATGGGTACACCGAACTTGGTAAACCATACATTGGAAATGAAAATGATACGGTGTCTTGCAAGGTCAGAACGATGGAAAGGATGGAGGGGGAGTGATTAAGGAAGGTTATCGGTTAAAGGTTCAGGAGGGTGTACACAGTCAATGAAAGGGATATGATGAATTGGAAAATCCGACTCGTCAACTATAACTGGTTCTTCCTCAAAGCTATCCTCAAAAGTCTCCTCAAAATTCAACTTATCCATGCATTTATCATCAAAATCCAGACGCATATGGAGTTCAGGAAAAATAGTTAATGACTCGAGATGATGCAATGGAGAGAAAAACTTATCCAAAACTGCGGGTTCATCATCCAAAATATTCTCAGCGTCAATATCCTCAATCAAGAGAAAATCAAATTTCTCAGACATCTCATCAAAAGCATGGATTTCAATCAATTCAGGTTCTAGAGTGGAGGTGCAGAGGTCAAAAGGATTGGGTGAGGGTTCACTTGACAGGGTCCCTTCACAATCGAGTAAATCAAACACTACAAAGTCGCACAACTCATTAAACATTCTATCTTCAATTAGTAAATCATTTGGGACACTTGATAGACTTTCAAAACCGGAGTTGTGAGATTCAATTTGCAATGGGTAGGTTTGATTTGGAAGGGTGTACAGCTCACTCTCACTACTCAAATTCTCAGCCTGTCCTATCGCCTCTTCATACATTGGAAAATTTGGAGCTGGTTGGAAACTAGCTACCGGGTCACTAGCTTGTATGAGGGCGGCTATGGACGCATTCAAATCCATCATCTGTTGGTACGACACTACCCGAAAGTCTTCTAACAACTGTTCCAAACTAGACATGGGTTGTGAAGGGGTTTCAGTAAAAATTTCAAAGTTGTTTGGATACTGAAAACTTCTAAATGGCGGTTCAGAAGAAATTTTTAGGGAAGGTGTAAAAGTCGGGTAGGATTGATAGGAATTAAATGGTTGGACAGGAGTAGGATCAACATAATGATAAGAAAGTGGAACTGTTGATCAAAAGAATTTGAAGTGGTGAAAGGAGTGAAAGATCGGCTACGAGATTGTTCAATACGTTCAGCAATAGATATAGGTCTTGGAGTTACAACAGGACTCTCAAAAGGGGTATCAACATAAGAAAGTGGGGTAGGTTGAAACGGTTAATACAAAGTGGACTACAGAGTCCAGTTGTTTGTTCTTGACACGCCTATCCGATCTTTCAAAGAAAGTTTAGGCATAGAGGGATCATTCGAAGTTTGATCAAAACAAGAACCGTATGAAGTAATGTTTGGTTGTTCTAGGTGGAGTACCCATGATATCAAGAGAAGAAGAAGAAGAAGTGAAAAGGAAGAGAAAAGAATGTTAATTTTTTTCTATATAAGTTAGTTATCAACAAAAGAATGAAATATAGACATAAAAAGAATCTGGACAAAAAAAACAATCACGACACAAAAATACCACACACCTAATCGGTCTAGGGTTCACCTAGGTCAACTAGACCTGCTCAAGAACTTGATTGTCGAAGTAAAACTGTGTTGAGAAACGGGCTCAAGATATACTGATCACGAGGCCAGGTAAGTGCAGAGATAAGAGAAGGTTTTCCGACGCTTTCGCGAAGGTTCTTAATTAGATAACCCTTTCTCTTTTGGCGGTTTCGCCGTGAACACTTTTCTAGACACCCCGTAAACGATATACTGTTAAGCGGTGTTCTAACCAGAGTTAACTTCTCCTAATGAGCGTGAAGTCCTTAAAGTCTAGTTTCTTTTAAAAAAATTGTGCGGGTAAACGTTATGCTCAATTTCGTGATTTGTGGGCCACGGAAAAGGTGATGAAATCCTTTACCGTATGTTGTGGGGTTCTCTTGCCCTTAAGTCCGTATTAATGGATACAATGCGCAAATCAATAAAAAATTATTCAAAGAATCAAACAATCGTTTTTTACTTTAAGCACGGCACTACAACAAATACTGGTTAGTCAATTTTAGCGTTTGCTAGCGAACTTGTAAAGAATCCTGCAAAGATATTATAGTGGATGCGTCAGATTTTAGAAGAAGGTGTTCGTAAAGTACATACCAATATGTTTTTGGGTTAGGAAACCCCGTTGAAGTAAATCCGAATAGCTTGTAAAGTTCGCTTGTGCGGGTCAAACTACCCGGATCTTTAACACTGTACTTCGCAATCACCTTAGCCTTAAATGTACACTTTGCTCCATAAATCACAGTTCGCAAATCCGTCAAAATCTACAAATATCAGAAAAATGGATTTTAGTGCGGAAAAGCGATATGAATGCCGAAATACCTGCACACACAAAATTATACAAAACAAGCAATAAAAATAGAACAAAAAACAGAACACTGGAGCACATACAAAATTTTGGAGCAAATGGAGGTGAAAGGGCCGGCGAACTCGGATTTGGAGGGTATGTCGACGGTTTCAACTTGTAGTTTGGGCTCCAAATTTCTTATGCTGTCTCAGTGTTCCACTAGTGCCTCACCGGTATTGTTTATCTTTTTAGTTGAGATCCAGAGTGCTTGCGGGTCTTAAATCCAGAGAGCAAAAACATAAGTTAGCAATGCTAGTTTTTTTGTTGGTTTTGAATTTTTTTGATTTTTATGTTGTTTTTAAGAATGGTGTTAGACGGATATTAATAAGATTAACCCGAAATAATAAGAATAAAAACGTTACCGTCTCCCTGGCAACGACGCCATTTGATTGCACGCTTTTGGCGTGTCGTGTATTTGAAGTTCTAAAGTTAACCACAATCAGGATGGTATCGCTTTGCAGCTAGCCGCGATGAGTACGGGTCATCCGCAGGGAGACAGAGAGTTTCACGTTCTTGTTTTCACGAGTTAAGGTGCATGGCGGAATGTTTGTATCTACCCTAAGTGTATATATATATATGCAAGTATAAATTTGTTAGGAATAGATAGGTTAGTGTAAGTTAAGAAAATCCGTACTCAATCCTTTGAGCCGAGCTCGACTACTAAAGCTAGAGCAATCGGCAACAATGTGGATTAGGGTGCTTAAGCACGGTATTAGTGAAATCCGGCTTATTGACCCTTGTCCGTCCGTTCTTGTCGCTTGCTTTTGCCTCCCGCCAATCCAAACATAACCGGTCACGGTTAGGAATCACCGATACCTTGGTAGGGTAGGGTGCCTAACGGAGCGCTTGCGTGAGGTTGGGCGGAGTTTAATGGAAAAGATCGGGAAAAGGAAATGAGAAGGGAAATCTTAGCTTACAAAATCGATTTCTTTCCTAACAACAATCAATATTCACAACCACTCAAACAAGAAACAAGAAGAGCAAAGAAAAGATAAACAAAGAAAAGAAAAGACATTACAAGAAAGTAAGTGCAAGATAATAAATTACAAGAAAGTAAATGACATGGAAATAAATTGCAAGAATGTAAAGCAAGAAATGAAGATACTAGGAACCATAGACACATTACAAATCATGGGTTCAATAGCCTAAACTTAAACTTGTAAGCTCAATGAAGAGGTTGCAAGATCAAGAGAAGACTAAGAGCACAAGGTAAATGAAAGCGAGAAGAAAGCTTTATTGATTCCAATATGAAGATACAAACCCTTGAGATCAATAACCAAAACTTAAACTTGCAAGCTCAATGAAGAGATTACAAGATCAAGAGAAGGCTAAGAACTCAAGGGGGACTAAGCTATGTACAAGAACAGAAGAGAAAAGAAAACTTGAGTGTAATAAAATGTGAGGCAATCTAAGACAAAGAATGACCCTTATCTCTTACTCACCGGTTCTGCTTTTATAGGCACTAAAGAAAAATAAACAAGCAATAAAATTAAGATGACTTGGCAGCAAGGGAGGGACCACAGAAATTTGGTGCATATTGGGGCAAGGCTGCCAACCAGCTCGGCTAGAATGGAGATGTGGCCGGTCCTATTTGTGATTCTTGGGCTCGTGCTAGGTGTGTGGTCTTGTGTTCTTCCCAATATCACTCTAGTGTTGCTAGATTTCTCTGTAAAGGCCTTGGATGCACTCAGGGATTTGGAGGGAAACTTGATGCTACAAATCACATCATATCTTTTTACATTAACTCACACATCACTTCTCACGCCCACTTGTGCCACCATGTGTCATGGGCAACCCCCTTCTCTAGGTCCAAGTGCCAAAGAGCATGTGCACACTTGCTATGTGTTGGACCAAAATGTGTGTGCACCTGTTTATTTGCAAAAACTCTTTGGATATTGGTCGGTTTCCAGTACCGGTTGCAGTGTTGGCTCACAAATGATATATGCGTGATTTTAAGTGTATTATCAGTATTTTTTCACGGATACCTGTAATCTGTATTACTGAGCAAACACTGGTTAATAGTACCGATATATAACAAAATAGATAATGAATGAGCGGTATTAAAATGCAGTTTTCTGATATGATCAACCTTAAATAGGCAGAACCCACTTTCTCCGGCTCTCTGAGGCTCAAGAGAATTGGTCCCGCTTAAACCTATATTTACTTGGGTCCTTGTTGTAATTTAATATAACTTGAGAGGGTTTTATGAAACATAGTTTTGATATAATTTCAAAATAACCTCAAGTATTTATTTATCGTTTTTAGGGTTTTCATAGATGTAATTTTTATAAGATGAGATATTCTAGTGGATATAAACTTAAATTGAATAGTATATGGTATTTTTATGTAAAATGACTTGTATTGATTTGTGATGGTAGTATCATGAAATTTGGGATTCTTTTGTTTAGAAAACATGGATATTTTTATGTATATTTAAAATAGATAAGTTGATAATATTATATATAATTATTAGAAGATAAATTTATTTATTAAATAGAAATCACGTTTTCTTAAAAATTGTAAAATAAATTCCATCGAGATCATATGCACTGTGAGTAGGTCTGCATCTCGGCCTAACTAGTCCGATGGATGTGCGATAAACCGCACCAACCAAATCGGATTCCCCAAAATGGGTTGTAAGGACATAATTGTATGGAATTTAATTAAAACAATCTTAAAGAATACAGTTTTTAATAGTTTAAGGTATTTTATCGTAAAATTGTATTAGTCCCAAAAATATTGTAAAGAGGCAATCGTGCTATGTCATGATGAGTGTTGTGATGAGGTAGGTCATTACCTCGTGATTTTTCTAAAGGTAATATGAGCTATATGATGAAGTAATGTCGAATAGAAAGTTAGTGGTATTTAAACGTAAAAGTGGAATAAAAGTGTTTTTGTATATGGAGTTTTGAATTGGAATTTTGTTTTAATTATAGTTTAATGTTTAACAAACTATGTACAATGATTTAGATAAATAGTTCTTAAGAAAATTGTTAGTTTAATAAGTTTTAGAGATGAATGTCGGTATAACTCCACTTATCGACATCATTTAAAAGAAGAAGTTTTGAGAGGCGATAAGAAAAGAGTAGAGGGGACTTACAAATTTAGAGAAGAGAGGAGAGGTTGAGTGAACGTTTAATGGCTTCGTGGAGTCGTGGTGTCACCAGATTTGTCCCGAAACGTCACCGGAACTTGACCTTGGGCTAACTCCACTTGTACAACTATTTGGACTTAGAAAATTTTGAGAGTTTTAACAAGAGATTTCAGAATGAGGAGGGCTAGGGTGGTATTTATAGGATAGAATTAGGGTTTAGGGCATTAAATATGAGAATTAAAATGCATTAAAATTTGATTTTAAAGCTCATTTTAATTCTCTGTTAATATGCAGGAAAATTAAACAGAACTAGGGTAGTGGGGTAGGTCAAAGGGTGCTAGGGTGAAAAATTAGAGGCATTAGGGATGGGGGGCCGGCGGCGCCGGTCTGGGAATGATCTTTGCCGGCCATAAGAGAGACGTCGTCAGCGATTGAATTGCTTGGTGAGGTGGGGTGTGGGATTGCTGCCACGTGTTATGTTCAGTGCATATAACATTTTTCACATGTTTGATTTTAGTGACTTTTCATATTTACGTGTATTGCACGTGTAAACGTTTGGGCTTCCAAAAAGTTTAAAAGAAAAATCGGTAAAAATAATATGTGGCTGGGGGGATTTGAACACAAGGGCCATGTCACAACAGTACAAGGCTTTACCAATGAGCTACAAGCTATTTCTTGCTGTTCTTAAACAACTTAAATTTATAACTTGTGCTCAGGATTTACAAATACTTCATTTGTACATTAACTTTAAAATTTTTCTGTACATTATAAACAGAGTCGTTACATTCTACCCTCCTTACAAAAATTTCGTCCTCGAAATTTACTATTTATTAAGGATTAATTTATAAACAAGTGAGGGTATCTTGCACGCATGTCGTCTTCTCTTTCCCACGTTGATTCACTTGGTGAGTCTCTTCTCCACATCACTCGAACCGGGTTTTCTTCCTTGTTCCGAAGTGACTTTAATTTTCTATCTAGGATTTCAATGGGTTGTTACTCACAAGATAGATCCGTCTGTACAGTGAGCTCAGAGTGATCAAGAATGTGGCTAGGGTCACTCACATACCTTCTGAGTTGGGATATGTGGAACACATTGTGCACTCCTTCCAATGAGGGTGTGTTTACCACCGAAAACCTAGAAGACAAATGTCTTGCCTGCATTTGGGGGCAGATGCTATTTGGGTTTATCCGTCCATCTCTCCGAAGATGCCAAGTTTATTTATGGCACCGTGTATCGAAGGTTTGGACCGATGCGACCGTTGTAGCGGACTTCGTCAGATTGCCCCTCATTGTGAAGAGTTTTTTATATTATGGGGACGCTCTTCCCTGCAGGCGCAAGCCCCTGCAATTAATTACGTTACCGCGTAGCGATAACCACTTTCTCTTGCTCTAAAAGGTCACTTCGTGTCATGTGTGTTTATTTTATTTTTGGTTGCCCGTGGATTGTATACGGAGACTAATTTATGTTGCCGCCCGTAGGGCGTGGATTGGTCCAAATCCGTAATTTCTTAGATTTGGGTTTGGTCTGATTTAAGGATCGTTAATCTCGTTTGGGATTAAGATCAACTTAAATGTTTGTTGAGGATACATTAGTCTAAATTTAGGCTAAGATCTACTCAGCAAGATTTTTGGGATCATTCACATCCAACAAAAGAGCATTTGGGCTTTATTGCTTTAGTTTAAGGACGATACGGTCCATAGATCACCATTTTTGGTATGATGGTTTAGTTTAAGGACGTTGTGGTCCACAGCTAGTTTAAGTACATTACGGTCCATAGCTAGTTTAAGAACATTACGGTCTATTATGATATGCTCTTGGGTTTGGGAATGCACCCAAGAACTATTGGCTGTCAGGACCCTCCACCTCTCTGAAGACATTAAAGAATTACAACGACATGTATCAGAGGTATGGAGAGATGTACCCTTGAACCGAATTTCAGATTGAAGGAAAAGATCATGGTTGAATGAACACCATGAACACCATTTTAGATATCATCTGTTAGGAGATCATTAGTCATCTTTGGAACTAAGATCGATTTGGGGAGACCTGAGTATAGAAGAGCTCGGTTGATTGATGATCAAAGGGGTTTTGTCCTTGAGAGACTTGACTAATTTGGGATAAGGTTGGCCTCTCATAGTGTTAAAAACTAATATTTGCTCGGCGCTCACGTGCTTCCACGCGAGGCTCTAAAGCAGCGTTAAACACTGAAATTTGGAGCACTCACGTGTGGCACGTGAGGCGCCTGAGAATTGGGCACTGATTCTTTGGGTTTATTCCCTTTTTCTTTTATAAGTGGTGAGCACTATTGGGGGTCACAGGGGATCACGTGAGGCGCCGCAAAATGGGAGCTGTCTTTGGATTTATTCCCCTTTTCCTTTTGAAAGTGTTAAGCACTATTAGGGGGTTACATAAGATCACGTGAGGCGCCCCAAAATGGGAACTGTCTTTGGATTTATTCATGTTTTCCTTTTGAAAGTGCTAAGCACTATTAGGGGGTCACGTGGGATCACGTGAGGCACCCCAAAATGGGAACTATCTTTGGATTTATTCCCCTTTTCCTTTTGAAAGTGCTAAGTACTATTAGGGGGTCACGTGGGATCACGTGAGGCGCCCCGAACTGTCTTTGGATTTATTCTCCTTTTCCATTTGAAAGTGCTAAGCACTATTAGGGGTCATGTGGGATCATGCAAGGTACCCCAAAAATGGGAACTGTCTTTGATTTATTCCCTTTTCCTTTTATAAGTGCTAAGCACTTGGACCCTGTGATGCTCACGTGCGAACACGTGAGGCGTCTTCAAAATGTAAGCGCTATTTTTTGGATCTATTCCTTTTTCTATATAAGTGCTTGTTTGGGGGTCACGTGGGAACACATGACTACCCTAGGAGGCACTTCTAGTTCCTCTTTTTAAGTGCTCGCGTGTGAAACACGTGACTCGGTCTCAACCATTCTTTTATTGTTCGTCAGAGGCGCTCACGTGGGAAACACGTGAGGTTTCATTATAGTGTTAAACACTAATGAATCACCAGGCTGTTCTTCTGTGGTTCTGAGAAATCAAGTTCTCCTTTTGTTCTTTGCAGGGATTAAATTCTTTTTAAACGGTTAAACCTTAGTTTCAGAGGAATTAAATTCCCATATGTTTTGTAACAGTTAAACTTTTTGAACTCAGTTCTTTCCCCTAGGTTTTGAATCTGTATGACAGAATCTCCCCGATGAGAATTAAATTCTCAACTTGTGGGGAGATCTGCTTCTGCAGATCTTAACCAGGGGAAGAACTAAGTTCTTTGAAAAGAGTTAAACTCTTAGTTTGAGAATTAAATTCTCTTTTTGTTTTGTGGGAGCTTTTGGGAGGGGTTCTTCTTCTTTTTAGAGAATTAAATTATCTCTGTATTTTTCTTCCCCCTCTCTTCGTGTGTATGTCTTCTTCTTCTTTTTTCTCCTCTCCTCGCTCCTATTTATATGAGAAGAAAAAGAATCAATTTGTTAAGAAAATCCCTCATTGAGATCATGATTGATTCCATGATCTTTTAGATCAATCGGTGAATTTTATTCATCGTTGGATTTTTAATCTAAAGGCTCTCTGTTTAACAGAGAAGATTTCTTGTTTGTTTTGCAAGATTATGAATATCTTGTTAGTTTTAACAAGATCAGAATTTTATTCTATCATATCTTTTAGTTTAACAAGATCAGAAATATATTTTCTTAATATAGAATTTAATTCTATCATATGGATATCTCGTTAGTTTAACATATAATTTTATTCTTATTATATAAATATCTTGTTAGTTTAATAAGATTAGAAAAATATTTTCCTATGATAGAACTTTATTCTACCAGATGATCACCGTTGGATCTTTGATCCAAAGGTCCTCTGTTTAACAGAGAAGATCTTTCTAGTTTGAGGAAGATCAGGAAAATATTTCCCAAATAGAATTTAATTCTAGAATTTGATAGGAGCATTTTAAATTGGGGTGCTCACATTCTTTGTGTTGGATATAGTGCCCTCAGAGTCAATTATTAGATCACAGGCACGTGATTGCAATGATTGAGAGAGGACCTATGCTGGTAGGACAGTTTTACTCGAGATGATAGTATGCTATCTAGTTTATCTTTATCATCGTCTACATGCTTTAGATGACATTACAGGTCACTATTGCACGTTGGTAGAGCCCTTAGGATTCTTGCTTGACGGCCAGCAGTATGATGGCGATCATATACGTGGGAGTTGGGGTCTGTAAGCACATCCTTAAAAGGTCCCTAGTCGTGGGAGTTTTCGAGACAGGGTATCGATACTCCATTAGTAGACTAGTGTATACAGTCGAGACCCCGACGAGGGGTGGAGGCCGGTCTCACAAGCTATTGGTGTCAGTTGGATCACCTAAGATGTATACAGGTGCTCATTGGGTTATGAGTATACCGGACAGGACTCGCCGGGAACATGCTAGTTGGTATTATACCTGACGTCAGATAGCAGTTTCCTGGTGACATGTGTACATGTTAGTTCATCGACCTGAGATCGTCATTTGTCTCATGTGAGTTCCCACCGTGCTTTGATTACTACCCTACCACGGCTCAAAGGAGTCGTGCAAACAGGTTTTAGTTGGGTACAGTTCCGAGCCATATGGAGGCAGTAAGCGGATCGGCAGAGGTTTCGTCTCTCCCGGTATTGGGGGTGAGATCGCGCTGTCTAGGAGAGCCATTAGATGAAGTCCTTGGCCAAGGCAGGAGAGTTACTGGTAGGTATTCCAGTAGTATCTCAGGGTGTTCTGGGCTACATTCCGACACGACTTGTACTGCTTTAGGGGGTCTGACTTTTACCAACCCCCTAGGCCCGACATGCGATACTCATAGACGAACGGACCGGACTGTACGGATATTGTCACTGACAGGCTCAGTAGGGTGTCAGGATGAGTTCGCTCATCGACCTCCCTTTAGGTCAATACCCGGTAGCCCGTTACGTACAGCTAGTACCACTGACGTGCTAGTGGTTAAATCCACAACCAAAATATTGACGAGTCTTTAAAGTCCCCCCATAGACAGTTTCTCAAGTTTCGGGCGAAACGTTGTAGAGGCTGTATGATATATGGCAGGGTTCGATCATATACGTTCAGTAGTGCACAGATCATGATCGGGCGGATCATACTAGTGGGCTTTGGTTTAAGCCGGATCCTAGTATTAGATTTTTTGGATTACTTTAGTCTCATCGTATTCGCATTCAGTCGGAATGCGAATGCAGGTATGTATATACAGGTGAGGGTTATTCTTGTGATCCGTCACGAGTTTACTTTAGATGTTGCCGTATCTTTTTATTGTTATAAACATTTGGGTTAATGTTTACAAATGGAAATAATGAGCTAAAAGTCATGATTATGAGCAATAATTGTGACACATGCACAAGTGATGACTCATGGTCTCTTTCTTTGTGGATGTGTCACATTATTGATGGATTTGAGTGTTGATATGATAAGAAGAGAGAGAGAGAGGGCAGCCATAGGGTGGGGTTTGCTCTTGTATTTTTTGATCTTACTCTCTCATTTTATCATTGAACACACAAGAAAGAAATGGCTTCTTCTTCTTCCTCCTCCTCTAGCCCACTATCTCCATTAATGGCATCATCTCTAACCTCCATCCATACACTCTCATGCGTTGAGAATCAATGGATGCTTGAGACAAAGTGATCACACACATTCTTTACTTCACCTTGGACACGTCCGCTAGCAAACTTCGTGTCTGAGTTGCTTCGGACGAAGCGGGAGCCCGTAAAAAGACTCATTGATGTGGTGCCCTTCCGACGAGAAGACCGGAGATCGGAGATGCCGCGAGGAGCTTGGGTTGGTGGTCAAAGACCGAAGGACATGGATCGATCGGTATAGCTTCTCTAACCCTTTTCTAGTTTGCTAGTTATAGGTTAATGGTTCGATCCGGGATTAAAGTCTGCGATAGCGCCGGTTTCAAGTTTAGAAAAAGTTTTCATTTCCGCATTTTGGCCTTGGATCGACGGCCGGGGCGCTACCGTAAACTTACATGGTATCAGAGCCACATCATTAATCTTTACTAGCTTGCTCTAACATGTTTAAAATATCGATCGAACGAAATTTCCGAAACCGCGATTCCATTCATGAAGTTTCTGTCGAATTTTTTTGTGGTCTAAAAATTCGACAGAAACTCAGGCAGGCTTTTCTAAGACCACTGTAGAAATTTGAAAGTGCAACTCCACCATAGCGCCGCGGAACCGCGGCATTACCCTCGTTTTGGCCGCGGTTCCGCTGCACTACTGTAGCTTTAGGGCACCAGTTTTTCTACAGTGGTCTCTGACTTGGAATTGGGGTTTCTGGTATTTTTAGTTTTGGCCCAGATTATTTTGAGTGCTGGATTTGAGCTTGGGGCCCACTTCGGGAGATTTTGTTGATCGAAAAATCTAAATATGTTAGTTTACAGTACTTACATTATATCTGCGACCGTGAATGTCATTTGATCGGCAAATCTTGTCTAATTGCTATAGCCCTTTTAGACGGATTTGCGAACATGACATTCACGTTGATGTTCTGTGTTGTGCTATGATGTTGCGGATTTGTCATGGTGGATAGCCTGGATGCAATGGTAGTACAGTTTGGTTGTATTTGTACATTTGATATTGTGGGGCGAGTGTTCGACATGTGGACTGCCGTCACTGCCTGTTTGTATATTATTCTTTTGGGGCATGACCGGGCTGAGGTCGATGTACCCGTTGTATATATTTTACTTTCTGTACTAAGATTACCCCGCGGTGGGGTGCACGGATAGCCGGGTTCTAAAGGGCAACGGGCCCGCATCTCATGGCTTTGAGACGGAGGGGGCTTCACTCTAGAATTGGAGGGCTATTCGCCGCACTCGTGGGGGGTACAGGTTGGCCCAAGGAGGGGTGCTCAAGTTACCGGATTCCGTGAAGTGCTGGGTGGTCCATTCACTTTGCTGTAGGGGGCTGCCTCGCTTCAGGTTTTGGCGGGTAACTTGCCGCGCCCGTAGGGGTCTAGGATTTCATTGCACAGGCTATCCACACGACCAGGGGAACGTCGGGTTTCAGTAGCAGCTCTATGAAACCCAGAGATCCCAGATTATCTGTATTGTTCTGTGATATTGCATTTTTATCACGCCTGGAGCGATTATTATATATTGATATATATATTAGTAGATGTTGTATATATTTTACACCCGTGCTAGTCCAGTCCCCGCTCTGTCGTTAGGTAAGTAACCTAACGGGTGATGACAGGACCTAATGGCGAATGCGGATGGCATATACGTACATCATATTTTCATTCTTTTGTGGTGTAATTAATTGATGGGACTGCATTGATTCGGATCAATGCAAGCTAAACAAACCTATTCTGATGTTGTTGGAACATTTTTCGAGAAGCTGTTATTGCAAGGACGTTTTCTTTTGTTTTGCACAGTGGTATTCGGTTATGAATATCCAGCATCTCAGTCGACGAGGCAAGGGCCGAGATCCCTTCACCGGGAGTGACCCCTTGGACAGAAGTTTGCGTCAGGGTAATAACTTAACTATAGCCGATTACTTTTTGCTTTGCATCGTGGTATTCAGTTGGAATATCCTGCACCTCATTCTACGGGGAAAGAGCCGAGATCCCTTCACCGGGAGAGACCTCTTTAGCAAAGGTTTTCGCCACTATATTTATAAAATGCTATCCGGTTCCTTCAACGATATCAAGTTCATTATATTAAAGGTTTTTCACCAAAAACCATTCGTAGCCCTCCGTCATTTCAGACGGGTAGCACTTAGTATTCATGCTATGTTTGTTGGCCTTCGTCATGGCATAGTGTATGGTAGCTATTTGTTACTTTTCTGCAGCATAGATAGATGCGTTGGTTTGGGATAGTCATATAGCCTTGTTGACCTTCGTCAAGGGCTTGTACGGGTGGGTTCAAATTAACCTGGACAATGACGGGTAGAACTTGACATGTGACTTTTGATTTGTTGACCTTCGTCAAGGTCATAAGAGCATGGGGTAAAAATCACATTGGGTGTTTCTAAAGAAACTGAAACTTGCCAGATATGCGCATACCTTCTGGAGTGTGATAACGTGAGTGGATTCCATCACGTTATTATGCGATGATAGTTGGATCCCGATTCCCACTGATGAGTTGGTTTACTCCTCAGGTGCTCCCGACTAATTCTTCTTTCAGGTTTGGAGGAGAATTCGACGATACAGTGGGAGGTTTCCTGATTGGATAAATTGATAACCATTCTGATCTAGGTTAGAGTGCACGCAGAGTGTTTCTTTTCTCTCTCTCTTTGGCAGCGACCATGGCCCGACCCTAGACTATGACTCAGTGACCAAGTTAACCAAACCTTCTTAAAATACTGGCTTTTAGATTGTCTGAGTTGCATACCTCATTGCCACTCCTACTTTTACCCTTTTTCTCCAGAACACCCCGTATTACTACGAACATCCACTTCCATTGGATAAAACCATCGTATGGTTATATACGAACTCGAAGGAATTTGTTCCAGATTCGAGGATGGTTTCCGGTTCTGGGGAAAATGAATAGGACTATTCAGTTGTCTTTTCCTTTTATCTTCTCTCAGGTTGCGAGTGCTCCTTGGATTAGGACGGTACACCTGTTACGCTAATTGGATAGTCTTCATCCAAACCATAGGCAGGTACCGAACGGTAGGGAATGAAGAAAACCATTTAGCCTAAACGGTATACAGAAGGTATTAAGTAAAGACAAATAAAGGGATTAGTAAGAGGGCAAAGTAAATTGCGACTGCTATTCACGACCAAACCAAGTATTTCTTCGCCAATCCTATTTCACCTTTGTATTTCTCCGGAACACCCCGTATCACTACGAAAATCCACAGTTTATTGGATACTCTATCGTATGGTTATATACAAACTCGAAGGGACTTGTTCCAGTTCGGGGATGGATTCTGGTTCAGGAGAAATAGAAATAAGGTTTATTCAGTTGTCTTTTATCTTTTCCTTCTCTCGGGTTGCGAGTGCTCCTAGGATTAGGGCAGTACAACTATTACACTTATTGGATAGTCTTCTTCCAAACTATAGGCTGGTGCCGAACGGTAGGGAAGGAGGAAAACCATTTAGCCTAAAGGGGTGTACAGAAGGTAATGACTAAAGACATATAAAGGGATTTGGAGAGATGCAAAAGAAATATACGGTTACAGTTGTGAATCTGATAATGGAAGAGACATTACTAAGAATACCCGGATACCCTTTCGAAACATTTACATGTTTTAGTTTCACTGTGTACTGTTAAAAGAAAACTGATTTCCCAATTATTCCTTGCTCCAGGGTATGTATTTACCAGGTTGATTATCACATCTGTATGGTTTTACAGATGTTGAGTGGGAGTAAGTTATTGGGAATTGGGTGATCATCCTCATTATATCAGGATTCGTTGTAATTGGTGATATTTGAGGAAATCGCATGGGTTGTTTTGCCAGACGACAAATATTTGGTTTTGAATATCCGTTGTGTTATGCACCAATTTCAAATTGATATATCTGTACGTTTATTTTTATAAAGTGAGATATAACTTTTTGAAATTATGTCCATGACATTTACCTATATCAGTTGATAGTTAGGTAAGGAGCATTAAACAGCGGTGTAATTCTTCTTAACCATAAGTACAGTTTTCAGCCTACGACATACAGGGAATGAGTTATTAGACTCAGGGGACTTATACAGAGTATTGAATTTTTTCTAGTGTCCATGAGGACAGAGGTGTAAGTGCACGGCGGCGCCCCGGCCGTCAATCCGATGCCGGAATGCGGAAGCGATACTTTACTTTAACTTTTTAAACCGGCACCACCGCGCACTATAAAACTTAATCGTGCTATTAATCTAGTCCTAGCTAACAAGAGAAGGGTTTGGAGAGATATACGAGCGATCCGTGTCCTTCGGTCTTCTCGTCGTCGTCTCGATCTCCCGTGGAATCTGCAGTCTCCACCTCCTCGTCGGAAGGGCACCACGTCGCCGACTTCTTTTACGGGCTCCCACCTCTGGACCGAGGCAACTCGGGCACGAAGTTGGCGAGTCGACATGCCCAAGATTTGCTGTAGAATGAAGTGTAGCGATATGTCTCCTTGGGGTAAAGGAAGTTGCCATAATGTAGAGGAAATGAGATATAGAATTTTGTGGTGAACTTGGGGATTTTTGCAAGCATGAGAGAGCCAAAAATCCCCAACAAAATCATGGGCAGCCCCATCCTTGGCCGGCCATTCTCTAGGGAGGAGAAAAAGAGAGAGGAGTGAGAGTGTGTATCAAAAAGAGAGTGAACCTCATAATGCAAGAGAGAGAGAAGAAAATTATCATGAAGAATCATGATCACTAACTTAATCCACACTCAACAACAACCATCATGACACCATAAGTCAAGCCATGATGACTAAAGAAAGTCAAGTGATCATGACACAACAATATACAAAGACAACCCTCCACAATGCTAATTTGCACAAATGCAAATAAGCCCTCCTCCACCAATCTTCGGCCAATGAAAGATACAAAGAAATATGGCCGAAAGGGAAAACAAACTGGCAACTCCAAAAAACTGATCCCGTAATAAATTACAGGAAAACCCCTGTATTGTATATACATACCCGCATTTGTATTCCGACCGAATACAAATGCAATGAGACAAAATCTACACTGTACAATACTAGGATCCGGCTTAAACCAAAGCCTGCTAGTATTAACCGTCCGATCCTGATCCGTGCAATGCCGCACGTATCTGATCGAACCCTGCCATATCTCCATACGGCCTCTACAGCGTTTCGCCCGAAAACTTGAGCAACTGAATGTGGAGGACTCTAAAGACTCGTCAATACTATAGCTGTGGATTTAACCACTAGCACGTCAGAGGTATTAGCCATACGTGACGGGCTACCAGCTATTGACCAAAAGGGACGTCTGTGAGCGAACTCAGCCTGACACCCTACTGAGCCTGTTAGTGACAATATCCATACAGTCTGGTTCGTTCGTCTATGAGCATCGCATGGCGGGCCTAGGGGGTTGGTAAAAGTCAGACCCCCAAAAGCGGTACAAGTCATGTCAGAGTGTAGCCCAGAACACCCTGAGATAGTACTGGAATACCTACCAGTAAATCTCCTGCCTTGGCCAAGGACTTTTCATGTACTGGCTCTCCTAAACACAGCGCGACCTCACCCTCAATACCGGGAGAGACGAACCCCTGCAGATCCGCTCACTGCCTCCATGTGGCTCGGGACTGTACCCAACTAAAACCTGTTTGCACGTCTCCTTTGAGCGTGGTAGGGTAGTAATCAAAGTACAGTGGGAACTCACACGAGACAAATGACGATCCTCAGGTCGATGAACTAACATGTACACATGTCACCAGGGAACTTCTATCTGACGTCAGGTATAAGACCAACTAGCATGTTCCCGACGAATCCTGTCCGGTGTACTCATAACCCAATGAGCACCTGTATACATCTTTGGTGAACCAACTGACACCAGTGGCTTGTGAGACCGTCCACCGCCCCTCGTCGGGGTCTCGACTGTATACACTAGTCTACTCTGGAGTATCGATGCCCTGTCTCGAAACTCCCACGATTAGGGACCTTTTAAGGATGTGCTTATAGACTACCAGCTCCCACGTATATGATCGCCCTCATACTGCTGGCAGTCAAGCATGAATCCTAGGGGCTCTATCAACGTGTAATAGCGACCTGTCAGGTCACCTAAAGCAGTACACGATGATAAAGATAAACCAGATAGCATACTATCATCTCGAGTAAGACTGTCCTACCGGAATAGGTCCTCCCTCAATCATTGCAATCACGTGCCTGTGATCCAATAATTGACTCTGAGGGCACTATCTCCAACAATCTCCCACTTGCACTCAAGGCTAATTATTGCGATGTCGCATACTCACAGCCCGTGTGATACCGAACACCTAACTCCTCTACTAGTCAGTCTCACAAAGCTCGTTTGCGAAACTATTGCGTTCGAGGAATAGCCTCAGTTAGTGGATCCTCTTTGATGTTTCTTTCTATGTCTCTCTATATCTCAAGTTCGCGGAGAAACCCATCTCCCGAAATGAGCAATACCTGTCTTAGAATATGTCTGGATGTCTGATAGGACCTAGCTCATAAATGAACTCCAAATCCAAACTTTTTAGACTGTATCGTCAACTGAACTTAATCAGTATCCTACGCCATGCCTCCCTCAGTATTGCCTTGGACCACCTATCCAAAATACTGCCCCTCGTCAGAAGGAAAACTATAACTCTGACAACCTCCTTGTCGTCCAGGTCACCTTGGAAGCCTGGAATGATAACTGTCTCCCGAATGAGGCTGTCGTTATCATATCCCTAGTACATCCACTTATGTTCTAAAACTGCTTCCGACCGTCTCTTCAGGATTGGATCAATATCAACTTATTGCATCTACTGCAAAAACAACATCTGGTGTGGTACTTGACATCTCATGATTGACTCATTTGCCTAAGCAAGTGATCTGCCAATCATGCACATCCCTCTCCCCTTTAGTCTGTAAGACACCTTTAGAGAGGGTGACTCCATCACCTGCAGGTACACTACCGTGCCAGGAGTCGTCCATTCTAAATACTCTTAGAATGCTGTCTAAGTACCCTTAATTGGGAAACCACCCAAATCTAGATCTAAAACCATAGATCTAGTAACCAGTATGTCTGATATAATGTCCAAGTCCCATGTGGAAAAACCACTGTGTGACGACCGAAGTATAACCGATCGTAGTATAGGAATATCACTTCCTACTCTGTGTATGTCATCCAAATACCAGGACATCACACCCTACTACCTTCTTAACAGATCCATCCCCTATTCTGATGAAGTCAAACCTATGACTGTCATGTCAAAAATAGATGATCTATCTCCGCTACATCTGCTTTAGTCTATAAATAGACATAAGTTACTTGTCCACCAATGCTTCCGCTGCTCCCACTGACTACGACAACCCTCTGGCAGAGTCATATACACGTTCACTTCTAAAGCTAGTTTAGAATGACGCTATACCCATCCTCCCGCCGGGTCTCACAGTCTGGAACAACAGCAATGGCAAGTCTGGGTAAACAAGAACCTCCCTGCCACCGTTCTTGAGGCTGTCGGAGTACCTCTCGGGTGCCTGAGGTTACGCACCAAATCTGCGGAGTGGCCAATGGAATGTCAAACCAGATTGAATCTCTAGGTTCTTATTATATCTTCAGTAATCGTTTGTGGTTCTAGAATCACTTCCAGTTCTACCATACTCCCACTACTGTTTTCTGAAAAAATCCATTTTATTAAAACTGTGGCGAGTCAAGAACAATATCACTATTGATCTTCCAGATGGTAGAAAGTCAACCCTCGTCATAGCCTGGGTCAACCCACAAACAGCCATTACAGAAACGTGCCTTGAGTTATCCAGAGTCTGGTTTTAAGTATAAGCCAGACAACTCCCCGTACCTTAACATCGTTAAGATATGAACTGTTCTATATCCAATATAGAACCAGAGGCACTGATTTAATTGAACCAGATTCAAATCATGCAGCTTTCTCCAGTGCATGTTAACTAAATGGAAGGAGGCCGATCAGCGTTACTCAACTTAGGAATACTTCCAATTATGAGTAACCTGAAAGAGAAGCAAGTTCTCTTAATCATTACTATTAACTGAATACCATACACAAGTATCTACATCTTCGATCACCTTGAAGAATCCCGATACTCGCAATACCTGGTTCTCTACTTCATTCAAATACCTATAACTTCTCAAAATTCGGACCCTGTGTTTCCACGAAACACCTGTCTAAAAAACTAGAGAAGTCATAACTAAACCGAATATAGTACGAGGACCAACCCCACTGTCCTAATGGACACTGGACAACATACAATACTCTGTATAAGTCCCTTGAGTTCAATAACTCATTCCCTGTGTGTCGTAGGTTGAAAACTGTACTATGGTTATAAAGAATTACACCGCTGTTTAATGCTCCTTACCTAACCATCAACTGATTTAGGTAAATGTCATAGACATAATTTCAAAAAGTTATATCTCACTCTATAAAAATAGACGTACAGATATATCAATTTGAAATTGGTGCATGACAACGGATATTCAAAACCAAATATTTGCCGTCCGGCAAACAACCCAGGTGACTTCCTCAAATATCACCGATTACAACGAATCCCGATATGATGAGGATGATCACCTAATTCCCAATAACTTAATCCCACTCATCATCTATAAAACCATACAGATGTGGGAATCATACCTGGTAAATACATACCCTAGAGCAAGTTTCTAATTGGGAAATCTGTTTTCTTTTAACGGTACACAGTGAAACTGAAACATTGAAATGTTTCGATGGGGTATCCCGGTATTCCTAGTAATGCCTCTTCCATTATCCAGATTCATAACTGTAACCGTGTAATTCTTTGCCACCTTTCCAAATCCCTTTATATGTCTTTAGTCATTACCTTCTGCACACCCTCTTAGGCTAAATGGTTTTCTTCCTTCCCTACCGTTCGGCACCAGCCTATGGTTTTGGAAGAAGACTATCCAATAAGCATAATGGGTGTACTGTCCTAATCCTAGGAGCACTCGTAATGCGAGAGAAGGTGAAGATAAAAGACAACAGAATAAACCTTATTCCTATTTCTCCTGAACTAGAATCTATCCCCAAACTGGAACAAGTTCCTTTCGAGTTCGTATATAACTATACGATGGAGTATCCAATAAACTGTGGATCTTCATAGTGATACGGAGTGTCCTGGAGAAATACAAAGGTGATTTAGGATTGGCGAAGAAATACTTGGTCTGGTCGTGAATAGCAGTCGCAATTTACTTTGCCCTCTTACTAATCCCTTTTTTTGTCTTTACATAATACCATCTGCACACCATCGTTATGCTAATTAGTTTTCTTCATTCCCTACCGGTCGGCACCAGCCTATGGTTTGGAAGAAGACTATCCAATTTGCGTAATAGGTGTACTATCTCCTAAACCAAGGAGTATTCGCAATGCGAGAGAAGGTAAAAGGAAAAGACAACTGAATAGTCCTATTCGTTTTCTCCAGAACCGGAAACCATCCTCGAATTCCTTCGAGTTCATATATAACCATACGATGGTTTTGTCCAATGGAAGTGGACGTTCGTAGTAATACGGGGTGTCCTGGAGAAAAGGGTAAAAGTAGGAGTGGCAATGAGGTTTGCAACTCTGACAATCCAAAAGCCAGTGTTTAAGAAGGTTCGGTCAACTTGGTCACTGAGTCATAGTCTGAGGTCGGGTCAATGGTCACTGCAAAAGACAGAGAGAAAAGAAACACTCAGCGTGCACTCTAACCTAGATCAGAATGGTTACCAATTTATCTGATCTGGAAACCTCCCACTGTAACGTCAAATTCTCCTCCAAACCTAAAAGAAGAATTAGTCGGGATCACCCGAGGAGTAAA